>CM061271.1:2567500-3767500 GCA_030848825.1 Tadarida brasiliensis
CTCCTTTAGTGGTTCTTGGCATCACCTCCCATATGAACTACATGCTCAGATTCTTATGTTGGGGTCTGCTTCTGGGAACCCCAAGCCAAGGCGTGCGAACGCAGGAAGAAGGCTGCCGGCCAGGGAGCTCCAGCCCGGAGGCCAGCACAAGACTGTCCTTGCGTCTCTCTCAGCTTCGAGACTCTGAATCCTGGCAGATGTGTGTCTGAGAGACGGCCTGTGGGGGGACTGCTTGCCCTTCTGGGGCTCTCGAGAGGGTTGGAGACCTTCCTAGCCTCCCGGCGTGCCTCAGGACTGTGTCACTAGCTTCCGACCTCAGCTTCAGGACCTGACAGCCCGACAATGTCTTGAGGCCGTGAGGCCATATCTCTAGAACTTAGGATGGCCAAGTCTTTGGCTGAAAGAAGATGGGAGAACATTCTGGAAAAGCAAGAGTGGTTGGATTCTTCAGACGGTGGGAAAATGCCTCAGGAGGGGAGGGGAGAAGCTGCAGTCACACACCCTCATGGCCTGTAAGAGTTAATGCCTCAGCACACAGTGACCTCATCACACACAGTCACCTCATCGCACACAGTGACCTCATTGCACACAGTGACCTCATCACACATAGTGACCTCATTGCACACAGTGACCTCATCACACACAGTGACCTCATTGCACACAGTGACCTCATTGCACATGGTGACCTCATCGCACACAGTGACCTCATCGCCAGAAGCTTGGTCCTGAAGGCACACAGCAGCGCACCGGGAAAAGTCCCCCGAACCTGGAGACCAGCCTGCTATGGTTCACTTTACGTTTCAACTTGGCTGTGACATTCAGTCCAAGTTCACCTGCGAGTGTCCGCAAGGGTGTTTCTGGGTAAGATTTGCTCTGAATCAGTAGATGAGCAATGCAGATTGGCCTTCCCAGTGGGGTGGGCCTCACTCAATCTGTTGAGGTCTGATCAGAACAGAAGGCTGAGTAAGAGGGAGCCCCTCCCACCCGGCTGCCTGTGAGCTGGGACGCTGACCTGTTCTTTCCTGCCTTGGACACGCACCGAAGCACCAGTCCTTCGCCTGAGCCTCCGGCCTCCGAGTGGAACCGCACCAGGAGCTCCCCGGTGTCCAGCTTACTGACCACAGGACTTAGGACTTGTCACAGCACATGAATCAATTCCTTACACTAAATCTCTTCATATATACATATCACACACACACACACACACACACACACCCCTTATTGTCCCTGTCTCTCTGAAGAACCCCAACCAATGCAAGCCCTCATGTCACAGGGGAAGAGCTGACATCTGGAGAGGGGACCCCAGAACCCCGGTGTCCTGACTCCCTGGCTAACACTAGTGGGTCTCACCTGGCTGGCCATTTATCCCAGAGTGGACTCAGAATGACAAGAGTTCTGGTCTCTGGTCCAACACAGGGGATGTCGCCCAAGGTGACTTAACTTCCTGGAGCCTGAATGTCCTCATCTCTGGGGGAGGACAATGGTCCCTCCCTCAGAGAGTTGCAGCAAGGATTGATGCACGAGGCTCATTCGCGGAAAGATGCCAGCACGGTGCCCGGCACACAGGGTGTGCTCCAGTAGACGCTGGGCATTATTTAAGGATGCCACACTCTGATGGAGAATGCCACGGAGAACGTCACGAACACTACCAGGAACCATGCTTTTAATGTAAATGGCTTTCAGCCCACAAATGCAGCTAGTCCCCTCCCCGACAAAATCCATACAATTTTTGGATTTCAAGATTGATGATACCCTTGGTCGAAGCATCAGCCATCAAAACCCAGCAAGGCCTGTGACGCAGGCATGACTGCATGGAAAGGTCTGTTTAATCCCCACTTTCTAAGGCTTGTTATTCAACTCCACCCTCTTCGGTCCAAGAGCAAATCACAAGCTGCCATAACCAGCTTCCGGGCACAGGGAGACCCCCAGAGCAGCCGTCAGCCGCTCCAGCCTCTGTGCTGCCCACAGTCAAGTGCACCTGGAACCAGCACATCCGTTGGCTTAGCCCTCCAGGGTGTTCCCAGCAACAACCCAGCCCCACCCTCGGCTCCCAAACATCTTGAGCTCTGCGTCCTTCAAAGTCCAGGGGGAATGACCTCCAGGTTGGGGTTCACGGTCATTGCTGCTGAGAGCGGCCGGGTGAGCTGCCGGCTGGGCGGTGAGGCCTGTGCTCGGCTGCGGCACGAATGCATTTTCTTCCCGAGCCCCCCGCGCCTGCATCGTCTAACGTGGCCGGTGAGCCATCAGCAGCGGAAGGAAACGTTACTGCCGTCAACAGCAGGCTGGTATCAGGTTCGGCGTTCTGTCCGGATGAGCATGGTTTTGAAAACATTCTTAGAACAAAGCCACACGGAGCAGGACTGTATCTCTCCGGAGAAGCCAGGAGGCTGAGCTGAACCTCTTCGGGGCCTCGGCCGTAAATTACTGATCAAATCAGGACGGGGCCCGAAAGCGCAGGTAAGCCCAGAGTTCCCACTGCTAGGATTGAGGGCAACACAGCCTTACTCCGGCCAAGCCAGCCTCCAGCTGTTCGGTGACTGGAGGGCACAGCCAAGTTTCTCCAGGCGGCACAAACCCCCCACGGTCTGAGAGTCCGCAAAGGGGAGGAGCCTCAGAGTGGCCCCCATGCTGGCGACCTCAGCAGGAGCTTTGTCCGAGATGGAGGACACAGGGCAACCCCGACCAGGCCAGGGGAAGCCTAGAGAACTAAAGGAAACTCATCGGCCAAGGCCCAGTGTGCACTGTAAGATACTAAGCCAAGGAGACGTAGGCCAAAGGCCACAGGCCGGTCCCCCTTCTGAACACAGAATCATTTCTTCTGTTCTCACTAGCACACAAACAGAGGCCGGAGGTGGGGCAGCCACCTTGAGGCCACGAGGACAGAGCCAACACACCAAGAGCAGGAAAAGAAAACGATGGAAAGCGTCTGGACCCCTGTTGGGAGCCACGGCAGCAACCCTGGGCCATCGACTCTGGACTTCTGCTGAGCTGCGTAAAAAATCTGTCTCGTCTATGCCGGTGTTGGTTGAGTTTTCTCTTATCCCAGAGAAAAGCATTCTTTTTTCTTTTCTTTTTTTAATCCTTACCCAGGGACATGCTTAGAGAGAGGAAGGGAGAGAGAGAAGCATCAATGTGAGAGAGTAATATCAATTGCCTTCCGTAAGTGCCCCAACCGGGGATCAAACCGCACAACCCAGGTTTGTGCCCTGACCGGGAATCGAACCAGCAACCTTTCGGTGCACAGGACAGCGCTCAACCAACTGAGCCAGTCTGGCCGGGCTGAAAAACATTCTTCACCAACAGATTCCCATTCTACAGGTAAGAAAACTGAGGCTCAGAGAGATGGAATGACCCACTGAAGTCCCCCAAAGAATCAGTAGTAGACTCAACGCTTCTGGTCACTGAGTTCTCCCCACCCTAGCGAGGAAGTAAGTGTGTGAGCTGCAAATGAAGTGTGTAAGCTGCAAAAAAAACACTCCAGGGGAATGCATTCCGGAAATAAAACGCGCATTTCTTAAATGCATAACCCCAGGAGCCGTCCCCAACAACCCAGGCGTGTGACCGACAGCTGTGAGCAAAGTGAATGACATGGGTTCTGGTGAGAGCTGGCAGGCAGAGTGCCTGCACACGGCTCCTGTCTCTTATTTCACCTGACAACAGCCTCCTGGGGTGGCGACTGTTCTAATCACCACTTTCCACATGAAGAAACTGAGGCCCAGTGGGTAAGTGACTTGCCCAAGATCTCACAGCCCATGCACAGCTGAGCCTGGTTCCCACGCCTGGCCCGAAGCGTTCCTGCTAGAATCACTGCAGATGTGGGCACGAGCGGACCCCGGCAGCTCGGTGCGAGCCCCCTGCCTCAGCGAAGGAGCCCCTGGGATGGTCCCAGACAGAACCACCTCCCCTGCACCCCCACTGGATGACCAGGGTCTGCCAGGCCCCACGCCCATCACCCAGCAGAGGGCAGGGAGCAGGAGGCTCGGTGACCTTCCGGCCCGTGGCCAAGCTCTCTTCTTGAGGCCAGCCAGCTGACTTCTCCCTCTCTTGTCCTTATTTGGGTTCACCCTTCAAGGAAGCCTGCCCACCAGGCGCGCTCCCCATTTCAGCCGGGGACCGCAGTCTGAAACGGAAAAAACGGGAGCCCTTCTCTCCTCTGCCCCTCCCCCCACTACATTTCGGTAACTATCGCTGGGAAACGACTTCAGGACCACAAAGTCCTGTGACTTACCGCCGGAGAGGACACTGCCAGCGTCTGGTTCAGGCTCCTCTTGGCGGTGGTGTGCGCGTGACCTTGGACAAGTCACCTCTCTGCGCCTCGCTTCCCTCAACCAGAAGCTTCTCTCTGTGGAACAAAAAGCAAATTGAGCAGAAGCCCAGCGTGGAAGAGTTTGCGGGAAGCCGAAGAGGAAAGGCAGGCAGAGGAGAAAACAGAGCGCCCGGGTCCCAGAGCTCAGGGGAGGTCCCTTTCCCTCCTCACACGCCCCAGGCGGAGGGGCCAGGGGCCAGCAGGTGTCACCATCCTTTGCCCACTGACGGCTGGAGGGCTTTTATGGGGGACGGGGTCGTGCGGCGCCCACCAGCTCAGACTCAGGGGGCTGGGCTTCCCACATTCTGCCGCAGGCACTTTCTGCTAAGGCCCCTGCCTTGGCGTCCCGCCTGTGTAACAGAATGAGAACGGCGCCCACGCCACAGGCCGGGGAGCACTCGCTCAGCCAGGACGTGCCAACGCGTCGGCATGATGCCTGGCACGCAGACACTCCACAGACGTCGGTTACTATTGGTGTTGCTTTCCGGTGAGGACCTTGAGACAGACACTGCTTGCAATCTCCCAGGGGAGAGAAAACGGGCACTCTTTTCTATTGTTCCAAATAGGACTTCACTGACGTCAGAGAGAGAGGAGGGGTGACGGAGAGAAACAGCCACGAGAGAGAGAAGTATTGATCAGCTGCCTCCTGCACGCCCCCTCCTGGGGCTCAAGCCCGCAGTCTGGGCAGGTGCCCTAATCAGGAATCGAACCGGCGACCTCTTGGTGTACAGGGTGACAGCTAATCAACTGAGCCACTGGGCAGGGCAATGGGCACTCTTGGTGCTAAGAAGGGGAAGAAGGGAGAACTCCCCGGCGGCCTGTAAAGACGAAAACAGGTTGATTTGCCCAAGGGCACACACTCATAAATGACATGAGTGGGTCTCAGACAGGCCTTCGGACCCGAGACCTGTCCTTCATGGTCTCCGTGAACAGAGCTGAGCCTAGGGTGCAGGGCTCCTGGCCTTCTGTGCGAGGGCCCCCAGGTCCCAAAGGCTCGGCCCAGGACTCTAGGAAGGAGGACAGACCTTCCCAGGACACCCCCAGTGGACCCCTCGGCCTCCCACTGGTCCCCGCCCGCCTCCACTGCAGAGAGACTCTAGCCTCCTCCTCTCCCTGATAGTCTTTGGTGACCTAGCAAATATATGTGGATTACACAGCCCTTGCCACCCCCGCAGCCCATTCTCTATGGCATGATACATGTCCTCTGTGATAAGGAGGGACCTTTCTGACACAGGTTCCAACTCTACTGCCTGAGGATGTGGGACAGGACAGCGGAGCCTGCATCAGGTCGGGGCTGATCCAGGGGAGGCCGTCTGGAGCAGTGTGGAATGCCAGCCTTCACAGTCACATGTCACTGCTCCAGAGGTGCCTGCCACCCTCCTCGGCCTGTGAGGAAGCGCTACCATCTCTGTCTCTGCAGCCAGAGCAATTTCTAAAGCTTTATTTTTTTTTTCATCCTCACCCAAGGACATTTTTTGCATTTATCTTCAGATAGAGCGGGAGGGAGAGAGGGAGGAAGAGAGAGAGAAACATCGACATGAGAGAGACACATCGAGTGGTTGCCACCCACACGACCCCAACCGGGGCAGGGACAAACTGCAACCGAGGAATGTGCCCTTAGCGGGAACCGAACCCGGGACTCTCTGGTCCGCGGGCCAACGCTCTAACCACTGAGCCAAACCGGCCAGGGCTAAAGCTTTACTTTTTTTTGTTTTATTAAAACAACGGGAATTTCTTTTTAGTTCTCCAAATATAAAGTAACGTTCAAGTATTGAATATGCTGGCCCAAAAACACCTGTCACCGCTTCTCCACTTCCAGATTTCAACATGCACAGAGAGGTCAACTACCCACCAGTGAGCAGGTGTCCCCAGAAAGCAGGGCAGCACCCCACAGACCGCAGCACGCTGCCCAGATGACAGCACTCGGAGCTGAAGCGAGCCCTACTGAGAGCCCACCCTCGTTCCGTCAACGTCTGGGCCAGGACCAGGGCCCAGGCTGCCACAGAAGATGCCCTTTTGGAGCCCAGTAAACAACAAAGGTTGGCGTGTGGGCGGTTGGGGGTGCCAAGGGAAATGTGGGCGCCGACTCATTTCTGAGGGTTTGGCTTCCAGTGCGCACCGACAACGCAGGCTCAGCGCGGGGAACGGCGTGCGAGGCCCCGCTCCTCAGGCCGCCCCCCACTCTGCACGGGCACGGGCCGGGCACCAGCCTGTCCTTCTCGGAACTGACCCCTCTTGGCCTCTCCACTTGGAGGGCTCCCCGCGTGGGGCTGGTCTCCCGCCACGTCAGGTCCAGGCCAGAGTCTGGACCTGGACCCTCTGCTGTCCTGGCAGTCACTGCGGCCACCGTGATCGTCCCATTCTACAGGGGAGGAAACTGAGGCTCGGTGAGGCTGAATAGGTAGTTTGTCACAAACGCTCCCCACCCGCTCCCATTCCCCGTGGCTGTCCCCAGTATGCTGGCACCCAGGAGACACCTGACGAAGGAGTGACAGTAAGAGGGCTCCTGGCACGCCGGTCCTGGGCGGAGGGTCCAGCGAGGCTTTCGGGGCATCAGAACCACCTTGCGACGGGCAGACCCAGGGCCTCTTGGGCACAGGGCCGGAGGGTCCTGGGGAGAACGTGTCTAGTTGCAAGTGACAGAACCCAAATCAGGTACCTGGAGCCAAAAACAAGGGCACTTGAAAGATCTCTTGTCCTCTGAGACGACACGGAGGGACCTGGAGAGCGTTATCCTAAGTGAAATAAGCCAGTCAGAGAAAGACAAATACCACATGATCTCACTTATTTGTGGACGATAATGAACAAAACAAGCTGATGAACAAAATACACCCAGAGACATAGAAGTAGGGTTCAGACTGACAATCCTCAGAAGGTGGGGATCGGGGGGGAGGGAAGAGATAAACCACAGAACTTATATGCATGTATGCATAACCATGGACATACACAACAATGCTTCGGGGGGGGGGATTGGGAGGAGGGTGTCAATGGGGGGGAAAGGAGAAATAGCTGTAACAAAAATAAATGAATAAAAAAAATAAGGGCACTTGAATGGCTTAGGTGAGGGGGCAGCTTGAGGAGCTGGTTTCAGGCATGGGTGCATCCAGGGTCGGAAATGACTGAGCCCCTGGGCCTCCCTTCTGCCTCCGGGTCCATCATTCTTCTCTGCTTCTTGACCCTCCTGCCTCGACTGCCTCTGTTCTTGCGGTTCGGTGGGTGCCAGCTGGACACTCCAGGGGAAGCCTTCAGACTGGCATGGAGGGAGGAGGACAGTCTCCGCCCGGGGCTCTGCCACATAATGTTCCTGTGGTCAAGCGGGCACGCTGACTTTGCCCCCGCCCGCCTTCCGCTGGCCAGCGGCAGCCCTGTTTTCGCCCGGGGCCCCTCTGTCTCCCCCGCTGCTCCTTCCCCCTCCCCTCCCCCATCCCCCTGTCTCCTAAACTCCCTCACTGCTTTCTCGTGGATTCGTTCAGAATCCACAGAGCCCGGGACGCCCGTGGCCGCCTGCGGTGCCCGAGGCTGCATTAGTAAAGTCTGAGACGGATAAAAAGCTGATCCGTGAGGCAAATCCGCACTGAGAAGTCCTAAATGCAAAAGAATTGATCTCTATGAGAATAATTTCAGCAAAATGGAAGCGGAACCATCGGAAATGGTTCAATGGCGCTGTATGGAAAGTGGATGGAGGGATCGCGTCGGCTTGATGGTGTTCCCTGTGGAATTCTGGCACTTTCTAGATGAAAATGCATCAGGGCTGTAATTCTGACTCAAATGCTCGTGTCAACGTAAGAAACATTCAAACCTGTAGAGAATTTTTATGAGTTTATTTGAGCCAAACTGATGACAATTGCCAGGAAGAAAGCCCCACGGGATTGAGAAAACGCTCGGAAAAATGGCAGTTCTGCAGCGTAATTTATACACGACAGTCAAAGAGGAGGCGTAAGTGGGTTCCATGAAATCCATGGGTGATCGATGAGGGAGGTGGGAGAAAGCAGAGCGGGGAACCTCTGGGATTGGATAAAGGGTGAAATGATAGACACATACCTCTGACATCGGTGGGTACAGAGTTAGTCAGCTGTGAATGCAAGGACTAGAGCAGCGATGGGCTCTGGGGTCTGGGCTCTGCTGTGGTGGTTGTGCTGTGAGGGTCCCTTTGTCCGTCAGGTGTGACCCTCCACGCAAAAAGACCACAGATGGGCTAGGTTAGGGTGACGACTGACCTCTGTTAGGGAAGAATACCGCCTGAGGACACGACTACCCGCCAGGAACCACTTTTAGTTACAAAGTCTGCCTTTAAGACCATCCTGTGTGGTCGCTTTAGGTCTCTGCGTTTCTCGGGTCCCCACAGGCTTCTCCTGACCTTGTCCGATTTAGTATGTGGCCCCTTTTCGGCCACACTCACATTCACAATGTCTTCAGGGTCAAAATGTCCCAGCCCCTGACCCCCAAGGGGTGGCATTTTGTCATCAGCCCCAACAGACGAACGGGGAATAGTGGTGCCCGGGCCACAGAGGCAGGGCTGCTCAGAGTTCTAGGAAGCACTGCAGAGAGGCCGAGGGAGGGCACCGGGCACACATGCCAGCCAGATGTGCCCAGTAGCCCCGTGAGGCCGGGCTCTGGGCCATGGCTGCGGCCCCAGCCCAGGGTGCAGGCTCAGGTCCCTGCAGAGACCAGGGGGCTGGGGACACCCTCTCCTGTGCTGGCCCTGCACCTGCCCCCTGCCCTGTGGCTCCCACCTCCCTCATGGTGCCCTGCAGCCCCACGGAGCTCCCGCCAGCCTCCTCCAGAGTCTCTGTGCGTCCCAAATGAGACCAGAGAGCAAAAGCACTCAGCCCTGTCTTTTCTAAATGATACTTATGGTTGTTATCATTCTGACCACAGATACTGTGTGGCACAAGGCAGAACTTCCGGAAAGCACACAAAAGCAAAAGGGAAAAATCAGCTCCGACTCCACAGCCGAGGGACCACCGCGGCGGACCCATGTGCGCTCCGGCTCCTGGGGGGCAGCAGGGCCAGCGAGGCGGAGGGGACTCCTGTCCAGTCCCCTCGTGTGCTGTGTGGCCTCAGACCCCCGAGAGCAGGGGCTTTGGAAGCAGGGGATCGATGTCTCCCCATCACAGCCTCTGATGGATCCCGCAGGGGTGGCGGGGAGGGGAATCGTGATCTCAGGCCCGTGCTTCTGACATCGAACAAAGTGGGGAGGCCCCCTCCCTGCGGGGTGCTGCGGGGTGGACTTCTCACGCTATCCCGAGAAACAGGATTTCCTGAGACTCGCACAGGAGAACAGTGGTGTCTATCCGCGTGGAATTACATCCCTGGGTGTCCAAGTCCCTCTCCCTCAGTCCAGCCACGGAAGAGGTGCAGCCGGGGTTTCCGTGGAGCCGGCAGCAAAGCCAGTGTCCAGAGCTTCCGTTCCATGTGGAGCCGGGTCCAATCCGGCATCAGGCTGGCTGCAGCCCCTTAGCCCACTGTGTGGGAGGGTCCACGTGGCTGTGGGCCGTGTGGGCAAATGCCAGGAAGCCAAGCGTGATCCATGAGACAAGGGTGCCGAGAGGAACCAGGAGCATGAGAGCGTAGGAGAGAGCGAGTTCCTTTGTTTAGGGGGTTAAGTATTCCAAGTGTTCGCACCCTTGCAGTGGCCACACCCCTCTGGCCAGCCACCTCTGTCCCTGGGTGTGATGGACAGGCAAGCCTGTTCCCTGTCACCCCAACCTGCTGGGCATGCGTGTGTCTCCCCTGTGTCCCGTCCCCGTCCCCAGTGTTTTGCAGGGAGCATGCCTATAATGTCTGGCCTCCCCGTGGCTCCTTTCCTATTATTAATAATCAGCTAATTAGAACGGGTCATTTTAGGTCTCCCAACAATCAGCCTGTCAGGGAAGGACTCCAGCTTCCCATTGGACAGATGAAGGCAAGAGGCCAGAGAGGTTAAGTTACTCGATCAACGTGTCATAGCAAGGAAATGATAGAACTGGGACTCGTCTCCGTCTGGGAGACTCCGGGGCTCTCTGAACCACTCGGTTATACTCTGGGGGAGGGGACCGAGGGGGCGGGAGGGGAGGGGAGGAGATGGGTCAAAATGACGGGAAAAGGTTCTCTGCTCCCCGCCCCCCAGCACTGCCCTTCGAAGCTGACACGCTGGCTTTTCGAGGCGGGACAGACACCCAGCACCCACCCAGGACCCTCCAGGCCTCCCGTGGGCGGTGCAGACGGGGCCCCAGCTGCTGAGCAGCCCCACCAGCCCCACGGCCCGGCCTTCCCGCGCAGCTCAGACCCTTGTCTCCCCAGCCAGGAAGCCGCACTCCTCTGCCTTCACGGGAAGGAAGCCAGGCAAGGCAGCTGCTATTTTAGAAGGTTACTTTTATAGAACAATCCTGGTTTCCTCCAGGAATTTCAGCCCAAAGCCCCCTGGGGTGCGGTTTCTGGAGAAGGGAACACACATCCTATTGGGCAACCAGATGACACGAGGCTCGCCCCTCCCCCAACGGCTTCTTCGGTCCCAGATTGTCTGTCTGGGCCCATTTCACCGCACCTCTCAGCCCTGCTCCCTGTCAGAGATTTGGGGGTTCAAAGATGCAGAGGAGCCAGGGCCAGGGGGCACAGACGAGCACCGCGCTGTCCCTAGGCACGGGGGGGGGGTGGGGATGGGGGGGGTGGAGCAGAGACCAGCACCGCGCAGGGGACGCAGGAGCAAAGACATAAATCACGAAAGAGCTGGGGACGTGGGGGCCTCTGGGTAGTTTGCTTTGCCTGGAGGGCAGTGGGCCTGGCTTATGTCTGCCAGAATGACTGGGGACACCATTTGAACGGATTCGGGGTCGGGGACCTTGGGCCCACCTTGTTAGGCCAGGGTTGTAGCACTCTGTCCTCGGGGCCTCGGCAGCCAGGGCGAGCTGGTTCTCATAGCTGCAGCGCAGCACCAGCTGAACCTACTGACTAGTTCGTTTAGGCAAAGCACCGTCCCCAGGTAACAAAGCGGAGCCCAGACGCGAGCCCAGGGACCCGTTCTTGCGCCTGCACTCAGAAGGCAGGCCGGCCTTGAGTGGGAGTGCGGGCTGGGGCCTCTCCTGAGGGCTCCGCCACCTTGAGGACACCACGCCCAGACGCCAGGCTCACCGGGCAGGCGGTGGTGTTACCGACCACGGGGCGAGGCTGCAGGGTGCTCCAGGAAGCAGGCACAGCTCTGGCTCTCCCCAGGAGGCAGTGGGCACCTCCGCCCCCCCAAGTGGGACACGGTCGGAGCAGCCAAGTGCTCAACACTCCACGCCGTGGTTGCAGGAAAGTGGGTGCGGTGTGGTGTCACCTCTTCCTGTTCTCACGTCCTAGACTCTGGAGCTGCACCTGCTCCACAGAAGAGGAAGGTGAGCACAGCCCGAGGGCCAGGAGACGTGCCCAGGTGACCCCAGACTGGGCAAGGGGGCCGGCCTGCACCGCCTCCTCCCAAGGCTGGGGGGCTGTGGGCTGGTCCCCCGGATTCCAGCCTCGGGTATGTGGCTGTGGGCTCAGGAGAGCTGCAGGGCTGAATTTCTTGGTCGAGCCACCTTCCCAAGGTCACTCTCCAAGCCAGACGCTGCCAGCAGCAGAGGGCATCCCCCAAGGTCACAGCCACCCCTGTCCTTCCCTGGGGCGTTGGCCCGTTTCTGTGTAGGCTGAGGGCTGCCATCTGTGCTACAGCGCAGTGCCGGCTGCTTCGTTTAGACAGAAATGTGCAAACTTTGCAGACGCAGACAGCTCGGAAAATAGGTCAAGCCCCGACTCGCTCCATCCACAGCCCTGTCCCAGCGTTTCCCTCTATAATCAAATCAGCCATGTATGCACACAAGTCGCAAGAATTCATTACGTTAATTTGTCTCGTTTTGGAGGAAAACCTGGAGCACACGGCACCCCACTCCCCGACACTCAGGCCCTGGCTGAATATTGATTTCGGAGTTATTTTAGCCTTGCACGCAAGGCCCTGTTACAGCCCAAAGGCATGGGATTGTCAATTTCCTCATGAATACAAATGTCCCTGCTCCGAGGCTCCGAGGCATAATTCTGCAAGGTCATTTCGAGGGGTGACCTGCGTGACAGACCACCGAAAGCTCGGGAGTCTACCGGACGTGCAGGCCGCAGCCGCGCCACCCGTCCCAGCAAGATCAATGGCCGCGAGCAGCCAGCGGGCTTTGCAAAGGCGTCCGCGGTGGCAGGCAGGGGAAATTAATCGTCCCCGTATTGAAAATCCCCAGGGCCCAGGCTGCCGTGCAGGGCTGTGCTCACGGAAGAGGAGAACCCCGCAAAGCCGTGACGGCTTCATCGTCTCCTCCCTCTCAGGGGCCAGTGTGAGGTCCTCAGCGTGACACATTTCACCACGAAGAGCCCAATTCGCCCCCCTGCTCCTCTGGCAGCAGGCATTTCTGCAGACCCTGTGAAGGGGCCTCGGGATGGTTTCACCCGGCCTCGGAAGATGCTGTCGCCACGGCCACCTCTCGACATGCCTAGACAGGTGCAGAATTCTTTGTTGCGTATGGGACCACGAGGAGGCCTCTGCACCCCAAATGCCTCTTGGCAGCCTTTGCGGCTGGAATCTCCTGCTCCCGAGGTCACAGGCCTTCAAGGTCAGCGCAGCATAAAGTACACAGACCTTGGGGCCCCCAGACCTGCCTTGGAATCCTGGCTGTGCCTCAGCACGCCTCAGGGACAAGCCACCAACCTAAGACTAAAAGGAAGTGACACCGCAGCCCTGCAGGGCTGACTGAGGACCCGCAGGAATGGGTGTGGCCGCAGTGAGGACACAGGAGTGGCTTTCTGATTGCCAGGAGCTGTCGGGGGCCCTGGAGAACCTGACGAAACTGTGTGGGTACCTGGCCTTTGAACGAGCAGCTGTCCTGTCCGGCCGGTGTGGCTCAGTGGTTGAGCGTCGGCCCATGCACCAAGACGTCGCTGGTTTGATTCCTGGTCAGGGTGCATGCCCAGGTTGTGGGCTCGATCCCCAGTGGGGGGCATGCAGGAGGCGGCCCATCGATGTTCTCTCTCATCGACGTTTCTATCTCTCTCTCCCTTCTTCTCTCTCTAAAATCAATAAAGAAAAAAAAACTATGAAAGAGCAGCTGTCCAGAGGCCTGGGCTCTCCTCCCAGTGTCTGCTGACTCTGCCCCAGACTCGAGTCAGGTGCTGAAATGGGTTGCTGTCGGTGCTCACTGGCTGCCCTGCCCAGCATGCCCTGCCCTGTCCCACTCACGGTGGGCGTGGCCATCTGCCTTGCCCTGGCCCGTGGGCTGGCGCAGACGTGACCGGGCTCCATTCCAGAGCCTAGACCTTCAGGGACACACGTGTTCCCACTTGCCCCTCATGGAACACGCTCCCCGGCGGCTGCTGTCTCTTTATCCTGGACCCCAGGACAAACCCAGCCACCGCCTGGAGCAGCGGCCCCCGAGCTCGGCAGCCACCGCGCAGACCGTGATGCGTGCTGTTGGAGGCCGCTGGGGGGAGGGGCTGCTTTTGCAGCACTTGGGGGCCATCGTGACTGAACGGATACCTGAGCGCCCTGGGTTGTGTCTTCGACGCCAGCTGTGTCTCCACGGCCGCTCTGCTCCCTGGCGTCTCCCTACCTCTGGCCTCCGACTTTCCCTACCCCAGCTGCTCCCTGGCTCCAGACTCAATGCCACTCCCTGCTCTCAGCTCTGACCTTACACCTGCTGGCCTCGTTCCTGCTCAGCCCCACACCGCAGGGACAGCAGGGACAGGCTACAGGGCAGAGACCTCGGCGGAGAGAGGGGGCAGGACCCTGCCACGGGCAGGCCCTGTGCTGGGCACACCACAGGGGCCTCTTCACGGATCCTGGGAGAGCTGGGGCCAGGATTTGAACCCAGGGCCCCCTGGCCCCAGAATCAGAGCTATTTCCAGTCGGCCCTCATTGCCAGGTGCTCTCCTCCCTCTGGGCTAGCAGACTCCATAGCAATAGAGAACCCTGTGTTGGGAGGGAATTAAGCCGTTCCCTAGCCCAATAAACAGCAGGTGAACCGTGCAAAAACACCATTTGTGTGGGTTAAAACAGTCAAATATTGGCAATTTCACAGGTTTGCGAGATTCACGGCTGGTTGAACAAATAAACCCAGTCCTACCCTAACTGGCGGACATTCGCTTCATAGTTCCCTCTGTGGTTCACGGAGGTTTCGGGAGGAACTGCTGAACACCCTGACTCATTCTAAATCAGCCCACACCCGGGCGTCCTGGGGCCCCCGGTACCCCCACGGCCGAGGGAGAACGTCACACTCGGAGCCGCTGTCGGTGTGCTGTAAACAAACAAGTAGATAAACAGAGGAACAGGCAGCAAACCAGGCTTCTGCGTGATCGCCACCTCCTTCCCTGTCTCACACTGTGTCCCGGAATTCGTGCCAAGGACGGACGCAGTAAAGCTCACGGGTCTCAGGCTGTGAAACGGCGCTTTTCCCTTCTTACGGTCAGAGACTCGTCAGTCACTCCTGTCCCGACCAGTATTTAAAGACCACCCCACTCAGATTCTTTCCCGATGCCCCCCCGCTCTTGCCTGTGCATTTCCACACTGGCTGGAACCCCCAGGACGGACTCTCTGGCCTCATCCCTCCCAGCCCTGGGAAGCCTCCGGTGTGGAAGGAACGGAGGATGCAGGCGATCGCTGACTGATCACCTTCCCGTGCCACACACCGGCCGACCCTGGACATGCTGCTATTTCCACGAACCCTCACGTGATGCTGGGGAGGCCAGCGGTCCTGCTGACCTGGGCCCATCAGACTCCAAGCCCATCCCCATCCTTCCACAGAGGCCGAGATGCTAGTTCTGCAGACGCACTGGTTCCTTGAATGCGAGAAGAGCGCTCCCTTCCCAGCTGTCTGGCCTCTGCTGAGCCAGACCCCATCCCTCCGGGCCAGCCCACCTGGAGGCAGGTGGGGGGTGCACGGTTGAGCTGCCTGTCCCTAACGAGACCTGGTTTGAAAAGTCAGACGGCTGTGGCTTCCCCTCTGGTCCTGCTCCCTAAGCCTCCTTCCTGACTTCCTTCCCTCGCTGGGAGCAGAGCATCCAAAATTAGACCGCCAGAAATAGATCCACTTGGACCAGAATGGCAAGAAACGCTCCAGGCCAGCGGAACCTCAGCGCAGCCCACGGGCCCGAGGGGAGCTCCAGACGCTAATTACAGGCAGCTCGGAGGAAGGGCAGAGGATGGACGGGAGAGGAGGCTGGCCAGAGGGAGTTCCTGTCCTCCTCTCCCCCGACCCCCACCCCGCCCGGCTCCGTCCAGACTCCGATTGCTCCTAATCTCCTTTACGGGACTGCTCAGGCCTCTCCAGCTTCCTGCCTGCGCTGCGGGACAGGAGGTCGGGCCCGGAGAGGCTCCGAGGGGAGTGAGCGAGGCCAGGCCGGCATCCTGGGCTTCCCTGGGGGCCTCGGAGCCCAGCACGTGACCAGGACATGGAATCACCCTGTCGTGTCCACAAGGGAAGTTTCATTAGAATACAGCCACACCGGTGTGTTTGCATCCTGGCTGTGACTGAGGTCCCACTCCGAGGAGAGGCTGGGAGTCTCCGCAGGGACCCTGAGCCGTTCACTCTCTGGCTGTCCCAGGGAAGCTTGCTGGCCTCTGGCCTCGGAGCTGAATTCCCCTGGAGTCTGCACCGCTGTTGAACTCTGGGGAGTCTGTTCCACGAAAGACCCTCTTTTCCATGGGGACTAGCCGTTCGTTAGAGAGGCGGGGAAGCCAGAGGAGGCTGCAGAGACTGCCCAGGACCCCCCGGCTTAGAAACTTGGTGACATGGGGACCGGATCCCACTGGAAAGTGAGAGTCCGAGCATGGCAGGTGGGCAGGGGAGACAGTTTCTCCATCTTCTCTGTGTCTGACCTGGCAGAGAAAATGTGCATGCAGAGGGGTGGAGCTAGAGGAAGGGCATCTGTGTGTGTGTGTGTGTGTGTGTGTGTGTGTGTGTGCCACCTTTTGTGTGGCACTGCCACCCGCGGTGTGCTGGCAGCTACAGTCTCCCCCCAGCCTCCCCGCACCGGGCACAAGCAGCACCCTTGGCATCAGGAAACCACAGAAGCCATGCCAGTGGGAACAGCACAGGCACAGGAGCGGAAAGCCCGCTTAGAGACCCAGAACATTCCAGCAGAAGGATGGACAGGTGACCCGTTCCCACCCTGCTTTGCTCCATTGGGAGCCTGACAGTCAGGCAGGAATGAACCTGAGTCACAGCCAGAGATGGGATTTAAATTCAGGGTCCCCGACTCCCAGGTCACATGCTATGTGGGGAAGAGAACTTACAAGCTCCACAGTCCAGGAACCAATAACCGTAGGGGTCACTGGGTGCCACTGTTTTTCAGAAGGAAGCCTGGGTCTGGGGGAAGAAGCTGTACCCCGAGTACTCCCGGCAGTGTGGCCCCAGGAGAAGGACCATTTTTCTGCCTCTGGAGTTCCCACAGCCATGTCTAGTGCTCCGGGCTGTGGGCCGCCTCCCAGGAGCCCCACTTTCTGAACACGCAGGGCCGGATGGCGTGCTCCAGAGGGGCAGCCTCCCTCCAGAGAGCCTCTGTGTCCCCTTTGCTGGGCCCTCAGGTGATGTCAACCTGCCGTCCTGGTGAGCGGACCTTCCCTGTGTGCTCGTCAGTTTCCGTGGTGACCAGTTTGTGTTTTGTTCCGTGTTTGTCTCCCCGGTCCTGCTCTCCCTCTGAAGAGGCCCATCCTTTGCCATCTCGAGCTGAGAACAGGCCATTTTGCAGAATTGCATGGCTGGTACCCACAGCAACACCTCTCCTTCCAGCAGGACCGAGGGACTCGCCTCGGAGAGTGACACAGCCACCGCTCCCTTCCACCTCTGGCTCCGAGGCCACGCGCGCTCACTTAGGGCTCTCCCTGTCAGGCCACCTGGGGCACACCGGGACTTCCATGGCCCGGACTCCGGACTCTTCCAAAGGGACCTGATCCTTTTGAACTGTGCACAGCCCCAGAGAGAATCCCTTTGGATAAAAGGGTCTTTGCTCCTGATTACGGGAACACGATGGGACGTCTGTGAATAAGTCTATAATTCCGTGTAAGGTGGGTGTGCACGCGAATGAAAGCAGTCCACGCAGCTGCTGCTCTCCGTCCAGACCCAGGAGGGACTTCAGGAGGAAGGGGTGGGGTGATGTCTGCTCCCTGCAGCCCGGAGCCCGGCCCTGGAGATGCACTGTACGCTGCCATGGCCAACACGAGACCAAAGCGTGTGACTTGTCAGTGTGCGCGTGACGTCGTTCAAGGCTGAGGCGGCCTGGAGTCGAGTCAAAGCCACGCAGCCTCGCCCAGTGCCTGGCAGGTTCATGCTAACGTGTTCATCTGGGGGTGTCCCCCTTTCATGAGTGTGAGGGAGACTGGCTGGCTGCTCGGACCCCATTTCTCCTCCCCGTGCACAGAAAGACTACATCCCCCTGCGGGCCACGCCAGTCAGATCCGTGCCACCCGCTGACTTACTTTTACATGTCCCTGACCACGGCGTCACGCAACCTCCCCAGACCAGCGACTGGCCGGTGACTAGGCTATCATTGTGCCTGCTTTGGTCTGATGGTGACTCGTCTCCTGGGGCTGGATTCACCGAGCACCGTGATCGGCACGGCTGCCTGGACAAACTGTGTCTCTGTTGTTGGGAAGGAGACGGAGCGAAGATGTGATTGGTCAATAGCGGCCCCTCCGGTGGCTCCCCTCGGACCCTTCCTTCCTTGTCCAGATACGGTCGCCGTTGTGAGAGACCAAGACACGCCCGACTGGACCCCTTGGCCTTTAAATCCCTGGGTCTGTGCCTCAGCCCAGCTGACCCCAGAACTCCATAATGTTGCCCAGGAGACTGGCTCCCCTGAGTAAAGTGATAACAGGCCACAGTCAACCAGATAGCAGCTAAATGATTCACCCTGAAGGACAGGGCTTTCCCAGGACCTGACACTCCAGGGCCGCTCCTTTCTCTTCCACGAAACCACCGATTACCATAAGCTGTCATCAGAAATGCCGGAGCTGTCCACAGCCAGACCGCTCAGTGCTGTGAAGGAGGGCGGGGGGCACGGGGGGCACAGTCCCAGGCTGCCTGCGGGAGGGCACACTGGTGGTACAATCGGGAAGCAACCTGGAGGTTAAGAAACATGAGCCTTAAATATGTTCAAACTCTTTGATCTGATAATCCCACTTCTGGGAACCTCTTCTAAGAAAATAATTTGAATACTGAAAAACCTTTTCGCTCCAAGATATTCCTGGCGTGATGGCTTCTAATAGTGAAAACCTAGAAATAGCCAAAATAGCTACCATTGGAGAACAGCCATTAGAATATATATATATAGAGAGAGATAATACATAGATGATGTATATTCTATCAAGTGAAGGTGCAATAGATGATGGACGGACGGACGGACGGATGGATGGATGGATGGATGGATGGATGGACAAATAGAGAGGATAGATGGATGATAGATGGATAGATAGATGATAGATAGATAGAATAGATGGATACTAGATGGATGGATTCCACTCATAGACATTCATTAAACACAGTGGCTGTAAAAGGTTTATAATGGGAAGACGCATTTGGATAAAAGACCTCAGTTAAAATCATGGGTACACTATGATTATTAGTACATGAAAAAGGCCAAAATAAACTCCAAAATGTGACCGTGAGTGGTGAAACCATGGAAGATTTTGATCCTTCTTTCCACTTCAGGTATTTTCGATTTTTTCTTTTATAAGCGTGCGCTGTTTTATAATCCAGTTTTTAGGAAAGTGTGCGGGTTGCTAGGTGAGCATGGAAACGGACGGGGCAGCCCCTGGAGATGTCCCCTGCCCACTCTGGGCCTCCTCCCTGCCGCGCTCCGACTTGTGCGGCCAATTTAGGGTCTTCCGCTCCCGGCCTCTCCCTGGGGAGCGAGCTCCTCTCTCTCCAGCCCTGGCAAAGGCCCCCCACTGGCTCTCCAGGCTTTAACGGGGGGCATCACTGCTTTCCACAGGGGACTTCAGTTCAGGTCACCTGGACTCGCTGGGCCACACCTCAAGCCCCCGCCCTCCCCTCCGGAGGTCCCCCAGCAAGCAGACCGGCCCTTCTCTGGGGACTTTTGCTCCCTCTGCCCTCAAAGGCGGTGGCCTCTCGCAAGCTGGTTCTTAAATGTTCGGACAGCTTTCTGAAGTCACCTGTATCCCGAGTAAGCGGGAAAGATCTCAGACTACGTTTATTTTCATCATTTTAGACAAGTACGATTCATTAATGCTCTCGTTGAGGCTGTTACTCGGTTTTCCTGCTCTGTGAGACCCCGCAGCGGGGCCGACCATCCCACAACGAGCCCACGGACCCCTGTTCCCAGGCTGGACTGTCCCGGCGCCGGGTTCCGGGAGCGGGCAGCCAGGAACGTTCTCACACGCAGAGGAGCAGAGCGGCCGGTCCGTAAGGTGTGTGAAGGCGCGAGATTCCCAGGTGATACGTTTTCCGAGACAACAATATAACTTCGAGAGGGGGTGGGGAAAGTCAAAAGACATTATGTAAACTTTTTGTATTATCCTTTCCATTTTTCTGTAGATCTAAAATTTTCTAAAAATTAAAGTCCATTTAAAAAAATTTTGTTTTCTTTATTGAATTTCAGAGAGAGAGGAAGGGAGAGGGAGAGAGACATAGAAACGTCGATGAGAGAGAACATCGACTGGCCGCCTCCTGCATTCCCCCCACTGGGGATCGGGCCCACAACCTGGGCATGTGCCCTGACCGGGAATCGAACCGGCGACCTCTTGGTACATGGGTCGACACTCAACCACTGAGCCACACCGGCCAGGCTAAAGTCCATTTTAAAATCATTCGGCATAACATCTATTAAAGTTAAAAATGACTAAAATTCAAAATATTTTGAGGCTGCATTTAGATGTATAGAATGAAAAGCAGGGGGGAGGCCAACAGGGGATTCCCGGCCCTCTGCTCCCCTGGGCAGGGCATGGGGCTGTGGATGGAGAGCAGCGGGCAGGCACAGCGTGCTCAGAGCCCAGCCTTCTTGTTGGATGGCGACGAGCCGGTGTTTATTAGATTAAAATAAAGGAAGGGAGGGAGGCGGGAAGAGGGAGGCGGGAGGAGGGAGGAAGGGGGGCAGGAGGAAGGGGGTGCTGGTGCGGACAGCTGAGCGCCATCAACAGGACGTGAGTAACCCGGTGGGTGCACCTGGGCCCCGTGAGCAGGAGGGCAGGATCTGACGGCGTTCACAATGGCTCAGAGGAAGAGGAGCAGCTTTGCCAGATGAGTAGCTTGGTGTGTGCTAGGGAGCCACAGACCGAGTGCCAGCCCCACGGGCACAGCGCACAGCCTTGCCCAGGGGAGTGTGTGCTCCCTGAGCCTCGGGCAAGGCACCGTCCTGCACGCAGACGGCCTGGCTCAGGGTCCAGCTCTGCCGTCGCCAGCCGTGCCCATGTGGCCCAGTGTTCCCTCAGTGTTCTCATCTGCGCAGTGGGGAGAAACACAGACAGCGCATGTGAATGCTCACACAGAGATACTCACACAGAGCAAGCACTCAATAAACATCTGCTAGTACGTGTGTGCGCGCGTGTCGGTACCTGCCCAGGACTCCCCTTCTCCAGGCCAGGATGCAGCCGGCCCCAGCCAGCTGACCTGAGCCTGTAGCCCTGGCTCAGTGGGGTCTAAGACCCCAACGCTGTCCCCCTCCCCCGTTCTTCTCAACGCCAAGGCTCCTTGGGACATACGGCTCAGCTCCCACCAGCCCTTCTCAAGCCCTGCCCGCTCCCTGGCCTGGACTTCCTCAGGCCTGCACCCCTCCACCTGGACCGTCACCTGCGCCTGCCACCCCTGCCTCCAGTCCCCTGCTCCAGCCTGCCCTCGTCCCACGCCCCGCCCAGCTCAGCTCTCTCCGGCTCCCACTGTCCCTCTGCCCAGCGCCTTCGCTGCACCCCTGGCCTCCACTGGCTCAGTCCGCCGCCTGCACCCAGAGTCCAGCCCCCTCCCCAGCCACCCCACTTCCTTCCTCACTGCAGGACTCGGTTTCCCTCTAAGACCCCCCTCCCGGGAGCCTTCCCCCTGGGTCCCTGGCTCCTTATTTCAGTGGCCCATCCCTACCTCCTGTGCCCGCTGTCCCTCCACCAGACCTACAGACTGAGTCCTGAGGGCAGGGCCCCGCCACCCACGCCACACTCAGGAAGCACCATGGAGTAAATGTAGGACTTGTTCCCTCTGCAGGACAAGTGACTGCCGCTGCAGTGACACATTCCCTGTCCTGCTTCACCGCCTGGCGGGCCTGGGTGGAGGAGGACAGCAGAAAACACGTGTCTGGTGGGTTGACACGGGTGGATGGAGGACGGAAAGGAATCTGGTGTCTCCTGTTTACTGTGGGCCCTGAGCTCGGAAGGAAGAAGCGCAGCCGCGGCAGGACGGACGGGCGAGCGGCGCCAGCTGCCGGGCTGGGGCCATCCCAGGGCTCACACAGCAGATGGGGCCGCAGGTGGGGGGCGGGGCCGAGGGCCTGCGGGCTCCAACCGTCCTGGCCACCGTAGGGAAGCGCCCGTCCAGGCCCAGCTGTCCACCAGACACTCCTTCTCTCAAGGACGTTTATTCCTTTTCCATCTTTCCAAGAGGGGACAGAGAAAGTCTCCACGGGGCCTGCTGCTCCTCGGAGAGGGAAGCTGGGGTGAAGGTCCTGGTGGCAGACAAATGTGTGCCTAAGGGAACAGGAAGTTCACCTGAGGACAGGGCCTGTCCTGAAGTCACCTTACAAAGAGGAAGACCATGGGGCCTGGGCCCGAATCTCACGTCACTGCTGGAGTCGTCTCCACACAGGGCCCCTGGCCTCTGGGGTTAGACCAGTGAAATGCACAGGCGGCCTCGGGTCATCCCCCAGTGTTCTGATGGGGTACTGAGTGCCAGCCAGCCTGTCTGCCCAGCACTAACACATGCCCGCACCCTGCAGTGGTCCCGCCCTCTCCCGTCGTCTCATGGCCGAGCCTCGGGGGCTCCTGGGAGCGTCCCCACCTCACAGCGGTGCAGGGCTCGCCCACGTTACAGGTGGGAAAACACAGCGAGCTGGGCCAGTCATGGCTCCTTGGCCCCACGAGGACCCAGAGGGGCACCTTTCCTGGCTGAGCCCAGAGCCCAGGACCCTCCTCACGGCTGGCAGGTCAGCTGCGGCCCCTTCGTGTGCGGGGAGAGGGCAGCAGGCGAGCCCATCAGTCATCAGGACTGACGCCGACCACTGCCCGCTCTGTCTGAAGGCACTGACCCCCACTGTGGGGCCCGAAGAGGACGGACAGCTATTTCCTTTTCCCGACGAGGACACTGGAGCTCATGGGATTAGGTGACTTGCCAAAGGCTCAGAGCCACGTGACAGTGAGGCTCCCTCCCCAGGTCCCCTCCTCTGTGTACCTTCTCTGCACACAGCAAAGCCGTGGGGCAGGGAAAGCCCAGGTGGAACAGGCGATGTGTGTCTCACCAGCGTGGCGCTTCTCCTCTGCGGACAGCCCTGACCCTCCTGGTGGACCCTCCAAGGCACTGGCCACCCCATTCCTGTTCCCCTGGGCACCAGCCTGAAGATCGAGGCTGCCCACAGTGGGCCTATCCCGGGCTTAAAGGAAAGGTGTACCAGGCACCACGAGAAGGGCAGCGGGCTGCGTGGGAGCCTAAACCCAGTCCGGGGTGCTCACACTTCCCTGGACACCAGCAGAGAGCTGGGACAGGTTCCCAGGCCAGGGAGGGCGGCATCATTAGGACCGTGCCCACGGCACCCCGGAAGCAGAGAGAGATGGAGCAGGAGCAGATGCCAGGCTACTGCAACGTCCAGGCGCAGGGCCGTGCGGCCGGAGCCAGGAGCAGGTGCGAATGGAAGGACAGGTCAGCGGCCAGGCCACTGTGCGGGAGTGGGGTCCCGGGGGCTGAGGGACAGGCAAGCAACCGTCCCTCCTCCACAGGCTCTCACACAAATCCCTCCACTTCCTTCGGCCCTTCCCAGCTTGTTTCTTATTCATCGTGCGTGTGAAATCATCTTCCAAAAACTGCACTGCCCGGTTCAAAGTGCTGGACAGGGGGTAACCTCGCACCAGGTGCCCACTCCTGGGAGAAATGTGGGGAAAGGCCGTCCTTATCCATGACAGGCCTGAGTCCCGGAGTGAGCCCTGCAGAGCGAGCTCCCTGGGAGAGGACAGCAGCCAGGACCCACCTCCAGGGAGGCCTGAGGATGGGGCAGGACGGTGGGCCAGCCCCCCAGGGCACACACTGCGCCACTTGGTGAAGGGCAGCTCACATCATGAGAACATGACCTGAGTCACCACGTCTCATGTGCGCTGGCAGAGTCAGAACCCAGCCCTTTTCTGGGACTCCAGCTGCCAGACTCAGGCCCCGACCCTGGATTTCATATGGAGTCTGGTAGGACGGGTCCTGAGTAGGAACGTGCCAGGTGGAGCCCTGTGGGAAACGATCCAGGGGTTCCAGGGCCCTCGCTTGTCCTCGGCCACGTAAGGGAGAGCAGACAAGCCAAGGGCAGGACACCACGGAGGAGCAGAGCCTGGCAAATCCGCTCACAGAGTCTTCAAATCTGCGATTTCATGCCATTCTCCCTCAAGGTGGACTCGTTAGCCCATTTTAGAGGTTAAGAAACTGAGGTCTACAGAGAGCAAACAACAGGTGACACAGAGAAGGCTCAGAGCCGGGATGAACCCAGCTGTTCAAACCCTAGAACACCAGGGTCTCCCTCGCTGTGGTTGTGCCCACGATGTTAAGGCATGTTGGCTTCTCAGTGGTCCCTTTCTCCGGGAAGTGTCCCCTCTGATCACTATGTCCACAGGACAGCGAACTTGGAGCTCACTGGCTCAGCAGAGGAGAGATGGGGCTCTGAGAGTCTCCCCTCAGAACCCACAGGCACAGCAGCCGGCCACCTCGTGTCGCTCCGATTTGGCTAAGTACCTCCGGCTGCAGCCCGAGGGCTTGGGAACCCTGCCCCCCAGCTCAGATGTCCCCTGGCCCGGCGCAGATTGTCAGCTGATGAACCAAAGGGGGTGGGCAGATGGCAGCCTCTAGCAGAGGAGGTGTCCACTTGAGGCTTTGGAGGCTCTCGGGAGACCGAATCCAGACGTGAGGAGGGAGGGACAGTGCCTGGCACATGGTAGACAAAAAAAGTGTTCCTGATAAAAAATGCCAGACCGTGGGAACGAAAGGCACTCTCGGTTTCCGCGTGAGTGGGTGCCAGGAATTTCAAAGGAATGATTCTGAGTGCCGCAGACAACCAAGATGAATCTCAAGTTAATTCCTAAACTAGGGCTTGTGCACCCCAGGCACCCAGGAGGTCTTGGCACACTCAGATACTATCCAGACTTGAAGAGACCCGAACGGTCATCGGTCCTCACCCCTAATATTTGAGTTGTCCTTCTGTCACCCGCAACAGGGTGCACCTGCAGAGCAGAGCATGCCCTACTGCCCACGGTGACTCTCCGCCACTCACTAATGCCACAGCCCTCAGAATAAGCAAGCATGGCATGCACACTGGCCCCACCTTTCTGTAGGAACACCTGCTCGTTCTTCAGCTCGAGCCAAGTTCCCAGGAAAAGCTTACCTGGCTCTCCTAAGTCAGACCCTCCTATCTGATGCTCTCATCACGTTGTCACTTACATTTACTTGTTGACTGGCTATCGCCCCCACTAGATGGTGGGCTCTGTAGGGGTGAGTTCTGGCTGGATCTGCCACCCCATATCTAAGGGTTGTGCCCTGGGAATGACCTCCCTAAATAGATGTCAGCATCTCCAGACATCTCACGGTGAGGTGCCCACAATCCTCTGGAATATAGTCTGCCCAGACTCTCACCTCCTATATTCCAGACATCATATTTCTGTTAATCCAGCCTGAGCTCAAATGAAGGCAACTCTACACTGCTGCCTCCATCCTGTGTTCCAGTCCCAGAGCCCGGTGTCCACACACGGAGCTCCTGAGTCTGTCCACAACAGCTGAGCAGAGCGACCACGGCACTTGCTGGAAGACAGGGGGCATGGAAGATGCCAAGGGTCAGGACAGGGCCAGGGGCTAAGGCACAAGCTTTGCAGCTGGGTTCAGATCTACTTGGAGGGTCAAGAAGCAAATTACTTCGTTTCTGTTTCCCTTCCACAGATATGGACAAACGGGCTTGCCTCACAGAGCTGTGGACAAGAGAAATGTGTACAAAGGAGCCAACCAAGGACACCAGCTTGGCTGGTGCACCCTGTGGCTGGCAGTGATTCTCAGCTCCCGGTAGGCACAGTCTGTGTGATCTTTCCACCTCCTCCCACTCCTCCCCCCACCCCCATTCAACAGAGATATTGCAGAAATGTAACCAATAGGATGCTGCGGAAATGACTGATGTGACTTCCAAGGCCAGGTCACAGAAGATCCATTGAGCTCTGACTTCTCGCTCGCTCTGGGGAAGACGGCCGCCATGTTGTGAGGGCACTCAAGCAGCCCTGTGGAGGGCGCCACGCAGAAGGAACTGAGCCCTCCTGCCGAGAGCCACCACCAACCTGCCCGCCATGGGTACACCACCATAGAAATCTATTTGCAAATCTCCAAGAGCTGGCAGCCTCGGTGGACATCAGACAGCACCCTGAGAGACCCCAACCCAGAGGCACTCAGCTAAGCCACCCCCAAGTTCCTAGCCCACAGAAACCGTTTGAGATGGTGAATGTGTATTGCTGTTGGAAACCACTGCATTTTGGAATAATTTGTCACACAGTAATAAATAAGCAATGCGACCCTACCTAGCAACGATTATTTGAGGCTGTTTTTCTAGGGGAAGCATTTCAGAGCCTCTGATCACTCCATGGCCAATCTAGGTGGGTCCAAAACTCCCTGCCGAGAATATGAAAGGCTGGCTAATCGATAGCTTAGGGCAACAGGAGCAGGGGGGCAGCTGAGATGTGGCTCCTTAAATGCTCCTGCACGGGAAGGAAAGCGAAGGCAGTGAATGAACTAAGATTGTCCCAGAAGGTAAACGGAAAAATGCTTCAAGCACACATTGATTAGAACCTACTGATAGCAGGTGCAGAGACTAGGGTAAGATTTAAAAAATAGTAATTTCCCAGAATTGTCATTGTGTTCACCAAAGCCAGCCAGGTGTCTAGGGCACAGTTCCAAGGAAGGAAGGAAACAGCCTGCAGGATGTTATAATTTTACCCCAAAAAAAGCCACTCAGGAAAAGAAAGAGTCTGAACATGGGCTCTGGGCCAAGGTGGGACTGGGCTCCGGGACCTGTGATGAGTACATGGCCTGCGGGGCGGCGCAGAAGGCCCCGGTGCTAACAAAAACTGTGTCTCACCCTGGCCAGTTTAGCTCAGTGGTTAGAGCTTCGCCCCGCAGACCAGAGAGTCCCGGGTTCGGTTCCCACTAAGGGCACGTACCTCGGTTGCAGTTTGTCCCCGGCCTCAGTTGGGGTCGTGCAGGTGGCAACCAGTCGATGTGTCTCTCTCACATTGATGTTTCTCTCTCTCTTCCTCCCTCTCTATCTCCCACTCTATCTGAAAATTTTAAAAATGCAAAAATGTCCTCGAGTGAGGATTAAAAAAAACTGTGTCTCTAAGCCTTGGTTTCTTCACCCAGTCCACCCACGTGAAGGGAGTGTCAGTACAGCCTAAAATCACTCGACCGTAAGATTAAACTCGCTGAGACACATCAAGGAGTGCTTTGCAAACTGTAAAGTACCTACACATAAATAGGTAAGGCCATTTTTTCATGGAAAATGTCTCTCTACCCATTCTTAAGGCATGAAATGTCTCAGAGACAAAAGTGAAGACCGAAACAAAATACTATTCACCCAAAACAGGGCCAAAGCAGAGACTTTGTGCCCTTGCCAGATTCCAAGGACTCAAGTTCGTTGCCCAGCCTCAGAGTGCGGCCGCTGTGTGACCGTGGGCAAGTCGCGCTCCTCGCTGTAAAACAAGGGGGTGGACTTGGAAACCTCCAAGGTCCCTGCGAAGCCACATGCGTTATGACTGGATTCTGTGCTTCCTGGGTTAGCGTCTGGGGGACGCACCAGGTAGTACTTGTCATGACATCGCCACGCTCCGGCTGACCCGGCTCTGCAGTGGGGCTTTGCACATTTCCTTTCTCCTCTACCCCATCTCTGCTGTTGGAGTTTGTCTGTCACAGAACTAGAGGGTCAAAACAATAGAATCACTAAAGTTAAATTAATAGATAGATGCTGGCCCTGGCCGGTTTGACTCAGCAGTTAGAGCATCAGCCCACGGACCGAAGAATCTCGGGTTCCATTCCGGTCAAGGGCACATATCTCGGTTGTGGTTGGGTCCCCAGCCCTGGTTGGGGTCATGCAAGAGGCAACCAATTGATGTGTCTCTCTCACATCAATCTTTCTCTCTCTCTCTCTCTCTCTCCCTCCCACTCTGTATGAAAATAAATGGAAAAATATCCTTGGGTGAGGATTTAAAATAAATAAATAAAAGCTGAATTTTGTGTCCCACAAGCAGAATGTGATAGAGAGTTAGTCATGAAGAACTTGCAAAACCTTATGACATACTTACGTGTCCAAAAAGATAACTTCTCTAAATTATGAAGAGCAGAAATTATGCAAACCTTTCTCCAAACCACAAAATTTCACAAAGGGTAGACTAGAAGGCCAAAAGTCTGAAAACCAAAATTAGATAAATAGATAGCCCATTTGAAAACTAAAATATTCTTCCTATTAAGTTCAGAAAATAAATACAACAGAAAATTAGAATAGGACTTGTAAATCATATACAATCAAAGCTGTATTTGGAAGTAATTTTATAATTAAAGATACCTTTATTATTGAAATGAAACAATGCAGTTTCTATTTCTGGGGTAACAGCTCAAGCCAGTCCGTGGTTCACTCCCCAGGGAAACAACCAAAGCCAGTAAAAACTATTTACCACAAACAAACAACCATTTAAGATCTCTGAGAACTGTCCTAAGAGCATACAACAAATAAAGAAACATGTATCCAAGAAAATCCACTGAAACTCAGTGAGAAGAGCAAGAGTCTGTGTTGTTTCAGCCACAGCCTGCTCTCTCAATCCCACCCTGGCTCAGCTTGACAGAAGTTTTACCCAGGGTGGGTGTGGCCAAGAAGTCAGGGCTCCCTCTCCCCTGGTCTCCCAACCAAGGCTTCCATAGCTCACCAGGAAGGACAGGCCACAAGCATTTTGCATCCCCTCCCCCTCCAAGTTGGAAAAGCTAAATTTCTACCTTCCTCCCAGCCACTGCTTGTAGGACGGAGGCTCTACAGGCTGAGAAGACTGGAGCCCCCAACCACTCGCACCCTAGGTTGCTCACAGGGCACAGGTTCCATGGGAGAGGTAAGTTGAGAAGACCCGAGGCACCCAGAGTTATAGCTCAAAGAGTCTGCCCAGGGGGAGAAGTGGTCATGAGAAAAGGGATCTGGTGCTCCCCAAAGGAACTGACTCTGTCTGAAACAGAACCATGGGGAAGGTCAAGCCTAGGGCACCCTTGAAAACAAGTGCGTCTCCTACGTCAGAGCAGCCTGCTAAACCCAAAGCGAGCCAGCTCGCCAGAGAGGGCCAGGGGGAAAGACGGCCTAGAAGAGCCCTCCCAAGTGAAAGCAAACGTCAAAGGCTGGCCTCCGTCTATATCTGCCTGAATTTAATTGCATCAGACCCAGGAGTAATTCATGCCCCAGGGCCTTTTTTAAAATGATAGAGCAGTCCGCAGGTGATTGTAGAGTCGAATTAATGGGCTGGTGTATTACCAAAGGAAGCAGATAGCTTAAAAGAGATCAGAAAAAAACTTGGTGGGAGAGCCCTGCTAAGACCACTGTCATCCCAGGGTAACTGCACGTATGCCCAAGGCTGCACCCTGAGGCTAATGAATGCCCTAAAATTTATTGTGGTGGTAGATGCAAAACTTGGTGAATATACTAAAACCAATTAATTGTACACTTTAAATGAATGAATTATGTAATAGGTGAATTGTATCTCAACAAAATTGTTAATTAAAAAGAATATGGAAAATAAATGATTACATATCCATGTCAATATTATTTCAAAGAGTCCAGTCTTAAGAAAGGAAATAATGGCAGTAAAAACAAAACTAAGCTCTGGCCGGGTGGTTCAGTGGGTTTGAATGTCATTCCATACACCAAAAGGTTGCGGGATCGATCCCCAGCGGGGGAACAGGAGGCAGCAGATAGATCTCTCCCCCCCCCTTCTCTAGTCAATAGACATATCCTCAGGTGAGGATAAAAATAATAATAAGTGACTGACTTGAACAATAGAAAAGACAATGGAATCCATTAATAAACTCATTTTGGATATTTTGCTCCTTCAATGTCTCTTTAGAATAGTCCGAATTTCTACAAAATGCTTCTAAGTACTCCTGGAAAGCCCTCATTGCAAAAGACCTGTTATTGAGAGATAAGAAGCTCAACGGCCCCGATCCCCACTATCCCTTCTTCCTCTGAGTAATTCCCCTTCGAGTGCCCCAAGGCAGGGGGGCTGGCCATCCTGGGTTTTGCCATTAACCCAGCCCACACCCAGATGTGCTATGTGTGTGACGCCCAGACAGCCAAGGAGAAGGCAGCACTCAGCTCCAAAGGCTCCCACAGACCCCAGCCCTGGGAAAAAACCCATTTTCCCAAAGGTGATTTGGACTAGGCTCCCATCCACCACTATGTGACCAGAGGGACATGGAAGCTACCTGCCTAGAGAAGAAACCCT
The DNA here is from genome assembly GCA_030848825.1 of Tadarida brasiliensis. Lineage (NCBI taxonomy): Eukaryota > Metazoa > Chordata > Mammalia > Chiroptera > Molossidae > Tadarida > Tadarida brasiliensis. Next base: position 2,597,458 of record CM061271.1, read on the forward strand.
CTCACTGAGGAACCTCGGGTCTGCTAGGCTCTGCCATTTACTGGCCCAGCGACCTAGCCGGTCACTGGGTCTCTTCGAGCCTCAGTCTCCTCATCTGTGCAATGGGCATACTATTGTAAGGATTAAGTAACAGTGCCAGTGGGAGCACTTGGCATTTAATTCCTTTCTTCCTCAGCTGTCCGGGGCCAGGGGCTCACACCATCTCCTGTGCACTCCTTCAGCCTCCTTTGCTCCAATCTGACTCACTCCCATACTTAGAGACGCCTGGGCCCAGGACAACCCGGGGTCTCCAGCTAAAGACTTCTTTGTCTGACTGAAAATAAACTTAAGTGGAGCTAAAGGTAAATGACCCAAAGTAACAAGCACAGCCAATGCGCTGGGCAGGGACCCCTGGGCCCCGGCTTCTTTGGTCTGCTACCTGGGTAATGGAGCCCAGCACCCAGTCGCCACGGCGGGGCCAGTGAAAGGCGATGGGTACCAGGAGCAGGGCTGACCTTGACAAAACCTGACGTCCCTTGGTCCTTCTGCATCCAACACCTGGGACTCTTCTCTGAAAGCCAGAGCTCTCGGCCAGTTTTCTTCCTCAGCATTAAATTCGAACACAAAGTATTTGGAAGACAGATCACTAATCCCTTGCCCCACATTAGGGAGTAGGGTTGGGGGAAATACCGTCCAACCTGAGACACAGCGGGGTCCTATCAGCTCTGCCCACGCCGAGGGCTTACAGCAGGGCCTGCCTGGGGAGGGCCCGCTGCCACCAGCCAGCTCCCAAGATTGAGAAGCAGAGAGCAGGGACCTTCGGAGCGCCCACCCAGAAAAGCCCCAGGGCCTGGGAAGAACGTGGGGACTGCGGGGCAGCTGGGAGTTGAGGTGTGGTCATAGAAATAGCGGCAGCCCCACAAGAGGCCACATCTCCTGCTACGTATGGCAGGTGGCATCATGGCCTCTGACCAGGCCACTGCACAGGGTTCACCCGGGAGGTCTGGGTCCTCTCTGAGGTGTGTGAGCCCACAGTCAGCCCGGATTTCTCTCCTCGCAGGTATAACAAGACAGGTTACTAGGCCCACCAGGGCCTGGCACCTCCTCGGCCAGGGCAGAGCAGGGGCCTCTGGCGCAGGAAGGGAAAGGTGAGGTCTCCGCGGGATGCCAACTCTTTGACCTTCTGCTGTTTCTGATGCTCTGGGGCCCGGTCACTGGGGGCTCCTGTGTCCTCTGACCCTGTCGGGTCAAATCGTGTCCTCCACAAAGATACGGTGAATTCCCAACCTTTGGTACCTATGAATGTGACCTTATTTGGAAATTCGGTCGTTGCAGATGTAACCAGTGAAGTTAAGGAGTGGGTGGGCCCTGGTCCAACAGGACTAGTGTCCTTGTAAGAAGAGGAGACTGGCCCTGGCCCTGGCCGGCTTGGCTCAACGGTTAGTGCATCGGCCAGCGGACCAAAGAGTCGCGGGTTTGATTCTGGTCAAGGGCACGTACCTCAGTTGTGGTTCGGTCCCCGGCCCTGGTCAGGGTTTTCTGTGAGGCAACCAGTCGATGTGTCTCTCTCACATCGGTGTTTCTCTGTCCCTCCGTACCTCCCACTCTATCTGAAGATGAATGGAAGAATACCCTCCGGTGAGGATTTTTTTAAAAAGAAGAAGAGCCCTGCCCGGTTTGGCTCAGCGTTTAGAGCGTCAGCCCATGGACCAAAGAGTCGCGGGTTCGATTGCAGTCAAGGGCACGTCCCTCTGCCCTGGTCGGGTCGCGTGTGAGGCAACCAGTCGATGTGGCTCTATCACATCGCTGTTTCCCTCTGTCTCTCTCTCTCCCTCCCTCCCACTCTATCTGATGATAAATAGAAAAACATTCTCGGGTAAGGAATAGAAAAAAAAAAGACTGGACAGAGACACGCAGGGAGAACGCCAGGTGACCAGGGAGGTAGAGCCCGCGGCTGGAGGCTGGGGATGGCCGGCCACCACTGGGGGCCAGAGAGGCAGGAAGGGCTCTACCCAGAGCCTGGAGGGCCCTGCTGCCCCCTCCATCGCAGACCCTGGCCTCCTGCTGTGAGCATGGGTGTCTGCTGTGTTAAGCCGCCAGCTTGGGGGGCCTTGCTGTGGCCAATGCAGGTCCCAAGCTCTGCTGCCTAACCCCAGGCTCCATCAGCCTCCCAGTCGGGTACAAGGACTGCAGGCCTGAGAGCCCAGGCTAGGGAGGAGCTGGTTGTGGGCGTTGTCAGGACAAGGGAGGGTGGGCCCCAGGGAGCAGGACAAGGGGTGCTGTCTCCCCCTCCACGTGAGGAGGGGCCAGGGGAGTGGTATGGGGGGGAGGAGGGAGTCTTAGATCCCTCCTCACTGCGGACTCGGAAAGGGCTGGGACCAGAATAGACTCAAGGCTCCTCTCTGCTTTTTTGAAAACCTTGGAGTTCCTGCCAACAGAAAAAGAAAAAGGAAGAAAGCTCCAAGCACGTCTATTTCCTCCGCCAGCCTCTATTTGATAACCTCCGTGTCCTGCCTTTCCCCAGACTGGAAGTGCGCCCCAACCAGCCAAGCTCACCCTGGGCTCAGCCGGACTCCCCTGGGCTCAGCCACGGGGCTCCAGTCAGGAGACTGTTCCTCCTGCTTCTCCAAGAGCAGGAAGGAAAAAAACAACTTGGATGTGAGAAGCAGAGGAGACTGGAGAAAGTGCCTCAGTCCCAGGCGTCGTTTTTTTAAACACTAACTGGGCAATGAATAATTTATAAGCGAGAATGTTCGGTGGGGGTAAGACTGTTGACAAGTCAAGAAAAAGCTCTTGGCAGCCGCAGGGAGCCGTCCATCTCCAAGAAACAGGTTTCCGCGCAGTTTGTGAAGATGCTGTTTGAGATTGTTTCTTCCTTTTTTTTTTTTTTTCCCTTCCTTTTTATCTATATGGAAATTGGTGGGTGCTGAGATATGTTTCACTTGAGCACAAACTTGGGCTGAATTATATCCCAGGCAAGAATTAAATCGTCGCTCCCTACAGCAAGAAATAAACAGCCAAGTGAGGCGGACCCTTGGCGCCTGTGGAGGGGCTGACCGAGGCTTCGGCTCCCGGGCTGGACGCCCTCCGAGCCCCGCCCGGGCTCACTGGCCTCCAGGACTCGATGGGGGAGCACCCTGGAGCAGTGGGGAGCCCAGGTCCTCCCAAGTTGTGACAATGGTGGCTGGGAGGAAGACGGTGACCTTGAGAACCCCGACAGCTGCGGGCCAAGTTCCAATGGACCACCTGCCGTGTTCCGTGCCAAGCTCCTCCCCAGACCTCAGTCCTCAGGTTGCCTCTCTGGCTGGGGCTGACTGGGCAGGCTGGTCACTTTGTGGCTTCCCTTCTGCTTGGGAACGAGCTCAGGGAGATCCTATAACTCCCTTAAAGGACACAGAGGCTCAAGGTGACAGGACCAGGCGGCTGCCCTGGGACAGGACAGACTGTGCACCATAACCGTGTTAGTGTCTGTGGCTTCATAACCTCCGAGCTCACGCTCAGCAGCTGGAACAGAGGTTGGACTCCCGCCCCAGGGCCCTGACTCGGGCCCCTCGGCGTGCTGGGGCTGCCGTCACTCCAAGGTGCAACTGGGTTCAGCGGTGGTCGCTGGAAGATTCTGTTCCTCGCCAGTGGTTGGACTCACGGCCTTGGCTGGGGACGTCCCTCGGTCCTGGGCCACGTGGTCTCTCCATATGGCAGCGCACACGGCAGCTGGCGCTCCTCAGAGCCAGTGACAGCGGGAAAGCCAAGTGGAGCAGACGCCAGAGTCTTCCTGCAACTCATCTCAAAGTGACACCCAGCAGGTGGGCCTTATCCTTCCCCTAGAAGCCAGTCACTATGCCCACTCGCACCCGGGGAGGGCGCTGCACCGGGGCACGGACACCAGCAGTCTGGGGCCTTCGGTAGCCCTCGTGGAAGGTGCCCACCGAAATAACCGCCTGTGTTAGGTGTCCAGCGTTGCATAACAAATCCCCCTGAAACCTGGCGGCTTAGACAACAACCATCTCTCATCATCTCACGGTCTCTGCAGTCAGCTCAGGAGCAGCTTGCTGGCAGGTCAGGCTTGGGGTCCCTCATGGGGTGGCAGTCAGATATCATCTTGGGCTACAGCCCTCTGAAGGTGGTGGGGGGCTGGAGGGTTCACTTCCAAGTGGCTCCGTCACGTGGCTGACAAGTGGGTCTAGTTGCTGGTGGGAGGCCACAGTTCCTCGCCACGTGGGCCTCCCCACGGGGCTGCCTGAGTGCCCTCACAGGTGTGCAAACCGAATACCAAGGCAGGAGCTGCAACAATGGTGTGCCCAGCTGGGGAGCCCCTCTCAAAGGGACACCCTGGCAGGGTCCACGCTTTGGGGCTCCCAGCCCCAAGAGATTTGGTATTTGGTAGATCTGGGGGGAATGGCATTTTTGTTTTAATCTCCCTTCAGTCATTTTGACGCAAACCAGGTTTAAGTCTCTTCCTATAGGCCATCGGTTCTCAACCTGTGGGTCGTGACTCCTTTGGGGGTCGAACGACCCTTTCACAGGGGTCGCCTAAGACATAACAGTAGCAAAATTACAGTTATGACGTAGCAACGAAAATAATTTTGTGGTTGGAGGTCACCACAACATGAGGAACTGTGTGAAAGGGTCGCGGCATCAGGAAGGTTGAGAACTGCTGCTGTAGGCAAAGCCACCGACCCACCCCAGCTCTCGGATGCAACCTCTGTTTCACAGACCTCAGCCAGCAAGGGACAGTCACGTGCCCAGAACGACGCTGCGGTCAAGGGCGGACCACTTCTACGACAGCGGTCCCATACAATCAGAACGGAGCTGGAATTCTGTAAGAAATGGGAGGATTTGTGGCTGGAGAGGAATTTTTCTTTTCTCTGGTGGGAGCTGTGTCTGTGGGGTTGGCAATAGGTTCCCTCGCGCCCGCAGCCCCTCCGTTCTGCAAACAGAGACACATCCCGACCCGTCGGCCACTGACCTGGCGCAGCAGAGGCCCCGTCCCCGCGCGCCATATTCAGGGGGCACTCCAGCCCCCCACCCAGCCTGACGGTCTGCAGGGGCGTTTGCTGTAAGTTCTTGGTCAAGGACCGAGCACCCTGGGCAAGGACACAGATCCTCAGGAGCGACCTTGGTAAGTATTGAGTGCCAGGGCGGCGTCAGCACAAGCTCCCTGAGGTCGTGTGGGGCCAGCTGCCCCTGCACTTTGGGGTACGTCCCGGTCGTAACGCTGTGAAGCACAGATGAGTTTTCCTCCTTCCCTCAGTTCAGCGCCAGCGAGGGCCCTGTGCCCGACGAGTCGGTGGGACCGAAAACGCATTTCCGAGGCCGCGTACTGAGTCCTCAGTGCTACCCCCTCCTCGTGTTAAACACCCTGTTTTTACTTTTTATGCATACCACGAAGTTCCTCAATCTGCCCACCGCCCCAACAGGCCACAGCAAACCACGTGGCTCCTTTGTCTTCCACTGTCTTTTTCGTTTTAATTTTTTTTTCTTTATTGATTTTAGAGAGAGGCAGGGAGAGGGAGAGAGAGATAGAAACATCGATGAGAGAGAACACCAACTGGCCGCCTCCTGCGCGCCCCCCACTGGGGATCGGGCCCACAACCTGGCCTGTGTCCTGACCCGGGACTGACCTCTTGGTGCGTGGGTCGGCACTCAACCACTGAGCCACACTGGCCAGGCCTATCTCTCATTTTCAGTTCTTATTCCACGGCCCCTCAGGCCCCGGTCACTCCTGTCGCTGTCATGGAGATCTCCGCCCCACCCGGCCAGCTTCCCCTTGGTGTCTGGGTCAATCAGCCCACAGCCCTGTTCATGGAGCAGAGTGGGCAGCTTCCGTGTCCGGGGCGGGGGGGGGGGGGACAGTGTGTATAAAGTCCGCAGTAGGGGACAGTGATGTCCTGGGCCTTCCTGTCCACGCACCACTCGCTCGCCCCTGACTCACCCCCAGCGGCGTCCACCCCAGCCCTGCAGCTCTGTTCACGAGAGGCGCCCTGTTTCCCAGAGCGTGTCCCCACCGCGAGGCGACACTGGACTGCAATTTATACTAAAACGGGAACCGTCACATCTTCCACCTGTGACGTCCTTGACATCCGCCGGCCGGTCCGGGATCCAGGCGGGGTTTTGCCGTGTTCCACGCCTGCACGCCGAGGGCTCTGGATTATTAAAAGGAAGATGGAAGCTTGGCTTCCACAGGGTTCCCACGGCGCGCCATTGTAATGGCCTGTTCCAAAGTGGATTTACATTGATCCTGTTTACTCATTTCCTCTCATTTCCCTCCCTGCGTAATGGCTTTGGAGTCGAAGGAACAAGCCAGAATTAGGCCTGAGCATCCGATCTCCTGTCAGGCCCAGAGGCCCGAGACAGAGGCCTGCACGCCCGGCATCCCTGCTGATCCTGGTCATATTTTGAGATCCATTACGGTCCTCTCCTCTCCGCCAGTCTCTGCCTGAGAGCAAGGGCGGTGTCTGGGTTTCCTGACCTTCATGCATCTCCTGCTTGGCACTGTGCTGGCACACAGGAGGCACTCAGGAGTGAGTCCCCCGTGACCCTACCCAAAGCTCCCTGGATGCCCACTGCCCACTTGCGGGGTGACAGGGCAAAGCCTCGCTCTCCCCAACACATGGAGCCCTCGGAAGAAAGAGCCAGTCCCAGCCCCCCACCCTTACAGCGAGCCCGGGGGCTGTCCTGCGTCCCCTCTGTCCAGCACCTCTGCCTCCTGAGAGCACAGTCCCACGTGCCCCGGGGGCAGCTCAGAGCACAGGTCACCCCCCCACGACGCCTTCCAGATCTCCTCCTGCAGGTGCCCCGACCAGGACCGTGGCCGGCAAATATCACGTCGCCGAAGACGCTGTGACAAGCAGTGGTTGCTCCAGCTCACCCCTGGGAGGAGCTCTCCACCCCTGCGGAGAGTCTCTGGACCAGGACCGGAGGCCACACCCACAGGCGGGGGCCCGGCAGATTCAGCAATATCGGGCTCCTCTTCACGGCCATGGCTTGGGACTATCCCTGCCATCTTCAGAATAGAAAACAGGCAACTGAGGCCGAAAGGGGACGTCGGGGCAGATCCTCACTGAATCCATGGTCTTGATCTTTCTCTGACCTTCATCCACGCAGCAAGCTCGCTGCACACTCCAGGAGAGATGGAGACTCACTCAATCCTTTGGCCCTGCAGACCAGACCCCACACAGTCCCCACCACAGCCATCCGTCTGTCCCTGGAAGGACCCAGCCTGGCCGCCTAGGTCTCTCCCCAGAACTCTCCAGGCCCTCCCAAGCCTGGCTCTTTGCTTCTCGTGATGCACTCGCTCTGCCCAGCTTCCACGTCCCTGAGAAGCATGTACCCCCGCCAGAATGCCAGCCCCAGCCCTGGTGACGGAACGCTGTAATCAACAGCCCTGACCTCCGGCCAGCCCGTGATGGGCGTCCCTGCGCCCCAAGGCCCCTGATGTGAATGTTCTCCTCCGAGTTCATCGAATGGAAACCCCGGTTCCGAGGTGGGAAAGCCTCTTAGGAGGTTAATAGCGAGTGGATAGAGCCATAACTGTAATGATTTAATTCTTCAAGGATGGCTAGCCAGGCTGCTGTTTACCCAAGTCTTAGCAGATAATTACAAAGAGATAATTACAAAAAGCTGCCGGATTGCTGCTGCCCCGGAAACGGCCAGAGTCCCGACCCACTCCGCAGGCTGAGTAACTGGGTCCCTTCCACGGAGAGACACGCAGCCCCTTCCTGGGAAGGACAGGGCCCCGGCTGTCCATCGCTCTCTCGCGCTCCTCCCCTCGCCCAAGGCTGCTTCCGCCATCACTGGGTGCGCCCCTATCTCCCCAGAGAGATGCCGCGGTCATTTGCACCCATCAAGCTGCCTGTTTCCCTTCTTAACCCAGTGAGCAGACAGGGCAGCGGCACTCGCCGTGGACCGGCTCTGATGAACAGGCTCCGAGGTACACCGGCGGCTTGAGCCGTGCTTGGCTGTCTGGGCAGAGGGAGGATACTCTGACGTGGGTGGGGAGGCAGCCCATCGGGAACAGTGGCCTCCTGACCAAGGCATTGGCCCAAGAGCCTGAGAAAAGAAAGGAGCCCTGGCCGGTTTGGCTCAGCGGTTAGAGCGTCGGCCCGCGGACCAGAGAGTCCCGGGTTCGGTTCCCGCTAAGGGCACGTACCTCGGTTGCAGTTTGTCCCTGGTCCCGGTTGGGGTTGTGTGGGTGGCAACCAGTCGATGTGTCTCTCTCACATTGATGTTTCTCTCTCTCTCTTCCCCCACCTCCCTCCCGTTCTATCTGAAGACAAGTGCAAAAATGTCCTCGGGTGGGGATGAAAAAAATAAATAAAGGCAGGTGTGCAGCCCACCAAGCAAGGGGGCTCTTCTGTCCCCCCGAGAGGCCCCTGCCTCTCCCACCTGAAACCCTGAAGGGCTGCTTGTTCCCTGTGATTTATGTGACGGGGTGGGGGCAGAGGTGACAATGTTCACCTCGCTGGCCCTCAGCCTGCAAGTCCTTTCTCCTTCCTGGCCTCCGTTTGTCCAAAGATGAAATCAGGGGCGTGGGGAAGACCCCCAGAGGCCAGCCCAGCTCCGACAATTATTTCCCAAACCATGACCCCAGGGAGAGAGAGGGACATATTGAACCCAGCATGTCCAGAATGAATCTTCACTTTCCAGCCCCAAACCTGCTCCTCCTCAGTGTCCCCATGTCAGCGAAGGCCACCATCACTGCCCAGGGGCCCCAGACAGAAATGAAGATGCCACCCTTCTCCCCATCACCCACCCCATGCCACGACCTGTCTCCACGGCCCTCGAGTCCCCCCCTCCTCGCCACCCCTCCGCCACTCCGCAGCAAGCACCCACGGAGTCCTACCAGGTGTGGGGCGGCGGGGCCCGCCTGCAGCCTGTCCCCCTCCACGCTGCCACCGGGGCCTCTTCCCAAATGCAGATCTCCATGGTCCCGCTGCCCTCGGGGTCATGTCTGGCTGAAAATTTGGCAGAAGAAAGAAAATCTGTCTCGCACATAGCAAGCCCTCGATACGAATCTGGTAAATAAATGAGAGAATGGGGAAACGAGTCGATGAACGAAGGGATCACACTGACGCCGTCCCACTGAGGGGTCCGTCCACAAACTGCCCACGGAGCCGTGAGTGGGCTCAGAGAGTCTGCGACACCCACCCCCGCGCCCCAGTAGAAACTGCGCAGGCGGGCTCTCCGGACACGCGCGGTTGTTGAATCCTCGACGACCCAGACTGAGAACCGTCCTCTGACGGCCTTCACACGAGCTGGGGACTGAAGATCACGAACAGTGTCCATTTGCTTCCCGGGGCCAAGTTTCTGGCTTACACAGACGGGTCAAACTCTCGGGGAGCCTTGGTGTGTGCACAGGCCTGCTGATCTCTGAACCCCACAGCACAGCCTCATCGAGCTCATCTCCGAGGGCACAGTGACGCCCCTTGCCAGCAGACCCTAACGAGGCAAACCGTCCAGGGGCCCATGAGAGCCTGTCAGGCGGACGTCAGTGTGCCCACAGCCTGCAGGGACAGGCCGCGGGTCCCCCGAGGAGGGGCTGAGCCTGGACACAGCCATCTGTTCCCTCCAGCCCCGGGGCCTCGCCTCCCACAGGGGCACATGGCATGACCCGTGTCCCTTTAAGAGTCACAGCAGAAGAAGGGGACTGGGGGAGGGGGGAAAGGCATACACCAGGCCTCCGTCTGCTCCATGCATCACCAAAGGGGACAGTTTGTTTCTGGAGAGCCTTGGAATTTCTTTAGTTTCCACGAAACTCCCAAATTCCTGAGACTGCAAGACACGTACTGGGCTCCGAAAGGTTAGAAGTGTGAACAGGCCAGCTCGCCCGCAGCAGCTGATGTGCTGCCTCGCAGTTGGAATCAAAGACGGGGACCGCGGAGACTGACAGGGGCTGACTGGGCTGTGCTCAGCCCCCCTGGAAGCTGGAGTGACGAGGCACCCCCTTGGCGTCCCTCCCTTAGCAATCTCCATGACGACCTCAGGACACGTGCCCGAGATGGCCCCTAGACATCGGCTGGGAATCAGGGACCTGTCCACACTCCCGGGACTGGCCTCTTAGAGACAGAGGCTGTTCGGGACCAGAGGAGGGAGTAGCACCACAGTCCCCTACACGGGCGAGGAAACCGAGGCACGGAGCGCTTGAGTAATTCGCCCAGAGTCGCAGCCTGTGCCCTGACCCCCAGGCTGCAACGGCGCCTCTCAGTGGGGATCGTGCGGCTCAGGACTCCACTGGACAGAACGGACAACAACCCAAAGCAGTGAGCTCAAGCTGGCTGGCGGAATGGGACAGCCCAGGGCCTGCTGCAGGCACAGCTGGGTCCAGGTGTTGAGCGACGGGTGGCATTCTCCTCCCCATCTGTCACTCTGCTTTCCCCAAGGCAGGCCCGTTCTTAAGCAGACTCTCCAGCAGGTGCTCACTTGGTCCCAGGACTTCCGGCTTAGGTTCTAGCAGTCTGGGACCCCCCCCCCCCAGAGCAAGTGGTTCCCTCCAGTGAAAATTCCCCAATTGGGTCTCGCGGGTTGGGCTTGGGCCACAACCTGTTCCTGAACCAAACCCTATGATTTGAGGGAGGCCTAAAATGGGGGGGGGGGTGTTCCCCAAAGAAAAATCAGGGGCATTCCCGGAAAATGGGTAATAGCTCTGGGCAGGCAGAAGGTCAGGGTGCCCTCTGACGTGGAAGTGCTCAGGACCCTGCCAGGCGGGGGCAGGCGGGGGAGTGGTTAGCACAGGAGACCACCATGTGCTCGGCCTTTGCCACAAACCCAGGCTGAGACCCGGCTCCGCAGAGGGGTTGGCAGGCCCCACCGTTTGGCCCAACACCACCAGAAGGAACAGAAACCAGCGTGGGTCTGCGCCCTGGGGTCCACATTCCCTCCCTGGTCCTGGCATGCTCTGGCCTTGTGGCCTTGGAAAAGTGACCCAGATATGCTCAGCCTTGATTTCCGCATCTGGAAAACGGGAAGAACAGAACTCACAGGCATGATCGCAGCAAGGATGGGAAGAGACGAGGAGCTGGGTGCCTGGCACCGTCCCGGCTCACGGCAGGGCTCAGAGTGAGCTTTCCGAGCGGGCGTGTGCTCCTGGGAAGCCCTCGGGCACCGAGTGGAGTCCCGGAGCACCCTCAGGAGAGCGATTCTCTTTGCTCTAGCTGCTGGCAGAGGCAGACTGTAACGCGAAGACTAAATAGAGACCAGCGCTAGGATTCTCTTCCACCTTTTCCAAGGCTCCTGACTCAGCAGTGTTGAAAATGCATGACATTCCAGTCCCACAAGCCAATGGAGGGCCAAGATCAGCTGAGGCTCCCGGGAGCCCGGGCCTGGGACGCAGCCCTGCACCAGGGTCCTGCTGAGGCGGCTGAGACACCAGGCGACACAGGAGACGAGCAGGAGAGTGTCCGCCCCTGCACCGAGCAGCAGGAGGGCTCCCCCTGCTCTGGACTCAGCGCTGGGCCCGCCTGGGGGAGCTCCCGGAGCAAGGGTCCCCCTCAGCGACCCCGCCGGTTCCCCTTGTCCCCATGAAACGCCACGTCAGCAGTTCCCAAAGGGGGCGTGGCAGGACCCACAGCCCTCGGGGAGCTAACAGGTGTGCCGTGCACCCAGGTTAAATTCCGCAGAAAATGTGGCTTCAAAATGTTAAGAAAGTCTCCTTTTGTGCAAAATTTAAAAGAATGCAAATCTCTCCTTTCAGATGTTCCAAATATGTCAAGAATTGCATAATTACAAAGCTGCTGCGGCAGGACGTGTAGACTGGGCTTTCTGGACGGCCGTGTCAGCCCCACAGCCCATGAGTAATCGCGCCCTGCCCTCTGTCCGCCCGGCGAGGAGGTCCTGAATTATTCATGCTGCGGACGACACAGCAGCTCAAGGAACAGATCCTGTGCGTGAGACATAACCACCCCAACTTGAAAATAAGTGGCTGTGTTCAAACGCCTCTCAGCACGTAACCGGCACTCCATGAAACGTGTGGGGAGGAGGTGGGGGAGTGGGGGGTGATGGTTTAAATCAGAGATCTGCCCGCTGCAGCTCACAGGCCAAACCCAGCCCCACTCCAGTCTGCAGATAAAGCTCTATTAGAACGCTGGTGTAGGTGTCAGCTGCTCGGACGTGACAACGGCCAAGCTGAGCAGCTATGACGGACAGCACACGGCCTGCGAGGCCTCAGCTGTCTCGGGCGGGGCAGAAGGCGGTTGGCAGTGGTTCGTCTGGGAAAAGACATGCAGGTCGTGGTTATCACAATAGCTTTGTCACAGTGCAACTGCAAACGTACTCTGGCCCACCCTGGTATTCGATCTGGCCCTTTGGAGGGAACTGTGCCTGCCCTTGGCTGAATAAGCTCAAACACTTTGTTTTACTGCAGGACTTCTCGGGGGCCTTGGAAGTGTTCTTACTGGACAAGGTGAATCTGTACCCAGGGGACTTCCCGAACCTGTTAGCGGGTGAACCCTCTCTTCCCTGGGGCAGGAGCAGGCCTGGCGGCCACTGCTGCAATCCAAGCAGGGCATCCTGGGGCTGAGGGTAGGAGCAGAGGGGTGTCGCGATGAGCCTCCAAGTCTGGTAAGAAAAGGAAGGTTCTGAGATACGGACCTGCCCACCCATCCTGCTTCCCCCAACCGTGAGCTTGAGGACACCTGGACCGGTGCCCCCCGACGGCAGCCCCACTGCCTGTGTTCAGCAGGGACTGGAGCCCACGGCAGAGGGTGGAAGGCTGCCTGCTTGGGAAATGCCCACGAGCGGTGCCCGGAGGGTGGTGGGCCCTCCTGCCCTGGAGACATTTACGCAGCTGGCACCTTTCACCAAGAGCACCCTGTGAACGCGAGTCATTGTTCCTTTAAACAACACACGAGGCGGCACGGCAGACACCAGCCTGGCCCTTTGGCCCGCTGCCCACCGAGGCCTCAGCCCTGCCTCCCCCAGCCCTGCGACACTGAGCTGGCAAAGGCTGGCCTCAGACCTCAGGCACGTCCGGCCCCTCCTGCCACACACGCCACACCCTGCTGAAACCACTGCCAGTGTCCAGCTGTTTGTGGCCCAGCTCCGGGCTGGGACAGCCTGGCGGGAACGCCCATTTACTGGGCACAGGGTCAGGAAAACCCAGTCTCTGCTGGAGGGCTCATGGGCCGAGCGGAGAGGAATGGTGGAGGACAGGCAAAGCGCTGTGAACGAGGGGAAATCCAAGAAGGCTTCCTGGAGAGTGTGGCTCCTGAGAGGGGCCTGCATGGAGGGTATTGACAGGGGAGACGGCAAGGGTGCAAAGAAACAGCCTGCCCAGGCGCAGGGAGCAAGTGGGCGCCGAGCATATTGGGGGGCGTTTCATTTCATGTCTGCTCGAGGGCGGTCTGTGGGGGCCGAGAGAGCCTGGACCAGGCAGCCTGGTGGGGGCCAGGCGGCAGCAAAGGGCCCTGTGCTGGCAGCGAGGGCTGTGGGAACCTCCAAGCTGGGCAGCGGCATGACCAGACCTGGGTGCTCCTGCGAAACCTCACTGTTAACCCACAGGTGCAGAGGGTGCAAATCCACTCAGCCACGGTCATCGGTGCCCTGGGGTTTGCACACAGCATGCCAGCTGTGCGTGCCTACTCCATGTATCCCCCAACACCCCGAGGGGGCGGTACGACTGTTATCCCTGCTTTCCTGAGAAGCTGAGGTTCAGCGAGGCTAAGTAACAGAAAGTGGCAGGGACAGACAGGGGTTTGAATCCAGGCTTGTGACCACAATTTCATACCCTCTTCCTTGGGGTGGGGGGGATGCCCAACCTGGGAGCCGGGAGCTGTGCTCTGCTGCTGAATCATTTCCGCAGAGCCCCGCCCCCCCCCCATATCACAGCATCAGAAAGTGGCCCTGGCCGTGGCCGTGGGGATCGACGCTCCTCGGCCGGACCCCAGGCCTCTAGGGAGGCACCGTGCCCACCCGCCCCAGCCCCCAAGGCCTGGCACTAACAGCTGCCGAGTGAACAAATGGTTGACCAGCTGTTTGTAAGTGACGGAGATGCACTCCATGGCAACCAGCTTTCCTCTCTCGTCCCCGTTAAAAGACAAGATGAAGCCCTCCGATTATTTGCATGATCGTAATCTGTCTTGAAGTTGAAATATGTTCCCCCAAATTACCCACCATGTCTAGGTTCAAAGAATTTATGTTCTTGGAGATTTCAGCTTCAAAGTGGAGCATGTCAGTTTCTGACAGACGGGAGAAGCCCCTAAGATGCCCAAAAAGACGGCAGCCAGCCTGCCCGCTCTCCTGCCCCGGACAGAAGGCGGCGGGGGCCTGAGTTTGCACCTGGGCTGGCGGAGCGGGCACTGTGACACCACCTGCTGGGCTCCCCGCCAGCTCAGCATCCCGTCCACTGACCCAGGAACGGATGCGATAAATCCCGTGATTACCGACGGTTCCGCTACTCCAGGTGTGGGCTCATTGGCCAGGGATTAAACGGCTCACTCAAGGCGTCTGCTGAACAGCCGACAGAAACGGAGGAAGAAGAATGCAGGGCACACACCACAAACTTCAGGTCCCCGGAGGGCGATTTAGGTTTCAGGAAGCAAAAGGTCATGTGTGGCCAGGGACCTGCAGCTGCCCCGCTGATGGGACCATTCCGTCCAGCTGCGGTGGCATGGGTGGGGACAGGCAGGTGGTCGGGAAACAGGGGAGTGGGAAAGGCCTGGGGATGGAGCAGCCATTAGGCCAGGAACAGAAGACAATGGGAGGTGTCCCTTTGCTGAGCTGGCTGGGGGGACATCTGTGACCTGGCTGCTACCACCCCTTGGTGCCCACCTGTGCCCACCACCCAGTGCTCTGGTTGCACCAGTCTCCCTCCTAGCTCGCAGGTATCTCCAGGGCAGGAGCTGTGTCTGAATTTTCTCCCTCTCCTCCCACCCCAGAACCTGGAGCCGAGGAGCTCAGAGGCTGTTGAATGGACTAGTCATTGGTGTGTGATTGGAAGGAGATGTCTCTGGAGGCCCCTGGTGCAAAGACAGAAGAGAGATATTTTGGTGGGGTTAAGGGTGGGCTCCGCTATGAAGTGTTTAAGAGCACACCTCCAGATCAACATGGCCTGGGGCAAGTTTACACCTGCTGGCTGTGTGACCTTGAGGAAGTCACTTCACCTCTCTGAGCCTCAGCTTCCTTGTGTGTGAAATGGGAATAATAAATCCCCTCATCAGTGCCCTATTGATTGGACACATGTTGCTCTGAGATTTGACTACTTAGCATTTTTTAATTTGCATCTCTCTGATGATTAGTGACGTTGAACATTTTTTCATATGTCTCTTGGCCATTTGTATGTCCTGTTTGGAGAGATGTCTATTTAGGTCCTCTGCCCATTTTTTTAATTGGGTTCTTTGTCTTCCTTTTGTTGAGTTGTATGAGCACTCTGTATATTTTGGAAATTCACCCCTTATCTGATGTATCATTGGCAATTATGCTCTCCCATACAGTGGGTTCCCTTTCCACTTTGATGGTTGTTTCTTTTGCTGTGCAGAAGCTTTTTAGCTTGATGTAGTCCCACGTATTTTTTTCCTTTGTTTCTCTTGCCTTAGGCATTGTATCAGTGAAAATTCTGCTGCGTGTGATGTCTGAAATTTTGTTGCCTACATTTTCTTCTAGGATTTTTATGGATTCACGAGTCACATTTAAGTCTTTTATCCATTTTGAGTTTATTCTTGTGTATGGTGTAAGTTGCTGGTCTAGTTTCATTTTTTTGCATGTAGCTGTCCAATTTTCCCAACACCATTTATTAAAGAGGCTGTCTTTACTCCATTGTATGCTCTTGCCACCTTTGTCAAATATTAATTGAGCATAATGTCTTGGGTCAATTTCTGGGTTCTCTGTCCTGTTCCATTGATCTATCTGCCTGTTCTTGTGCCAGTACCAGGCTGTTCTGATTACAATGGCTTTGTAGTATAGCCTGATGTCCGGTACTGCGATCCCTCCTGTTACATGCGGAAGTGTGCGGTAAAGGGGAAGGCTGTTGAGTCCCACTGCATTATCACTTGTTCCTATAATTGTAATAACAGTAAATGAACAAGCGTATTCATTGCCGACCCCAAGGCCCTTCCAGCCCCCACTTTCTCCACAAGCCCAGCTTTCCGCGTGTACGCAGAGTTCGTGCAAGCGCTGTGTCCGGAGGTGGTTACGAAAGAAGAGAAGCCGGAGCAAACCGATTACATGCCTGGTTCCATTTCAAATGACTTTGGCAATAAATAAACCGCTTCCTTTGCTTCTTTTAAATCAGCATCTTTCAGCAGCAAGGTGACATCTTGGAACCAGTGGCCCTCCCCATCTCGTTCTGGGGGCCCAGGTGAGTCCACAGTAAAAGACACTGCAGCCTGGCCCAGCACCAGGCCACCAGCCTCTGCAAGGACAAAGACTACCTATTGCCAACCGTTTAATCCCCGGCTCAGCGGGGCGGTAAATATCACCTGCACGGAGCCTGCTGCTGGGTGCTGCCCCACTCAGTCCCTCTGCGGCCACACAGCGCCCGAGGGGGCTTTCACAAAGCTGTGTTAGTGAATCTATGTGGACTGTCCTGCAGGGTGTTTGTGAGGGACAGACACCAGTCTGGGCAGGGTTCCAGGACTGCAGTGTGGGCCAACGGTCCTGCCACTTGGTGTGGAGCCGCTGCCCGGGTACAGCCTGGTCCAGGCGCGGGGTGCACACCGGCTGCTGGAATCAGGCTGGGTTCAGGTGCGGGGTGCACACGGGCTGCTGGAGTCAGGCTGGGTTCAGGTGCGGGGTGCACACGGGCTGCCGGTGTCAGGCTGGGTCCAGGCGCGGGGTGCACACGGGCTGCTGGAGTCAGGCTGGTCCAGGTGCGGGATGTGCACCGGCTGCTGGAGTCAGGCTGGGTTCAGGTGCGGGGTGCACACGGGCTGCTGGAGTCAGCCTGGTTCAGGTGCAGAGTGCACACCGGCTGCTGGAGTCAGGCTGGGTTCAGGTGCGGGGTGCACACGGGCTGCTGGAGTCAGGCTGGGTTCAGGTGCGGGGTGCACACGGGCTGCTGGAGTCAGCCTGGTCCAGGTGCGGGATGTGCACCGGCTGCTGGAGTCAGGCTGGGTTCAGGTGCGGGGTGCACACGGGCTGCCGGAGTCAGGCTGGGTTCAGGTGCAGGGTGCACACCGGCTGCTGGAGTCAGGCTGGGTTCAGGTGCGGGGTGCACACGGGCTGCTGGAGTCAGGCTGGTTCAGGTGCGGGGTGCACACGGGCTGCTGGAGTCAGGCTGGTTCAGGTGCGGGGTGCACACGGGCTGCTGGAGTCAGGCTGGGTTCAGGTGTGGGGTGCACACGGGCTGCTGGAGTCAGGCTGGGTTCAGGTGCGGGGTGCACACCGGCTGCTGGAGTCAGGCAGGGTTTGGAGCCCAGATCGCCTCTCACTAGTCAGATGTGGGTGAGTGAGTGAGCCCTTCTGGACCCCCAGTTGTTCAGCTGGGCAGTGGAGACGATGGAGGTGTGCCCCAAAGCCGTCATGAGGATGATTTCACAGCGCCTGTCGTCCATTGTCACACAAGGCTCTTACACAGGGCCTGGCGACGGTCTATTCAATGTGGCAGAGAGAGAGCGCTCCCTACCAGCAGTCGGGACACTCTGGGAGCTCAGAGAAACTACGCACATGTGCGCACACACACTTTGACACTCATAAGCCCACACACACACACACAGTGATGCTCACAATCAGACATACATGTACACACACATACACCCACATACAAACAGTTACACTGACATTCACAGATTCTAACTCATACGTAAACATAATCCATGCACCGACACACATACAGACACACATGTGTGTACACGTGTGTGTGCATGCACGTGTGCTGCACAGATGTGCATGTGTGTGTACATACATGTGGACACCCTGACACATACATATTACACCCATACACGTGCACACATGTGCACATACATGAACATGTACATGCATACGTGTGTGCACATGTGCACTTCTGCGTGTGTGCATGTGTGTGCATGTGCATCTGTACACACATCTGTACACACATGCATGTGTACAGAGATGTACACATATATATGTATACGTATGTACACACACATACTAGTTGGATGTGGCCCGTGAGCAGCTGCACGCAGTTCACGTGGACACTCACCCTCCCGGACTCTCACTTCATCCCCAAGGTGAGCCCAGGGACCAAGTGAGGATTTCACCTTTCATGATACTTAACAACAGAAAGAAAAGCTGAGCAAGGTAACAGCTTGGTTCAGAGGCCTTGCCGAGTCCCAGGGTCCATCTATTCCAGTAACCTTTGCTGTGTGGCATGAAACAACCATTTCCTTTCATTCATGGCTGGATTCTGCAGGCCCAGAGTCCAGACAGGGCTAGCGGGACAGGCGGCTCAGCTCCACAGTGTCTGGGTCCCCAGCTGGGGACACTCAAGACTGGAGTCGGGAATCACCAGAGGTCCCTTCAGCTGTGTGTCTGGCAGTGAGTGATGCTAATGTCAGCTGGGACCTCAGCAGCATCTGTCGGGCGGGACACAATGCCCATGTGGCCTCTTCATGTGGCCTGGACCCCTCCCAGCATGGTGGCCTCGGGGTAGTCAGAGCTTTCTAAACGGATGTGCGGGGCTCCAAAGGTGAGTGTCTCAAGAGAACTGGCACCTGGCCTCAGAAGTAATACACCGTCACCTCCACTGCATTCTGGCCCCTAGAGGTTGGGCCAGACCCAAGGGGACGGGGCACCAGTGCCACCTCCCCGTGGGAAGAGTGTCATAGAATTTGCGGACGTGCCGCCATGTCTCCTGAATGCACGCTCTCCTTCACCCTGGGCCTCCACCTCGGTCCCAGGCCGCACTGTCTCCCACCCGGCTTTCTGAAACGTTTTTGTTGCTCTCCCCACCTCCAGCTCCGCCCTCCGTGGCATCCATCACCAGCAGGGATGTCCAGTCACTTCCCACGTGGACTCCTCTAGCAGAGCCAGAGCGCAGGCCGGTGTCACTGACAGCACTCCTTGCCCGTGGCCTGCACGGACTCCTGCCACTGCTGCGGTCACACTGCGTTCCAGATCCTCCACTCACGCCCCTTCCTGCTCTGCTACCTTAGCACATCCTGGTTTCTCTACACCGAAACGCCCCTTCCTCCCCTACAGGGCTCCTAACAAACTCCTATTCATCCTTCAAAACCCAGCTCCAGTCTCACATCCACTGTGACGCCGTCCTCAACCCATTTATGATCATACTACAGGTGCAGAACAGTGGTTCTCACTCTTGGCTGCACATTGGAATCTCCGGGGAGCTTTAACATATATCAGTGTCTGGGTGGCACTCCCAGACACTCTGATTTAGTGCACCAGGTACAGCCTGGCCATGGGGACTTTTAAGACCCCCCCAGGAAAAGTTCATGTGCTACTAAGGTTGAGAACTACTGGTCAAGAGCAGTGGTTCACAGTGTGGCAACACGTGAAAATCACCTGGGGTCTGAAAGCGCACCTTTCCCCAGGCCCCACCTCCTACCTATCACATCAGGGTCTCTGGGTGCGAGGCCAGACGATGGCAGGGATCCTTTGGCAACCTCTCCAGATGATTCTAACCCGTAGCCAGGGTGCAGAAACGCCAGGGTAGATTCCAGCACTCACTCAAACACGACCTTGGTGGGCTATGCTCAGAAACTCAATCACAGCTGCTGTTTGTAGGCAACCATCTTTACCCTGGATGGGAACAAGGTCACGCGTCTGTCAGGTTTTCCTAGAACACCTCCGAGGGCACTTTCCAATTCTGAAACCAATAAACGAAGGCAAAGTGTGAATAATTTAAATACCAATTTCATGCACATCATAGGTGCTCAATAAATATTCATTGAATGAATTAATCAGTCCGTCAGTCTTAGTTTTAGCGTTGCCCGAAATAGTTCTACTCCTCCCCTGCCGCCTGTGAGTCCCCTGAGGGCAGACCTGGGGCCAGCCCCCAGCAAGGACATCTGATGAACGAAGCGATGACACACAGCGCAGGGCCCTGAATGCTCACGGTGACCTCTGGCGACCTCCAAGTGTGCCATGATCTGGGTGAACAGGAAAATGCTAATATGTGGTTTTGCAGAAAGGGAGACAATGTTACAGTTTAATTATGGAGACAGCTTGCTTAGGGTGTTTGGAGACCCAGGGAGAAGCTCATATGTGGCTTTTCAACTCAGTGGGAAGCCCAAGGCTCAGGCCAGCGGTGGCCCTCACACGGACGCCTGGTCAGGTGCCCGGCGCTGGACTGTTGACCGCCCCCAGCAATGCAGAGGCTCGGCCTTTCCCAGCAGCCCTCCTGGGGACTTGGCCTGTCCCCCATGACCGCTGGAGGGTGGCGGGTGGAACCATGGCCTGAGCATCACCCCTGCCTTGTAACCTCCGCTGATTTGGCCCGTGATGACCATAATCTTCCTTCCCTGAAGCCCTGCCACCAGCCATGAAGTCGCAGCCCAGGTAAAGGGCAAGGGCTCTGAGGCCAGACAGACCAGGGTCCTAGTGCCTGGCCCACCACCTATTGGCTGTGTGACTGGGGCAAATCATGACCCTCTCTGAGCCCCAGTGCCCCTGCCTGTAAGACACCGATGCAGTACCTGCCCTGACCGTCATCATGAGATGAAAATGGAACGATGCCGGCAGGGCCTGGCACCAGGCCTGGCACGGGAGAAGGGCTCAGGATTTAGCAGGTGACAGGGTGGAGAGGGCCGCCACTTAGTCACTGTGCCACTCGGAGGAAGTCGCCGGCTTTGGTAAGCCTCGGTTTTCTCATCTGTAAAATGGGGCTGATAACAGGAGTCATCACTGAGACAACCAGAACCTGCTGTAACTTTTCTCATCAGTGGGAGAGTATGCAGCTCAGGGAGGTGGCCGGAGGGGGTTGCAGGTCACGGGCCTGCATCTGCCCTCGTGCGGTCGGTCTGCTGCCACCAAAGCCGTCGGGAAGAACCAATCAGGGCCCCATGCGGGTGGCAGCCCCTTTCCCCACTTACAGCCTGAACCAGCTCAGCAACCACCCACATCATTGCCCAACCCCACAGGGTTCCTTTAGAACCATCCCAGCCCTGCCTTCTCCGCCCACCTCCCCAAAACAACCCATGGGCCAGGTGGGAACACGCACCTGGGACAGGTGCCAGGTCGGGGGACACAGACTGGGTCAGCTCCAGCCCTGGCTGGACACAAGACTCCTCCCCAAAAGCATGCACGAGTCTTGGTAAAAACCAGAGGAAAAAAGATGGATATTTCTCTGGCAAAGAGAAACCCTGAGGCGTCCCCCACCCACCCGTGCATCCCAGGTGGTGATGTCCTCGAACAACGGTCGGAGGGCGACCTTCTCCATTGGTCTTCACCCTCGTCAGGACCGTAGGGCAGCACAGCTGTCCACCAAACCGGGATTTTCCCAAAGCAGCCGAGGCCAAGTTCCAGGCCCCCAAGCAGCCGGGTGGCATTCGGAGCCCACCACCCACAGAGACGCACACGAAGAACAAGGTTGGTCCCACGGATCCGAAGGCACGGGCTTCCTCTAGGCTGAGCTGCGGGGACTCTGGCCGCTTAACCTCTCTGTGCTTGTGAAATGTCGATGAAAGTCACGCATGCTGGGTGCTTGGGGTGCAGGGAGGAGAACACGCCCGTGCTCTGCAAACTCTGACGTTCTGGGTGGGAGTGAGTGACACGGAATCACTGACATGAACTGTACCACGCATTATACTGTGCAATGCCCGTTTTTAACACAAACTGAGAGCACGGGACTCATCGTGTGGAGTCGTGTCTGTGGTTTGTGCGGGCCAGTGTATCTCTGTCCTCACGGGGACAGAGAGGCAGCGCTCAGCTCAGCGGTCTCTGCTTCCCTCCTGACATGCCCACGCACCGCGCCTCTGCCTCACTGAGCAAGGAGGGCTGGGCGAAAAGGGAACCGCCATGGTCCTAGCTTCCTACGCTGAGTCACCGTTTCCAGTGGAAGGACTGGCAACCACAGGGCAGAGCCAGGAGGGAGAAAGGACAGGAGAGGGTTCTGTGGTCGTGTGAGAGTCCCAGGTCATCACTGCCTCCACTCTGCGTTCAAGGCAAGTCCTGGTTAGAGTGGTACGGGCAGCCTCTCGGGCTGCTGGCACCCTCCCCCGCCAGTCCTTGCCAGGACGTGTGCCCTTGAACCCTGAGTCTCACGGAAACCCCTGCACCGGGGTCCCTGGAGTTCCGAGCGCCTGGGAACGCTTCGAGGACGCGGCAACGCGTGGGGCTGCAGGAGCGCCTCGGGTCTCTGCTCACGTGCGTGCTCCTCGGTCCCACCGATTTCATTTACAAGACACAAGTTCAAAGGCAAAATTATTAAAAGTTCAATCTGGCGCCCGGCTGGTGTAGCTCAATGGATTGAGCATTATCCCATGCACCAAGAGGTCGCCGGTTCGATTCCTGGTCAGGGCACATGCCCAGGTTGTGGGCCTGATCCCCAGTGGGGGCGTGCAGGGGCGGCCAATCAGTGTTCTCTCTCATCGATGTTTCTATCTCTCTCTCCCTCTCCCTTCCCCTCTCTCTCTAAAATCAATTTTTTTTTTAATTTTTTAAATTTCAACCTGGCAGCGGAAGAGCGCTAAACCACAGCCGGCCCTTCTGAGCCTGCCTCTGCTGGAAGATGCGCAGACCGCCCTGGGCGCGCCGCCTCGGGCTGGGGAGAACTGCGTGAGCGAGGCGGTGGAAATGCTTCGGAAACCACAACTCCCAGGTCCAGGGGGGCTGCCCGCTCTCCTGAGGGCCCAGGAGGGCTGCGTGCTCTCCTGAGGGCCCAGGGAGGCTGCCCGCTCTCCTGAGGGCCCAGGGGGGCTGTTACACTCTCCTAAGGGCCCAGGGGGGCTGTTACACTCTCCTGAGGGCCCAGGGGGGCTGCCCGCTCTCCTGAGGGCCCAGGAGGGCTGCCGTGCTCTCCTGAGGGCCCAGGGGTGGCTGCCCGCTCTCCTGAGGGCCCAGGGGGGCTACCCGCTCTCCTAAGGGCCCAGGGGGGCTGTTACACTCTCCTAAGGGCCCAGGGGGGCTGCCCGCTCTCCTGAGGGCCCAGGGGGGCTGCCGTGCTATCCTGAGGGCCCAGGGGGGCTGCCCACTCTCCTGAGGGCTCAGCATGCATCCCAGGGGAGCTGCAGGAGAGGACTCCCCAGCAGGGAGCTCGTGTTGACCCCCGATGAACTTGATTGGCACACAATCCGTTTCCTTTCAGAGTCAGAACTGTGTTTCCTGACCGGCGGGCTCAGCGTCCCCTGTCTCCTGAGCAGCACGGGCTGTGAGCGGGTCACTGTCTGTGGTCCGGCTCCGTGATGCTCGGGGTCAGAGCCGCTCGCTGCTCAGAGCTTCGGGACAGAAGGTGGGTTTTGCCTCGTGTGCTGGACGACGGGCCGTCCAGGTCCGCAGACTGGGAACCGGCCGTGGACAACGGGGACGGCTCTTCTGCCCGCTGTCCTTTCCTGGTCTCAGTCTCCCCTGAACAAGCCCCTCCTGTCAGAGCTCGGCAGAGGCGTGAGGACAGAGGAAAGCCGGGCCCTGCGTCGTCGTCGGCTAACGGTGTTGGGGATCGTCACATACTCCTTTCTTCCCGCCAGGAAGCAGACAGGCCCTGAGAGCACAGGAGTGGGACTGGGCTGCACACCTCAGGGAGCCTGGGCCCAGGCCCGGAGGTCCCAGGCTCTCCATCCACAGCGTGGCACCTGGGGCCATCCGTGCCACGGAGGGAAGCCGCCAAACCTGGGCTCGGTTCCTCAAGGCTGAGCAGGAACAACAGAGGACCCACGGGCTCTGCGTGGATCCTCGCGCCACAGAGACGGGTGGGTGCCCATGCGATCTCCTGTGGGGGCACCCGAGGCTTAGAAAAGTGAAGTGACAAAAATGTTCTTGTCCAGCTTTCCACAGAAGGACACTGAAGCTCAGAGAGGGTAAGCAATTTGCGTGAGGTCACCAAGCAGAGCTGAAGGCAACCCAACAAGATGACAACAAGGTGGGCAGCTGTCACTTGCTTTAAACACAGAGGGTGTCCTACAGGCTCCTGGTTTGAAGACAGGGGCAGTGCTGGGTGAGAGACTCCACCCCCAGTGCCCCTCAGTGCCTGGCTCAGGGACAACAGGGACGTTTAGAGACGTTTAGTGAGTGTGATGAGTGAATGAATGAATGCATGAATGAATGAATGCATGCATGAGCGGAAGCTACACCCCTCTGAGCTCTTTTTCCTCCTCTCCCAGCCCCACAGTGGGGCAGTGCTCAGACTCTGCTCTGCCCTCTGAGATGTGTGATTGCTAAAGTAAAACTTCCGCACACAAAAGTTTCAAGTTCAGCCCTGGCCGGTTTGGCTCAGTGGTTAGAGCGTCTCCCCGGGGACCAGAGAGTCCCGGGTTCAGTTCCTACTAGCGGTGGTTCTCAACCTTCCTAATGCCGCGACCCTTTAATACAGTTCCTCGTGTTGTGGTGACCTCCAACCATAAAATTATTTTTGTTGCTACTTCATAACTGTAATTTTGCTACTGTTATGTCTTGCCACCCCAGTGAAAGGGTTGTTCAACCCCCAAAGGGGTCGCGACCCATAGGCTGAGAACCATTGCTAAGGGCATGTACCTCGGTTGCAGTTTGTCCCCGGCCCCAGTTGGGGTCGTGTGGATGGCAACCAGTCGATTGTCTCTCTCACATCGATGTTTCTCTCTCTCTCTTCCCCCCTCTCTCCCTCCCGCTCTGTCTGAAGATAAATGCAAACATGTCCTCAGGTGAGGATTAAAAAAAAAAGCTTCAAGTTCAGGACCTCTCCCAGAATGTAGATCACCAGGACCGAGAAAAATATGAGGGAACGCAGAGGAGACCTACAGGATCAATCTAAGAAGCCTTGCATCCACTTACTGAGAATTCTAGAAAAAGGCGAATACAGAAAATGTATAAATGACGCAAAAGACAGAATAACACCTCCAGGTGCTGAAGGGAGCGCTAGATCTGCAGACTGATGAGACTCACCAAGTCTCAGGAAGGATGAGCGGAAAAAGACCCACTCCCAGACACACTTTCTGGAAACTGCAGCCCAGAGGGTAAGGAGAACATTCTGAAAGCTCCCAGAAGGGAAAACCAGACGATCTGAAAGGCATTGCCATCACTTTAACATGCGGCTTCTCATCAGCGACATTGGAAACTAGAAGACACAGAGCAAAGCTCTGAAGTTCTTAGTAAAGAAATAAAATTCTAAACTTACGATTCTACTTTTCCTTTAAAAAAAAAAACTGTTGAACTAGTGAAAGTGCAAAATGAATATTTTAAGGCATAAATTACTTAGAAAATTTACATCTCAAATATTCTTTTTGAAAAATATTCTCCCAGAATATTCTCCAGCAAAATTAAAAAGGAACTCAAGCAGGAAGAAGGACGTGGGAATTCTTTAAAAGTGGAGACTTGTCCCAGGAGTTCATGGAAAAAATGTCAAGGTCACAGATGGGCAGCAGAACTAGAAACAGTCTGCCCAAATTATCACCGGAGATCAGGAAACTCTGAAAAGAAAAACTATGTGAATTCAGGAAGAAAACCTCTTCAACAAAGAGTATGGTTGAGTGACTGGATAGCCTGAAGATATCGCTCTTTTGTTAAAAAGAAAAAAGCAAGGCAATTAGAAACTCCAGGAAGAAAAAAAGCTATATAAGAAAAAGTCATGGTCTTTAGAGTATAAAGAAACTAAAATGTAGCAAAGTTTGACCTGTCAATGCAATCTAACAAAAGAAAATCCTTTTCACTCAGGCTCCTAAAATATTCACCTTTTAGCAGTAAAATGTGCTAGCATGGAATTGTATTAATATTTCCTCTGAATCTATTCATCCTATTTGTTTGTAATAATACATAATGGTGACATTTAAATGCCATTTGTTCTTTTTCTCCTTTAATATTTGATCTATAAATAAAGCACTGAACGCTCCCCTCTAGTTAAGAAAGGAACGTACATGTTGTAAACATGAACAATGTGGAAATTATAGTGTGGCAACACTGAACTTGAAAAGTAGTAAGATAAAAAGAAAAGATGTAAAGAAACTTAAGAACACATAATTCTATCCCTTGCATGGTCAATAGTTGAGACTCTGTATAAAGGTGATAAAACAAAAAAATAAAGGTATAAGGATAATACTTAACATTGTCAAAGCAACCATTGCAACTGAAATATGAATGTAACAAATGGAGTTTTTTGAGGGGATAGAGGTACAAAGAGGTGAGTTAGCATCAGTGAGCTACACCTGTTTTCATACGAGGGTTTCACTCAACACCAATGGGGTTGCCTGACCAAGAGAGACTGGTGAGTGCAAAGTGTACAAAGACATGGCGTGGGCCCTTAAGTACTAAATACAGCCAGATGTATTGCTCTACAGTAACACCCAGGAGGTTACTAGGAGAGGTCCAGGAGAGTTCTCCCTTCTTCTCTTGTATTGTTTGAGTCGTTTCCTGTATGCATACACATTTCTTTCAGAGTACAAATTTAGAAGTAGTCCTCTGACATGTTATTCCCTATAGACCAGCTCAAATGCCTCCTCTTCCATGAAGCTTTCCCTAACCCTGGGATGGAGAGGTGGATCAGACACCGTCCCTCACATCAAGGAGCTCAGAAGAGCCAGAAAGTTTATCTCGGTCCTCTGAACTCATTCCCTCTGTCGTCATCTGACACACACCCAGGAAGGTCTCGGGTCACATTTACATTTTTGTCTGTCTCTGAAATAACTATAAAGCTTGAACAGTGTGCTAAGATGTGTAAATGCAAGATGAACCAGGGACTCCCCTTGCCCTGAGGAAGCTCCCACTCTAATAAAAGAGATGAGCCATGCACAGAAATATCTGGAAGGCAAAGTGGAATGGTGGTCAGTATTATAAGGAAAGTATAGATAAAGGAACAGAGAAAAAAGAGATTGCTCCAATGTAAAGTATTATGGGTGGAATCATAACCCCTTAAAATTCATATGTTGATGACCTAATACTCAAAACCTCAAAATGTGACTGTATTTGAAGATGGGGCCTTTAAAGAGGTAATTAAGTTAACATGAGATTTTGAGAGTGGGATGTGGTACTTTGTTATGACAGTCCTTGTAGACTACTACACAGGGCATGTCAGAAAGACTTTTTGGAGGCCATGGGTCATGGGCCATCAATAGGGTGACCCTGTGTCCCGGTAACTAACCTCCCTTTAAACAATACTATTTAGGACCCTCTCTGATAAAATAAAATCCACAAGAAAATGAGCAGCTTTGGATAGCCTTCAAATCTCAGATGGTGGTAGAAGTCTCCAAGTCTGCTGTTCTTGCTGGCCACTTAGTACACCAGCCAGGTGTGCTGTGGCCTGTGCAACAACCTTTGATAGGCACAAGCTGCCAGGCAGGCCATCAGTCAGTGATGTCAGTGGGTTATGTGAGAGATAGCAGGTAAAGTGTATATGAAATATGTTTACCAATAGCATAGCTTCTAAAACTCTGTTTTCTTTGTTTATTCTTTTTTCTCTCTGCTTCAGTTTGGATATGTTTCTGCTGACTGTCCTTGAGTTCACTAATCCTTTAGTCTGATCTGTTTAGTCTATTAAGGCCAAGCAATTTTTTTATTTCACACATTGTATTTTTTTTTGGTTCTAAAATTTCCATTTGTTTGTATTTCAGAGTTTCCACTTCTCTCACAAAATTCTCCATCTGTTTAGCCACGTTGCCCATTTTTCTCCTCTAATTTTTAAAACATGTTTATAATAGGTATTAGTTTAAAGTTCTTGTCCATCAATTCCAACATCTGGATTGTTTATGGGTCTGCTTCTATTTACTGTTTTTTCTCTTGGTTACGAGTCTTGTTTTCCTGCTTCTTTACGTGTTCTATGTTTTTACATTCAATTCTGGACATTGCTTATTAAAGAAAAGCAGAGATGAGGTTAGGTAATTGATGCCCTGTCCTCTGACAAGCAACTAAGCCAAGAGTTGATCACTCTGATCCAGTTAGGAATTGAGCTTGGTTTAAGCTGGGTTGGGTGTAAGTTTAGTTAGTTTCTGTTGACTTCTGGTTCCAACATGTTCAAGATTGAAATCAGGCCTCGCCTTCCAGCACAGCTCTGGGACCAGGCATCATGAAACCATGAGGTTGTTCTGCTTTCCAGCCACACCCTCAGCCATAGCCTACTCAGCTTATAGCCTACTCAGCTTATTCACAGACAAAGAAGATTCGTTTGCATTTGGGACTCTTCAAAATTCCAATCCCTCATGCCAGTCCACACAGTAATAAAAGTTTGCCTTTTTTAACTTATCGGGGGATCCATTTGTAAGGTATATAAATGTCTATCCACTATACTATACACCTGAAACTAATATACCTAATGTTGAATGTCAAGTGTAATTTAAAATGCTTTTAATTTTTTGAGTTTGGCTATTTTATTCCAGCAAAATATCTTTATCCGTGGCAAACTGACTCCTCTGCCCACTGTGTGCTGTCTGGATAACATCTCCCAGGTATAAAATCAGCCATTGAGCTTGCTCATCGAGAAAGGTTTGGTCTCCCTCCCTGGAACACAGATTTCATTGCATCCACTGCTCTTCAATGCTTTTAAAAATATATTTGTAAATATTATATTTAAAAGTCACTTCTATCCAGTGTTTTCTTAGTGTTTCTCAGGAAAGACAGTCTTTTACCACTCTCTACATCCTAATTTAAGGTGAGACTCGAATTTTATTCATTTTCAATTCTACCCTGTCATACACAAAAAGCGAAGCTATTACTGCTCACACATTGGCTCCACTAGAAAAGCTATAAATAATAAAAAGATGCATTTTCTTTTGGTGTCATCAGAGTCTTCAAATATAAAATCAGTTCGTTCCAATATCCTAAGAGGCCTGAAACACCAATCAGGAAGAATATATGCACCCCTATGTTCATAGCAACACTATTTACAATAGCTAAGATCTGGAAACAGCTCAAGTGCCCATCAGTAGATGAGTGGATAAAAAAGCTGTGGTACATATACACAATGGAATACTATGCAGCTGTAAGAAAGAAAGATCTCTTATCCTTTGAGACGACATGGAGGGACCTGGAGAGTATTATGCTGAGCAAAATAAGCCAATCAGAGAAAGATAAGTACCACGTGATCTCACTTATTTGTGGAATATAATGAACAAAATAAGCTGTCAACCAAAAGAGATCCAGAATCATGGACGGAGGGAACAGACTGACAAACCTCAGCCGGATGGGGGGATGGAAGGGGAGGGAAGAGATAAACCAAAGAACTTATAAGCATATATGCATAACCAATCGACACGGACACTAGGCTGGGGAAGACAGGAGGAGGGGTGGGAACAGGAAGGAGGGAGTCAATGGGGGAGAAAAGGGGGACATCTGTAATACTTTCAACAATTAAAAAAAAGTCGAGTTCACAGGATAAAAGAAAAAAATTAAAATTAAAGAATAAATAAATAATAAAATCAGTTCATTCCAAAGGTTTCCATTCTTTCAAGTCATTGACTCGGAACAAAGCTTTTGGGAGTTATCTTTATTACTGTGCGTTGTCTGAGACCATCGTGAATACCGCTGTGAGGTTGACGTTGACGCTAAATAGCTCTTGTTTTTGCAATGACAGTACAAATATAGTTTCTGCCGGAGTGCCGTGTCGTGGTGACAACAACACCCGTACTGAATTCAGAAACCCATGAAACGTACATCGACTTGGAACTGGTGATGTTTGGATCTTAATCAGATCCAAAGAAGCTGTGATCGTCTACCAATTTAAGTACAAGGTGTAGTTGCCAACATTTTGTGACAACGCTGTTGAAAAATGAAAAACAGTCAACCAAGAGCATGCTTTAGCTTTCCTTTTGCTCCCCACCGGCTATCAGATGTTAGAAGAGGTTGAGCTTTTGAAGTCAAAGTGTCCTGCCACAATATTGAACTTTTTTGTAAATGAGCCCTCTAAATTTTAGATGTATATTGCTCAAAAAATTGGAGATCCTTAATCAAATTATTCAACACATGGCTTTCAGTTTTTGAAGCTTTGAAAGAATTGCATTAATTGAAAACAAAGTTGCCGTCTACAAAGACATTGGAATTTATCCCTAAAAAATAAGGAGAAGCAGAACACATTATATAATAAGAGCTTAATACTGAAGTTCTTTAAGGGTGCTTCAGAATATCTTGATGTATAAGAATCTTTTGATGGAGCTCCTATTTTTTTAAACTATGTTTTTATTGCTTTTAGAGAGAAAGAGGAAGGGAGAGGGAGAGAGAAACATCGATGAGAGAGAAATATCAATCGGCTGCTTCCTGCACGCCCCCTACTGGGGATCGAGCCCGCAACCTGGGCATGTGCCCTGACCGGGAATCAAACTAGCAACCTCTTGGTACACGGGTTGACGCTCAACCAAGCCACACTGGTCAGGGCTGGAGCTCCTATTCTTAATGAGAAAAAAATACACTCTACCCCAGAAAGACATGAAACTGAAAAATCCTACAATTTTGTGGCATCTGAATTGAATGAGGCATTCTGAAGAATCAGCACAGCCACTTATTTGGTGGATTTTGTCTTGTGAAATATTTGTGGAAGAAAGGTTCTCTGAAAGGAGGCAAAAAGACAGTACCTGCTACAACATTTAGGCTAAAAGATTTTCACATTCTAATGCCGAAAAATTGCACACTGAGAATATCCTTCAACTGCCCTGAACTGCCCAGGTACCGCAACACCACGGAGTATTTTCCAAGTTAAAAATCTGACGGTCTACACTGAAGGTAGATGAAGGTGTCGATAATGTCAGATTTACTAAGCACAAATGTTTCTCTGAAGAGGATTGTGGGACCCAGACAGAAAGCAGAAATACCGGCTTTGGAAAAGCGGTTTTCCCCCCTCGTCTCTACGGAGACAGCAGTGGGCTCGGAAAACACATCGGCCTCCTTGGCTGCCCAGCCCGGCCGAAGAGCGAGGCCCCCAGCAGCCAGCACCCCCGCCGCTCTCGGGCTCAGCGAGGATGGGGGTGCTGGGCGTCTCCTCCCACATTCCCAGGCAGAAGCTGTCCTCCCTCCACTCACACAGGCATGCACACACACACACACAACTCACCCACTCACACAGGCATGCACACACACACGCACACAACTCATACCCACTCACACAGGCATGCACACAAACCATACCCACTCCCACAGGCATGCACACACACACACATACACACACAATCCATACCCACTCACACAGTCATGCACACACACACACACACATGCACACATACAACCCATACCCACTCACACAGGTGTGGACACACAGTCAAACAGTCTCATACACATGCACGGTGTTCACACATGTGAGCACACACCCGTCACACATGCACACACGTACATATATACACCATCACCTACATGTAT
Organism: Tadarida brasiliensis; assembly: GCA_030848825.1. Taxonomy (NCBI): domain Eukaryota; kingdom Metazoa; phylum Chordata; class Mammalia; order Chiroptera; family Molossidae; genus Tadarida; species Tadarida brasiliensis. The sequence goes on from CM061271.1 coordinate 2,628,742, forward strand.
GCACACACATCCACAGCGCGCGCACATCCCCACACATGCTCTCACATGTGCCCACACACACGGACCACGCAGCCCCCTCACACCTGCCCAGGGCCTGGCGCGTGGCTGCTGCCGGTCAGGGCAGACCACAGTGAGGGAACACGGTCTCTGGGGAAACTGTGTTTGGGGACCTTCTTTGCCATTAACGTGTCCCGTTGTTGACCTTCAACTCCTGGCTGTTCCCTGTGTGCACTGAGCCCTAGCCTCGTGCTCCTCAGAATTAGAGAAACAGCATCTCTCTGTCCCAGGGTGCATCTGAACGGACCGTGCTCTGGGAACTTTCACTGAAATACGGCTGTAAGTCAGGCAGGGACTCAGGCCCATACTTGACCCAAGCCCTTGGGCAGGGGGGACCCATGAAAGATTCTCTCCAAGTAAACCACCTCCCCCTGTCTTGGGGGTCCTTCTAAGGAACAGGGAAACTTCTGGAAAAATAGTCTGTGGCCTACTACCCACCCAGTCCAGGGCTGCAGCTCCCACCCCCCGAACGGAGTACGGGCACGGACAGCCAAGGGGGCGCACGGCTGGGCTTGTCGATCTACATGTTCTAAACAATCTCCAGCCCTGGCCGGTTTGGCTCAGCGGTTAGAGTGTCAGCCTGTGGACCAGAGAGTCCCGGGTTCGGTTCCCGCCAGGGGCACGTACCTCGGTTGCAGTTTGTCCCCGCCCCAGTTGGGGTCGGGTGAGTGGCGACCAGTCAATGTGTCTCACATCGATGTTTCCCTCTCTCTCTCTTCCTCCCTTTTTCCCTCCCGCTCTATCTGAGGATAAATGCAAAAATGTCCTTGGGTGAGGATAAAAAAATAAAATTAAATATATAAACAAACAATATCCAGTCGGCACGTTGTTACTTTGTAATGAACTCGTGGTTATTTTTTTCTAAAGAGGAAAGAAGTAACCCGAATTGACACCATGAATGTAAAGAATTTAGCATAGTGGCAAGAGGAGAGGCCTTCGTAAGTGTTATTTTGGGGCTGTTTTACTTGTAAGGAACCCTCCAGGAAAAAGACTGGTTTCCAAGAAGCGTGCATAATTTGATCATTTGATGCCCCTTCCTAGAGCCCCTGAGAATCCTGCTCCAAGACCAGCTCTGTAGACGGGGGCTCCAGCCTCAGCCCAGCTCTGTGGTCCCACTGACCTGCTCCGCATTCTTACCCCGCATGCGCGGGACCCGGGCAGCCCAGGGGACACGGAGCCAGTCGGAAACAGAGTCCTGGCCTTCCTCTCTGCCGCCCGCAAACCCCTGGTGTGTTTCTCTTACACAGCGCCCTCCCAAAACTGCTGTTTCCACCAGCGTGCGAGTCTGTGATTTCAAAATTGTTCTTCGCGCGGCAGCCTTTGCCTCGCGCCGCTTTCTGCCTCCCGTGAAATCTTGCACCCAAGCAGCCCTCGGAACGAAATTAATTATAAAAGCATATTAATGTCGTCTGTATAGCAATCAAGTTAATTTATTCAATACATCCAAGAAGAAGTCATCCATTATGACTGGCGACTGTAGTATTTTGTGTGACAGCATTTATAATTCTGACGAATTTTAGTATCTCCTCCAGCAAGAATTACCATACACACCATCTGCACGCGGCCTCGATCCATGAGTCAAGTGCACCTTTCAGGTGCCACTAGCGTTCAAGTCCCAAACGTGTCGTTCTCACCGAGTGTGTGTCCGGGGGACTTATCGCTCCCTGAAGAATAAGGCTCTCTGTTCTCTCAGGGATGACCTCTGCCCTCAGGGTGTGGGAGTGTGTGACCGAGTCTGGGCGGGGACATTTGCAAAGTTCCTGCTTCCAACCTTCCCAGGTTACATTTCCCAAGACACGCCATAAACTCAGTACAATGGCATCCCTCTGCACCCCACATCAAGGTCTGGCTTTATCTAAGGGTCCCGAGTGGCCCGTCCCGGAATGAGTAAGACGTTCAGAAAAGCACAGGCTGGTCTTCCCCTGCGCCTCTCAAAGTGCTTTTCGGGAGCTCCTACTCACTCTCCAGAGCGATTCTCACCAAACGCCTCTTTCCACCCAATTCTAAGTCACCCGCAAGCCCCACAGCCAGCCAGCAATCCTCTCCCAACTCTTCCCCAAAACTCCCCACGGAGAGAGCTGATGAATATCTCACACGTAACCTGCCTCCCAGTTCTATAGGAAACGCCCACAAGTGCAACAAGGAAAAGGCAGGCGTCCCACCAAAACGGGGCGACTCACGGGAACAGGCGAGTCGCAAAGGAGGAGACCCGAACGGCCGCGGAGCAGGCGAGAAGGTGCCCGGCTGCAGGAGGCCTCGGGGATTTGCAGATTAAACCACAGTGACATTAAAACAGAACACACCCACTCGGATGATTGCCAGGAGAAAGGCAGAACACCTCGAGCATGGGCGAGAGAGCAGCTGGACCGGCTCGCTGCTGGCTGGAGTGAGACGGGTACCATTTGGAATGCCTTTTGGCAGATACACTAAGCTGAACATAAGCATTTCCTGTGACCCAGAAACTCCACTCCTAGGTAAATACCCAAAAGAAATTAGTCCATATGTTCACCAAAAGACGCTCACTAGAATATTCATAGCAGCTTTATTCATAATAGCCCCAAATGGAAAACCACAAAACGTCCATTAACGGCAGAATGGAACGGGGCCGCCAGATGAAATACAGGACACCCGGTGGAATCTGAATTTCAAATAAACAACAAATAATTTTTTCGTATGAGCATGTCCCATACAGCAGTCACATTACCCGTAATGGACCGCCGCCGAACACAGCGTGGAGGGATCTCGCAGGCGTGGTGATGAATAAAAGCCAGCCACAGCTGACACTCATTGGGTGGTCCACTGCCTGACATTCAGACCAGTGACGCTCATCCGTGCTGTCAGCAGTCAGGAGAGTGGAGGGCGGGAGTTCCTGGCTGGGAACACGAGGGGCATTTGGGGAGTCTGGAACATTCCATGGTTTGATCTGGGTGCTGGTTACCAGATGCGCTCACTTTGAAATTCATGACACTCTACAGTCCTGATACGGACCCTTTTATAAGTACGAGACGAGCTTAGAGCAAAAGCATCTGTGGTTCGCCGGAGGCTCACCTTGCAGAGAGCCCCCGGTGTTTCATCTGACGACACTACTCCGTCCTCCCGTGAACAGTCGTCCCGTCCCATCAACACCCATCATACGCGTATTTTACATGTCAATCAAGGTCATGAAACCCTCACAGAACGCCGCTATCGGTACTTGCCCCCCTTTTCTTTTCCTAAAGCGGGGGGCAATGTCAGTGGGCGAACTTGGAATCCTTGGTGGGCTGGGCAGGGAGAGTGGGAAACAGGACAGCAAACCCTCTCTGTAACACAGAACGTCAGTCTCTCAGAGACCAGACACACGACCCCTCTGCATCCTCCACGTTTAAATTCGACTTGCCTACAAGCTACTCCAAGCCTGGTCTGCTTTTGTGGAGGGAGGGAGGGAGGGAGGGAGGGAGGGAGGGAGGGAGGGAGGGAGGGGAGATCAGTTCCACTCTCCCTCCCCCACAGCAACAGAGCCCACCTCTGAATGGAGATTAGGAAACAGCGGGACCCCCAAGGTCCAGAGAGATGCTGAGAAGCACAGCGGCCCGTTAGAGGGCGCCCCGTTAACGTGGAGACAAACCCGAAAGCGGAAAGAAATGAAAAGCCAAGCTATGCAAGGCAGGGAAGAGCAATGGTTAGAGCCCGCTCCGCCATTCTCTAACTGCGTGCCCTTGAGCACTTCGCCAACCATCTGAACCTCGGTTTTCTCATCGAAAAATGGGGCTCACCGTAGTACCTACCTCGTCGGGTTGCTGCAGGAATTGGGTGAGATGGTGGGTGGCGGGTTATAGCTTCCAGAAGTGATCACAATGTCGTTCCCGCCGTCCCCCATGAAGGTGGAGTCGAATTCCCCTCCCTGGAACCTGGGCAGCGGAGAGCGTGTGGCTGGCCTGTGACAATGGAAGAGAAGGTAGCAGCAGTTAGGCCGGGTGACTTCTGAGGCAAAGGCAGTTACCTGTCCCCTGGTTGGCTGGCGTACTTGCCCTCGGAGCCCAGGGCGTCCTCTGACGTCTAGCGGCCTGGACGCCACCACGCTGGAGGGAAGCTCAGGCCGCATGGAGAGGCCACCATCAGGCCATCCCCTGCTGGATGCCAGCTAACACCCAACACCAACCACCAGCAGTGAGTGCAGACTCCCCCAGGGGCTCCAGCCCCTCTGTCAACACCCCAGCTCATCAGCCCCCGAGTCTTCCCGGCCGAGGCCCCAGACGTTACGGAGCAGAGATGCCGTCCCACCGGGCGCTGTCCCAATCCCTAACTCACACCACACAACGGTTGCTTTAAACAGCTACGTTCTGGAGTGCGCTGTCAGGCAGCGGTAGCAACAAATCCACTGTCTCGTGCAGTGAGCTTTTGCTGTGTAACAAACCACTCCACAATGTAGCAGCTTCAAACAGCATGCATTTGTTCCGCTCAGGACTGTGTGGCCAGCTGGGCAGTTCCCATGCTGTGGCTGAGCCAGCCGCCCTCTCCTAGGCTCTCCCACCTGTCTGAGCTCAGCTGGTGGGTCGGCTGGAGGTTGAATAACCGGGAAGGCCTCTCTCTCAAGTCTGGCAATTGGCAGGCTGTCCACAAGGCAACAGAGGCATCTGGGCCATGGGTCCCTCATCCCCCCGAGGCCAGCTCAGGCTTCCTCACAAGGGACGTGGTTGCATGAGCACAAGAGGGCACCAGCCCACTGGGCAGGCTTCTCAAGCCTCCTCTTACCGCACATCTGCCAGGATTTCACTGGCCAACAAGTCACATGCCAAGTCCAGAGCAAGAAGGAGCTCTCAAAGGAGCACGGCCAAGAGGCATGAATCTTGGGAGGGGACGAATCCATGGCCATTTTGGAGTCGACCATACTCTGGCACAGAGAAGCCTCCAGCACACGCCATCTGCCCAGGTGACACGGGGCACACAGCAGGACACACAGCAGGACTGCCCAGCACTGCCTGGACCTGAGCCCCACGCACCGAGAGCATGGTGTCCGGGAGGGGGGCTGGGGACGACAGGCATTCATTCACCCCCGACTCGTTGGGGACAGAGAGTATAACAGAAAGGGGCAGAGTTTGAGAGTCAGACACCCGCTCTGTCCTGGGAGGCCTCTTGCGAATTCTTAATGCCCTCTTCTCTCATGAGAGAGAACAGCCGCCTGTCAGGGCTGCGGTGGGCACGCGGTGGGCGGGCGCTGGGCAGGAGCGGCCCTGCGGGCCGCGTGGGTGGCAGGTTGGCTGCACACAGCCCCAGGAAGCTGGCTGAGGTCTGTGCCTGCTGCATGACCGTGACCAGCAAAGACAGAGCCCGCTGGAGAAGCCCCGGCCAGAGCCCTCCGAGCTGCCTGACCCCAGACACCCTGTCGTCACGCTACGGAGACCTGGAGAGCCGCTCACCAAGAAGTGGGCGATACCGTGCTTGTCTGAGGTCCCCCTGTGCAAACTGGTGGCTCAGATTCCCGCACCCGGCCAGCCCGGCAGGTGCACGGGGCTGTGCGTGTGAACACACCTTAAAGGTTCATGCGGGGTGGTGCCGGCTGGTGTGACCAGATGTCCTGCATGGGGCAGAGCCGGGCATGGGCCCAGCTTGCGGTGTCAGACAGGGGCACTCAGCAGGGCCGCAGCCCCAGGGAGAGGCACCTCACACACGCAGACGTAGGCACTGCCAGCGCCCTCACCAACGGCAGGCCGCGTGTCACTCGCGCAAAGACGCGTCTACTCTGGCATTGCTGCGTCATCATCGCCAGGCCTGTGGAGCCCCCTCCCAGACGAGGGGGGAGGGAGGGGCAGGCCTTCCTGGCAGAAAGGGCAACGCGCAACAGCACAGGGAGGGGCCCGTGGGCCTGGGGACCACAAAGGCGCAGGTTCCCGAATGAAGTGGCAGCAGGGGTACCGGCGGCCCTGGAACCGCAATGTTCATCTCGTCAACGCTGAGGGCTCCAGGAAGTTTTCTAAGCATCAGCATGATGGCCAGGGGTGCCGATGGTTTTAGGACCATCCCCCTGGGGACAGGGAGGAAGAAGCGGAGGCTGGACATGGGTGACCAGCTCAGAGATTTCCACAGCCCAGAGGAGAGTGGCTTGGGGTGGGGGTTAGGGGACTCAGAGTCCTGGTCTCTGGGCTTGGGCAAGTTAATAAACTTCCCAAGGCTTCTTTCAACCCCTCCGTGAAGTGAGACCCTGCCCGCCTCCAGGATGTGGGGTGAGTACATGAGAGGAGGCATGTGCATGAATCCTGGCACACGGTAGGTCTCGAGAGTGAGAAGATCCTGTTCTTATTCACCTTCCAAATCCTGCCACAGGGCAACCCGGACTCGGGTCTTCTGGGCCACCTGCCCTGCTAAAAGTGGGAGGGCAGCCCGGCCGGTGGGGCTCAGTGGTGGAGCGTCGACCCATGCACCAAGAGGTCACTGGTTCAATTCCCGGTCAGGGCACAAGCCCAGGTTGTGGGCCCAATCCCCAGGGAGGGCATGCAGGAGGCGGCTAATCGATGTCCTCTCTCATCAATGTTTCTGTCTCTCTCTCCCTCTCCCTTCCTCTCTCTAAAATCAATAAAGAAAAAAGAAAATTTTTTTAAGTGGGAGGGCCTCCCCTCAAACCAAGACTGCACACAGCTCCCCCGGCATCCCCGAAAGGTCCGCTCACCCCCGCCAGGACCTGATGGAGATCGGGAAGCCAGCCCCTTTCTGGACCCTGTGGCCTCCCTCCACTGACCTCTTGCCCGCAAAGCCCTGTGGTACCTGCCAGGCGCCTCCAACTCCGTCCATACTCTTAAGGGAGCTTCACCTGACAGTCCTCCATAAAACTCCTGCAGAGCCTGAGCTAAGGTCTGCTCGCCGCCTCTCCACCCAGGCCTCCTTTCTTCCACCCATCCCTGCCTGCCAAGTGAGTCCCCAGCTTCCCTTGTGACCCTGTCCAAGAAGTGTCGCCATTTGTCCCCACACGTGCTGTCTCCCAGAGCCCAGCCGCAGACAGCCGTCCGGTCTCCCTTCTCAAGTCCTCCCTCTGGGGGCTGGTGCGGCAGACAAGCTCAGGAGAAGCCTTCAGACATGTCACAGCAAAAGACAGCAAATGTGAGCTGGTGTCGCCAAAGCCCGCCACACGCCTGGCACGGGAGATTCCCTGGGGAGAGCCGTGGGCTGCACGGCCGGGGGGCAGGGCCCTCTGAACTGACCCAGCACCAAGCCTCCTGAAGACCCGGCCCTCCTGCTGGCAGCCCCCCAAACCGTGCATGATGAAATAAACACGTGCGCCTCCTCCCCTCCGCCTGGCACGCAGCGGCCGTCAGCTCCCGAGGATCCGGAGGAGGGGGAAATGTAAAAACCACACCTTCCTGCTTGGACAGGACCCCGTTCATTACGAGAGTCTTACCTCACTGGCAGGAGGCAGCTTATCAAGGAGAAATATTGATTTGTGCTCGGTTTCTGGCTCCCCTGGAGCTTGTTTTCGTGTTTGGGGGGCCATGCGCACGGAGGAGGCCCCCACCCACGGCTCTGCTTCCTGTGTGTGATCCTGGGCCCGCGAGGCTGAGGCCGGCAGGAGCCGTGGGCAGGAGGCCAGGCGGCCGGGGCCCCGCAGCCTGTTTGTGTTCAATGCATCGTCCGCGCTCGTCTGCGCCCAGGTGCTCCGTGGAATGGAGGCCAGTTAAATCTCCAGCCGGCAGAGTCAGGAGGGAAACAAACCTGGGGTCTGCAGCCGAGGCCCGCAGGTGCCCGCAGGTGGGCCCACCAGGAGGCCCCGCCCCAGCCGCGCCCCCGCGTGCGCCCCTCCGCCACCCTGGGCTCAGGCAGGGCATTTGTCACCTTCCGGTTCTCGGTGCAGGTCCCAGCAGCCTCTGGGTGTCTCAGCGGCCCCACCCTTCCAGATGTGCCGTGGATTTTCCAGGCACACGAGGCCAGCGTGCCCAGAGGTTGCAGATGCCCTGGACTCAGTGGCCACCGAGACACACCCAGTGTCAGCACTCCCTTGGCTCCCTGCCCCTGACACCCCCTCCCCCACAGCCACAGAGCCACCCAGGCCTGAGGCCATCAGCAAAGGACCATCTGCAGCGTGACCATGGGGAGAGGAGCAACCAAAACGCAAGTCACCGTCAGGTGCCAGAACCCACAGCAGAGCCCTGAGCTCCTCCACACTCCCCGCGGTCCTGGCCGGCTCTCTCCTGCCCCCAGGCCTCCAGGTGCTGTTCCCTCCCCGAGCTCCTTCCATTGGGTTTCAGCTCTCAGCGTGGGTGTTGCTTCCTCCAGGGAGCCCTCCCTGACCACCGCCAGACGATCACAGCTGCCCCTCCTCCCTCTTGCTCAACCCCCTGCACAAGCTCAGCTCCCCACCCAGCTGCCCCTGTCACTCTGGCAGGGAAGAACCTCTTGGTTTTCTGTCTCCCTCTCCAGGCTGTGAGCTCCACAGGGCCAGTCAGGGCCCTGCCCAGCTTGCTTCTGTCCCCGACACAGCTCCTCCATGAGGACCAGCTGCCTGGACCAAGATGAAAAGAATGAAGCGAATAAATGAATGAATGCTGAGCTGGTGGGGAAGAGCCCATGTTGCCCAAAAGCCCAGGTCGCGTTGCTCCAGAGGCGAACACCCATGTGACGTGAACAAGCCGCTCTCCTGCCCCCAGCTGCCCTGGCGAGTGGGCGAGGCCCCCTTAGCCTGACTCCTGAGCTGCCAGGCCTTCCAGGCCAGCGCCCAGCGGCCCCCGCTCCATAGCTGGAGCTGTCCACCAGGGCCGGCCCCCTGCCCCACCCACCAGCTGCCCCGCTGGCCTGCCCCTCCAGCCTGGGTGCCAAGAACAAGATTGCTCAAACCCCGGCCTCATTTCTCAAACCTCAGAGCTTCCAGGTCCCATCCCCAGGGCGCTGTGCTCTCACGGCACTCTCCCTTCCCACGGAGATGCCTGCTGTCTGACCCTGTGGGTGCAAAGACTTCTACTCTCCCCCCAGGCCGGTGTGACATCCCCCACACCTTCCACGTCAGCTACGACGTCCTCCACACTTTCCGCGTCCACTGTGAAATCCTCCACACTTTCCACGTCCGCTATGACGTCGCCCACACTTTCCATATCTGGTGTGAAGACTCCCATTCTCTACACACAAAGACACTGGCCCAGGTCTGCCAGCAAGGCTGTCTCTTTTGCCCGTGCCCCTTGGTGGGCTCTGTGAATTGGCCCTGATGGAATTCACAGATTCCAAAACTGCTGAGTCAGGTCTGCTAAAAGACCACTGAAAATGGTTCATCTGAGATGAAACAGTAGCCCACATGTATGGGTCCATGGGCCCTCTTTTAATTTCTCCTGATACACAGAGCAGGCTGAATAGCCGGGAGAAACACAGGCAGAGCACTGCCATAGAGGAAAGGGTCCCTCACCCACAGGGACACTCTTCAGGTCCAGGAAGACAGGACACTGCTTCCACTGGGCTTCAGGCTGGACACATCCAAGCGGGTCTGCGTCCCACCACAGAAGCTCCGGGAGGCTCTGAGCAAGGACGAGCAAACCCCTCTGCAGAGGGCACAGTGACGGCTCTCAGAGGACCCGTCCGGGCAACGTTGGCTCCCACAGATCCGGGATCCCGTGTGAGGAGGGGTGGGCAGGTGCGCTCCACCGGCCGGAGGAGCCGCGGGTACAGGTGCCACGCAGGGTTGGCCGTCCAGAGCCAGCGGCTGGAGCCTCGCGTGGCCAGGGCTTTGCCGGCACACTCCACTTCACGCTCCAGCTGGAGTCAGCATTGGCAGACTTGCCTCGGGTTAATTAAACATATTCCTAAGACGTGATGGTGGGAAGAGCCAGCTTCCTCCCACGTTTCAGATACTCCCTAGGGAGCTGGGCGGGGGGACTCTGCCAACCCACAGCAACGTTTCATAAGACTGGTCACCCTGCGGACTCATAAAATAAGGGTCTGAGACAAGCGTTGACTATCTGAGCCCTTGAGGACAGGGGCCAAGTCCCACTCAGCTCGTGTCCCCGGGGCCATACTCCGCCAGCTTACAGCTGGGCGCAGAGAGTCCCCTCCAGACGTTATGCGGAGTGAGCGTAGGATCCTGTCCTGTGCTCTGGATGTCTGAAAGGAAGGACACACAGAAGGCAACAATGTGATGCAAAGATATAGAACATCATTCGCCAATAGGGAAACGCACACTGAAACCATGATGAGCTACCACTGCTATCAAAATGGCCAAAATAAAAAATAACGGCAATGCCAAGTGCTGGCGAGGGTGTCGAGCAACGGAACACTGTACCTTTCCAGTAGGGGTGCACAGTGGTGCAAACACTTTGAAATGTTTGGGCAGTTTTGTGTCACGTTAAACATATGCTACCCATATGACCCAGTACTCTTAGAGGTACGCCCTAGACAACATTTGGAGACAACGCAAATGTTCTTCAGCAGGTGAGAGGATGAACTGGTGCAGCCACAGAATGGAAAACTACCCAGCAACGCAGAAAAGCAATTCTGGCCCTGGCCGGTGTGGCTCAGCGGTTAGAGCGTCGGCCCATGGACCGAAGAGTCCCAGGTTTGATTCCAGCCAAGGGCACGTACCTCGGTTGTGGTTTGCCCCCGGCCCCGGTTGGGGTCGTGCGGGTGGCAGGCAATCGATGTGTCTCTCTCACGTCGATGTTTCTCTTTCTCTCTCCCTCCCACTCTGTCTGAAGATAAATGTATAAATATCCTCGAGTGAGGATTTAAAAAAAAGAAAAGAAAAACATTTCTGTGCACCAATTTGGATGGCTCACCCAGGCATTATGCTGAGTGACAGAGTCAGTATTAGAAGGTCACATTCTCTGTGATTCTACTTAAATAGCATTCCCAACAAGATTTTTCAAAAATTTGCAGCAGAGTACAGAGAAGAGGTTTCCAAGAAGCCCAGCTGGTGTGGCTTTGTGGATCGAGCGCTGTACCCACGCACCCAGAGGTCCTGGTTCGATTCCCGGGAGGGGGCGCGCAGGAGGCAGCCGATCGATGCTCCTCTCTCACATTGATGTTTCTCTCTCTGTCTCTCTCTCCCTCCCACTCTATCTGAAGAAAAATGGAAACATATCCTCGGGTGAGGATTAAAAAAAAACAAAGCTGTTTCCCGGGGTTTGAGGTGGCGGTGGGGAGTCATCACAAAGGGACTGCATGAAGAAGCTGGGGGGAGAGGGGGTGAAAATGTTTGTATTCTGATTGTGGTGATGGTTACACAACTCTATACTATACACGTGTTAAATTCATAAACGGCACATCCCAAAAGGCTTCATCTTAGCACACATGAATTTTAAAATGAGATTGTAAAAACGGTGATGAATCCGCTTCGTGCCCACGAGTGTGGGAAGGACACGGAGAACCGGAGCGACGTGGACGGCAGGGGAGCAAAACACGCTCCCGAGAACGACTACGCGTGGAAACTGAACGGGAGCGCGTCGGTGGACTCAGCGCCGCGGGAGGAAGGCCAGGTTCCTTACAGACGCAGCGCCGGAAAGGTCCGAGAGGAGCAGAGAAGGGCCGGGGCAGCACCGCCGGGCTGACTGTGTGACTGAAGGCCCGGCAGCGCGAAGGAAGAACGGTTCAAGGATCCATGGCTGACGTTTCCAAGTTGGATGAAAATTACAGCCTCACAGACCCGAGAAGCCGTGCGAACTCCGCACAGGGTGAACGCAGACACCAAACCAAGACAGAACATCATCAGATCGCTGAGAACCAGGGATTCAGAGACAACTGGGGACGGGAAGAAACGTCCTGTGGGTGTCCACTCCCCGCCAGGAATCTGCCCCTCTGTGACCCCACGCCCCACGATTTTCAGGGCACTGAGGGTCGAGGCTGTGTCTGCAGCGCTGTGTTGACATCTGGCCCTGTCCTTGCACAGCTTCCAACGCGGACATTCCTGTGCCGTGACCTGCCGCTTTCCCATGACTGGACCGGGGGTTCTTTCCCCATCAAACTGTTTGCTTTCCAAACGTCTCTGTTCTCTAGGCACGCTCACGTGAATACCTCCGAGGTGCCGGCCTCGGGAGAAGATGCGCGGGCCACAGCTGCTCCGGCTCCCCGGCCACCCCGCCTGGTGGAGCCCAGAGACCGGGCTCAACCAGCGGGGCCCACGGCTGGTCTCCGGCCAGGGGCGCGCGGCCGGGAACCGCCCTGCTGGCCTGACCTCCGAGCTGCGGGCAGCCTGCCCAGCCGGAGCAGAGCTGGGCCCCGGAGTCTGAGGACGGCGTTGAATTACTCCTGACGATTGCTCCCGGACGGGGGCATCACGGGGGACAAAGTCAAATATCACACACTCACTGCAGCGTGGACCTGCTGCTGGCTTGGGGCGGGGTGACCCACCCCGGGCAGGACCGCGCTCAGCCTCTCGGTTCCGTCCCCAGCCCAAACTCTTCCTGGACATGTGGTCCGGGGTAAGTTACCAGCCTCTCTCTGCCGCAGTTCCCTCGTCTGTAAAACGGGGATGATAGATGAAGGCCAGTGGAGAAGCACAGTTGACCCCTGAACAGCACGGGTTTGAACTGCCCGGGTCCAGGTGTTTTTTTCCAACTGATGAGAAAATTCATTTGGTGTGCAAAGTGCAAACCCTCATTTTTCAAGGGCCAGCGCCGCGGTGGGGAATCTGTGGATGCACAGGGCCGACTGCAGCTGTAGCGGGTTTCAGCCGCCAGGGAGGTCAGCACCCCACCCCCAGTTCGAGGGTCAACGTAGCTATAGACCTGCTGGGGAGGAAGGTTCTTCCCAGGGCCAGCGATGTGCCCTGGACGTGTTCGCTGCATGCTCTTTGTCATCTGCAGGGAGAGGAGAAGCCTGGTCTTTTCCAGAGGCCCTGAAGGCACCCCTGTCACCTCTGTCCCTGTTGGGTACGCAGAGCTCCCTGTTGCCGGCTGCGACACCCTCTGCATGTCCGTGCAGGTGCACAGCGGAGAAACAGAGACAAGCAGGGCGCCAGCCAGGCGTGGGGCTCCATGGAGTGACCTCAGGGACTGTCATCTGCTCTCTCGTGTGCTGTCTCTGCAGGGAAGCCACCTCCCCACCCCCATAGCCAGACTGGACTCACCTCTGCCTCCCACACGTGCACACGTGTGCACACACAGGCGTATGCAAAGACTCGTGGGGGTTCAGGCAGCGCTGGGGCCACTGGCAGCTCCATGTAACCGGGGGTGGGTGAAATGCCCCTGGACTTCAAAGCTCCTGCGACCCAGGGCAGGGGAGGGTCCCAGGTACTGGCGGGGGTCACCTGTGTGGAAACCGAGAGGCCGTGCACAGCTGGCCCGCGTTCCAGGGCCTGCCAGCCTGTGGCCCAAGCAGACTGCACCCTGACAGCCCTTCCCACGCCCCTGCTCTGTGACTACCTGCCACCCGCCCCGGCTTTGCCCGCCTCTGGGCCCTGAGGACAGCCACCCTCCCACCCTCCTCCTGACCTTAGGTGTCCCCGCAAAAATGTCGAGAAAGCCTGCCTGATCCCAGGGTCCCTACAGGTGATGCCTGTGAGCGAGACAAAAGCATCATCATCGCTCTGTCCGTCCCGACGGGGCAGAGCCATGCAGGGCGGGAGAGCAGGGGCGACCTCTGCCACATCCTGTGCCACTCCGGGCTGCCCGGAAGGGAGGTGCACGCTGGCTGGTCCCAGGCACCCCCGTGTACCTCCAAGTCAGAGCTCCTGCAGTCCTTCCTGGAGGGTCCAGGGCCTCGCCCTCTCCTGCATCTCCTCCCTCGCCAGCTGCTTCTTCCCGTCTTTTCTGCAGCCTCCCCAGCACCTGGCCCTTCAATGTCCAGGTTCCCTCGCGGTCTGTCCTTGACCTTCTGCATCTGCCCTCTCCCGAGGCCGTCTCTGTCACCCTGCTTCAAGAAGTCGCCTGTCCCTGGCCCAGCACGGGGCTGCAGACCCGATTCCCTTGCAGCTCACGGCTCTGCTCGGCCAGGCCACTGCGGTGACTCTTGGGCCTGCTCTGAAGGGCTGGAGAGCCGGCCACCTACAGCGCCCCCTCCCAGCGCCCAGTCTCCGTCTGAGTCCTTGACCGCCGGGAAGCAGGCCAGAAAGGAGGCAATGTCTAGCCCGAGCCTCAGGCTTGGCAGCCAAGGAAGGCCGAAGAACCTTGCCCACAAGAACCGCCCTGGCCACCCGCTGGACTCCAGGGTGGCCTTGGACCCTTCACCTGGTCCTCGCCGTGCGCTGTTGCCACGCAGCAGTGCGTTCCCCCATTGACACTCCGTCCAAACACCACCCGGACACACCGTGCCTAAGCCGCTGTTAAGCCACGGGGGATTCCTGACCCCTGCTCCCCACTATGACGCCAGTCTGGGGTCTCCCTGGTGCCCCCCAACTCCTGGGCCAGATGGGGACCATCTCTATTCCACATCCCAGTCTTCCCAGACACCCTTCCCCTGGCTGCCAGATTCGCCCTCCCAGCGCCCAGGTGAGCACAGGGCCTTCTGCATTCCGCCCTCAAGCTCTTTCTGGAATCCAGGGACCGACGCCTAAATAAATAAACAGGAGCCTGTAATGAGACTGCATTTGTGATGTAAATTAGATTATTCAGGCTGCGCCCCTCCCATTTACATGCTAAGATTCTGTTTTTACACATCTGTATATCTGCGTATTTTTATAGAGATATCTGTAGATAGATAGATAAACAGACAGACAGACAGACCTCACTGAACCCCCCCCCCGCCCCCCGCTGTGTTCTGGAAACGTCATCAGTCCTGTGTTCTCCTAAATCGAGCTGCATTTGACATTCACCGGAAGGGAAGCCTGTGTGCAGCCAGCACTCACTGGTTCAACAGCTATTTACGGGGAGCTTTTCTGACACCGGGTGGGCTCAGAGTGAGTCACAGCTAGGAAAGGAGTTCTGTCCCCATCTCCCCGAAAGTCTTCATATATCAGACCCGCGTTCTTCAACACGAAATTCAAAGACTGTCTTTTTTTTCTTTCTTTATTGATATATTAGAGAAACAGAGGAAGGGAGAGGGAGAGATAGATGGAAACATCGATGAGAGAGAACAGCAATTGGCCGCCTCCTGCATGGCCCCCACTGGGGATCGGGCCCACAACCTGGGCATGTGCCCTGACCGAGAATCGAACTGGCGACCTCTTGGTGCATGGGTTGACACTCAACCACTGAGCCACACCGACCGGGCAAGGTGTGGATGAATTCTCTTTGGATGAATTTAATTTTCCACTGTCAGCTGCTTTGACTTTGCTTCCACACCCACCCCTGGGAATCTCCCACCACCCTCCCCGCCGAGAGACTAAAGGCACCGACTGGTGGCTCAGAGCCTGTCTTCCCGGTGTTTCCAATGAGACGTTCACAAGGTACAACTTAGTGACAGTCCTTCCTGCGTGTGCTTCTCAGCAGCAGACATGGCCATGTGTGTGACCTCCGCGAACCCTTAGGACCGCCCTCCCAGGGATGTCTCCATTTCACAGATGAGAGGACAGGGGCTCAGCTAGGGGAGGACCCTGCCCGCATTCACGGCAGGTGATCCTTGAACTGGGGTTTGCCTGGATCACATCCCCGACAGCCCAAATCTGCCTTCCGTGTGGTTACAGTCCTTTAGCAGAGCCCAGACGGGTCTACAGGTCAGACAGCAGGCCCTTGGGGCCTGAGGAGGGTTCCCCTGCCAGCGCCCTCCCCCAGGCCCACTGCTGCTCTGTCATCCGGGTGGCCCCTGGGGCAGGAGCCCCAGGAACTCAAGAGTACCACATGGACACCCACCACTCAGGCGGCCACAGTTAGTCCTCTGAGCCTGAGCCTTGGGTGTGCGGGTGGCACTGGCCAGCTGAGGCCACGGCCAGGCTGGGACAACCCTCAGGTACCCTTCCCCCAGGCCTCCCCTCGGCAGTGCAGCTGCCTGCAGCCTCCCCCACCCTCCAACCACACACATGGGTTTAGGGGTGCAGAAGGGAGGCCTTCCCAGCACCCCAGCCCGTGGGGCACAGCTCCCAGGGCTCCAAACCGTATGCCTGCCCTCAGAGCTCCACGTCCAGCCAGGGACTGGCCATGGGGGCAGGAGGGAGCAGAGGAGGAACCGGGCCTCACCAGGGCAGTGCACGTCACTGGTGTCCCGGGGGGTGGGGGGGGCACCCACTTCCCCTCTGCAGGCTCCCGCAGCCTGGAGAAGGCAGGCAGCCACCGCCCCACCCGGCTCTCTCCCAGGCTGCACTAGGGAGCCCACGACGTCCTCCCCAGCTCTGCTGAGACAGGCAGAGCACCCGAGAGGAGCTGAGCACAGTGGGTGGGGTCTAATTCACCAGCTCAGGGAGAGAGCAGCCCTGAGCCTCCTCCCATCAGCTCCTGGGTCCCCTTCGTTGTTCCAAGCGCTTCCTTAGCCTGAACCAAGCAGCCTGAGCCCCTAAGGGGACACCCGACACCCCCACACCCGACAGCACAGTGCAGGCCTCCGAGGGTGACTGGGGTCCCAGAGCCCACTCTGGCCACAGGCACTGCAAGCTCAGAGCACCAGGGAATTGGGGGTCCCCAGAGACAGCGCTCACCCAGTGACGACAGGTGGCCTGTGAAGCCCCCAGGTGGGACGTCTCAGCCTTGAGTGTCCAGCTCCCCAGCAGCAGCTGACTTGATGGCGTCCCTCTGCCCTAGCTCAGGTCTCCTCCACTCCGGGGGCTCCAGGAGGGCCTCCCTCCAAGCCTCTGTCAGGATCCGTTTCTGCGCAGGAAGTAGGCAGGAGCGAGGAGCTCAAACTGAGATTGGGGGTGGGGGCAGAGGCCCGGGGCTGGGAGAGGAAGGTCCTCTGCAGCACGGGAGCAAAGAGGCCGGAGGAGCTGGGGTCTCAGGGCACCCACGTGTCATGTCCTTCTCACTGCGGTCCTTTAGGGTAGCTGTTATTACGCCCGTTTCTCAGGTGCCTCGGGCCCCCAGTCAGGGACCGATAGAGCTCTCATTCAAGCCCGGGTCTCTGGCTCCAGAGCCCAGGTCCCAGCCCCTGGGCCACGATGAACCTAGGCAGAGGGGCAGGGCTGGAAGAAGTAGCATTTTCAGCCATTTCCTGAAGGCAATCTGGTCCCATTGGGTCCGGGAAAGGTGGTCAGCAAACAAAAGGACAGGACAGTGTTCTGTCCCCCAGGCCCCTCCCTGCCCCAGGGGCCCGGGAACAGGAATGGCCTGGCTAGTTCCACACCCTCCCCTTGTCTCAGAAAGCCCAGTGCTCAGCTCTCTCTGAAAAGCTCAGCTAATTAGAAGCCTATTTTCTCAGGGGAGACAGCTGCGGGATAAAAGTCGGAAGCGTAAACCCTGGTGGTGGTTGAATAAGGCTCATCTCTCTCGTTAGCAATGACTCTATGGGGTCGAGTCCAAAGACTGAGAGTGCCCGTCGTCCCGTTAGCCGAGCCCACGCCCGCCCGGGGCCTGTGAGCACACCTGTCCAAGGTGAGGCCCCGTGGAACCGCAGTGCCATCTGCACGGGGGAGGTGCTCACCGAGTGTGTGCTGGCTGAATGAATTAATTAACTGATTCGACTAAGCCTTCTGTTTGACCAAGGAAATTAAAATAATTGCCCTAGCAAGGCCCATGAATAAGATGGAATTTAATACAGCCATAAACTTAATGATTGGGAGAGTATTTAACAATAATGGGAAAGCATCCCCTCCTATTATTAAGTGAAAAGCAGATCAGCAAACAGTGTAGAGTGGGATCCAAGCTCTAGCTGCAAAATGGACAGATATGCACATAAATATACGGAAATGCAGTGAGTCCTCACTGAACGGACGATAGGTTCTTGGAACTGCGGCCCAGCGATGTATAACGAAGCCGGTTCTGCCATAAACGAACTGATATAAACAAGAGTTGTCTCATCAACATCAGAGGAAAGGCTGTTATCCCACTCCGCCGTGTCATGTCGATGTCGGGCCGAGGGCGAACACTGATGGCAGTCTTCTCTGAACGGGGCAATGAGAGGGTTGGCCTTTCTCCCTAACTGCCCCTGTATTTCCCAGTTCTCAACAATGAGCGTGTGTTACTTCAGAAATCAGGGCGTAAAATGTCCCGGCAACAATAACACAAATGTCATAAGGTGATGGACAGCTGGACGGCACCGTGGGCACCGGCAGGGACATGGGCTCGGACCCTTGAGCTTGACCCCAGCTCTGTTCCTGGCCAGCGGATCATCTCGACCAACCTCTCTGGACCCACGTCTCTGCACCTGGGATAACAGAGCACCTTCCATGAGGACGGTCGTGAAGACTGATTGAGGTAATGCCTGGGAAGCCCTTAGACCGTGGTTGGCACAGACTGGCCTCATTAAGAGGTTTTAGCCACTCTTGCGGCTGTTAATACATAAGTCCTCCTTGGATGAGTTTCACTCTGGAGGGTTGTGGCCTCCTCCCCACATGTGGAAGAATCCTGCCACCCGGCCTGCATGAGCCCCACTCCCCGTCACCCCTCTCCCACAGGCTCCTCCCAGCCTGACCCTGACCTGACTGGCGGGCTGCCCAGGCCCCCTGATGGTCCAGGCATGTGCAGACTCAGTGACCTGCAGCCTTTCCCCAGCAACAGCCTGAGAAGTTGTTTGGTTGCTAGTGATAGACGAACCCCACAAACTGAATGAATAGGGGGGTGACTTTTCTGTCAGGACTCAGTGGCTCCTGGGATGTCATGGCCACTCAGCCTCACGCCACCTCTCCTGGCCATGCTTACCTCTGGGTTGGTTATACCTTCTAGCAGATTGTTTTCAAGTCAAAGACAACTTTTTTAAAAGGCTGAAAGTTTAAAAGACACCCCCATCCTTGTTAAAAAGTAGCGTTCACAAGGATAGGAGAAATAATCATTCAGAATACTGAATAGCTGAAATTACCCAAAAAGGCCAAATAAAAACGAACATTCTACATGCGAAAAGTCACGGGTCATGGCTAAAGACGTTCTTAGAGGAAAATTCAAAGCCTTCACTATGTTAATTTGAAAACAAATGAGCTTAGCTTGAGCTGAGCTAGAAAGAGAACAACAGTCACATCAAAGCAACAAGAAAAACCTAAGTACATAGATAAGGCCAGAATTCACTAAAATTGAGAACGGAAGAGAAATAATGAACACCATCAAAATACGAATACATAAGATAGAAAATGAAAACAGGAAACAACTCAGATATATATTAAAAAACAGTTTTTAATTAAATATTTAAGGGGTATTATCCACAACCACAAGCCAATACTTAAAAGAGGATTAAATCGATACATTTCTGGGGGCGGGGAGATGAAGTGTCAAAAACCCGCTCAAGTGGAAATAGAAAGGTTGACTAGATCAATAGCCACGAGCGAGAGTAAAAACCCAAGAGAACCCAGAGACAGACTCAGAACTGAGAGCAGAGCTCCCTCCGGTCGCCAGATCATCACAGAGAGCAAGTGTTCCTCTGTTCCAGCAAAACTCCCCGGAAAGATGTGGCCAAAAACATAATGGCCTTTATCACAGCGACAAAATACATGAAGCACCTGGGAATCAGCCTTCTAGAAAGCGCACAGAGTCTCTGCAGAGAACACTCTGAATCCAGCAAAGGCACAAAAGACTATGTGGGCAGGTGGGCAGAGGTGCCCCGTTCGCGCCTGGCACATCCCATGGCCACGGTCAGTGTTCCTCAAGGTCCCCCGTAAATTACAAACAACCCCATCCAGGTCACAGCGATACATTTTCAGAAACTTGGCAAGTGGACTTGAAAATCCGTATGAAAAATAAAGGTTCACTAAGGACTAAAAGACTGAAGACGTCGTGTTGGCAAGGAAAGAGCTGAGACGATCAAAGAAACAACAGACATTCCGGAATCGCGCCCAGACGATGAAAGTGGCAGCTCCGAGGGAGAGAGGAATTACTCAGGGAAGGGCGCCCGAGGTGTCGACTCACTGTGTGAAGATGTGGCCCCTCCCGTGCACAGTCTGCACTCCACCTGGGAAGTCCCCCCAGCACCCTGTCGCGCCTTGACCGCCATCACCACCTGAATGTCGTGCAGCCTGTCTGCCCGTCATCGGTCTGCTGCGTGTCTTACCACTTCAACACACCTTGGCGATACGTTTCAGTGTCTCCCGCAGAGTGAGCGCTTGTGGAACCCAGACTCTCCCTGTTGGAGGAAGAGCGCTTGAAAGAAGCAAGTTCTAAGTGAAAAGCAGATCCCTGAAATCCCAACACGGAACTCAGCCCGCGAGCGTCCGGCTTCCCGAGCGTCCGGCTTCCCGGCACGCACGGGCGAGCTGCCCACGGGGAGCGGCGCCTCCAGGTCCAACTTGCTAGCAGCAAGAGGGCGAGAAACAGAGCGAAGGAGACAGGCAAGCACTTGCCCTGGAGAGTCACTGCCTTCCGAAATAAAATTATTGTAGATTCTCAGCGCAGGTCATGAAGAATAAACACACAGAAAGCTCTTCAAATGCAACTATCAGTGGTATTTGGAAAGTCCTCATATTGTCCATAAAGACAAGAATACAAATATGAAAAATAACGTATAAAATATCACAAGATATAATATAATAGAATACAACACAACACAACACAACATAACATAACATAACATAACATAACATAACATAACATAATATAATATAATATACAAACACAGGCATATTCCAAATAGTCTAAGGAATGGAGAGAAAAGCAGAACCCAGTGGAAGAATGTCACTTCCAAGGACTAGAATTAAGAGGCACGAGGGGGAACGCAGGAAAGGGGTAGAAGATATTAAACAACATAAATCAAAGACCCCAGCCCCCAGCCTCGGAGCCTGAGTCCTGCCAGAACTCGGGGCAGAGCCCAGAAGGGCCCCCGAGGGGACTGCAGAGCTGGCGTGGGGACCCTAATTAGGGGCTCACACAAAGCCTGTGAGCTCAGCCACCGCAGGCCCCGGCCCTCTGTCGGGACAGACTTAATGGCCTGGGCTGGAGTCGCCACCAGCATAAAGTACTCTTGTTCCCCAGCGATTTTTACAAGGCATTTATGGACCCGGGACAACCTCAGGACAACACTCAGCTTATGGGGCCGGCTGCCCAGACAAGGGGGGCAGAGAGGCAGGCAGGTTAGGACAAGGGCCCTGTGATGAAGGGCACAGGGTGGGAGGACTGAGGGCCACTCACCCCACTGTGCAGGGGTCAGGCCCTCCCCCACCTTGTTACCACGCGGCTCAGCCCGGGAGGGACCGTCACCTCCAGACCCGGTGGGCCACAAGCATCGTAACCGGATTCCTGGGGCCCGGGAAGCCCCTCACCGTCAGTATTTAAACGGAGCCCCAGTAGACACAAAGCCATAGGGACAGGCCCCTGAGCCACTGCCCCCCAACAGCAAAGGACTCTGGGAGTATCTTTGGCTTCACAGACCACCCAGTTGTTTCAATCGGCCTGTGTGCCTCATCGCGATGAAAGTGATGGGCCATTCCTGCTAAGGATGGCCATAGCCAGGTCCGACGTGCCCGAGCTGCTCACCCACTGAAGGGATTCTGGCCAGAGCAGACACCTGGTGCTTTGTTCCTCTGTCTCAAGAAACTGAGATTTCCATGTTTCATGTGTGTGCAGCCACCACTTACTGAGAACTGAACATGTCCAAGATGGCAGGGAAAGGGCTTCCTGAGATCTCACTGGGGCCTCACGACACCCTGGGAGCTGAGCGTGTCATCCTCCATCCCCTGTCACAGGCCATGGATCAAGTTCAGAACAGCCCAAGGCCGTATGCTGGTAGGTAATGGGCCCAGGATTCCAACCTGGATCTGCGGAGGCAACACCAGGCTCCGTCCACCCCCGGGGCCACGTCCACCCCTCCTGAGAGATGAGAGCGGCACCCACTCGGGGAACAGTCAAGGAGGGCTGCCTGGAGGTGGTGATATCTGAGCCAGGCCTAGAACAACAAGTCGGGTTTCGCTGAAAGACAGAAGCAGTGGGGAAGTGGAGTGTGGGCAAGCACCCGAGCGTGGCAGGCGGGAACCAGAGGCATCCTGGGGGCCACGGTGCCCGTCCCTGGAGGCTCTGGGATTTGGAATTCAGCCCTATTGTTACTAGTAATAGTTACACCTACCCCATAGCCAATGCTTATGTGCTTTTTAGAATTCCATTTTATCCTCCCAAATGCCCTATGAGAGAAGAACTATTTTTTTCCCAGAAGACGGGGCTGCAAGGAGGTTCGGAGCTTGCGGACTCCATCTCAGACGGAGGCTGCAGCGGGTCTGAAGCGTGGTTTTCGCCTGCACCCAGTGCCCGCCCACTCGGTCACGCGGGCACGCAGAGAGCCGGGACAGGGCGGGATTGCGCGAGCTGGAAGAAGCAGCCCTGGACTTGGAATGGGGAGACCCTGGTTCCCCTCAGCTCTGACGCTCACTTCCCCCAAACAAATGACTCCAGCCCTGGGGTCTCCAGGAACGGGGGCCTGCCCCCCCAGCTCACGGGGCAGCAGGCAGGACTGGAGGGGCTAGCCGTGGTAGACAGACTAACAGCCCCAAAGAGGTCCAGTCCTAGTCCCCAGAACGGTGGCTGTTACCTTTGCACGGTAAGAACTTCTCGGATGCCATTTGTGCACGATCCGGAGATGGGAGCTGACCTGGGTTAGCTGGTGGGCCCAGTGGAATCACCAAGTTCCTTCCAAGAGGGAGGCAGGAGGGTCAGAGTCAGAGCAGACGTGATGACGGACGCAGAGGTCAGTGGGATGGGCTCTGAAAATAGAGGACGGGGCCGCAAGCCGAGGACCGCGGGCGCCTGGACAAAGGGAGCAGGCCAGGGATGGAGCTTCTGGAAGGGATGCAGCCCCGGCTGCACCGTGACCTCAGGCCCTGGAGCATCATTGTGGACTTCTGCCCTCCAGGACTGGGAGACCTAAGTCTGCGTGTGTAAAGCCACCAAGCGTGTGGCCGTGCACTGCAGCTGCAGGTGGCTCTCACACCCCACTCGCGTGGGAGCTGTTCCAGCAGGGACCCTGCACCCCCCGATTTTAGGGAAGCGGCTCCTTTGGTTGGAGCAAAATGATTCCTATTTCTGCTCCTTACGTGAAGAAAACAGGCTTCAGGCCCAATGGCGCTGAGAGCGCGACTGGCCAAACAGGGGCTTTGGCAGGGCCAGGGTTCGAGGCTTTGGGCACGGAGCTTCCCAAGTCGACTTGGGGGGGGGGCTGCATTGTATTAATAAGCCTAATGAAAATGTATGGGGCAGGGTGGCGGGGATGCAGAGCCGAGGAGACTGCCCAAACGGCCCTCACCACAGAAAAGAGTCCAGTGGACGTGTCTGGACCAGGCGGGGCATTGGTGCTGGGCCTCGGGGTCTGACCTCCACCACCTGGTCTGGGCATAGCTGGGCATGTAAGCAGAGCTCCCACAGACCTGACCTGCATCCTCCTGGCCACCAGCCGGTCACACCCTTCCCAGGGAAGCCACTCGGTGTGGGGAAAGAGGCCGAAACAGGGCGGCCAGAGAGGGAAGGAGGTTCGAGGCAAGCTGCTGCCCATCTCTAGGCCTCAGTTTCCCCAGTCAGAGCCATAGCCCGGCCCCAGCCAGAGCACCTGCCAGCCCTTCCCACATCCTACCTCCTCTCCTCCAAAGTCTGACAAAGGAAGCCCCCTCTGCTTGAAGTCCTCACGCTCTTCCTTGCTCCCCCATCTCCCTCCTTGAACTTGACCTCGTTTCTTGACCTCATGGCTGATGGATCCTTCATCCTTAACTCTGTCTCCCCAGGCTTTGCTCTGCTTTCTCCATTCCCTTCAGAATCTTTACCCTCTGTTGGTTTGGGACCCCCAACGACGATCTGGAGACAAGGACTGTGGGAGGTTGTCCCAGGAAGCACAGGGGAGAGGTGGGCACAGTGAAAGAGGGTGCTGTGGGTTGAATTCTGTCCCCCAAAAGATATGTTGAAGTCCTGAGCCCTGGTATCTGTGAATGTGACCCTATTTGGAAACGGGGTGTTGGCAGTAATTAAGAGGTAAGGTCTACGCCTGTAATTTAGTTGTAAGTTGAGATGAGGTCACACTGGAGTGAGGTGGGCCCTTAGTGCAATATGCCTGCAGTCCTCCCAGGAGAGACACCGAGACAGAGAGGGGACAGCCGTGTGAAGGCACAGACGCCCAAGGGGAAGACGGCCATGTGAGACGGAGGCAGAGACGGAAGGGATACAGCCACAAGCCAAGGATGACACACGTCACCAGCAACACCAGAAGCCAGGAGAGCGAGAACACGTGGCTGACGCCTGGGCTGTGGACCCCCATGACGCCTGGGTTGTGAACCCCCATGACGCCTGGGCTGTGGACCCCCACCGGCCAGAACTGTGGAATAATAAACCTCCGTGCTAACCGCCCCCAGTCTGTGATGGTCTGTGATGGTGGCCCTAGGAAGCTAATTACTTATCTTGGTGGTTCTGCTTCTCTGCTGAGTGCCATTCTCTGCGGCCACCCAGCATCCTCGTAAGCCCCTTCCCCACCTCGTGTAGCTTGGAGGAAGGCAGCGAGGCTAAAAATGCCACAGACCTGCTTCCCAGCCTCCCTTGCACCAGGATAGGCATTTGACGAGGGCTGTGTCAATCAGGTGCATGTGGGAGCCAGCCACGAAGAGTCAGACTGTGGACGTCATACTGAGAAGGCTGAGGGCAGCAGAGACACCCCATGTCGGTGCTGGAGGCTTCCAGGGTGGGCTTCAAGCAGCAATGGCCAGCGCACTCAGCAGCAGGGCCCCCGCTCAGGCGGAGGCTCAGTTCCCACTGGAGGTCTCGGGAGTCCCCCCGGGCAGCTCTGAGTGATTTGGAACATGGTTCCTGGCTGCACAGGCTCCAGACCGAGTCGTCCTCCCCATCTGCAGATCCTGGGAGCTGCTCGGCATCCTTTCAAGCATTTCCATTCTGCTTTGATGAGCGGAATTAGTGTCAGCTGCTCGCAGCTCAGCGCCCGGACTGACGCACGGTTTAGCGCGGTTCCCTCTCTGCTCGCGGCCCCTCTGGCTGGCGGAGTCTGGCGGGAGGCTTTGGGAGGGGCCGGGGCTGAGCTCGGAGGGGTCTCCCACATTCGAGGCCGGGCTGCTCCCCACGCCCAAAGTTCAGGTGCTGAGGCCCTAACCCCTGCTGTGACTGTACTCGGAAATGGGACCCTCATAGTGAAGATCAGATGAAGTCACAGTCGTGAGGCCTCATCCGGTAGGACGTGTGGCCTCCGAGGGAGAGAGAATGAACGGATCTCCCCACAGTGTGAGGACAGAGGAGGCGCAGCCCACAGCCAGCAAGGGGGTTCTCGCCAGAAACCAACTCTGTCCAGCTGGAAGCGGGGAGAGAAGAGTGAAGAACTGATCACGGTGGGTGCTGGCCACGGGTACAGGAATGGTGAAAGCCCGTTCATCGTGATCGCTTTGCTCTGGTTAGAGAAAGCCCATCTGACCTGGCTGGGAGCTGTGCCCCTGGGCGTTGACCCCGGGAATGCTGTCCACTCCCTTACCCGACAGCTGCCCCCGCATCACGGGGAGACTGACCACCTTGGAGTCTTGGAGTCCATGCCCCAGAGACAGCAGGTTCCCAGCTCCCTCTGCTTCCCCATCCCTGCCATCCGTGACGGCTCTACCCGCTGTTCTTTGCCAACTCCCCGACCACTTCACCCGTGGACACTCCCTTTGCCTACTCCCCCACTTCACCCGTGGACACTCCCTTTGCCTACTCCCCCACTTCACCCGTGGACACTCCCTTTGCCTACTCCCCCACTTCACCCGTGGACACTCCCTTTGCCTACTCCCCCACTTCACCCGTGGACACTCCCTTTGCCTACTCCCCCTGTCATACCCAGTGTAAGTGACCACCGTGGGCAGTGGAGAGCAGATTTGGGCAGGGTGACCCACTGCTCCCCACACTGCTGACAATGTTGGAATAGACGCTCATACGCGATTCAACCTTGTCTTTGCTTCATCGGCTCAATAGTGACAGGCAGCCCGGACCCACTGTTGTCCGGTTTCAAGGCCTTGATCTGGGCCCCTCCAGCCTCCGGACCTGTGAGCAGGTGAATCCCCGGCGTCTCGGCCCCGGCCTCCGGGACCCGGTCACGGCAGCCCGCTGGGTGCCCAGATGCACGCACCGATTCAGTGCTGTGGGCTGCAGCCGTGGGAGCCTTCTGCCCAGTCTTAGAGATGGAAACTGAGGTTTGCTCAGAGAAGGTTTGCAACTGGCCAAGGGTAGCAGAGCTCGGGAGGGTGCAAGCAGGGTGTGCTCGGGGTCTGTCTGGCTCTACATCCCCGGCTGCTCTTCTGCCACGGCACCCTCTGGGGGGTCACTTCCTGCTGGGAGTCCTACCAAAAATAATTCCCCATGCTGGTGCCTGGGCACTTCCTGTGTAACGCCATGAGGTATCCCACCAGAAGCACATAGTGAATTATTTTGGATCCTAGTCATACAGGTTATACCTTAAGAACATCGGGGCTGGTTGCACCGAGGACCCTTTTTAAGCAAAGCATAGTTGCATGGACCTATGAGGACAGGCCCCCTGTGGAGAAGAGGCCCCATGCGTGGAGCAGCTCCTAGTCTGGGGTCTTTGAGGCCCCTGGTCAGTAGAGCAGCAGCCTGGGTCCTGGTCACTGTCCCTTTCCACGTCGGGTTCTCTTCCAGGGGCAATATCAGGTGACAAAGGGAAGAGCAGATGCTAAATAGGCCAAGTTCACTGAGCTTCCTCTCGGGACTGAGAGGGCAGAGACTTTGGAGGTTTGGGCAACTATGTCAGAAGGTGAGGGGACCCCAAGGACCCACTTCAAAGAGCCACCACCCACCTCTGGGCACCCCTTCTGGAGGGCGGGGCGGTGGGTACCTTTCCAAGACACCCACATCCCTGCAGGTGCTGTGCACAGAAGTTATACCTGAGTTTTCTCTCGAACACGAGAGAGGGCCTTGGGAGACTGTGGCTCCTCCCCTCCGCCCGGCTCTCCAGGGAACAGGGAGGGGGTTCCTGGCCAGGCTGCCACACGTGTCTCCAGGAACCCAGCTGGCGGCACCAAGTAGCACCCCACTACCACTCCCTGTTTGGGGTGAAGACCACGTGGTGGGGTCCTTCAGTCTTGGGGGCCTCCCCTGTCTGCGCCTTTTCTTTCTGAGCTCCTTCCTCTCCATCTCCCATCCCGGTGCCCACCCTCCTCCCTCCTCCTGAACCAGCTGAGTGTGGATGGCGACTGGCCACAGCTCCTGCTTTGGGCACTGACAGGTTTGAAGAAACGGAGAAGAGGAAGTGGGTGAGATGATGGTGGGAGCGCCCCCTCACCTGCTTCTTCCCTGAAGTGGCTGGAGACTCCCGGCCAGTGGCGGAGAATGTCCCCGGCGGCCTGTGGGCTCCCGTGGCCAGTGCTGCACAGACGGCTGCTGGGCATGACTGGTTGGTGGCTTCCCCGGTGCCCACTCCCACATCTGCTGCCATTTGGGAGGTGTAGACAGAAAGCCCGGAAGGAGAGGGGCTAACGTCACCAGGAGTTCTGGAGAGATGGGATTATGGATGACTTTTCTGCCCTCCTGTATATTTTTCTATATTAAGTGTTTTTCAATGAGCGTGTATCACTTTTATAATAAAAAAGAACATTGATCATTTAGATATTGTTGTCACCCCTGCTCCACTCCAAGCAGGTCCACGTACCCAGCAGGTGCAGCAGTGTGGGGGGCAGCCTGGGGCAGAGCTGAGCCCACGCCCCGCCGCCTGCCTGGCATCACGGGAACACTCCACAGCCAAGCAAAGTGGTCACTTCGCGGGGCCTTTCAGACACCCAGGGCGTAGCTGGGGCATGAAACTACCAAAAGGTTTAATCCTCAATCTCTGGGCTCCCCGACAGTTTGCCAGTTGTCACAGAGATGGCTGCGTAGGGAGCTGACGGACAGGCATCCCAGTGTAGGCAAGATTTGCCGAGGGGTGCGGGCAAAGGGGCGTGCCCCCTGGAATCAAACATCCCCGGTGCTCTGGGCATCATCACCCCCTGGCATTCCCAAGGCGGCAGTAGTCCTAGACCAACCCAGGGCTGTTTCAAAGGCATGAAGGCTGATGAGAAAGCCCTGCGGAGAGGGGCAGGCCTGCCCGAGGAGCGGGCACCAGCCAAGGGAGCCAGCTTTGCTCCCAGGCCGTTCAATTCCATATCGCCCCGAGGCCAAGCAGTGCCAGCCGCCTTGCCTCGTGGATGCAGTGAGCTCCTGGATGCAGTGAGCTCCTGGATACAGTGAGCTCGTGGATGCAGTGAGCTCATGGATGCAGTGAGCCCCTGGACGCAGTGAGCTCCTGGACGCAGTGAGCTCCTGGACGCAGTGAGCTCATGGACGCAGTGAGCTCCTGGACGCAGTGAGCTCCTGGACGCAGTGAGCTCCTGGACGCAGTGAGCTCGTGGACGCAGTGAGCTCCTGGACGCAGTGAGCTCCTGGATGCAGTGAGCTCCTGGACGCAGTGAGCTCGTGGATGCAGTGAGCTCCTGGACGCAGTGAGCTCGTGGATGCAGTGAGCTCGTGGATGCAGTGAGCTCGTGGACGCAGTGAGCTCCTGGACGCAGTGAGCTCCTGGATGCAGTGAGCTTGTGGATGCAGTGAGCTCGTGGATGCAGTGAGCTCCTGGACACAGTGAGCTCCTGGACGCAGTGAGCTCCTGGATGCAGTGAGCTCCTGGATGCAGTGAGCTCGTGGACAGGCATGAGTTGGTGGGACCAAGCATGGGTGTTCCATAGCTCGGACATGTGCCCAACTCTCAGGGCCAGGGAAGCCGCAGGTACCCATGAAGGCTGTAATTTGGTACCTTCTGATTGCTATACTTTTTTTTTTATTCTTACAATTTATGTATTTATTTTAGAGAGAGAGAAAGAGAGAGACATTGATTTGTTGTTCCACTTTTTTTTGTTGTTGTTAATCCTTACCTGAGGATATTTTTTCCATTGATTTTTAGAGAGAGTGGAAGAGAAGGAAGGAGGGAGGGAGGGGGACAGAGAGAGAGAGAAACATCGATGTGAGAGAGACATCGATTGGTTGCCTCCCACACAACCCCAACCAGGGCCAGGGATCACACCTGCAACCCAGGTACGAGCCCTTGCCAGGAATTGAACCTGAGACCCTTTGGTGCACGGGGCCGACGCTCTAACTACTGAGCCCCACCGGCCAGGGCTGTTCCACTCATGGGCAGTAGCTGGTTGATTCTCTCGTGTGCCCTGACCAGGGATCAAACCCGTCACCTCGTACGGGACGACGCTCTAACCAACAGAATTACTATTCTTTTTTTTTTTTTTTTAATCCTCACCCAAGGATATGTTTTTATAGACTTGAGAGAGAGAGAAACATCGATGGGCTGCCTCCCGTATGTGCCCAGACCAAGGATCGAACCCACAACCCAGGTATGTGCCCTGACCGGGAATAGAATTCACAGCCTTTCGGTGCACAGGACGTTCCAACCAGCCGCGCCCCCCGGGCCAGGGCCGAGCTGGTGTTCGTGTTCACCTTTACTTGTTCGGGGCGGGGAAGGGCTCAGACTCCCACACCCGCACAGCAGAGACGTTGCGTGTCTCTCTCACCCGCAGGCGAGGGGCGTGTCGAGAGGCCCCATCTGTCTGCCTCCTGGACCCAAGCTCACGTTTTGCCTGTTGGCTTATTTTCTGCGACTGTCTTATGTCCTTTAGATGGGTGGCCCGGGCAGGGAGTGCCCAGCTGGCACTCCGTTCAATCAGCTCTGCCCACTCTGCTGCCAGGAAGAAGCACCGTGTCCTACCACCAAGCCTCCGGGCCTGCCCCCTCTCCTCTGCTGGCCGCACCCCTACCCCTGACCTCCAGGTTCGTCTGTCTTCTCTCAGCTCCCACTCTCCAGCCCCTGGCACTGGAAGAACCCTGAAAACGGTGGTTGAAACGGAAATTGCTAGTCAGTTTCTGAAACGAACCCACCGCACGCTGTCCGCGGCAGCTGTCTGTAAACGGGTTCGAAGCGCCGGCTGGGGGGCAGGTGTGCGGAGGGGCATCAAAGCGGCCTGTCCCCTGCCTCCGAACCCCTCCCGGTCGGACTCCTCTTGTCCTCCGCACACTCCCGCGCTGGAATAAATACGCAGCCCTTGCAAACATCACTGCTGCGAGCGCAATAAATCACTGCAGACAGGAGGCACCGCTGGGGGAGAAGGAACTGCTTCTCCAGCACTATCGGACAGGCTGCGACATCAGTCACGCCGCCCTTCAGAGCTGACGGGACATCAGGGGCCTTCCTGTCCAGGATCTGCCTAACCGAGGCGAGAATTCCCGAGATGAGGAGTGTGATGCGTGCGGCCTGGGGAGACCTGGAGACAGTGCAGGTGGGAAGGTCAGGGGTGTCCCGGGCACATGACCTGCAACAGCAGAGCCAGGCAGCCCCACCTGAGACCTGCAGGAGGTGGCGCCCTCCGGCCGGCACAGCAGCCCCCAACCTGTCCCTCAAGCACAGCGAGCCCAATCTGCTTTCGGCCCCTGTCGGAGCTTCCTGGCCCCCGGGGGTGCGCTCTGTCCTTCCCACCTCAGCATCCCGCGCCTGGCACACAGTAGGCAGTCAGCAGATTGTTTTGTTTGTTTTATCCTCACCCGAGGACATTTTTGCATTTATCTTCAGATAGAGCGAGAGGGAGAAAGGAAAAGAGAGAGAGAGAGAGAAACATCGACGTGAGAGAGACACATCAACTGGCTGCCACCTACACGACCCCAACCAGGGCCGGGGACAAACTGCAACCAAGGTACGTGCCCTTAGTGGGAACCGAACCCAGGACTCTCTGGTCCTCGGGCTGACACTAACCGCTGAGCCAAACCGGCCAGGGCCTCAATAGATTGTTGAATCATGGATGCCAAACCCCCAGTGTTGGCAGAGGGTCAGCAGCTAAACAGGTGGTCACAACGTTGAGGTCTGATTCGGTCCCAGGAACACCAATCTGTCAGCAGCTGTCCTGGGTGACACAGCTGTCACCCAGACAGTGGATGACATGTTGCCATCTCCTCACTGACCAGACCTTTGGGTTTGACCCCTGACATCGTGCTCCAAGGGTTCTCCAGCTGGCTCTGCGTCAAAACACCTGGAA
Organism: Tadarida brasiliensis; assembly: GCA_030848825.1. NCBI lineage: Eukaryota > Metazoa > Chordata > Mammalia > Chiroptera > Molossidae > Tadarida > Tadarida brasiliensis. The sequence goes on from CM061271.1 coordinate 2,659,697, forward strand.
GGTTTGTCACAAACACGCAGACTGGGTGGGCTGATTCTCTGGAGGACCCCAGAGGGGCAGCGAGGAACGCACTCCAGCTCTGCCACCGGCATCCTGGGACATTGGTGCCAGTCACTGTCCTGGTCAGCACCTCCGCAGCCTTGTCTGTACACCTGCGCCCTCTGACCACACGGCCCCCAGGACCCGCTCTGCACACCGCACGCAGCAGCTGCCGGACACGGATGGGAGTTTATTTATTTACGGGCCAGCAGGCCTTGCTCCGTGACAGATTTGAGAACTCTCTCATGTGATCATTTTTCTGAATAAAAGTGAATCTAGCTGAGGCCACTGACAAACCCTGACCTGTGACCCAGCCTGCCGAGCCCAGGGCAGCCCACACTCGGGCGTCCATCACCACCCAGCATGTGCGTGGCTGACTCAGCAGGACACCACAGCCCAGGCCAGCACCTCGGGCACACGCTGGCCCCCTGGCCACCCGCCGTCACTCTGAGACCCTGCCGTCCTGATGAGGGGCAGACAGTTCAAGGTCATGGGCCTGGCACTCTTCACTGTCTCCCAGCTCTGAAATCCAGTCTTTTTTGGGGGGAGGGAGGGGAGAAACATTGATGTGAGGAGGAAACATTGATTGGCTGCCTCCTGCACGCCCCCCACTGGGGATCAAGCCCGCAACCCAGGCATGTGCCCTGACCGGGAATCGAACCGGGACCTCTCAGTCCATGGGACGACGCTCAATCCACTGAGCCACACTGGCCAGGCAAGAGTCCATTTTCAAAAGTAAGATCTTCGAGGATGGAGGAAGTCACACTCATTTCCCGATTCTCTCATCTCTGATTCCATCGCCCACTGGTCCTTCATTCAGACCCAGAGCGGAGGTGGGGAACAGCGTTAGATGTCAGAGTTCCTGGCCACCCGGGCACCCAGGGGCCTCTGGGCTCAGCTGGCCTCACAGCCCCTGCCAACTTTCCTGTCAAGAGCCTCGAGCTGAATAAGAAACCAGGCCTCAAGGGAGGTCTAAGAAACACAACCCACGTTTTGATCCAAACTGTAAATTACTCTGGGGACAATCTCCTCGCTAAGCAAAACTCTCCCGTTTTTCACCTGTCCAGCACATTCTCGTCCTGAGAGGGAACATGGGGCTCCCTTCACGGGCCCTGGGGTATCCACACAAGAATTCCGTGTGCCCGGAGGACCAGAAGCTGGGACGTCCCAGCCTCCCTGACTGACCCCAGTGGCACTGCAGCAAGGAGGGGCGGGGCTTGGCTACCGCCAGTGCAGGTCGGGAGTGGCACAGACCCAGTGCTGAGGGTACTGCAGGGCGTCACCCAGGTCCCGTGTTGCTCAGGACCCCTGGCCCTGCGTGGGCAGCACTCACCCTTTCCTGCCCTGGCGTGACCGCCACACACTGCTCAGTCCGCGCCCGAACTCCCGCAGTAGGCAACTGGCCATTCCACTCGTCCCCACCTTGGGGTCCACTTACCACCCTCCAAACACGCCCTGAGCCAGTGCCGGTTGGCACAGAGGGTGAGCACAGTCAGGTGACCTTGAATGAGCTCACCAGATGCCCAACAAGAGTCACTCAGACCATTTTTAAGCAAACAAGCGGATAGTGTCACAGGAACAGCAGCACCCAGGAAGGTCTAGAAAGGACCCTCAGCCACCCCCTCTGCCGCCGGGGACAGGCGATACCCCTGTGCACTGCGGGGGACCTACAAGAGCAGGCCCCTTTCCCAGGAAGTCCAGGGCCCTCCCGGGCCTGTCCATCAGCACTCCCCCACCCAGAGCCCTGGCTGGCCCTGAGCACGTCCCCCGAGCAGTGAGGACACGTGGAGAGGGAGCAGGAGGTTATCTGGACCAGGTGCAGTCAAGTCACCAGGGAGCTGTTCACAGCATCACGTCCCTGGCCCGACCGTCCCACAGGCAGCATCGTGGAAAGGCCTGGCCCCAGCACAGTGTGACCTTGGGCACCTCAGGTACCTCTGCAGCCTGTTTGTCACCTGTGCAGTGGGGGTGACAATGCACCAGCCTGCTGAGAGGTGAAATGCAAGAGTGATCTTTTCACCCTTTCTCAAGACAGGGCACATGGACAGCGTGAGAGTATGTGCACAGGGCCCTGAGTAAAGGGACAAGAGGACTGCCCCTGGCCCCCAGCCACTTCAGAGCTAGAAGGTCCCCTTCTCAGTCCCTGTACCCCAATCACAGGCAGCAGGGTGCTGGGGGCAGCCCTGCTGAAGGCCTGACCCTGAAAAGCACAGGCAGGGGTCTGGCAAAGCCCCACCCCCAGTGCTGGGTTCTGTCATCTCAGCCGGGAGGTCTGGGAGGGGACCCTGCCACGTTGACAAGCTCCCTGCTCGGTTCTGGGGCAGCCGGTCTGCAGGGCTGGGTTTGGCCTTTGGGCTCCAGCTGGTCAGACCAGCGGGCTCTTCCCAACGGGATCCCTAGCTCCCCCACCCATCCTGCCCCTTCCTGCAGCCCACCCACTGCTAGGGTCCTCCCCACCTAATTAGCAGGCAAGTCCCGTTCTGGGAGACTGAATGGGTCCCTTCTGCTCAGGGGCATCTCTTACAGTGTCCCTTTGTGGCCGCCAGCCTCCTGACCAGGCCAAACTGGGTCCTCAGCTGCTTACTCTCAGGGCAATTTTGACTTCTCCTCCCAGCTCCCACCTTCAAAGCTGCGACCAGAGCCCAGTGGGGGCCGTGTGGGGGTGCGCTTTCCTCTGGAAAAGTGGCTGGCCGCAGGCGGGCCGGTGCCGCAGGCGGGCCCTGGCCATTCGCAGGGGGCGTCGCTGCCAGCCATCACGCTCTGGGGTGAACAGGGCAGACAGCCAGCCAGGCCAGAGGGAGACCGTTCTGACAAACAGGCCAGGCCCCTGCAGCCCAGCACTGCCCACACCCCACTGCTCCCCAGCTTGAGACAGAGCAACCCACAGAGGGCTCCACAAAGGCAGACCCCCCCAGACCCCTGCAAGCGCCCTGGCTCCCCTAAGGGCAAACCAGCAGGACCTCTCGGGAGAGGGTCACTCCCCAGGTGGGCTGGGGCTGGGGCACCGGTGGGGGGCACTGGGCCAGGGGTGGGAGCTCCCTCCCGCGACCAGGAATAGGCTGGGGTCCTGCTTATCAAACCCACCCGACCCCTCTTGGGCTGCAGACCCGGGGTCCCGGTCACTGCTGTAACCCCCAGAGCTGAGACTGCACCATCGGGCCACTGGGCCACCAGGTCAGGCCTCAGACCTACTGAAAACTCAGAGCTGTGTGCTGCCCCAGGGCTGGGGCTGGGGCTGGGGCTGGGGCTGGGGCTGGGGCTGTCAACCCCCCACTTTGCAGGGCTGCTGTTGGGACGCCGTGGGAGAGTTGTTTCTACATTTTCAAATGTCCTACAAGGAGCACATTTAAGAATAAGAATAAGAATAAGAATAAGAATAAGAATAAGAATAAGAATAAGAATAAGAATAAGAATAAGAATAAGAGCAAGAGTAACTTTTACAAAAGCACACTGCATTGGACCCCTTGCCCCGCCCGCTCCCGGCGGCTCTGCATCGCGGGGGCCGGGCCGCCGCTCCCCGTGGGTCCCAGCCACCCTCTGGCGCACGCGCGCCGCGCCGCTCGGCTCTGGGTCGCCGGGAGCAAAGCTTTGCGGACAGCGCCCCCTGCCGTCCCGAAGCGCCCTGGGCTCTGCGCCTGCGAGCGGTTCCGGCCGGGCCCAAGAGCACGCGCCAGGTTTTGTCGAGTTGCCCCGGGTGCTGGATCTTGGAGCTGAGGGAAAACGCGTCGCAGTCCTGCCATTCACCCAGAGCCCGAAGGCCCCCTCCGCAGAAAGGAGGCCTCCCATTTGCCAGGGACTGACTCTAAGGGAAACTGAGTCACAAGAGGATCTTAAAACCCAAGCCGCGGAAGGGGGACCTCACACGTCCCGGTGGCTGTTTTCTGGCTGTCTCGGTCTGAAACCTTCTGCAGGGGTCCTGGGCCCCGCTCGGCTGAGGGCCCCCAGGCTGCTGAGAGCCACACCAGCCGGGTGCTCACTGGTGGGGGCCCAGGTCGCAGGAGTCAGGCCAGGACCCCGCCTCCAGGGACCAGCTCAGCCACTCCAGGCCACTCTCGAAGAGATACTGGCTTAATTCGACCCCCTCATTGCGAAAAGGACAGACAGGCAGGGACTCGCAGGACTGCGCCCCCAGCCCCCACCCCATCCCACAGCGGAGCCAGGAGGCTGCCCCCAGCTCATCCCACCTCCCGCTGCCGGCTCTGTGCACTGCCTGTCCCTTCCCCCCTGAGGGGAACAGGAGATGACTGGCCACAGACCCCCGTGATTCCAGAGTTCCCAGGGCAAACACAGGCCCTCCCCCAGGTCACCCCCACAGGTCTGCAGCTTTCTGGGCTGTGTGCGTGTTTATTTTTAAACTACTCCCAGGAGTAATTACTTCCAGGTCAGTAATAAGTACATGGCTGGGCACTCAGAAGCCACTCAAGTGCCTTGTGGTAAAGGGGGAGGTAAGAGAGACTGGGGGCTGGTGGTGGATCTTCCCAGCATCCTGCACTTTCCGTCTCCAGAGGAAGACCTACCCCCCACTGGCCTTGGGAAAGGTCACCGAGACCGGAAGCCACCCAGGCCCTCCACTGCCCACTGACATCAGAGCCAGAGCCCCAGTCACACTGCCCTGGCTGCTCTGACCAGGTCCCGCCTCCCTCCCACGGAGCTTTACCTGCCATCTCTCTGCTCTGCACCCGAGATCGGGATGCAAATCACAAAAATCCAGCGGCTCAGCTGTTTCATGAATGACAGGAGGGACTGGACCAATGCATGAAGGGGAGGGAATCTCATTTGCAAGTTAATCAAAAGAAAGGCTGGGAGCTCATATAACTCCTGAGCCATTATACATGCATGGAATAGTAAAGCACTGAAATATATTTTAAAGTTTCTCCTAAAAGGACTAAGCTGCTTTTGCGTGTACGTATATATTATTCATTTGAATGGCTCCTAGTGGGATCTTTAAGAATCCATCCCCCGAGTTAGAACAGAATGGAAATGCTTTTACACACCTGGAGCCTCTCAGCCACGCTCAAGACAAGTGGAGTAGCCCCCACCCCCACCCCCAGCCCTTCAGGGCACCTGGTCTACCTCCTGCCTCCCCCCCAGAAGCCTTGTCCAGCCCACCCGGATCCCAGGGCTCCCGTGCATCCTACTTCAATGACATTGGGCAAGTTTCTTTCTCTCTAAGCCTTGGTTTCCTCCTCTGTAAAATGGTCCCTGACATTCCAGTTTGTCATGTGCCTTATAAATGTCTAGTTCCTGCAGACATTAAATCAGAAACCCCTGCCCGGCCAGTGCGGCTCAGTGGCTGAGTGTCGACCTTGCACCAAGAGGTCGCCGGTTCGATTCCTGGTCAGGGCACATGCCCAGGCTGTGGGCCCGATCCCCAGTGGGGGGCATGCAGGAGGCAGCCAGTCGATGTTCTCTCTCATCGATGTTTCTATCTCTCTCTCCCTCTCCCTTCCTCTCTCTCTAAAATCAGTAAAGAAAAAAAATTTTTTTTTTTAATTTAAATCAGAAACCCCACCATAGGCCAAACCTGTAGCCACTAGTCTCTCACATTCAGTCGTTAGCTCCTAAGCTGAGAGGTGACTCAGGACCTGGGTGTGGCAGGGAGCGAGGAGTACTGTTAAATTTAAAAGGTCATTCCCTTTGACACAGCAGTCTACCTCTAGGGGCCTACTCCACAGAAACCAACACAACCTGGTCACAAGCTTTGTTTAAAGAGTGAAAATATGCAAACAATCCAAATGTGCCCCAATATGAAATAATATACCGAATAATGAAATAATATAGTCATTAGAGAATGAGATGAACTTACAATTACTGATACAGAAAAGCACCCAAATACCGCATTCAGGCTAAAAAAAGGGGGGGGAGGGTTGCACAATACCGTGATATAAGGTACTTTAATAAAAATGGTGAGGAAACAGCCTGGTGGGTGTGGCTCAGTGGTTGAGTGTTGACCCTGCACCAAGAGGTCAGGGCACATGCCCAGGCTGTGGGCCCGATCCCCAGTGGGGGGCATACAGGAGGTGGCCAATCGATGTTCTCTCTCTCCCTCTCCCTTCCTCTCTCTAATATCAATAAAGAAAAAAATTTTATTTTTAAACAGTGAGGAAACACAGTATTCCCCTTATCCACAGGAAATACATCAAGACCCTCTGCCTGAAACCGAAGATAGTCAAAAACCTTCCGTATCCTCTTTTCCTACACATACAAAGGATGAAGTTTAATTTAGAAGTTAGACACAGTAAGGTGTTAACACCTAATGAAATAGAACAATTCTAATAGAAGTCCTGTGACCGCGGCCCTCATTTCAGGGCACCCCTCGATGCCGTCTCCGTGTAGGCTCGGGGCTTTCCAGCGCAGCTCAGGCAGACGTTTCTGTTCTCGTCCTTTCCACCCCAACTGGGCGCGCACCACGCATGGTGGCCACGACTTTCGGAGTTTGAGGGGCCACGGCAAAACTAACACAAATCTTTTTCCTTCTTCACAATGTCACACATTCGTTCTCACCGTAGATCTTAGCAACCTCAGCATCGTTTTTTCTTTCCTTATTAGGTCATCGTTCTCCTCTTCACGTAAAAGTAAAAGCACTTCCCCACTCCTCTGCGGCCTATCCGAACCGCTGGCATCACTATTCTCGCGCTCTGGGGTCATACTACGTAAAATAAGGGTGACTTGAACACGGGCACTGCGATACCATGACAGGCTGCTAAGGGAGCGTACAGTGTGGGGACATTGGACACAGGGCGACGCACATCCGGTGGGACAGAGACAGTAAGAGGTTTCATTGTGCACCTCTGGATGGCACACTACTTAAAACCTATGACTTGTTGCCCTGGCCAGGCAGCAAAGCTGGTTAGAGCGTCATCCCGCCACGCTTGCAGGTTCAATCCCGTCGGGGCACATAAGAGAATCATACAATATGCCCTAGCCAGCGTAGCTCAGTGATTAAAGCATCAGCCTGTGCACTGGAGGGTCACAGGTTCGATTCCCAGTCAGGGGCATGAACCTGGGTTGCAGGTTCGATCCCTGACCCCAGTCAGGGCTCCCGGGGTTCCTACAGGAGGCAACCAATCAATGTGTCTCTCTCACATTGATGTTTCTATCTCTCCCTCTCCCCCTCCCCCCTTCCCTTCCACTCTCTCTAAAAAACAATGGAAAAAGTACCCTCAGGTGAAGATTAACCAAAGAAAAAAATAACCAATAAAGGTATAAGTGGAACGACAAATCAATGTTTCTCTCTCCCCCCTCTCAAAACACCTATTTTTAAAATATTTTAAAATATTTTTATTGATTTTTAGAGAGAAAAGAAGTATCAACGTGAGATCCATCCATCAGCTGCCTCCCGCACGCCCCCTACTGGCAGATCAAGCTGGAAACCTGGGCATGTGCCCTGACCTGGAATCGAACCGGCGACCTTTCAGTGCATGGGATGACGCCCAATCCACTGAGCCAAACAGGGCAGGACTAAAAAAGTGTTTAATAAGTAAATAAAACCTGTGACTTGTTTATTTCTGGAACCTTCCATTTACTGTTTTGGGACACAGTGGACCGTGGGCAACAAACTGCGGAACCGCGGAGGCGGCCACTGCAGTTCACACACAGAAAGCGGGAAGGGCTGCACACCGTGAGACCTTCTCTCCAGTTTGTTTCTGAGAGGTCACCAAAGACACGGCAATGCCCTCAGAACCCGCGACAGGAAGGCGAGCAGGCAGCCTTCCGAAGATCTCGAAGGCCAGGCGAGCAGCAACGCTGATCCCAGCAGACATCCGAACACGAGCTTTACTCTAAATGTAGGGAAACTGAAAATGAGTCTTTTTTACAAATTCTACCAGCACTGAAAACATAATTTGGGAATGCTGAATATTAATTCTTAATTCAAAATAATGACACTCATTCTGGTGTTGGCTAATATGAAGTTTATTTAAATCCGGTGGTTTATATAAGCTTAGCCATTTAATCCTTCCTAAAAGTCAACAATTAAGATTCAACTTTATACAGTTAAACCAGTCTTCTGTGCAAAACCCATAGAGCTTTTTGAAATAGAACACATTTACACTAGCAAGGAAATGACAACAACCTATATAAGTTATACGGGCTTGATTGCGTCTCACCTTAGACAGCACAAACACAGCGAATACAGATGCCATCGAAGTCTCTCACATAGCAAACTGCACAGTTATAAATGCCATTCTACTGTGTGAACTGAAAAAAATATACATTTTTAAAAGGTCCTTGGAGACACAGGGAGTGGAATGTGCTGCGTCAAGAGCAGAACGCAGAGGCTTGCAGGACGTGCCGCGCGGCCAGTCTCCAGCTGGCCCAGGCCCACGGAGAGCAGGGGCTCCGCTCAGAAAGACAAGATGGTCTTGTTAATGATTTCCACGGCCTCCTGAACCTCGTCCTCCTTGATCACAAGCGGGGGTGCGAACCTGATGATGTCGCCATGGGTGGGCTTGGCCAGGAGTCCATTGTCTCGCAGTCGCAGACACACCTTCCAAGCATCATAATCTGAAGGAAAATGATCCGACACGCATGCCGGTCAGACACAGGATTCAGCAGCCCGAGTGTACCCGCGCAAGTGCGGCCCGCCCTGGAACCCCCACTGCCGACCAAGGCCAGCTGGGAGCTGCAGGCCCGCTTTGTTCTCTTCTTGAAAGGAACTTACCTGTCGGCAAGTGCACGCCCACGTTTGAATGGTATAATCAGACACACGGTTTTTGTTAGATTTTCATAAATGAAAAAGAAAAAAATTGCGTGCTAGGGCTACTGTACTAATTACATGAGGAGCCAATGAAAAAGAACGTGGGTATGGTCCAGACACTTAACTGGCACAGAATGCCCACAACCCAGCGAGCACTGCACGCCTACACTGGACTTGCTTCCCGGCTCGTGGGACTAGACTCGCCGTCGGTGTGCACGCTGCCTTCACTCAATGCCTGGGCCCCGACCTACCGAATCAGAATCTCCGGGCTGGGGCCAGGCTTGGATTAACTGTTTTTTTTTTTAAACCTCACCCAAGGATATTTTTCTATTTATCTTCTGATAGAGAGAGAGGGAGAGAAAGGAAGAGAGAGAAACATCGACATGAGAGGGACACATTAACTACTGGTTGCCTCCCAGACGACCCTGACCAGGGCCAGGGACGAACCGCAGCCGAGGTACGTGCCCTTGACCGGAATCAAACCCGCGACTCTGGTCTGCGGGCCGACGCTCTACCACTGAGCCACACCAGCCAGGGCTGAATTAACTTTTATAAAAGCTCCCCAGGTGATTCTCAGATGCAACCAAGGTTGAAATCACTGCTCTAACAGGAAGCGTTAGCACAGGAAATCCAGCAAGGAGCCCTCAGTGGTTACAAACGATTTACTAAAATACCCAACAGCCGACCCAGCGGCAGCCCGGGGTATCTCTACCATCATCTTCTCATTCCTGTCATCATTGTTCCTACAGCCACTGCTGGTAAGTCTTAAAGTGAGAGGGAAAGGGTAGCCAAGGGGAAGCTTTTAAGGAAAGTACTCTATGTAGATGTATTAACAGAAAATAAGTTTAAATCTCCAAGTACTGAGTAACTAACGCAGAATAACAAATGTCTTAAAAGAACAAAAACCGGTCAAATTAAATAAATGTGCCTTCATGTAGGAAAGACCCATATTTTTATGACTATTAACTAAGTCAGAGGATGCTCAGCCTAAAAGACGTGGCCAACGGCTGGTGTGGCTCACTGGTTGAGCGCCAACCCATGTACCAAGAGGTCACTGGTTCGATTCCCGGTCAGGGCACGTGCCCAGGTTGTGGGCCCGATCCCCAGTGGGGGGCATGCAGGAGGCGGCCAATCGATGATCTCTCTCGTCGATGTTTCTATCTCTTTCTCCCTCTCCCTTCCTCTCTCTCTAAAATCAATAAAGAAAAAAAAAAAAAAGATGTGGCCAATAGGCGGTCAGTCGACAGTTTCGAGGAACCCAACAACCGAATAAAAAACCAAATGTGTTTGGCTCTTCCCATTAAGAATATGCCTTGAGAAGCACGCTCCCTCTCGTACCTTTGGTCTCTCTGATAACAATAGCATTGAGTAGCCCCTTTCCTCTGACAGCGGTTACAATGTCCGAAGGCAGCTTCATGAGCTCATTTCTCAAGATGGCGCCCATTCTTTCTGCATTTTCAGCAAGGTTCTCTTCTTCCAAAACCTACATTTACAAAGAAATTGCACAGATGTTAAGATTGCCTTTTTTCATGTTGTCCTTTGGAGGGAAATGTGGAATATACGCCAAGGAAGAATGTGATTAAAGACTTTAACTTTCGTTTCTAGTTTTCCAAGCCTACACCAGCTTAATTTCCAATTAAACGGTTGCTAGCTCAGACAGAACCTTGCTTTAGTCACAAATCCATCATCAATCTGATTTTATGGCAAAATAAGGATTAAAATTTGTTCAATGCAACTGATAACACTTCTTATTGATTAAGTCAACAGACTAAATATAGTTTAATTTTTTAACTGTAATAGTTTCCCTAATTTTTTTCCCTAAGAAGTCCATCCTTAGAGATGACCTAATTTTATGGCTTTGGTAGGCACCTAAGTAATAAATCTGAAAGTGTTCACATATACACTTGGAAAACACCATGTGTGGCCGGTGTGGCTCAGTGGGCTGAGCGCCGTCCCAGGGACTGAGGTCCTGGTTTGATTCCTGGTCAGGGCACAAGGCCGGGTTTCGGGCTCAATCCCCCATAGGGGGTGTGCAGGAGGCAGCCGATCGATGTTTCTCTCTCACATTGATGTTTCTATCTCTCTCTCCCTTTCTCTCTCTCTAAAATAAATCAATAAAAACATTTTTTTTTTTATTTAAAAAACCCACCATGTATGCTAAGCCGGAGGCCTGACTGACAAGCTAGGCCTGGTCACAGTGAGAGCTCGAGGGGGCCACCCAGTGCCTACAGGACCAAAGCCCCAGGGGGCTGCAGATGCCGGATGCCCACAGAAGACCCCCGTCTATTAAGCCAAGGTTACATTACTTTGTGAGAACGCACTGCCCCTAAAATCTTCGCTCTGTTCTTCGTGTCCTGTAATACTTGGCCACCTTGTTACATTTCTCCTTATACCAGTGGGCTCAAATTTAAGTCACTGCAACACGACCTCAAGGAATGAGCAGTGTCTGTCTTTACCTCGAGGGCTGCGATGGCCACGCGACAGCCTAGAGGGTTGCCCCCGTACGTGGACCCGTGCTCCCCGGGTTTAATGGTCAGCATTATGTCGTCATCACACAACACTGCAGACACCTGAAAGAGAGAATCAGTGCTACCCAACCCGTTTCTCAGACCAACTCTTCTGACTCCCAGCACACCCAGAACACAGGTATTTGCGAAGCTGACGGTTAATCTGACATAAAGCTTAGCAAACAAGAGCTGCACGCCTGCCCATGCCTGCCCATGCCTGCCCACGCCTTCCCTCGCCTGCCCTCGCCTGCCCATGCCTGCCCTTGCAACTGCGGTGAAAAGCTGTGGCGCATCCCAGCACGGGGCGCACGTTAGCGGCGCAGGACAAGAGCACGTTGGGGCTAAGACACAAGCTGCTTCTGCGATAATATAGTTTAGAATTCTCCCCACTTTCAGGGCGGACCGCTTTGACCGCTCAGAAAGAATGTTCTGCACTGTCCTCTGGCCCTGCGGTCCAGTACATGTCGTCCGAAAGGCACAGCCGAGAGCAGAACCACAACAGACACTCTTCCTCATTGCTACATGAGGCGGTCGTGGCTTCAAACAATTAGTAGTGTTGTTTCTGAACAACTGAGGAGCATAGGGGTCTACAGGAATACTTTTGGGGTAAAATGTTTCCATCCAAAACAAACGCTGAAGCCAATTCCAAGTCACCCTCAATCCTGCAGTGCGAATGGACTAAGGGGTCACCCTCTGGAACTCTGACACGTTGTCACAGACATTCCAGGTGACCTACACAACCTACGTAAAGCCAAACTATAAGAAAAGCATTGCTGTCACCATTGGCCGATGTAACAATATCTTAGTTCATGAGTGTCGGGACAGAAAGGGGTTAACATTCTACTTACTGGGTACAAACCCCCCGAAAGGGCCTTTCCCAGAAGGACCAGATCAGGTCTGATGTTTTCATGATCAACAGCCAGCCACCTCCCAGTTCTGGCCAGTCCTGTCTGTATCTCATCAGCAATAAACAGAACCTATGGAAAACAACCAACAGCATTACTCGTCCATCTCGTTTCCCAAGGGAAATAGTCATCTTCACTTTACTCTTCCCCCACAAATGGGATATGTGACAACATTTCGTCAGCCGTGTGCCTTCCTGTGTCAGCCTCTCCCCCCAGAGACCAGCCTGCAGGTCCCACAGGGAGGGAAGGAACTCATGCCCAGGGAGGGCTTTGTGGGGGGTTCTGAACAGAACTCATCTCTGGAAACAAATTAATTCACTTGTTTACTCCACAAACTTTTATTAAATAATTTACTTCTTATTAAATATTTACTAGCTTGGTGGGAAGAGGAGGAGAGAACTTAAATGCTGGACAAAGGTTTAGGAGCAATCAGAGAACAGGCTGCTGGAGGGGGAAAGGGAGGCAGGCAGGAGGCTGCCGCTCCATGGGGCCCAGGGCCTGGCCAGGTCCACAGCCAAGGAAAGCCGCTCTGTGCAGGGGCTCCTAGAGAGCAGCCGGAGAAAGCTCTGAGGCTCTCAGAAGGATGTCTCCCCCTAGTGGGAAGGTTAGGTCATCTCTGCATTTATCCCGTCAGCAGACCCCTAGAGATGCAGGCAGCTGGGGAAAGGGGCGACCCACCTGGTGCCGGCTGCAGAGCTCCCGCACGCCCATCAGGTAGCCTGGGTCTGGAACGATAACGCCCGCTTCACCCTGAATGGGTTCTACCATGAACCCAGCGACGTTTGGGTCCTGAAGAGCACGCTGCAAAAAACAACAGAAAGACGTTTTAGCTAAACTTCCTTTCTAACCTATTTGGAACTCTGAAATCACACAGTGCACATATATAGTTTCCTGTTAAGAATAAGTATACAAATTAAGTTTTTGCACTAAATTATATTCTGACTTCAAAGTATAACATTTCTGATCAATTACCAAAAATTCAAATACTCCAGCTATTCGACCCTCCATTTTCCAACATAAAGTAAAATGTACTGTAACTCCATTGAGAGAAATGGCCTTTTTAAAAGCCACATTAAGTGAACCTTTTATTTACGAGTCCTCCACTTGTAATTTTAAAAAGCTAGCTGAAAACTGAGTAATTCTATCTAGTAATTAAACAGCTATTAGCCAAGTTAATACTCATACAGGGTACAAAGTGGTCAGCAGGCTGTCAGCATGAGGCCATGGGACTCAGGTTCCCTGTGCTGGAACCACCAATCAGCAGAGACCAGTCTGAGAGTCTGGCCTAACTGACATGAGACAGGTTTCCGTTAGTCACAACCTATGTTTAACTCATACATTCGACGACTGTAACTTCCACGTACGAGGAGCTAAAGCACACGATGCTAGCGAAGTACCTCGAGAGCAGGCAGGTCGTTGTAGGGGATGATTTCGAAGCCTGGCATAAACGGCCCAAAGCCTTCGTAACTGCTGGGGTCAGTGGAACTGGAAATAGCCGACAAAGTTCTGCCCCAGAAGTTTCCGGCTAGAAAGGAGAAACACGGTGATTATTTCAAACAAACACCCAAACTTAAAAAGCACAGTCCCCCCAAAATGCCTTAGGAATTTGAAAAACCAAGGGTTTGCTTTCGAGCTTCTGGTGAGCTTCCATTTGCGACAACCGAGTCGGCCGTCGCACACCGCGGTCCACCTGTGACAACCGAGTCGGCCGTCGCACACCGCGGTCCAGACGGCCGCCGAGGCCTCGCCTTCCAGTTACTACCTCGGGCCTTCCCTACTGGCCTCCACTGTCATGTGCACCCAGAGGCCAGAGCTCGTCTTCCTCTCAGTCCCCCCCCCCCAACAACTCAGGCACTCAACACATCACTGTCTAGAGACGGTGCATCTGTGAAAACGGGGAAAGAATATGCTTCAGAGATTTAGCCGTTTCCCTTCCACAGTCCACCGCCGCAGGCTGACTACGCCACACTGTGAATGCCCAACGTCCTCAGGTGATCTACATGCTGTCCACTTTGCCTTCCTTGGTATCATCGCTCGTGCTCAACGACAGACACCTGCCTTTGCACAGAACATGTCCTACCCATCCATTTATTTCACTGATAGATGCGATTGAGGACCTACAGTCAGGCACTGTTTAGAAAGACAGAATGGTGTTCGTGACTGGCAAGCTCCCTGCCCTCAGGAGCTTACATTCCAGTAGGGGAGAAGCACCGGAGCCTAAAGCAAACGCAGGAGATCATTTCAACTGGGTTAAAGTCAAGGAAGGAAGAAACACAATGTAGAATAAGAGAGAGACTTGGGGGTTCTCCTACTTTTTTAGTATCTTCCCACCACCCCTGCCAGCACAGACTTCACTAACCCTTCCTGGATTTTGGGTTCACAGCATCCTCAACACTCCTCTTGCAAAGCGCTCCCCTCCGAGGGCCCCCCACTTCACGTGTCCACAAGCAGCAGCACACTGATTCTGACCAGGCTTGCTGAAGAGAAAATGCACCACCTGGACCAGAGCCTGTCTGCTCTCCTCCCCAGCCGCGGGGCCCACCCTCCGCCGCGTACCCTGCAACATCAAGGCCTCCCAGCTGGGGACAGCCCTCTCTGTCTCTGTACCCCAGGACTCACCAACTTCTTTCAAACTAGGGTGAAAACACCTTTGCACCCTTTGCTAATATGAAAGACAGCAGATACAGTCTGTGAGAATGAAAACCACCCGAAACGCCATTTTCATTTGGAACAGACAGCTGTTGTCCTACAACGGAGGCACACGAGTCCCATGCAGGTCACAGAGCCGTGCCAAGCCTTTTCCCTCTTCAGCAGTCATCTGTCACCCCCAAACACCAACTATGGCCGGCCGTCAGTTGAACCCCGAATTCTCCTGTATCATGGGGCTTGCAGTTCAGCTGTATTTGTTCACAAGGCAGAACATTCAACTATCACAAGAGTGAATTTTGACCATGTGCAGTGATAGATGTATCCATGCTTTATTTTCAGAAATTAAAATCAAAGCTTTAAGAAAAGTCAGAACCTATCAAGTGATCATTATAACAATACCAAAAGTCAGATTAGATTATCAGGATTAACTGTTGGCCCCAATCGGTATTCAAGTCATCCCTCTCGACCATTCCCATAACTAACCCAGGGCAATTCCAGCCCTCCTCTCCAGCAACTTCTGAGAACCTGGCACAACCCACATCAGACCATGATCCAAACTCCCCACCACACAGGCGATGGCCCCAGTGTAACTAACACACCCTGACCTCCCCGCCTAACAGCAGTGCTCTACCACCGGACCATCTAATTAACCAAAAGCTGCTGTGAAAAAAATCAGCAGATGAGAATTAATTCATAAAGTCACTCGTTTTAGGGAGAGAGGAGTAGGAAGTTATTTAGGAGAGAAAAAAAACCCATATATGATTTGGAAATAAACCCGAGAAAAGAAAATCTCTAAATTTTTCTTTTTAATCCTCACCCGAG
Source organism: Tadarida brasiliensis (assembly GCA_030848825.1). Taxonomy (NCBI): domain Eukaryota; kingdom Metazoa; phylum Chordata; class Mammalia; order Chiroptera; family Molossidae; genus Tadarida; species Tadarida brasiliensis. The sequence goes on from CM061271.1 coordinate 2,675,317, forward strand.
GATATATTTCTTTTCCATTTATCTTCAGATAGAGTGGGAGGGAGACAGAGAGAGAGAGAGAGAGAGAGAGAAACATTGATTTGGTTGCCTCCTGCTGGGGACCGAACTACAACCGAGGTACGTGCCCTTGATTGGAATCGAACCCATGGGCCAATGCTCTAACCGCTGAGCCAAACCGGCCAGGGCAAAAATCTCTAAATTTTTATGAAACATTCAACAACTAATATACCATGTGTGAAGCGAACACATTAAAAACATGTCATCAGGAATTAAAAGGGTAAATGTATTGTGGGTTTACAGCACAGAATGTTGACTTTCACACACCTGCAAAAAGAATCTTTGCTTTGTACTTCGGAATACCCTTCACGGCATAGCCCCATCTCCGAGCAAGTTTGCAGGCGGTCTCTCCAGCCTCCACTCCTATCAAGAGAGAAAATGTCTCCGTTTTTAAAAATGTCTTAAATTATCAGAAAATAATAAACTATCACCTTGGCTAATAAAGAAAATGAAATATTTTACCTGTATTCATAGGAAGAACCTTGTGGTAATTGAAAAGTTTCGTGATATACTCTTCGTACTCGCCAAGCACGTTGTTGTAGAAAGCCCTAGACGTCAAGGTCAGTTTGTCTGCTTGACTTTTCAGGGCATCCACAATCTTTGGATGACAGTGCCCTTGGTTGACGGCACTGTAAGCGCTCAGGAAATCAAAGTATTTTCTGCCTTCTACATCCCACACATAGATACCTAAAATATACCGGGAAAGTAATTTTAGAAAAATCACAAAATCCAGGTTATATTTTAAAAATAGCAATTTTAGAAAATGACATAAAGTTCAAAAATTAAGACTGTGAGCACTGTGGTTAAGGCATACTCTGATTTATAAAGCATTATATTTTATTTGTCCAGCTTCAAATTAAATTGAACAAGAACAGCATAACATACATAAAAAGGTTTTATAAACTCGAGTGAAATTTTTACTCCTAGAAAACTGCAGTTTGCAAGTTAAATTTGGAATTTAAAGGCAGAAGTTATACAGAACATGAAAAAATCATGATTAGTTGATGATAACAACCAACAGAATGGGGAAGAATATTTCCAAATCATGTATTTATCTCATAAGGATCTAGTATCCAGCAGTCACAACCCAACAAAAAGACACACAACGCAATCAAACACGGGCACCTCTCGGAAGAATGCTATACGGACACGTGCGAATGGCCAACAAGCACATGAAACGACAACCAAAGCCACGGCAGGGTATTTCACACCCAGTAAGAGGGTTACAGTACAAAAGGGACAACCAGTCCTGGCCGGTTTGGCTCAGCAGCTGGAGCATTGGTCTGAAGACCAAAGAGTCACAGGTTCAATTCTGGTCAAGGGCACACACCTCAGTTGAGGTTCAATCCTTGACCCTGGTCGGGGTTGTACAGGAGGCAATCAATCAATGTGTCTCTCTCACATCAATGTGCGTGTGTGTGTGTGTGTGTGTGTGTGTGTCTCTCTCTCTCTCTCTCTCTCCCTTTCCCTCCATCCCTCCTTCCCTCCCTCCCACTCTATCTGAAAAAAAAAAAAATCAATGGAAAAATGTCCTCAGGTGAGGATTAAAAAGGACAGGCAGCGGTGGCCAGGACACCGAGGAGCTGGAGTCCTTGTTTGGCACATGGAGTGAACAGTCTGGCAGAAGAAAGTCGCTATAGTACCATTGCAACTTTTCTCCCTTTAAGTCTGAAATTATGCCAAGATAAAAGTTAAAGGTGTGGTTGAGTCATCCGCTGCACGGAAAAGGTCGCAGGTTCGATTCCCGGTCAGGGCACATGCCCAGGTTGCAAGCTTGACCCCCAGTCAGGGTGCGACCGATGTTTTTCTCTCTCTCTCTCCCTCTCCCTTCCTCTCACTCTAAAAAATCAATTAAAAGTTCTCCTTACGAAACATCAAAGGGAAAAAATGATAGCAGTTTCACAGTACTTAGGTATCTTCCATTGCTCCTGGCAGATCCGTCATGACCAGGACAGACTGAGTCACCTTTGAATTCCCACAGCACCTCATGCAGCAAGCACTAAGACACCCAATGAAGGTTGAATTAACCTTATCTGCAACACAGAAACTAAAGGACTCTGGGAAAATGTACACTGAGAAAATATATAAGCCACTTTTACAAACAGTTTCAAAGCAAAAAAGGAGGGATTTTGGATTAATTCAAAACATACCTTTCCCTCTCTCCAGGGCGACAGGTAAAGGGTGGTAGTTGTGTGCGCCGTACTTAGATTCCCGCTCGAAAACGTAGTCAGAGGATGGAGGGCCTTGGACCGTTTTCTTAGTTGCAACCGACGTAGCCGAAGCCACTGTCGAGTGAACGCCCCGACGAAGCACAGCCACAGTCTGGAGATGTGCTAGTTTGGAAAACATCGTGTCCTTCAAGCAGGAATGCCACCAACCTGTCCAAAGGAAGGAGAAGGCAGCAAGAGTAAGAATCTCAGTCGGTGTGTGTCAGCGCATTAAATATCACTGAGCACTCGCCACAGTCCACCAACGACCGAGAAAATGAGAGAACAAAAACCTTTGGGAAGCTGGAAGAAAACAAGGAGAACAAGTATAAGAATATTTACAGTAAAGCCGGACCAGCAGCGGACGGACACCCAGTGCTGAGGGCTCCAAGAGGAAGTGAGAAAAGTAAGAAAAGCGCTGGAGGGAGGTTCAGAGCTTTTCCTCTCACACCTGCTGCACCACTTGATAGTTTTGTAATATGTCAGAGGACAAGAAACTCACTCTGGGGGGTCAGGCAAGGCTGAACCACAGGCAGACAACAGGGTTGGTTTGAGCCCTGTAGGCCGAGCCATTCAAAGGTATTCAAAGGTACTTGTGCACTGGCGGAATCACGCAGCCTTGGGTGAGCTGCCAGTTTAGTAAAACTTAATGCTTGGAGAGCTTGGTTCGCTCCCCTTTGACGTGGCACACCCAGTAATCCAGTATGTGCAGGAAGTAGCGAGTACCAAACACAACCCAGCACTCGGTTGCTACACTTACCAACGACTCTTTCTTCCCACGGTTCAGATGAAAATACAGATTGTTAACCCAAGATCCAGGGACTATCTTCAGGGTCCAATGACTCCTGAAATAAAATGCAGAATTATATGCATGATTGAGGAGGAAGTCTCTAGTTTTCACCACATTTTATCTCAGAGAAGTACATATCAACAACAAAACAGTTATGGAAGAAATATCAGACTGGAGCTAGCTGCTAGCAGGAATGCAAGAATGTCCAGCTGCCCTAGACAGAAGTTCCCCAAAGACGGCTGCTAAGTCTAAAACAGGGATTGTAACTTTATTTCTTGGGCTCTTTATGCTCTAACCAGTAAGAACTAATCCTTTATTTGACCAACTGAAAAACTAAACGCATTAATGTTTGCCTTCTTCACATTAGTAATGAAACACAGCGCTTCTCAGTGGTCCTCTAAACCAAAATCCTTCTGACAAGAACTGTAGTCACAAGAAAAGCCTTAGAAGTGTCTGTCCTCTGAGACCAGCAATTTCACGCATCCAATTCCGTGGTAAAGAAACACTCAAGAATGTAGAACATTCGTGCATATGCTCGCTATAAGTGAGGATGGTCCCACACAATCACACACATAGTAATGTGTCGCCATTTAAATAACCACAGTTTGTAATGATATGAAGAGATGGTTAGCATGTGTTTAAGTGAAGAAAATAAGATCACATATACAGCATGTTCAAGTCTGCAAAAAATATAAGGAAAAACTACTCTGAAAAGGCACCAAAGAGTTCACTGGTTATCTTTCCACTAGTCTGTACTTTCCATTTTCTGATGTTCATGAATTACATTTACAAACAGAAAATTTATTTAAAATGAAACCAAATGTCTGTCTAGGTTGTCAGATTAGACAAAGAAGTCTGGGCAACACACAAAACAAAAAGAAGAACGTGTCTGAGAAGCTTTGAGAAAATGAATACTGATCAAACTGAAGTCACCACCCCTGGGAAGTACAGCCTGGATTATAACAGTTAGATCTAAAAATGTATCTCTTTCTAGGGGACAGGGTCAAACTCTAAAATAAAAGCTATTCCCTAACATGGCCTGCTATCAAGGTCTACAGCTCTGTGACTTCACTAGAACCGGGCAAAGAGGCACATTTAAAAAAGAGAGAGAGAGAGAGAGGTATTAAAAATATATAAAAGCTCTCTAGCATCATTTAATTTCATTAACAAGCTGATACAATATTGCAAGTGAAAGAAATATTGGAAGTTATCTAAATTTAACATTCTCCTTTTATACAAGAAGTTATTAGCTCAGCTAACTCAACTGAAATGGGACAAAATATCCATTTATCTGCAGAGTTCAGGCAGTCTTATTAAAGAATAACAACTTCCTGTCAAAACAGTAACTTCAAAACATTACTAACACTGCCCTGGCCAGGTGGCTCAGTTGGTTGGAGCATCATCCCACACACCATAAAGGTTTTCGGGTTCAATTATCGATCAGCGCACATACTTAAGCTGTGGGTTCGATCCCCAGAGTAAACATGTATGGAAGGCAACCGATTAATGTTTCTCTCCCACACTGATGTTTCTCTCTCTCTTTCTAAAATCAATAAAAACATATCCTTGGGTGAGGATTTTTTTAAAAATTACTGCCTGGCCGGTGTGGCTCAGTGGTTGAGTGTTGACCCATGCACCAAGAGGTCGCCAGTTCAATTCCCGGTCAGGGCACATGCCCAGGTTGTGGGCCAAATCCCCAGTGGGGGACATGCAGGAGGCGGCCAATTGATGTTCTCTCTCTCTCTCTCTCCCCCCCTCTCCCTTCCTCTCTCTAAAATAAATAAAGAAAAAAAATTTAATAAATAAAAATAAATTACTAATATTCATCTTAAAGTTTTTAAAGATAGCTGTGTGTATTTAATTCAACTGGAAAAAGTCCAGCCGTTAGACGCAAGATAATGTATCAGAGCCCTGTAAGCACATTTCTGTCACAGCCTGCTGTGTTCCAGTTATTGTGCTTGGCACCATACAAGAAATATTACAACAGAATTAAGATTGGCTTAAAAATGGCCAACATTAATAATTTTCTCTCCCAGAAAGGCCTGAAAAACTAAAAAGGTAGAGTGGAAAGTCCAGAGTCTAGAGACCAGGAATTACATTCTAGCTGGGGCTCTTAAGAGCATCTTTGTAAAGCCCGGCCAGTATGGCTCAGTGGTTGAGTGCTGACCCATGCACCAAGAGGTCACCACGGGTTTGATTCCTGGTCAGAACACATGCCCAGGTTCAATCCCCAGTAGGGGGCGTGCAGGAGGCGGCCAATCGATGTTCTCTCTCTTCAATGTTTCTCTCTCTCTCTTCCTCTCCCTTCCTCTCTCTCTAAAATCAATAAAGAAAAAAAAATTTTGGTTTGGCTCAGCAGTTAGAACATCAGCCCGTGGACCAATGAGTTGCGGGTTCGATTCCAGTCAAGGGCATGTACCTCGGTTGCAGTTCATCCCTGGCCCTGGTCGGGGTCGTGCAGGAGGCAACCAGTCGATGTGTCCCTCTCACGTCTATGTTTCTCTCTCCCTCTTTCTCCCCCCCACCCCCACTCTGTGTGAACATAAATAGAAAAAAAGTGTCCTCGGGTGAGGATTGAAAAAAAAATTTTTTTCAGTTTCCTCATTGGTAAATGAGGTTGAAGCCTTCAGGTTTAAGGATTTAACTGAGGATTAAATGAGACAATGTTCAAGCGATGAACCCAGCACAAATGGCCACTCAATGAGTCCTTTCTTCCTTTAAAGTCATAACAGAATTAGCCAATTTCAGCAATATAAGTATAAACAGTGCTGTGGTCTCTTTTTTTAAACTAGAGTTTTTTTTCCTTAAAAAAGAAAAAAACAGTAAAATTTTTCTATTGATTAAAAAATTAGAAACACAGCCCTGGCCGGTTTGGCTCAGCGGTTTGAGCGTCGGCCTGCAGTCCAGAGAAACCCGGGTTCGGTTCCTTCTAGGGGCATGTACCTCGGTTGCGGTTTGTCCCCGGCCCTGGTTGGTCGTGTGGGTGGCAGCCACTCGATGTGTCCCTTTCGCGTCGATGTTTCTCTCTCTCTCTCTCTTCCTCTCTCTCCCTCCCACTCTGTCTGAACAAAGGATGGAAGAATGTCCTCGGGTGAGGATAAAAAAAAAAAAAAAAAATTAGAAACACAGCCCAGCCGGTGTGGCTCAGTGGATTGAGCACTCTCCCGTGCACCAAGAGCATGCTGGCTCAGTTCCCAGTAGGGCACGTGGCAGGGTTGCGGGCTCAACCTCCAGTAGGGGGCGTGCAGGAGGTGGCTGATCCTATGTTCTCTCATCAATGTTTCTATCTCTCTCCCTTCTTCTCTTTAAAAAATAAATAAATTTTTTTAAATTAGAAACACAGACAAGAAAATTACCAGCAATTCCACACTTGGGAGATAACCATTTAGTATTTTTTTTTCCATGCAGAAATACTATACACATTAGCATTTCTCACCCTCCCCCATAGAATTTACCACACAAAACTCTCCTGAAGATCCCAGATAACCTTACACAGGCTTTTGTCACAGGTCCTAACACTTCAGACACTTGTCTTCATGCCTGTCCCCCTGCTAGAGTCCTACCAGGCTCCTTAAAAGGACAATAACCATGTCTTAAAACGCACTTTGCATCCCCAGAACTTCGCCTGGTTTGGGCATTCCCTGGGCATGCCTTGTCTGTAGAATGAAGGAGGTCATTCTGAAGTCCACTTAGACTCAGGGCTCCTGAAGGAGTCAAGGCAGCAACGGGAAGAGAGGAAGACCCAAGAGAGAAAATTCACCATCCCTAACCAAGTTGGATCTAGCTCTAAGAGGAAGCCAGCATTCTCTGGGACATTAGATTACAAGTATCTAATCCTTTCATCAAGGCTGGAGTGGCTCAGTTAGTGGCTCAGTTGGTTAGGTGTCCTCTGGTACACCAGGAGGTTGCCGGCTGGATCCCGGAGAGGGGGCATGCAGGAAGCAGCCAATCAATGAAAGAGAGAGAAAGAATTCAGTTCACTAGATTTAATGACCTTCATGAGTCAAAACCATGTGTACAAGTGTGAACATTCCAGGCTGTTTTGTATTTAACCACACTCAGGTCCTGGAGAAGATAAAAAATTGGTATTGACAGCAAAAATTTTAACATCGAATGTTTTTAGTAATCCACATAATTCATGAAATCCTTCTTCAAGCTACTATCACTCCCGCCTATCTAATCCATCCTATTTACATTAGAACATACCTAAGAATTTCCATAAAAGGCTGCATCTTGAAGTTACTTTAGGCTATACTGTGAAATACTTTTTTTTTTTAATTCACTGAGAAAAAACAGTGTAAATTCATTTAAAAAAAAAAAAAAACTCCACTTGAACAAATTTGGTTTTACTCTGTCTTTCAAATATTTACTTATCTTGAGGTAACCATTCACAACAAATACAGTCCTCTTTAAAAAGTTCTGCCAATAAAAGTGTTTTGTTTTTTTATGTAATCTGGCTAAAATTCAACTGAAGTGCGTCACTGGCAAGCACCTTAAGCAGTACTGTTGAAAAGGGGCTGGCTCAGCTAAACAACACCCTCCACACACCCTCCACACACCGTCAAAAACTGGTCTATTCATCACCAGCTTAAAATGTATGAGATCCAACTGATCCTCACAAACTCAGGCAAGAGCATAAAATATGCACACAAGTAACTGTAATAAAGGCAGAGTATGGGGCAAATACAAATAAGACAGCCTTATTGAAGGAAAAAAATGCCTTTCAAAGAATTTTTACTATTTAAATATTACTGGAAGTTTTGGGGAAAGGATGAAAAATTAACCTCAATCACTGAAAAATTGTTAACCTAAAACAGTAAGCTTCTTTATTTAAGTCTTGTTTTTCATCAAAAGACTCTTCTCTCCTACTTGGATCTTTTTCATAGTCAGAAACTAGATTCTTGGAAGAAGGAGCCAGGATATTCTAATGAAGGAAGTCACTCACTCCTTTCAAATGTTTATTTCGGATAATAAGATAAGTAATTTGGATCCAAGACCAAAAGAACAAGTTTTCACCAGCACCTCAGCCCTGCCACCCCGCCACAGCCCCCCTTCCCCTACCCCCACCCCTGCCATCCTCCACCCCCTCCCACCCACCCCCAGGTGGCTCAGTGGTTGAGTGTGGACCCATGTACAGAGAGGTCACTGGTTCCACTCCTGGTCAGTCCACGTGCCTAGGTTGCAAGACAGATGTTTCTCACATGATGTTTCTCTCTTTCTTTCCCTCTCGTTTCCTCTCGCTCTAAAAACCAATAAAGCCCGGATGGTGTGGCTCAGGGGTTGAGCACTGACCTATGAACCAGGAGGTCCCTGGTTCAACCCCCTGTCAGGGCACATGCCTGGGTTGCAGACTCAATCCCCAGTAGGGGGCATGCAGGAGGTGGCCAATGGATGTTTCCCTTATCATCCATGTTTCTCTCTCTCCCTCTCCCTTCCTCTCTCTGAAATCAATAAAAACATTTCAAATAAAAACATATTAAAAAAAAAAAAACAGTGTTTGCCAAATTGCTACTCCCTTCCCCACTCCCATGTTTCTTTATTTTTTAATATGTTTTTATTGATTTTTTTAGAGAAAGGAAGGTAGAGATAAAAACATCTGTTAGAAACACTGATCGGCTGCCTCCTGCACGCCCCCTACTGGGGATCGAGCCTGCAGCCCGGGCGTGTGCCCCGACCAGGAATCCAACCAGGACCTCTCAGTCCCTGGGACCACGCTCAATCCACTGAGCCACACCGGTCAGGCTCACTGATGTTTCTATCATCTCTCCCTCTCCCTCTCTCTAAAAATCAATAAAAACATTAAAAAGAGAGAGAGAGAGCGCATAAGTTTGCCTACAGAAACTCTTCCTCTTACCCCAAGAAACTGGAGAGGAGCCATTTCTTAAACTAAAGCCACTTCATCCCAAAGCCACTCCTTCTTAACCCCCCTGATTTATCACAACTTATCAAACAGATGAAACTGAACTCCAGGAAGGTAAGAGGTAAGGGAGGAGGCGGCAGGTCACTGAGAACAGGTGTCCCAACGGCATTCAACCGGCAGGTACTGACTCTCAGCGCCGCTGGGAAAGGAACTCTGAGAATGAAGTCTCCCTGCTGAAAGCCCTGTGGCTCCCATGTCCCGCCACCATCTGAGTGACCTGCACGCCACTTACTGCCGGTGTAAGGCTCGTATTCGGACCGCGGCTGGGGCAACGACCACGGCAGGGGGGGAAGAGGGCCGAGCGGGCGGGCTCCGGGGCCCAGCAAGCTGCCCGGGAGGCCTGCATGGGAGCCCCTGCGCCACACCGAGAGCCACCGTGCACGGCGCAGCTCCGTCGCGCCCCGAGGTGCGGCCCCCTCCGGGCCCAGGGTGCCCAGGGTGCCCGCGGCGCCCGAACGCCTCCTGCCCGGAAAGCCGGGCGCGCGGGAGGCGCGGAGCCAAGGCGCACACACCTCGGGCGCTCGGGCCCGGCCGGCTCCGCCCGCCCTGGAAGGCGGAGGTGCCACATCCACAGCCACGCGGCCTCCGGCCTCCCTCCCTCGCCCGCGGCCCCCGGGCCCGTGACGCCGCCGCCGGCTGCAGAGGCGGAGCCTGCCCGCCGGCCCGCAGAGGCCCAGCGCGCCCCTCAGCCCGCTCCCCCGGTGCCCGGCCCGGAGCCGCCCGCGCCTCTCGGCCTCGCCCGCCGCCGCAGGGGGCACCCGGGCCCCTCCCGAGCCCCGGCCCCGCCGCGCCCGCGCGGATACCTGGCGGCACCTCCGAGACCGGCCGGGACCAGCGGCTTCCACCGAGCTGCAGCGGCCGGCGCGACGCGTCACGGAGCTTAAGATGCGGCTTCCGCCCCGCCCCCGGGCCGCCCTCGCCTCCCATTGGCTGTCGTTGAGAGCTGGGCACCAATCGCCGTGGGCCCCTTCGCCCCGCCCCTCGTCCGCCCCGCAGGCGCGCGCCGAGGACCCTGCCTGGAAGCGCGGGTTCGAGCTGCGCTCGCGCCTCCGGGGCCCCGCTGCTCCGGGCCGCTGCCGGGTGCCTGCGCCCGCCTGGCCGGTGCCTTTCCCGCAGTCTCTCATTGCCCGCCTTTTGCCGATGCGTAGACGAGGCCGGAAGGGATGAAACATCGGTTGGACCCTCTCGGGCTCGCGGCGTCCCCTGGGCCCCCGCCGCGCCGGGCCGGACCGCGGGCCCCACCCAGCCCTGCCCCCGCGGCTGTGCTCCCAGCCCCGCGCCTCGCAGAGCCTCACCTGGGCGCCGACGTCAGCCCCACCCCGGCCGGCTGCTGCCCCTCGCCCTTGACTCCGCCGGACCTGAGTCCACCCCCAGAAGTCAGCGCGGCAGCTGCAAGCCCGCCGCCTCCTGCTGCGGGCAGGGACCCGAGCGGCTGCATGCACCCCGCCGCCTCCTGCTGGGGGCAGGGACCCGAGCGGCTGCGTGCACCCCGCCGCCTCCTGTTGCGGGCGGGGACCCGAGCGGCTGCGTGCACCCCGCCGCCTCCTGCTGCGGGCAGGGACCCGAGCGGCTGCGTGCACCCCGCCGCCTCCTGCTGCGGGCGGGGACCCGAGCGGCTGCGTGCACCCCGCCGCCTCCTGCTGCGGGCAGGGACCCGAGCGGCTGCGTGCACCCCGCCGCCTCCTGCTGCGAGCAGGGACCCGAGCGGCTGCATGCACCCCGCCGGCTCCTCCGGGTGCCCTGCCGCCCGCGTAAAACTCGCATCAAAACGGATAGTCCAGGACAATCTCGTGTTAAGATCGGAAGGGCCTTGGACATCATTTAGACTACACTATTTTTGTTATATATTGGGTAACAGACTGGGAGAGGGCACGCGACTAACCCAGGGTTATCCCAAAGGTGAGGGACAGCCCAGCCCTGTGTGCGAGCACACTTCTCAGAGCGCAGCCGCAGACAGGGACAGGACCAAATTCAGCACCCTGTTCCGTTGGACCCACGTGATGAGTCAGGACCCCCAGCCGGAAACAGATGGCACGGTCCAAACTGTACATCGGAGGCTGCTTGTTAAAGAAATCGTTTAAATGTGGACAGGGAAACCACAAGGGGGCCAGTAACCCGGGGCCAGTGCACCAAAGGGGCCCTTGTCAACCCTAGGCCTAAAGAGAGAGGTTTCCAGAACTCACACCTGCTGGGGACACAGCCATGAGTGACCCCACGGGAATGGAGCTGGGGTGATAAATATTCCAGCCTCTCCTCTCCTGCCAGGATTACCCATGGGCTGAGCCCATTAGGAAGCCGGAGACCTAGGGTGACTCCTTGCAAGTCAGCCTCCTGGGACACAGCATGAGGAAGGGCAGATGGGGTTAAAGAGCGAATGGAAGGCATTCGACATACATAACCAGCTGAGCAGAAAGTAAAGTCAAAGCTCCTTGGCAGGGCCCTGACCGGTGTGGTTCAGTGGTTAGAACGTTGGCCCGAATACCTTAAGGTCACGATCCCCAGTCAAGGGTTGCAGATTCAACCCCCTGCCCCAGTCGGGGCACTGGGCAGGAGGCAACCAATGGATGTGTCTGTCTCACATGTTTCTCTCTCTCTCCCTGTCCCCCATTCTCCCTCCCTTCCATGCTCTCTCATAATCAATGGAAAGCCCGGCTGGTGTGGCTCAGAGGTTGAGCGTCAACCCATGCACCAAGAGGTCACCGGTTTAATTCCCAGTTAGGGCACATGCCCAGGTTGTGGGCCCAGTCCCCAGTAGGGGGCATGCAGGAGGCAGCCAATCAATGTTCTCGCTCATAGATGTTTCTATCTCTCTCTCCCTCTCCCTTCCTCTCTCTCTAAAAAAATAAATAAAAAGAACCAAAAAAGTTTTTTAAATAAATAAAAATCAATGGAAAAAATATCCTATAAGGCAGGGGCTGGAAAATGGTGCGGGCACAGAGGCAGAGGCATAAATAGTAGAGCCCAGGTTTGCAGATGTCCAGAGCAAGACCCCAAAAGGGATTCAGTCCTCCTGGGCTCCACCTGCCCTAGACCAAGGTCACTTACTCCAATTGCTATGGCCAGGCAGTCTCTGGAGCTCACTGAGAGTAGGCCTATGCCTTTTTTTTTTTTTTTTTTTTTTAATTTATTTTTTGGCTATCCCTCCACTACCCCGAATACAGTGTGATTAATTTCTTGGAAGTTAGCTAGTTCTGCCCAAGGGGTCAGAGAGAAGTCATTTCTCCGTGTTCCTGCTCTACAAATCTGAGCAGGTGTGTAAAGCCAAACCCAGCTCTTGGAATGATTACAAAGCCCAACGGTCCCAGGTTATGCCTTTGCAAGTAAGAGCAGGTGCTTCTGAGTTCAAAAAGGGGGCGTGACACCATAGGCTGGAATGCTTTGGGACTCACAGATAACAAAAATGCTTCCATATGCAAGAAACTGCTGAGAATGTCTGGGTTTTATCTCTTTCTTATCGGAAAAAATGCAATAGGTACAGAGAGCTTGATAATATGTTATAGTTTCTCTACTAGCAGTTGTTTTTCAGCTTAACATGGCCTTGGAGAAGAAAGTAGCTTGTTTTCAGCCAAGACCTAGAGCTGTTCTATTGCCATGTATTTTATTTGTACAGTCTGAAGACAAGGACAGAGCATGCATTGCAAAGATTCTTGAGCCTCAACTCTTCATAGATTCCAGCATTTAACTCTATGGGAGCATTAAAACCGAAAGACAGAAAGTCTGATCCCATAGCAGATATCCGTTCATTTCATCAGTTCATTCAACAAACGTCCCTTGAGTTAGAGATGTAGGTGCATAATAGATGTTAAAGCTGAAAAGCTGTAAAGACCTAATCTAACACTTTAAGGTAGGGAAATCCAAGAATCCAAGGTAAAGGGCCCCAGCCAGTCTTACGAAATAGGTGATAGGGTAGCCAAGAAGCCAGGTCTTCTATCCCATCATGCTCTGCTCCAGACACATAATCAGCAAAAAGAATTTCAACTAAGAACAAAAAAGTTTAAAGTCAAATTTTTTTTGACAAAAACTTAAGTAGTGAGTCAACAGCAACATTTATTTGGAAAATATTTACATTGCTCATTGACTTAAAAATAAAATAAGAGAAACCTCAAGTACTAGTTAAATATTTACATCCTTATCTACTAGGTACTAAGAAGCTCAGTGTATTTGGCAATGATTTTTTTTTTTAATTGATTGCATAAAGGCTAACTCTGAGTGCCAAAAGTTGGATAACTTTTGTTACTTTTCTTTGGAGAACTTTAATTCTGACTCTTTTTTGTTGAACTATAGTAAAAATAATAATAATTAACTAATTTAAAATAAGTCAATTTTTTCTCCTAAAATTGTTGACTTAAATAAATTGGTTCTAAGATTTTTAAAAGATTTGTGTTTGTTGCCCTGGCCGGTTTGGCTCAGCGGTTAGAGCATCAGCCTGTGGACCAGAGAGACCCAGGTTTGGTTCCCGCTAAGGGCGTACCTCAGTTGCAGTTTGTCCCCGGCCCCAGTTAGGGTCGTGTGGGTGGCAATCATGCGATGTGTCTCTCTCACATCGATGTTTCTCTCTCTCTTCCTCACTCTCTCCCTCCCGCTCTATCTGAAGATAAACACAAAAATGTCCTCGGGTGAGGATAAAATAAATTAATAAATAAATAAATAAATAAATAAAAATAAAAATAAAGATTTGTGTTTGTTGATTTTTAGAGGGAGGGGGGGGAGGGAGACACGTGGATGTGAGAGCGGAACATCTATTGGCTGCCTTCCGCACAGCCCTCACTGGGAATCAAGCCCAAAACCCCCACCTGTGCCCTGACCGGGAATCGAACCAGTGACCTCTCGGTGCATGGGACGATGCCCAACCAACTGAGCCACACCGGCCATAGAGGTTTTAAGATTTTTTAAATTTCAAAGTTAAATGCTATTAAATAAATATAATATGGTATTATACATCATTTCATCTTTTTTGAAGACACTTAAGTTTTATTTTGCTCAGAATTTTGCCAGGAGTTTCTCGCTATTTGGGAAAGTCGAGTCACAGACGACAAGGCGAGCCCTGATATTCAAGTCACCAGTATGCTCAGCGTTTGTGGCTGCCACGTCCTTGATAGAGGTACAAGGTCTCTCTCTTTTCTTTTGACATAGATTCTCCCCCAAAGGGATTTTAGTGATAAAGATTAATTAAATCCTTAAATTGGGGATGAGAAGTTGTATTCTTCTGGTTTGATTTATTGCATTGATTAAACTAATTGACTTTTGTTTTGTGACGTCTGACTCCCCAGTTCACAAAGCACCGTGCTGAGCTCCAAGAGTCAGGGGATTGAGTAGAGAGCAGCGCTGGCCTTCGGAGTGTGTCTGGCTGATCAGTGCTCCAGTAAACGTGTTGGCCAGCTCACAGCCCCTGCCATGCACACCTACAGTAGCTAAGATTCAGGTTGCAGCACCAAAAAATCCAAAAGTCAGTCCTGACTCCACCACTCCTTAGCTGGGTAACGGGAGACACCCCCCACCCCCAGATCACCTACCCATCTTGTAAGATGGGCTGTCCTGAGGATCACTGAGAGATGTGGTACCCTAAAACATCCAGTCACTCCTAAGCCACCCAGCAGCCCAAAACAGTAGTGGCATTATTATCTTTATTTACAACTAAGAGTAAAGGTTTTTGTGCGAGTCCTCACGATCATCATCGGTCCGAATCTTGCATCTTCTACAGGTTCCTATTGAAATCTAAATAAATCACGTTATACTTAGAATGCTAGAAAAGTGTTGATGAAAAAGGCAGCAATGTTTTATCTCTTTGATGTGCTGGAATACATTTAGAAAAGGCGATTTATTTTACTGTTGAGGGAAGTGTCACTCAGATAGCTCAGAAACAGTTCCTATTTGGGCCAGAGAATTCTCTGTGCTCCCTGGAGTTTGGGGCCCTCCGCTGGGCCAGAATACAGGTTAGGAAGTCCACTCTGAGCTGGCCTTCTGGTCGATCAGCAAGCTCTGGTAACAGCTTTGCATGTGTGTTAATTTTCTAAAGGAACCGATAAATCCAGGGGGTCAGCCCAGTGTCTCCCTGGGCTGATTGTCTGAAATGGTTTCAATTCTCTCTTTAACTTCCAAAGATTAACTTTGAAAACCTTCAAATTACCTAAAGTATCTAGTTCCTTTTTTCTTTCTATCTTCATCCCTTCCTTCCTTCCTTTCTTTTCTTTTCTTTTTTTTTTTAGATAATTCTATGGAACTACTTTCTTCTCTGACATTTTCTCCACCCCCAGCAACTTCTCTTTGTTCTGTAACTAGTTGATACAGTAGTTTCATTTGCAAATCAAGACAAATTAAAAAGTACACACTGAGAAGACTTCCTCCTGCCCAACCCCTTCAAGCCCATATTCCCACGATGGACAGCCCTTTATGTGAGCTTCTTGTGTGTCCCTCCAGTGATTTCTCATGCAAATAGACGCAACTACAAACACTATTGTCACCACCTTGTAACACCTGCAGCAGATTACATGAGCTCGTGGTACCTTGCTGCCTCCTGGGCCCTGGGCCCTGGCTCTCTGTGTCCAGAGGAGAGGCCACCCTCCGCCTTTTGTTTATAGATGCATTGATAGCCCCATATTGCTAGACTCTTGGGTGATTTCCAGTCTCTTGCTGTGCAGTGTTACAGTAGATAACCTCATCTCTGACATCTCATGAAGGCATATCTGTAGGTTAAAGTCCTAGAAGTGGAATTGCTGGGTCAAAAGGCTGGCCTACATTTTCCATTCCAAGACATGGAAATCCAGGGCTGGAGGACAGGAAAGCAGGCCATTCCGTGTGTGGCCCAGCTGGTGCTGGTCTCTGCGGTGAGATCCCCGGACACCGGGAGGGTCCAGAAACTTGGAGCAATGTGCGTTGTGTGACATCCAAGTGCAGGTCATTTTTCTGAGTAGTTGATTGTTATTGGTTTTCTCCATCTATGACGACTGGAAAGAAAAGATGACTTCTATGGCTATGCAAAAGTTATGAACAACTTTTTTTTTATAAATGTGAGCTTTCCTTTCAAATCACTTCAAATTCAGTCAAGTTTTGTGGATGAAAAAAAGGGCCACGTACTAAACCTGACAAGCTCAGGGGAGGACTTGCAAACTCAGAGACCGAAAGTAACCACATAGGATAGTCTGAAATGAAAGCTTTCTAATTAAAAGTGAGTCACAGCAAGTATTCATGTCCTAGACCGGTACCTTCCTTGACAAAGGTCAGTCTTTACCATAACTGAGCCCGTCTTTCTGCATGTACGATAACATACTTTTGGAATGTCACCATGATCCCTTTTTCCAGACCCCTCAGGGCACACACAATCTCCCTCCAGGGCACAAGGTCACGGAACCCCTCATTGTGATCTTGTTCCCCACACACCACCGCTATGTGCTGTAAATGGTAACTGCTAACTAGCCTGTACCCACCCGTGTGAAAGAAGGGTTTATCTCTTGCTTTTTTCTTTACCCGGTCCCAGAGATTTCCCTGCTTTGCTTTCTCCCGCCTCCCTAATCTATCACCAACGAATTTCATGTCACCCTCCTCATTCCTCCAACTTTGATTCTAATGTATAAAATAAGCTACAAAACTGCCATCGTCTGGACGCTTTCTCAATCCTTTGAGATTTTGCTTCCCAGCAATTGTCATCAGTTTGGCTCAAATAAACTCAAAAAATTTCTTACAGGTTTGGACGTTTCTTGCATTGAAAGTTTGTCATCCAAACTTCTGAAAAATCATTTCAAGTTTAGTAAAGTTTGCTATACAAACTTCTGAAAAAGTTGTTGGAAAAATAGGACTACTCCTAAACAAAGAATAAAACAAAATTAACCAAGAAGTGAAAACCTATTTCAATCATTTAACAGCAATTGATTGAATGCTAACGTATTTCAACGTGAGAGATCAAAGATTCATAAAATACATGGATGAATTCCAGGGACAAAAAGAGAGCCTGTCCCAGATGAAACAAGCAGATGATGGCTTCGTGCAGGAAGTTTCACAAGAGTCCTGGTGAATTTTAGTTCATTAAAGCTGGGGACAGTGAAACAAGGAAGGGCCTAGGGTAACAGGAGAGGGACTAGTGAGGAAATGAGCCCGGTCTGGGCTGCTCTGGCTCACTAAGAAGTCAAAGAAAAGCGGGCCTTGGGGACAGGCTCAGGGGGTTAGCCCAGGATGAGCTGCTGCTGCCCTTCGCTGCCCTGGTTGCAAGTCTTCTGGGGTCCCTTAGAGTTTAGGAGATGCAGGTGTGTAGGGGAGGAAGAGGAGGAGAGGGAGGGGAAAGGCAGGGGCCGGCTCTGCTGGCAGTTTAGGGACCGTCTTAGGGGAGGATCTCAACAGAATATTCATCAGTTTTATGTTGATGTGCCAAAATGAGATTTATTCTCTTAACTTCATCTGTTGGCAAATGGCACTAATTGGGTTTCTGCTGTCTCCCTGAGTAGAGTGATTTAAGCTATCTACCCTCTGGTTGGGGAAAAGATGAGCAAACCATTTACTCCTAAGTGTCCTTGGTTTAGGGAAGATGGGTTTACCAGATGGCCGTAAACTATTTAATGATTTGTCTGAGTTTCCATACTCCATTTGCCAAGGAATTTTCTTAGCTTCCTATTCTCCGGTTTCAGTGACACACACAAAGTGTAATAGCAGGTGCTAAGGGGTACACTGAGGCCTCTCCTGCAAAAGGACCCGGCCTCCCAGGTGAAAAGCAGTGTCTCAAGAATCACCCTGTCTGCCAGGGCACCAGTCTTCCAACAGTGGGAAGGAGGTGTTGAGATGAAACAGGAATGTGCAGGAAGGAAATGTGAGAAGTTCTATTGAGATTTTATAATCCCATCCTTTGAAATATACGTTTTTAGTTTGCAAAGCAAATGTCACCATTGAGTTTTATTTTCAGATATACAGTTTAAACAAATACACATATTGGGGACGCAGACTCACTGTTTTTATGCTGAGAGGTAGGAGATCAAAACACTTGCTTCACTGCACTGGGCCTGTGGAAGGGCTGGGGCAGAGCTCCAGCTGTCGAGCTTGCCAGTGCAGCCGGGCACACAGTGCCGGACACACAGCAAGAGGGGTTGTGGAGGCTCTGATACAGCTTTGGACATCAGCACCCACACCGAGGGCCCAGCTGCTTCTTCCTGCGGTTGCTAAAAAGTAAGCTTCCAAAGAGAGAGGGCAAAATATCTTTATCTGTCCTGCCATGAAGCTATTTTTTTTTTTTGTACGTGCCCCTAGCGGGAATCGAACCTGGGACTCTTTGGTCCGCAGGCCGACACTCTAACCGCTGAGCCAAACCGGCCAGGGGGTCCTTCATTGATTTTTAGAGAGAGAGGAAGGGAGAGGGAGAAAGAGATAGAAACATCAATGAGAGAGAACATCGACTGGCCGCCTCCTGCATGTCCCCCACTGGGGATCGGGCCCACAACCTGGGCATGTGCCCGGACTGGGAATCAAACCGGTGACCTCTTGGTACATGGGTCAATGCTCAGCCACTGAGCCACACCAGCCGGGCAGGAGTATAATATTTTCTAGTGTGGGGATCGAACGGGCAACCTTGTGCCTGGGACGATGCCCAACCAACTGAGCCACACGGGCTAGGGTTGAAACACCGTGTTTTGGCCTTCTAGAGTGGAAAGGAAAATTATAAATCAGCTGTCAGATTGAATTACACGGCTTTATACGCCATCAGCACATGGGCAACAAGGGGGGCAGCTAGTTTACGGGTCCAGGGTTTCTGCTTGCAGTGATGCAAGTTCTGGAACTAGACAGAGCTTATGGTTAAACAACACTGTGAGTGTGCTTAATGCTACTAAATCAAACACAGTGGAGCAAATGGTCAATTTTGTGTTATATATGGTTTTCTACAATTACCCAAAAAACAGTATTTTGAAAAATTGAGATGTGTGATTCACATGTATTTGTGCTTGATCCCCGATAAGGGGCATGCAGGAGGCATCTGACTGATGTTTTTTCTCTCCCTCTCCCTTCCTCTCTCTCTAAAATTTAAAAAAAAAAAAATTTTTTTTTAAATGTAACCCTGGCTGGTTGCACTCAGCGTTTAGCTTAGAGCGTTGGCCCGCGTGTGGAAGGTAACTAATTGATATGTCTCTCTCTCTCTCACATTGATGTTTCTCTCTATCTCTCCCTCCCTCCCTTCCACTTTATCTAAAAAAAAAAAAAAAAATCAATGGAAAAAATATCCTCAGGTGAAAATTAACAAAAGAATAATAATAATAATTCTAAAAAATAATACTAACTTGTAAGTCTAGGAGTTCATAATGCCCTAGAAATCTGGTAAGCAGGTGTTGATTTAATTTGTAGCCACTAATGAAAATTGTGTAAAGATGCTTTGCTTCTGCTATGAAATGGCCCTAAATGTGTGTTTGTACATACTGCCTGAAAGTGTAGCTACTATGTGTGTATCTAGCAATGGTCTGGAAAGGATGGCATAAGTAGTGTTAGGCCCTGGCTGGTTTGGTTCAGTGGTTAGAGCATCAGCCCACGGACTAGAGAGTCCCGGGTTCGGTTCCCGCTAAGGGCACGTACCTGGGTTGCAGTTTGTCCCCAGCCCCAGCTGCGGTCATGTGGGTGGCAACCAGTCGATGTGTCTCTCTCACATTGATGTTTCTCTCTCTCTCTCTTCCCCCCTCTCTCCCTCCAGCTCTAAAGATAAATGCAAAAATGTCCTCGGGTGAGGATAAAAAAAAAGAAAAGAAAAGAAAGTAGTGTTAGGATATAAATACCCTCTATTTGTGAATGCCAGCTGGTTGGGGAAAGAGGATACAGATATACAACCGCTGATAAGTATAAAGTAGTAAAAGCTTTGCTAATAGAGAGTAAGAAATCATTCAGTGAGAAATCATTACAAAAGGAATTTATTAGACAAACACATCAATAAGTCGAGTCTCAGGATTTGGCTGGAAAGCCGCCGGGCCTTCCAAAGCAGCAGTCCGAAGTCACACACTGCAAGCATTACCCTTCAGAATCCGTAGAAACAGGCAAGGTCAGGAATGACAGCGCTCCATGCTCGCCCACAAACAGGTGAGCCTCCTGTTGCTCCCTCGCGCCTCTGTCTAACTGGAGTCTGTGATTCTGGTACCTGAGAGGAATGAAATGCTTCCCACATCTTACAGAAACGCGGCTTCTTTGTTACAGATCTTGCCTTTGTACACTTGAACTGCCTATTCTTGACACATGGAAGGTTACTTTTGAGAAACCAACGAATAGTTATTGAGGGAGTGTTTATCAACATGCAAAGTGAATAAAATTATAGTCTCTCTACAACAATAACTGCATTTTTTAATCTCATCAGGCATCAACTGTCTTTTAGAAAGTACAATGCATTGTTTGGGGACACTTCTTTAGAATAGAAGGAAAAGACTCTCAGTAGTATATAATACCTAATTAAATAATAGATATTTTCAAACCTTGTAAGTCACATAAACAGGAAGTCTTCACTTAATGTGAAAAAGGGAGGGTATTTTCTATCATTCCTGATTATAATAGAACTTGATATTTCAAGATGACAATTGGATCAGTTCAGGATACCAAACAGTGTGCTTTTACTTTATAAGAAGTCATTGCTCATCAAATTTAATTATTAATGGCATAGGCTACCAAGACGGAGAGAGGAACGTGGTATTCATGTAGATATCAGTGGGCCTCAATCAAAGGTGACAATGAAACATACATGACCCAGTTGGGGACATCTAGGTTTCTGAGATATGGGCTGGCTACAAACCACATAACATAGAAAACTAAAGAAAGTATTCCAAGCAAATCTAACAAGAGAATTTTATAGAAGAATGAAATCGTGAGGGCAGGTAATAAAAGCAGTAGTTAGAATGTGGGTCCCTATGTTAAGCTCCTGCAGTTGAATCCATTATGAAGATGCTTTTTGATTCCACAGTAGCTCTTTACACCCAAGAAGTATTTCTTTCACAGCCCCTTACAACCTTCTGCTGGTTCACCAGGCCACCATGGAGAGTCTGTTTGGAACAAGAATTGCTTTCAAGTCAGAATCTTAGATGAAGTTCTAACAATGTTAAATTTGTGCTGTCAAAAAATAGGCCAATTGATGTGTGGGCTGGAGGAGCCAACCCTCGCCCAACGCTGGTCGCCAAGGGGAGCCTAGGAATCTCTGGGACAGATACAGTAGCCAGGACTGAAGGTTTAGAACATCAGAAACGGGGAATCAGCATCAGCAGTCTCGTCAATGACATTTCGATAAAACTGCAGGAAAATAGGCCGTCTCATGCAAAGACCTCAAGATTTTAGTTGTGCCATTGGTTCCTTCGTGGCCGTGTTCGTGCATTTGGTACCTGGACTGCGCTCTGTCAAAGCTGCCCTGAGAGCCTGGCAGGGCTGCACAACTTCGTCTACCGTCGCAGGTCAGCCTAGCTACAACAGATAGATTCTTCTGGCACAAACTTCTGGTCTTCTCAGAAACGTAAAGTACCCGTTGTCACAGAAACAGCCTGCAGAGTCTGTTTGGAACAAGAATTGTGCTCAAGTCTAAATCGTAAAGAAAGGTCTCAACACGTTGAGTTTTACGCATTTGAAAAGTTGTCCATGTCACAGCGGTGGGGTGTGCTCACGGACCCAGCTCCCCCAGCTTTGTTCAGTATTTGGGAGAAATCGCTGGGTGTGGGCCAGTTGTCAAGTGTGAAAAGGGAAACAATCAGCTGCGACAGGGAAAGCTTCTCACCCTACGCGTGAACTAAAATCTTTGAGGATCCCGTCCTCCGTGTGAGTAGCGGGTGGGCTGGAGGTCTCGGCTCCCACGCGTCCCCATCCCGCAGCTCTGTGAGCCCGGCGCCCAGCACCCACACCCTCAGAAGGAACCTTTGAGCTGAAGTAAGCCTGACCAAGTGAAGAGCCAGGTCCAGAAACCGGAAGATTTGAGGTCACTTTTAAAGATGTGGGCTGCGTGGATTCAGAGGGTCGGCGCGGAGGGAAGGGGCACGGCCGGGAGGTGGCGGGCGGCTTCTCCCTGCCCTCTGGCGGCGCCTCCGGGCAGCTCGCGGGGAAGGGGCGCGCAGGCACCCGCGCACCAGGAGGGGGCGGTCCCTGCGCCTCTGCGCCCCTCGGTGGAGTGGGGAGCCTCACGACGACTCCACTCACTCCTGAATCCCCGTGAAGTGGGGGCCCGGAGGGACTCCGGGCTCATAGATGAGGGGCGTAGAAAGGGGTCAGGTAGGAGGGCCCAAGGAAGGGCGCAAAGGGGCCCCCGGCTGCGGCGACGGCCGTCAGCGGGAAGGAGGCGGCGGCCGGGAAGAGGACGTTGGTCGCTGAGTAGGAGGGAAAAGTCTGGAAGGGCAGCGCGCCTGGGCCCGGGGGACCCGGGCTGCCCCCCGTGCCGCCGCCGCCGCCGCTTGCCGCCGCAGCCCCGGGAGCCCCCGGCTGGGGTGCGCCGCCCCCCACCTGCGCCGCGCCGTCGGCGCCGGGGTTCTGCTTCTTCCACTTGGTCCTGCGGTTCTGGAACCAAATTTTGACCTGCGTCTCAGTGAGGCTGAGCGACAGCGCCAGGTTCAGGCGCTCGCACACGGACAAGTAGCGCGTGGCCCGGAACTTGTTCTCCAAGGCCACCAGCTGCTCGTAGGTGAAGGCGGTGCGCGCGCGCCTCGGCTTGGCGCCGCTGGGCTCCGTGCGTCGGCGCCGGGGCCGCGGGGAGTCCGGCGAGCCCGGGGAGCCCTCGAGGCCGCCCGGGCCGCACTCCCCCGCCGCCAGCCCTGCCGTCCGGGCCTCGGGGGAGAGCGGCGGGCCCGCCTGCAAGCGCGCAGCCCGCTCCCGCCGCCGCCGCCTTCCCGCATCCTCGGCGTCCTCCTCCGCCGCCGCCTCCTCTGCCTCCGAGCCCTCCAGAGGGGATGCCGCCTCTCCTGGGCCCGCAGCATCTAGGGGACCAAGGGGTGGTGATCAGAAGCCTGGATCCACCCGGCCGGTCTGGGTCCCCAACTCCCTTCCTGTTCTCCCCAGAGCGAGCAGTTCTTCCCCGAATCCGGCCCCCAGCTCCTCTTAGCAAGCACTTCTCGGAGTCATAGTTTAGGGGTGCAGTGCCCCCTTGCCTTTTACTCATCTGTCACCCAGTAGGCTCCACGAAGTGTATTTTGAATGAATCACACCCCGCATTAAGAAAAAATAATGACCTTACTGGACAACCTTGTGGGAGGAGTAGAATCATACATTAAGACATCCAGACGTCAAGTGCATTTAGGGCTGTGTCTCCCCAGTCACCAGAAGCCTATTTTGGTCTGGGACCCCTAGCAATTAAAAAAGAAGTTATTAAGCCCCCCCCCCAAGTGAAATTCCCCCTTTCCCATCTTCTCTCTCCTGCCGTGTTAATAGAGTTTCAGATTTGTGCGGGGCTGGATCGATAGATGTCATCTATTAAAGGTAAGTTTTAATCGAACAATATTAGGATCAGACAGGGAAAGAGGGGTTTGAAGTCGGTACCTGCAAGCTGTAGGCAGGAGATATGCAGTAGCCAGTAATAGAATATCGATCATGGGGTGGGGGTGGGGGGGAGCGCGGCCCCTCGAAGTGGCGATCCTAGCAATTACCAAGCTGACCGCTCAGGCCCAGGCGCAGCCGCCAGAGGCGCCCCGAGCCCCAGACAATCACCGCCAAACTTGGGGAGGGGAAGCGGGAGGATGCGCGGCATCCAGCCTCTCCGGAATCTGCTCCCCTGACCCTCGGCGTCCCTCCAGGGAACCTCGTGCCCACTCCCCACCCAGCACCGTCCTGGTGTCTTTTGTCCTTCCTTCCAGACACAAACTTTCCTGGACCCCTCATCAGGTGTCCACCAGAGTTAGAAGTAAGTCAAAAAGGGTTTCGAGGAGAAAGAACCAAAAGCCTCCCATCATCCCACCCCACTGTGAGCAGATGGGGCAGCGGAGTCTCTGCAAGTGTCTGGATGGCTGGAAGTGGGCACTGGGTGGTAAACCTGACCTCGATACTCGCTAAGACCTCTACACCTAGCTAAGCTTCAGCTTCCTCATCCATGAAATGGGGGGAGCCGATGTTAATGATGCTCTCGCGCAGGTTCTGAAGTTTTCCTGATTTTTATGCCACTCTCTAGCTCAGGTCTTACTTAGCACATGGCAGGAGCAGTAAATGCCGGATAAATGAATGAGACTGGAGAGAGTGAGCGCTGGGCGCTAGTGTTCATCTGGAGCAAATCATAGCGGTGATGCTTACTCGCTTGGCGGGTGAGTGGGGATGGGGCTTCGGTGGCATATCCCTCATCTGGGACTCTGCCTCAGTCCAGTCCCAGGTCAGGGGCCACACCTCGTCCTGTGCGCCTTCTCCCTTTGGAGAAGACGCCGCTAAAGGCTATTCCCGGGGCTCTGGCTGCCCCCACCTCCCCACCCCACGCACACACACCTCTCCATCGCATCATCTGAGCTGGGGCTTCCCGGAGCGGGGGGCCTCCTCGCATCCTTACCAGGGGTATCCCGATGGCCGGCCTGGTCCCCCGAGCTGGCGTCCTTCCCCACTTCGGCCTCTGCCAAACTTTTCTTGGCTTCCCGGGGAGCCGGGCGCAGGGCCGGGAGCGCGGCGCGTGTGAATTTCTGTGGGTCCAGGATGTCCAGGACGGAGAAGGAGATCTTGTGATGGGAGGGAGCCGCCTTGGCCCCGCCGTCCTGCCATGCCAGCATGCCCTCTGCCCGCGGGCCGGAGGCTGGGGGCGCGGGGTCCGAGATGGCCGCGCTCGGCCTTGCCTTCGTCTGTGGCTCGGCCGCGGTCTCCAGCCAGTAGGAGGGTCGGGGCGGCCTAGTGAAGCTGGGGAGGGAGGCGGGAAGGCGGGGCGGGGAGAGAGCGGCGGGGGGCTGCGCGCCGATTGGCACTCCGGAGGCCCAGGCCCCCGCCACGTGCACGGCGCGCTCGCAGCAGCCCTAGAGTGCCCTGCGCCTCACCCGGGCGGCCAGCCTTGGCCAGGGGCGCCTCGGTGCGCCCGGTGCGCGCGCCCGCTGGAAGAGCGCCGCCGGCTCCGCGCGCCTCCGGGACTGCGGGTGTACGCGAGGCGGTGAGGGAGGGCCCGACGCTTCCGTCCCCGGGACCCCCAACAGACACACTGACGGGCTTGCACCCTTTCCTCAATGCCCCCGCCTTTGCACTGGGGATGCAGTTGAGGCCAGGACTCATTACTTCAAGGCAACGCTCAGCGTATCTCCTGCCCCGCCAGTGAATTGCGGTGACAGCCTCAGACCTGGGATGTAGGCCCTCGTGTCCTCACAGTTGACAAAGCTGTGGGCTTGCGCGATCTCAGTGATCCTCGGGATTCTCAGAGCACCCCTGTGAGGTGGACGTGGCCACACTGTTATCCCCCATTCTAAAGATGAGAAGATTGAGGTTCAAAGATGAGAAGTGAGTTCCCCAGGGTCACTGTTGGACGGTGACAGAGTCTGGACTGGAACCCAGTACCCTTTTCAGTACAGCTGCTGCCTCCGAGGCGGAGGAAGACAGCCCCACCCTGTGCCAGGCTTTCTCCTCCACCCCCTGGCAGAGGTTTTGGAAAGATGTCCTAGCACCCACCCACCCAAAGTGGCCTACCGCTTTGGCAGCTTTGGAGGGTCTCGGGCTCTAAGCCAGGCGAGCCACCTTGCTGAAACAGCCAGGACAACCCGCCGTGTCCTTCAGGCCTTCTCCACAGTCACAGACTTGGTCGTTTGCGAAGAAACTGGGTCTCGGGGAATCAGGTGGTATCTTTGACTTCCACCCCTCCCAGCCCCAAGAAGGAAAAGGTTAAAAGATATTTGTCTGGTTTGAGTCTGAGATCAGGGGCCAGAGACTATTGAAATGGCCCCATTTGTCCCACGGAGTCCTGTGGGATAGTGGACATCAGTCCTGGGGGAAGCTTCCGCCAGCCACCCTTGTCTTTAACATTCCTTTTTCCTTCTGTCACTTGGGGAGTGGCCTGTGAGCACTCAGCATGGGTCGCACGTCTCTGAGGCTTCCCCTAACCACTCTGCCCAGAAGCACCCCTAACACTGCTGCCCTTCCTTCCCCACCCCATGGGGCTTTCAGACAATGGCTTGGCAATTAATATTGTCCAAGCAGGTAGGAGTAGGAAGGGGAGGAGAAGCCTCATCAAAGTGTTGGGGGCTGCTAATCCCATCTGTCATTGAAGAGGAGGCCTTACAGGCCAGCTCCTTGTAGCTTTTCTCATTCAAACCTCCTGGCTCCTCCCCCTGTCTTCCCTGGGGACTTGAAAGCCCTGCCGAAATTCAAACCAGCCCCAGTCCTAAAGCAAAGATGGATTATACTTTAAAAGGAAATCGGGAAAGGAAGTGCCCTGCCCAAGCCCACTGGACCGCCTCCCACCGGAGGGAAGGCCCACCTGTGAGCCAAAGAAAAGTCAGCCCTGAAATCTAAGTGGCACCGAGGAACCTGGGCTGCAAATCACAGAGCCTTCCTCAATACTGATACGGTACTTTGTTGTATATTTTGACAACTTTTCTCATTCAGTTCTCACTTGATTTTTTTTTCTTTAATCTTCCTTTTGTTTCTCCCTCCCTCCTCATACTGACCCCCCTTTACTGTTTAACACCCCTGCTCATATTTTTTCAAATTTAGGTTCTTCAGGGTGGCTAGAAATAGATCTCCTTAAGGTAGCCCCGAAATGGACATGTGTGGCTTCCCATGGTCCCTCTTCTTCTCTGCTCACCTGTAAGAGATGTTGAAACCATCTTCATGGGAAGGTGGCTGGCATTCCAGTGGCCACCCCATGTCCCCAACCAGATGGACAGGAAAGGTTCGGACAGTCAAGGCCCCAACCTGGGTCATTTTCATTTCGCTTTACAAATTACCTCAAAATGTTTTGTTTAAATAAATGATAGTCATCTTTCCTTGGATAGGAATCATTTTTCCTTGGAGGTCCACAGATGTTAACTATAGAAAAGGAACTGAAAAGGGAGAAGCCACAAATTGGAAAGTCAGGAACACATCAAGGCCACTTGCTTTAAGGCTGTGTGTCTTTAAGAACTTCTTTTAGTTATTTTTACATTTTTCTTGCCCTTTATTGTTCCTATATTTCTGATATGCATGTTCAGTGTGGCATGAGGTTATCTGAGCCCTCACACTCAGAACTTGGCTTCTGGAAATAGATGACGCAGAAGAAACAGTGAGGTGTCTCCCATAAATGTGGAAGGAATAGAAAAATTCTCCCTCTGACTCATGGAACTTAAAGAGAAATCCCTCACCCAAAGAACAGGCTGAATTCTCCAATTTAGTAAGAGGAGAGATGCCCTTGGGGAATTGTTTTTCTGGCCACCTCCTTTGTAAATGACCAAAAGGTAATGAGACCTCCTGTAGGCATGATTTGGTGATGTGTTGACTCACTAACATTCTCACACATGTGTTTGTACCCAAGGTATTCTTATATAATAAATATACCCATACCCAGCAAGCTGCCTTCCCTCTGTGCATAGAGAAGATTTCTTTTTTCAGCGTGGGCATTAAAATTCTGCCTGAGTGCTGTCTTTAAATTGCTTTGATGCTACGTGGGTTCCAACCCTGACCTGTCCTGATGGCGAGTGATGGCTGTAACAAGCTTGGGATCAATATTCATAGCGGGTGTCCTGAGCTGATAACACTATCCAAGACAATGTTCACTATCGGAGCAGACAGCTGAGATATTGCGCCATTAGGGATGTTGTGTTAAATAACCTGATCCATTTCTGGGGCTATTTAATGAATTTCACAGTTTAGATAGTATCTTTGAGGAGAAGGCAAAGGCTGTCCCCGAGGCGGTGATGCAAATCACTGGTGCCAGGCTTGCTGAGCCATCCCACAAGCAGAGTGGCCTGTGATTCCAGCGTGGCCTTGAGGCGCTGCGGCCCAGCCGTGAACAATGTTAACAATGGAAAGAATTTGCCGCTGATGCAGAGAGCAACATTATAAGCCCCATTAAAGCACCTTAGATAAAATCTCACGTTCGTGCAATAAAATACAACTGAGATTCTCCTGGTGAAATCCGCGGTTTGGGTCAGCCCACGGGGTAGGACATCTATGCCAAAGAGACAGCTTCATAAGGCACAGCGTGGTGACAAAGGGAAAGTCAACTTGGGGAACAGCCGTCTGGGCAACTCCTTCACTCACCACCTCTGCCAGCCTTCCCCAAGTACTTTTTTTTTAAAATCCTCACCCGAGGATATTTTTCCATTTATCTTCAGATAGAGTGGAAGGGAGAGAGGAAGAGGGTGAGAGAGAGAGAGAGAAACATTGATGTGTCTCGATTGGTTGCCTCCTGCAGGACCCCCACCAGGGCCTCGGGCACTGAACCACAACTGAGGTACGTGCCCTTGACCAGAATCAAACCTGAGCCTCTTTGGTCCGCGGGCCAACACTCTAACCACTGAACAAACTGGCCAGGGCCCCAAGTACTTCTTCAACACAAATGGTCTACAGAATGGGAGGGGAAGCGTTGGCTTTTAAAATAAAACTACTGGCCCAGCCGGTGTGGCTCAGTGGTTGAGCGTCGACCCATGCACCAAGAGGTCACCGGTTCGATTCCCGGTCAGAGCACATGCCCAGGTTGTGGGCCTGATCCCCAGTGGGGGGCATGCAGGAGGCGGCTAATCAATGTTTCTATCTCTCTCTCCCTTCCTCTCTCTCTAAAATCAATGAAGAAAAAAAAATTTTAATAAAATAAAAGAAAAATATTAAAAATAATAATTAAAAAAAATAAAAGAAAACTGCTGGTAGCAGCAGACCCTGTTGGTAGATGTTTGCCTGACTCTAGCCCCTTGCTGCTGGAGAGTTCATTCACAATGAAAGGCCAGTGTTTTCCATTTCCCACCAGGTCTTTGAACTCTGGCTGCCGAGCAGAGCAAGTATTCCTTTTAAAAACCCACCTGGGAGCCTTTGATTGGCGAAAGCTCAAAATGTAGCCTTCCCACCCATCCCAGACTTCGACCAAAATGCAGCTGTTTAGTCAACATATTTTGCTTTAAGAAATTAGTATTTCTTCTTGGAAAGCAACAGCTTTAAAAAAAAAAAAAATCAACTTCTTTGCCTTAGAAATACCCAGGAAGCATCAAAGGTGATAAAGCAATGAGGGGTTATGCTAATAAGTAGAATACATGTTCAGTGCTCCCAATAATGACATTATTAACCATAATCGCTGTTCTGTTTTGGGCACTCGCTCTGGACCACTTGGCCAAGCTTTTTGCTTATTTTGGGTTATTTATTTTAACCCTCCCGATGGCACCCACAAGCAGGCACTATTATTATCCCCAATTTGTGGTGGAGAAAATGGAGCTTAGGGACTGGCCCAGGACCTTACAGCCAGGAAGTGGTGAAACTGAGATTGGAAGCAGGGAAGTGAGGTCGCAGAGTCCCTTCAGTAAAGTTCTTATCAAGGAAATCACATTCCTGCCCCAGGGTGAAGTGAAATCCAATTGCAGCCGCGTATGGAATGACTTTCCTTCAAAGTTACACACACAGCTGGGGTTTAGAAGAGGACCTCCGAGAAAATAGCTGAGCCCAGGCACCGCCGGGGAGGGGGCTGTGGCGCAGGCCTTCAGGTCCAGTTTGGAAGCCCTCTCACTGTGTTGTTTTTTTTCTTTATTGATTTTAGAGGGAGAGACAGATAGAAACATCGACGAGAGAGAACATCGATGGGCCGCCTCCTGCATGCCCCCCACTGGGGATAAGGCCCACAACCTGGGCATGTGCCCTGACCGGGAATCGAACTGGCGACCTCTTGGTGCATGGGTCGATGCTCAACCACTGAGCCACACTGGCTGGGATCATTGTGTTTTCTAACACGTCAAGATATTCCCAAGAGGAGCCCAAGAGGAGAGACTTGTCAGACCAGCCAGATTGCTCTGGGCATCTGGAAAAGTAGAGTGATGTAATTGGAAGAAAGAGAAGGGGGGGAAAATGCCAAGTGACAAGCTGAGGACATATGAGAGGACTGATGAAGGACAGGGCCAGAAGGAACGGGGACACAAATGCAGCCTGTGCTCACAATGTGTGTCATGTTAACACTGTACTGGAGATGCCCGCGCAGGACAAAGACGAGGAGGCCAGGGAGGACTTTGCGAGTATAGAAGCACCTGCTTCCTGGTTGAGTGGAGACCACAACGATCTGTCTCTTGGGTGGTCTCCTGCAAGGAAGGTGTCAAAGCCCTCTGTTCCCCCAATCTGTGCCCAAATTTCTTACGTTCATCCTCTTTCCCTTGTCTCCCGGGCTCCAGCCTTGCCGCCCCTGCAGGATTTTCACCTCCCGAGGTGGGTAAACTCTGGCCCTGAGGGCCAGGCCCTGGCCTAAATGAGCAAAGCCAGCTGAGCCCGGCAGGCTGGAGGGTGGGCGTTCCCTGTCAAGGGGATGCTGCTACTCCATGGTGGACGGTGGCCTTTTAGGAATGCTGACCAGCGCTGCCAGATCTCGGCATTGACCCGAAGAGACAATGATGTGACATCTCCAAAGTTTTAAATGCTGGCAACCAACTCAGAAATTGAAAACAGGCCATGAGAAACATGTTCCCCTGTTACGAGTTGGCCACCTCAGCAGTGCACGTGCCAAGCGACCTTACCTGAAGCCCTGTTCCCGGCGTTTCCATGGCTACTGTAGTCCATGGGGTGAAGACTAAATGCCTTAGCATTGAACACAAGGTTCTTCATGCTCTAACCCGACTGCGTGTGCAGCCCTGTCTCCTGGACAACCTATGTTCCCTGTGAGATGTGTGTAGGTCCTACCCATGCACCCTGCCTTCTCAGAGCCTCTGTCCAGCTCCCAGATCCTGGTGCCTGGGCAGTGGGCCAGGTGGAGGGACACCTGATCCATGGGCTGGCCTACTCCTGGGCTGCCTGATGCTGTCAGTTCAACCAGGAGAGCTGGACCGGTTACATCCCTCCCAGGAATCTGGATTAAGACACAGGGGTATGTTTCCTGCCACTGGTGGGTGCTTGAGCTCTATGGGAAATGATGTCACATTAAATGGAATGTAAAAATTCATCCCAGCCCTGGCCGGTTTAGCTAAGCATTGAGAGTGTCAGCCCGCGGACCAATGAGTCGTAGGTTCGATTCTGCTCAAGGGTCCTGGTCGGGGTCGTGCGGGAGGCAACCAGTCTATGTGTTTCTCTCACGTGGATGTTTCTGTCTCTCCCTCTCCCACTCTATCTGATGATAAATAGAAAAATATCCTCGGGTGAGGAATAAAAAAAAAATCATCCCAAAATCTCACTGGCTTAACACATTGCAACATTTCCCTTTCCAGCCCTATTCCTATGCATCCTCATTTTTGCAGGGCTGTTGTCTGCATATGGTTTTGCATTCTGCTTTTTCATACAATGTTGTAACTTGAGCATTTTCTATGCTGTTGCCTAGTTTTCATTTTCTGATGGCATAATATTTCTTTTAGTGGCCATGTTATAATTTCTCGAACATTTACGTTCCCCCCGGCTTGCTTTGGCATAGTAGCTCACACCGCAGCCGTGGTCTTTAGAGTCCTTCCTTGGCATCACTTCCCAGTGTGGGGTTGTGCGGTCAATGGTCCAACTCTTCCCACGGCTCGGGGGCGGCCACACTCTCCCGCCGAGGATGAGAACCCCGGAGAAGCACTGGTACCGCCTGTTCTCTCTGATTTTGCTACTTTTACAGGTGTCTGCTTGCTTCAATGTGCTAGGCTGCCTTCTATCCCCTGCTTGGCGGAGAAGACGCCCGTTTGGGAGCACGTGACCCCGAAGTCCAGCGGCAGCGCCCGCCCCTCCCCGTCGCCCGCCCCGCCCCGCTGCTCTTCCCGGGCGCCCCTGCGCGGCGGCCAGCGCAGCCGCAGTCTCCAGCCTCGGTCGGGCCGCGAGTCGGAGGCGCACGGCGGGGCGCAATGGCCGCGTGGCGCGAGCGGCTGGCCGGCGTGCGCGGGGTGCTGCTCGACATCTCGGGCGTTCTGTACGACAGCGGCGAGGGCGGCGGCAAGCCGATCGCCGGCTCCGTGGAGGCGGTGGCGAGGTGAGTGGGCCGCGCCGGCCGCCGTGGGCGCCGGGCCACACGCTCAGCCAGGTCCCTCCAGCCGCTTCTGATCGCTGCTGGGGGCGGGGCCGGGGGCGGGGCCGGGGGCGGGGCCGGAGGGGCGGGGCTGCGGCGTTGGCCCCGCCCCCGCCCCGGAGACCTGAGCACCCGCCCACCGAGGAGCCCGCCGCGGCTGAGCGACCCGGCGCCCGCGGGGGAGCCCGGGCCTCTGCGGTCGGAGCTGCGCTGTGCATCAGGGTGGCCTCCGCCACTGGTGGCTGCTGAGCGCTTGGAAGGCGGCCAGTCTGACTTGAGATGAGCTTTCAGTGTGAAATGCACGCTGGGCTTGTATTTCACATTGATTACGTGTCGACGTGGTAATACTTTGAATATATTAGGTTAAATAAAATAAAACATATCATATTAATTCCATCTGTTTCTTTTGACTTTTGTTAATGTGGTTACCAGGAAACTTTAAATCACATGGGATTGGCATTATAATTCAGTTGGATCGTATTTGATCGTTTAGACGGTAGGAGGACAGCCCTCTTGCCCACCAAGTCTCGTGCATGGAGGACGTGCCGGGACCGCGGTTGGCACCCTGGACCTGGGCTTTGTAATTGCCAGTGGCATCGCAGGCCAGTGCTGCCATGATGTTGATGGGCAGCCAGGAGGGGCTAACTGCACAGGTCTTGGCCTCCCACAGTGACTAGCTGGGGGACCTTTGCTTGGTAGTCTGACCTCGTTGGGACTTAGTTTACCTACCTGTAGATGGCAGTTAAGTTAGTCTCTTGGTCCTCAGGGAGCCCACCTCACCTGTCTGTACAGTAGCCAAACTGTCCCACATAGCAAAGCAGGTGTTTTCGAGGCCAGGAGCTCAAGAAAGGGAGACGTGGCTTCCAGGAGAGCGCACCAGACCCAGGAGCCTTCCTGTGGCCTGTGGGCACAGGTCCTCCAGTCCAGGGTTAAGTGCCCTCCTGGCCTCTGCCTTGGTCTCCGTTTACCCCCAGGCTTCAGACTAGCTCTGTCACAGACAAGAGCATGGGGTGGTGGTGCCTGTGGGAATGGAGCACAGGGCACTGGGCTGTTGGGGTGACTGAGCCTAGTAGCAGGGTCACTTTTACCTCTGGAAAACCTGAAAAGTAAAGTAGGTCAAGCACATGGACAGAGCCTCCGTCCCTCTGTCCACCTCTGAGTAGCAAGCGCAGAATGGATTCAGCAGTGGCCTTGGGAAAGGTAGGGCTGTCTGCTGAGCCTTTGTTTGCCAGTCAGTAATGAGGGCCAGGCAGATGAGGCTTCAGGTGTCCACCAGCAACATCAAAGACGGCTGCTTTCCTCTTGCCATCTCATTTAGTCCCCTGACAGTCCGGGGTTTGGGAGGGGTGCTGTTATCTCCCTTTATCGGCTAAAGCAACCATGGCTCCGAGCCCGCCAGGGTCTCAGTTGGAATGGCCCAGGGACCATGGCAACCCAGGTCTGCCTGACTCCTAAGCACTGTGCCAGACCTGGGCTTAGACTCCTTTGGGGGAGAAGGGCGATTGAGGAAGGAGGGGGCTTCTCTGGCAGCCTGCCCTGCCCTGCGTGAGGCACAGATTGCAGGCTTTGGCGTTAGGGAGGGTGTTCCGGTCCGTTAACCTCTGTGGATTCTCCTTTGGCCTCTTCCGACTGATCCCTGCGGAGGGGTTGTTTTGATTTGTTTTATCCTGGGCAGATTTACCCAGCTGGGTGTCTCCAGTAGCACCTACAAGGTATAACTAACAGTGATATGGCAGTCCTAAAATACGTTACAGCCAGTTACGGAGCTGAGAGAGGGGAGGCTCCTTCCCCAGAGCCTGTGGGTTCTTCTCGGTGAGAGGGCACAGTACTTGTCATCTTGGGGGGACTTAAATGTTTTCTTTAATTGATTTTCAGCAAGAGAGAGAGAGAGAGAAACATTGATTTGTTGTTCCACTTATTTACGCATTCATTGATTGATTCTTTTATGTGCCCTGACCGGATATCCAACCCTCAACCTTGGCGTATTGGGATGATGCTCTAACCAACTGAGTTAACTAGCCATCGAGGGCCCTGGGGACTTAATCCTTGCGCTGTGCAAGGGCTGGGAGAGCCAATGGCTTGGTCCCTCTGAAACCACCTGGGCTCCCATGATGTGGGACCAGCTCCCCATGCCTGCTCCCGTCCACCAGGGCCTTGAGAGCGACCTTTGTGATTCCTTTCCTCACTCTCCGCTCACCTCACCCACTTGCTCCCAGACTTTGGGGGTGGGGGTGTGTGGGTCCCACAGAACCCACACAATCCGGGCTGCTCTGCACTGTGGTGCCCCCCAAGTCTCCTAGCATTCTTTTTCTCCCTGAATGACAAGGCCCTTCCACGCAGGCCCAGCCCCACGGATCATGCTCAGGCCCTCCTGCTGGGTCTCCCCGGCCCGGGTGAAGCAGTGAGTATAGTTCGGGAAACTCCCCCCAGTAACATAGCCAGCTTTGGGGGTTTTCCGTGGGGTATTGCAGATGTGCGGGGACACTATTTCCCTCTCCGTGGCGGCTGAGCCAAGAAAAGACTCTACCAGCGATCTTAGGCACAGGCCCTATTTGCCGAGGTGAAGAGCGCTGGGTATTCGGCTGCTTTTTGTAAGTTTTTGCAGCCCCACGAGTGAGGTTTCTTTGCACCTTACACTCTGTGGCCTCCTTGATATGCGCGGCTCACTTTGAAGTCACAGGGAGCTCAGAGGAAGTCCCTGGGGTGAGAACTGTGCTGCAGAGGACAAGTGTGATGGGGGTGACGACCCTGGGTCCCTGGGTCCCTGGGTCCTGGGGAGAGTTCCCTCCATGGCAGCTCACTAGCACAGGGGGCGGCGGGGGGGGGGGGGGAGGGGGTGTTCCCAAATAGCACCTTCTGTTTGGGAACCCCCAGCGGGAGGGGGCCAGTTCTTCATTCTTTTTCCTAGACTTTCTGTGGTGACAGCTGTCATCAGATTTTCTGAAAGGTTTCCGCCTTTTTGGGGACAGAGCACATGGGGAGTATAAACTCTGCTTTTTAAAACAATGTCGACCACAATAATAGCATCGCCATTGATTGGAGGAAGCCTGTCATGTCCTAGGCAGGTGCTTGACTCCACGGGCCCTTCACAGCCAGCCCGAGGTTGGGTGTCGGCCCCTTTTCATAGTGAGGCTGAGGCTCAGAGGGTCGGGAACTGCCAGACTTGAGCCCCGGTTGGTTTTCCCCACCATACCACACTGCCTCTCATTCGTGCCCTCACATACCCGGCAGTATCTACCGAGCACTTCTGCAATACTGAAACACTGCTGTGGGCGCCGGCAGTGAGCTGGGCAGGTGGGCGTCCCCGCCCCCAAGCTGCTGGCCAGTGTGGGGAGACTAGTGTAAAGAGCACCCAGAAAGGCTGTGTCAGATGGAGAGGCCAGGAGAGGGGATGGGGAGCCAGGGGGTGTGGCCTCGCAGATCAGTGATGTAAGGGCTGGGGTCTGAAGATGTCATCTGGGCCAGCAGTGTTCCAGATGGGAGAACAGGAGGCCCAGGCCACGGTGACTGCCCCCTTGTCATTCCCAGCAGTGTGGTCCCTCCTTGGAGCTCCTGGGGATGGAGCTGGCCAGGCGGGCCCCTTTCACTGCCCTAGGACTAGTGGAGGGCGTGGTCATGGGACATCTGTAAGTGGCCCTTTATTGGAGAGCCATTGGGAGGCAGGGCTGGGCCCAGCGGGGGCACCAGGACAAAGGATGGCCCGAGGCATCTGCATGTGAAAGGCGGGTGGGCATTTACTGCATCCTGTCCTGGCCACTA
Organism: Tadarida brasiliensis; assembly: GCA_030848825.1. Lineage (NCBI taxonomy): Eukaryota > Metazoa > Chordata > Mammalia > Chiroptera > Molossidae > Tadarida > Tadarida brasiliensis. The sequence continues at coordinate 2,711,034 of CM061271.1, forward strand.
AAGCACCTCGGCCTTTGGGGCGGAAGGAAGCAGGTTCTGCCTGGCCCAGGGCAGCCTCATAAAGCAATTCCCGCCGGCACCGCCCCAGCTGCGTCCATCCTTCCAAGTGGGGCCTCTCAAAGCCCACGGTGCGCCGGAAGCCCGGGGACCCTACTAAAACCCAGGCCCCTCCCAGCGGGTCTTGGAGCAGAGAGGAGCAGGCCAGGCAGACCCTGTCTGAAGTCTGGCCAGCCAGCAGGCTGAGGACCAACCTCCGATGCTGGGCCACACTGGTACCCTCCAGCCCTGGGGACACAGGTCCCCGGGGGTGGCAGTAACAACAGCTACTCGGGACCGTGGCAGCCAGGAGCCTCACGGCCGGTCATTCATCCCGGCACGTGGCCCAGCGCCTGCCAGAGGGGCCCTTCCAGGATACGGGAGGGGCCGGGCTTAGGCGCTTGTTTGAGTTTGTTTGGGCCAACAAGAGCCTTCCTGACTCAGCCTGGACCTTGGACAAGGGGTATTTGTTGAGAATGTCCTGTTCTGTCTCTCATGCCACCATTTGCCTTGGGAGTGACCCGCTGTCTTCCGAGACGGGGCAGTGGTGAGAGCAGGTTGCTTGCTCCAGGCTGTTTTTTCTCGGTCCAGTTCTGTTCAAGCTGCGGAAGTCCCAGGCGGCCTCCTGTGAACATTCCCACTCCTGCCCGAATGCGCGGCCTGGGGTCCAGCCCTCGTCACCAGCCCCAGCTCCGTCACTTCCTCAGGGGGGCACGCCGGGTCCTCCCAGGCCTTTCCTCTGTATCCCCCAAAGCACAGAGGGCCTTAAGATGTGCCCCCTCGTTTCCTGGTCCCGGTCCATCGCCCCTCCACCAGCCCACCCTGCACGCTTCGGTGAGTGTTGCTCTAGGTCACAGGAGCCTGGAGACCTGGCAGATCCCGACCCAGGGCTTTCAAACACGCATGTGGCCTCAGAGGACTTAACCCCAATGAAATCTGGGTGGAACCTCCAAATTAAAAAACAAACCAACAGATGAAAGGGTGATATTTAAATAGTGTATATTTTTGATGTTCAAATCTGTAATGTTGATGATGAGGTCAGTAGAAATGTTAAAAGCGTCTTGACGAATATCAACATCAAGCCCAGCAGGTGACCGCACGCACACTTCAGACATTTATCACTGAAGGGTGTGGCGGGAGACAGCCAGCGTGTCCTGCAGGAGAGAGGAGGGCACAGGTCCCGGGGTGTCCAGACTGCTGTGAGGAGAATGAGGTCGTTGTTTGGTGCTGACGTTAGTTTCTATGACATGAGTGTCACATATAGTAAGTGAGAAAGAGCAATGTGTATGAGACACCATCTTTGTTCAAAAAGATAAAGAAAGGAGCCCTGGCCGGTGTGGCTCCATGGTTAGAGCGTCGGCCTGCTCACCAAAGTCATGGGTTTGATTCCCGGTCAAGGGCAGTACCTGGGTTTCAGGTTCCAGTCCCAGCCCCAGTCAGGGTGCATGTGGGAGGCAACCAGTCGATGTGTGTCTCTCACATCGGTGTCTCTCTCTCTCTCCCTCGGTCTTCTTCCCTCCCTCCCACTCTCTCTAAAAATCAATGGAAAAAATATCCCTGGGTGAGGATTAAAAAAAAAAAGATAAAGGCTACACAACAGCCCTCGTGCCTCTGGAGCGGGGCGATGACGGCAGCCACCTCCTGCGGAGGGAAAGCCAGGACTTCCTCGGGTGTGAGGCACCCCGGCTTCCGTGTCAGGACAGGAGCCCTTCTCTGCTTCTGACTCCGGCCCGGTGGGCAGGGAGGGGTCACCCATGGAAATGGAGGGCAGCCAGGTGGGGTCCGGGGCCGGATGAACAGTTCGCCCTGCTGACCTGCCTCCGGAGGGAGCCCCTTCTCGAGGTTCCTCACGAAGCTCACAGATGCAGCGTGCGTGCCCCACAGCCCTACACCCCAAGGGTGTCTCGAGAAGCCTCGAGGCTGTGCTGGCGTGCAGGGCCATGTCTCATGACCCAGGGGCCGGACTTGCAAAGACACCTCTCGAGGATGTGAGTGGGGGCCGGTGCCGTCCCCAGGCAGGGGCTGCCTCTCACCTGATGAAAGGTCGGGTCGGCCCTGGGGCCTGGGTTTTGAGTCTGGCTCTGCCCTGGGGTCTGCGGTGGTCTTGGGCACGTTCCGTAGCCTTCCTGTGCCTCGGTTTCCCACTGTAACACTGTCAGGGTGTAAGAGTAAGTGAGATACTTTCTCTTAATGCAACATTTTGCTTGTCCCACATCTGGGAGCTGAAGGAGCATTTTGTTTTGTTTTTAAAATTTTTTTTCCTTTATTGATTTTAGAGATAGAGGAAGTGAGAGGGAGAGAGAGATAGAAACATCGATGAGAAAGAACATCAACTGGCCTCCTGCACGCCCCCCACTGGGAATCAGGCCCACAACCTGGGTGTGTGCCCTGACCGGGAATCGAACCGGCGACCTCTTGGTGTGTGGGTCGACACTCAGCCCCTGAGCCACACCGGCCGGGCTGCCCTGTGAATCTTAACAGTGCCCCTAGGAGGCACTCTCTTCGGCTCCCTCCTGCAGGGGAGGCCTTCCTCATCTCCTACTCCTGCTGCTCCTGGTTCTCCTGGTCTCTGGCTTCCTGCGTGTCCCAGCACCCAGCACCAGGCTCGTCAGAGGGGTGGTGGTCATTGTCACCAAGGCCATCGCTGCCGTTCATGAGTATTTGCAGCGTGCCAGGTGCTTCTCGTTTGCTTTTTAAATGTAGTCTTCACGCAGCCCTATCTGGAAGCTGCTGTCAGTGCCCCACTTCACAGATGTGGAGACTGAGGTTGGGGAGGGCTAGGTGACTAGCCTTGGTCACACAGTGAGGAGGCAGAGGTGCTGCGGGTGAGCCTGCTGCCCAGCCAGGCTCCCACCTTACCCTGGGAATGCCTGGCCTCTGTCCCCTGCAGTGCCCGGCGCTGGACCAGCCTGGGACGGCTCTCAGCGTGGACTGGCTGGTGGCTGACTTGGCAAGGCTGGGGAGTGGTCTAGAGAGCCCACGACTCCCCGAGACATTCCCTCCGGCCCCCCGTGTCTCTCTGGGCCGCAGTCTCGTCCTCTGTGAAACGAGCCACGCCGTTGCACAACCGCCAAGGCCTCCTCTGGCGTCTAGGTTCCCTGCACTTGACTGCGCTGTGTTGATTAACAAACAGCAAGCTGACGTTTGTGGGCTCAGCATGTCTCTGACCCGAGCTCAGAGGCTCAGGCAGGTCAGCGAGGGAACACGGATGGCAGGCGAGGCGGTCACGGGCTTAGGGAAGGTGGGGCCTGCTCGATGTCTGTTTGACCTCATCACTGTCTTCCTGAGGTCACCGGCTGGCCAGCCAGAGCTGAGCGGCCCATCCAGGGTCAGCCATGTACATCATCACCTCCTGTGCCCTCTCTTCTCTCCGTCCAGACTTTGGACTCTATGACACACTGTGCCCAGCAGTGTCAGCTGGGGAGTGGGCGGGGGCCTAAAGGTAGGTGAAGCAGCTGCCATCAGACCTGTTGAAGGTCTGCGCTGGTGGGTCAGTGGAGAGAAGGGGGCACAGCAGGCCCAGCGCAGCTCCTGGCGAGGCCGTGACAGGTGACACCAGCAGGAAGGAGGGCTCGCAGTGTGTCTGCAGTCAGCCCTGGGGAGCCGGCCCGAAGGCCAGGTGCTGCGGCTACCCCATTTCATGGCTGGGACCAAGGACTCCAAGGGTCCGGCCCCTGGGTGCCCAGCCAAGGGCATGTGCCAGGTGCAGGTGCAGGACCCTGGCTGGGAAGCAGACCCCATTCCCAGGAGGTAAAGCCCTTGGCTCCCCGACCCTGAGCGAATGGCCATCGGGTCCCTTCCGGGATCGAGTGGGCGTCCCCCAGTGTGCCCAGACCACTGTACTTTTCCACTGCAAACCAGCCCGGCTCTGATCGCGGGCTCCAGTTCGACCTTCTGTTCCAAAAATGTGGCTTCTTAGAACACAGAAGCACTTCGCAGGCTTTGTTTCTCCAGACGAGTTTCAGTCTCCGTGGCTTCTGCAAGGGAAGCGGCCGAGGTCCTCAGACTCAGACAGCAGTGCTTTCTGAGCGCCCCGCAGCCCCGCGCTGGCAGAGGAGACAGAGGAGGGGTGCGGATGCCGGGAGCGGACCCAGGGCTGTGAAAGCCGCGCGGAGGAAGACAGGCTCTGCCTGCGCAGTGGGGCTGGGGGCCTTCCTGGAGGAAGACAGGCTCTGCCTGCGCGGGGTGGGGCTGGAGGCCTTCCTGGAGGAAGACAGGCTCTGCCTGCGCGGGGTGGGGCTGGGGGCCTTCCTGGAGGAAGACAGGCTCTGCCTGCGCGGGGTGGGGCTGGAGGCCTTCCTGGAGGAAGGGACGTCTGAGCCAGGCCTTGAAGGATGAGGAGGACGTGGCACTAGGGGACGGTGAAGGCAGACTCTGGGTGATGCCAGGGCCTTCTGGGTCAGCCGAAGGTGACAGATTCCCGAGAGCTGGGGGTGGGGCCCGAGACAGGCGCCGCTGGGAGGAGCGTAGTGGGGGCAGCCTCCTCGCCCTGCCCAGCTCCCTGCAGGCCCTCCATGGCGAGCCCAGCGGGCGGCTGTGGAGCCATGCCAAGGTCAGTGAGGATGTCCAGTAATTGTCCTAGCGCTCTACCTGCTCCCGAACGATAATGAGAGGGCTTCCATTATTTTCGGGTGAGCGCCCCTGGCAGATGCCGACAGCCAGCAGATGTGTGAGGTCCGAGGTGATTTGCAGGGACGGTTCTGTGATGCGCAGTAATTGCACCAGGCGACGACGTTGTCACTCAGGGTTTGTCCTGGCCTGCCAAGACGAGGTAAAGGTCAGTTCAAAGATCCGGTGCGGCCGCAGGAAGTTGGGGCACATCCACAGGGCTCCTGGGGAGGGGGCAACGGGCTGAGGCAGCAGCCATGATCTCAGAGGGGCTGTCTGGCCAGAGCCCCGCTCTGGGGTGGGGGAGCCCTGTAGTAGTCCCCTATCCCCCAGGTTTTGGGTGTTGGGGGGATGACAGGGCTCATCCTACAGCTGGGCCTGTCGCTGGTGCTGAAATCCCTGGGGTTCACGCCCCGTGGGGCCCCTGGCAGGCTGTGTGGTGGCCCTGAAGCCATGCCGGGCTCGGGCTTCCCTGACAGTCCGAGTTCGCGTGTTCCAGGCCTCCCAAGGCCAAGTGAGTGGCCCCGGCAGCAGATCCCACCAGGGGATGCCGAGGGTCCGGTTCTTCCGTGGCCTCGATCTGTTTGGGCTGTCATAGCAGGCTGGGCACAAACAACAGGATTTTATCTTCCCAGAGTCCTGACGGCGGGACGTCCAAGATCAGGGCGCCATCAGGGTTCATTTCTGGTGGGAGCTCTCTTCCGGGCTCACAGCGTCCACCCGCTTGCTGTGTCCTCGTGTGGCCCCGTCTCTGCGCGCGTAGAGATTGCTGCTGTCCTTTCTTACAAGGACACTAGCCCTATCATGTCACATCCCCACCCTCACGACCTCGTTTGACACCGTTCAGGCCATAGCACTGGCCGTTCAGGGCCTCACCTTCAGCGCTGACCCATCCTGTCCCGCTTTCTGTCCCCGAGGGCATGCCCGGGTGTGCCCGCACACACCCCTTCCCACCTGTGGAGTGTCCGCTTCCCTTCCAGCAGGAAGGGCTGGGCCGGGTTCCCGGGGCTGCAGGGCCTTGCCGGGCACGGTGCATCTTTACCAGGAATGTGCCAGCCGCCTCTGCTGGCTGGTGCCAGGGCGCGTGCCTGCCACGCGGAGCCGCAGCCGCTGTCGGATTTGCTGCTTACAGGCTGCACCTGGTAGGTGTCCCGGAGCCTCCGCCTTCTCGTCGCTCTCGTGGGGTTCCTGCTGCTTGCCTCACTGGCCTGTCGACTCCCCCCGCACAGCGTAGTGGGAGTCGCCCGCCTGCCGGACACCTGGCCCTGGGGTGTATGTGGGGAACACAAACCCAGTGACGCTGCCCTCGGGGAGGATGGAATCAGAGCACCCCGAGGCAAGGCTCAGGGTACGGTGTGGGCTTCACCATTTTAACAGCAATGGGGCCCACTGGTATTTTCAGTAACTAAGAGAAATGAAGAGGGGACCTGGGACTGGTCCAAGGGGCCGAGAAACACCCCTTGACGCATCGGCTGGTGCCGGGCGGGGTGGACAGGCCCACAGGGCGAGCGTCCCCAGCCTTTCCCAGGGACGGGCTTAACTGGACGGTTCCTCGGGTTCAGCGCAGATGTGCTGGGTGAACTGAGGCTGGTGTTTCAAAGGAGACCAGAGGCTGAGTCCCAGAGCGGGTTCCGTTCTTGACTCGTGTGTCACCGGCTCCGGGAGTGGTGCTGGGAACAGCAGACGGGAGGCACTGCCATCCCTCTGCCACGCGGATTGCTCACTGTTCCGAGAAGGTCACATCCTCGCTCGTTAGCATAATTGGTCCCCCGGCACCCCCACTTCTTCACTCCGCGGCTCCATTAACTTGGGTGTGAATCACACATTCTGGGCGCCAGTGAAGACCTGTCTGTAATGGACAAGGTGATGCTATTAGTTACAATAATTAACTGCCTAATTAAAAATACAAAAGCTGTCTTTATGAAGGGCAATTAACCACTAAGCATAATTGATCATTCATAACCCTCTGATTAGGAAAGACAAATACTAAGAAAGGACTGAATCACCTGGGCGGCGGGTGAAGACACTGTTGCCTCCTGGTCGGCGTTCCGCTAGCTCCGCAGATTTCTTCCCAAATTGCCGTCAGCTGCAGCGCCCGGAGGCGGCCATGGGAGCGTGGGGATGTGCTCACAGGGAGTTCTGTCTGTCCCCGTCAGGGCCGTGGGGGGCTGCAGGCTCGGACACTCTCAGGGAGGCAGGAGGTGTGCACGTGGGGTCCTAAGGAAGGGTCTCTTTCGCTGGCGTCATCCGGACTTTGCACCATTCAGTCATCCAGCGGACACTTCTTGGGGGCCGCTGTGTGCCAAGCCCTGAGCAGAGCAGGGGGTGCTGAGGGGGGCTGAACAGACCCCCTTCCTGACCTCACGGAGCACACAGGTGACGGTGATAAGGTGAAGCCCAACTTGGGACCTCAGCAAGGGACCTCAGTTTGGTCCCTGGACCTTTGCCCTTTTGGGGAAATAGGGATCCAGAGTTAACTAGCATAGTTCAAATGCAAAGTGAAAGCGCTGATTATTGTGGGAAGGTAAGAGAAATTGCTAGGAAGTGACCTCCAGCCAGGCCGAGGGGAATGGTGTGGTGGAGGGAGGTGTCTGTGGGTCACCGAAGGCGGGAGGAGGTATGGAGAGGCAGCTTGTTCCAGGCAGAGGAAATGGGGACCTGTCCCGGGTGGAGGGAGCAGAGACGTGTCCCAGGTGGGAAGGGAGGCCTGGGCAAAGGTCGGGTGGGAACCTTGGGGAGTCTCAGGTGTGCCAAGCTTAGGAAGGACAAGAAGGACGGATGTGGGGGAACGGACAGGTCCCCCAGAAAGAGCACCCTGAGCGCCCTGGGTCTGTCAGGCCACCTCGGGACCTCTGGCCTGCTCGGGGGGTGCCAGCTGCCCTTGGAGGAGCACCCTCCAGTCCCCTCCCCTGGAGGCCACACGCCCTGCCTGGTAACAGCACCCCACCTGTTCGCATCCCCAGACTGAAGCGGTCGGGGCTGAAGGTGAGGTTCTGCACCAACGAGTCGCAGAAGTCCCGCAGACGCCTGGTCGGGGAGCTGCGCCGCCTGGGCTTCGACATCCACGAGGGCGAGGTGACCGCCCCGCCCCCTGCCGCCTGCCAGGTCCTGAAGGAGCGAGGACTCCGGCCGCACCTGCTGGTCCATGACGGTAGGCCTGCCTGGCCCTGGGCCGCTGGGGTGTGGCGCCCCTCTCAGCTGGGGGCCAGGGACAGCACCCCTCTCCCCCAGGCCACACCACTAGAAAGGGCACAGAGGTCACACGTGGGCCTGTGGGGTGGAAATTCGGGCCCCATCCATCCCCCGGCCTCATACAGCGGGTCCTTTGGGGCAGCTTCCAGAAGGCTCCTCAGAGGAAATCCAGGCTGTCTTTGGTCTAGAGCCCAGGTGGTGAAGACTTAGGAGGATTCCAGCTCTGGAGAGGGTGAGGAGGCAGACGAGGTCTGGAGGCTTCCAGTGCCCAGCGCCCGCAGCCTGGACTGTATTTGCGAAAAGCCCGCTCTGTGGCCAGTGTACAGAGTTGGCATCCTGGTTCGTCCGAGTGCCGGACAGCGCGACTTCGAGCCTCAGTGGGCGTTCTCCGGACGGAGGGAAGGGTGCGGCCGGCCCCTGGAGAAGGGAAAGCCAGGCAGAAGTGGCTTGGAAGCCGGGACACTTGTGTCTCTCCTTCCTCCTCCCTCTGCACTTGGTCTTTTTGTTTACAAACCACTGGCTGACGAGGCAGGCATGCTTTCCGGGGTCCCGGCAGGAGTGGGGGCTCCAGAGGGGAGGTGTTCCCTGCCAGGCCCCAGCCAGACCCACCGCTCGTGGTTCTCAGCCCTTCCTCTGTGATCCAGGCCCCCTGCCAGTGTCTTTAGAGCAAGTCCTCAAGGAAAAAGATGTAGGAAAGAAAGTGCCCTCCCCAGGGCCAGGGAGGAGTGGGGTGGAGCAGGCGGAGGAAGATTCAGTGGGGGCAGGTGGGGGAGTCAGGGCTGCAGGGGAAGCCAGGTGCCCTTTCTCCGCTGCTGTCCTGTATCCGTGGTTTCCAAAAATGCACCTGTGTTTCCAGACTTTGAGTGTTTTTTCCAGTTTTTTGTTTGTTTGTTTTGTTAGTCCTCATCCAAGGATATTTTTTCACTGATTTTTAGATAGAGTGGAAGGGAGGGAGAGAGAGAGAGAAACATCTATGTGAGAGAGACATCGATTGGTTACCTCCCACACGACCCTGACATGGGCAGGGGATCGAACCCGCAACCCAGGTACATGCCCTTGACCGGGAATTGAACCGGAGACCCTTCGGTCCATGAGCTGACACTCTAACCACCGAGCCAAACCCTCCAGGTCTCAAGTTTTATTGTTGATGAATTTCCCCCATCCCCCAACATTTTAGTATGAAACTTTTTTTTTTAATCCTCACCTGAGGCAGGTGTGGCAGACAGGAGGTGTCCAGGTAGGAGACAGGAGGCAGCCACGCCACCCTGGGCTTTATTCCTCTTTCTCTCTTTCCAGAAGTCCGCTCAGAATTTGATCAGATCGACACGTCCAACCCAAACTGTGTCGTAATTGCAGATGCAGGAGAGAGTTTCTCTTATCAGAACATGAATAAAGCCTTCCAGGTGCTCATGGGGCTGGACAAGCCTGTGCTCATCTCACTGGGAAAGGGGTGAGTCAGCTCCGGGGACGCTTGCTTCTGGGTCTTTGACTCGGAACCAAGCAGAGAAGGATGTGGAAACGTGGGCACGGGGTGGGCACGGGGTGACTTCCTTTTCCCTCCCTCCTGTTACTTGCTTTTTCTCTTCCTTTCTTTTAATAATTTTTGAGGAAATTTGAATCCGAAGAAGCTGGTCGGTCAAGCTTCCATGTGGCCCTCGGGCTGGGAGAGGCGGGGGTGCAGGGGAGGGTCATTGTAAATGGTCATTGCCCTTGGAGATCTCAGGGGTGGGACACGTGGTGCGGATATTAGAGCCAAGGGCGGGCAGGTGCGTTTGCCCAGGACACAGCACCAGGCGCTGAGGGGTTGTGCCAGGGGGACACCCAAGTAGTGAACAACAGGTTCGAGCACCGGCAGGACACTCCGCTCGGGACCCCACAGCTCGGGTGCAGAGCGTGGTCTCTGCCAAGTGGTGACCTTGTGACCATTTGCATCTGAGCCTTGAGCATTTCTTTCTTTTAAAAAAGCATGCTGGTGCCCTGGCTGGTTTGACTCAGCAGTTAGAGCATCGGCCCTCGGACCCGAGACTCCTGGGTTCGGTTCCCACTAAGGGCACGTACCTCAACTGCAGTTTGTCCCCAGCCCCCATTGGGGTCATGTGGGAGGCAACCAGTCAATGTGTCTCTCTCACATCGATGTTTCTCTCTCTCTCATCCCCCCCACTCCCTCCTGCTCTATCTGAAGATAAATGCAAAAATGTCCTCGGGTGAGGATTAAAAAACAAAAGCATGCTGGGTATTCTTTTTGACATCCTTGACCACCAAGATGGCACGTGTTCGCTAAAGGAAAAGGAGAGCGGGCAGATGAGCAAGAAGAAGGACATGAACCGGGCTTTCAGTCCCAGTGCACGAGAACAGCGGTCGGCGCATGGATGTGTGGCCTTCCCAGCGGCCAGACCGTCACAGACGGGTGCTCACTGCACCTGCTGTGGTCCCCTGGTTTCTGTTGTCCACAAACATCGTTTTGTGAACAGCTAGCTTCCCATTCGGTGCGTAGCCTTCTCTGTGGCCTGGGGACCCCTCGTGTGGCTGTCCCGTGGGTAACCGACGCCCGCTGATGGACGTGTAGGTTGTTTCTGACTCCCACCCAAGGCAGGCCGTGGCGAGCATCTCTGCGTCTCGGATGAGGTGTGTTTTTGAGCTTCCTGATGCCAGGTTGCTTCCCAGAGAGCTGTGCAGGTGCGTCCTGTCATCGCCGAAGCAGCACCAGGATTTTAGAATCGCAGGCTCTCCGGGTGTCAAGGACACTGGAACCCCAACCCCCCAAGCCCCCCGGCTTCTAAAGCAGTGCAGGTGGCCTGGGCCTCTCTGGGGCAGCCCACCCCGCCTGCCCGCCTGGGCCAGCTCTTCCAATAGACAAGGGAGGGACTTTTTTTTTTTTTTAATCCTCACTCGAGGATATTTTTCCATTTATCTTCAGATAGAGTAGGAGAGAGAGAGAAACATCGATGTAAGACACATCGACTGGCTGCCTCCCACATGACCCTGACCAAGGCCAGGGACCGAACCACAACCGAGGTACATGCCCTTGACCGGAACCGAACCCGCAACTCCTTGGTCGTGGGCCGACGCTCTAACCACTGAGCCACACCGGCCAGGGCGGGAGGGACTTCTTATCTGGCCTCCAGCCGTTGCTGAGCCTTCCGTGTATCCCACGTTGCTTGATTCCGACCACAGCCCTGGGGTTGCCATCTGACAGGTGGGCGTATCGGGGCATACAGGGTGAAGGAAGTGCAGGCAGGGCCGGGAGCGCCCCCAGAGCCTGTGCTTGTCCCTCTCGGCGACATTCTAGGGCAGGTGTTAGGCCCGCACAAGATCTTAGCACTTCTGAGCCCGTGTTTAAAAATTGGGAGATTTTACATGAAATATCTAGATTCCTGGGTTCTTTTGGAAAATCAGCAGGTCTGACAGCCTTGGGCCCCACACCCCCGAGCACACAGCCACCTAGCTGGGGCCACGGCTCGTCGGGTGCGCTCGCCACAGACCGCGCCGCTCCCTGCCATCTTCTTCTCCACGCTGCAGAGTCCGCTGCCGCAATCTTGCCCTGTTTGTACGCGTAGTAGAGACAGGCTTCTTCATGGCTACGTCGCCATCAGAATAGGCAAAGACATTTCAAGAAAGAAAAGAGAGGATCGATTTCTTTTTAGGAACTAAAAATATTGTAGTGTGTTTATCATACAAATAAAATGTGTCCTGTGCTAGTGAGGGTTCTTCAGAAAAACAGCCGAGAGAGAGAGAGAGCGAGCAGAAATTGATGTGGAGGCTACGTAAGTCCAGAACCTCCAGGGCAGGCCCACAGGCTGGAAACGCAGGGAGGAGTTGCATTTTGGGTCCAGAGGCAGATTCCTTCTTGCTCAGGGAGGCCGGCCTGTGTTCCTATCCAGGTCTTCTCCTGATTAGACAAGGCCCGCGATCTGGAGAACAATCTGCTTTGCTCAGAGCGCACTGATTGAAATGTTAATCTCGCCCGGCTGGTGTGGCCCAGTGGTTGAGCGTCGACCCTGCACCAAGAGGAAACTGGTTCGATTCCCGGTCAGGGCACATGCCCAGGTTGTGGGCCCGATCCCCAGTGGGGGGCATGCAGGAGGCGGCCAATCGATGTTCTCTCTCATCAATGTTTCTATCTCTCTCTCCCTCTCCCTTCCTCTCTTTCTAAAATCAATTTTTTAAAAAAATGTTAATCCCCTCCAAGAAACACCTTCTCAGAAACATCCAGAATAATGTCTGACCAAATGTCTGGGGAGCTTGGCCCAGCTGAGTGGACACACCCAGTTAACTGTCACAGTCCGTTTGTAACCGTACAACCTTCTGCAGGTTGGGTCAGTGCAAACCACAGAACCTGGCCTGCTGAACTCGTTTACGGTCTGGCCTCAGTCCTTTAGGCACCCCTAAATTTCCGACTCATCACTAGAAAACAACCTAGTGAAGAAACTCTGTTATAGCCCGGCCGGTGTGGCTCAGTGGATGGAGCGTCGTCCCATGGACTGAAAAGTCCCGGTTCGATTCCCGGTCAGGGCACATGCCCGGGTTGTGGGCCCGATCCCCAGTAGGGAGCGTGCAGGAGGCAGCCAGTTAATGTTTCTCTCTCACATCGATGTTTCTCTCTCTCCCTTCTTCTCTGTCTGAAAAATCAATAAAAACATATTTTAAAAAATTTCAAGGGTAGAAGCCATTAAAAAAAAAAAAAAGAAAGAAACTCTGTTATAACTCATTTATGTGAAAACCTTTTCATTTAAAATTGTCTCTAATTGTTAAATGTTATTCCAGCCCATGGGTAGTAGTCAAAATAGATACGTTGTTGAAGAAAAAAAAAATGAGGACTCCGTTGCGTTTGCTTTGTAACTCTGTAGCAGATTCGATGGCAGGCTTATTTATTTCACAGAGAGGCAGTTAGTGGGGTCTCTACCTGATGGGGTTCTCACTGCAGTTAGTGGTTGGGTGCTCAGAAACCAGAGAAGGAAAGGAACCGATACCTCTCGGGCCTCGGTCACAGTTTCTCGAGGCAGCCCAAGGACCCCCGAGGAGCTGCCGTCACTTCCAGTGGGGGTCACGGGGGCGCAGGGCCGAGCGGCGCCCCGGAGGAGGCAGGACGCTGGACGCGCTGGGGCAGAATGTCCTGCTCCTGGAGGCGGAGTGATTTACATTGGCATCTGTTTGGACCGAGAGCGGGAATTGCCTTTGTAATTTCTCCTGTCATGCCGGCGTCAGAAAATTAAGCTGTTTACGCGACAGACTATGGAAGGTTAATGGCTCTTGTGGGAAAGGTCAAGTGATCATTTGGAAGGGAGGCTGTGCTGAATAGTCGGAAGAGCAGAAGAAAGAGCATGAAGTCTCTGACTGCTGCTCCCTGTCTGTCCACCCCAGCGCCACCTCTGCGTGGCTGAGTGCCCAGGACCTGGCCAGCGCTGCCGTGCTTTATTACGTCAGCAGCAGAAGAGACGTAGATCAAATCTCTGTGTACAGGGAATAACCTGGGCTTTCACACTTTAAAAAATTACCTCATGTACTTGTATTTCCTGTGTCTCTAAAAATGTTTTTAGCTAACCGATGGCCTTCAAGACGCTTTCTTGTTTTCCTGAACGAATAAGAAATAGAGAAAAATTCTGAGCACTGTAAAAACAAGCCCAGATTCTGTTAAAAGGGGACTGTTAAGGTTTCCAATTTTGATTTTGGAAGTCAGTTGTTTATTTAGACTGAAAATTCATGTAACAAAGACAAAGCTTTTTTATTTTATTTTTTAACGACAACGATATTATTTTGTATCCATCTCAGGTGTAAAAGACAAGGTTTTAATTGTGTATTTTAAGCTGCATTTTCAGTTTTTTCCTCCCGTCAGGACTAAATTGAAACCTGAGAAAGTGCAGATTTCTGTCACCGTGGAGGAAAGACTGGGGCTGTGTGAGACGGGCAGTTGTGCCGCGTGGCTTCTGGGAGGTTCTGCCAAAGGGGAGGCGCCCCAGCTCCTGCCTCCCCCCCCCGGGCCTGGGCCCCGGGCCAGGGGCCCCCAGAATCCTCAGCTCCAAGCAGAGCTGGGCCTGTCGCAACAGGGTGGCGTGGTTTTGTAATTTTTTCTTTGGCTTTTGCGTAAGCCATTGCCCCCTTCTTCTCTTCCGGCAGCAGTCACGAGTGGAGGGTGGCTCTCTCGGTGCCTGGTCGCGGCCATGCCTAGAGCAGTGTCTGGCCCACGGGGTCCTCAGTGGGGTGCTGCTGGTCGATTCCAGGAGGCTCCAGGCCTGGATGCTTCCATCCCCTCCCTTACTTTCAGGTCTCAGCTCTGATATGCCTTCTCTGGGACGCCTGCCTGTCTCCCTGTCCGCAGCAGGTGCAGCCCCCTCGAGCCGAGCGCACCGGGTTCCCCTTATCATCGCCCTTGTCCTGCCCTTTTGTGTCTGTGGACTCGTCTGCTTCTCCACCGGACCAGGAGTCCCTGGGGGGAGCCTGGGTCTGGGAGTGTCCCTGAGTCCTGCCAGGGCTGCGGGTGGTTGTGTCCTAGATGTCCAGGTGCCAGCCACAGCGCCTGCGATCATAGGCCCCAGCATCCAGAGTGCCCCTCGTCCCCTCGGCCAAAGCTGGCTTTACGCTGCTGTGCCTTACAACTCTGGACCCGGCTGGGGAAGTCGTCCCCCCAGAGTAGTTCGTGCGGAAACGGGAAAGAGGAAACTGTTTGGAGACTGGACCAATGCAGAGTACCCGTCTGCATCCGGGTTCAAGACCAATGCAATCCAGACCTTTAGCCTGTGTTTTGGGGTCACCCTTTAAAAGGGGGAGCATTTGTAGGTCCTGACTCTGTAAGCAGGTGACAGTCCTCTCTGGCTACCAGCACCTTGCTGAACAGGTGCGGTGTCCCAGCTGGTCCGTGACCCTGGTGAAGAGGCCTGGGTTCCCCTGGAGGCCAGCGAGTCCGGTCACAACAGGAGATGTCCCCATGGCTTCAACAAAGGGCTCACAGCTCGGAATCCACCCCACAGGGTGAAGGACAGGGAACCACTGCCAAGGCCCAGGGTCTGGCTGGAGCCCTGCAGCCCCGCCCGCATCCGGCCTGCGAGACCAAGCCAGAGCGCAGGGCGCTTGCCCGCCTGGGCACCCAGTGGGTGGGTGCTGGCGGGCATCGCAGGCTCTCGCAGCCTCAAGGCCTCGGGGGCAGAGAGGGACAGGCGGGGTCCTGGGCGCAGCCCCGGGGACCAGCTCAGTGCTCATGGTGCAGACGGGCACAGAACAGGTTCCTGTGGTCCCCTCTCCTCCCCAGCCACGTCTTATCGCCTGTTTCTCATTCTCAGGCTCAGTGAACCGTTGCGTGTACTAACGTTCCCTGAATTTTTCGAGCAGTTTCCGCATGCTAGACGTCATGAAGAACTCTGCATGCCTTGTTTAGTTCAAGCCTCAGTACAGTCCATGAAGTGGATAGTGGTTGGGTTTGTGTTTTTTTCTGGGCCCATTTTACAGATCAGGAAACTGAAGCCCAGAGAGCGGAAGCCACCCGAAGTCCCGCACTGACAGGCAGCGGGGAGGGTGGACGCGGAGGCCAGCATGCCTCGTGGTGCTTCTCCGTGGCCCTGTGCGCACGCCTGGTTAACGGCTCCCAAATTCGAAGGGCGTGGGGGGGGGAAGGGAACTGATGAGGTGGGTTCCCCGAGGACCCCGCATCTCGGTCCCCAGTGAGACGGGGAAGACCTGGCTGTCCTCTCGTGAAAGCATCTGTCGCCCATGGCACCTGGCACGGCTCCTGACCTCTAGCTAATAGGAGATGCGGCCGGGCGCAGTGGAACTAATGTTTTCTTCTCCGGGCGCAATTAGGGGTTAATTATTAGCAGTTAGGGTTCACCACATGCTCTGTGGACCTGCTGTCCCTTCCCAGAACACAGGTCTCTTGTCTTTCTGTGTCGCGGACTGTGTCCATCTGCCCCTTGGCCCTGCTAATCACTGTGGCAGAGCCCCCCCCCCGCCCCAAAGCTGGCAGCAGGGCCGTTCAGACCAGAGCTGCTGGCCCACTGTGTCTCCAGCCTGGGCCACCGGTCATTGTCAGCGTGGCACCTGGACGGACCCTCACCCCGACTCGGCCCTCTAGAACAGGTCGGGCGGCTTCTCCTGGCACTTCCCGGAGCCTGAGCTCAGCTCACCTGTCCCCTCTGCTTTTGTCTAGACGCTACTACAAGATGACCTCGGGCCTGATGCTGGACGTTGGTGGCTACATGAAGGCGCTCGAGGTACCCGCCCCGGGCTGTCCGAGCCCTTGTCAGATCTCGGGGCTCCTGGGATGTCTCCGGTCTTTCTGGAGCAGGGTGTGCTCAGTGTTCCAATTGCTTTTTATGTTCTCAAAGTAGGCCGTCCTGCCGGGGCTTCCCGCTGAGCGCCCCCTGCTCTGGAACTGCCGCTCAGCTGCACGGGTCACTCTGCGCTCCTGCCCCTCTTCCCTCCACACGCCCTGTGCGGATCACTGGCCCTCCCAGCATGCTCTCTACCACTGTCCCCTTGGACTCCGTATCTGTGTGGACCCTCTGTCTCACCCCTGACCCTGGTCACCTGCCACACCTTGATGCGTCCTAACTGGACTCCTTCCTGACTTCCTCCCCCCACTCTGCAGGCCAGGCCCGGTGGGGCTCCCCAGCGTCCATCTGACCCACTGCTGGTCAGCTGTCCCCAGCCTAGGTTGCTGCCCCAGGTCAGCTCCTGTCACCGCCCACCCTCACTGCCACATCGGCTCCTGCCTCCCTGCACTCAGGCGGGAGGGATGCACAGACGGGAATTGGAGCCCTGGACCTTCCCTCATGGAGGAACGTGATGGAGCTGGGGTGGGCAGGGAGAAGGGAGGGGAGAAGCAAGGATGCAAGGGGGAACACCGGTCAGGGTGGCCCACGCGATGCCTCGAGACTTTGCCCGCTGTGGCCGCCTCCCACGGGGCTCCTGGCGAGGGGGCCCCCGAGCGTCCCGGGCAGCCTGTTGTGGCATCACATGCTCCGGCCTCTCAGGTGTGTCTCCCGGCTCACGTGTCCTGCCCCTTGGAGGTCCCTGACCCACAGGCGCACACTGGGGCAGTCTCCGCCAGGTCCCTGAGGGAGGCCTTCCCTGCTCCGTCCCAAACCCACGCTGTGTCCTCTCTCCCAGTACGCCTGCGGTGTGGAGGCCGAGGTTGTGGGGAAGCCTTCTCCCGAGTTCTTCAAGTCCGCCCTGCAGGAGATGGGGCTGGAGGCCTGCCAGGTAGGTCGCCCTGACGGGGTGCGGGGGAGGCCGGGGACCTCACTCAGGGCCGCCTGGGGGTTTGAGGGCTCAGGCAGCCTTGTTGGACCCCCCCACCACCACCACCACGAGAGCTGATTTGGCTGGGAAGGGGGAAAAAGACAGCAAAGGAGGCCACTGAATGATTCGACCTGTCACATTAGTGTCGTATGAGTGAAAAACAGGTGTCTGTGACTTTTTCTCAGCAACATTTGCGTCGCTGAGAGGACAAGAACTGCCGGTGCCCCAAACCCTTCCCCGGGAGGCAGCGTACAGCCAGGTCGAAGAGTGCCTAAAATGAAATCATGTGCCACCTTTACATTGTGGCTCTTTGGAGACAGATTGCCTTCCGAACACACGTCTTAACAAGAAACAAGCAGTTACGATTTTAGCGTCCACGGTGCCCGCTCCAGGCCATGCGGATGGGTCCCCCCGGCTGGTGGTGTCCGGAGAGCATTGTGGGAGAAACTGGCCCCCTGTCTGAAGCTGGCCCAAGGCTGCCCTGCTGTCTGTGGACGTGGGGTGTCAGGATCCCGTGGCAAGGCCAGTGCCCCAGGGTCACCGCGGCCTCCTGGCGGTCGGGCCTGAATTCCCCATGTGAGTTCCAGTCTAGAGCGCTGGTATGTCCCTGCTCAGAGAAGGACGCCCACAGCCACAGAAATCTGGACCCTCCGTGCTCGAAGCCCCCGGTACTCACGGATGTTAGAAGGCACAGGGTCTCGGGTGCCCAGGAAGCACCCAGGAAGTGCCCTGTGAGACTGTTTGAGTGAGTGAAGACTGCGGAAATAGCTGAACTATTGTTTCATGACTGTTTCGTGGGGCAGAATCTCTTTTTATTGTGACAAATTACAAACGCACAAAAGCAGAGACAATAATAGTGATTTCCCCCCATATAATCATCACCCAGATTCAACAGTTCCCTTCTTTTACCCGTTTTCTTTCTTTAACCAAATTCCCTTCTTCTACCCCTTTTTTCTTCCTTTTTAAAAATTCACTTGTTTTTTCACTCTTGTATTTTTTTTCCTTTTCAAAATATGTTTTTATTGATTTTTTAGAGAGAGAGGAAGAAAGAGGGAGAGAGAGAAGCATCGATCGGCTGCCTCCTGCACGCCCCCTACTGGGGATCGAGCCCGCAACCAGGCCTGTGCCCCAACCGGGAATCGAACGGGGACCTCTCCGTCCCTGGCACGGTGCTCAATCCACTGAGCCACACCGGCCTGGCTCACTCTAGTGTTTTAAAGTAAATCCAGACTGACTGTTATTGTAGCCTTTCATATTATAGTGTGCCTTTAAAAAAGTGAGTTTAAACACAACTGTACAGCGCCTTAAAACACCATACAGTGGCCAAGAAGCTCACAGAAATGATGCTCAGCCTCATGAGTCCATAGGGAAGTGCAAAGCAGAACCACAGTGAGGTCCCACCGCACACCCACTTAGATGGCCGTAAGCCCGGCCAGTGTGGCTCAGTGGTTGAGCATCGGCCCATGCACCAGGAGGTCGCCGGTTCGATTCCCGGTCAGGGCACATGCCCAGGTTGTGGGCCCGATCCCCAGTGCGGGGCATGCAGGAGGCGGCCAGTCGATGTTCTCTCTCATCAATATTTCTCTCTCTCCCTCTCACTTCCTCTCTCTCTAAAAGCAATAAAGAAGAAATAAATAAGAAGGATGAAATGCTGACAGATGCTAGAATGTGGCCGGCAAGCATGGAAAGTGAAAGAGGCCTGTCCCAAAGGCCCCTGTAGGTACTGTGTGATGCTCACACGCAGCGTCCGGAATAGGCGGGTCCAGGGAGACGTGCACCAGATCCGTGGCTGTGGAGTGGGGGGTGCGGAGTGCCTGCGGACTGGGCCTGAGGTCTCCTTTTGGGGTGATAAAATGTCTGGAACCAGATGGTGGCACCACACTGTGAACGTGCTCAGTGCCACCGATCTGGAACTTTAAAATGGTTACCGTGGTAACTCTGATGTGCATTTTATCCCAGTGGAAAAAATCCACCCCCTAAAATCGGTAGCAATTCCTTAGTATTCTCTAATATCAATCCATATTTTTTATTATCCCAATCCATATTTAAATTTCTCGTCTCAGAAATGTTCCTTTACATTGATTTGTTTGAATCAAATCCAAACAAGGTCTGTGCTTGCCTTTGCCTGTGGCTATTTTGCCTCTTAAATCTCTCTTTTTAACTTTTGTCATGAAACAGTTCAGCTCTGTGCATGTAGGGAGACTAGCATCACGAACCCCGTGTCCCCATCCCTGAGCTTCAGTAACTGTCACCTGGTAAACCACTTCTAAAAATTGTCTTCAACTCTTCATTTTGAAGGAATTTCACAGTTACAAAAAAGGTGTAAAAACAGTACAAAGAATTCCCATATGCCCTTAAACCAACTTCCCAAATGCTAACATCTTACGTAACAATCATAAAACAATGATAAATTAGCACCAATACAGGACTGTTAATCTGGAGACCTGCAGACGTCATCAGCATCCCACTAATGGCTTTTTTTTTTTTTTTAATCCTCACCCGAGGATATTTTTCCATTTATCTTTAGACAGAGTGGGAGGGAGGGAGAGAGGGAGAGAGAGAGAGAGAGAGAAACATCGATGTGTCACATTGACTGGTTGCCTCCTGCGCGACCCCGACCAGGGCCGGGACAACCTGAAGCCAAGGTACGTGCCCTTGGCCGGAATCGAACCCGGGTCTCATTGGTCCAATGCTCAGTGGGCCAATGCTCTACCACTGAGCCAAACTGGCCAGGGCCCCACCAATGGCTTTTTAGGGCCACTTGCGTTCAGTAGTCTGTCCCCTCATGTTCTTTACTCTGCGCAGTTCCCAGTCTTTGTCTTCAGGGACTGTGACGTTTTTGAAGTTATTTTGTAGAATGTCCCTCAGTTTGGTTTCCCCGATGTTTCCTCATGATTTAATTGTCGGTGATGCGTTTTTGGCAGGAATCTCGCAGAAACAATGCCGTGCCCTCTGCGTACATCCCATGGAGACAAGTGTCACCTTGCCCGTTATTGGCGATGTTCTCTCTGATGCTTGTCGGAGCTGGTGTCGGCCAGGGCTTTCCACTGCAGTTACTGTTTGTCCCTTTGTGATAATAAGTATCTTGTGGGAAAGTGCTTGACACTCTGTAAATATCCTCTTCCTCTTATTCTTTTCCCTCCTAATTTTAGCATCCATTGGTAATTCTTACCTGAAACAGTTGCTGTGCTGTGTGCCAAATGGCCATTTTGTTTCCATGTTCCATCCGAGTGTATTCAGTGGAATTTGCTGTAAGGAAGAGCTTCCTTTTTCTCCCCTCTACTTACTTATTCCGACAGTGGACTCAGAGTATTTGTTTTATTTCATGAGCTACAATCCATTTCTGTCGTTACTGATTCTGTTGCTCAGATTGTCCTGTGTCTGGCTGTCAGACCCCTTTCAAGATTAGCAACCACCCACCCTCTCCTCTCCCCTAGATTATTTTGAATCAAATCCCAGATATCATATCACTTCATCTGTAAATATTTCTGTGTTTCCAAAAGGCAGGGATTCTTTTTAAAGACACAGGACAGTGCCACTGTCACATCTGAATGATACAATGATTCCTTCATGTCATCAAAGAGCCAGTCATTGTCCTCATCCCCCTGATTGTCTTATCATTGTATTGTTTACACACTGTTTGGGTCAGAATTCAAAGGAGGTCCTTGAGTTGTGATTGGCCAGTGTGAGTCTTAAGTGGTTTGTTGTGGTTGTTAACCCTCACTGGAGGATATTATTTCCATCGATTGTTAGATAGAGTGGAATGGGAGGGAGGAGGGAGAGAGAGAGAGAGAGAGAGAGAGAGAGAGAGAGAGAGAGAGAGAGAGAGAAACATTGATATGGGAAAGGCACATCGATTGGTTGCCTCCCACACGTGCCCCAAGTGGGGCCAGGAATCAAACCTGTAACCCAGGTATGTGCCCTTGACCGGGAATCGAACCCGAGACCCTTCTATGCGAGGGCTGACACTCTAACCGCTGAGCCAAACAGGCCAGGGCTTATGTGTTTTTTAAATAATTTTTCTATATTGATTTTAGAGAGAGAGGATGGCCACCTCCTGCATGCCCCCCACTGGGGATCGGGCCCACAACCTGGGCATGTGCCCCGACCGGGAATCGAACCGGCGACCTCTTGGTGCAGGGTTGACGCCCAACCCCTGAGCCACACCGGCCGGGCAGTTAAAACAACAGTATTTAGAGTTACATGAGCAGTGCGATCGCAGCCGCCTCTCAGCGCCCCCTCCACACACACACACCCCGAGATGCTGCGCCACCGACAAGTGAGACCAGGGGAGCTGAGGGCTCGCACCTGAGTAGTCCAGCTTAGGTGAGGTCCCCCTTTCCATCTTTTTCTGTTGGGCATTTTCCAGTTATTTTCTGTCACCCCAAAGGGAAGCCGAGGCCCCTGTAGGGGGGAGTCAGGTTAATGCGGGCTTCTCATTAGGCAGCTGCAGGGACTTCGGCTGGAGCAGGTGGGGTGGGTTAGGAGTTTGGATTCCTGGCCAGTTGTCGCCGAGGCTGTGGTCCCTGAGCCGCCCAGTCCCCACAAGCACCTAGGTAACTGAGGACGGTTTTCTCTGCCAGCTCTGAGCTCCCTCCCGCCTCCCGTCTGCCCCGCCCTCGAATGCCATTTCTGTCTCTCCCCTTGACAGGCAGCTGAGTGGCAATTGCCGGTTCCTAATGCCCCCTCCCCATGCCACCGTCCTTCTAAAATGTTCGCCAGTGTGACGAGGTCCAGGACGTGTGGACATTTTAAAGCAGTATTTCAACACGAGGTCCTTTCAGACGAGCTGCGTCTCACGCCCGTGGCAGTGGCTCCCTGTCCCCGCTGCTTCGTCTCATGAGAAATGCCCGTGAGGAGCTGTCTGGCCGCCGAAGTGCCAGGCCGTGGCCACCTCACATTCCTCGAGCTGCTCTAATCAATAAAGTTATCACCAGTCATTTCCCTGACGACGGCTTCTTCCAGACCCGGACCTGCTCCTCGCTGGGCACTCTGCAGGCTGCCCGGGAACCGCTGTAAGCCCTCGAGTCCATCTCTCCAGCCCGTCCGCGGCGGCCTGGAAACGGCAGCTTGCTGCTTTCACTCCAGCAGATGGGAGTTCCACCTCACTGGGGCCCAGGCCTCTCTGGATTCGGTGAGAAGGCCAAGCAGAACACACCTCAAAGGTTACTTCTAGAAATACCTCACCCTGTCAGTTCAAGGCTTCTGCACCGGTGGGTGGTTTTATTGCTTCGCCCTAAAGCCCAGACGACGTGAAGGGCAGTTCTCCTTAATCATAGAAGTTCCGCCAGTTGCAAATTGTGTGGGTTCCATGGAAGTTGGGACTGTTCAAACCAGAGCGCTTAGCAGTGCCAGGAGCTGGGCGTGCCCATTTCACAGACGAGGAGCCCGAGGCATGGAGAGGAAGGGCCCAGGGTACTCACCACCACGTGCCGGGCACACGGTTCTGGCGTGTCCGTTCATTTCATGGAATCTGCTCCAGCGCCTGTCGCGGGTGCTTGCGTTTCCATCCTGAGGTTACGACAGGGTTTCTCAGCCTCTGCACTGTTGCTGTTTCGGGGCCAGATCATTCCCTGTGGTCGGGGCTGTCCTGTGCCCTGTGAGGTGCTCAGTAGCACCCCCTCCCCTCGCTGTGAAACTACAGAAGTCTCCAGACATTGCAGATGCCCCCGGGGAGCACGATCGCCCCCAGCTGAGAACCACAGTTTTGGGGAGCAGTTACTCTGCTGTGAGGAGTAAGGCTGGGTGTCCCTCCAGGTCTCTGCTGTCCCCCAGTTCTCAAGGAGGGGCCAGTGGCTTATCAGAACTTTTAGGTTTGGTAAATGAAGTTTGAAAAGGCATATGTAGGAGTATAATATTTTCTTTTTTTTTAACTTATTTTTCTTTATTGATTTTAGAGAGAGAGGAAGGGAGAGGGAGCGAGAGAGAAATATCGATGAGAGAGAACATAGATTGGCTGCCTCCTGCATACCCCCACTGGGGATCGGGCCCACAACCTGGGCATGTGCCCTGACCAGGAATCGAACTGGCGACCTCTTGGTGCAGGGTCAACGCTCTACCCCTGAGCCACACCGGCCGGGCAGGAGTATAATATTTTCTAGCGTGAAAAACAAAACAAAACATACACACACACACACACACAAACAGTTGGCAGAATACAAACTATAGAAAATAAAGCTAGACAAGATCTCGGGTGGTGAGGGTTAGTGCTCTCGGGACAGCCTATGAAACCTGGGGCGAGGTGTGTGGGTTCCTCGAAGAGCGGAGAGGGCTGGGCATAAAGCATGGACTCACATGGGCTCTGCCCATCATTTTGTTCCCTGGGTCTCAGGGCACTAATTCCAGCTGTGGGGTGGGGAGGCCTGTGGGTGGGGAGCAAACGTCCACATGGGGAACACTTGGGGCTCCTCATCTCTCCCTTGGCCCCTCCCCATCAGGGGTGTCCACAGAATGACTGTCCCCAGCCCTGCCCCCAGCTGTGTGCAGTCTCTGGGTGTCAGGTCAGGGAGGAGTTGAGGGACAGAGGGCCAGGAGGAATCCCCCGGACAGCCAGAACATCTGTGAAGCCTGGGCTTCCTTGGGAAAGCTCGTTAGCACTCACAAACATCACGTATTAGACGGGTTCTTCCCCTGGCACCTAGGATGGCATAGCACACCACGGCAGGCAGACAGACATTTCCGAAGAATGAGTGGGTCTGCTTTTGAGCCCACACCGGAAAGGCTGCGCGGGCCGTGGTGCCGCTGCGCCCCGGACTCCTGGCCTGCGGTGCTCTGGCGCGTCTGTCCTCCCCTCTCCGCACTGCAGGCGGGAAGGCGTGTGAGCCGGGCTGACAGGGGCGGTTTCTTTATTTCCCCCGACAGCGCACCTCTTGACCTCTATCTTCTCACCAATGATTTTTTAAATCCTCAATGATTTGGCAATAATTGCTCCTCCTCGTGCGATTATTGCCCTTCACCGATAGTAAATCTGTGAAATCCCCAGGGCCCCAGTGCATTTTGGTATTCGGAGCCCACAAGCTGGCCCGGACAGGCATCGCTGCCCCCGACGGGCACCCGGCGTGCCCACACCGCTCTCCTCCAGCCCCACTCGGCCTCGGGCCCGGGCGTCTGCTCCTCCCTGAGAGTCCCTCCTCTGAGGGCCCAGATATTTCCGGTGCCACCTGCACGGGCCACACCCTGTAACCTCTCTCCTGGAAGCCCCTCCAGCCTCTGCTTGAGATGGTTAAGTGACGGGCGCAGCCTGTGCGACTGTTAGCAAAGCCTCCTGTTTCCGCGGACCCACCTCTGCCCCGTCCGGGCGGCACCAGCTTGCTTTGTCTTTTCCCACAAGCCCCTCATGGTTCCTTCTAATCTGAAGGCCTATTCACAAGATGTTTCCAAGGACAATGCTTCGGGCTTATTAGCCTTTTGGCATTCATTGTGTGGCCTGCCCTGGTGAGTGGTGGCAGATGGTGTCCCCTGCTGGGAATACTCTGACCCCTCCCCCTGCACCCCCCTTTGGATCAAAGTGAAAAATCTGACCTCCTCCAGGAAGCCTTTCCTGACCACCTCCAAGCCCCCAAGGTCAGGCCTCGCAGCCTCCCGCGCCTCATCGCAGGTCCTCTGTGCGTTTGAGAAATTAGCTGATGCGCCTCTGTCTTCTGCGCTTGGCTGGCAGCTTCGTGGGCGCAGGGGCTGTCTCTGACTCAGTGGGTCCCCACTGCCCGGCCCCCAAAGGCCCGAAGCCAAAGTGCGGGGCCACTGAGGCGGAGTGCCGCGGAGACTGGACTGTCCAGTGGGGCCAGGTTAGCAGTTTCCTCCATAAACATTGTCTTTCTTCCCGTTAAACATGGATAGATAACTTATTATGTCCAGGCGCTGACCTGGATGCTTAACTCCCGTGATTCTATGTACACGTCACACTGATTCCGCCCACTTCACAGCTCCACGGGAGGCTTGCCGTGGTCCGTCACTGCTGGGCGTCCAGTGTCTTGGAAAACGTGTCTTGTGTGGTCTGTCTGACTGTCCAGTCGTTCCAGGTGGGACAACATGTCTTCAAGGCTGCTTTTCCAAATGATGTCCGGGCTTCAAACATTTCCTGTGTGTGTGTGTGTGTGTGTGTGTGTGTGTGTGTGTGTGTGTGTGTGTGTTTGCATATTATTTTGTTTTTTATAGGTTGTACCTTCACTATTGAAAGCAAAAACCTTTTTTTTTTCTTTATTGATTTTAGAGAGGAAGGGAGAGGGAGAGAGAGATAGAAATATCATAGAAACGTCGATGAGAGAGAACATCGATTGGCCGCCTCCTGCATGCCCCCCACTGGGGATCAGGCCCACAACCTGGGCATGTGCCCTGACCGGGAATCGAACTGGCGACCTCTTGGTGCATGGGTCGATGCTGAACCACTGAGCCCACACCGGCCGGGGGAAAGCAAAAGCCTTTTAAACTGTACCCTTCAAAGATTTGCCAGAGATACACTTGGTTTTCGCAGACCCAACGATTGGCAGAGTAACCCGGCTACAGAGCATTTGGTCGTAGGTAAAATTCAGCCCACCTGCTCACCTACTGACTGACTGCAAATGGCCCAAACATGCAGCACTCAGAGCCCGGGGAGCAGTGGGGCATGTGGTTAAGGTGTGTTGACCTTTAATTAATAGAGTGGTGATCCGGCCTTGTGTAATGTGTATGATGGTGGTTTTAAGCATCAAATCAAGCAGTTTGTGTCAAAAGGGCAGAGGGGCACAAGATGGGAACTGCCGACGTGGATTCTGAGTGCCTTTCCCTGCACGACAGGCTGTCATGATCGGGGACGACATCGTGGGTGACGTTGGCGGGGCCCAGCGGTGCGGGATGCGAGCGCTGCAGGTGCGGACCGGGAAGTTCAGGTGAGCACCTCGTGTGGCCAGGTCACCTGCCACCTCCCTCCGTGGGTTCCTGGGGTGGCCACGTTTTCATTTTGTCGTGTCCAAGCGGAAGAGCTGGTGCAGGCATCCACTGGGTGGTACGTGGCCGTCCTCCGAGGACAGCCCGGCTGCCCTCCCGCAGCAGATCGTGGTGACGTGAAGCAGCTTTGGTGCCAGGTCCGAGTTTCAAAACGGATTTGAGATGTGTCACGTGGAGACAAAAGGGCTAAGGCTCCGCCATTCGAGGCTGCCGCCTGCAGCCAGTGGGCAGGGACCTCTCTGCTGCTGCCACTCTCTGGAGCCACGGGCCGCCCCACGGGAGCCACGAGCTGCAGGCGGCTCTCAGCACCTGAGTGGCTGGCCCAGGTGGACAGGCGCTGGAAGTCACGACACACATGAGCTCACTGAGTGGGAGAAGCAGAGGTGAAAGTGCTCATTCATAACTTTTCGTACTGATGACTTCATGTTACTTTCACCTGCTTATTTTTATTTTTGCTAATGTGGCTACTAGAAAGTTCTAGCTTGCCCCTGCGGCGCTCTGCAGGGCTCAGGGCTTTTCTGTCGGGCAGTGGGGCCCCTGCACCGCGCCCTTCTCCCAGCAGAGGGCACTCTGGGCACACAGACCGCACCTTGCCGGGGCAGGGCCCATGGGGCCCGAATCCAGAGGCCCGGCAACCTGCATGGTGTTCTCTGCAGGTGTGCGGCCGGCTCCGGCCAGTGAACAGCCTGGGAAGTCAGCTGGCACCCTGGCGACCAGGCCTGCGGTCCTTCCCTGCAGCCCCCCGGGCAGCACCCAGCTCCTCCCAGGGCTGCCCACCTCCAGAGCTCTCCACCCCTGTGGCCAGCTGTGTGAGCAAGCCGCACGAGGTCTGAAGGTTAGCATGCCCCCGTCACCAGATGTGAGCTGGGCAGGGACAGGGGCTGTGTCCAGTGTGTGGATGTGTTCTTACTGCATGCTGGGCCTCGTCCCAACTGCCTTGCGTGGCCTCACAGGAACCTAGGGCCCCTGGCTGGGTCCGCAGGGCACTGGAGGGCCCCGTGGACCCTGCCCTCTGTCAGTGGCCTTGGTCTAGAGCCAGGTGAGTGGAGGAAGGCCTTGTCACCGGCACAGGTGGCAGACAGCCGTGTGGTGAGCCCAGTGCTCACACCAGGCCACAGGGCTTCTCTTGGCTTGAGGCCAAGGGCAGGGATGGGGAGGCTGAGCCGAGTGCGAATCCGGATGGGGGTCCGGCCAGTCTGGTGCTAGAAAAGAAAGGAGGCTTAACGGGGCGACTCAGGGCTCCTGGTAGCCCAGCTGCAGGAGCCTCAGGCCAACGCCTTGTAGATGCGCGTGCACACACACACACACACACACACACACACACACACACGCACGTAGGGGTGCGCACACGCGCACAGGCCAGACTGTATGTCTGAGGCCGCAGTGCTGCTGGGGAGTGTAGGATTTGGACTTGCTCGTGGCTGTGAGCTCTACCTGTGACCTTCGATGTCTTCCTTCCCCATGCGTCTTCCTGCCTTTATCATAAAGTGGCCCAAAGGGAGGAGGATGAAGCCTTGGAGCTGGGAGAGGTCACAGGGTGGCCCGAGCTTGGGAAGCCCGTCCTCTCCCAGGAAGGGCGGGTCGTCTCTGGCAACACCACTGGGAGCAGGGAGAGGCTCACTGGGCCAACAGTCTGCAAACACACCCCACCCGGCAGGGTGGCCCGAGACACGGACAGAGCAACACAAAGCTTTCTCTTCATACCTTCTCTGTTTGGACATCTTGCCCCGCCAGGGTGTGGCCCTCACCTAGCTGGCAGGTGAAGGCCTTTTGGGCGTTCTCCCCACCTGCCCTGTTCCTGGCAAGCCTGACGCATTGGGCCTGCCGGCAGAACCTTCCAGCCTGAGGTCAGGCGGCTGCTGCTCCTTCCGACTCCTCTCGGTCCTCCCGTGGCCACAGGCCCCGGGTGGAGGAGGGTGTTTCCTTCATCAGGGGCTCTGTGCCCACTGATGGCAAGTCCTTGTGGCCCAGTGAGTCCTGGAGACCCAGCGGGTGCCTCAAGGGGCCTGGCCCAAGCCACCTAGCCAGGTGTCACAAAAGCTATCACCTTTCTCCTGCTGGGAGCATCCTGCCCTGGTGGTCAAATCCTACAAAGCTCTGGGTCCAGACTGTTGCCACCCCCTCCTGTGTTGTCTCCTGTGGGGCAGGGATGGGTCCTGGCCCTGTGTCCCCATCCTGGAGAATTCAGACCGGGGTGTTCTTCCCAGTGTCAGGAGGCCCTGTCTGACCGGGCGCGGAGCAGCTGTCCACAGACCCTCCTCGCGGATGTGCGGGGGCGGCGGTGCTGCCCTGTTCTCCATCACTGCCCCGTCCCACGCTGCATGCCGCCAGCCCCCTGGGTCCCCGACGGCCCCACCCCAGCGTGGGAATGAGCCAGCGACTCGAGCCCGCGTGCGCCGTCCCTTATTTGTCATTTAATGTACTTTAGGTTGGAAGGTGTGTCCTTGACAAGCAGCTGGTCCTTTTGGACTCGAGAGGGAGAGTCTCCTGGGCCCAGACTCCAGATGTCGTGTGAGGGCCCCTCCTGGGCTGGGGCTCAGTGATCCATTTGCTCCCAGGCTTTGCTGGGGCTCCTGTGCCTTTGGGGGCTCTCCACCCAGCAGGGCGGCTGATGGCTCAGGGTTCCAGCCGCCTTGCCCGAGGCTGGAAGGTGAGGGTGCAGAGTGCTGGGCGGAACCCCGAGCCCACCCCGAGCCCTGAGACCGCTGCTGCCCCCGGCTGGGGCTCCTGTGACTTCGCCGCCACTGACTTCGTTCTTCCTGTGAGAGGCTCCGGCTTCTGTTTGGAATGGAACAGAATTTTCTTCTCATGCCAGGTGGTTAGGGGAGGCGAGTGAACCTGGGTTCATTTTTCCGCAGCTGCAATGGTCAGAGTCAGGCCAGGGGAGTTCCGGCCAGGCCAGTGCTCGTCCCCCAGAGTGACCACTGTGGGGCCCGCAGGACTACACAAGCCCCTCTCTCCGGGTCCCCCGTGTGCCCCAGGAAAGCAGCTCTGTGGAGGTGGCTGTGACTTGAGCAGGGTCCACCCAGGGCAGGCCCCAACGTTGTCACCTGATGCCACCCGAGGGCCTGGCGGAGGGAGGTGACAGGTGGCAGCCCAGAAGTCACATCCTTGCTGCCTTTGTGGTCAAAGCCAGCTGAAGCCGAGCTGAAGCCCTTCGCCCCTGTGTGGGGGTGGCAGGCAGGTCTGGGCAGCTCTGTCCGGCCGAAGCATGTTGGAGAGGTAAGGGGACACCGCACGCTCCGTGTACAGCAGGACCTGCCGCCTGGCCGACCGATCTCAACCCAGCGTGAACCCGGCTGGGGCTCTGCGGGTGCCCCTGAGGGCTGTGGGAGCCCGCCCGCGGGGGAGCCCCTCTGAGATCGGGGGACAGCCTCTGGGAGCAGTGCGGTGGCTGGGTGGCCAGGGCCATCGCGGGGAGTCCTCAGAGCTACTCATTGTGGCCACTGTTTTCTAACACCCAGGGAAGGTGCATTTTTGACCCATGGATGGGGTCTCTGATTTCTGCATGTTCCCCAGAAACAATGAAAAAGGAAAGGGGGCTCGTGCCCTGCCCACCCCCATCCTCGCAGACACAGCTCCACGAAGTTCTTGTTTCTGACTGTGGGCCACACGACACTTGCTTTTGTTTGTGTTGAGGTCTGTCTGTGTGGTGGGCAGGACCCAGGGCGTGCTACCCGCTGACGCTCCCCTCCCCCTCCCCAAATATCTGCGGAGCACCTTCGGTGGGCCGAGGTAGAGAGAATGGCAGGGTCCCTGTCCCCCAGGGCTGTTCTTTCTTGTGGGGAGGGGCAGCAGGGGACCAGTGGCCAAACCCACAACAAGATCCTTGTGGAGGGAGAGGCTGCTGGCCCTTTCCTGACGCCGGCCGGCCAGCCTACCTGTCCACACAGCTGCCCCTGCCAGCTCACACCCGGCCCGTCCCTTCGGCCGCGCCCATCCCTGCCTGGCCCCTCGCTGAGCCCATGCACGCCCCGCGGAGGTGTTGGTGCTCTCCAAGGGCCACGGTCTTACTGGGGGTGAGGACCGTCACCAGGACAGCGGTCAGCAGTCTCCAAAGCGTCATAGTACGGAGACAGGATGGGTGGTGGGCACCTTTTGTTTCTGTCTGCTCTGAGTGTGGTCCCTCTGTTCTGTGGGGCGGCCCTCCTGCACCCCACCACGGGGCCACAGGCCGGGCATGGGGCTCGGGCCCGGCCAGCTGGAGCACGCTGAACCCCTGGCCGCAGTGACGGGCATGTGATCAGCGTCCGGCCGGTGAGTTGGCCCAGGGTTTTCCAGAGCCCCCAGGAAAGTGGCCAGTGAAATACGAGCTGAGAAGCACCAGTGGCCATCTCTGTGGCCCCAGGGGAACCCTGCCCAGAGGTGCGGCGCCAAGCAGGAGGGCGGAGCCTGGAGACCCCAGTCACCTTGTGTACCTGGACCGAGCTCGTTCCGCCGGCCCCTCTCTGGCCTTCTCAGGAGAGCGGACCAGTCCCTTGGCATTTTTGTAGCGAGGCCGCAGGAGGGTGCGGAGGCGGGACGGGCCAAACCGGCTCTCCGTCTCCCTGGCCAGTCAGCCAGGCGGGCTTCTCGGTGCCATGTGCCCACTGGGGAGCCGTCCCAGGGCGCTGCTTCCTTCCCACAGGCGGATTTGTGGTGTGCCAGGCCGGTGCCCCTGCAGCCTTCCGCCAGGGCCGGAGAGACCTCTGCAGTGGCCTCCGGCGGGCACCGCTGCTGGCGTTCTCTGGGCTCTGGCAAGTGCTGGAAGGGCCCTCATTTAACCTCGGGGAAACTGTGCCCAGGAAGGTGTGCCCGAGCTGTTCCAAAATAGAACTGGTGCCCGCAGAGGGGGGGTCCTTGTCACTGGAGATGACCGCAGAAGCTGGCAGACCTCCTGCTGGGAGGCCGACGAAGGGACCTCAGTGGCCAGTGGCCAGGGCCACATAAAGCCTCAGGCCATCTGGAGAGTCTGGTGGCATTGAACGGGCACCTGTGGGTGCCAGTCGTTTCTGTACCTCTGGTTCCTAGGACCACCCCGGGGTGCAGGTCTCCCCACCCGTAGACACTGGGATTTCAGTGTCACTAGCTGCCATTTGCAGATGTAGAAACCTAAGCCCAGACAGGGCAGGGGTGTGGGTACTGTCATCCCGGCCGCGATGCCACCCACTTGCGACCTCTGCCTCTAGGTGTGGGCTGCGGACGGCAGGGCCGGACCCTGCGGGTAGAGCCCAGGACAGACGCAGGAGTGCAGGGGTATGGGCTATGGATGGCAGGGCCGGACCCCGCGGGTAGAGCCCAGGACAGACGCAGGAGTGCAGGGGTATGGGCTATGGATGGCAGGGCTGGACCCCGCGGGTAGAGCCCAGGACAGACGCAGGCGTGCAGGGGTGTAGGCCGCAGCAAGGCGGGTGGGAGAGGCGCCCTGTTAGCAGCGATCTGGATGTGTCCGCATCTCTGGGTGTCTTCTGAACATCTTATGATGAAAGTGTAATGCCCGTATGAGAACAAGAATTCTTATTTAAAGTACATTTGCGCCCTGGCCGGTTTGCTCAGTGGTTAGAGCCCTCGGACCAGAGAGTCGCGGGTTCGGTTCCCGCTAAGGGCACGTACCTCAGTTGCAGATTGTCCCCGGCCCTGGTTGGGGTCATGTGGGTGGCGACCACTCAATGTGTCTCTCTCACGTCGATGTTTCTCTCTCTCTTCCTCCCTCTCTCCCTTCTGTTCCCCCCTCTCTCCCTCCCGCTCTATCTGAAGATAAATGCAAAAAATGTCCTCAGGGGAGGATAAAAAACATAATAATTAAAATAAAGTACATTTGCACCCTGCCCCCAGGTTTGTGAATTTGGAGGATTCTTAAAAAGAAAAACTACCCCAAAGTACAACTTTATCAGTTAGTTGTACCGCGGCTGGGCCTGTGCATAGCTTTAACCTGATCCCCAGAGCCCAGCCAGGGGCCCTCCTCACAGACCAGACTGTTAAGCTGCACACGGGCCTCCTCTGATGGAGATGCCACAGCCCCAGCCTGGCGGCTGCCTCCTCAACTCAAAAGGACACACACAGCCGGAGGCGAGGCGCGGTCTGCACCCTCGGGGTGTCTCATCCAGGAGGGATCAGGGGAGGGCTCCGGTCCCTGTGCCTGTAACCCGACGCCTCCTCTCTGACCTGCCCACAGCATTCCCCCTCCCTGACCGCAGAGTATGGCCTCATTCCGCCCTACACTCACCCCGGGCCCCACACACCACCTCGCACACGCGTGCACGCACATTCACACCCACTCATCTGCACACTCAGACCTGTGGCCCGGTGGCCACCTGAGGGAGGGACCCCCGTCTCAGGAGCATGGAATGGGTGCCTGGGGCCGTGGTCTCTGGACTTGCAGACTGCAGACCCCAGGGCGGGGTCGGGTGTGTGGGACATACCTGGAGGGAGGTGGTTACAAGGTGGATCGAGGCCCCCCTGGCTGAAGGGCAGACCAGCCGGGAGCTGTCCTAGGAAGCCAGCCCAAGCCCACCTGCCTCGTGTCATGTGACAGACAGCGCTGCCGCCAGGCAGGGAGAGGCCTGGTGGAGACCTGGGAGGATGGGGCAGGGGGCAGGGGGCAGTGTCAGCCACAGACCGCTGCTCTGGAGGAGGAGCCCAGGGGAGCCCACGTCTCCTGCCTTCTCCTCCACATTCTCCCCCATGCCCACTCCCTGCCCTGCACCTCTGCCCTTGGCTTCGTGCCTCTTTCCAGACCTTTTAGGGTCAACTTGCCTGCTCCCTTCCTCCTCGCACTGCTGTCTGCTGGGGCCGCTAGAGGGCGCCTGGCCGCCAGGGCCCGGACAGGCCCAGCCTGGTGGAGCCACGTGGGCCGGACGCACAGGCCCACACCGGCCCGCACACAGCTGCACGCCCTCTCTTTCCCGGCAGACCTGCCCGTGGGCCCTGCCTCTGCGAGCCAGGCCCTGGGAACGGTGTGGCGGGGCCTCCCCAAGCTTGCCCACCCCTGGCTCTCAGCCCTCCCCTGCCACCCTTCGTGGGTGTGGTCGGTGAGGCGTGGAGAACACGGAGGTGCTGGGGGCCACGGGTTTCACCGCCGGCCGCAGTGAGCGTCTGCTGCAGCCCGGATCCCGGACTTGGAGCAGGTGGATGGGCCCGAGTCAGCTTTGCCTGGGCCCTTCTTCTCCAGCTCACACCTCCGAGCAGCCTGAGGACTGAGTGCTCTTGGCATGCCCCCCCCCCCAGTCCCTGTGCCCGAGAGAGGCTGGGTCTCCACTCAGGAGGGCAGCCCTGCAGGCCCTCCTGTCTCTGTCCGGCCTCCACGCCTCTGCTCGTGCTGTGCCCCCCGCCTGCCCCCCACCCCTTTCTCCGAATGCCCAAATTCCACCGTCTTCAAGGCCTTCCCTGGCAGACGGTGATGGGATTCCTGGAGCCCCCCACCTGGAAGGGCCTTAGGGAGCCAAGTCTGGCAGAGGTCAGGCAGGCCGTGGAAGCTGGGGTCCATGCTGGCTCCCCCACCAGGGCTGTTTCTCCTGTACCCCCGATGCACTCGCCTCCGGGAGAATTACCTGGTACTCCTCGAGTCCCCACAGCCTTTTCCTTTCCGAACCGCTTTTGAGATTTCCAGAGTAGACAGAAACTCGTGAGCCCTTCCCCCAGACCCAGATCCAGACCCGGCTGCGTTCTCCAGCTGCCGCGTTAACTCCCTTACGGAGAGGAGGACCGGTCCTTGACCCACAGACCGGGCAGCCCCTCTCCTGTCTGTCGGTCTGGGCCCTTTCCCGGCCTGGCCTGGATGTCACCACGGGGACAGCGGTGAGGATCCAGGACAGTCGCTGCGTCCGGTGTCTCCTCGTGCTGCGGCCCAGGATGTGCGTCTGGGGCCCGCCCAGCACAGGAGGGATGTCGTGGGAGACGGCGATGTCATTTGGTCGGGTGGCGGCTGCCGTGGCGTGAGGTGAGGGATGGTTTCTGTGATCGACCACTGTCAGGAGAAACTCTGGGGCCGCGTCAAGTCCTGTCCCTCGGCCTGCTTTCATCCACCAGCTTGCACGCCGCCGCTGCAGCTTGAGTGCGTTATTTCTGGGGTGGTTCTCAGTCGGTATTGATGTTCCACTGCAGGGGAGAACGATTTCCTCTCCCCACTGTTTACTTATACCAGTGAGGACCGTGGACCCGTTTAATTCACTGGTTTATAGTCTGTCACTATCATGATTCATTCCGACGCTCAGCGGTCCCCAAATTGGTCGGTGACGGCCCCCCACGCTGGCCTGCGTCCTGTTCCCTCATCCCGACCACGTGAGCCCGTCCTCACAAAAACAAAGGGGGGGCGTCCCAGGCTCACCGTGTTCTGTCCGTCTCAGCCCTGGAGTCAGCCAGTTCTCCAAGGAGCCTGGCTCCTCTGTGGAAAGTGATATTTGGAATCAAAGGCCTGGTACTAGTTGTTCTCGTGGTGCCTCTCGGACCCTCCCGTGGACAGAGCAGGAAACGTGTGCATGCGAGAACATGCGTGATGCGGCATCCATTCACACGTATCTGCACCCGAGTGACAGTATCGAAACCATGTGTTCACGCCAGCACCTCTGACTCGAGTCCAGCGCCCCCGGGCTCATCCCAGCCTCTGCCTTGGCTGACGTGTACCTTCCTCCCCAGCAGAGAACCCTGCTTTCCGTCACTCTCTCCACCTGCGTATCTGCTCACTTCACTTGTACGAGACAGTCCTGACCTCGCTGGGCTGCACCCAC
This sequence comes from Tadarida brasiliensis, assembly GCA_030848825.1. Classification (NCBI taxonomy): domain Eukaryota; kingdom Metazoa; phylum Chordata; class Mammalia; order Chiroptera; family Molossidae; genus Tadarida; species Tadarida brasiliensis. The sequence continues at coordinate 2,745,728 of CM061271.1, forward strand.
CGCACCCCGCCCCAAGCCCTCCTCCCGTGGGGCCTGTCCCCTCCCACGCCCGGGGTCTCGGGTGCGCTCCACAGGAAGGACCACCCCAGGCCTTGCCGGCTCATCTGCCTCTCCCTTCCCCTCCTTGAGTGACGGGGCTGGGTCTTTGCCAGTTCTGTTGCCCCCACAACGCCTCGGTTTACCCTCCACGTTTGTTAAACTGGGTAACAATAGTCTTCCCCGTCGGGAGGGGCCTTCCAGCTTCCAAGACTGTTTGCACGTTTGGGGTTCTCATCCGAGCCCCACCTGTTCATAAGATTTCTGGAAACGTGGGCAGTGGGGATAGGGACGTCGCGTGTTTCGTGGCTGGTTGGTTTGGCTGCAGGGGCACGCAGGCCCCCACGGAGGGCTCAGTCACAACCTGTCTCTGTGCACAGGCCTCTTCCTTCCTGTGTGTGTGCATGTGTGTGCATGTGCAAGCACGTTTGTGTGTGCATGCGCATGTGTGCATGCATGTGTGCGTGTGTGTGCTCATTTGTGTGTGTGCGCGCGCGTGTGTGCGCATGTGTGCATGCGCGCAGTGCTTCCCCACCTTGACTGATCCCGGAGCAGGTAGACATGCTTCCTCTCCAGGCTGTGGTTCTGGAAAGGCCTGTGGGGTGCCAGCTGCAGGAGAGGGAGGCCGGGGCAGCGGCGGGCGCAGCCAGCACAGAGGCCTGAGTGGTCGAGCGCCCTGCCAGTGGCCCTGCCTCCTGCTCTGCCCCCAGGGAACGTCCACACTCGGGAGTAGGGACCAGCTCTGTGCCCCACAGAGGGCTGGTGAAGGTGGGGGTCTGGAGCCCAGCCCGGGAGCCCGACAGCTGGGTGTACATCGTCACCCCACCACTGGGTAACCCTGCCGTCTCATGTGCTTGGTGTGAACCTCGCTGGGCCTCCATTTCTGTATAAACCATCTGTGAAATGGGGCCGCGGGAGCTGCTACCTCCCACAAATAGTGTGTCCCCAGAAGTTCCTGTCGTCATTATCGTCATACCTGCAGGCATCAGCACCCTCCACCCCAGCACGGGGGCCAGTGAGGCTCCCTGGGGTGGGACGTGGCCCTGAGCTGAGCTGCCGGGCTGCCACTGGAACGGACACACTCCCTGCGACCAGAGAGCGCCACGCCCGGTGCCTGCCCTGTGGTTTTGCCAAGTCCAGCATCCAGAAGCCCCGAGCCGCTCACGCCTCTCTACCGACTGCAGGCACTTCCTGTCCTCGCCCCTGCTCTGCTGGGCTGCCCTCCTGAGCCCTCCTCACTGTCCCTCTCTCCACCCAGTCATCCCCAGGCGTGCAGGTGGGGGTTCCCAGCACTCCATCACCACCCTCTGCACCCAGCTGGCCCTGCGGCCTCCCCACCCCGGAAGGTGGGTTAATAATACTCACCACCCCTCTCTGGAGACAAGGAGAGGAAACCATGTCTGCCTGGCGGGCTGAGAGCCATAATTAATGGGCCGATGAGTGTCCTGATCCTCGTGAGGGAGAAAGAGGGGCTCTGGGCTGTCCTCACCGAGCAGTGGCTGAGCTGGCCACCGCCTTTCGTCCTGTGGTCACTGCCTCGAGGCTGGACCCTTCACCTCCCACCTCACCGCCTCAGCCCTTTCTCAACCAGGCCTAGCTGGACAGGGCTGGACGTGTGGCCCCCATCCTCTGGAAAACGCCAAGGTCACGTGGACCATCCTTGGCTCCTCCCCAAGTGCCCCTGAGCCCGCAGAGGGCCAGCCCGGCGAGGTCCCCGCAGCCCGGGGAGGTCCCCGCAGCCCGGCAGACCCCCGCAGCCCGGGGAGGTCCCCGCAGCCCGGGGAGGTCCCTGCAGCCTGGCAGGCCCCCGCAGCCCGGGGAGGCCCCCGCAGCCCGGGGAGGCCCCCACAGCCCGGCAGGCCCCCGCAGCCCGGGGAGGCCCCCGCAGCCAGTGCTGCACTGGCTGGCCCTGCAGAACTGGGAGGAGGACCCCTTTGCTGATTAATATGTATACGCTTGGGGTTTAATTGGAGCATAATTGTAATCCATATGCCTGTCAAGGTAATTACACTTATAAACCTAATATAGTCCATAGCTCAAAGTGTGCAGAGCTCATTAAGGCAACTATAATTAACATTTACAAAAAATCTTGCAATTACTGGAATACCCTCTAAGCTGGCCTTCTGAGCTGGTGACGGGGCTGGTGACAAGGCTGGTGACCAGGCTGGCCTAGGCTCCCTGCCTCCGGGGCCTCTGAGTCCACACCTCGGCCTCTGGGCGCCGAGAGCGCCCCTCACCTCGCCGGGTGGGGTCAGCACCCACAGTCACCCTGATGATGGTGACCCCAGGGGAGCCAGGTCCTGTGACTCGGCGTCCCCAGCGCTCAGCTGTGCTCTGGCCCCGGAGAACAGCGGATCCTGAAGAAAGAAGGAGAAGCTGCATGTTGAATGAGAGGGAAAAACAAACCCCAGGGGCTGCCCCCCCCTCCACCCCAGCCCCCCCCCTGCCCCTGCTGCAGCCACACTGTGCTGTCCTCACTGCCAGCGAGCAGCGGGGCCTGGCGCTGTGGGGCTGCAGGCCGCAGGGCGAGAGGCCATGCAGGGTCAGGACGGCCGGCCAGTGCCCAGGGCTGCCGTGGGCTGGTTCTGACAGGAGCTGCAGGAGATGCAGGCGCTCGGGGCTGTGGGTGTCGCAGGGCCTCGGAATCAGTGTCTGGGAAAAAGAACGCTCGAAGGCACAACGTTCCAGACCTCACCCCTCCTCGCTCCACCTTCCCAACCTCCGGGAAAGTCCACCAGGGCCAGGGCCGCTCCCGTCCCTGTGTGGCCCGGTTCCTGGTAACAGCAGCTGTGAGCGGCACGGAGCGTGCTCCCAGCGCCTCCTGGTCCGGAGCGGATGAGCGGCAGCCCCAGCAGGCCGTGTCCATGGGCGATGGCCGCCGGCTGGTCTGGAGCCTGCTCTTTCCTGCTCAGGACAGCATAGTGCTGGGGGGTCCCGTTGTCCTGCAGCGTCGTCCTCAGGACAGGCGCGCCTTTGCGAGGGAGTCCAGCGTAGAGAGCCTTGAGCCTGTGGAGAGGGGCTGTGGCGGGCCTCACCGGCGACCTTGGCCACTTTAAGCTGGTGCGACCTTGGCCCCTTGAAGACTCAGTTTATACGGGGTGGGGCAAAAGCAGATGTGCAGTTGTTCACATGGAAAATAATGCAATAATCAACCAATAGTAATGCAAAAATAAACTCTGTTTGGTGAACTCACAGCTGTAAACCTGCTTTTGGGCCACCCTGCGTAGCGGGGATATGACAGTGATTGAACTACACAGTGTGCTCTGTACGTGCGTAGCGGAGTCCGGGCACACCTAGTGCTCCGTGAAGGCGGCTGCTGGTGTCACAGGAGCCCTGGAGGGGCAGAAGGCACGGGGCAGGCGAGGGGGCGGGCCAGTGGGGCTGGACTGGTGGCCCTCCAGTGTCTCAGCTGCCCCCACTTCGCTCAGAGCCCGTCAGTGGCATCGTTTTCGTGACCGTCTCCAGAGTGTGACATCGGCAGCGTGGACGGGGCTGCAGTGAATGTCCCGGAGCCTGGCCCTGGGCTCACCTGTGATTTCTGCATTAAGACAAAGTCCCGAATAAGGACCCTCTGGGTCCCAGGGTGTGCCAGACTGGAAGGTCTGGGGGCTTGTGCGGAACGCTCCCTCCCCACCTCAGTGGCCGCCTGCGGTGTGTCCAGGGCTCTGTTTCTTCGCCTCCTCGCCGGCAAATAATGCCCACGAACGCATCATGGTATTAAAACAACGTCTCCGTGGACGGGAAAAACCGGTACTGTCTGATGACTAAGGAGACTGACGGTGTTTCATCTTCCTGGATCACTGATATTTTTTCCTCTGTAAATTGCATATTTATATCCCTTTTCATTCTTTATTGTATGTTTTTAAGACCAAGGCTTTTTTCGTTTAATGAGAGATCTGCATCTCATCAAGGATAGAATGCCGAGTCTGCGGCTCATTTAGTCCCAGAGAAGATGCCGCTGTTTGTTCTCCGATCCAATCCGATGCCAAGGCTGAGGACGCTGGCAGATTAATTTCCGGCCTTCGAGATGGGCCCCCCGCTGTTTACGAGGATCCTCGCCCAGAGAACTACGTTTTCATCCCAGTTACTCAGTGTGGTCAGGCCGCCTGGGGTCACTGACCAGCTTTCGAGTCCACATGACCTTGGGGTGTCCCTCGGCCTCTCAAAACCTTCACTTCCCGGCTGCAGGACGAGGCCCCGCCTTCAGTCGCCAGGCGGGTTACACGCGTCCGGGTGGGTGGGACGGCCGTGCACCGAGCCCAACACTAGGAAGGCTCAGAGACCTTCCCCAGAGCTCGGCTGCCTGTCTCACCCAGAAGCTTGTCACCTGAGACAGCCAGAGGGAAGAGCCACGAGCGCCTGGAAGGGGTTCACTTATTTGTAAGGAAAGTGTTAGCTGATCAAGATCTACAGTAAGTGGCCCTGGCCGCTTTGGCTCAGCGGTGAGAGCATCAGCCCTCGGACCAAAGAGTCGCGGGTTCGACTCCAGTCAAGGGCACGTACCTCGGTTGCAGTTGGGTCCCCAGCCCTGATCGGGGTCATGCGGGAGGCAACCAGTCGATGTTTCTCTCTCTCCCTCCCGCTCTGTCTGAAGATAAATGGAAAAATATCCTCGGGTGAGGATTCAAAAAAAAAAAATCTACACTGTTACAGGAGAGGCTATTTTTTATTCTACTTTATGTATTATTATTATTATTATTATTATATGTTTTTATTGATATTTTTAGGGAGAGGGAGAGAGAGATAGAAACATTGATGTGAGAGAGAAACATCGATCGATCGCTGCCTCCTGCACGCCCCCCACTGGGTATTGAGCCTGCAACCCAGGCATGTGTCCTGACCAGGAATCGAACCGGGACCTCTCAGTCCTTGGGATGGTGCTCAATCCACTGACCACACCGGCCAGGTGAGAGGCTGTTTTTTAAATGCTGCCGGTGCTGGGTCCGACCTCGTCCCCAGTGGATGAGAGGTCAGACAAAGGAGGGGAAGGATGATGCTCGAATAACAGCCTCACACCGGCTGGGCCGCGGGGCTGCCGGGGTTCAGCGCGCTAACGAGGTCGGGAGAGAAGAGCCAGCAGGAGCCCTGGCACCCAGCGCCGTGGTCTGTGGCTGGGGAGGAAAGCCAGAGGACTCCTGCCCGTGGTCTCACCAGAACTGCTGATCTTCGTTGGGCATTAGGGTAGATGCTGTCTTAGCCCCATTTTGCAGGTGAGGAAACTGACGCACAGGGAGGAGAATGATGTGCCCAGGAAAGCACAGCCGGGAGGCAGAGTGAGTTCTTACCGTGGCCGGTATGACCGGTCTTTGAGGGGGAGCCGGTGTGACCGGTCTTTGAGGGGGAGCCGGTGTGACCGGTCTTTGAGCGGGTGCTAAGCAAGGCCTTCCCCACCTGCCTGTCCAGGGTGCATGCGGCCTCGAGAGAAGCAGCCAGGTGGCCCTGCACCGGCTGCCTGGAGGGCCACCCTGCAGCTGCAGGCCCCCAGCTCAGGAATGGGCCCGGTGACCCCCCAGCAGTGCTCTCGGAGGCTTTTCTGGGAAACGAGAGGCAGCGACTCTTCTGGGATCCGAGCCCAGCGTCAGGAACAACCGGAAGGGCTTCCCACATCCTTCTGCGCCGAGGTCCTCCTGCGGCTACTGGGCCTCTCGCCCCGAGGGTGCTGCCATCTGCCCCGCGCTCACAGTGGGCTCATGTGCCGCTCGTGCGGGGTGCCGTCCACGCGCGTGCAGACGCTGCCCTGCGCGGCCCTGGTTATGATCCCACCTTCCAGAGGGGGCGGAGGAGGTGGGAAGTGTGGGGCCCTCGCCCGGGGTCCCACCAGGGGGACAGCCCTCGGCGGTCTGATGTGGAAGCCGTGCTCCGAGCTGCCCCGCTCTCTCCCTCTGGGTTGTGGGGTGCCCCCCTCTCCTGTGGCGGATGCGCTTGGCTTCCGTTTGTCCGGTTCAGACATGGAACCTCCTAGAAGGGCTTGCAGGAAAAGACTGGGCAGAGCCCGAGCTGACATCCTGGTGGGCTCTGCCGGGGCCAGGGCAGCAGGCGGGGCGCTCCCCACGCCGCCACCGGGCTCCCACCACCTACGGGACACGTGACCCCACGGCTCGAGGCCCGCTTTTACTTTGGTGGAGCTTCTGGTCCCCGTCGCCATGCTCTGTTCCTCCTCTACGGTCCCCAGCAGAGCCTCGTGGAGGCAGATGTCTCAGCAAACAAAAATAGCCGCGGCGTGAGGAGGGCCCTGCGGCCAGACGTTCTCAGGCTCTCGGCGGAGCCCGTCCCGTGCCAAGAGCTCTGGGAGGATGTTTGGAAAAAATGTCAAGGCATTCATTTTTCTCTCGACCTTTCCGGGGCCTGAACGCTGGAAGTCAGAGAAGTTATAAATAAAGACGCGGCCAGCGGCCAGGCTGGGCCCTGCGCTCCCCGCGGGCCCTCGGCGGTTCCCCGCAGATGGTCCCAGCACCAGGGGCCCGCTGGGGCCCGCCTCTGTGAGGGGCAGGTCACAGTGGCTTCCAGAGAGGGGGGACAGACAGCCAGGTTTCCACACCCTGCACGAGCAAAGGAGGAGACCTGGAAGGGGGGGGCGTGGCGAGAAGCTGGCGGTGGGCCTTGGGGGGGTGGCCCCCCGCAGGGGAGGAGGGTGTGCCCACACGGCGTTTGCTGGTCTGTCCTGGAGTTTGCGAGGGTCGTCCTCTGCTGCTCCCTGGCAGCACCGACCCCCCCGCCCCCCGCTGGGGGCTTCTGGGTGGGTCTGAGGGCACCTGCCACGTTGCCTACCCCCGGCTCTTCCTGCGCTCCCTGACTGCGGGTCCCAGGCTCCTGGCCAGGGCACTGGCGGCTTCCCCAGGGCCCACACCCTTGCAGGGCTGCCTGCTGAAATGAAGGCCACCCACCAAGGCCACAGGGGGGTGTGTTGGTGGGCCGAGGATGTAACTGCTGGGAAGGATGCCACGGGTGGGCCCTGGTCTGCTGGGCTGGAGTCTCTTCACGCAGGATAACGAGCAGTTCTTCTGTCTGCGTCTCGGAGGACTTCCTCCGGCAAGTCTGGGGTAGGCTGTGTGTTGGGGGGAGGTCTCGGAAGTGCCGGGTGCCACTGGCTCCTAACTCACGACGAGTGGGGTCCCTGTGGTCAGGAGCGTCTTTGATCAGAGCTGCAGAGCGACTCCCTGCCACAGTGTTGCCGCCTGAGGTGCCGCTGACACTGGGCAGAACCGCGGCTCAGGCGCCCAGGGGAGAGGCGCCGTCTCCCTTTCCCGGGCCTGGCACCAGGTCACGCCACCTGCAGAAACAGCGGAGCCTCGACCACAGTTAGGATCTTAAGGAATAAGCTTGAGCCCAGGAGAGGCACGCCGGCTGCGGTGTCCTCCGCGCTCACCAGCTTGTTTCCGGAAGGGAGGGAATTGTTTCTCGGTTTACATTTTTGTTTTTTTAATTTTATAAGTAGAATATAGTCACATGGAGAAATTGGAAATGATAAACAGTCTGAAAGAAGCAGCTAAAAAATCCTTTTGTAACCCACCAGTAACATCAATGAACATTTGGGCGAATTTCCTTCCAGCGCCCCCCTGCCCGCCACATGCACACATTTTTTTTTTTTTTTTTAGTAGTATTTAAACATAATTGAGATTGTGTTTTATGTAACAATTTTCCGGCATGTGCTTGTCAGCAGTGAAATAGACTCTTCTGCATTTTCTATATGGGCTCCAGAAAAAGACCAGATTGCTGGGGTTGAGCTGAAGCTGTGGGAGAGGAAATCTAAAAATATCCTCCTCGTTGGCTGCACAAGGAGCGCCACGGCTTCGGGTTTTCCGCCCAGTGGAACCGAGGCCAAGTTAGCCAGACTCGGCGAAGCTGCGGATGGGTGCCTGCCTCGTGTTCCCACGCGGTGCAGCCACGCTCCCCGCGGAGCCCAGCCGCGCAGGGCCGACCAGGGAGGTGTGCCGCAGCCCGGCGGCCTGGCTGCGAGGGGCCGGGCGCACAGCTCCGTCCAGAGGCCCCGAGAGCTCCCCAGGCTCTTCGGCAGAGCGCACACTGCACGGAGCCGGAGGGCTGTTCGTGAGGGGCACGCACTGCTCTTTCACCTGACACCCATCCTGGTGGGAAGAGAAACACATCTAAACCGTGAAAAGCGCTTGCAGAGACTTCTGCTTCGCCAAGATGGAGTGGCCGTGCCTGTCCCTTCTCCTCCGGCGAAGTACAACTGCACACCTTGGGCGTGAGGTGTCACACAAACGGAGTGCCTGCAAGGTGGGAGGGGAGGGCAGACCGCTAGGGACCTGGGACCCGAGGAACAACCTGGCGGTGAGTTCCTGGGTGCTCTCTGTGCCTCGTGGACCCCAGACTGGGAGCTGAAGAAGCCAGCAAGGCAGAAGCTCCGTGAGCACAGACAGAGGCCCCCAGCGGCCTCCTGCGTCTGGCAGAGGACAGCACGCAGGCAGCCCAGCCAGGCCGAGGACCTGTGGACCATAGTCATTCTACACCGGCCACTCACCACAGGAAGTGCTGCGGCCCATCCCCATCCATGCCCGCAGGGGTTGAGTGGGCACCCAGACTTCCACCCGTGTGAGGCTGTAAAGACCCCCAACTACTGGGGGTTGGGGGTGAGACTAGGGCAGAGAGGGAGCCAGGAGCCAGGTGGTAATGACCCAACTGGGTGTCAGCGGGGACCACATGGAGAGCCTGTGCTTCCTTTCCCACCCCCCACCCAGCACACAGTGTCAGTGGAGGCACTCCTGCCCCTCCCAACCAGGCTGAAACGCCCACCCTCGGCCCCTCCCCCACTCGTGTCAACGGAGGCCAGGTGGGGAACCTGGACTTCCAACCCACCTGCCGATGATGACACAGCTCTACCCCCTTCCTCTGCTGGAGCTGTGTCCAGAAATAGCCAGCTAAAAGAGAGTGTTTAAATAAGATCCCGAGACTCCTACTGTAATACCTACAAGGCCCTGCTTTCAGTGCAAAACCACGTCATGCCAAGAACCAAGAAAACCTCCACTCGCGTGAGAAGAGGGAGTCAGTGGCCACCAGCATCGCGATGACACGGAGGTGAGGGCGAGACGTGGGAGCAGCTGGTGTGAGGAGGCTTCGCCGAGCCACTGCGAATGTGCCTGAAACACACGGAAAAGTAGGACATTTCAGCAAAGAAGTCGAAGCTGTAAAGAAGAACCACATGACAATCTTAGAACTGAAAACAACACCCCCAAATAAAAAACTCCCTGGATGCGCTCGACGGCAGGACTGGGGGCACAGAGGAAAGAGTCTGTGAACACAAAGGTAGAAAGATGAACCCTCAGAACAGAAAAAAGCAGACTGAAACGAACGGACACGTCACCAAAAACGACAGACACGTGGCAAATGAACACAGGAAGGTGTGTTCAGCGTCATTCGTCACGAGAGAAATGCAAGCTGAAACCTCCGTGGAGATCCCCCCCCCCCCCGTCGGAACGGCTGGAACCTGTGAGGGTGCTGGGAACTGGGTCCCTCGGACATGGCCGGCGACGGGGAGATGCCAGGCGCCCTCGGAAGCACCGTTTTCCAGCTTCTTCCTCATCTAAACACGCAGCCACTGTGTGACCCAGCAGCGACATCCTGGTTTATCACAGAGAAACAAAAACTCATCACTCACACCAAACCTGGACACGAGTGTCCCCAGCAAGCCCCACTCTGGAAGCAGCTCCGATGTTCAGTGGGTGCATAGTCACCGGAACATCACTCAGCAAAGAGGAGACAAACTGTCGCACTGCATCATCTCCGGGGGGAAAGCTGCCTCGGAAGGTCACATACTTCGTGCTGCTGCCGTGAAGAGGGCATTCCCAAGATGATAAAAGTCACAGTGACGGAAAGTCGGTTTGTGATTGACGGGTTCGGGAGGGCACCGGGGCAGGAGGGAGGCGGCCGTAAAGAGCCACACGAAGGTTCCGGTGCTGATGGGAATCTGCTACATTTGACCGTAAGAATGTCAGTATTTTGCTTTTGATACTGTCCTGTAGTTTTGCAAGATGCCTCCACTGGGGGTAAATCTACGCTTTCTTACAGCTGCGAGTGAACCTGTAATTATCTCAAAATGCAGCTCGGGGGAAAAATCCCTTTGTGTGTAGCCACACAGAAAAATGCCCACGACATAATCTGAAGTGACAGGAGCCGATGACGAGCTTTCTGGTCGAAGTGTGACGGTAACCAGGGAGCAGGCGTGCGTGGGGGCGACGCAGGCAGCCCAGCTGGCGCTCATGGTGGTGGTGACAGCGGCGATTCTCAACCCTCCCGTCTCGGGCCACGTGAACTACTAACATTCTGCGGCACACCAAAAGATATGTTTTCCACTGATCTGACAAAAAAAGAAAATAAGTATCATTTTGATTCATTGACACCGGACGTCTGTTTCCGTGTTAGCTGTTGTCTTTTTTTTTTTTTTTAATTTGACAATCTAAGGCAGCGGTTCTCAACCTGTGGGTCGCGACCCCTTTGGGGCTCGAACGACCCTTTCACAGGGGTCGCCTAAGACATAACAGTAGCAAAATTACAGTTATGACGTAGCCACGAAAATAACCTTATGGTTGGCGGTCCCCACAGCACGCGGAGCTGTGTCAGAGGGTCACGGCATCAGGAAGGTTAGATCCTAAGGGAAGAGGTCAGTGCCCCTGACTGAACAGGCAGGCACTTACTGCGTGTTTGAAAGACTCTTGCAGCACACCAGTTGAAAATGGCTGAATTCGAGGACGGAGCCGACCTGTCATTTATCTGTCTGTCTGTCTGCACGCGGGCCTGCCCTTCCTGGTGCCCAGGACGCCGAGTCTGGGGGGCGGTGCGCTGAGCTGTGGGACTGTGGGTCATGTTTTCTTCTCCTCTCTCAGCTGCGAACATGTGACTGTGTGATACTCCTTTTTCCTGATGGGAGAAGTTACATATCTAAGAAGGGAACCCCATGAGCAAGGTCACACTCCTGCTAGCCACCTCGGGGAACTCGGAGGAACAGCGGCTCTGGGTTCCAGGGATGTGCCGGGGTCGGGAGGGTGAGGATCTGCTCTGACCGCTTCGCAGCCGGGGCTCTTTCCTGACACATGCGTGTCCCAGGACAGGGTGGCCAGTGGCGGGCTCACCTGGGCCAGACACACCTGTTCTAGCCTGTTCTCCACCAAGCGATGAACTGGAGGCAGTTTCCGGCAGGAGTGGAACCGGGGCTGTCACAGGAGCTGGTGTCTCTGCACAGTGATGTCCTCGCCGCACACGTCCTGTGTTGGGCTCTGTGACATTGTGACTTACAGTGAAAAATAGATGGTCTTTGTCCCCATGTTGGCCACCGAGTTCCTAAATCCTTTGGGATTTCCTAAGCGATAAAGGTGCCTCAAATGTATAACAGACCCCTTTCAACCACACCTGAGTTTATGTTAGCGCAGTGACTTTTGGAAAGCACCTTAGGATGGGGGGCTGGTTGCCAGGGGAACCAGACATGTGATTAGGTGGTCGGAGGTTTCAGTCCCCCCACTGCCCGGCTGGGGGCTGGAAACTTCAGTCACCAATGGTTGATGTTACTCAATCATGCCTGAGCCATGAGGCCTCGCCCCAGACCCCTCGTCATCCAGCTCTTCGCCTGTGTCTGTCACAACATCCTTTATACCAAACTGGTGAGCGTAAGCGAATGTTTCTCCGAGTTCCGTGAGCTGCTTCAGCCGAGGAATCGAACTCGAGGAGGGGTCATGGGAGCGATGAATTTATAGCCAGTTGGTCAGAAGTACGGTGACAACCTGGACTTGCAGGGGGGATGGGGGGGGCAGTGCTGTGGGACTCAGCCCGTCGTTACCTGCAGGACCTGATGCCATCTCCAGGTGGCCCGTGTCTGATCGTGGGACATCCAGCTGGTGTCGGAGAAACACATCAGAGCCTTAGCACACCCTCTGCTCACACGTTTGCAAACACCACCAGGCAACAAGCAAGGCCCACCCGACACCCCCGGGCTGTCCCCGGGGGAACCAGTCTCCCCTGCCATCCGATCGTTCCAGTAAAGGACATAGGCACCTACGGGCTCGCTGTGCAGGTCACGTCCCTGGGCGTCCACTGAAGTGTGTTTATATTTAGGATTGCAGTTTAGTGGGGTTGGGGTGGGGTCGGACCCTTCCAGCTAGGTTTCTGGATTTTGCACCTGTTTTTAGAAAGGGCACTATTTCAAATCAACAGCCACCAGTCCAGGGTCTGAACCTGACCCTGTGCCCGCCCTCCGGAGCAGCTTGGGAAGAGGTCCACGAGAAGTGGGGCGTTCCCCACGTGGCCGCCTTTATCCTAGACGGCCAAGGTCTTTTCCAGTATCATGGGGCTTGTCAGGTGGGGAAGCAGCAGGGCTCCCCTGGCCCCCGGGCTGGCTGCAGCTCCCCCTCGGCCCGGGTCCGGGGCCGCAGCCTGAGAGGGTGTAACCCACCCTGCACTCTGCGCTGTGTGCGTTGAGCAGAAAACTGGGCTTGACACCTTCAGGAACCCAGCGAAACCAAGGCACCGAGGAGGGCCTCTGGCGAGGCGGGCGCCATGTGCCCGGCCCCTGGGTGGCCTGCAGAGCCTGGCTTGGCCGCTGTGCCCTGTTTGTTGTGGGCAGTTGCCATGCCGCACTCAGGCGTTTCAGTGGGAGGCCCAGGGACAGGTGTGGCGGAGCCCAGTGATTCCCTGGCCGGCCCAGCCAGCAGGCACCACCTTCTCCAGTTACTCTCAGGGGCCGGATCCTGCAGACTGGACGTGACATCGTGTCCCCTCCACAGGCTCGGGCGGCCTCCCGGTGCTGGGGTCTGTTTAGCATCATGGGGTCCCCAGGGAAGGGGCTGTCTTCGCACCTCCAGGGGCATCCCAGTTCTCTGTCCTCTGGGGGGGCACTAAGCTGGGAGCCTGAGGGTGCCGGCCACCGCTGCAGGGCCTCTGCCCACTTTCCCCTGGCTTTCCCAGCGTTGACACCAAGCCGTTTGGCTCAGGTGACGGGTGCCACTGTAATAGGCCATTAGGTGTTGGAGCCAGGACCAGACGGCAGGAGTCAGCTGTGCACACTGTCCAGCCCCGCTCAGCCCTGTTATGCTGGTAGCTTAAAATCTGCCACGTGGAAGTATTTACACCACGGCCGTCGGCAAATGCTGCAAACCAGGGTTCACCAGCCCCCATCCTCCCGGAGAGTCGGGGTCCTGTGTGCAGAGCTGATTGGATCCAGCAGAAACTGCCAGGTCACGGCGAGGCTGTGAGGGTGAGGAGTGGCGGCAGCCACGCGAACGCCTGGGTGGAGGCCGAGGGTCTGAGAGTGAGCAGTGATGCCCGCTGGCTGTCCGTGCATCTCGGCCACCCAGACCCTGTCCGTTGCATTTCCCTGGGCAGCTGCACTTCGTCCAGGTCAGACACCCTATATCTGGGAGTGCTGGCACCCCAGGCTACACACCCTGTCTGGCCTGCAGAGACCCAGGCTGGTGGGTGGGCAGGGATCCAGGGATCACAGGGAGGAGTGCAGGGGGGCGAAAGGGGAACTCCCTGGGACTCTGGAAGCTCAGAGTTGGGGTCCCTCCCTGGTCTCAGCCCCAGAGGGCGTGGGCCCTGTACCTCTGCCCTCTGGGGCACCCCAGCCCTTTGCCTGACTTATGTTGGGGCTCATTGTGATTGGGTCTGTCCCCACAGTGTACTGCAGGCTCCCTGTGGAGCTGGTCCTTGCCTTGGTCAGCTCTGTGTCCATAGTCCTGGGCAGAGCTGGGTGATAGACACTCATCAGTAAGAGGAGGCCCAAGGCGGGGAGTGAGTGCGCACTGTTGGGCAGCCAGAGGCATGGGTTCAAACCCCAGCTCAGCCTCCCGCTTTGTGTGCCTTTGCCGCCCCTCAGCCGCGGTCGCTTCCACTCCTACGGAGGCATAAGTAAGAGAACAAAACAGGTCAAGCTCTTGGTCTGCTGCCTGGCACCTAGCAGTGCCTAGTAAGCAGTGACCAGTATCACGGTTATTAATGAAGATGTCCTCCGGTCCCCTCTGTGGTCTGTCCTGAGTCTTTAAGACCCCCAGGTGACCTCGAGGCAGCAGTCTGGCTGCAAAGGGACAGCACTCCTGCGCAGCGTCTCGGGTTGGCTCAGGTGGCCACTGTGTTAGCAGCTGCAGCTTGTGATCTGCCCCGGCAAACAAAGTGTTATGCCCCTTGGTCAGACCCCATGCACACACGCACACCCATGCACACACATACACCCGTGCACATCCATGCACACACTTGTGTACACACGTGCATGCAAACCCATGCACACAGCTGCTCTGTGATCTGCTGTAATGCGCGGTTTTCACAGCTGTATAGTATCCCATGGCTCTTTTAAAAATCTCTTTAACTTGACTGAGAAATAATGTACTAGAGAGAAGCACACAGTAATGTACTAATATCATAAGCACATAGCTTGATGTGCTTTCACAAAGTGACATACGTCCCCATTACCAGCCCTGGATCAAGAGATAGGACATTTCCAGCCCCCAGCGTCCCCCTCAGCCCCCTTCCTGTCACTCCCCACCCCCAGGGCGACCGCTTCCCTGACTCTGGCTCCTGGTGCCGTGAGTTTCCCCGCGTGAGGGAACCACGCAGTGCTCCTTTGCCCCACACTGAGCTGTGAGTCTCCCACGGGCCGTGTGTCAGCGTGGACTGTCCACTCTTGGGGCGCAGCTTCCGCCAGGCCTCTGAGGCCCTCGAGCAGGTGTCGCAGCCTCGGGACGGTGCTGGACCTCCCTCCGAGCCCTGCGGCCAGGACGGGCATTCCTGCCGTGTGCTCGCAATGGGAGGCCTGTGAGGGGACCCGCTGCCTCACTTACCGTCACACAGTGGCCCTCCTGGTGCTGACACTCTCTGCTCCATAGAGAGGAACTGCGGCACGGGAAACGTACTTTTACATGTTACTGAGAAAGGATTCACAGACCACACGACGCCTTGGGAATGTGCCGTGCAGCAGGGTTTAGCTTTGAGAATACTCAGAGCCATGCAACGTCACCGCGGTCTAACTCCGGAGCCTGTCAGCACCCACAAGGAGCCCTGTTCCCACTGGCAGTCGCTCTCCCCTCCCCCACCCGCCCGCAGCCCCCGCCACCTGCAGGCTGCTTCCGCTCTTGGCATTCGCCTGCTGTGGGCACTGCGGACGGATGGGATCACACAGCATCTGCCCTGTTGTGACTGGCTGCTTGCCTTCAGCACTAGGACTTCAGGGTCACCGTGCTGTCTCCAGGGGCGCGTCATTCCCGTTCGGGGCCGATTGATGTTCCGTCACATGTACCTACACCACGCTTTGCTCGCCGGTCACCAGCGGTGGCCTCGTGGGTTGTTTCCACGTCCCGGCTGCTGTGAACATCCACGTACAAGTTCACGTGGACCTGTGTTTCCCACAGTCTCGGATGTGCACCTAGTTGTGGGATTTCTGGGTCATGTGGTGACTCCATGCTGCACGTTTTGAGGATTGAAGAGCATTTTAAAAGACTGGCTAAGCACACGTAAGGAAAAGACTAACTGTGCTCACTTCCATTCAAGAAAGTCGCCAGATCACATGTCAGATGCGAGCCTTCAGCCCAAACAGCCCCAAACGTCCGGGACTCCCCCCCTGGGGCCACACGCCCACGTGTCTGGGAGGGAGACAGCAGCAGGCAGAGTTGCTCCGTCTTCCACGGCTGTTCGTGGACAGGTTAAGCAGTGTATCAGCAGTAACACAGCCAGCTCATCAGTGATCACAGACCTCGTGAATGGACGTGTTTTCATGGTTTTTCTGTAGGTTCGTTTGCTCCTTTAACCAATGCCCCCGGGGCGTCCATTCTGTGCCAGCACTGTGCTGGGCATTTGGGGGCATCAGGGCACTAGAGAGAGACTCCCGGCCCCGTGGACCCCACGTGCTAGCAGAGAAAGACAGACAGCAGAGATGGCGAACAAGCTGAGTGCAGTGTCTGAAAAGACGAGGGGGCTGTAGACTTGAGCAGGTGCAGAGGAGCGGGGTGCCGGGCACTGCAGGTGCAGGGGAGCGGGGCGCCGGGCACTGCAGGTGCAGGGGAGCGGGGCGCCGGGCACTGCAGGTGCAGGGGAGCGGGGCGCCGGGCACTGCAGGTGCAGGGGAGCGGGGCGCCGGGCACTGCAGGTGCAGGGGAGCGGGGCGCCGGGCACTGCAGGTGCAGGGGAGCGGGGCGCCGGGCACTGCAGGTGCAGGCGCCGTGGGCACGGTGGGTCTCCGCGGAGGGTGAGACTTGAGCTAAGACTTGGAGGAAATGATGGGAGGGGGTGCAGACTTCCAGGGAGGAACATTCCAGGGGGAGGCAACAGCCTCAGGGAGCCCCTCCGCTGTTGGGGGGGCGGGCTTTAGCGTTTATGCTGCCACTTTTTTTCCAGCCAGGATGGTCCTCTGCAGGGATCGGACTTCGGGCTTTAAAGGGGTCTCCCTGGCTGCCGTGTTGAGAGGTGACAGGGAGGGCAGTGTGGCGCGTCATGAGGGCCACATCACTGTGAGTTTGACGTTGACTCTCCTGGGTTCTTATGTGTATATAAACGCACACTTTTTTTATGTGAATGGAATCGTACCATAGGCATAAAGTTAAATAATCTTGTCTTTCCCCCCTTACTAGACCTGGGGTATCTGCGCCCTATGGATGGAGCTGCCTTCTTCTTCTTCTTCTTCCTCTTCTTCTTCTTCTTCTTCTTCTTCTTCTTCTTCTTCTTCTTCTTCTTCTTCTTTTTTGCATTTATCTTCAGATAGAGCAGGAGGGAGGGAGGAAGAGAGAGAGAGAAACACCGATGTGAGAGGGACACGTCGATTGGTTGCCACCCGCACAGCCCCAACCAGGGCCGGGGACGAACTGCAACCAAGGAACGTGCCCTTAGTGGGAATCGAACCCAGGACTCCCCAGTCCATGGGCCGACGCTCCAACCACTGAGCCAAACTGGCCAGGGCCTGCCTTCTCCTTTTTCCCAGAGTCAGGGCGTGATGACACACTGGTAACATTTTGTAACATTATGCATTAAAGGATTCCAAGACTGGTAGACATTGTTTCTATGTTTTCACTATATCAAACAGTGTTGCAGTGAGAATCCTATACAGACATGTGTGTGTGTGTTTGTAAAAATAAACTTTTTATTGTGGAATAATTTCATAATCGTAGAACAGTCGCCAAGACAGCACGGTGTCCCCGTCCACGCCTTACCCAGCTTCCTCTCTGGTTAACATCTCACATTTCCGCGGTTCGCCTGGCGCAACCAGGGAACAGCGTTGGCACATACATTGTTAGCTCAACTCCAGACTTTATTTGGATTTCACCACGAACATGTATTTTTGTATACGTGTTTGATTATTTCTTTAATATAAATTCCCTGGGTCAGAGGGCGGGAATGTACAGTTTAAATCCTGGTACGTACCCATCGCCTCGTCACTCCCACGAGAGATGGCACCACACTGTCATGCCACCAAGTGGATGAGGGTCCCGCTACCCCCACCCTCACCAGCTGCCAAGCAAGCACCTCACCGGGGTGAGATCATGGAACCCTGGACTCTGGGTCACCTGTGCCAACCCAGCCATTTTGGGGTTTTTTTTTGTTTTGTTTTTTTAATCCTCACCTGAGGACACCTTTCCACTTTTTGTTCAGACAGAGTGGGAGGGAGAGAGATAGAGAAACATCGATGTGAAAGGGACACATCGAGTGGCTGCCTCCCGCGCGACCCAACCAGGGGCCGGGGACAAACTGCAACCAACCCAGCCATTTTGTAGATGAGGAAATTGAGGCCCAAAGAGGGAAGGTCCCTGCTCCCCACTGTGCAGCCACCCTCCCACGTCCCGGATGCTGGCCTCTGGGCTCGTGACCTCAGCCCTTGCTCAGCAGGCACCTCAAACCCGGCAGGTTCAGCACAGAGCCTGTGGACGTTCAAGCAGAGGCAGACTATTTGCGTAGCCTTGACCCTCCCACCCCAATAGTTAGTAATTACAAAGGGAAAATGGGGCGTTAACGGTGGAAGATCCTGGTGGTCTCAACCATAGCCAAGTGACCGAGCTTGATGTCACCTGCACAGGACATCATGTGCTTGGTGATGCCCTGAGCAGGGTACCTCCGCCCTGCGCCCTTCCCTGTAAACCATGGGAACGCCTGGGACATACCGACACGAGGAGGAATTGAAAAGATCCTTGTCCACGAATGTCCATGGTGTGTTCTTCACGACAGCCGCAAGGTGGAAACAGCCCCAATGTCCATCCGCTGGTGAATGGGTAAACAAACTGGTCTGCCCATATGATGGAATATTATTCAGCCGCAAAGAGGAGTGGAATTCTGACAGAGCCGAACACGTGGGCAAACCTTACAGACATCATACACTAAAGGACAAATATGTGACTCCACTCACCTGCAACGTCCAGAGTAGGCAAATTCAGAGACAGGACGTCGATCGGAAGTTGCCAGGGGCGGGGTGGGGGGGGGTCATGAGAGTTATTGCTTAATGGGTGTGGGGCTTCTGTTTGGGTGATGAAAAATTTTGGAACTAGATAGCGGTGATGATTGCCCAACATCGAATGTAATTAATGCCATTGAGATGCACACGTAAAAGTGACTACAGTGGCAAGTTTTGTGTTCTGTATATCTTACCACAATTCAGGAACGTTAATAATGTAATGCACCAAAAACAACTGAGTTGTCTGCTTTCAGTAGGTGAACGATGTGGTGTGTGAATGAGATCTCAGTAAATCTGGTTGAAACACACGGAGGGACATTCGGCACCATGCCCCCCGCCCGAACGCCATGTCAGTCAGCTGCACAGACTGGAGGCTGGGAAACCAGACTTTGTTTTCTCAGTTCCCAGGCTGAACTTCCAAGATCAAGGTGTCGGCATCCATGGGAAGAATGATCAAGAAGGGGCCGGCCTGCCCTGGCCAGTGTGGCTCAGTTGGTTGGAGCGTCATCCCATGCACCAAAGGGTGCTGGGTTCGAATCCCAGTCAGGGCACATACTTGGCTTGTGGGTTTGATCCCCGATTGGGGCTTGTGCAGGAGGCAGCTGATCGATGTTTCTCTCTCACATCAATGTGTTGTTGTTTCTCTCTCTCTCTCTCCCTTCCTCTCTCTTTAAAAATCAATTTAAAAAAAGAAAAAGAAGAAGGGGTCGGCTCTTGTGTCCATCTTTGCCCTGCATCCCTTTGTCCCCTCCTCCCCCTGCACCCGCCTCCCCAAGACCCACTGCGTCCCGACTGCCCGGGGAGGGGGCGTGTGTGGTGGCTCCATGCCCTGGTCTCCATGGCCGTCCTACGTGGAGATGAGAGTGAGATTCTCCCGGGCTGCACTGCCCCTCCTGTGGGCTGGGTGGGACGGGCTGGGCGCGGGTCCAGCAGCCCATGGCCCACCTCGAGGCCCCGGGCTGTCCCTGTTCCACCCCAGAGCTTCCGAAAGGAGGCCTGAGCCCGGGAAGATGTGGCCGCCGTGCGGGGCATTTCCGTGTCGTCTGGAGCACTGGGCCTGGTCTCCTGAATCTCTGTGTTGTCTGACACCCAGGGTCTGGACGATTAGCGCGGGGATGACTTCATGCGGAGATTTCACTGCCTGATGGCGTGCACACATGTTTTTAAAAACACAAAACAAACAAACAAAAAACCCAGCCCTGCAGGACACGGAGAAAGACAGCTTTCCCAGAAATAGATTTAAGGAAAAAACGCGTTGTGAAGCCAGCAGAACGTGAGGCACGAGTGAAGCGTGAGGCGTTGAGGGACGCAGGGGGCTCGCTAGGGCCGGGTGGGGCCAGGTCCCTTCCTCGCCCGCCCCAGGCCTGCCCCAGCGCAGGGTGCGGGCTCCTGGCGCCCTGCACATGCGCACAGACCTCCTTCCTCTGGGGAGTCTCTAGGCCAGGTACCAGTGCCAGGCCTGTCCCAGGTGGGGCACCACGGTTAGTGTCTGTGCTGCCCAGGGACAGCCCTGCCACCCCCCATCCCACTGGGCCTGTGCGGCAGGGGGTGGGGGCTGCTGAACCCCAGCCAAGTCTTCACCTGCCAGTGTCATCCTGAGCTCTCAGGTGCCTCGTTCCACCCACCCCCAACCTCTAAGGACACAGAGTGGGTGCTGTTTGCACCCTGAGGACAGGGAACGGCTAACATTGGTGTCTCCTGGGAGCGCTCTGTTGTCTGCCCGCTGCTGACACAGTGAACCGCTCCCGGGACGTAGGCTCCGTTCTCCTTCCCACGTCAGAGCTGAGCAAAGAGGCCCGGAGAGGTTGAGGTTGAGCTGAGCCAGGCGGGCCGCTGCTCCCCGACCCGTGCTCCTGGCCACGAGGGTCTGCCCCTGGGGACCAAGGCCAGGGTGGCTTGCCCAAGCTCCAGCCAGAGACGCTGTCCCCTGGACCCACCAGCCTCCTGGGCATGGAGAGCGCTCCCCCAGTCCACACATGTGCCTGTCCTCCATCTAGTCTGTGCTTCACAGGGAGACATCTCTGGAATGAGCCCACGCTGAGCTTCCATTGATCCAAAGACAAATCTTAGGTTCCTAAACTGTCACTCTTGACACTCTGGGTTCCAGGGCCCTCCCCTCTGGCCGCAGGGTCCCCGGGAGCCCGAGGCCCCGAAGCCCCGAGGCCCCAAGGCAGGCAGCTGGCAGGCTTGTCTGTGTTGACCATGACCTTCCCTCTTCAGAGCACGGCAGGTGGCCTTCGAGCCCTGGCCTGATCCTGCCTTCCCCACCAGACACATCACGTGTGGTCGCCTCCCCCTTCCCTCCCCACTCATGGTGAGGTGGTGAGGGGCTGCTCTCCACCCCACACACGTGCACGTGCCTGCACACGCCTGCATGCGTGCACCCGCACATGTGCACGCCGTCACTCCTCACCCCCTTCTGAGCCCATCTCACAGGCGACCAGCTGCTCTAACTCCGGTGTGGCCATCGAGCCACGCAGGCCCTCACTCCCCACCCCGCCCCAGGCTGCCAGCCCCGAGGTCAGGCCACACCATCACAGTCACCACAGCCCCTGCGCTGGCCCAGTCAGAGAGGCTGGTGAGGGAATGACGAAGCCCCAGGATTTGGAGGCCAGGCCATTTGTCTTCTGCCCTAGCTGCACTCCTGCGGGGGACCCAGCCCTGCCCCAGTGCCGGCCGTGGTGGCCAGCCGAGGGCCCTGGAGGCCTCCCTAGAGCAGCCCGCCTAGAGCCCAGCTCCCAGGCCTCGGGACAGGAGCCAGCACGCACGCCAGGGGCTCTTCCTCCCTCGGCCATGTATCCTGTTCCCACTGCCCTTCTAGGCCCCCCACATGTGTCACCCCTGGAATCCTTCAGAGACCCCCCCCCTCTGGTTCCCAGGGCACAGCTCCACACGGGCCTGCTGCCTGTGCACTGAGCTTGGGGCCCAGGGCCTCCCCACACTCTGTCATGCCCTCCTCTGCCCCCGCAGGGGCTGCTTTGTGAGCCCCGCCTGACAAGGGGGGCCCCAGGTGGCAAGCATGGCTTGGAGACCCAGTGGGCTGAGGGAGCTGAGAGGACAGTGTCTAATCCCACCGCGGCAGGGGTGAGAGGGAAGGTGGTCAGACGGGACAGTCCTGTGTCTTACCTGTGAACTGTGTCTAGGTACCTGTGTGCCCTGCGCTGATGCCAAGGGGGCGCAGACCCCAGGGGACCCAGGCACAGCCACTGGCCTCCGGGAGCTCCTGCTCCGTGGTGCCCCTGAGGCCGGGGGTCCAGCAGGGCACCCTACAGCGTGGCTCCCAGGGGGCCCTCGCTCACTCCGCTCCGGCCTTTGGGAAGGGCTCTTTGTGGCATTCATCTTTGGCCCTGCCAGGCAGGCTGCCTGGGGGTTTTAGGGGAGGGCGTCCACCGGCAAGGGCTCCGCGGCGAGCAGTCTGGGAAGGGCTGGGCTGTCACCGGCGCCCGCGGGTCCCATCGCTGCAGCACGCGCTCCTCACCACGGCCTGGGCGGCCACTTGGTCTGAGTCTCTTCGGGGCAAGGCCTCCCAATGCTGGTCTGTCAACAGGCCTTGTAACTGGCTGAGAAGTGGGGTTCCCCGCATTTCCCAAACGAGTGTGACCACAGAACCCTTCTTTCGAGGAGTGTGGTGGCAGCAGGGTTTGGCGTGCCCTTGGCAGGGGGCGCCCGGCTCGGCACCGCGGCACCACGGTGGGACGGGTTAGCGTGAGTCACTCCGCCTCCTGCTGGGAACAGCCAGCTCCAGAAAGGTGCAGACTCACACACCCAGTGCGTCCAGGTCCCCCCACCGTGCTCACGCCACGTGGCACCCAGGAGGGACCGCACACAGGGCCCGTTGATTCAGAGGCCGGGCCAGCCTGTGCCAACGCGCCTCGGCTCGGCCGGGAGGGAGGCCAGCACGACTCTGGCGTGTCGATGTGCTGCCGTCCCACAGTTCGTGTTCCGGTCTCCTGTTGACGGGCGCGGAGCCGCTTTCCAATTTTTCATGACTGTAAATCACTCTGTGGCGAGCAGCGTTGGCGTGCCTCCGTGGGCCGACGGGCTGGGCTCCCTTTCAGAACTCTCTCCCCACGCTTGCTGGGAAACACGCCTCACCTGGGAGAGCCTGTTAACTGCCTGGCAGGTCCAAGGCTTGGACCTGGGCATCTTTCCTTTTGACAGTGCCTCGGTGCTCTCGGGGTTCGGCAAGCCCTGACTGCAGCAGGGAGCTGGCTCAGGGCGAACGGGTATCCACAGCTTATTGATTCGATATTGCTGATCACCCCGAAGGGGATGGGCCCATATCTGTCCCCTCCAGCAGAGGAATAGAATTCCATTTTTCGCATCCCTGCCAATTCTTGGTACTGCGAGGTGGTTCTGTTTTCTCTTTCCCCGAATCTGAAGGGTGTGTAATCGATCTGTACCCCCGTCGCCAGCACTTGTTATTACCCGACTTTCGGTTGTAGCCTCCAAGGTGACCTCGGGGCGCACCTTGAGGCATTGCTCTCCAGAGCAACAATCCATGCTTTTTCATTCGTTTTCAAAGTGAAAGTTTTTTGCAAATGTCTGCACAAACGTGTCAGATCGGTAGGCTCTGGCTCCCCAGGTCCCTTTGACAACAGCTTGCAGGGGGTGTCCGCCCCAAGGCCTCCCTCATCCCCCTCTGCTGCCCTAGACTCATCCTGCGCTGGGGAGGGACGTGGGGAGGGACACGGGGGGGGGGCACCAGCAGGGCTGGCTCCGGGTGACACTGCTCTGGGAGCCAGGAAGGAAGAGCAGAGCTTCTGGAACAGCCTTCAGGGCTGAGCCTGTGCGTCAGTGACGAGCCCGGCTCCACGCGGGCCCAGGGTGGCTCGGTGCGCGGCCGGCACCTTCTCCTCAATGAAATGAGCTCCAGAGCTCCTTGGTGGTGGCCGAGCTTGCTCGGGGCGTGTGTCACAGGTCCTTATTTTTAATCTCTTCCAAAAGCAGCCAGCTGCCAACTGCCAGCTGCCGGATCGAGCTGTGCCCACCATTTTGGCTTCTAAGCCGCCTCAAAAAGCAAGGGCCCGATCAGCAAAAATTAAATCTTGGCTTTCAAAAGGTGACGTGGGCTCCGCCTTGGAGTGGCTCAGACATGGCTCACAATCCCACGCAGGACTGCAAACACGAGAAGGTGGGGGCAGTGGCCACTCAGGTTGGCGCAACCCCTTTGTCCAGGACCTGATGAACGGGGACGGGCTGGAGCCCTGTGGGAGGACAGAAGTCCACAGGCCGGAGGGCTCGCCCTCAGAAACTGGAATCGCTGGTCAGGGATTGGCCCCGCAATCCCCATCTCCTGACACCTCCTGATGGCAGTAACAGCGCCAAGCCGGGCTTTTCCTGGCCATCCCGACAGACCCGCTGGCTCTCCTGAATCTGTGGGGAGAGATGTGTGGGGTTCCCGCTGGGCAGCCTTGGCCACAGCTGTAGAACTAAGGTTGGGCTGGGGGTCCCTGGTGCCCCAGCCCCTCTGATCTGCAGCCCCCCGACTGCAGCGACTCTGGGCTCGGCTCTGAATGTGCTCATTATTGCAGCCCTGACTCGGGGTGCTGGGCCGGCGTCTCCTCGGGCTGGCGGTGCTCGGAGCTGGCTGCTGCCAAATCCAGCTGTTTGCCTTAATGTCTCAAGGCCAAGTCTTTTCAGGAAAGTTCTCTCCACCCCTCCCACCCCCTTAGAAAAACAGATGTGTGATTGACTGGCTTTGCAGGTTTTTAATCCGTCATTCTTTCCAAATAATTGTGTGAGCAGCTCATTCGTCCAATCATGTAACCTCTCTTTCTCTCTCTCTCCTCCCAAACGCAGATGAAATGGAAGAGGGAGAGGAGGGATGAGCATTTCGGGGCTGGGGTGCGGAGCAAGCAGTGGCTGAGGTCTGTGCGTGAACCTGAAGGGAAGTGCCACTGGCTGCCAGGGAGTCGTGGTGCCCACGGGTGCCCACGGGGAAATGCTGGGATGTTCCGCACGGGGTCTGCAACATCTGGATGTCCCTTTCAACGTCCTCTTTATGGCTGTGATGTTTTAACAGGCCTGGCTTAATTAATAATCACCGGTGTATTTATGCACCCACTCCCCCACCGGGGAAGGGCTGGTGCCGGTGCTGGACTTGGCCTTGCCTTTCCTGGCCGCAGGGTGTGAAGGACACAGTCGGGCGGGCCTTCCTCGTGCTCAGAAGGCACCATAGGAGCTGAAAGAACTTCTCCTGGCCCAGGATTCTGCGTCAAGGTGGGACGTGGGCATTGGCCCCCTCCCCACTGCCGTGTGGGACTGGGGCATGTCACCTCCAGGCCAGAAGCTGCAGGGGGGCAGGGCGATGTCCCTCCCACCTGCCCAGCGCTCCCCACATCCGAACAGTGGGTCTGTCCCATGGGAGGCACCCAGTGACGCCCAGCTAAGGGGTGGGGAGACCCTGGACCAGGAGACACCTGCTCTGGCACCGAGGGGGCGACAGCCATTACTGAGCCTGCTTCCTCGACCGTAGACCAGAGGCCGGTCACAATGCTGCCCAGGTTGCGGGCAGAACCACTCCGCGGGCCTGGCCGTGTTCCGCGCCGTCCGACACCGCGGCCGCAGTGAGTGCTGCCCTCTGTGCAGGAAGCAGGATCCCTGGCGCAGACAAAGGGCTCCAGGGCGCTCTGTGCGGAGCCCGGAGCGCCTCCCCGAGGATCCCCGAGGAAGTGCATCTGAGCGCTGCCACCCCACCCACAGTGCGCGGGGGCCTGCGCGCTCCACAGGCCACAGGCCCGGCTTGTTCGGGCGCTTTATGGCTGCCCCGTACATCGTGGGCAGGCCCGGGTCTGAGCAAATCAAAGCCGTGTTGAGTAAATGTTCTGGGAGCAGCTCGTCTTCTCGAGCCGGAGATGAAACGGAAGAAAACAAGGTTCCGTCTAGGAACCGTCCCGCGGGCCGCGTGCGCCAGCGGCGGGCAGCGTGGAGGGGGCCCTGCAGCACAATCAGCCCAGTGTGGGGCACTCCGCCCGGCGGGCTGGCGTCCCCAGGGCCGGCATGAATGGCCCCCTCACTGGGCGGCTTTGACCGTTTATGAGGTGCCGGCTGGACGGTGATGAATGAGGTGCCGTCCGTCAGCTTTTCAGGGAACCCGGCCCGGGTGGAAGGTGCTAAGTCGAGCCAGGGGGAGGGGCGCCGGCCTCCTGCTGGTTCACTCCAGGCCCTCCATTTCTGTGCCTCAGTTTCCCCGTCTGGGTGGATGGATGAACTGGTGAGGAGTGCCCACTCCCCATCCCAACCCCGTGTTACGAGCGCAAGCAGGAGAGACAAAGTCCTGGGACGCCCTCTGCTCGGGCCTCTGCCTCGTGGGTGGCAGGCAGCCTGTGTGCCCCGAGCCAGGCTCAGCTCTGAACAGACAGACTCTTCCCAGCTCCGAGCAACCTCGCTGGGCTGCCTCGGGCCAGTGTCTGCCCCTCCCCGGGCCTCAGTCTCTTCACCCGAAAACTGAAGGGCTGTGCCCTCAAGTTCCTCCAGCTCTTGGGGCTGGGGCCTCGTTCCATCCGGCGGGTGCAGGGAAGCTGTGAGTCCCAGCCCTGCCACATGCTGGCTGTGTCCCCTGAAGCCGACCCCTTGCTCCGTGTCCTCCTCTCTGGGGGGTGGGGTCTGTGAATGAGGTGACACTGTGCTGGGCACACCCCGGGGGCACTCTGTCCAGAGGCTGGTGGGTTTGGGCCCATTGGACATCGCTGGCTGGGCAGAGAGGCTGGGATGAGGACCAGCCCTGGGGAGGGTCTCCAGGGGGCATTTGTTGATGTTGCAGGTACTGCCTGTCCCCGGGGCTACCTAGCTCACTGGGCAGGCTGCGCTCTGTTATTAACTGATAGGCTCTGCGGAGAGGTGGCACTTGCCATGTCCAGCCGTGCTTGGCCCCAGGCACAGGGCTGGCCTGGAATGCGCCTCCCACGCCGCTGAGCCCCAGACCCGGGAGGGGCCGCTGTGCCTCTGTGTCTGGCTGGGCAGGAGCACAGCCTGCCTCCCGGCCTCACTCACACCCCGGGGCAGCACGAGGCTGCTTGCACTGTCCCGCGCATCCTGAGATGGTGTGGCCGTGCCCCCCGGGAACACAGGAAAGATCCCGCGACTGCCCCCACACCTCGCCCTCGCCCTCCTGTTTCCTGCCAGCTCCCTCTGCAGCCCTGGTCAGGGGTGTGTCTTCACCTCCCCCGCCCCCTGCCCAGGGTCACAGCTGTGCCCTATTTCGTGGACCAGAGAAACCACACAAGACTTAGTCCCTCGCCTGGTTGGATGGGGACCGTGTCGGTCATGAACACCTGTGCAGGGATTCTGTCGTCAGCTTGCAGCCCTGGGAGGGGACAGCAGAGGAGACTGAGTCTGTGCCCAGGGCATGGTGTGTGTGACAGCGCGACAGGCCCATGACTGCTGCCGGATGGCGTGCGGGGGACAGGCAGGCCGTCCCAGAGGCAGGGCACCTCAGATGAGATCCACCCCTCAGGGGACAGTCCTCGTGAACCAGTGTGTCAGTTTCAGATAAGCAAGCCACCCTTTGAAAGGTTTCTTGATGCCACTCGGGACACATTGGTCCTTTTCGTCTGGGAGGGTCTCAGCGACCTCGGCAGCACTGCCTCGTGGCGTCCCCAGTGCTCACGCTGAGCCCCCCTGGTCAGCCCGGCCCGCACTGGCCGAGAGCCCGCCCCTTACCTGGGTGCTCGATGCACAGCGTCGCGGTCCACACTCACGCGGACGCACCCAGAAGGAAGCTACCTGTCCAGGCGGGATTGGGACCCAGGCCAGGCAAGTCCAGAGCCCGTGTGCGAAATGCTACGGCCAGGCCCTCCCCACTGTGGCCCTGCCACCTCTGGGAGGGACGGGAGGGTGTCGTTACCTCCCTCTGTTCATCGAGCCGGTGGCGGGTGGGGACCGGGCCAGCGGCGCCCTGCTCCCTGCCCCACAGGGAACCTCCTGTCCCTGCTCCGGCTGGGCTCCAGGATGGAAGCTGACACCGGAGGCGCCCATGGGTGCGCTGGATGTGGTTTCTTCTCCCCCATCAGTCCTGCGCCAGGCACTGGGCCGAGAGAGCAAGCCGAGCCAGTCTTGAGGCCGTGCAGCTGGCACCTTGGAGGGAGACAGCCAAAGGGATGCTCGTTTGGGAAGGTGGGCTTCTGAGGTTCTGCAGAGCCCCCCTCCGAACCTCACTGTCCGTTCACATGGGGCAGGGCAAGACCTTCCCCGTCTGTGCTGCTGGGACTGTTGCCCCTCCAAGTCGTCTGCTTCAGTGTGACCTGCAGGGTCTCCCTCTTTGCTGTGGCTGCCAGGGAACTCAAAGCCACTTCCTGTTGTTGGGGTGCAGGTGTTTCCCCTCTCTCACTGGTTTCTGAGCTGTCTGTCTCACGTCCCCTGGCTGTCCTGCTATAAACTCCCTGTGTGCCCTCTGGACTCCCCAGGGCCCTTCAGACCCAGCTCTTGATTCCATCCGGTCGTTCTGTGCGGCAGGGGCCACTTCTTGTTCATTGTTACATTTCACTGTTTCCTTGTCTGACGGCCACAGTCTGCTTATTCATCCTGCTGCTGCTGGACCGGGGTCATTGCCAGTTCAGGGTCCTCGTGCAAAGAGCTACGTACGGCCCGTCCTCGTCCACGTCTCTCGGTGGCCGTGGCCTCATTTCTCTCAGGCATATCCTCAGGAGGGCATCGCTGGGTCACAGGCCACTCATGGATCTGAGTCAGGAGAGCTCTCCCAGACGTTTCTCCGGAGCCCCTCGCTCCGCACCCCCACCAGCGTGCGTTCCCGTTGCTCCCGTCCCGCCCCTCCTCGGGGGTGCGGTGTGTGCCGCTCTTACCTTGCTGGTCACTAATGCTAGGGACACGGAGCACTTTCCCGTGCGCTGTGGCCCCCTGCACCTCCGGGGGGAGTGGCACTTGTAACCCTCTCTAAGGGGAACTCACGTGCACAGTGGGAAAGGGCCGGTGGGCCCGGAGCCCCGGGAAGGCCTGGAGGGAACACAGCTGCGTGTCTAAGCTCGGGCCGCACTTGCCGTGGGATCGGAGCTGCACACGTCGGACCCTAACGGCACCCAGAGAGGAGCGGCCAGGCCTGCTGGCCGTGGGCAGTTTTCCTCTCGGGGACAGGCTGGGACCGAGGCTCTGGGTGCGAGTCCTGCTCAGCCACTTGAGCTAGTTCCTCACCCGTCCTGAGCCCCGGTTTCTTCGTCTGCCATGGGGGTATCGGTGCCACCTGCCAGCACAGCTTGAGGAGGTGCCAGGGTGGTGCCTCGCTTACACTGCCCGTCATCAACGCCCAGGTCTGTGCTGGCGGAGAGGACACCAGGCCCCTCATGACACCGTGCTGTCCCCCAGACAGAGAGGGACACCCTCTCCCCGCCCACGCCCTCATCCTGGGCTCCTCCTGAGAACCCAGAGCCAGCTGGGCCAGCCATGGGTCTTCCCCACCTCGTGTGGTCTAGCCTCAAAAGGAGGGGGTGGGGTGGCATTTCTGGCGGAAGCGGAGTGAGCACCCACGCTGTGCCCCTCTGGGCCCGGGGGGTGGGGGAGCATGGGGACTTCTCAGGGGATTTGGCCGTTGGAGGTCACATCGCGAGGGGCCAGTCCAGCTTGTTTTCATCTAACACATACCAGGTGTTCAGCGTGTTTTTGTCAAAATATTCTGAACAGCTCTCAGGGCCCCTCTGCTGGGAGGCCAGCTGCCCAGCCCCCAGCAGGCCCGCCCCTCTGCCAAAGCCACCTTTCGGGGGGGCCCGCCCCCCACCTGCCCACCCGGCCCCCTGGCTCCCAGTGGGGTCAGGACCTGTTGTAAGTGCTTCCGGACAGGCAGACAGACAACCCGGCGCCGGCTGTGGTCCTGAGCAGCCCGTGCACCCCAAGACCCCACCTGGCACCTGCGAGGGGAAGGCCCTGCCCCCCGAGCCCGGAGGGAGAGGACACGCAGTGACTGCCCTGTTGTGAACAGCACTGTGACGAGCGCATCCCCGAGGGCAGGCTCGGGCACACGCGGCTGGCTGCCCCTTCTCTCTCTCGGGTCCAGTGCCCGTGCGTCTGTCCCAGGCCCCACACACGGCGTCTCTGCAGGCCCGGCACTGCCCACAGCCTGCCCGTGCATCTCCCAGGCCCCGCACACGGCGTCTCTGCAGGCCCGGCACTGCCCACAGCCTGCCCGTGCATCTCCCAGGCCCCGCACACGGCGTCTCTGCAGGCCCGGCACTGCCCACAGCCTGCCCGTGCGTCTCCCAGGCCCCGCACACGGCGTCTCTGCAGGCCCGGTACTGCCCACAGTCTGCCCGTGCGTCTCCCAGGCCCCGCACACGGCGTCTCTGCAGGCCTGGCACTGCCCACAGCCTGCCTGCTAGGCCGAATGCGGGTAGCTGGGCAGCCCCGCCCTCCCCCACCCCCTGTGCTGTCCCCGGGCCCAGGTGTGGGAGGCTTTCGGGCCCACGTGTGTTCGTAGTTAGGAACCTGTAGGTCAGGCCCGAAATGCTTACTGGGAAGGAAAAAGGGGAAGAAACGAGACCCACCCTCGCTACTGGGACAGCCTGTGGGGGTCACAAGGGTATATGCTGGCTGACCGCTGGCGCCCCACCTCCCAGGGAGCAGCGTCTGTGCCAGGGACAGAGCTGCCCACTCCGGGGTGCTCTTCCCGGGACACTGTCAGGCTCCCCTTCTGGAAGGTCCCAGCTGGACTCCGTGGGCCTGCGTCCCAAAGGTCCTACAAGTGTTCATTCATTCATTCACTCAGGGTCAGGATGGGTCCTGAGACCACAGCGAGGGCTCTGAGTCGGGCCTCGCAGAGGGGAGTGGACGTGAAGGATGTTCCAGGCGACGGCATGGACAGCTTGGAGAACTGACGCCAGAGTGGGGCTCGCAGGATAGGGGAGAAGTGGGTGTGATGGGTGGGCTCTGGGCGACCTCATATGCCACGTTAGAGAGTCGGAATTTGGTCTCGTTGGTGGCAGGGAGCCGCAGAGGTGACGGGTGCCCTCCCGAGCCCCCTGGGACCCTCTGCTGTTTCTGTGCGGCTCCCAGCTTCCCTGGGCCTCTGCCTCCAACACCGGCACCCGCGGCTCCGCTGGGGGCACTGTCCTTGGGCGCTGGAGCCTGCTGCAGGCCTGGGTGGGCGTGGGGGGCTTGCCTCTGAGGGTTCAGTTAGACGAGCCGTAAGCTGGGCTGGCCCAGGCTGGGTGTCAGCCCTGGGATGGGGTGGGGGTGACATTTTCATGCTTCCCACAGTCTGGGTTTGGGGAGAGAGGGCGTTTCATCCTGGTAAGTGCTTCTCAGCAGGAGATTCCCGGGCAGCTGGCCCTGTACCCAGACCGAGCGCTCAGGTGCTTGGGGCCTCGACAATGGGGCCTCTCCAAGGGGTTCAGAATGCATGTGGCCACGTGCTGGGCCTGGGCTCTAGGGAGGACCAGGTGTGAGGCAGGGCCAGGGCTCCAAGGCCCTGAGCCTGACACCTGTCCTGCTCATCACCCCTCGGCTGTAGGGACGGACTAGCCCCCATCCCTGGATCTCCAGGGTGGCTTGGGCTCACAGAGAGCCAGGTGCCTGGGTGATGACACTCGACCCCCAGACAGTCACAAGGACGGAATCTAGTTGCTCGTCTGCTCAGGCTGACTTGGCTGGGAGCCCAGGCCTTGTGCTGGGAGCATGAGGCCACCACAGAGACACCCCTGACCTCCAGAAGCTCCCAGCCTGGAGGGGGCATCACACAGGTACCAGACAGTGCAGTGGAGGGACAGGTGCCCCAGTGGGTCAACACAGGTGCTGTGGAGCACAGAATGGGCACCTAACCGAGGTGAGGGCTGGGGAAGGACTTCAGGGAAGGCTTCTGGAGGAGGTGACATGTGCCTTGGGAAATTGGTCAGATAGCCAGTGCTTCAGGGCAGGGCAGCAAATTCAGCAGGGACAGGCAGGAAATGTAGTGGAGTGAAACGGACCAGGTCTAAGGATAGGGAGCAATAGGGAATGGTGGGGAGTGTGGCAAACCAGAAGCACTGGCCCTGTTCGGGAAAGCAGCTACCACACTGTCAGCTCGTTTTTGCCTCGGGAACGGCGGGCGAGATTCTCAGAACAGCCAGATTTCCAGCTTCTGTTGCTGAAAAACACTGTGGTCCAACTGGACATGTTGGGGGGGGGGGCACCAGTTTCTGTCTCTGGGCAGGGGCTCCAGCCAGGGTTGGGGATTCAGGGACCGTCATTTGTCAGTGTAAGGGAGTCCCCTGAGGCTGCTCACACACGGGGGCAGTGTGGGGCACACCCACTCACTTTCACACGCCTGCCTCTGCTCTCTGCCCACCTCCAGGGGCCGGCAGTGAAGGGGCAGTGAGACCGGCACAGGAGACAGCCGGCGCCGGGAGGTCAGTTCTGCTGACAAGGTGCCACCAGGCTGACACACGCCGTAAGCAGCCCAGTTTCCTCCCTGCCGACAGGGGCCGAAGGCAGGTGCCAGGTCCGCAGCGCAGTCCCTCCCCTGCCAGGCTGGGCCGCCGTCCTCTGCTTGGGTGGAATTCGCCGCCGCTCAGGCCTGGCCCGCGGTGCTGGTGACCTCGAGGCCCGCCTGTCCTGGAGCTGACCCCAAGGTGAGGTGCGCCCCGCCCACAGGCCTCTGGGTCTGGCCTGAGGTCATCAGTGACTCCCGGATGTAGAATGTGCCCCGAGTGCCAAGGAAAGAGCCCCTAAATGGAGCCTGGATTTATCTTATTTATTTTTATTTTCTTAATGTTTTAAATCCTCACCCGAGGATATTTTTCCATTTATCTTCAGATAGAGTGGGAGAAAGGGAGGGAGGGAAAGAGAAACATCGATGTGAGAGAGACACATCGACCGGCTGCCTCCTGCACGACCCCGACCAGGGCTGGGGACGAACCGCAACCCAGGTATGTGCCCCGGACCGGAATCGAACCCGAGACTCATTGGTCCGCGGGCCGACGCTCTAACCGCTGAGCCACACCGGCCAGGGCAAGCCTGGATTTATATTTTTGTGAGAGGCAGTCACAGGATGGAAGTCCCAGCTCTGCCATTTCCTGCCCGTGACTTTGGGCAAGTTCTGCCCCTCTGGCATCTCTGTCCTCATCTCTAGAACTGACGAGTCAGGACGCCCCCTCACGGGTGCCGAGCCGCGGGCGTGGGGGCCGGGCACCGTCGTCCCCTCACCCTGTGGTGCAGCCTCTGTGGCTCACCCACGCTCCAAGCCAGACGGTCTTACCCCGCACCCAGCCTACCAGGTGCACACGCAGGGAGTGTGTCTCCCAGTTGGTGGCGAAAGACCCCCCTGATCTTTAGCTCATCGGACAAGCAGAGGCAGGAAGCGGGGGCTTGGCCAGTTGCAGCTCCCGGGAGGGGTACCAGGGTCAGGGCGACAGCCTTGGGGTGATTGGGGCCCCCTATCAGTGCATACAGAGCTGCCTGGGGGCCCTACCTCTTCTAGGGCTCAGCCCATCTTCTCTATCTGAGGCCACCAGCCTGGCTGGGCACCTGCTCTGCCCCTGCCCCTCCCCTGATGATGTCAGGCCTCAGGCTCCACGCTTAGTTCCCCGCGGGGCCGACCCACCTGGCGGGAGGAGGGCGTGGGCGTTCCGGCTGCATGTCACCCAGGGTGCCCCTCTGCTTGCTCATTTGCACAGACTCCAGGGGGTAATCTGGGGGAGGGTTATCCCAACCTCTGTCTGTTCCAGATGAGCAGATGGACAGGGGCGGCCTGGCACCTGCACCCCACCACAGAGCTCTGGCCCCAGGGGAGGTCCCAGCCAGCAGAAGCGTGTCCCCTTACCCTTTGCTGGCCAGGGTGCTGTGGGCCTCAGAGGGGCCCGGGGCAAGGACTGTGGGACTGGGTTTTTATTTCAGTATCCCCCCCCCCACACACACACACACGTGATTGAGAAGCAGCTGGAGAGGCCTGTCTGTGTGCGCTGGTGACCAGGGGAGGGCAGGTCTGCCATCAGTGGCAGCAGGTGCCCCGGGCTGCAGGGTCCCCAGGTGGGGCTCGGACCCTCCGGGCTGGCTTGTCCCCGGCCTCACGCTGAGGCTGGGCCCAGGCAGGCAGGACCAAGGGGGAGCCGAGGGCCTGCTGGGCGGCGTGGGGACCCGAGCCTGAGGGCTGAGCTGGTGTCCGAGTAAGGATGGGGACCTGAGGTTGGAGCTGATGACCAGACACTCAGTTAAGACATCGGGCAGGACACGCAGGGCCCGAGTTCCCGCTTCCGTGGGGACCTCCTTGCAGGCAGAGGAGCCCCCAGTGAACAGGGGTCAGCAGACCTTGGCCAGATGAAGGCAGGGCTCCGTGGGGAGGACTTCCCGCGGAAATTTCTTTGTAAGCAGCAGGACCCAGCGTTGCCCTGGAGGCACCCGGGGGTCTGCCCAAGTCTGGGCCTGCCCCCTGCCCGGTCCAGATCCAGAGCAGGCCCACGCTGACCCACAGGCAGAGGTAGAAGCAGCCTGTCTGAGCCCTGGGGCCCAGCCCGCCCTCCCAGCCACCCCACCTGCCAGCAGCCCGCTCAGGCCAGGAGGTTGGTGGCTGCCCCACAGCCCCAGCAAGCGGCCAGCAGGTGGACAGCTGGGAGCCCGTGGCAGGGGCTGCGGTTTGGGCCCAGACAGTGGCAGGAGTTCCGCAGCTCCTCTGGGAAAGCGTGGCCGAGGGCAGGTGGCGGACGCTGTCCCAGCAGCACCCTGGTGTTTGCAGGAGGCCACGCTGGGGCCCCTGGGTCTAGACTCCTGGGTCCCAGAAAGACACCCCAGCCCAGCCTCGTCACCTCCTGCCCTTTTCCTCCACCTCGTCAGCACAGCCTGGGGTGGGCGTCACTCTGGACGCGTCACCCTCCCTGAATTCACGTGGCCAGCCCGCCCCAGCTCCCGCCCGTCACAGGGGTGCAGCCAGTCCTTCCAGAACCATCAGGGGTGAGGCTGCGTGCCCCCCCCCCTGATGTGTGGTCAACTCCAGGGCCTCTGGTTTCAGGAGCCCCTGTGTGGCCCCTTGGAGCAGACCAGGGGAGGGCGGTGTCACTGACCCCTCAGGAGAGGCTGCACCTGTGTCCCCTCCGTCGGTGGGCCAGGGAGGAGCTGCTGGCCTGTGCAGGCCCAGGAGAGGGAGGCAGACATGGACGCCGGCCTTGCTAGCTTCTCTGCCGGGGCGTCGGCTGCCATTTTCCTTTTGCCGCTACAGAGACCACTTCTGTGACACTGTCCAGGCCCGAGCTCAGATCGGCCCTGTTCTCTCTCTGTGCTTCCCGCCTTCCCCTGGCTCCCAGGGCACGAGGGGGAGGAATAGCTAATGACAGCAGCACCCTGCCGGGATGGGGACCTTTGTTCATTCACTCCAGGGTGGACTTTCTGGGTGCTTGCTCTGGGCCAGGCCTGCAGGGTGACCACTGAGGGCAGGAAGCCTGGCCCCTCCCTCTAGGCAGTCCAGGTCATCAGGGCACCAGCAGAATGGCACGGGGGTCTGGGGCAAGTCCTGTATGTTCAGAAAAGAGAGCAGCTCGCCCTATGGGAGCATAGAGTTGGAAATGGGAACAAGTGGGTGAGGTCTTGAAGGATGAGTAGGAGTTTGCAGGTCAAGCAGGACCTAGTGGCCAGGCCATTCCAGAACACAGGATGGACAGAGTTTGGGAGAGCAGGGAATGCCTGAAGAGCAGCGGGCCCTGGAGCCGGGAGGCTGGCCTGTGGAGGGAGGGCGCCCAGTGAGGAGGACTCGTCCACTGGACCAGGCTGTGCCAGGGGCAAGGGCAGCCTCGCAGAGCTTCCACTGGGAGAGGCGGGAGCTGCAGAGGGACCGAGGACCAGTGGAGGGGAGAGAAGGGGGAAGGGACCCACTGGAGTCAAAGTCCCACCACACCCTTGGAAAGGGGCCCAGTTCCGGGGGCGGGGGAAGCCTTGCTGGCTCCTGGCCAATCCCCCGATGTTGCTGCCACGAATCACGGTTCTGTGTCTCCACTTCCCACTCCAGAACTGGGGCAGGGGGTCCCACGGAGTCTGCTGTGCACGGAGGGCCCGCCCACAGGTGGGGCTCAGCTGGAGACACCAGGATGCTGCCCGCAGGAGCCCCGAGTGCCGAGAGGAGTCCGCGGGCCCCTCGGCGGGACAGCTGCCAGGAGCCTGTCCCTGCAGCTTTGGGGGGGTCGAGGAGGCAGCGGCGAGGCCGATGGACAGGGTGGGTGGGGATCCAGCCCAACGCCCCTCTTCTGGAAGCTCCCCTGCCCCCCTCTTCCTGTAAATACGGTCAGCCCCTCTGCCGCGTTCTCCCTGCCAAGGCCACGGCTTTGCTGGGTTTCTCGGTCCAGCCTCCAGTGTGCCGTGCTGCGGGCTCCGTGGGTGCAGGTCACTAGCCAGCACGGAGTGGGGGCTCCGGCCTTCGGGGCGGGCGGGCCCAGAACCGGCCCCTCCACGTACCCCGGCCCCGAGAGCCACAGCCCCCAGCAGCGTCACGTAATTAAGGCATAAAAGTCCACGATTGCCTCTGTGTTGGCAAACACCGGCCGGCTGCTAACGCAGTCCTTTCAATGGATTCTCATTTTAACGGTATGTAATTAAGCATCATTAGCCACGTACGCCATTCGCCTCGGTACCGTACACCGAGAGGGCCTGGCCACAATCTCATCACAAAGCATCTTCTTTTATGGGCGATTTCTTGTCCCCTCTTGGGGTGGAGTTTATTTGGTGGACAGCAAACCTGGCCCAGGGGCCCCGGGGAGGTGCCCAAAGAGGGGAGTCCCGGGGCCAGGTGCCCAGGGACTCGGGTGATGAATCGGGTGGCGGTATTTGCTGGGGGAGGTCCTGTTCTGCTTTGAGCAGTGGACACACTGACCTCCCTGCTGTGGAGAGTAAAGGGGACCGGAGGGGAGTGGGGGAGGGAGCACAGAGGGAGGAGGGGCCTGGAGCGGGGACAAGGGTGTCGGCACCTGGGCAGGCACAGCCAGAACCTGCCAGGCCATCCCACTCCCCCCGACAGCCCCTCACGTCAGTGAATGGGCTTCGTGGCTGCCCTCGGGCCCCAGGGGCAGCGCAGGGGGGCCAGGAAGGCACGTCGTGCACAGGTCCAGCGAGAGGCCAGAGCGGGCCACACAGAGTGAGCGGGGGGGGGGGGGGGGGGGGAGCCGGCTGGGACGTCCGCCAACGTGTCCCACCCCCGGCCCACCTGCCCCGCACTCCAGCCCCTGTGGTCACACATCCCCCTACATGCACACTCACTTTGCCTTCCTGGTACCTCGCACACTGACGTGTGTCCGTAGGTCTCAGGCTCTGTCCGCTCCGTCTCCCTGCCCAGCCCAGCCCAGGACACGGTGCGCCCTGCAGCTGGCGGAGTTCTCGGTGGTCGTGATAACGATGCTGAACACCTAAGGGTGCCAGGCCTCTCCCTCCAGCCTGCACTGCAGAGGCTGGCATAGATGGACATCCAGCGTGGGTTCCGTGAGCCCGGCTTCTCGCACCGTTATGCCAGGTTGGGCAGACATCCTGGGTGCTGTCGTGCAGGGTCCCGTGCGCCCCGCAGTCAGCACCTCCATGCCCACCGATGGCACGTATATGGTCTTTGCCTTTTTGCTTTGACCTCTGAGCTGCTCGGATCATTCTACACATGTCCTTTGGCGGGCGTGTGGCACTCTTGTGTGGCGTGCATACCTTGGGGTGGAATTGGTGGGTCCCGGTAGGTACCAGCACACAGTTTCCCAAAGTGGCCGTGCCACGTACAGCCTTTTGATAGTGATGAGTACACATTTCGGCACCGGGGAGGGGGCCCCAGGCCACTGGTCTGGCAACGCTTTCAAAGAAGAGGTGCCCTTGCCCGTGCCAGCCATTTCAGGCTGAAGTGCTCTGCAGAACCAGGCCCCGGAGAGGGACAGCTTGGCTTTCAGGATGTTGTCAAACCAACTTCAGCCACTTCCTTCCAGACCAGGGTGTGGGAGCGTGCAGTCAGGCCTTGGGGTGAGAGGAGCAGCAGGCCCTCAGCTGTGAGAGGCTGCAGAGTGGTACCCCAACCCGTGAGCAGCGGGAGGGGTCTCCAGTCACCAGGACCCGACTCTCCAGCTCACAGCCCCCCAGGTTACCGTGGCCCTGGGGACAAGGTCACAGCTCCTCCCACTACTGTCCAGACTCTCAGGAAGTCCCTAGGAGACCCCCCAAACTCCAGCCTCGTTACAACCCCTTCCACTCCCCCAAGTCCCTCCTCCATGAAGCCTGCACAAGGGGTCCCTTTGGTGCCAAACGACCCCACAGGTGTCTGCATTTATTACGTAGTCTCACTCCCCTCCTCGTCCTTAGCGTCCAGCCGGACCTCAGGAAATGTCTGGGGAATGGATGAAAGCTTTGGGAGGTCCCAGCCCCCCAAATCTGTCAGAGCAGCTTTGCAGGAGCCCTCTGGGGGCAGGAGCAGCCTCGGAGGGCACTGGCAGATGGCATGAGCCTTCCGGGATCAGGGCAGGAAGGCAATCAGAGCAGGTCAGTCTCCCGGCCCCTCTCAAGGGCGTCTTCTTTCGGCTGTACGGACACGTGCGGCCATCGGTCACTCTGCCACGGGGCTCTGAGCAGGCTTCCCATGCGAGGCGTGGGGAGGTCTCCAGGTGTGGGGGACAGTCAGGAGGGAGGTGTGTGTCCTGAGCTGGGACTGGGGTGTGGGCTGGCTGACCTCTGCCCCGCTCTCCAGGCCCAGTGATGAGCACCACCCCGAAGTGAAGGCTGACGGGTACGTGGACAACCTCGCGGAGGCCGTGGACCTACTGCTGCAGCACGTGGACTAGTGACGGGTCCCCCGAGACGACCCCCAGCCTCCTGCCAGCCTCCCCCAGTGCCGGACCACCCGAGGCTCCGCCCTCCACCCTCCCCAGGCAGAGGAGAGGGCACCAGCCAGACAGCTGTGGGCTCCCAGCCCCTTCCTCTCTCCCTCCCCAGTCAGGCCCCCCGGCCTCCCCACGGTTAGGTCCCCCTAGTGGCCTGCTCCCCTCCCGTGGGGCCGAGTGAAGTCAGGAGGGTGGGACAGGCCCCAGGGAAGGGAACCCCTGTTGGCATGGGCGAGGTACTCAGGAACGCCAGGAGCCCCCAAGCGCTCTCCGTCAGCACCTGGTCCTGATTGATGCCCCTCCTGCCCGGACTCAGGCAGCTGCCCACTGCCGCTTATCAAACACTCTGCATTTCAGTGAGGAGCCTGGAGAAACGGGCCTTCATGCAGCCCACACAGCCCAGGGCTGAGACGGCCTCCCCAGGGACTGACCCTTCCCAGCCCCGCCCCAGCCCCCACCCTGACTCAGAGTGGCCACGTAGCACCCTCCCCCATGCCAGCCCACCACTTTCCTGCCCCTACAAGTCACCTTTGGAGCCAAAAGCGGGGGCAGCTCCCAGGGGCACTTGGAAGACCACACGCGACAAAGCAAGAATGTTAACCTCTGGGGTCAAGGTCGCAGGCACAGAGGGTGCTTTCTGGAGCCCCACCTCAGCAGACTTGAGTGCGTCATGCCCACTGTATGCAGCAGGAAACTGACTGAAATAAACGACCCTGACTGCAACCAACTCAGGCTTGGCTGCCAGGGGCTGGGCGTGGGAGGCGGAGGGCAGCAGAGGGCCAGGGCCCTGAGGCACCTCATTGAACAGACGGGGAAACTGAGGCCCCGCGGGGACGCTGTGGACCGGTGAGCGTGGCCGGGGGTAGGCAGCCTCACACACTCCGGTCACTCACAACCCTCAGGTTTCAGAAGCAATCAGCTGGACAGGCGGCTAGATTGCTGTTTCTCCCCAGTTCGATCCAGAAGCCACTGATCAATCTCGGGAGACAACTTCTCATGAAGTCCCGGGTCCCCTGTGACGGGATCCCACCCCATGAGGGCGGACAGTGCTCAGCCCCGAGCCCCGAGCCCCTGTCATGGTGGGGCTGTGCAGTCCCCAGGCCTTGCCAGCAGGCCACTGTCAGACCAGGCGTAGGAGGGAGGTGGGGAGGCCACTGGGCTGGTGTCACTGGCCTGTGAGGGAGGAGGGGTGTCTGGCCTATTAGCTGAAACATATGCAAATCACCTGCTCAATGATGGGGTCCCCTGGTCACAGCTGGCTGGGATTCGCTTGGGTGTGGAGGGTGACTTCGTGGGGACAGGCCTGTGTTCTGCTCCTCTCTTCCCCTTTCATGGCTGCCCTTGCTCTTCTCGGCAGGAGCGCACAGCCAGACAGCACCCCCCAAAGGAGGCCAGGCAGCACCCCCCGAAGGAGGCCAGGCAGGGCCCCCCCAAGGGAGGCTGCTGTTCTCTGTCCACAGACGAACAGAACCGGCCGGCAAGCGGCTGCCCAGGAGTGGGGACGGGGGTGTCAGAGGGATAGTGCCAGAGGGACAGCAGGTGCAGCCCCTGCTCTGGCTGGGCACAGAACACGCCCCCTCCCCTGGCTGTGGGTTCAGCGAAGTGGGCGCTGCCAGCTCTCCTCTTCACGGATAAGGAAGCCGAGAGAAAGTGACTGGCCTACGGGCTGACCGTTAGTAAGGGCACAGCTGAGGCACAAACCAAGATCTGACCTTGCACCCACGCCCTTTCTAGTCCCTTCCTGTCCTGTGGGGGGGCCTCTGGTGGCCCTGGTGGCCGACTTGCCAGGCGGGCCAGCGCACTGGCTCCCTCCCTCTGGCCAACGTCTTTGGAGTTGAGGTCTGGCCCTCCATTCGGGGGCAGCGAGTGAGCCCTGAGCCCCAGCCACCTAACCCTTTCCTTAGCAGTCATCCACAGAGCCCTGCTGGGGACCAGGCCACACCGGGTGTCGTCACTTGGATGGTGACGCGTCCTGCTGCCACCCGGGGTCCTTCCAGCTGCCTGGCCCTGGCAGAGCTTCCACGCCCCCCGGCAGGGCGAGCAGACTTCTCAGGCTGAAGATGGAAGGAGCCACTGGCCCCGGATGGGGCTGGAGTTCAGGGCTGATGTGAGGGGGGATCTGGGGGCGGTCTGGTCCCCAACACCAGCTTCAGCGCTCCTATCCTCCCCCAGATCAGCTTGAGAAGGTCCTCGGAGGCCTAGGAAGGCCAAGTCCCTCCCCGCTCCCAGGCAGGAGTGGGGGTGCAGGGAGGGACCCGTGTGGTCATGGGCCCCCCTCCCACCCCAGGATGGTCATCCACAGCTCTGGCTTTCCCTCTAAAACTGTCCCTGCTTAGATAAACACATGAGACTTTGCATCATCTCATTTTTCTTCAGTTTTGATTTTCCTTTTAGGTTACGAAAGCCATATAGGAAATTCAACAGAAAAGCCCTCAAAGACAACTGTTAAGATCTGGGGGCAATTCCCGCTGGCCCCCTTTCCACGTGAAGACCGTGTTTCTTTCTTTTTTTTTTTTTTAATCCTCACCCGAGGACATATTTGCATTTATTTTCAGATAGAGCTGGGGGAGAGAGGGAGGAAGAGAGAGAGAGAAACATGGATATGAGAGAGACACATCGACTGGTTGCCACCCACACAACCCCAACCGGGGCCGGGGACAAACTGCAACCGAGGTACGTGCCCTTAGCGGGAACCGAACCCGGGACTCTCTGGTCCGCAGGCCGACACTCTAACCGCTGAGCCAAACTGGCCAGGGCGAAGACCGTGTTTCTAACAGTCTGGACTGTACGGTGTGCCTGGCGTGGGGCTGGGATGTTCTGCATGGACTCCTGTCTAAGCCATACAGTGTTACAGCCCATCCACACTAGGGCTGAGCCAGGGTGCTGAGCCAGGGTGCTGAGCCAGGGTGCTGAGCCAGGGTGCTGAGTCAGGGTGCTGAGCCAGGGTGCTGAGCCAGGGTGCTGAGTCAGGGTGCTGAGACAGGGTGCTGAGCCAGGGTGCTGAGTCAGGGTGCTGAGACAGGGTGCTGAGCCAGGGTACTGAGCCAGGGTGCTGAGCCAGGGTACTGAGCCTGCACACCCCGCTGTCCCGAGCTGCGCCTGTGTCCGATGCAGGTGTGACCTGGCCAGGCTGGGCACCCGCGGTGGGCAGGTGGAGCTGTGCCCTGGACAGCGTCCTGGCTCCAGCAAATGCAGAGGTTGGGAAGGCATGACAGTGTCCACCCGCGCCATGGGGACCCCAGGGCAGGAAACGGCCATCGCTGGGCGAGCTGAGCTGGAGGGCAGATGCTGCTCTGCCCAGGGACCCAGCCTCAGGTCCCCCGTGACTGCCCAGCAGAGGCCAGGGCAGCTCCGCCCAGCACAGTGGCCCCACACGTCCCCTTCCTGAGGGGCAGACCGCGTGGCCCTACCGCAGTCAGCGCCCGCTCAGGGCGGCTCATGCAGCCCCGTGCACTTGAGCCTTTCAACAGCTCGGAGACGTCCACTGCCCCCATTTTACAGACTGGACCCTGAGGCTCAGAGGTGACAGAGGTCCAGGCTCTCCTGCCACGGCGCACCCGCCAATTAGTCACACCCACCAGAAACCACACAGACAGCTCCTGGCGGTCGGATAGTAAACCAGGAAGCTTTATTTACACAGTAAAAGTAACAAGCAAATTCCTGAGACTAGAGCGGCTCTCGTGCACGACAGCCGTGGCCTGCGAGGAAGGACAGCTGCGGGGTGGTGGGGGGGGGGGGGGCGCGGGTGCGGACCCGGCGCCTGGGCACACAGGTGGCTCTGCCCGGGCAGGGGCCTGCCCGACCACACGCGCTGGCCGCCATCCTTCCTGAAGTACATCCGCTTCGGGAAAGCACACTACAGCCCCAGAAACAGCCCCACGCTGTCACCGAGCCCCGGGACATCCCCGCGCGCTGAGAACACAATGTATCTGCCAAAGAGACTATGCTAGAAGGTCAGACTACCCTACCTAGGCTACACGCTCTCCGCTGCGGTCTGGAACTTTTTCTTTCATCTTGTTCTCTTTCAAGAGGCATGTTTTCTGTGGCTGACACCCACGGGAGGGGCTGGGCCAACTGTGGCTGTGGCAGGAGGTGGCCCATTGCCTGTGAGGGAGCAGAGTGGGCGGCACCCACGGGCCAGGCAGGGCCTCGAGGCCCGGCGTCTGGAGGGACTGCTCGCACCCAGGTGCAGCGCCTGGAGCCAAGGCCGGAGCGGATGACCGTCACCGCAGGAGCAGACACGGAGGTGCAGCGCCCGCGGACACCAAGCCCAAGCCGT
The DNA here is from genome assembly GCA_030848825.1 of Tadarida brasiliensis. NCBI lineage: Eukaryota > Metazoa > Chordata > Mammalia > Chiroptera > Molossidae > Tadarida > Tadarida brasiliensis. Next base: position 2,788,152 of record CM061271.1, read on the forward strand.
GGCAGGGCCACCCAGGGGGTGTTTTCAGTGCCACAGAAGCTGCTCACACAGGCAGGGCCCCAAACAGCCCCTGGGCAGCATCAGCCGGGGTGGGAAACCACGTGTCTCCGCGTGGGGAGACCCACTGGGATGGCTGCCTTGGTTTTATCACGCGGGCTTTCCCTGCACTGACATCTCCTTTCAGCATACACATTCACAACTTTCCTGCTGCAAAAAGGTTTGTGGAAAAGTAAGGCTTTCTGAGAACGAGAATCCGTGTGGATGGTCAGACCAGGGTCCCTGTGGCCCGGATGTCGTGTGTGCCTGTGGGCCCTGGGCCAGCCCGGCCACCGACTAAGGCAAGAGGGTTTGCGGCAATGTAAACGCAGGCTGCGCGGCTCCGCCCAGCGCCCACGGGCAGCAACACCATCCCTGAGGCCCCGGGAGCCCGGCGTTGACAGGGTGCTCCTCTGGGTCATGGGAAGCCATGTGGTAGTAAGCCTCTTCTCCCCACCCAGCTGTCCTGGAGCCAGGACCCCACTCATGTCCAGCAGGAACCCGGGGCAGGCGGGCTGTCCAGCACAGCCCTCCCTCCTGGCTCTGCCCTCCTCGGTGTCCCCGCAGAGGCAGGAGTTCATGGGCATCAGCTGTGAGAGGTGGGACCCCGACAAAAGTGAGGCTCCTACAGGGTGAGCCCCCAGCCCGCCCACTGCCCCTGGGGACAGTCACATAGGGTCCAAGAGCTCAGGACCAGACGGGCCTCTCTGGGCAGTGTGGCAGAACCTTCAGATGAAGCCTGCTCTCTCCAACCAAGAGACAAGTGTGACACCAACAGAAGGCCAGCTCCTCCTCTGAGCAGAGGGGCACGGGCCACTCTCTCCCCTCACTGCTGCTGCTGTGGCTGGGGCTGAAGCTTGAGTGGGGGCAGGCAAGCGAAGAGGGGCCGGGGAGGCTGGGCAGGGCCACACCCTGCCTGGGGCTGGGGTCCCTTCTGCCTGACAGTGCCCCGAGGCTGGGCTGACTGGCCGATGGGACCAGCTCGGGGGAGGAGGGGAAGACGGTCTGAGAGGTCACCTGCACCACAGCCCCGTGACCCCCACCACCACGTGCCTCCCTGTCCCGAGGAAAGGATCCGGGGGCTGCTGCCCAGGCCTGTCCGGGCTCAGCTGTCCGCCCTTTCCTGTGGTCACCTGCCGTGTGGAACAGGAGACGGGGCCCTGCCACTCCTCCCACAGGAAGAAGTGATTCAGAGGCCACAATCCCTCTGTGGCGACTCTTGGTGGTGCGGGCCACGTGCTAGTACCTCCCACCCCAGGCTTTCTGAAGACACAAAGAACCAGCACCTGTTCTCCGAGTCACATGCTGCCAGATGTGACCTGACTACTGCCCAGCCTCCTCTGGGACCACCTCTGAGACGACGTGGCCTCCACAACCCGCCAGGGGCACCGGGCAAGATGTCCCCGTCGACCCAGAGCCGCCCGCTCCCTGGTCTGGCTCTGCGCGGTCCCAAGGGGACGTGCCTCTGGTGGGCGCCCCAGGCCCTGCCCCTGCCCACACACCCATTATGCTCTCCGACTGGAAATTCTAACCCGGTCTCCGAGGCCACTAGGTTCTCTGCAAGTGCCTTCGGGCTGGCTGGCAGAAAAAGCTACCTATGAATCGGAACCTGAGCCACCTCTTCTGATATAAGAAAGTGAAGGTTTAAGTCAAGCTTCCCAGCGGGACCTCTCTTGAGGGAAAAGAAGGTGAGACCCTCCTGTGTTCGACCTGCAGATGGGAGGCATTGCTGTGAGCAGAGGAGCGAAGGGGCGCGACCGCCCAAGAGCCGTCGCCACGGGCCGCGGACTCCGGACAGCGCCCCACTTATTTTTAGCCTTTTGGGAAAAGGAGCCACTTGCTCATCAGCCGACCCAGTTGCTGTTGTCTGTGGGAGGTGCCGGGTTTGCTGAGAGCCCCGTTCCCAGAGAGCAGCGCCCCTGGGGTGTGACTGCGCAAGGCTGGCCAGGAGGGGCCTGAGGGAAACCTCAGGGGGCAGGGCTCCTTGTCGCCGCCACCAGGGAGCCTGCGGGGTGCAAGGAGCAGGATACGAGGGGCCAGGGAGGGTGTGGGTGAGCCTCAAGCTCTGTGCCTGCGGAGGGGCTGCAGGAAGGAGCTGGCAACGCAAACACTGTTCCCAGAGGAGCCGCGGGGGCCTGTCTCGGGGGGGGGGCGGGGCGCCCTGATTAAAGCCAGCAGGCCCCCCCACCTCGAGCATGTGCTTAGAACGCTGCAGGGCTTTGCAGGCCCTCGGCCCAGGCCCCTGGCGTGGCCGCCCGCACACATCTCCACCCCGAAATGTGCACCGCTCCGGCCTCCTGAGGATGTTCTCAAGAGGTGGCCCTTTGATGGTGACACCTCTCCACTCACCTGAATCAACTAAGCTCGTCATTTCATCACAGTGACAGGTGAGCACAGGGAACGGCTACCATCTGCCAACCTGTCCGAGTGGCCCCCAGAGTGGCCGAGAGCCACGGGGTCGGGCCAGCAGGCCTGCCCCATGTCTACCCAATGCAGATGGCCTCGAACGAGCACCCCAAGCTGTTCCCTGCGCCCCGAGAGTTCAGACACGGCGGGCCCCCCGGCATCCTGGGCCTGTCTCGCACACCTGGAATTAAGGCCAAACGGTCTGGTGTTGCTACAGAAAGAAGCGTCTCCTGAACCTTCCCCGGCCCGAAGCAGGGAGGCCCGGGAGAAAAGGCACAGAGTAAGACTGAGGGAGAGAAACTGCGGGGCGGCCCCCGGCGGAACCTGAGCAGGAGGCCGAGAAGGGCCTGGCGCCACTGAGGGGCCTGAGCCCCGACCAGCCCCCGAGGGCGGAACCCCGCAGGGCCGCATGCAGAGGGGCCCGGACAGTGCCTGGCGGGGGGCCTGGGATGCGTGTGGCCGGTGTCCCATGAGGAAAAGGGAGAGAGACCCAAACCAAGGAGCTGATCTGGGGGTGACAGCAGTTCTGTGGACCGTGGCGGCCATGCAGGTGAGGGCCGGGGGCTCCGCTCCACTGCTCGGCGGGGCTGGGTCGGCCTGCACGGGGCCAGGGCCTCCGCAGGCTGCCAGCCTCTCCCGGGTGGGCAGGCTCACTCCCTGGGACCCCTTGGCTTCCAGGAAGCTTCCAGGCCCTGGAGTGGGGTTCCCCCCTTCAAGTGCCCACCTAGTGCCCGGAGGGAGGCTGTGGATCCTAGGGCACCCCACCCCTGACCAGGGGCCCACGGCCCCTCAGTTGTTCTCTATCTGTTCAATATCCAGCTCGCCGTCCAGGGAGCAGGGGCTGCTCCGGGCCGCCCCGCGGTCCCGCCAGGCAGAGGCCGGCTCGCCCCACCTGCTGCAGCCCTCGTCCGGGGCGCAGCCGTCCGCCTCTTCGCAGCACAGCTCCTCTCTGCAGGCGAGGTGGTCGTCGAAGGACGGGGGGAGAGGCTCGGGGACGGGGGTCCCGGCAGGAGTCCTGCCCCCGGGACCGGAGGCCGAGGCTGAGAGCAAGGCGGTCCAGGACCTGGTGCTGCCGACGTGCAGAGGGAAGGGGCTGTGGGGGCCGCGGCCCTCCGTCCCGGAGCTCAGGCAGCTGAGGCTGCTGAAGGTCTCACAGTTCTGCGGGGAGACAGACACACAGGTTACTAAGGGTCACGCTCCCTCCCGGAACCCAAGGACTGTGTGCCCCCCGCCCCAGGCCAGGCCAGGCCAAAGCCTCTGGAGTGAGGGTCTGCCAGGCGGGGGAGGACCACCCAAATCCAGGCTCCTCCACCGTCTGGGCCAGGAGAAGGGGCCATCGGCCACTCACTCACGAAGAGATACCTTGGCCAACAAATACCACGTCAATAAAGAAATGCAAAATGCAGTTATTCGCCGACAAAGTGGCAAAGGGCACCAGCCTGACCATACCCACTGTGGGCGGCTGCGGGGGCAGGGCGCAGAGCCCTCGGGCACCACCTTTCTGAGGGGTGCTCTGGTTAAAGGTATCAGGTTCCTTTGGGCAGCTTCACTTCCAGGGTTTTTATCTGAAGAAAACAATTCAGGATGCCGGCAAAAACAGCCCCACGAACGTGCCTCGTCACGCTGTGCAGCAGGATGGAGCCCGAGCCCTCCGCGACACCGGCCCAGAAGCACGCCTTTCAGACAAGGGAGGCCCTTGAGCCTCTGAAAGAACATTCCGGAGCGAATCTACTGACGCAAATGGAAAGTCGCCAGGCTGCACGGCTGCACAAAGGGGCATGATGCCCACCCCACCCACTCGTCACGGCCGGGGAGGGGAGGTGGGGCCACAAGGGCTGAGCTGACGTCCGTCCGCCTGGTGCACGGCACAAGCACCCAGGGAGCGGGTCTCCACGGGAAGCCGGGGCCCCGCCTGAAGATGCTGAGATGCTGCTCTCCAGGGGAAGGAGCTCCAGGACCTTCAACGGCACTCAGGTGGCGGGTGCCGCCGGGCTCACCAGCTGAGGGCCTCAGGCAGACCCCTCGGCCTCCCCCGGCCTTGGCTGCCTCATCTCGAGGAGGCCAGCGATGGGCCTAGGAGGCCCCAGTGAGACCGCGTGGCTGCCAAGAGCTCCCGCCCACAGGCTGGCTTCACGGGCACGCTCAGAAGGGCCCCACGCTTGGTTGAAAGCTCAGCTTTTGCCATCTCGAAATTCTGAAGTTTTTTAAACAGGCCCCTGTATTTTCACTTTCCACTGGGCCCATGATTTACATAGCCAGTCCTGCATGTAAAGCGTGTTATCTTTGCTCTCTGAGTTCAAAAAGCACCCCGTCCCTCCCACCCACTACTGCCTCTGTGTGGGGCCCCCTTGAGCAGGGGTGTAGCTTGAACACCACCCCGGAGAGCTGGGGCCACCTGCTCACGGAATGGGGGCTGGGCCAGCAGGGTGCACACGTGCGCTGAGTTAAACATCCATTTTCACAGCACAGGGGTGACAGCCAGGGGCGCCCACGGCCCAGCCCTGGAGGTCCCCAACAGGACCCGGAGCAACGTGCTGCTTCCAGGGGGATGAGACAGACGCAGGCGGACAGTGGGGGGAGCGCGGGCAGGGACCTGGGGCGCCACACGCCTGCCGATGCCAAGATCACAGCCTGCCCCGAGGGCCCTGGTCCTTTCACAGGCTAGTGTCTGTGCGTCACCGTGAAATGAAGAAGACCACCATCCTCCACGGGAAACAAGCTGCTGAGCCGGGTTCGGCACATGGAAATAAAAGGCGCTCTCTGGAGGAAGGTGGCCCTGTGCGCCCTCATTGTCCCAGAACGTGCCACGGAGGAGACGGCTCTGCCGGCCTGGATTCTCGTGGGCTCTTCTGATTCACCGAGGAGGTGAAGCCTGGGGCCCGGGAGCGGGAAGCTCTGGGAAGCGCCAGGATGGAGGAGCGAAGGCTGGGCCACCGATCAGACCTCCTGGACCCCAGAGGCTGGCCCACGCTGAGGCGGGAGCCCAGGTTGAAGCCTCACCAGACTGGGGACCCTGCCGTCCCCTGACCTGGGCCGCCGTGGGGTTCAATGAGGCCGCCCCAATCTGCACGGAGCTCATTCCCTCCCCGACACGCAGATGACTGCTGACAGCTTCCCATACAGAACGACGCCCCAGGTCAGAACGCCACCGAGAAGCTGGGCCTGGGCGAGCGGACGCCCGATGCCTGCGATGGGGTGAGTGGTCCTTGAGGCCCCTTCAGTCTCCCAGCCAGTGTCTCCACTGGCCTAGACCTGTGTCCCGGCCTCGTTGGCCCAGCCACCCCAGGCGGGAAAGGCCCAGGTGCCAGGGGATGCTGTCGAGCTCAGACGACAGCTGAGAAGTCTGTTTCTCTGTCCCAGGGAAGTGGCGTGGGCAGGAAGCCCACGCGTGGCGAAGTGACTCCTGGCATAAACCACACTGGCCCATGTAAACCTGAAGTGCTGCGAACCGGTCGCAGGTGGTCCCGAGACACGGGTGCCTCCGCCTGTGGGACCCTCGCACCCACGTACCCCAGCACGCGGAGCACCTGAACAGTGGCCCCGGCTCGTGAGCTGCAATGTGAAGACAGGAAGCGTGGCTGTACACAGAACAGGAACGCTCCCAGGTCTGCGTCCGCCATCCCCGCTGCTCAGATCGTCCTGCCTGACTTCATGGCAAATGTGACAGCGTCTGGGCGCTAATCATGGCCAACGTTAGCCATGCCAGTGGCGGGTGCGAGGGACCCCAGCTTGCTGGAACTTTTAGAGACGTAGCTTTGACCTTAGTGTGCCCCACAGAGGGCTGAGGTCGGACCCGGGCTTTGCCTGGAATGGGCATCACGGCTTCAGACGAGACCCTCCGCCCTCTGGGCCTTGGCCCACCTGCCCAGTAAGAGGTGGGCCGAGGGCACCCAGGGCCACCTTGTTCTGGCTGTCTGGAGTAACTGGGTCCTTGCTTTGCAGCAGGGCCGGGAGCCTCGAGGCTTGATTGGTGAATGTCTGCACAGTCAACCCCAGGACACCACCGAGCCCCACCCCCTAGTCCACAAGGCACCTGCTCCTTGGTTACAAAGCCAATGTCACCTTGAAAACTTTGTTGACTGAAAACTCAGCCACAGTGAAAACCAAGACCCACCTGTGACAGATGAATGCCCCAGGCGGTGGCACGCCCCTCCCGCCGGGGAGGAACAGGAGGGCCACAGGGGGCAGTGTGTGTCCTGCCCAGACTCTATGCCGGGGAGAGCCCACCCCACACGGACACCCAGGGTGCATGCCCCGCCCGGCCCCTGCGGCTGCCCTGTGCCCACCACGCCCTGGGCAGGGTCCAGCCCAGCCTCTCCTAGAAGCCCAGCGCCCACAAGGAAGCCCAGCTGCACAGGCCTGTTGGCCCGGGGGCCCATGTACCCTCAGACTGTCAAGGAAACCCGCAGAGCTGTAACAATCTCACAGCACCAGGCGGACGTGAACGCAACATTCCAGGTGACACGGCTGCTTCAGGGCACCGCCCCCGCTCCAGCACGGTCCCAGGGAAGGGCTGCCCACTTGGCTGGGCACGGGCCTGCCCAGGAACAAAGCTCAGACTGTCCATGTGGCCTCAGGCTAGTGGCTGAGACGTCGCTCAGCACCCAGTCTGGAGTCTGGGGATACTCAGGAATGGAGCCCCCTCGCCTGGCCAGGCCTCAGCGGCAGCCATGTGTCAGCCCACACCACCCGGTCTCCTGGGTCTTCCCAGCCAGGAGAAGGACCCCTCGCCCCCACACGGCTGCTCTGTGCAGATATCCGCTCCTTCCTGCACCCTCCTTTGGGGGGAGGCCCTAGCCGGGTCCTGAAGACACAAAGTGGGGGGAGGGCCTGGCTCATAAGGGGTCCAGAGCTGCCCCAGGCCTCAGGGGGACCCCATTAGGCACTCTGCACACACGGAGTCCCCCGTGGGTCAGGCTGGGGGCTGCTTCCTGCCCTGCCCCCTTCTCTCACCCCCTCCGGTGTCTCTGAGGGCATCCCCATGGGACCTCAGACGGCGCTGAAAGCAGCCGGCACTCACGGCTTGTCAGGACGCGGTTCCTCTCGGAACAGGGCGCCAGGCCGGTCAGAGGCCCATGGGTCCCGTCAGGTTCCAGCCGTGGGAACCAGCCTGCCGCACGCTTGTTGGGGAGCAGGGGTTCTGGGGGACACCTCTCCCTGGCCAGTCCCTCAGGGGCCTTCCCCTCACCGTGGCGCTGGGACAAGACATGCCACCCGAGGCACACCTGTGCGTCCCCTTCTCAGGCGAGAGCATGCCAGGGCCTCCCCACCCCGTCGGGCACTGTCCTTCGAGGCTGGCACGCGAACAGGTCCCTTTTAGTGCCACCTCCCTCTTTTTACTTATTTATGTATTTTTAAATGTGTTTTTATTGATTTCTTTTTTCAGAGAGAGAGGAAAGGAGAGAGAGCAACATCAATGTGAGAGAGATACATGGATCGGCCGCCTCCTGCACGCCCCCTACTGGGGATCGAGCCTGCAACCCGGGCATGTGCCCTGACCGGGAATCGAACCGGGACCTCAGTCCGTGGGACGATGTTCAATCCACTGAGCCACACTGGCCGGGCTACATGATCCTAATCCCGCCTTTCTCTCTTTTTTTTGTTGTTTTTGTTTTTTAATCCTCACTCGAGGGTATTTTTCCATTTTTGTTCAGATAGAGTGGGAGGAAGGAAGGGAGAGAGAGAGAGAGAGACATCAATGTGAGAGGGACACATCGACTGGCTGCCTCCCGCACAACCCCGACCAGGGCCGGGGACGAACCGCAACAGAGGTACATGCCCTTGATCAGAACTGAACCTGAGACTCATTGGTCCGCGGGCTGACACACTAACCGCTGAGCCAAACTGGCCAGGGCCAACCTCCCTCTTTTTAAATCTGATGTGACGGCCTGGCCGGAGTGGCTCAGTGGTTGAGCCCCGTCCCATGCACTGAAAGGTCGCCAGTTCGATTCCCGGGGTGCAGGGCACATGCCCAGGTTGCAGGTTTGATCCCCGGTAGGGGCGTGTATGGAAGGCAACTGATGGATGCTTCTCTATCTCTCCTTCTGCCTACCTCTCTCTAAGTCTGTAAATAAATAAAATAGAATTGGATGGATCTCTTTGCGTTACAGATTTGGGGTATAACGAGCCCCACACACAGTCAGGATGATCAGACCAGGTACCAGCCTGGCCTATGCTTCCCGGAGCCCAGGCTGCTGGGCCCGGGGCGCTGGCCGAGCGGAGGCATTCCTCCCCAAACAGACGCTTACAGGAGACGGAATTCTCTATCGAGAAAACGTCAGGCCGTGGGAACGCCTAGCGGCCTGGAAACGCTCTGTCTCATTCACGCTGGAAGCTGCACGACGCAAGGCATGCGGTTTCCTGAGGCGGCTTTTTTTAAAAACGATCTCAGAAAAAGAGAGAAACGCACCAGAATATTTGGGGCCCGTCTTTAATCTAGCTTATATAAACCTGAATTTTGCATGGAGGCTGGACTCTCTCACAGGAAGCCTTGGGGCCCAAGGGGTCCGCAGGGGGGGCTGCTTCCCCCACCGCTGCCCTGGTGTCTTGGGTGCCGGAGGCGACCTGGCTGGGGGCTGCTGGACGGGCACGTCCGCTGGTCCCCAGGGCCGGTATCAAGGCCCGGGCTGTTTGGTGAAATGCTTCCCTGTTTCTACCCGACAAGAGGCAGCCCTTGAGCCGGAACGACCTCCGTGCCCTCAGGAGTAAGGGCCACCACAGCCAGGTGGCGGAGGTCTCAAAACAGAAAATACAGTTGCCTCAGGGGAGCCTCTGGGGCCCAGTGAGCACCTGATTTGGCAGCGGGTACTCGGGCTCTTCCAAGATCACGGGTTCTAAGATCAAACAGCTGGGGAGGTGGGGCCGGAAATGTCTGTGGGGTGGAAGGCTGGCTCTGGGCAGTTACTAGGAAGTCCCTGCCTTCCTCAGCTGCTTCTGCTGAGGCCGAAACCGGCTACTGAGCACCTACTCCCATGGCGGCCTCTCCTCATCCACTAAAACCCAGCTTTGTGCCCTCCTTCTGGAAGCCGGCCCGAGCCAGGGTGCACCCTGCTGGCCCCACACAGCCCTACCCTGCACCCCACTACCTGGCCCAGGGGCCGGCTCACGCAGATGTTCAGTGCAGCCTGGGGACGGGACGGGACGGGAAGGAAGGACCCACCCTCGTCAGCCCCGCCTGGCTCAGCTTGGGTGTCTGCACAGGCCAGGGTCTCGGGTGGCCACGGCCCTGTATGTCCTCTGAACGGCAGCCAGCCCAGTGGCCTGAAGGCCCCCTCTGCTCGCGCCCCATGGGCCGCACTGTGGCTCGTATCTGCACCAGCCCCCGGGTGGCAGATGGCTGCCCGCACACAGAAGGTGTGAGGGCGACGCCAGCGGGTCTCCTGGCCCCCTCACGGTTGGAAAGCACACTCGGTTTCTGCGGTGAACGTTCCGGCCAGCACACACTCAGCCGGGACTCGTGAAACCACCTCGATCTCCGCCTGGCGAGGAGAGAACTCTCTGCCTAACGAGGGACCTTTTCAAAGCACACAGGGTCTGGCGGGGGGCCAAGGCTAACGCACGGCCGAGACATACGCCGAGCCGGGGGTCACAGAAGGTGGCTCCGAGGCGGGCACTGGGTTTTGTTCGGCCGCCTGGAGCTGGCTGCCCTGGGCACCGTGCCAGGGCACAGGGAGACAGGACTGCCGAGCCCGGGGCCCTCCCAGCCCCACCCCAGCAGCCCGCCTCTGCTCCAGACACCGGCTCCCAGAGAAAGGAGATCCTTTCCGGAAAAATGAGCAAATCACCAACTCGTTTAATAACTTCATTTTACAAATGGGCAGACTGAGGCCAGTGGGGTGCGGGGGTGAGTCCTGCCCCAAATCACACAGCTAGCAACAGACCTCTCGACCTCTGGGCCGGCGTCAGAGGGCGTTCGATCGGGGCGTTCGGCTGGACAAGCCTGGGCTGGAATCCCAGCTCCTGCGTTCCTTCCGGGAACCTTGGCAAATCACTACCCTCCCGAGCCTCAGTTTCTCATTTGTACCACGAGGCTAACAAAAGCCCTAAAGTCAGAATGATTTAGAAGATTGCGTTGAGATCATGTCCATCTCCATGTTAAGGTTTTTTGGACTTTCCTACTCTCCTTATTGGCAGGAACAAGGTTATGCATTTCGAAAACGGCTCTTTGCAAAACTGTGCAAAAAAATTAAAAAACCCCACCGGCCCCAGGTTCCTGCACTCAGCAGTCGCCAAAGTACTTCTGAGTTTTACACAAGCCCAGGACCTGAAAGCAGAGGAAGGGCCAACCCCCGAACGGCACAGGGGCCCCCCGAGCCAGACGTGCCTGTGGGCGTCAGCCGTGGGCCCTCCACACGGCCCCCGCCGCCTGCCTGGGGCTGGCGTGGGGCTTCTTGCTCCGTGGGAGAACACTGTGGGTTTTGTGGGTGACCCCAGGCGGGGGCTACTTTGTGCTCCAAACCCCAGCTTCCCCCAAAGAAGGCCCATCTCCCAGGGCGCCAGCCTCAAGCAAACAGGCCTGTGACCACCATCCGAGCAGCTGCCAGCCCCCGTGCCCACGGCGGGAGCGAGAGGAGGCAGCCCGCTTATCAGAAGGTCGGGGGCACTGTGAGAACCTGGGTGCAGCGGAAATGTTGGGGCGCACACCAGGTGCGTGTGAACGTGGAACCCCATTTCCACCTGCCGTCAGATGCCACGCCCGAGACGAGATGAGACGGGGCGAAGTTCAAAGTATCACACTCGGCTGTACCTCCCCGACGATAAATGTAAATAATAAAAAAAGGCAGACAAACTTTGAGGAAACTGACCAATTCATCTGCTCAAACAGGACTCGGCACAGAACACTCCAGAAGCAAACAGTCTCCATGCCCGGGCAGGCCTGCCACTTGACGGAGCACGTCCCGTCTTAGGGTAAGCCCGGCCCCTCCTAACTCCTGGGAGCCAGCATCCTGGCCGGTCCCAGAGAGCACCCAGCTCATCCCACTGACGACGCAGCCAGAACAGGAAGGCAGGCTCGGGGAGCAGGGACGCCGGAGTTCCCAAAGGGGGCGCGTTTCTCCACTAACTGGACCAACCCCGACAACCCACGGGGCACTGCCCAGGTGCCCTGAGAAGAGGCCCCAGAGGGTTAGTACAAAACGTACGGCTAGCTCTGGTCAGTTTTGCTCAGTGGTTAGAGCATTGACCTGCGGACCAAAGGGTCATGGGTTTGATTCTGATCAAGGGCGCGTACCTGGGTTGCAGGTTTGATCCCGGCCCCAGTCAGGGTCACGCAGGAGACAACCAATCAATGTTTCTCTCTCTCTCTCCCTCCCACCCTTCCACTCTGTCTGAAAAATCAATGGAAAAATATCCCTGGGTGAGTATAAAAAAGAATGTCCAGCTGCCCTCCACCCCGCCCCGAGAGGTGCCAAGAACCTGGCCCTTCCCCTGCCCAATCCAGAGGAGCTCCTCACTGGCTACAAAGCGGGCCATGGCACATGTCATCCACCCCCTCCCTGCTCTGTGACTTGGTCCAAGGTCAGGGGTCCAAGGGCAACGGCTCACCCTAGGAAGGCACCTCGGGTGGGCAACAGAAAAGGGTCTAGGCGCAGCTCTGGGGGCCCTCAGGCAAACGCTACCCCCTCCCGGGCCTCCGGCTGTCCTCTGTGCTGAGAAGGGTGGCGTCCCAGCTGTGTGCAGACCCAGCGTGGTGTCCCTGATGTGCCCGATGGGCTTGGGCTTCTGGCTCCAGCCTGCCAGGAACTGGGCAAACCTGGCCGGCTCAGGCCCATCTACAAAACGAGGGTGGTCCTGCAGGAGCCCGGGGGTCCCGCCTGGCCCACAGGCTGCACTGACAGCTGTGACGTCACTTGAGGCTGGCCACCGAAGCCATCCCAGTGCCCCCAACGGCCCCTCAGGCCAGACCCAATGGGCCTTACGGATGGCTCGTGTGTCTCAAACCTGACCCGCACCTGCCTCCCAAACCTTCACGAAGAGCAAAGGCCTCGCTCCGGGGCCAGAGGCCTGGCCTGAGCCCCTCTGAAGGCCGGGCAGCCCCGCTCCCTCTGTCTTCCCCCTCCCTGCCCGCTCAGGCTGGCGGGATCCGCCCAGCTCCCCTGAGGGTGTCCTCTGTCAGCCGGGATCACCCCCTTACTAAACCTCTCTCTCCCTTCACCCCAGCTAAAATGCTCTCCGCTGCCCCTCTATCCTGGGCCCCCACGTCACCCCCAGGGACTGTTCGGCGGGGCTCCGGAGCTCATCCCTGATGCTGGAGAAACGAGACAAAGTTGGCTGTTGAATGGAGGTCCGAAGTGACCCACTGGGGTAGAATCCTGACTGCCTCTGGGACTGGAGTTTCCTTGGGCTCCTTGTGCAAGCTGAGTTTCTTTTACCCGTCTGTAAAATGGGGAAATAAAACTGCCCTAGCGGGGCTGGAGCGGGGCTGGAATGAGATGGTACACGGGCCCGGCCTCTGCCGGATTTCAACACCACTTCGTGGTGCCCAGCTGCACCCAGACGGAGGCAGAGGGCCGGGTCCCCATGAGCAGCCCCAGATGGAAACAGACTAAGTAGGGCCGTTGACCCCATCTGGGTCCCACCTGGAAGGGGCATGAGAGCAGAAAACCCAGGCATGCTGCGGGGAGAGGCTGTGCTGGCCTGTGCTGGCCACCAGCGTCCTGTGGGGGGCAGGGAGATGGCAGCCCAGCCCGGCTCGGCCAGCATGTCCCAGCGTGCCCGGGTCGGGCAGGAGGCCACAGCCATGCCCAATGGCAGCGGGTGCCACAGGACATTCCTGGGCACATTCCAGCTCTCTGGGCTCGGCTGTCCCCACCCGAAGAGCCACAGGTGAGTGGCAGGGACAGTGTGGGGGCCCTAGTGCTCCTGAGCCTAGAGGGCCTGTCTCTCCTGAGGCCTTAGTCTCACCTGGAGGGAAGTGGAACACCTGCTTAGTTACAGGTGGGGTGGGGGACTCTTGCCCTCCAGGTGTCCTTCCTGGGGTGGCCTGCCCTCTTGCCCAGGTAAGTGTCATCGCTCCAACCAAATCTGACCCTGTGGCAGGGCCAGGCCTGCGTCCCGGGGCCAGAAGACCCAGCTTGGAGTCCCAGCTCTGCGTAGTGCCCCAGAGGTGACCTGAGCAGGTCTCACCCCCTCTCGGAGCCCGGTCCCTCGGAGCTGCAGGGGACACAGGGGAGCCAGAGAGGGTACAAAAGCCTAGGAAACTGCGCTGTGCTTGTGGGACTTGTGAGCGCTGTGGCCTCTAGCCTAGGCTCTCTTCAGTCTTTGCTGGGCTGGGGGTGGGGGTGGGGCGGCAAGGGGGTGCTCAAGGAAGTGTGGGAACAGCATGGGAGCAGGCCCAACCCTGCCCAGCAGGAGGTCCAGATTCCAGGCCAGGGACAGGCACCCAGGAGACCTCTCCTCGAAGGGCACCCGAGACGCCAGGAGACAGATCCCCGAGAGGCTGCGGAGGGGCCCGTCCTGAGCATCGTGAGCACAGCCTGGAGCACACACTTCACGACCAAATAGCCAGGAGTGGAGTCTCTGCTCCTCGGCCCGTGGCCCTGGGCATGCTGTCTCCGCTTTCAGAGCCACGATGCCAACCACGGTGCCAACCTCCTGAGTGAGCGTGTGCGGGCCCCGAGAGCTCGGGCCTGGATGCGCGGACAGAAGGTGGTTCCGGAAGGGCTGGGCGGGGCGGGTTCCGTTTCCCTGACTTTCCCAGGACACACCTCAACAGAACTGAGTTTCCGGATGGCTCATGTTTTCCCTTCCTCCCTTTTCCCTTTGGCTCTGTGTTGCTGCTGCCAGGATATGCCGACACGGCGCTCCTACCTCGGGGGGCCAGAGCCCCGGAAGTCCTCGCGGTCCGAGGGAAGGTGCCCGAGTGGACGTCGGGGACCTGCGCTGGGTGACCCTCTGGCCTCCACTGTCTCAGCGCCGAATCCCGAGACGGGCTCTGCCACAGCCCCACACACACGCGGGGCACGAGGCTGACTCGGAGCCCACGCCGCACACGCAGGCCGGGCCTTGCTGCTGCAAAAACGCCAGCCTCATGTCTCTCCCCCGAGAGCTCCCAGCCATCCTCGGCTGCCACTTGGTAAAAATTCCAACTGCAACGGCCTAAGGCCCTGGGGACCAGGGCTCCTCGATGCCCCACAGGAATGGCAGGGCCTGGCGTAGCCCTAAACCACTCTCAGTCCAGACATTTCCAACCGACCCACAAGGCTGAGCTACCATGAATTCCACCGCCACCCCTGGAATCTCGTCTGTTCCAGCAACAAAGTCGGGGCATTTCTGGGGGTTCGTTCTCGTGTCCTAGCAGCTGGGGACCCTCTAACGGCAGCAGAGCTAAGATCACTAAGGCTGCACAGGGCTCGGCCCACGAAACCCTCACAGCCACCGGGGTGGGGTGGGGGGGCACTGCCATCACTGCAGGTTCAGAAATCACCAGGGCCACTCAGGGCGTGAGTGGGGAGAGTGAACCCTGCTGGCTGCCTCCAGACCCGGTGCCTGAGTGCAGAGAAGGGAAGGACGCCAGCGAGACGACAGCCAGGCAAGAGGCGGGAGGGCGTGTGTGCCCAGGCTGACCTCACTTGGGCTCAGGGCCCCGCCCTCGGCCAGATGGGAGCAAGGGGCAAAGGCCATGAGTGTATTCCTTTCCCCTGGCGCCCACCCCAGGTGACAAATGAATGGGGTGTCGGGGAAAGGCTGGCAGCACCGAGGAGGAGGCAGACCCACAAGACAAAGCGAAGACAGCAGCGCAGAGCCCGGTGCCAGCCCCCAGGTGTCTTCCCGAGGTTCCCACGTGGGCCCACACGCCTGCTTTCCCTTAGATGTAAGTGCACATACACACACACACACACACACACACGCACACACACACGGCTCTGCCATCTTGCAAGCTCTGAGATGTGCAGTTCCTACAGTGACCCGTGAAGACACGGTCGCTTTGACTCGGACCCCGTGGCCTCGCGGGAGCAGCAGCGGGGGCGGGGCAGTGCCTGGGGCCCTGGCCTCCGGCCCAGCACCATCCCTGTCTGAGCCCAGATCAGGAAGTGAACTTACTTCCCTCTTGCAAAAACGTCTGATGATCTGGAAAAAGCACAGAACCCATGGGGAAGTCCCTCGCTTTCTGTCTGCAAGTGGCGACCACAAGAAGAAGCTGCCAACTGTGTGTCATCGGTGAGGCCCGGGCTCCCTCGGAAAGGAGAGTCCAGAGCCACAGGGGGATAAGGCTTTAAACTCCCCGTGGGACCCACCTCCACAACCAGGGAGACACGCAGACCTGGGCTGGCTACCCCAGCAGATGGGGGGGGGGGGGCTAGACCACAGGAAGAGGCCCTCGTTCACCCTCTGTCTTCCGAGCAAAGAGGCTGGTGGGTCTTAAGAAAAGTCACAACTTCCTTGAACTGGGCACCCAGTGAACCCGGCACGTGGCCTCGCTGCTCACTGCGCAGGCACCCTGCAAGCTCCGGGAGAACGCGTGGTCATCTTCTCTCCCCTTCGAGGACCCCGGCCTGTGAGGCTTATCGGCAATCTGCCACGCGGGCAGATGCGGGATCACGAGGCTGGAGCTCCAGGCGAGAGGCCGGAAAGCCGGAGCCACGCCTGTGGACAGATCCCCAGCACGGGTCACCCTCTCCCACCAGCAGGCCAGCTCCAGGGTGACTTTGCTGAGATGGGCTCTGCGGCACAGCCCAGACGGCCTCAGATGCCACCTTCTCCAGCCTGGCACCTCCTCCCGCAGGTCAGCCTGGGGTGTGGGCCCCACCCTGGCAGCCTGACAGACGGACGGGTGCTCAGGGCGGCTTGCAGGCATCCCGCTCGGCCACAACCACAGCCAGGCTGACGTCCAGTGGTAGCGCTGTCCGGCGTGAACAAGGACGGGCAATCCAGTGCGTCAGCATGCGACCCCCCCCCCCCGCCCACGCACACCCACAACTTACACTCACAGAAGCTGTAAGACGTCTCCCGAGGGAAAGGGTGGCCTTCTCTTTCTTTTGTACTCAAAATTGGTTCTCACCACAAAACTACACACGAGCCAAGAACTTCCCCCGGTCTGGGGAGGGTGCGGTGAGTCCTGAGTGAGCCCCCTGAATCGCAGCACAGAGCTCTGTGGTGGCTGGGGTGACCTGCCTTTCTACGTGACGTCTCTCCTTGGCGTCCTCTCTCTTTAATCTCTGCCATTGTCCCCCTAAGCGAGACCTCACAGTGTTTTCATGAAAGCAAGAAACATGGACATTCCTGGAGGGATTGCGGGACCCGTCGAGGCGGAATCGCTGCCTTTTTCTTACTGTTGGTTTGAGATGATCTCAGAGAAAGAAGGAGAGAGAGAGAGAAAGACGCACACAAAACACAAAGTCCCTTCCTCGATGGTCAGGGAGGAAATGCAGCTGCTTCTGGATCTGACAGCAGCATCAAGAGTCGGGGCGCCCAGGTTAATGGAGGAGCACAGGATCGAGCCCCCCACTCACCCAGTTGATGGGGTTGGGGTGCAGCGGCAGGCCTTGGGGCCACGGAAGCCCAGGGGGCTGTGTGCCGTGTGGGCACTCTCGCCGGACACGGCCCCTCACCACTGGCAGGTGGCTGGTGCCTTCCCGGGCTGACGAGCGGCGGCCGTGCGAGCTCTCGGCGAGGGTGCGGGAATCTGCACATCCCTGAATCGGCCTGAAGCTGTGAATCGCCGCAGCCCGGCCTGGCCGCCCAGAGCTCGGGAGGGCTGGCGGGTGGGCGCAGGGTCCAGGGGATGGTGCTACTTAAAACCCTGGGCCTGTGGGCCTTTCTCTTCCTGCAGTTACACTGTGTCTGCTGGCAGCGGAGTCCAAGAGAAGGCGCTGGCTGCATTCACCACCCAAGGGCTCAGGGCCGCCATCCCCAAACCAGGCTAATTAGAGGCACGGTCCCCCGGGCTGCTCTGGGGAGGCCTGAGGCATGCCTGAATGCTGGACAATCCCGGGGCAGCTGGCAGGCTGGCAGGCTGGGTCCCTTCAGACCTCTGCCCCACCCTCAGAGGTACAGAGACTCTAGAAGCAGCAGGGCCCGTCGGGGCGTCTGCCCCCAGAAAAGGCTGGCCCTGCAGTCTCTGGGACATTCTAGTGTTCCCTGCGTGTACTCGAGACCTCCACGCCTGCTTGGGAAGACATGACAAAGCGGGTGTGGGAGAGCAGAAGCCAGTCTGCAGCTGGCAGCGCCCTGCCCCAGGGCCAACATGCCTCTGGGCTAATTCCCCACCCCAGGCCTGCTCCCAGGATGCCTGGAGGGCAGCAAGCCGGCCAGCTAGCTCAGTGACTATGGAGACAGTCACAGTCCCGGGAAGAAGGGACCCAGGCCTGGCCGCTTTCCTGTTTACCCAAGGCCCAGCCTCTCGGTCTCTCGGCCCCTGTCTCGGCTGGAGAGTGCAGACAATGAAAGTGAGCTCGCGGAGTAGCTGGGCTAGCACAGCGCAGGGCACACCAAGCCTCACCCAGGGACAGCCAACGTCCAGAGGCAGGACAGGGGCCCTCGGTGCCCTCCGCTGCCCGTCCCAGTGCCCTTTAGAATTCCAGGACGGCCCAGCCTGGCAGTGGATGGA
This sequence comes from Tadarida brasiliensis, assembly GCA_030848825.1. Classification (NCBI taxonomy): domain Eukaryota; kingdom Metazoa; phylum Chordata; class Mammalia; order Chiroptera; family Molossidae; genus Tadarida; species Tadarida brasiliensis. The sequence continues at coordinate 2,806,141 of CM061271.1, forward strand.
GACGTGGGTGGTAACTGTTCTTTCAGCGAAATGCACGTTAATTCCGGCTGACCTGCCCGGCTCTCAGCAGCCCTTCTCCAAATCACCCGGGGACCGAGGCTGTGGAACGAGGTCCTCCCCCAGGAACGTCTCGGAAGAGCGACGCTCAAAGGCTTCCGCACGGAGGAGGCCAGCGTGACCTCCCCGGGCTGCTCGAGAGGCGGGCTGTCGGTTTCCCAGAAGACAGTGAGAGGGGGCATCTGGGGAAATCCTAAAGGCCAGAGAGCTTGACCCAAGAAGGCAGGCAGGTCCTGGGGTGGCCGCAGCGACGGCAGTGGGGGAGGGACGCAGAAGAGGGCAGCATGGGCCACTTTTCCAGCCAGAGGGGATGGTGTGTGTCCCACAGCAGAGGGACCAGAGCATCTGTCCCCAAGGAGGTGAGGGTGGCCCCCAGGGCCTCCAGAAACCTGTGGGTCCTGCCTCTCACATTCTCCCCTGAATCTGTGAGTGTCTGTCTGCAGGACAGAAGCCAGGCCACCAGGCCAAGACCCCAGTAGTGGCCACCTCCCTCAGGGGCAGCAGCAGGACAATGAGCAGGCTGTCTCCATGGGGGAGCCCCAGGGTGCACGTGGCCAGCAAGGAGCTGGGCTGAGCCCTCAGGGCAGGAAGGGCGGGGGGGTGCCCAGCTCAAGAGCTCCCTGGGGGGTCTCCAGCAACTCAGGCTCCCCACCACATCCACGCCTCTCTCCCTCCACCTCCCCTTCAGGGAGTATCTGCGGCTACTGGTCCAGCTTCCTTGTTCTCTTTGAAGTTTTTAGAAATTGAAAATTGAGAATCGTAATAAAAAGAACACTAATTCTAACTGAGTGCTTCCTCAGGCCCTGCTAAGCCCCTGAAACAGGCTCTGGGGCCAGGGGTAGGACGAGGTTGGGGCAGTGCCCGTTCCAGCCTCCCAGGAGGGGCAGTGGACAGGGCCAGCCCCGAGGCAGACAGGAGCTTGCCAGGCGGTCGCTAAGATCTCGCCGAGAATCCTGAAATCCTGACTAGCGGGCAAGATGGCTCTGTGCTCCGAGGACTCGGGCGCCCTTTCTTATGAAAAGCAGCAACGCACACTGCTGGCAGCTGTCCGGCAAGACGCCCGCTTGCGTGGCCTCCCTGGAGGGGCCCAGGGGAGACTGGCATTGCATGGGAGCTGGCAGGGGAAGGGGGCCCAGAAGCCACCCAACAGCTCCTGGGGACATGGACTCGGATGGAGACGAGAAAACATGGGGCCAGCATGCCCGGCGCTGCCTGTCTCCAGGTAACAGGACGCTCTGCCGCCTGGCTCCGCCCCCCTGCAGGGCACCCGAGCCCAGTGGGCACTGAGAAGGCATCTCTCCTTTGCCACTGCCCCGTTCAGAAGGATCAGATTTCTTGTCTGAGGCCAGACACGTAACAAGGACTTTAGTCACCAGGGAGGTCAAGTTGTTCTACTCCGGTCAGTTCTCATTGTGCACTGTCCCTTCGTGACTGTCACGACTGGGGGACGATGGGCATCTGATGGGCAGAGGCAGGGAGGCTACAACGTAGGACCAGCACCCCCCCCCCCAACAAAGAATGACCACGTCCTGAAGGTCAATGGTGCCAAGGACGGGAGACTGCCCTGGTCTTCTCGTCGAAGCGTCCCCTCGGACCTGGAAGTGTAGCTGTCTTTCCGTGTGCCAGGTGCCTGCACGGTGCCCTACAGAGTGTCCCCACTGCGGCCTCCACGCAGACCAGCTAAATCGGGTCTGGCCCCGCAGTGGGCGCACACAGCTGCCCCCAGGCCTTAGTGCCTGACGGGAGAGGGGAGAGAAACGCGATTCTCCAGCCAGCGTAGCAGGGACCCCGAAATAAACGGACCGCTCTCTGAGCAGCTGCCCGACTGCAACGGCACCCCCGGGCTGTCACAGCAACACCTTCATTCCACCCTCCGCCCTTCGCTCCGAGCCCAGGGCCTTTGGGACAGGAAACCAAGGGCTGAAGACGTCAGGTTAGTTTGTGGTGGACACGGGGCTTATGGCAACTCAGTGTCCCTGCCCTCAACGCAGATAGAACTGCACCCACCCGCCTCGTGTGAGCCCCGGCTTCCCTTCTGATGTGAATCGTCAGCCAGCAATACGAGGGGGATTTATATGATTACATTAGGGGAGACAGGAAGCGGGATGACGGATGCCCAGGGACTCTGGGGCACTGCTGGCATCCCTCCCTCGCAGGAGAGGTACCTATGGCAAGCAGACTCAAAGTCTGAATGCATGGACACCATGCTCCCAGGTCTAAAGCAAGGCCCCGTTCACGGGAGCCAAGGTGCCCGGGCGGTCTCAGAATCAGCCCCAGGGCCCATGACAGTGTGACACGGTCAACCTCCTGTCAGGGCCATCACTGGGTGCCACAGCTGGGCGCCCAGAGCGCAAGGAGACCAGCCCCCACCTCTGAGGAGTTCAGTCAGGAAGGGGTGAGGGATGCTGAACAGTCTCTGCCGGGCGCTCTGCCAAGCACTTTTTAAATATCATCTCATTTAATTTGTATCACTTCCCTGGGGACTCCACTTTATTATTACCCCATTTCATAAAGGAATCTGGGCCGCAGTGACCTGAATTAACGGTCGGCCCAAAGCCACTGTGTGACTGTTCATGTCCAGGGAGCGCCCCGGGTCTCCACAGTCTCTCCTGCTCCTGACCCCTCACCGCGACAACGAGGTGCTACAGGGCCCCCATCTGGGTGCCGGCTTGGACATTTTGAGGCCCGAAATCAACTGGAGTTGCCCTTTGGGCAGGCGACCAGCTGAGGACCCACCCTGTGCTAGGTGCTGTGCCGGGCATGAGGAAGTCCTCACAGCAGCCGAGAGAGGGGAGACAGCACACGGACATGGAGGCCGAGGTGTGTGCCCGACCCAGGCCTGTGCTCTCCACACTGTCCCTCGTGGGACCTGTACCTCCCGCGGTCGCCCCTGGCACCTGTGTTGAGGACAGACCTGAGACACACCCTGGGAGCTTTAGGACTGGAGTAAGGCGCTGTGCTGGGACCATGTTCCCTACAGAGCCCAGGGCAGCCAGGGCTAACGTTAGCCGTCAGCCGTGGACGAGGGGTGGGGCCAGGATGGGAAGGGCAGTGGGCGTGGGTACCGGGACAGTCACGGGAAATGCACTTGGAGCGTGCCCGTGAGGCAGGCTGAGGCTGCCTGTCACCCCACTTCGGCATTCTCGGTTGTTCGGAGATGTTGCAAGCCTGCTGGTCTCTGCAGGGCAAAGAGCACACTCCCTGCTCGAGGAAGCCCTGCTCCTGGGAGCACGGGAGCGCCCAGGCTTCTGGGAACGTCTGTGGGACACCCCAAGTTTGAGACCACTGGCCGGGGTATGACAAAGGGCCAGCCTGGGGCAGGAAACCTCCAAAGCAGAGGGACGGTTGGGCAGTGGCTGCCTCTGGCCCACTGTGTCCATCACCCTGAGCCCGCAGTCTCTGTGGCGGGGAAAAGTCCGGGGGTGCAGGGGACGAGCGCCGGCCTCCGTGTCCTGGCCTGACTCCACACCACCAGCCAGAGTCAGCACCCATCGCCCCCGCTCAGAGCCTCCTCTCCCCACCTACGAATGGCAATGATCTCTGGCAGGCCCAACCGGCAGGACTGCCACGAAATCCCCAGAAGAGCTGTCGCGAGGCTCTGGAAGGGAGTACCCCCCAGACGAGCAGCAGATCCCTCCACTGTGCCCCCACCACCAAGCCTGAGGTGCCCTTCTTGTCTGTACTCTGCACAGCAGCACATGGGCCCAGACAGCTTAAGGAACTTGCCCGAGGTCCTACGCTGAAAGTGACACCACCTGAACTCCGAAGGTCACAGCCACCACCCCGCCTGCCCAGGGCTCCTCCTGCCCCAGCAGCCTGGCCGGGACTAGCAATCGTGAGAAGCAGCCACGAAAGGGTCGGGGAGACAGGACGGAGCCAGTGGGAGGTGACAGCCAGGCCCCCCAACTGTCAGGGGCAACTGCAGGCTGCTGGGGACGGTGCCAGGGTGGGAAGGGCAGGTGACAGAGGCGACGGAGGGCCAGGGGCTAGTCACTGCCATCACCAATGGCCTCACATTTCACCCTGGGCAAAGGGCCTCCCCTCCCCCAGATGCAGTGACAGAACAGACTCAGATCCCTTCAGGCTGAGACGGGTTCCAAGTAGAACCTTCTGCACCTCTTCTTCCTCAAAAGGGGGAGCAAGAAACCAAGCCCCGATGGTGGGAAGGTGTTATGCTGTCTTCCTAGAGGAAGATACCGTCATCTTAGAGGACACCAGCACACCGATCTTGGCAGAGGCCCCTGTGTTGCTCTTGGATCCTCTGATCAGCCACCTGACCAACCAGGATCGGGGCGGGCGGAGAGGGTGCTGCCTGGCACGTGGGCCCGGGCATCGCAGGCAGCAGCGGGAGCGGAGAACGTCCAGGCCGGCCCTGCCTCCACGTGAGTGAGTCAGCAGCCGTTTCTCCCAAACACTTTCCTCCACCGCACACCGCAGGGCACTACTGCCAGCAACATCCCGGCAACTGCACCGATTCGGACGATGCCACCTCCAGACGACTGCCGGGGTCCACGTTCACAGCCGCAAGGACGCCTGCGTGGAAGCACCCGACAGGGAAGTGGCGGGACTCGTGGGGCACAGCGGCCTTCCTCAGAGCTCAGCGTGACGGTGGCGTGGTCTCCCCGGCACGCGTGGGGAAGGCCGCTTCGTTCTTCCTCCAAGAGTAACTAAGGGTTGCTGAACGCCTGTTTCCCAGGAGCCACGCTGCACATTTTCAGCGCTCAGGACTCTCCAGGGGGCAGGATTTCCGAGCCCCATCTCTCCGGAGAGGCCCAGGATCCTGCAGCTGCCGAGCAGTGCGGCGGGCGTGGCCCCCAGGCCCCTCACCCTGGCTAGCCCTCCTGCACCGTGCACTCGGCTCTCCAGTGACCTACAGAGGGATTTACGGCGCTAAGAGCTAAGCCACAACGAGATGATTTGGTGACAGGTACAGACGACATAATTAACTACCAGACTACTTTTCTCCCTAATGGAGCCAGAATACTCTATTCTTAGTAATATAATTAAGTGCAGGAGAATTTTAAGATATTGGAAGCTCTGCCTTGTTTCCAGAGTAAGCACGAAGGGAACAGCAGCGAACACCGGAACCCTCCCTATGCGGAAGAACTTGCACCAGTTGGAGGAGGCCAAAGGTAAAAGCACCTTCCAGAAAGGGCAGAAGCCCAGGTCACTGCGTTACCCATGAGACGACAGGCGTCTCCACTGTAAGTCAGAGAGGCAGGCATGAGGCTGAGTCCTCTAAGTGTTCCAGTGGACTCTTCATGCTAAATGATGATAATGATGGTGATCATGGTAGTGGTGATGGTGATGGTGATGATAATAGTGATGATGATGGTGGTGATGATGACGGTGTTGATGATGATGATGGTAGACATAACGGTGGTGATGATTGTGACGAGATGAGGATAGTTGTGATAATAATGATGATGATGGTAATGGTGGTGACGATGAAGGTGGTGATGGTGTTGGTGCTGATGAAGGTGGTGCTGATGATGAAGGTGGTGGTGCTGATGAAGGTGGTGCTGATGATGAAGGTGGTGGTGCTGATGAAGGTGGTGATGATGATGAAGGTGGTGATGGTGTTGGTGATGGTGATGAAGGTGGTGATGGTGATGAAGGTGGTGGTGGTGATGAAGGTGGTGATGATGGTGCTGATGATGAAGGTGGTGATGGTGGTGCTGATGATGAAGGTGGTGATGGCGTTGGTGATGGTGATGAAGGTGGTGATGGTGGTGCTGATGATGAAGGTGGTGATGGTGGTGGTGATGATGAAGGTGGTGATGGTGGTGGTGATGGTGATGAAGGTGGTGATGGTGGTGATGGTGATGAAGGTGGTGATGGTGGTGGTGATGATGATGAAGGTGGTGATGGTGGTGGTGGTGATGATGAAGGTGGTGATGGTGGTGGTGATGGTGATGAAGGTGGTGATGGTGATGAAGGTGGTGATGGTGGTGGTGATGATGATGAAGGTGGTGATGGTGGTGGTGGTGATGATGAAGGTGGTGATGGTGGTGGTGATGGTGATGAAGGTGGTGATGGTGATGAAGGTGGTGATGGTGGTGGTGATGATGATGAAGGTGGTGATGGTGGTGGTGGTGATGATGAAGGTGGTGATGGTGGTGGTGATGGTGATGAAGGTGGTGATGGTGATGAAGGTGGTGATGGTGGTGGTGATGATGATGAAGGTGGTGATGGTGGTGGTGGTGATGATGAAGGTGGTGATGGTGGTGGTGATGGTGATGAAGGTGGTGATGGTGATGAAGGTGGTGATGGTGGTGGTGATGATGATGAAGGTGGTGATGGTGGTGGTGGTGATGATGAAGGTGGTGATGGTGGTGGTGGTGATGATGAAGGTGGTGATGGTGGTGGTGATGATGATGAAGGTGGTGATGGTGGTGGTGGTGATGATGAAGGTGGTGATGGTGGTGGTGATGATGATGAAGGTGGTGATGGTGATGGTGGTGGTGATGGTGATGGTGTTGGTGATGATGATGAAGGTGGTGATGATGATGAAGGTGGTGATGGTGGTGCTGATGAATGCAGTGAAGGTGTTGATGGCGTCTGTGATGGTGGTGACTGTGATGATGGCAGCTACCATGTGCTGTGCACACACAGTGTGACCAGATGTGCCAGATGCTTTATATCCTTTGGCTTATGTGATGTGCACAACAACCCTCTCAGGTAAGTTATTATTCCCATTTTCCAAATGAGGAAACTGAGGTTCAGAGTGGTTACCTGGTGAGAGAGCAATGAGGCTGAGATCCCAGCCCTGGTCCACTGGATTCCAAAGGTGCTGCTTCTCCTCCACCTCACGCCTCCCCCAGTGACCACTCCAGACGAGAAACCATTTCCCCTGCTGCTGATCAATCTCCAGGCTCTCTTTCCCTAATACAAAGGCCCCACCCTCCATCAAGCTAACCTCCCTTAGCCACGCATTTGTTTTAACAGGTGGAGGCATATCTGAAAGGAAAGAGCTTATCCTTCCATGGACCTCGTTGCTCCAGCTGTGACCCCTCTCCTGCCCTTGGCAATGAGAGTGAAAGCAAACTTCTTCATACAACAGGGAAGGAACAACAGGGGGAGCTGAGGGGTGCTACTGGGCTGAATGCACCTCCCTTTGCCGAGGGCTCCCCAACCTCCCTTCAGAGGCTGCTTCCTGCCCAAGCCACCTCAAAGCCAAAGCCACAGCGGCCATCAGGCAGAGAGGCAGAGAGGCAGAGAGCCAGCTGCACTCGGCACAGTGGCCAGTGCTCGCCGGCTCCTGCTTCTGCCTCTGCACTCCGGGAGGGGGACTGGGTCACCACTCGCCCCTCTCCTCAGAGGCTCTGAGGGTCCTGCCACCAGCCTGCTGCCAGAAGTCGAGCCCCGAGAGCCCTAACTAAGCTTCCAGTGTTCGTGGAGGGGCAGGAAGGGGCAGGAGGGACAGAGCTGAGTGGAGGCTGCTGCCTGGAGTCCTCCTGGCCCTGCTCTGACCTTGTCCTTGTCTGCACAGGACAAGCTGGGGTGGCACTGAGGAGGGCAGCTGAGGGGAGACACACAGGGTGTGGCTGTGGCCTAGTCTCTCTCCTGACCCAGCTGCACTACCACTGGACGCCCAGCTGCTGGACAAAATCACAAGCCCACGAACAGGGGCAGACCGAGCACCCCACTCTCCCGCCTCCTCCTCTGCCCGCCTCCCAGCGGCCTCCTGACTTCCTCCTGGGGCAGGGCACGCAGACAGCTGACTTCCTGCCTCAGGGCCTGACTCTCTGGAGTGGCAAGGCCGCCGAACCGGCTAGTGAACCTGCCCTGCAGACACCTGGTCCCCACACAGCACTGAGCACTGACACGTCAGGCTGGTCCCTGCTGACCACTGACACACGGCCCCCATCAGGGCGGCCGGAGACTGAGGGCCATTCTCAACCCAGAGACCCTTCACTCACTGGCTCCTCTATCTATTCATCCTCGTCCATGAGGCACCCACTGTGCCCCAGGCACTGTCCTGAGCTCCACGGACTCGGGGACCAGCAAGACAGGCCTCCGCCCTCTCCCAGAGGATGTCCCTGGAGAACTTCAAACCCAGCCCAACTCAGACTCATCAAAAAGTGATAAGAACGAGAATTCTCTGAGGCTGCAATCATGTCCCAGCTCATTTCCAGCCCCTGAACGGATGACGGATGGATGGCACTCTGTTAGGCATGGTCCAAGCTGGTGGAGTGTCTTCTGTGATGTCAACGGGAGAACGGCAGGACACGAGACGAGACTCGCCACATTCGCCGGAGCTCGGACCCCAAAGGTCTATTTTGCACAGGCCGAGTTTTGTGACTACTTTGTATTTCAAGCTGCGTGTCCACTTGTCGTGTCGGGCAGGGTGAGAAGCCGGCGCTGAGTGCGTTTGTTTTCTGTTAGTAAGTAGTGGTTCTTTCAGTTCTCTCTGAAAAGAACAGATGCTCATTTCTCGCCGTGGCCGCACACAGTGCACCTGAAGCTGTGGAACCAGAGGGCGCCTGGGCTGGAGGGGGGACGAAGGTCTCCGCCGGGGTCCTGGCTGCTTGGCAAGAGCCACGAGGCACCGCCAGACATTCGATCCCTGTCCTCGCGGGGCGCGGATCTCAGAGAAATGTCACTGTCTGTGTTCTCACATTTTGAACTGAAATTTTTTTTTTTTACTTTCTGGACTATTATTTTTAACATGTATGCGTTAATTGGTAACCAGAAGAGACAATAAATGTCAATGCATCTAGAAATTAATTGGGTTGGTACACAAGCGTTTCCCCGTCCTACCAAGAACACTGTGTGTGCCATGAGCTGAGTGTTACATGCCAGTAAGTCCTCAGTGCGGGACAGGCGTCATCTCACTTAACTCCTGTTGTCACACCCATTTCACAGAGGAGGGAACCGAGGCGCAGCGAGATCTGCACCCGGCTCTGCGTGCTTCCGAAAGCCTTGCTCTTGGCCGGCCTGCTCCACCGCCTCCCAGGGCGCTTGAGGGCTCCCTTCCACCTGCCCCTTTTCCTACCTGGCCACTGAAAGCAGCCGCAAACAGTACAGAGACCACAGAACCGGGTGGGGTCTCCGGAGGTGTCTGGGTCATAGTTGGTGACTTGTCTCTCACAGTCAGAGAACCAGGTCAGTTCCTGGCCTCACCCAGCAGACTGTCCAACACAGGGGAAAGGGCCTGGCCATCTTCTGTGCTGCCCGACCTTGTGCCACCCGGGAGGTGTCAGGACCAGAGGCCCCGTCACCTCTGCAGGGCGCCCAGGCCATGGACCCGGACAGACTGTGGAGCGAGTGCCCTCCTGCCCCCTGTCACAGGCCAGCCCCGACGAAGGCATGGTCACGGTGTCCCCGAGGGCGGCTCTGCCAGGGGTGCCCCCCCCCGGCACTCGAAATGCTGCATCCTCCCCCCCGTGGGGACACAGGCACATTCGGGCTCTGAGAAACGTCACCTTGTTGAGACCTGTTGAACTGTGTGGGGCCTTCGAGAACCTCTGTCCGAGTCCAGCAGAACACAAGTCCACAGAGCCCATCCCGGGAGAAAGACGCGGAGGTGCCAAGGTCCTAGGAGAGTGCCAGGTGCTCTGGCCAACTGCCCTCCACCTCGCCCAGCCGCCCAGAGGCGGGGCCTCGGAGCAGGGAGGCGCAGGGCACCCCCGACAGGGCCGCCTTCCTGCCTTCACCATCCGCCTGTCTCCGCTACGGAGCCCGCTCCAGCCTCGAGTCCTCGGACCCTGCTCCAGCCTCAAGTCCTCGGACCCTGCTCCAGCCTCAAGTCCTCGGACCCTGCTCCAGCCTCGAGTCCTCGGACCCTGCTCCCGGCGCACTGGCTCAGCACACACTCCTGGCCACGCGGCGCAGGTTCAAACCCCACACCTGCCAGGGACTGGCTCTGTGGCCTCGGGCAGGTTATAAAGTCTGCTTCCGAGTGTGCAGTGTGACAAACCCAGCACCGGTCTCACATACCTGTCTCACAGGGTTGACGCGAACACTAAGAGCACTTGTAACAATGCCCTCTAGGGCAGTGCCCAGCGCGGCAGACAAGTGCCTGCAGTTCCTCCAGTGCCATCCAGGCTTCTCAGGGACCCCAGAATGTTCCTGGGACCTCCGCTTAGCACGCGCCTCATTCCAGCTAACTGCTTACGCACCTGTCTCTCCCGGGGCCCGCGGCTGGTGCCTACCCACCCCTAGCACCTTGCACACAGTAGGAGCTTAGCTTAAGTGGACAGGACTTGCAGAACTTGTATAGCCTGTGATGCTAAACACGGATTTCCCTCGGAATATCGTCACTCTCACACTCTCACACACACACGTCTTCCTGCTTCCTGGCTACAGACAGCCTTAAAGTCTGAGCAGAGGTGCCCACCGCGCAGAAGGCGGGAGGAGCGGGCTCGCAGGGGAGCAGCTTCATGTAAAAGGAGGTGCCGCTGTTCCTAGCACCCCTCTTCCGGACGTCCGCCCCGTCGTCAGCTTCACAGCAGGGCCCGCGCCAGCAGCGAGGGTGGAAGTGGTTCTTGGCCGTGCCAAGAATGTTCTGACCACATTCCTGGGTCCCCGCAGACACTCCAGCCCGGGCCGCAGCCTCCTGTGTTTCCCAGGCGCAGGCGGCCTCGGCCCGGGACAGGCAACCTCTGTGGACCGCGTCTGAGGTGGAGCGCAGGATGAAAACCACGCCATCTGAGACTTCAAAGGTCAGCGCCAGCCCTCCCACCCTATTTCCACAACGCCGCTCCAACCACCTCGCCCGGCCACGTTACCGCCCAGGCGATAGCCTGCAGCAACTCCCCGGGGCTGTCCGCCGCGGGGCCGAGCACATCTGGTCGGCAGAGGGATCTGTGGGTGCCCAGCCAGAGTGAACTTTCTAGGGCTCTGTCCTGTAGGACGAGAGGCCCAGGGCCGCCCCTGCTGTCTGCCTCTGAGATCTGTCCCACCCCACGGAGCAGAACGGCCTCAGCAAATTCTTCCAGGGCCAGGACGAGCAGAAGCGGTGCGTGGGAGCAGGAAGAACGGAATGATCCTCACTCCGGCCGTGCTTTCCAGGCATCGGGCAGCGGCCCTGGGAGAACAGCTCTCATCACCAAAACGAGACCGTGCGTGTGTGCACGGAGGGAGATACGCGGAGCACTGTCCTGACGCCAGCCCCAGGGGCCCAGACGCACGGGCCCTGGCCACGCCTCTCCCGCAGCCCCTGGCCGGCAGCGGGCTCTCATCCGCCCCTTGAGAAGCACAGGAAGAGGTGCTCGGGGGCCAAGTTTGGGCTAGGGGAGCCTGAGCGGATTGCGCGGGCCGAGTTACATCACCCCCCCATTCCCGAGGGCCAGGATAACAGTGCTGGCCCTCTCCGGGACTGGCTTGCAGCGAGAACATGCCAAACAGATTCCAGTCGCTTTCCAAATGAGGAAACTGAGGCACGAAGCCATCTAGAGCAGGGGCTGGTGGAATGCCCTTAAAGATCCAGGCACTAAGAGTCCAGGCTTTGCTGGCCCTCTGGTCCCGACTGTAACAGGAGACAGGTGGCTGTGTGCCAGTGAAACTTTATTTGCAAAAAGAGGCACCGGCCTGTGTGCTGTGGTTTACCAACCTCTGACCTAGATGAGGTGACGAGTGGCACGGCTCCTGGAAGACACACGGGCCGTAACTGGAGAGGACCACTGAACTCCCCAAGGAAGGTCCTTTGGAGAAGCTCTAGCTAGAATATTAAATCCATTATTATAAAATATGAAGTCATGTCCCCTACAAAACTCAAAAGACACTGGGCCCTGGTCCTCCAAGGTCCAGTGATGAGGGAGTCCCTCCACCCTCCCGGCCAACCCTCACTCCAGCCCCATTCACCCGCAAGCCTATGGGGACGCCCGAGATGGGATGGGCCGGTCACCCTAAGCCCCGCCAGGCCCTCTGATGAAAATGGAACAAGCATGGACCTCAAAGTCACTCCTGGCCTTGCCACGCTGGCCCTGTGAGGTTGGCTGCTACTCTGAACCTCAGTCTCTTCTTCTACAAAACAGGGACAGAAATCCCCTACGTTCCAGGATTTTAATGAAGACAACATGTGACTCTACACCACAAGTCTCACCCCTGGCCCCCAGAGCACAGAGACGCACGGGACATACGGACAAGGCGCAGCCATGCGCTGCCACACACGGCGAGAGCATCAGTGTTCTGTTTTCTTTAATCCCCACCCGAGAATATTTTTCTATTTATCTTCAGATAGAGTGGGAGGGAGAAAGAGGGAGAGAGGGAGAGAGAAACATCGATGTGAGAGAGACACATCGATTGGTTGCCTCCCGCATGACAACGACCAGGGCCGGGGACGAACCGCAACCGAGGTACGTGCCCTTGACTGGAATCGAACCCGCGACTCATTGGTCTGCGGGCTGACACTAACTGCGGAGCCAAACCGGCCAGGGCCAGAGCATCAGTGTTTCCATCTGCCCACGGACCAAAGTTCCAAGGGACGGGGCCCAGGCCACACAAGGTGTGGGGCTCCGGCTAAAGGTTCCTGACATGAACTACGCTGTCCTTATTCCCAAGGCAGAAGGCCCCAAAATCTCACTGCTTAGGACTGTCACCTCTGGCTTTCTGGCTCCAAGAAGGAAAGGGAAGCCATTTCTGATTCCGTTCACCTCCCAAAGGAAAAGCCTGATCACCCTCCTTCTCCCCGAGGAGCTTCCATGTCCGGAGAGGGGGAGGGGGAGGGAGAGCTCCCCTGGGCAGCTCGCAGAGGCCGGCTCAGCCAGCAGGCCGTCTGGTCCGCACCGGGCCCTGGACGCTCGGGCTGGCAGGAGCCAGGCACGGAATCCCCAAGACTCTGGGCCCAAGCACTTGACTCTGCACGGCAGGGCTCTCATAGCCCCTTGTCTACCAGGCCACTAAGTACAGGGGCATGGCCTTTTCTCGGCCCAGGACGCCCCCCAAATCTACCCACATCTAGACCGAGGTTCCAAACTCCAGTCCCCTGTTCAGAACTGTCTGTGGCTCCCCACTGCACAGGCCTCCACGCTGCACCCCGACCAGCTGCAGCTGGGGCACCGTACCTGGGCCCCCCCGAGAGCTGCCATGCGTCCTGGCCAGGGAGCTGAGCCCTGCCCATGACGGGGAACCCACCATGTGCCCCTGGTCCCGACCGCTGGGTTCCTGGAGCACTCCTGGAAGTGGGCTAAAGCCACGTGAGTGCCCAGCGCCACCGTCTCCCTTCGTCCTCGCAGCGGCCACGATGGGTTGCGTTGAGCAGGTAAGGAAACCCAGGCACAGAGGGCAGAGATTCGAGCACTGGCCACACTCTGCATTTCTGAGTGATGACGTGTTGGCACTGTGACCTCCGGGAGGCTGGGGCCGACTGTCCTGTCTACTGATGTATCCCTGGAGCCTACAGGCGCCTGGCACACAGCTGGGGCTCGGTGGGTGGTGGCCAAATGAAGGGACAAGTCCAGAATTTGAATCCAGGTCCTTGGAGGATGTAACTACCTCGTCAGCTGCACAGACGCAGCCACCCCACCCCACCCCTCTGCAGCCTACAAACTCCAAGGTGAGGACAGGGTCTTACCCGTGCCGTCTCCCTGAGCCCCGGCCCAGGCGTCTGGACTCAGCCGGTGCTCAGTCAGCGCGTGCTGCCCTGACCCAGTGCACGGGGCCATTGCTGCCTGGAGTCTGAGGCTACTGGAACTGCAGGCCCCACATTCCTATACGGCAGGGGCGCAAACCAGAGCCACAAATGCCATGTTCCAGGAAAACTGGGTAGGAGGCTGCCAAGCACCAAGGACAGGACTCCTGGAACCTACTGCTTGGACAGTGCCCCCCGCCCTGGGGCCGTCCCTCTGGGCTCAAGCTCACTGCCAGAGAGCTGCTGGGTGTGGGGCAGCCCCAGGGATGGGGCCTGCAGCTGGGCAGCTGGGCAGAGCCTGGCTCGGGGCATGTGTGGGGACGAACGCACAGCCCGGTCATCAGAGACCAAGCCTGCAGGCAGCATGGAGAAGTGACCCCGAGCTTATCCCACTACAAACCCTGTCTCAGCGTCCCCAGCTGGACCCCAGGAGACGAGCCAGGCTCCACCTCCCGCCTCACCCACAGCTGCCTCCCCTCCCTCAGCCCTGCCCTGGCCACACACCGGGGTTATCAGACTCACTGGGCTACATGGGGCCAGTCATCTTGGCAGGAACGCACCCAGGGGTGAGGGCTCTGAGAAAAGGCACCTCCGCCCACCCCGACCCATCCATCTCCACCGAGGAGGCAGAGCAGGTGAGCGTACGATGTCCCGGTTCTGCGAGGGAGCAGTGACCCAGCACCCAAACGCTCCACTGCTCAGGCCTCTGGGGCCTGCTCTCCTCCGACCCTGGTCCCCGGTAGAGAGAGCACAGCCCTGGAGACCCCGGCGCGTCGGAGCAGGGCTCCACCAGCCTTCCCTTGCCGCCTGGGCCCGGCACGAGGCAGCGCCAGGTCCGTGACGTTGCCTCCCCACCAGTCCCCTTTCTCACGTCCGCCCCGAGCCTCCCTAGCTAGGGTGCTATCAGCTCCAGTCCGACAGCTCGGCCGCTTCATGTGGCGTGACCTCAGGCGAAGCACCTGACCCCGCCCTGTCCCCCGTGGGAGCCACAGCCACGTGTGGCCGCTGAGCTCTGGGAAGGGGTCCAGCGCACACTATGCTGCGTCTGCAACGCATGCCCCGGATCTCGGACAAGGTGCGGGACAGAACGTGAAGTATCTCGCTAACGACTTGCTCCTATCGATCACGTGTGGACAGGACAGCGTTTTGGATATACTGAATTAAACAAAGTACATTAAATCAACTCCACCGACTCCTTTTGCCTTTTTCATTGCAGCTACTGGGAAATTTGAAATGTTCCCGGGGGCTCACATTGTCTCTCCTGGACGGAGCTGGTGTTAGCCGTCTGGGACTCAGTCGTCTCCTCGAAAGTGGTTATTTTGGGAGGAAAACGGGAAAGGTACGTTTCTTCCGCAAACCTGCTCTCACCTCGCCTGCCGACAGTCAGCAGCCCCACAGCGGTGCCCCTCACTGCTCCTGTGTGGGCAGAGGTGTCCCCAGGGCTGGGGGGGGACAGGAAGGGCCAGGCACCTCCTCCCCCACCTCCCGCTCCAGCCTCCCTCCCTGGGCTGCCCATCGAGCTCATGACAACGACGCCTCTCATGGGAACACGTGTGAGCACCAGCGATCCTGGCTCAAGGCCACAGCAATACCAGGTCGAAGAAATAACAACGATGACCGTGGTGACAACACTGACCCAGGGCCACACACCTGCGGGCACTCTGAGCCCCAGGCCTGCTCAGCTGCCCCCAGGAGCTCAATCCCCACAGTGCACAGAAGAGGACACTGGACCCAGAGGACGTGCCCAGGCCACCCAGCTGGTGAGTGGCACACCAAAACTCCGAGCCAGGCCCATCTGGCCCTGCCGCCCAGACCCCCACGGGGCCCAGGCAGGCCCTGCCGCCCTGGGTCTGGCAGATGCCCACGCACTGATGCCCACGCACTGCCTGGTTTCCCCACGTGCGCCACACGGAAGTTCTGGTGTCTCTGCTGAGTGACAGCAACCGCCCCCAATTCAGATCATCTCCTTTCTCTCGCCAGACAGTCCGTGCTGCACCATCGGCCACACCTGCTGAAACGCTCTCCCCAGACCACGCGCCCCGCCGTGTCTGCCCGAGCAGGCCCGAGCCCGACGGAGAAGGGTCTTTTCTCCCGCTGGCTCCCCCGCCTGCATGCTGGTTCCCATTTTTATTTTCCAGCAGTTCTCGGAAAACTTCACCGTCCAAGGCTGTTCCGGATCAAAGGGAGATGGGATGTCTCCAGGTGGGTGAGGCCTGTTTGCAGCTGGTCCCAACTGTCAGGGGCCACTGGTGGGTGTGCCTGTCCCCGGGGCATGTGGTTAGAACTGCCTGGGCGACTCCGTCCTGGGCAGGATGTCCTTCCACAGGGGACGTGTGACGCTCCGAGACAGACAGGTGTGACGTGAGAAGGCCCCGCTGGCCCACGAGGCCCTCCCTACGCGGGGTACCCACACGAGGACAAGGCAGATGAGAAGTTGGGGTGATGGACGGAACAAGCCCCGTGGAGCAGTGAGCACAGCCCAGGCCGGGCAGAGCCGCCGCACCGCCACCCCGTGAAGCCACCTTGTCCTTTGCTGCCAAGTCCGCCGAGTGAGGAGCTTGCCAGGAACTTTCCATCTGGGGGAAAACTTCCCCCTGGGGGTTGCCTCCTCCATGGTGCCTGGTGTTTCCGTCCTGGCTCTCCGTTCTCAGAAAGCTGGTTAACAACCGTCCACGGTGAATTCTCTGCGAACGTAGGGGCGGTGTCTGGCCCGACAGGGCCCGGCTGGTCCGGGGAACCTTCCACACTCTCTCCGTGCCCGGCTCCGGCAAGGAGACTTCTGCAGTCCCACCACCCGCTGCACCCAGACCAGCGCCTGCCAGGACCTCACTGCCTCCGAGGGGCTGGCCGCCTGGTGGCCTCGAGACGCACGACCGGCCGGCTGAGCTCACCGCTACTGCTCACAATGAAGCTGCCGGCGGCTGCCTTGTATTCTGGAACCAACCATTTCTTTTGTTTTCCAAGATGGGGGGGGGGGGGAACAAAAGAAACACTGCTCCCCCTCCCCGAAAGAGAATCATCCCAGAGTTCTACTGTCTAACTTTCAAAGGGGGCATTGTTAATCCTTTGGCCATAAATAGGCAATGAACACCCGCTCTGAATCAGGCAAACCGAGTCCCAGCCGCCTGGGGACAGCAGCACTGGCCCCCACCGAGCGGCATCTGCTTCCCTTCCTTCTCCTCTGCGACCTGCAGAGAGGGCAGGGATTCAGGGCGCTGGTTCCCGAACACGTTTCAGATAAAGGGCTCGTGTCCACGGGAGCCTCTGTGTGGATGCGGGCTCGGGGCGATGGAGGACCATGCTGCACGAGGCCGGTCGCTGAGGCCGGTCCCACGCCCCGGCAGCCTGCACTGGGCAAGGGCAAGGCAGGCGGCAGGCGGCAGGCGCGTCGGCCCTGGGCCAGGCTCGCAGTGAATCACACGTCCCTCTCGGTGACACTCCGCTTCCCCACCTCTGGCCACCCCGGGGCCCTCCCAGGCCCACAGTCTCGGCGCTCCTTGCCAGGAAGCGTCATCCCCACATCCCTGATAAGGAAGCAGGAAAGAGACAGGCCCCGAGCCGGCCCGTGTGCAGAGTGGGGCGCCCATTTTCAGGGGATCCGGGTGGTGTCTACCCAGTGGACAGGGCAGGATCCCAGCCTTGGAACCAGAAAGCCCCGGTCCAAACCCCAACAGGGTCTGAGACTCAGCAACTCAACGCTAGCCCTCGGACAAGCCACTCGAGCCTCAGGCTCCAGGGCGCTGGGGACACGGCTCAGACTCCCAGCTGCAGACAGAGTCCGCACAATGAGAGCTGCTCCCAGCCAGAAAGTGGCAGTCCCTTCCTCTGACAGCTCCTCTCCCGCCTCTAAGACGTCACTCCCAGGAGCGTCGATGGCGGCGGCCTCACGGAGCACTAGCCCTGGGCCGACACGGCCACACGAACGATGTCCTTCACCGCTGCAGTGAGGTGACGAGGGAGGCGTTGCTGCCCCTCCTGTGGGTGGGGAAACTGAGGTGCAGAGCGGGCACATAAGTTGCCCAGGATGAGGATCAAGCCCGGCCCACGGGCATGAGGCCCCGCTCCCAGCAGCCCTCTGTCCGCGTGCCTCAGCCCACACTCTGCTTCTCCCCTGGCAGGCTGGGAGGGGCACAATGCTTCTCTAAACCCGCCTCTGTGGGCCCTGGGAGCTGAGCCGATCAGGGGCAAGGGCCAGCTGGTCCCCGGGCCCTCCTCGTGTGGTTTCCATGAAGCAGGGCTGGAGATGTCCTCAGGCACACTGCCCTCCTGCCCACAGGCTGTGGTCTCCTGAGGGCAGGGCCCCTGTCTCCCAGGTTCCCGTGCCCAGAACCAGACCAAGACTGGCAAGCCGAGGTTGCTGGGGAGCTGGAGGGACCCCCATCTGGGCAACTGACATCCAAAGCAGAGGCGCCCTCCTCCAGAAAGCCCTGGGCACCCCCAAAGCTTTGTGACCTCACATCTCAAACACCCGTTGGCTCAGGAAGGCTCTCAAACATGGAAAATCACCAAGTGGCATTGAAAGCTGCCTCCCTGGCATGTCCCCAGCTGAACTCCTATTTTTCTTGTCCCCGGGAGATCAAAGCTATTGTGTCAACACTCGGCCCCAGTCCGAGTGACCTTAAGTAGACTGCTTATGCAACCTGGTGGCGGGGCCCAGGCACGGCGAGGCGTGATCCAGGTGTGTGCATGGGGGTTTCCTTGGATCACGAGAACCTGTGAGGGGCGCTGCGCTCTTACTGACAGCCTGTTTCTGAGAGAAGAGACCGGAGAGCGCAGAAAGCAGTGTCCGGGCTCCAGCCCCACCCCTCCACGCTGGCAGGATCCGTTGGCACGGGGTAGCGAGCCCAGCTGGGTGTCCGGATGGAGCGACAGGACACAGGCCCAGGGCGAGGCTCTGATGTTAATCAGTATCACCCACCGCCCAGCCACACTTCGTGACTCCTCCCCTTTCCCGTGCCCGGAAGCTGACAGAGGGTGACCTGCCCGAGGGCACACAGCGCTAAAGGGGCAGAGCGTGGAATGAGCCGCTGCCTGCCCCCAGAGCTCACGCATCTCCCCTCCACGCCCGAAAGTGGAGGCCCCTGGAAAGGCCCCTGGGCCGTCCTGCAGCTGAGGAGCACAGAACCGGAGGCAGGAGGCCCAGGTGCTGGCCTTCCCAGCCTCCTAACTAATCACCCGGCTCTGGGCAAGTTCACAGACGCTGTCTGGACTCGGGCGGCCTCCCCCTCAAGTGCGACGGCAGACGAATGAGCACTGGCCGCCAACACCGCCCGGGGAGGGTTCTAGGACTGCCTCTGAGTTCACCGGGAAAGATGCACATTGATTAGCGACGCCGTCGAGAGCCCCGGAGGGGGGCGCAGCCCGGGCTGCCACCTCAGCACCCATACGCTCCGATGGTCCGCTCTTCCGGTCTCTCTCCCTCGTCCAAGCCCTCCACGACCACTTCCTCGTCAGGAGTGACGCCGGCCGCCTGCCCCCGGTGCTTTTTGCCTCTCCTGTATTCAGTACTCGTTTCATTCCAAAGGGCGATGCAGGGCTTCCCGGGACTACCTCTCACTAGGCCTTCGTGCCCGTCTGCGTCCCGTGCCAGCAGGAGGGGCGCTGGGTGAGCAAGGCAGTGGGAACCGGAACCAGCAAGGTGGCTGGCCACCGGCAGATACAGGCTAGGGCACGCCAGGCCCGAGGCCAGGGACTCTGCCAAGGAAAAGCACAGCTGGCCTGCAGCTGCCTGGGCCGCCTGGGCAAGAAGGGTGTGCAGCCAGCAGTGGGGAGGGCCACCCTCCACGGCGGCCCCCACTGGCACACAGGGTGGAGAGCAGGAAGTGACCAGAGGGAGTCTCATCCAGGGACAACCTGCCAGCAGAGCCATGAGTTCCTGAACACCTGTGATAACTCCTCTGGTGACGTCCTGCCCCTCGCCCACCAGAGCCCCCAGGACCAACCTGCTGTCCTGGACGTGTCCACGGGACCACTGTTCTTGCCGTCGCTTCTCCTTCATGCTTCTTTCCTACCCCAAACTGCCCCCGGCCAGCGCTCAGGGCCCGCCGACATCTGCTAACTCCACAGTGGCTGCCTGTTCTGGGGCTGCCCCGGGCAGCTCGGGGACTGTGTGTGGGCAGCTGCCGTCAAGCAAACCTCTGTTCAGCAGCCCGACCCCTCCTCACCGGGGTCTCGCTTCTGTTTGAAGCACTGTTGAGAAATACAATTTGTTGCTCTTTCAAGATGACCAGCTTGGAGTTAAAAATACAGCGAGGACCGTGACGGCCGGGGGCACGCCATCGGCGGGTAATCTTTCGTTGTCGCTTTTTCTGAAATCTTTGCTCACACGTGTGCCCTCCACGTCTGAAGGGCCTCCCGGAGCTCAGGTCTCTACCAATGATCAACAGACGCTTGGTGGTCGAACCAGGTCTCCAAAACGCAGTTTCTCATCATGGCGACAGAAGTCCGGCTGATAAACAACTCACACGCTCAGGCGGGGCCCTGCCCTCAGTGACACACACTGTCACTTTGCAGAAGGGGGGCTGCGGCTTCATATGAAACACCGAGCAGGAGAGGCCTCCACAGAGACGTGAGGGAACTGCAGAGAGGTCATGGAACCCGACCTGGCAGGGGGTGGGGGGCAGGCTGGCCCTGTGCTGCCTTCAAGCGGCCCTCCTGGGAACCCAGTGGCTGCCATCACAATTACAGAGAGGGTGGGCATTCTGGACTAGGTCCCTGCATCACTTCTCCCCGGGGTGGGGGGGTCTCCTCACTGCAATCACCCTCCCCACTCAGCACCCACACCCTGCCCACGAGCTGGGCACCGAGCTTTTAAGAAGACATGCGGAAGGACAGTGTGAAAGCAATTTTTTCTGTTGTTGTTAATCCTCGCCGAGGATGGTTTCCCATTAATTCTTGTAGTGGAAAGGAGGGAAGGGGAGAGAGGGAGGGAAACATCGATATGAGGGAGACACATCGATTGGTTGCCTCCTACACGACCCTGACTGGGGCCAGGGATCGAACCTGTAACTCAGGTATGTGTGCCCTTGACCGGAAATTGAACCTTCGACCCTTCGGTCCTCGGGCTGATGCTCTGACCGCTGAGCCAAACCAGCCAGGGCTGAAAGCGACGTTTAACCTCGCCCACCGCGTCCCAGCCTCGGTGCTGAGGAGACAGGATCACCCTGCCAGCCGCCAGGCAGCTCGAAAGTGAAGTGGGAAGGGACGAGCTATCAGAGGGGCGTCCGGGGGCTCCCAGGGTCACGCGCACCTCGTTCCACGGACGAACAGGGGGGACGAGAACACTCCCGCAGCCGCCCTCCTTGTGCGGCACGAGGACGATTCTGTCCCCGTTCCACGCCCCTCGGCTGGGCACCGCGCTCGGCGGAGCAGCAGACAGGCCTCCCACTCGCAACAGACAGGACGCGGCAAGACGAGGAACAAAGCAGCAGCAAAGGCAAGGACAGAGAAGAGAGGGTAAAGCCAGAGTGAAGAAGACAGACAGAAAAAGGAAAGGGGGTCTTCCTGACGGATCGAGTGTGTGTCCCGGGAAGGTCACTGTCTCTGCCTCCGAGTGACCCCGTGTGAGCTCAGGCCTCCCCTCCCAAGCCCTGCAACTGTGATGATAAGTGCTTGTCAGCACTCACCATGGGCCGGCCAGTGGACCAGGTGATGTGTGTGTACACAGATAAACACGCACACATTTACATCAACAGATACACCCATACACACACGTATAAATACACATATACGCATACGTTCACACATACGCACACACATATACACAGACACGTATACACAGACACACGTGTGCAGACGTTTCTTCCCTTATTCCTCCCCACAGGCCTCTGTGGTTGGTGGTGGTGGTGCTATCTTCTGCACAGAGATCCCCGGTAACCTGCCCAGAGTCGCCAGCCTCCTGCCCCATCGCTGGAGGCCTTCAGATTCGTCGATGTCCCTGCCAAATGTGGACGTAAAGGTGAACACCATGTTCCAGAAGGGCCAGCTTCCTTGGGAGGGGCCAGAAAGGGCAAGGCCTGTGGTCACATCCATCTCTGACGCTCTCTGCTGCCAGCTCGGGGCGGCAACCGTCCCAGGACACTTGTTCACGCACGTGGGTGCACAAGGGCCGGCCTGGGACCGCAGAGCTATCTGTCCTCCCCTGCCGGTCTGACTGTCTAGAGTTCTCTCCCAGGACCGTCTGGCTACCAGCCTCAGTCTGGGCTCTCTGCCCCTGGGGCTCACACATTCCCCAGCGGGCCAGCCCATCGGCACCTCCAGGGAGCAGGGCTTTGTCACAATTCACAGTCACTCCCAAAGTCTACCCAAAAACGCACTTGGCACCTCCCATCCGCGCCTCACGCACCTGGGCCCAGAGCCCAACACAAAGGGGCTCCTTTAGAAGCACGCTCCGTTGGAACCCCCTCCCCGCAAATAAGCAAACGTGTAAACCAAGATCGAAAGACCCGTGAAAGGGCCCATGGCCCAGCTTGAAGAAAGGGCGTCAGGAAGCACGGCGCGGCACCCACCCTCGGCACAGCCTGCCTTTCCACGGGCGAACCGCGCTCGCTTCCCAGGAGTCACAAAGGCTCGGCACAGCCACAGCCTGCGGAGGCGAAGTTTCGTGGGCAGTAGGTCCCACATCAGCTGTCACCAGGCCCGAGCAGGTCCTGTGCACACACTGGTGTACACACACCAGCTCCCGGGGTACCAGGCCCAGGGCCTCCCATGTGCCAGGCTGGGTCCGGGCCTCTTAAAATGCACAGGGGCTGCCCTGGGCCTGGCCTTCACGGCTCCTAGAAAAGCAAAGCCCACCTCCTGAAGCCATCCATCACCCAGTGCGGAACCAGAGCAGGCAAAGCCTCCTGGAGGGCGGGCTGGCCAGGGTCTACAGGCTTGATGGGGGGTTCAGAGTCCACCCCAGGGTGCTGGCCTCGGCCCTTTGGCATACACACTTCCCAGAGGCCCCTTTTCTCTCTCCCTGGACTCTGCCCTGCCCAGGCCTCGGCCAGGGAAAGACAGGCAGAACCAGGCAGCCTCCTCAGATCCTGGAGACCTGCCTGGACCCAGTGAGGCAATCCATACATCTGGGCACAGCCCCACCGAGCAGCATGTTTTTAAACGGCTTCTACCCAAGTGAGGACGGGAAACGTCTCCGGTGACGCCAGTGGTGGTTAGTGAAACATAGTAACACGTGTAAGTTGTTTTTATTACCTATCTGGCTGATTAGCTAATAAAATAAGCTCAGCATTAAAAATTTAACTGAAGGCATTTATCACACCTAGAACTCAGGGCTTCCTTCAGAAGTCCCCCAAACCTGTCACCTCTCCAGCCTTTTTACCTATTTAAATTTCTCCCGGGGAGGAAAATTCCACCCTTGTGTCCAACGTAAATGAATGCGTTCAATCGCTGTCTGGCTGTGAAGTCCTCAGGAAAAAGGAAGAGACACGCCGGGAGCAGCGATGGAAGAAATGGAAAACGGAAAACGAGGGGCAGAGGGCGGAAGTCTGCCCAGATCTCCTAAGGACCCCCACGGAACCCCAGGCCCAGGGGAGGCAGGCACATCACCACTTGCCTTCCGCCGCCCCAGGCTGGGAAGCCCGGACTCTGGGACTAGGTGTGTGCTCTAGACTTGACATCCTGCACCTCTTCTTTTGTGGGGGGACCGCTAGGCTGGGAGGGGGGACTAGAGAAGAGAGAGAAAACTCCGTAAACAGAGTCTGCATTTTCGTTCTGCAGTGGAAGGAGGCCCAGCTGAAAAAGCAGCCCCGAGCACTCCGGGACACGGTCGTGCAGCCTGGAAAGGAGTGGACGTTACAGCCTGCCCGCCTGGACGTGGCCACGTGCTGCGCGAGCCAGGCCGAGCCCTCACTGCCAAGCGGGTCTCCCTCCCGGCCACGGCTGATGCTCACAAATCGAGACCAGAACAGCCGACGGTCAAACACGGCACGACGCGCCTGAGGGCCTCGGGACGCAGCGCCAGAGCAGTGCATTCTACCCACCACATCCGCCGGTCTTTGGGTGGACGGGTCACAAGGGTCAACCCTGCTGCCTGGGCCTCACCGCCATCCTCAACCTCCCCCGTCAGAACCAAGCACAGGCGACATGCGGGCTCAGAGGCTCTCCTAATGGCGGGTACTAACTCCAAGTTCATCTCATTCCATCAAGACCAGTGGAGGCACAAGGCAGGGCTTTAAGACACAGAGGACAAGGTGTAAGGGACAGGGGGTGCGGCCGGAGGCCTTGCCAACAGTGAACAGCCAGGCCGGTGACAGACAGAGGTAGCACAGAGGTCAGTGCTCACAGTGTCTTGCTGGTCTCACATTTTCGACACTTTAATCAAAAGAATAAGGGCCTGCCCCCATCTCTCATTCTCGAAAACCATTACCCCCAGCCCTGACTGCAGGCTCAGCCTGGTCTGAGGGGCACCGAGCCGGGCCTGCCGAGCATTCTTGACGCAGCTGCAGGGACGGGGCGCCGGGGTGTGGTGACAGCGGTCTGCCCGCCAACGCCCTGACTCTCGCCCTCTCTCTGCCCCTGCACACCAGCACTGTGATCACAGAACAGACAATTTCTAATTCCAAATGGAGAAAAACAAACGCTTAAAAAAAAAAATATTTCGTCTTTCTCTGAATAGGATTTAAAACTGCAAGGACACGACCCCACTCCTGAGCGCGTGCGAAAGTGGGGCCCGCGAGGCCCCCGGAGCACCCCCGCGCGGCCGGGGTGCTTACCTGCGCCATCTTGGCCAGGTCTAGGGAAGGCCTCTGCTCCTGCACC
Source organism: Tadarida brasiliensis (assembly GCA_030848825.1). NCBI lineage: Eukaryota > Metazoa > Chordata > Mammalia > Chiroptera > Molossidae > Tadarida > Tadarida brasiliensis. The sequence goes on from CM061271.1 coordinate 2,830,532, forward strand.
TCCTCGGGGCGCCGCCGCTTGACGCCGACCTTCTTGTCGTTGAGGACGCACGGCTGGGAGCGGCTGCGGGACAGCCGGCTGGGGCGTCGGGCCAGCTCGGGCGTGGAGGCGGGGGTGCTGCTGGCGGAGGGCGCGCAGTACTCGGCGGAGGAGAACCGCTCGTGGGAGCAGGACAGCGAGCGCTGCATGTCCAGCCGGGCCCCTCCTCTGGGGTTCAGGGCGGGGCCCCAGAGGTCGCCCGCCTGTCCACAGGTGGCCGCGCCGGGTGCCCCCGGGCAGGGCTGGCCGCCACACCGGGGGTGGAAGGCCACTGGGTCGCAGGGCGAGGACAGCGCGCTGGCCCGGGACGGGAGGCTGAGACTGGAGCTCCGCTGCATGGTGCCGAGGCCGCCCGAGGAGCGGGGCACGCTGCCCCCGCTGTGGCAACGCCGCTTCTCCACGGGCGTCCAGACTTTGGACCCCAGAGGCCTCCACGATGTCCGGCAGCTGGACATCTCATCGGAGAAGGACAGGGACCGGCACTGGCGCTTGCTGGGGGGCGCGGAGGGGTTCCCGTTGTGGTCGCTGAGGCTGAGGTCCTGGATGAGGTTGGTCACCGCGCAGGCGGTCGCTGCCTCCTGGTGCCACAGGGCGCCATCCGGACACTTCTCGGGCAGGCATTCCCAGAGGCTGGCGCTCGGCTGGTCGATCTGAAGAGGGCATTTCCTGTCCAGGTCTCGCCACCTGTCATTTTCTGGTTCATAAACGACAAAGAGAAAAGATTGGAGAAGCCCTCGTGCTAGCCCTCGACCCCTCACCGAGAGCCTGTTCGACCCAGGATTTGAGAGCCAGAAGGCCTGTGAGAACCATCCAGGCCAACCTCACTTTACAGAGGGAAACTGAGGCTCACACAGGGGGCGTAAATCCCAGGTGTGGAGTTAGAAGCAGAGCGAGGCCTTGAATCCAGGTATGCCCCGACTCCTAATGTGGTTTTCTTCCCAAACATACTGAACTGCCTCCCAGGACAGCCCAAAGCAATCCTTTTCACCCAAAATGCTTTTTCATTTCACAGATGGAAAACTGACCTGCCCGCCCTGCCCCGTGGTACCACATCCGCTACACCCCGCCTCCGTGCTCTTCGGCTGGGACGCGATGGCCCTGGCAGCCCATAACCAGAGATAAGTCGATCGGTGCCTCAGAGGGTCAAGGCCAGTGGGGCTGGGGTGCTGCCGGGCTAGTTTATCTGAATTCCACCTTTAAAATAATAAGTGCTGGCAATAGAAACTGGGTATTTTATTGATTTGTGTCCTCTCCACCAAAAGACTCCAAAACAAAAATAACAGCAGCTGCCAATCACCAAGCCCTTCCCTTGAGTTCACTGGATTTCTCCCTGACATCAGGCTAAAGCGGTTAAAATCTACAGGATCAAGTCTCGGGCTGCAGAGACCTAAGGGAGTGAGCTGAACTTACGTATGAGGTCCCTACTTGGACATGAAGACGTACGCCAACCCAGCGATGAAACGCTGACTCTGCGCTGGAACCTTTACGCTGGCGAACCAGCCGAGAACCACTGTTCTGCTAAGGAGTCGGCACGGCTGGGGGACTGGGCAGCGCTGGGGCACTGAGCAGCCGAAGGTCACTTGCCACGCCCTGCATTCCGGGTTCTGACACAAAAGCCAGGTTCAGAAACGCACGTGCTGCCGGGGACCGACAGACAGCTTGCCGTGTGTCTGTCTTTCCTGATCGTCCTACACTGATACACTGTGTAAACGTGAACAAAGAAAAAACTGTGGCCTGAGCCAGACAGCCAGCGGAAGGGTGCAACTAAAAGCTAAAATGACCTTCGAGAGGTGTTTCATGCCCTGCAGTGGCTTCCTGAGCACCCACCGTGGGTGGTGGAACCCACACCGTGCCCTGCCCACGGCCACACCACTGTCCACATGGGGAGACCGAGGCCCGAAGGGAGGCACACAGCTAACAAATGACAGGCTGCAAGCCCAGGCTGGCCCGTGCTCTTCTCACCACACCACAGCGGTGAGGGGAGCCTGGCGCCGGCCCTGCCCTCGCGGAGTGCTCCAGTGTCTCCTCTCCTGGTGGCCACTCCTCAAAGGGCCTGACCCCTGCCGAGTATCACAAGCAGCAGCTCCTTGACAGGTGCAAAGGGAATGCCCAATGAGGCCCGAAAGAAGCTTCGTGAGCCAAAGGTTAGGCCAAATCAGGGCTCGGTGTGGTGCTCCTTCTTCTAGGGCACGCTGCCGAGTCCTGAGACAGAGCCTGAGGACCTGGGACCCTGGGCCGGACACGACAGGAGCTGTCCAGAGGCTGTTCCCACGACAGGGCCTCAGGAGTCGGAGATGCCGGAGAGAGATTTTCCCCAAGCCCAGCCAGGCCAGAGGGCAGCAAAGCAGAACTGTCACCAAACGCCCAGCTCACCTCATCCTGAATCTCCCGGGGCCCTGGGGTGCGGCAAGGGTCGATACGAGTTCCTTTAATGGAATTCGCTAATTATTGCCAAGAATTCCCTTTTTTCCGAGTAGCTTCTATGCTGTGAAAGACACGTCTGCCACGACCCCTCTAGTTGTGGTTCTTTGGAAACAGTTTCAATGTGCCATGTGTCAGCTGTTGAAAGCTCAGGAAACGAATAGTAGTAAAGTAAAACGAAAAGAAATACAAACTAACATCGACTGAGTCACGACTGCCGTGTTATCTGATTTAGAAGAACAGTTGTGCTCAGAAAAAAAGTGCAGATTTATGTGTGACAATGCTCGTCCCAATGACAGCACAGGCGGCACAGGCCCGCAGGGGGGCCGGGTACATAAATCATCACCGGACGACACGGGGCACGAGGGAGCCGGTGCGGGGGACTGCGGGGGACACTCTGCGGACATCCTGCAGAAGCACAAAGACACGGGCTACGGAACGGCATCCACAGCACGATTCCTATGCAGCCAAAGACGCGGGTCACGCGTGAAGACAGAAGACCGGAAGGTTTGCAGGCCAGAGGCCGACAGCTGGTTGGCTCCTATTGTGTCCTTTTTGTGTTCCTACAGTCCCTGCATTTTCTCTAAGAGCAAATGTATTTCCAAATCCACGCGGGACGTGGCTGCCACGCCCACGAGGCTGTGCCGGGGTCAGGGCCAGGGCCTGCAATGCCCCCTCCTCTGGGTTTGCTGCTTGTGTTCCAGGGAAGTTCCCACAGATGAACGCTGGCCACCAACTTCTCTTTTGGGACAAGGCACTGAGGCGCCAGATGGGCCAGGAATGTGGCCAAAGGAGGAAGGAACCAGTGGGCCCCACCCGGGAGCAGCGAGGGCCCCACGATGGCACCACAGTAGCCCTGCTTAAGGAGCCGGGCACACGGCAGAAGGTGCCCCTCCCAGGCCTGGGAGGCCAGTGAGATCAAAGGGACTGGGCCCATCCTCAAAGGACACCACTTTCTGCGATTTCCCCCATTTCTAGGGAAATCACAAGAAGAAGGGGAATTGGGAGCCAGGTAAGCATGACCATCTATCTCCTCCCACGGCCACCCCGAGGCCTCAGTGCTTCTGGGCCCCTCTGGCCTCCCTACCCAGCGCACGTCCTCACGCCCGCAGAGCTCTCTGAGGCCCACGCCTGTCGGGGTCCATCCCCTTCAGCCTCGCAGAGAGAGTGCCAACGTTCTGGCCTGGCATCCGGGTCCCCAGCCATTCGTCTCTCCCCAGTACGCCCTACGCTCCAGACACACCAAACTTCCTGTGACATCAGAGGTCAGGTGAGAATGAGGCTGAGTCAAAAATCACCCTAGAAAGTACCCAAAACAACGCTGGTTATGCACACCACCCCCTGAAGAGTAATTCTTATGCACCAGAAATTCTTTATGAAACCGAAGTTTGATGCGTCGACTGCAGGAATGAGCGTAGGTAACCTCTATCGGCAGAGGGGGCGGGCGTTCAGTTTGCGTTTCGGTTAAGTACAAATCCCCAGTGGTGGGGGCTGCAGCTAATTCTGAAGTGTTCCTGCCTGCCTGTCGGAACTGTCCCACTCTGAGGGTGGGTCAGCCGCTCTGGCCTTAACACATGCCACTCCTTTGTTGCTGGGAGCATGAAGAGCCCGTTCTCAACTCAGTCCGCTGGGCAAACACAAGGACGATGGGACTGCAATGAATCTGCAGCTCCCCCTCCCCCAACCTCCCCGCCAAACATCAGCTCTGTCTCGGTGCAACGGCCTGGAGTATTCTCCTGCCTTCGTCCTTCCTACAACAGTCTCTTACCCATCATTTAAGAGCCAACTCAAGCATCACTTCCTCTGCAGACACGCTTTCCCCTTATCAGCCCCTGTGCACCCACAGGTCCTCGCTGACACTGGTACGGCTCCTATGCTAACTGAACCTTACTGACCCGTGTGTGTGTCTACTACTGGGCCATGAGCTCTCGAGCACCGTCCCGGCATGGCTCCCCGTGCCCAGCGCGGAGCTTGGCACACAGCAGACCTCAGCCGGGGTGGGTGCAGGAAGGAGTGACGGACAAGTGCAGATAGAAGCTGTGGAGCCGGCTGTGAGTGTTCACTTGGTGTCGCCTGTCTTTTGTCCCTGGCACACATCACCCTTCCTGGGCCAGGCAGGTCCAACCTGGGCTGGTCCTTGAACTCCCCGGCCCCCGGGGCCACGGCTGGGTGCGTGTCCGGCAGCCAGGAGACTGGCTGGGGGAGTGATGTCTAAGATACTCTGAACCCACAGGGCCCGGCCCGAGGCTGAGCACGGCTCGGGTGTCAACACCAGCCAGGTGCCACTGGCTCTGTCCGCAGGGCAGATAACATTTTAATTGTTTCTATCTTTATCGCTTCGAGAAGTATATGTAAGAAAAGTAAAAACAATCGAGGCTATGTTTAGCCCTTGTGTTTTCCCCCTTAGCAAAGGGAACAGAGAGAGAGTTGTTGGGTCGGGTCAGCAGACAAAAGAAACAGGAATAGCAGCTCATTTTTAATGGCAAAATGCCCTGGGTTCTGGGCCCCGACGTCACGCAGTACAAAGGAACTCGACAGGGCTCCGAGGAGAGGATACCGGACGCCCCCGCCCCTCCACTCTGTATCAGTTCTGCAGAAACGACTATAACTCTTTCCAAAGCGACAATGGCCGTGGACATGGGGAGCCCACGGAGCAGGCGTCACGTGGTGTGGCGGGAAGGGCGTGGACCCGGGTTCTAAACTCAGCTCTGCGAGTTGCTTAATCTCGCAGGGCCTTGGTTTCCTCATCTATAAAACGAGAGCGACAGAGCTATTGTGAGAACTAGATGACGGCCCAGCACAGGGCCTGCGAGGGCACCGGACAGGGACGCGATGGCGGCCGCCGTGAAGGTGGTGGCAACTGCAGAGTGCTCGGGGTTGGGGCTCGGCTCTGCTGCCCTCGGCACCCAGCTCTGTGGGTTCTGGCTGCAGTGGGAGCCTGCGTGCTCCACCGCCCGACTTCTCAGTGTGGTTTCGGGCCCACCTAATGGAGCATCCTTTGGGGTATGTGTTAAAATGCATATTCCTAGGCTCAGTCCCTGACTCGGCAAACAATCTCCGGGGGTAGATTCTATTTTATTTTTTTTCTTTATTGATTTTAGAGAGAGAGGAAGGGAGAGAGAGATAGAAACATCGATGAGAGAGAACATCGACTGGCCGCCTCCTGCATGTCCCCCCCCGAGGATCTGGCCCACAGCCTGGGCATGTGCCCTGACCTCAGGACGCAGCCAGTCGGAGCACCCAGCTGCACCCACCCCAGAAGCGTCCGGTCGCTAGAAATCTGGCTTCAGAGCATCACACAGCTGGTGCCGCGGTGTTTGTTTTGTTTGGGGCCAATAACAAAGTAGAACTACGGAGAAAAATGACATTATCCTTCCAGCATCCAGGGGTCCCTTTTTCGCGGGAGGAGGTGGTGACCCCAAGTTGCACATCATATTCTGGGTGGGGAGCCACTGGCAAGGGCCCCAGAAGCCAACAATTTGTGGGAAGGGGAAGCGGCTGAGGCCGCCCCACTTTTCCAAGACACCTGTGCTTCTCGGGCAGGTTTCTGACACCACACCTCCAGCAGACATGGGCCCGGGGGACAGCACGTGGCCCGAGAGCGCAGGCCCTGGCCACTTCTGTGCCGTCCCCTCCGCTTTAACCCTCAGGAGCGTCGGGGGTCTCTGTGTCCCTGCTGCGCCATCTCCCCGGGTTTGAGACTACACATAGGACTGCGTGTGTGTGTGTGTGTGTGTGTGTGTCGTGTAAACACACTGGGTTTGCCTCCAGATGGGAGGGCAAACTACCCCAAAACACAGAAAAGCACACGAGCCATCCAGTTCTCACTGGTAGCCTGACCAGGTGACTGCAGAGGTGTCTTTCAGAGCTGAGGCTCTGGGACCAAGCTTGGAGTTTCTGGGGAGCGTGGGAGGCCCAGGAGCAGCCTCTGCCCACACACAGGGATGAGAAGTCAAGGCCCCCAACTGCACCCACAGGGTTCAGTCCTGAGACCCCCCAACAAAGGAGGGCAGAGGCTTCTGGGTGCTCAAACCTAGAGCTCAGAGAAAGAACCGCTCGGAGAAACACAAATGACATTCAACTGCAAATGTTCTCGTTTCCAGTTCTGCCGTGAAACTGGAAGGGGAATTCCCAGGGGCCCATATTCGTAGGGGACCGCGAGCCTGATGTTCACAGGACAGAGGAGAGTCCCTGCCCGGAGAGGCGCCGTGCTGCACTTCAGAGCTGCCTTGTGGTGACACACCCACAGTGGAATGTGGTTTCCAGAAGGTTCAGCACCTGAAGCACAGACCCAAGGTTCCTGCAGCCTCCCAGGCCCGGGGAGTGGGCCTCCCGCCAGGTCAAGACTGCTGACTCATTCTTGGATTTCACAGCTGTCTGCTTGTGCTGACGATGACTCTGTCTCCCCGGCCCTGTGGGCTGGGTCCTGCTAGCGTGGTCTCAGGGCTGCGAGAACTCAGTGCCTGGTCTGGGGTAGGAGCTCACCCACCCTGTCAACGGAAACTGGAGAACGGGGCGACCTTTCGGAAGGCAGCTTCACTAACCCGATCTTATAGGAAGAAGACAGGGAAGACATGCAGAGAATGACTGAGCTACCCCGCAAAGGTGTCATCTATTTTTAAATGAACTTTGGAGCCCCTGGCCCCCCTGGAGCGCCTCTTTCCCTGTGTCACCAGAGCTGTGTCAGGAAGAAAAGTCTTGGGCCCTCTCCCCTGGGATGGATTGTCATGTCAGCTGCACCTGGGGTTCAGGGACAGCAACGCAGGGCGCCAGGCTCCTCGGCCAGGGCACGTGGCCGGGATTAGCATGGCTGGAGATAACTCCCCCCCAGCCCCAGAGGCAGGAAGGCTGGCTCGGGGTTCTGGAGGCCCTCGAGGTGGGTGGGTTCACAGTGGTGACAGGGCCCAGCCCTCACCAGCTGGTGGGGGGTGGGGGTGGGGGGCATGGCAGCTGCCACTGCTTCTGGAAAGTCTTTGCTTTTGCAGGAAGAGGCCCCAGGAGAGCCCACACAGGCAGTATAGGGGAGTAAAAACAACCACGCTGGAGGGTGGAGGCGTGGGCCTCAGTATCCCCATCGGTGTGAGGCGGAGTGGAATGGGGCCCAGCCCCTTCAGCTCTGACCGACCTCCTCTCCACCCCTGACCTCCTCTCCACAACCCCCACCCCTCTCCACCCCTGACCTCCTCTCCACAACCCCCACCCCTCTCCACCCCCCCACCGACCTCCTCTCCACAACCCCCACCCCTCTCCACCCCCCCACCGACCTCCTCTCCACAACCCCCACCCCTCTCCACCCCTCCACCGACCTCCTCTCCACAACCCCCACCCTCTCTCTACCCCCCCACCTCCTCTCACCCCCGACCTCCTCTCCACAACCCCCACCCCTCTCCACCCCCTCCACCGACCTCCTCTCCACAACCCCCACTCCTCTCCACCCCCGACCTCCTCTCCACAACCCCCACCTCCAGGGGCATTAAGAAACTTGGAGGGCCCTGACCGGTTTGGCTCAGCAGTTGGAGCATCGGCCTGCGGACCAGAGAGTCCCGGGTTCGGTTCCCGCTAGAGGCACGTACCCCCAAAGAAAGAAACTTGGAGGGAAAAGCCTGTATTCGCAATGGCAACAAAAACTCTGAAGGAACAGAAAGGTGAGTTTTATCACCCCGTCTGGCTCCCGTCTGGTCGTGGGTCCACACAGAGCATGGAACCGGTGGCCCTTTCGATTCATCTCCAGACCGTGCACAGAGCAACGCCGGGCACCACGACACAGCCGAGAGGACTGGCAGTGGGACACACAGTCAGGAGCCTGGCAGTCAGAGCCTGTGAACTGTGAGGTAACTAACACAACAGGGGGAACTTGCTGGAGCTGGGAGGGCCCAAGCGTGTGCGTCCCTAGCACAGGATTCCTCCCGTGGGTGGCAGTGCCCCCCATCGTAAGAGACCAAGGCCCAGAACCGCCTCCCCTCCGGCCTGGGGCACACAGCCAGCCAACGGCAGAGTCAGCAACCCCACAGCCACGCTCCTGCCGTCGGGCCAGGCCGCCTCCCAACCCGGCCTCCCAACCTGACCGTCGTTCCGTGAGGAAGGCAAACTGGCAATGCACCATGGTGGGTCACCCCAAACTAGTCTGGCAGCGGCCAAGCCCTGTCCTCTGGCACCACTGTGGCCCCCTCCCCACCCCAAGTCAGGCCAGCCTGAGAGAGAACCCGGGAGGCGGCCTTTTCACCGTGAACAGCTGGCGTGTGCCAACTACACGGCACCCAGCTCCATTCTGCGCTTCAGTCCAGAACACGGTCTGAAAACCATAACTGGTGCAAGGAGACATTTAAGGCACTCTGTATGGGCAAACCCTAAACTGGGGCTTAAGCTGTTTCAGAGACTGAAAAAGCACACATGTGACAACACATAAAAATAAAAAGCAAACTTTTAAAAAATCGTACGTAGGCACATTTGTAGATGCTTGTCCTTTTTAAAATGAAAACAGAGCTCGTGGGAGCCTGTTTTGGTAAATGATCAGTTTCTTATGGGAGGCCCTGGTCTAATACTCGTATTCAAATGGGCGATTTCTGAGAAATGGGGAGCCCGGCAGGGGCCAGAAACTGGAGTTTGTTATTGCCTTTACTCGTTTTATCACTAGTTTGGTCAAAAAAATGCTCAACCCCCATGTGCTGCTTCTTCATACGAGGCTTCGGTCCCCTTCCACTTTCAAGGAGGAACAGTGGCAGAATCAAAAGGCCAAAAGCACCCTGGCCGGTGTGGCTCAGTGGTTAGAGTGTCAGCCCTCGAACTGAAGGGTCGGGGGTTCAATTCCCAGTCAAGGGCACGTACCTGGCTTGCAGGTTTAATCCCCCGTCTCGGTCGGGGTCATGCGGGAGGCAACCGATGGAAAACACATTGATGTTTATCTGTCCCTCCCTCCCTTCCACTCTATCTAAAAATCAATGGAAAAATATCCTCGGGTGAGGATTTTTTTTTAAAAAGGCCAAAAGCTACCAGAGCTCAAAGTGAAATCCTTTCGTCCTGCACCGTTTCACACAGCCAACTGGTCTACCCTGCAGAAATGAATAGAGAGAGCCCCTGGGGACACCCCTTTTATGTACCAAGTAGACTTTAACAACCAAGTAATTAAACATGGAAAGTGAGGCCTTATAATTAAAATGCTGACAAACCTGAACCGAGGCTCAAGCAGGGCTGCTATAATATTTTTACAATTCCTTTTTATACATAATGGATGATCCTTCTGCTCAAGTTTCCTCTATGTTCTTCGCCTGTGAAATAATTTACATTAATAAATAATTTATTACCATAACTCCTAAAGTAATTATGGGTTTCCATCCAATTTTTTTTTTTTTTTTTAAGCACATGAATTGTTTTGTTCTCTGTCCACTGATTCATATTTACACGACTCTTCCTAGGGGCCGTTTTTGCAATAATTGGCATTGCGTTTGCTTTCTCACGTAGTATTTGATTTCCGGTCTTCTCCTCGCCTGAGAGGTGAAGCAAATGGAATGCATAGTGTCCACTGTCCCTGCAATTCAGAACTCTCATTTAATGGGTGCAATTAGCCACGGGCGGCGGATGGAGCCCGCTCTCGCCTACTTGCTCCGTTTCACCAAAGAAGATTAAACTGGTACACGTGTGACCTGGGTCGGCGTGAAGAAGCATCTCCCACTGCAAGTGATGGAGGACCTGGAGGGAGCCACGCACCAAAGATTCCAGGCAGCCTTGACCTCTCCCAGCACACAGCTGATTCTCTCGGGGGCTGCCAAGTCCCTTTCTGCTCCCACTAGAAATCCTGGTCAGCAACAAGGGCTGGCCCACCTGCCAGGCCTGCTGACCGGTGGCTGGGCCACACCCATGAAGCTGCCACCTGACCAAGGTTTCCTGTGTCGGAAACACAACCACCAGCGAAGCCCATAGCTCTTCCCCACAGAAGGTCTGCAGAGGAAATCCTGGCTCAGCCAGAAGGTGCACTGAGGATGGTCTGGGAGGTGACAAAGGAAACCAAAAAGCAAAACATGGTCTCTGATGGAAGGAGTCCTGCGGTGCTGGGCCCTGGGCTCCGCTCTGCCCTACCCCCCGCCCCCCACCCACACCTCGCCCAGCTTTGTTCTCCGGGAAAAGCACAAAACCACTTCTTTGTATCAAGTTCCCAAAATTTGGAGTTTGGGGGGGTGGTGACACAAAAATGGGGAGGGGCCTATATTCCAGCTCCCAAGAACAAAAGTGAAGAACTTTTAAACACGGGGTGTAAGCACTGGACTACGTTAGTGAGGCCTGTTATCTAAGCAGGGGCAGAGGAGCCTGGGCTACTTGAAAGGGCGGCTTTTTGAGAGAAAGCAAACAGACTGCTGCCCTCCCCACCCCAACGCGCTTGCCCGGATTTCTTAAGAACGTTTATGAAGTCGCACAGGCTTCCAGCTAGGACCCTGCATGGGGGAGAAGGGGGGAAATGACCGAGTCACAGGGTCAGGCCGTCCCCAGCTCTCACGGGAGAATTCCACTGATCAGGGCCAGAACATGAGTCCTTTATCTCCGGGAGACAGACAGGGGGGTTGGTGATTATAATAATGTGACATTTTATCTTTGCTGAGCATGGGCCAGCCCTGGAAGGGCCCAAAACCCTCTTGAAAAGTCTGGCTGGACCCATGGGGTGTTTTCTTCCCTGCTATTGAAAAGCAGGCACGCCTAAGATGCAATCTCGCTGCCTGGGATGCCCTCCCAGCTGGTGGCACGGGGTGAAGCCACACCTCGATCACGGGCAAATGGGCAGCGCACGAGCTGCCACCAGCGCACGAGCCTGGGAAAGCCGGGGCCGCCGACATCCGGCCCAGCAAGTGCACGAAAGGCATGGAGGCGGGAGGACCTGGGCCAGCACCCCCTGTGTGCTGCTGTCTCTTTAAATCCTCCAAAGCCCTGCAGTCTGCAAGATGAGGAAACCGAGGCTCGGGAGCATGGGCAGATTCACTCCATCCCTGCACCGAGCGCCTGACACACAGTAGTTCTCAACAAACACTGACTAGAACAAGCCACTGAAACGAACAGGAAGCCTTGCAATGTGCACTGTCAAATGGGTCAGGGGCTTCTTCCTCCCCCCACCCCAAACATTTTTTCTTTATTGATTTCAGAGAGAGAGGAAGGAAGAGGGAGAGACAGAAATATCGATGAGAGAACATCAACTGGCTGCCTCCTGCATGCACCACCCCCACCCCCCCAACACTGGGGATTGGACCCACAACCTGGGCATGTGCCCTGACCGGGAATTGAACCAGTGACCTCTTGGTGCATGGGTCGGCTCAGCCACTGAGCCACACCGGCCGGGCTGGGTCAGGGGCTTCCTGAATCGAGGGGCTGAGCAGGAGAAAGATAAGCATGTGGGAGAGAGAGACGCTGAGGAGAAGCACGCGGGGACTCCACAGACCCCCGATGCTCCCAGCTGCTCCCCTACCGCCGGGCAGTGCTCTCCCTGGTGCCAGGCTACAGAGCAGGAGCGAGACAGGGCCCATGAGGGACAGGTCCTCAAGATCCACTCTGCAAACAAGAGGCTGCAGAAGCAGCAGCACGGGCCTCCCTGGAAGCCCTGGGGTGGATGGAGCAAGGCCTCCCCGGGAGAAGGAAGGCCGCAGGGCACCACAGGGCACCGCAGGCTCAGATGGGCTCTGCTGGGCAGTCTGGAAGGAGAGCCTCTCTCCATCTGACTCTGTCCCCAGGGCCTCTGCCTTGCTCCCGGGGCCTGAGGGTCTTCCCCACCAGTGACTGCCTCACCTACGCTCCCTCCCCGAGGAAAGCAAAGGGGACCCTTGGGCGCGGAGCCCGCTGCAGGGAGCAGAGTGCTCACGTTAGGTCTCAGCCCTGCCTCACCTGCTACGTACACACAGAGCTCCCGCCTATGCCAGTCTCCTTACAAACACCCTCCGTCTCGCAGCAAGCCCACGAGGCAGGCGCTTCCTAACAGCCATTTGACAATAAACGGAGGCCAGGGAGCCGATGCGGGGACGCGGCCTTGAGATAAACCTCTCCTTGCCCGGCTTCCGAGTCTGGCCTGGTGGAGAGCTAGGTCCAGGCCAGGGTGAGGCTGGGCGTGCCCAGGAACCCCTCTCTTCCCTGACAAAGGAAGGCGGCTCGACCTTAGCTCGAGTGTGAGCCTGGCCCAGTTGAGGCAGGCTTCTGGGTCACGTGGCTGGGTCGCTGAGGGTTTGTTGAAAGCCGTTAACCACTAACAAGGTGTTCAATCGAGCCCTACGTGGGGACCGGCCTCAGAAGTGCGTCACACGGGTAAACCAAGGCCAGGTGATCCCCATTTCCATTTCCTCTGATGGTGAGCGACTGCCTGGGCGCCCCCTCCAGCTGCGGCTTCTGCCTGAGAAGAAAACAACCTTCCTTCTCCCCCGACCCGAGTCCACCTCTGCCCACCAAGGGACCTGGGGTCACCGCACTAGGCCTTGGTTTCCCCGTATGTGAGCGGAGCGCCCCTGCCTGCCCTGAGGCTGCCGCAGAGTCCAGGAGACACTTCGGGAAGGAGACCCTGCGGGAAGGGGACCCCACGGGATGGGGACCCCGCAGGATGGGGACCCTGTGCGATGGGGACCCTGCGGGATGGGGACCCTGCGGGATGGGGACCCCGTGGGATGGGATGGGGACCCTGTGGGATGGGGACCCTGTGGGAAGGGGACCCTGTGGGATGGGATGGGGACCCTGCGGGATGGGGACCCTGCGGGATGGGGACCCCGTGGGATGGGGACCCTGCGGGATGGGGACCCTGCGGGATGGGGACCCTGTGGGATGGGGACCCTGTGGGAAGGAGCATGGCCAGCACCATGTGCATCGGGACATGCCCAGCTCTGCCACCCTCATCGCCCGCCTTTGGGAACAGGGTCTAAAGAAGAGAAGAAAACCGTGCAGAGGGAAGGCGGAGGGAGAGGCCGGAGGCCTGTCCGAGTCCTGCGAAGACAGACTTGGAATCTGGAGCCTGCTGGTCTGCAAGCTTGGGCGCTGCCTCAACACAGACGTTACAGAAACTGATCGTCAAGGTGACCCCAGAGGGCCGGGGTCACAGAGAGACAGACAGCAAGAGGACAGACGGGGCCGATAACCCGGAGCGTGAGAAATCAGCCCAGATGAGACAGCCGCCTTTTCAGCCCCTTTTAAAGGACGGTGATTCACTTTGCATGGGAACAGGGGACCGAGGCGAGCTTTCTGTAAAGCGTGTCAGCGGTATGAAGCCAGGGCCCCAAAGCCGCTCCTGCCCTCAGGCCTTCCTACCCCACTCCTGGGAACCATCCCGAGGAATCACCCAGAGGCAGACGAAGCTTAGACACTTAGTCACTGTTACTCACAGCAACAAACAAACACCCTTCCACCCAACAACCAAGAAGCAGTTCAATCGTTAGACACATTCTGATACCTCCACACGGTACAGCCCCATAAACACATTAAAATGCATGGAACGGGCCATTTCCATGCTGCGGGGGGAACGATGGGAACTACCAGTGAAAAAAGCCTAAGAAATATTTTTTGTACATAATTTTACATAATCACATGTTCATCGTGGACTTGGCTAGGGAAAAAATGCAAACGGTGTAAAAACACACCAACATGTCATCATAGTCATCACCAGGTATTGGGGCTAGGGGAGACTTCTAATTCTGTATATGTTGCATCTTCTGAATTCAAGAAAAACGAGCATGGTTACTTTAATAGTCAGACAGAGACTCTCAGTGTTGTCGCTGGGATCACAGTTGCAAACCGCACACCAGTACCTGGCCCAGCAGCCGCCGCACCGCTGAGACCAGAACAGTGACAACACACGGAAGGGTCCCCGCGGCTGCTCTCTGTGCCTGTGTCCGAAAGTGCTTTCGGGGGCTCACCTGGAGGACTCAGGCCCTGGCGGAAGGACTAGGGAAGGACTCCTCCCAGCCACCTCGGTTACTCACCCATAATTCCACAAGAGAAAAGTGTCGGTCCGTGACTCATCTTCCTTGGCGTGTGCTGAAAACAACCAGAAAAGCTATTCACTCTCCAAGTCACAAGAAAGCACGTCTGCACATGACCCTGCGCTGACCCCTCGCTAAGGCCACCGTCGGGGGCAACCGCCTTTTGCCGACGTCAGGTTAGCGAAAGGAGAGAAAAGTGCCGAACGAGACGTCCGCCCACAGTTCGGCCGGGACTGTGTGTCCGGAGTCTCCAGTGAGTTATGGAGTCCGTCAAGTTAACGGGCTGCAAACACCCACGAGAAAGCCCGTGACTTCTGACACTGGGGACTTTTCCATGGTGCGGAGGAGGTGTGCTGTGCACAGTTCACCGAGCTGGGCTGAAGAGAGGCCTCCCACAGCCCAGGCTGGGAGCGAGGGGACCTCACGGAGGCAGGAAGGGCCTCAAGCAAGGGCAGAGGCCCTCTGCCACCCCCAGGCATCCTCTCTGAACTGAAACAGAAACGCGGAGGTTATCACCGCTCTCGACATCCAGCGATGGCTTCTGGCTGTCGGCCCCATGTCCCCACGACGGCTCCCCTGTCACTGGGGACACTCTCCTTCTTCCCTCGACCCCACACCTGGCCTCGGCAGAACGCTATGGCCACGCGGTCAGAACCAGGCCAGGGAGGCCTAGCGGAGCCCAAGTCCAGGAGCTTGTTCTGCGGCTGCCCAGAGACCCGAGCTGGGAACCTTCCGGGGTTCCCAGTGCTAGCTGAGGCCCAAGTCAAGAGGCGGGTCTGCCGTCTGGTGAGGGGGAGACTGTGCCCACCGTGGCCCCAGGAAGCAGCATTCCAAAGACCCACGCATCCACTCACCAACAGCGCCGCACTAGTCGCTACCAGTGTGCAGGCAGGCTGCGTGTCGGTCGTGGAGCAGCGGAAGGAGCCCCAGCCCGGGAGTCGGCTGCTCACACAGGGCTCTACCTTCTGGGAGGAGCCCCGGCCCTGGCTCTCTGAGGCCTGGAAGGATGCGGGTGGAGCTAAGTAGAAACACCTGGCCCACCCAGATAAGAGGGGTGGCACGCGCCTGGCACCAGCTCCCCACCCCTGTCCCCAGCCACCCCATTTAGGGACCTTTGCCCTCAACTCAGATACATGTTCCTTCAATCAGGTTATTCAGGGTCCATCCTGACCAGCCTGGGGCACAGGGGTGATGGACACCCGCCCTGGCCCTCAGGAAGCTCACATTTCACAGAGGTCACCGTCACCCAGACAAACCATTACACCACAGGCACAGTGGGACTGGAGGGGAGGTGACCTAGACTGTAGTGCTGGGGGCCAGGGCTGGCTTCCTGGGAAAAATGCTGAAGGACCAGAAGGAGCTGAGAAGGGCAAAGGGGGGCGGGCAGTCCTCCTCCAGTGCCCCCTCCTCCACTTAAAACATTCTTACATTGTCAGGACAGGCTGCCCTCCTGGACTCCAGTGACTTAACCACCGATGGACAGCCTTCCGGAGAAGGAGCTGCCCGCCCCCCGCCGGCTCAGTGTGGCAGGACACACGGAAAGCCCCCACCAAAGCCACCGAATGGAGCAAGCAACGCACTCGAGAGCCCCGCGGGGTTCGGACAGGGAGAAGCTGGGCTTGGCCAAAGCCCAGGCGCTGCCTGAAGGAGACGGTCCCCCGCCGCAGGGGCGCCAGGCGCAAGGCAAACACCCACGGGGGGAACCACAATCTGCCCCCACCCCTGCCTGGTGGGGTGGGGGGCAAACCTACCCAGGCGGGGAGCCCACACCAACCCAAACCAGGGTAGGGCTGGGGAAAGCAGAAGAGAGAGAGCAGCCTGCAGGGGGCTGGGGGCTTCGCTGGGCGGAGGAGCCACTGAGGAGGGCTCGGGTCCCCAGTGAACCGCCGGCTGTCACGTGGCTGCTCACGCCTTTCCTCCCGCTAAGCTGCGGGTCCCAGACGCAGGGGCACCTCAGGGCCCTCCCAGGGAATGTGGGCACGTGAGCGGGCGCCAGAGCTGCCGGGGTCTGTGCACACAGAAGGAAGCCACTGGGCCAGCACACGAGGCTCTGGGCCTTCACTCCCTCAGCAAGGGTGTGGCTGTGTCTGCTGCAGCCCCATTTCCCAGCTCAGAGGACACATACTTGGAATGTGCCTGCTTCTCACTCCCCTGGCCCCCTGCTCCGGGCCACCTCTGCCCCCACTGCAAGCCTCCTAACTGGTCCCCCTCTGTGCCCTGGACCTGTCCTCCATTCTCCACCCAGACGCAGCAGAGGCCAGCCCATGCTGTTCCTCTGCTTACCACGCTGTGACTCCCCACAACAACCAGAATAAAACCCAGGACACCCCTCTCCCACAGCCCCCCAGGCCCAAGTAAGGCAAGCCCAGCACCCTCAACCCTGCGAGGTCCATCCCGTCCTCCGTCACGCAGCTCAGCAGGACCGGCCAGCCTGTCGCCACCCCAGGCCTTGCAGTGGGGTCTACAGGATGGGCTCTGGGTCTCATCCCGGTCACATGGCCTCCTCGGTGGCCTTCCTGACCACCTGGCTGAAAGGGCGCCCTCCCACCATGCATGTCTCCACACGGCCTTGTTCGGAGTTGGGGCCACCTACATCAGTTCACCTGTTTCTGTGCTTACCCTCTGGCCCCGAGACCTAAGCCCCTCAAGGCTGCTGTCTCACCCATGACATTCCCAGCACACTGCGGGCACCACGGGGCTGTCTGCTGCCCAGCGGCTGCGGCCGCCTGCCAGCCCCGCTGCCACACGCCGGACGGACGCGGGACCAACGGAAGCGGGTTTTCACTGGGCGGACCTGCTGCCTCTCCAAATCGCTGGGCTCATGCCAAATCAAAACTCAGTGGGGGAAAGGGAGAGAGTACCAGGCAGAGTCGGGGGTGACCCCAGGCCGGTCTGGGCTCTCAGTGGCCTCTGACTCTGCACCTATGGGTACAGTGGACCAGCAATGGCTAACACTGAGATTTTACATGAAGGAACCCCTTCCCCAGATCCCCTGTTCTACGGGAGCCCCACTCCTGGCCCCTCATCAAGCATATGAAACCGACAGCCTGGCGGTACAGTGCCATTTCTGCTGACCACACCCTGATTCTGCGCTAGGGCTCCCCCTCCCTCACCGCACAGATCGCGGTGGGGCTGTGCCTCCATCTCCCCTGGCATGGGGTGGGCACAGGGCAAGGGTGTGGCAGACCAGACACCTTGGCTCCGAGGCTCTGACTCCTGGACCAAGTGGGTGCTGGACCTGGTTGGCCCAGTGGGAACGCCTGAAGCCTGCCGGGAGTACCTGCTTCCAAGACCCTCCGAGCTGCCCCGTCCCTGCCCCTCGTAGGGCTCCATTCACCAACTCCTCTCCAGCCCTGCAGTTCCCTCCCAGCGCTCCCGTGAATGTTCTGTGGCTGTAAGGTAGCCAGAGATGGTCTGTCACTCACAACGGAGGAGCCCTGGCCGGTTCTGTGCTGAACTTCCAGAGGCGAGTGGTTAAGCAAGCCAAGGCTCAGCTACCCGAGGAACTGCTGAAGTCACGTTTGAGCGGAGATTTTCAGAACCAGAAGGAAAGATTTCTAAGTTAAACCTGCTTAACCAAAAAGATATTTGCAGTGCAGTGTAGTTTTTGTTTTTTTGTGTTTGTTTTTTTTTGGTTTTTTTTACAAAATGCAGCTTTCTCCTCTTCCTTTTCCTTCTTCTCTTCGTGATGGTCCCGTTAGTCACACTGGTTTGTGTGTTCAGAGAATATCCATCAAAGTAACTATGGAGAGATGCTGGCTGATAAGACAGTGGCATCGTTAAGGCCAACCACATGGCATGAGAGTCATGGGCCAATTACTTCCCCTGGGCTTCAAGCCTCCTGTTGGGGTAGCTAAAAAAAAAGATGGAATCAGAGGCCCCATCTTGCTTCCTGAGCCCCGTCTGAAGCCAGGCCTACAGTGGGCAGGCCACAGCCTCACACACCCCACAGCTTCCTAGGGAGTCAGGCCCCAGGCACCCTTGACCCCAGGTTTCCCAGGACCCCGCAGCCAGGCTGTCCAGAGCTGTTTTGTGCCCAGTGTGCCCAGTGTATGACAAAACTCCCACTGGTCTGTGCCACTCTGCAGCTGGCCTCTCCAAGCCCTCTGGACCCTCTGCACCCACTTTGGGAGGATGCGCTGATCACTGTGCAACGAGGCCACTGAGATCTCACAGGTGTGCCCAGATGTGCCCGGCCAGGCCTGGATGGTGTCGGAGGTGACACAGGACAAGGAGCACAGCCCCCTGGGTAACTGGACAGGGAGCACAGCCCCCTGGGTAACTGGACAGGGAGCACAGCCCCCTGGGTAACTGGACAGGGAGCACAGCCCCCTGGGTAACTGGACAGGGAGCACAGCCCCCTGGGTAACTGGACAGGGAGCACAGCCCCCTGGGTAACTGGACAGGGAGCACAGCCCCCTGGGTAACTGGACAGGGAGGACAGCCCCCTGGGTAACTGGACAGGGAGCATAGCCCCCTGGGTAACTGGACAAGGAGCACAGTCCCCTGGGTGTTTGACAAGGAGCACAGCCCCCTGGGTAACTGGACAAGGAGCACAGCCCCCTGGGTGTTTGGAAAAGGAGCACAGCCCCCTGGGTAACTGGACAAGGAGCACAGCCCCCTGGGTAATTGGACAAGGAGCACAGCCCCCTGGGTGTTTGGAAAAGGAGCACAGCCCCCTGGGTAATTGGACAGGGAGCACAGCCCCCTGGGTGTTTGGAAAAGGAGCACAGCCCCCTGGGTAACTGGACAAGGAGCACAGCCCCCTGGGTGTTTGGAAAAGGAGCACAGCCCCCTGGGTAACTGGACAAGGAGCACAGCCCCCTGGGTAATTGGACAAGGAGCACAGCCCCCTGGGTGTTTGGAAAAGGAGCACAGCCCCCTGGGTAATTGGACAGGGAGCACAGCCCCCTGGGTGTTTGGAAAAGGAGCACAGCCCCCTGGGTAACTGGAGAAGGAGCACAGCCCCCTGTGTAACTGGACAGGGAGCACAGCCCCCTGGGTGTTTGGAAAAGGAGCACAGCCCCCTGGGTGTTTGGAAAAGGAGCACAGCCCCCTGGGTAACTGGACAAGGAGCACAGCCCCCTGGGTATTTCTCCCAGCATGGCGCTCCCCCCAGGGCAAGGCCTGGTCTCTGTGAGAGTCCTCAGATCACAAGAGAAGGTTATGGAATCGGATCCTCATGGGAGAGGCAGAAGCTGCAAATCAGGGGCCCTGACTTCAGTAAAGACACGAGGCGGGTCTCTCCTTCATGAGGAACTCACTCAGACAGAGAGTGGCCCCGCTCACCCCTGCCCATCACCACGCTCCTTCCCAACATCCTTCTGCAGATTGCGGACTGAAGCGATCCCATCCCCTTCCCCTTCTCCCGACGCACTGTTACAGGGAACCACGGGCCACACAGCCACGCTCACGCTCACGCATGTGTGGGAACCAGCGGAGCACCCCGGCCTCCGAAACAGGCCGTGCTGAGGCTGTGGCCGTGGAAAGCAGAAGGGAGAGCCAGGCCGCAGGAGCAAAGAGAAGCTGAGAAAGGAACAGCACCCTTGGGTGGAGGCTCTCGAAGATGCTAGTGGAAATGCAGCAGGGGCCTGGATCAGGCACGGGTGGGCTCCCTGGCATCTTTGCTTGCTCAGGGGAAAGGTCAGACTGCCTCGGACCCTGCACTTCTGAGTTCAAACTTCAGGCCAGCCTGTGGCCAGCCAGGGATCCTGGCTGGGGCTACTGAGCCCGATGCCAGCTCCGGGTCACCGGGAGCACCAAGACCCTCAGAGCCCAGGCAGCTGGGTGGAGACCTGACATGGCCGCTGGTTCTTCCGATTGAGCAAGTTGCTCTGCCTCGACACCCTAATCTGACAAGCGCAGAAGGAAGGACCTTGTCCACAAACCGCTGTGGGGTAGCCACGGAGCACACTCCGCCCCGCGCCCTGGAGCAGTGTGCCCCCGGCACCCTCTGGCCTCCAGACTTCAGAGGGGGCTGGGAGACGGGTGGGGGGGAGGGGGGCAGGCTGGCCTGGAAGACAGTCGCTCTGGAGCAAGGGAACCAGCCCTGGGCCAGAGTGTGGGCGTGCGGGAAGGAGCCGGGGGAGCGCTGTCCCCGAGGTCAGATGTCTGGGCGGCCTGCCAGCAGCTAATGTTAGCACTAGAAGGAAGAGCCCACCACTGGGCAGAGGAACGCGGCGGCAGAGTGGGGGAAAGGGGAACTGGGCCGTCATCGCTGCACACTGCAAGCCACACCGGGCTGGGGCGCCTCAGGGCCCTGGGCCACCTCTCCCCGGGACAGCAGAGCGCTGACCGCTTGTCGGTCCTGTCTGTCTTCCTTCGTCTCTCCTGGGAGCAGGGGTGACCACATTGTTACCAGCATTTTGTTTGTAGAAAAAGGAGACCGAGGACCATTAAACAGGCTTCCAGGAGGGCAGGGAGGGGCCGGCCAGGCCCCAGAGGAGGTCTGCAGGCCTCTGTGCACCCAGAGTTTCCAAGGCCCCCGGAAGGCCCCCAAGGGCCTTTCACCTCTGGCACCTGTCCTCCCTAAATCCAAAGGTACCCGTGGGGATTCACATTTTCTTTCTTAACCTTAAATCCCCACTTCTGTTATCTTCTCAGTCTGATTAGAAAACAAAAGAAGACAGCTTTTCCATCTTTCCTGTTATTATCTTGATGGCATTTACGTGAGGGTGATGTCACCCGCTGAGGAGCTGAAGCAGAACCCCCGACTTCCTGTCAAGCTCGCTGGCCACACAGAGCAAACCCTCCGGCAGTCTAGCTCCCACTCCGCCTGTGATGTCACCACCAGACGGAGATTATCTGGGGTCTTCCGGGGCTGTTTCGTCCCTGCCACCACAGGAGGCCTAGCAAAGTCCTGAGAGGCTTCGGCCTCGGAGCCTGGCCGGGTGTGTGTAAATGTCTCGGGTGCAGGAGACGAGGGCCTGGACTTGAAGGCAGCATCCTGGCACCCTGCCCGCAAGCTCTGTGACCTGGGCCCCGCCACCCCGGTCCCCTGGGCTCTCAGAGCCACAGTTTCCTGTCTGCATAACTGGGGAGAGACAGCCGTACCCTGTCCCTCACAGGGCGGGGGAGGCTCCAAGGCAGGGAGGGTGATGGGACCTGTGCAAACGCCACACAGACCACGCCTCCCTCCCGGGCTGCTAGGTGCAGCCGCGCTCCCTGCCCACACCGGGCTCCTACTTGCCCTGTGGAGGGAGAACCGGGCCAGGCCAGGGCTGTGGCCAACAGCCTGTGACGCACCATCACGCTGACAGTGACAGCCCCTCTCCTAGGGGGGCCGCTCCCCACCGCTGACTTGCACATCTGGGAGGCAAGGGGAGGGAAGAGGGGACAGTCAGGCCCAAAGTTCTGTGCTGGGTGGTTGTGGGCCTGGAGCAGCCGATGACTCTCCAGGAAGGGAAAGGGGGTCTGGGGAGAAAGGCAGGCCCTAGTCTGTAAAGCAGCAGGAGTTTGCACAGCACAGCCTTCCGTGGCCTTCCGCGACTTTCTTCCCTTTTCTGCTTTAAGAAGATGAGTCTTCCTTTCCCGGCTCGGGCTGGGAGGCTGCACTCCTCCTGGCACGAGCTCAGATCACGTCTATTTGAAGAGCTGCTCAGCTGACCTCGGGCCCACGTGCCCTGGAACCAGCACCGTGGCCAACCCCGGCCAGGTCCTCCCTGAGCCGGGACTGAGTGCAGTGGCCGCTGCCGAGGCCAACAGCACAGCTGGAAACGGGAAGGGGTCCTCCCCTGGGACCTCCAGAAGCCTTCACCCTGCAGGCCTTTCCTTTCTGGTCAGAGCTCCTCGAGATGCGTGCTTTAGAGTCAGCAGGAAAACACTCGCCAACGACAGAAAACAAGCAACCTCAGCCATGAACTGAGCAGCCGCCAGAGAGGGAGAAGCCGGGCACAGGAACCCGCGTTCACTCTCTCTCCAAATGTCCACTGGCACCTGCCGTGTACCAGGCCCCAGTCCTAGGCACTGGGTGCCCAGCAACAAGCAACAGAGACCAACGGCCTTGCCTTCATGAAGACTGGATTCTAGCAGGGGCCACTCAACACCCAGGACAAGTGCTGAAAAGTGCCTCGGCGATAAAGAGACCGGGAAAGGGGACAGAAAGTGTGTGATGGGGGAAGGGAAGGGTGGCAGCGCAATTAAAGTTTAGGCCGACTGGCCAGAGAAGAAAGGGAGGGAGGGAGAGTCCTGCTGCGGGGGAGGCTTCCAGGCCAGGGAAAACGTGCAAAGGCCCTGAGGCAGGCCTGGGCTTGAGCAAGGAGCCAGTGCTGCCTGAGCAGACTGAATGCGGGGGAGCAGCAGAGAGAGAGCAGAGTGGTCATGGGGGCCAGAGAGTGTGGGGCCTCACTCATCCCAGCAAGGGCTGTGGGTCCGCTCGGCCTGTACGGGGAGCCAGTGCCAGGTTCTGAGCAGAGGAGGGACAGGCTGAAGGAGCCTGACTGGTGTGCTCCCTGGCTGCTGGGCGGGGGACAGGCCGAAGGAGCCTGACTGGTGTGCTCCCTGGCTGCTGGGCGGGGGACAGGCCGAAGGAGCCTGACTGGTGTGCTCCCTGGCTGCTGGGTGGGGGACAGGCCGAAGGAGCCAGAAGCAGGGGGCCAGTTCCCACAAGAATCCTGGCGAGAGAGGACAGGACAGTGGGGATGTCGGGAGGGATCTAATTACAGATGTACATTACATGCAAACTGGAACGGCAGTACGACGGGCAGAGCCCTGACTCATCTTTGTTTGTGCAACGCGTCCAGCCCAGGGCCTGACACACCCAAGGTGCTCGTCAAGGCCTGTGAAGTGGACACGGGTCCCAGTGGCTTTCGCAAGCCCCTGCCAGGGCCAGAGCCCACTGGCCTGCCCGCAGCCTGGTTGCTGGTGAGTAATGATGGAGGGAGCCCATGAGGGTGCCAGTGTGGGAGCTCCCAAGGGGCTATGAGGAGCACCAGGTGATGTGTGATGTGACCCCGACAGTGGGCCCCCCGCAGACCACGGACGCTGCGGAGAGTCCGGGGGACGGTCCCATCCACAGGCGTGCTCACGCCCAGATGGGACTTCTCCCTGCTCCTTCTGCAGGGGAGCGGCCCCGCTCACACCTGAGGGGTCAGGGCTGCAAGCAGAGACAGCCGGCGTGTCTGCCCCTCTGGCCCAGCCCACCAGGCCATCTGTTCACAGGACAACTTGGCGGAGGGCAGGCGGAGGGCAGCCGTCACCACGGCCACCGCGCTGGCCACCAGACCACACCTTCTTTCTCCAACATCTCCCACTCTTGACATTCCAGAGGCCGCCACTCTTGCCCTGCACTGCCCTTTGGAGGTACGGCCTTATCTCGGGCCCCACTCGGGGCGCCACCTCCCCTCACCGGGCGGAGACCACAAGGAATGTGGATCTCAGTCTGGCAGGGGCAGCAGAGCCGCGCAGGGTATTACTACAAGGTGCTGGCCGTCCCACTCACCAGGAGGCTCCCGGCCGGGCTGGCTACTTCCTTCTTGCAAATACTCAACCAGGCTCTGGGTTCCTCTGCCCCAACCCCCACCCCGGCTGGCAGCGGCCCACAGAGCTCTGCTCTCGGGCACTCTGGACTCAGTCTGCTCGGCCTGCACACTCAGTCCACAGCCCCAGCTGGACACCGGGCCTCAGAAGGGTCATTAGAGAAACAAAGTCCACTAGGCCCTTACCAGCTCAGAGTTGAAGGTCCTGCAGGCTATGGAGTCTGCGCCCTGGTTGTCGAGGCTTTTACTTAGGATCATCACCATGGTAAGGACCTCAGGAGCTGGGCTCTGTCCCAGGGTGGGCACGAGCCATCTTCAGCTGGCAGACTTGGGCAGAGGTGATCTCCTGGGCACCTCCCAGGTGACGGATGTCAGCAGAAACAGCTCCCCATCGGCCACTCACCCTCGGGAAATTCCTTGCAGGAAATAGCCAAGCGTGGTCAACTCCCTGGGAAGACACAAGGAGGCAAAGGGATTTAGGACTAGGGAAGACCAGGGCCCAGAGAGAGCCGCCCACCCCGCTCCGCACTGGACCCGCCTCCCCGCTAAAGGACATACATCTGGGAGGGCTCAGAAAGCCAGGATCACCTTCGTGGAGTCCCTTCCTGCCATGCCAGCATGCGGGGCTCCCCAAAGCCAACGCCCTGACAGGAGCCGCAGCGAATCTCAGTTCAACCACGTGACATCTTTCAGACACATCTCGGGGTCTCAATCTGCTGTTCCCCAGGTGAGATCAAGCCGTGCGACACCTTACACAGCGTCAGTGTCCACCCACCGGAGGATGAGTGCCACGTGCCCGCCGCCCCACAGTCAGCCCTCGGGCCCACAGTCTGCAAGGTGGCTAGTCTTCTGCACCAGCTATGAGCAGACGCTGCTAAAGTCAGAAGGGCCCACGCAAAGGCACGTGACTCCCGTCCACGGAATCACCACATTTCCACAAGGACACATTTGAACACTGGGGGCCTCGGTAGCCTTGTCCCCTTCGCCAGAATGAGGCCAACCAAGACACAGCCCTGGGAGGGCCTGCCCGTACCACTCTGAGCTCCTGGCAGTAAGGAGACCCCCTCCCGGCACCCTTCAGCCCAGCCTGTCACCCCTCCCCCGCGGTTCACCATCTCCCGCCAAGCCAACACCGAGAGCGCGGCCTCCAGTCCAGGCTGGAAAAGTCATCCCTCACCGACGAAACTTTTCTGACCCTCCTTCCCATCTCACCCTCTGCGGTGACACCTTCAGGGAAAGTCACATGGATCCCAACACCCTGAAGACCATCACCAAGATGTAAAAACTGGTGATGATCATTAACACACAGAAAGGCAACTCCTAATCTGCAATTAACAACAAACTGCTCGGTGCAGGAAAACGTCTTAGACTCTGCTGCTCCGTGTAAAAATTAATTGCGCCCTGGTATTCACCAGCCGTCCAGACCGTAAATCCTACTTTCCTGTTTACTTCGATCAGACTTTACAGTGGGTGTTATTGAAATTGCTCAATTATGGGCCTGCCGGCGAGCACGGGAAAATTACCTTCCTTGTTCTTCGAAAACAAGGTTCATCCAAAGTGCAGAAGCGGGGAAGGGAGGCGGGAAATCGATACACGGTCAAAGGCCCGGCCGCTGGGAAGGGAGGCCCAGTGGAGGCTGCAGGCTCCCAGCTCAGCCAGGAGACCCTGCCCAGCGTCAACACCACGGAGGCAGAAGTGACCGTTCTGACCGAGGGGATCTGCTCAAGGAAGGAGCTTCAGACCACTCCTCCGAGTTCTGGCCAGAGAGCCGAGCCAGAAATGCCCGCCAGGCCCTGGACGCTTGGCCCGGGAGCAAGCCGGGGCGGGAGAGCCCGGGGGTGCTCATGGACTGTCCCTTCAAAGGGACCCTTTGTGCTGCCTTGGGGGTGGAGGCACGGACTGACGGTGGCCATCTCTCTGGGTGCAGCCAGCCACTGGCCCAAGGCACCAGCGGGTGACCTGCCACCAGCCATTCCTTCTCCCTGACGGGGCTGGAATCCCAGATCTTGAGATGCAGTGTCTGTGTGACCTTGACAAGTTACTTTCTGAACCTCAGCTTCCCTCTCCGTGGGACAGGGACAGCTGAGGCTGCCTCAGACGGTTACTGTGTCACATGAAAACAGAACCCTAGCCCTGGCTGGGTGAGAAGCCCCCACTCATTTGAGGAAATGCTCAATTAACAGTAGCGATGATCACTCGTTTCATGGGGGAGCCTGCGGGGACCGGTCCTTTCTCAGCAACAGACACTCAAGCATCTGTCCTCTTACATTTTTTATAGGTGAATTCCATCAAATGTTTTTAAAGCTAAGTTCCATCCAGAGGGGACTGGCTGTCTCAGGCCCATCCCTCTGGTGAAGCAGTAGGTGGCCAGGAAGAATGATGCTGTGGGAGTCTATTGCCATGGAAACAGGGTAGCCCATCCGATGCAGCCCCCAGGCACCAAGCACAAAGCTGGATGGAGGCGTTCGGGCTCTGGAGCTGTCCCCACTGGAGCCCCTACAGGACACCAGGGCTCACAGAGGCAGCAGGGGGTGAACACTGGAGCACCCAGGAAGTGCGTGGGCAGCGAACACTCAGACACTGGAAGAAGAGAAGGTCCAGGACACCCCCAGTGCTGAAGGTGGAGGCAGGAGCGCTGTGAACACAGGCACTGAATCTACCAAGGCAGGAAGGGGAGGGGACACTGGAGCAGAGACGTCAGCAGACCCCTCTGCACAGGGGCCAGTGACACCCAGCACTACCTGTGTGCCAGGACGCCAGGTGTGGGGACAATCTAGATGCCCATCCACAGGGAATGGGCTACGTAAATCATGCTGTGGTTATGCACAGCAACACCAAGGCGCCTTCACCACAACTTTAACGGTACAGATATGAACACTCCCCAAGATACACTGACGTGGAAACAGTGAGAGAGGGTGCAGCCTGGCCCCACGGCCCCGGGGGAGGGACTGGGGCTCTGGAGCGGGAGAAGGCCTTACGCGCAGTTTGAATATTTCATCCAGGGCACACGATACCTTTTTGATTAAAAAGAAAATAGATAAGCCCTGGCAGGTTTGGCTCAGTGGTTAGAGCACTGGCCCACGGACCAGAGTTGCGGGTTCGATTCCGGTCAAGGGCATGTACCTCGGTTGTGGTTCAGTCCCAGGCCCTGGTCAGGGTAGTACAGGAGGTAACCCATCGACGTGTCTCTCTCTCATCAATGTTTCTCTCTCTGTCTCCCTTCCTCCCTCCCTTTCTACTCTCTCTAAAAATCAATGGAAAAATATCCTCAGGTGAGGATTAACAACCAAAAAAAGCAGGTGCCCCAGAGCCCACAGGCGACAAGGGGAAGGCCTCCCGAGGCCACCTCTGGGGCACAGACCCTGCTCTGACCTGGTGGGGTTCTTTCCCCTGACCCGTGTTAAGAGCAGCTTCTATCTATTGAGCACCTACTGTATACCAGGTGCTTTATACGTATCAGCTACAGGACAGGTTCAATTCCCCCTATTTCACAGATGGGGGAGCGGGTGCCCCAGCGCCCAGGCCCGTGCTTCCCGCCGTGTCTGCCTGCAGCAGGGTCCCTGCCCCCACTGCCTCTCCATCCCAAAAGCACCTTCAAAAGCCATTCAAGCAACTACCACACAGCCCAGCAAGTGCATTCCTCGGATCGACCCCAGAGAAACGCAAACTTAATGTCCCACAAAAACCTGCGCGTGAAAGTTCACAGCAGCTTCGCTCACGACGGCCAAAGCCAGGAACTGCGCTCACACCCTTCGGCAGGTGAATGGTGAGAGCAACCCCACTCCACGCATCGAGAGCAATGACCCTCGGTGAGAAGGCCCAGTCACCAACGGTCAACGACTGCGCGGAGCCATTTACGTAATATTCTTGAAATGACAGAATTACAGAAATGAAGACTAGCTGAGCGGTGGCCGGGGTGTGGGGTGGGGTGTGGGAGCGGGAGGGGGTGAGTGGCTACGAAAAGGGAACAGGAGGGTTCTGCATCTTGACCCCATCAGTGTTCGTTTCCTGCCTGTGACAGTTCTGCAGGATGTGACCTTTGGGGGACACTGAGTAAACGGTACACAGGATTTCTCTCTGTCATTCGACAACCACGTGTGAATTTGCGACGATCACACAACTTAAAACTTCAATTAAGAAAGCCCATTCAGCCCTGGCTGGTTTTCTCAGTGGTTAGAGCATTGCTCTGTAGAACAGAAGGTCACAGGTTCAATTCCGATCCAGGGCACATACCTGGGTTACAGGTTTGATCCCCGGCCCCAGCTGGGGTCGTGTGGGAGGCAACCAGTCGATTGTCTCTTTCTCTCCCTCCCTCCCTCTCTTCTACTCTATCTAAAAATCAATAGAAAAATATCCTCAGGTGAGGATTAAACAAAGAAAAAAAGGCCCGGCCGGTGTGGCTCACTGGCTGAGCATCAACCCATGCACCAAGAGGGCGCCGGTTCGATTCCCGGTCAGGGCACATGCCCAGGTTGTGGGCCCGATCCCCAGTGGCAGGAGGCGGCCAATTGATGCTCTCTCTCATCGATGTTTCTATCTCCCTTTCCCTTCCTCTCTAAAAAAAATCAATGAAGAAATAAAAATTTTTTAAAGCCCAATCTACGCATTTGTCAAAAACACATAAAACTAAACACCAAGAGTGAATTGTACTGTATGTAAATATACAAAAAAAAATGTTAGAAGCCCACGTGTCCGCCACGCCCGCACCAAGGACACGTGCCGGGGGGTGGGCAGCGCGGCCTCTACCTTCGGCAGGTGTCCTGACCTGTAAACGGAAGTGAGCACGCCTTCGCTCTGGGGGCTGCTGGAGACGCAGCTGGGGAAGTGCGTGTAGGCACAGCGGGGAAGACCCCCGACGCGGGTGCCCACTCCCGGCGAGCAAGCAGCCGCTGTGGTCAGCGAGTGTCTGTCAGCACCATCCCGGCCTGACCTCTGCAGCCTCCTTGACCTGCGCTGACACCTCGCATTTCCACCCACCTCTCCACGGAGGCTCCCTGTCCGGTGCTCCTGGCGGGCAGAGGGCCTCCCGCCCTGCCCCACACACACCTGGGGTGCCTGCCGCCCAGGGGAGGTGAGGAGCTCCCCTCGGCAGGTGCCCAGCCCGGTGATATCAGGGGAACACACGCTCTGACCCCGACCTCAGAGCCTGTGCTCAGTGACTCATCTTCCCCGGGACCCCCTCAAAGAGGGAAGGGCAAAGTCAGACTTTCCGCTGACCCGTGATCCCGCTTCCCTGACCACCCTCACGTTCCCTGGCCGCCGACGTGGTGGCAGAGGGTCCGGATCGCCCCCCACGTCCTGACCCCAAGGGTGCGTCTGCCCAAGGACAGCCCGAGCTCCCAGTGCTGTGCCCAGAGCAGGGCCTGCAGGGTGGAAGGGGACCACAATGTCGGTCAGAGGGCACCAAGCGACACTGCCCACGGTCAGCAAGAGGCCTGATCCAGTGCTGTGGCACCGCCAGAGCCGCCTCCATCCCCAAGGGCCCCGCACAACACACTCCCGCCTCCACCTCCCGCATGCCTGAGCACACACGTTCCTGCGAACAGGACTCGCTGTTAGTCCCATCCCCATTTTCCAGATGAGAAGACAGAGGCTCTGAGGACATAAACAGTGCAGCTGCCCAAGACCCTACAGCTAGCAGGGGCAAGGGCAGGGCTGAATGCAGGTCTGCCTCGCCCTGGCCAGTTTGGATCAGCGGTTGGAGCGTCGGCCTGCAGACCAAAGAGTCCCGGGTTCGGTTCCCACTAGGGGCACGTACAAAAAAAAAAAAAAAAGAGTTGAATCCAGGTCTGCCTCCTCGGCCACTCTGCCGCCACAGGGGACAGCTTTGCTCTCTCACAGGAGACCTTCCTACATGAAACCTCCTTGCTTTTGATCTGCAGTCTTCAAAGTCCTTTCATTCGTTTGCGACCCATGAACCCAGCTGTCTGATACCACTGGTCAGAGACTCTCGGCTACCGGCAAAGGGGGGCCCTGCCTGGCACCTGGCAAGCGCATTTGGATATGCAGGAAAAGTGCACCCTCTAAAAACCGGTCCCGCTCGGAAGTGGACTGAAGGAGCTGGCACCGGGCTCGTGCCCTTCCGAAGGGCTCTCCCTTCCAGAGACCCGCCCACCCTGGGAGCGCCAAGACAGGCACTCGGTCCTTGTCAGCTTTCTCCTGCATCTAGCAGCTCTGCAAGTTCCTCCACAGCAGCAGAGCCTCTCCCCACCCCAGCAGGGCTCAGAGCGAAGCCTAAACGCGACCTTGGCCACGGACAGTGATTTTCCTGAGCGTCCACTTCCCTGTCCCACCAAGCAGAGGCAACGGGCCGAACAGAGTCCACAAGGTCTTCAGGAAGGCTGCGTGTACTTCCAGCTCCCGTAACCCAGCCGGTGTGACAAAAGCCGTCTGCAGGCAGGATCCCGAAGCAAATTTATGAACATTGGGGAAGTGCCTGTCGTGTGGTGGGTCCCGTTGTCTCTGCCGGACCCCACGACGAACCACCAGAGGCTGAGCCGGTCCTGAGGTGGGCCAGTGAAGGGCACCTCGCCACCCGGGGGAACCGCATCTGCCTGCGGATGCCCTCTGCTCACTGTTTTTATACCTAAGTCATCTGAGTTTACAAACTACAAGCTAAAAACTGCCGAGGAGCTTTATCAAGAGCCCGGAGTTCCCAGACTGAGCTGCTGCTGGGAGAGTCCGGGGTTTCAGTAGGGGGACATGTCCAGGGAACATGCGTGTCCCAGAAGCACTGGGACATTTAAACTAACTCCCCCTGCCCGGTTCCCAGTGCTCGGTCCTACCGAAAAATCACTGATAAAGGACCGCAGAGCCACCACCTTGGTAACACAGCAAAAAACAGATGCGTGAGACCTCTCCAGCCGGTACCCTTAACAGCAAGGACAAGCTCAATACCAAATGTTACTGACTGAAGGAAACTCCACAACAGAGTCAGGGTTCAGAAAAAAATACATTTGTTACCGTTTTCCTAGTATCTTCTTGGTCTGTAGTTACAGAAACACCAAGTGACACAAGGATGCACCTTGTAACAGAATGTAGCCATAGCAACAGCGCCAGTCCCGAAGCGTCCGGCATCCTCGGAGCACGCCTATGTGTGGGCATCACTGTCGTCCCATTTTACAGAGGGACAACCTGAGGCCCACCGGCGGTGAGGGATAAAACAAGGACTCAAGCCACATCTGCTGAGCTCCAGCCTTTGTCTCAACCCAGCTACTCCAGGATCTGTGAATTCATCCCCACTTCCCTGGATCTGACTTCTCAGTTCAACCGACCGATCCTGGAGCCAACACTAGGTCTGCAACACACCCCTTCTCCGTACAACTCATCACGAGCTTCCAGGCTGCACAAGAACTTTCTGGAACTCGGTGTTGACACGCAGCCCTCGGGGTTCCACTGCAGAGGGCTGGGGTGCCTTGGAGAGGCGGGCGTGGGCCACAGTCACGGCTCTCTATCCCTCACTGCATGTCCGGGCAGAAGGTGAAGCGTCTCCCAGGAAAGCTGGGGTGCGCCCAGCCTGGGGGCGTCCGCTGGCTTCTTGCTCCACCAGCAGGAGTCTGTGGGCATCACCCCCTCCCCGGCCTCTGCCTCCTGCTCACATGTGCAGTCTGGGCGTGGGCCTTGTCATCCTCCGCACTCAGCACAGTCGGCCACACCAGGAACCTGCTCATCCTCAGGCTGCGAGTCAGTAACGAAACGGGAAGAGCCCTGACGTCGCGTCCAGAAGCCACACTTCCATCCCAGCTCAGGCCCAGCTCAGTCCCGGACAGGCTGGAGGGCCCTGGGCGAGCTCTGGAGTCCTGCCAGGCGCACTTTCCTCTGTGTAACGTGGAAGAAGTTACCCTTGTTCTGGCAGCTCGGGTGGGGGCACCCTATGAACGTCCCTAGGTGTCCTGATGTTCTTAGGTGAGCGTAAGTCTGAGCAGAGAGCAGGCCCTCGGTCAAGGCTTGTAAACTGGCTGACAAACATGTCCTCCCCACCGCAGCCTGAGCAGCTGGGGGCAGGAACGGGGCTGCCAGTTTTCCAGGGCATGGCCGCAGGACATCCAGATCCCGGACTGAGTCTCGTGCTCACAGGGATCCCATCCGCATGTGACAGGGGAGGGAACTAGGCTCAGAGAGGCTGGAGGACCTGCCTGAAGCCACACAGTTGGCATGTCAGGAACCTGCTGTCCTGAGACAGGGCTGCTCACCGGTCCCATACCACGGGCCCAGAGCAAGGTGATTTCTCCAGTAACTACTCCCTGGCCTAGTCCTTCAGGTAATCAAAGGCCACCAAGGGCCACATTTGGGGAAGGACTAGCTATCACATCACCTGGTTAGAAGGGGACCACCCAGTGCCCTTGGCTGACAAGGTGGCCTAGGCCCCCATGAGGCCCTCTTAACGGAGGAAAAAACAACAGTGCAATGAGCCACTAGACAAGTTAGGACTCTGTTCTCTGGGACTTTACACGGTCACTCTCAGTGTCACAGGGACTTTCTGTGTTTTTAAGCCAGTAACATTTCGGGGGGGGGGGCATTGCTCAGGGACACGAAAGTGCTGAGGTTCAGAGCCAACACAAATCTGAGCGTGGGAGTGAGGCAGCCCACGGTGTTTCTTGAAGCTGAAGCCAGCTGCGTGCATGACTTGTCAGGAGCTCATTTATCAATGAGAAGACGGACAGACGGGCTTCCTAGCAGCCTCCCGTCATCCCCCACTCCCACTCCCGTCACTTTAAGGAAGAGTGTGCCATGGGCTCGGACCTGCTGAGCAGACCCAAAGGAAGAAAATGAAAGACGGGGTCTGGGGGGGAGAACCAGTACTCAGAGTAGCAGAGCCCCACACGCCTCCTCCAACCCAGGGCGAGGGAGAGAAGGGCAGGGGACAGGACAGTGAGACGCAGCAAGGGGCCCGAGATCATCCACTGAAACCCTGAGCCCTCAGCCTGCGACGGCCATGACCTGCTCTTCCGTCAGACCTACTGACAAGTTCAGTGGGAAAGACACAGGGGCAGGGTGGAAACTAAAAACAAAAACCAGAACGGAGAAGCCCAATCAAGGGGCAAGCAAAGACAGAAGACTCGGGAAACGGGTCCCAGCCCTGGCCCGGCCCTGGGCAGCCGTGCCTGTGGCCAGGTGACTTCCCTTCTCTGGGCCTCACTTTCCTCCCCTGTCCAATGGGAGGCTGGGCCGGACGAGCTGTGTCTGACTAGTGAGCATCTAGGTGCAGCTACACACAGGCTGTGGGCTTTAGCCAGGCCATTTGCCCCTCTCAGCCTCAGTTTCCTCATCTGTGCCATGCAAACAAAAACCCGAGTGATACAAATGGCCAAGAGACATATGAAAAAATGCTCAATGTCACTAATCATCAGAGAGATGCAAATTAAAACAACTATGAGGAATCACCTCACACCTGTCCGAATGGCCGCCATCAACAAATCATCAAACAACAAGTGTTGGCGAGGGTGTGGAGAAAAGGGGACTCTAGTACACTGCTGGTGGGAATGCAGACTGGTGCAGCCACTATGGAAAACACTGGTGTTATCTCAAAAAGTTAAAAATTGAACTGCCATTTGACCCAGTGATCCCACTTCTAGGAATCTATCCTAAGAAGCCTGAAACACCCATCAGAAAGAATATATGCACCCCTATGTTCATAGCAGCACTATTTACAATAGCTAAGATCTGGAAACAGCCCAAGTACCCATCAGCAGATGAGTGGATAAAAAAGCTGTGGTACATATACACAATGGAGTACTATGCAGCTGTAAGAAAGAAAGATCTCTTATCCTTTGAGACGACATGGAGGGACCTGGAGAGTATTATGCTAAGCGAAACAAGCCAAGCAGGGAAAGACAAATATCACATGATCTCACTTATTTGTGGAATATAATGAACTAAACAAACTGATAAACAAAACTGACCCAGAGACATAGAGGTGCGGTACAGACTGACAAGCCTCAGAGGAAGGGGGGTTGGGAGGGAAGAGATAAACCACAGAACTTATATGTATGTATGCATGACCAATGGACATGGACAACAGGGCTGGGGATGGGGCAGGGGGGATGGGGAGGAGGGTGTCAATGGGGGAAAAAGGAGAAACATCTATAACAAAAACAAATTAATAAAAATAAATAAATAAGAAAGAACCCGAGTGCGCGTGAGACTGGATATGGACCCGAAGGGGTCACGTGAGGCTGTCCGGCGGGCGGTGCGGCCGGCCTCCCACTCCAGCTCAAGCCTGGCCTGCAGGGCTCAAGGCCCCAGGAAACCGGACAACAGCCAAGGCCAAATCCTCACTCCCTGCCATCAGGAGCCTCGACTGTGACCTCCCATGCAGCTCCGTGCAGAGCAAGTGACGCCGGGGGGAGGGGGTGATGCAGAACAGCCCCCTCACACCCAGCTGTGGGGTAGAAATGAGGGGATCTGCACAAACGCATCGTCCAAGCTCATCCTCAGCACACAGCGTCCCTGGGGTCTTTCAGCGACGCCAACGTCCTGTATTACAGTTTCCTGGAGGGCCAGGAAGTCGGTCACTCAGCAGTTCTTATGCCTTCATCTCCCTCCTCCTGCACGAAGAATATCCTTTTTCCTTCCCAAAACCTTCACAGCCGCTTGGGGCACACAGCCAGCCATTCTCTGCCTCCTGCAAGGCTGTCCCCCGCCCCGGCTGCGTGCACGCTCTCACCAGCGTGGTTCCAGAAGCTCCGCGGTCAGGGAGACGCATCCTGTCCGGGCAGCCGGAGACCAGCGCCGCTCTCACAGGCCCCCGGGGCCACCACACAGAGGGGTGTAACCTCCAGGAGCCGGCACTTGGAACACAGCTGGGAGGGCAGCGATCTCTTTATCTTAGGGGCCTGGGAGCTGGGGGCGCGAAGCAGCATCACAGCACCAGGTTAGAAACTGGAGGGGCCCAGGAGCAGACCCAGGAAGGGACCCAGGAGTGGACCCAGGAGCGGACCCAGGAGGGGACCCAGGAGCTCTAAGGACTGCTGAGCACACGAGAGCCAACAGGACTCCCATCTGCCACCACTCAGAGGTCACATCCTGACCTCAGCGCGCACACCAGGACTTCACCCTCCGGATCCATCCAAGTCCTATCTCCTAGCCTCTCCCACAGGGTCCGGGCTAGAAAGGAATCAGCCAGGCTAACTGTCTACATCAAGCCGCCACCCTCTCTCCTCCACCCCATTCATACTGCAGGCTCGGCCCCCTGCTTGAGAACGCCATCATCTGCCAAAATGAAACTCTCTGGAGAGACTCGGCTGCCCGACAGGTCTGTCGTGATGACAGGTACACCTGAACTCCTGGCACCTCTCAGTTAAGTCCCCAAAGCCATCTCTGTACCTCTGGGGTCTAAAGGGCAGGACAAACTCTACTCAGATCGCTCTGGCCAGCGGCCGCAGCAACGCGGAGGGGAGGCTGCGTATGGACAACAGCCGTCTGTCCGCAGAGAGACCGAGGCGACCGGAAGGTGGACTCCTCGGCGGAGAAAGGTCGCAGGCAGGGCTTCCTGGGGCTCCCACTGAAAGCCAAGCCCAGCACTCTGCCCTGAACTGGGGCAGCTCATGGGGGCAGCTGTGTCCTGGGGCTTGAGCGCCCCTCATGTGTTCTGGCAGGGCATGGGGGGGCACCCCACTTGCAAACCGCCCCCACTTCCTTCTAAGCACTCGGGATATGACACCGGGCCTCCTATGCCACCGGCAAAGACTTGGGGGTTGAAGAGGAAATGACACGGCCACCAGACTCACCGACTTGAAGGAAAGGCACCTCAGAGCCCTGCGGAAGGCTTCCAGGACCTTCTGCAGGCATCCTGACAGCTCTGAGTGACACTCAGAAGGTCCCGAGAGTGTCAACCCGGCTTCCCGAGGTGAGCAGATCACGCTCCGGAAGGGCCCAGCCAGAAGAAACATTCACTCCGTTTGTCCAAAGTGCCTAGCAAATGGCCCCACACGCCGTGGCTGTCACCGTGACTGTCCTTGCCCCCCGGGCAGCCCTCAGGACCGGGTCAGGCTGCGGGCGGGCCTTGCTGTCAGGAGGCTCCCTCACTAAGCCAGCAGCAAACTCTCCACAGCCAGGCCTCCGAGCAGGTCCCGAGGCCGGCGACACGGAGAGCTGGTCATGCTGGCCTCCTCCGCCAGGAGTACAAGCGGGCTGGGGGGCAGGCAGAGACTGTCAACGGCCCCCCAGTTAAAATAACAACACAGTTAAAAAAGAAAAAGATGCCGAACTGAAGAAGGGGACGGGATCAGCACGGACGCAAGGTAGCAGGTACTGGGCAGAGGTTGGCATGTGGGCACCAAAACCACATTTCAGGTGCTCGAGGTGAACGGCCAGCAGCTGCCATCCCGAACAGCCTGATGGGAACGAAGTCATGCTCAGTCCCTCCGCAAGCCCTTGACCTGGCTTCCTCGGCACCGCAGGGAGGAGGATGGGCGTGAGGACCTAAACCTCTGTAAGCCAAAGGCCTTCCTCCCGAGGAAGTGCAAATTATTAGACTGGTGCATGGGTGAGATAAAAAGCAAAGTCAACTGCAGTAAGAGGCAAAGTGCCTTTTAAAAACAAATAACAGCCCTGGCCGGTGTGGCTCAGCGGTCAGAGCGTCGGCCCGCGGACCAGAGAGACCTGGGTTCGGTTCCCACTAAGGGCACGTACCTCGGTTGCAGTTTGTCCCCACCCCGGCTGGGATCGTGTGGGTGGCAACCAGTCAATGTGTCTCTCTCACATCGATGTTTCTCTCTCTCTCTCTTCCTCCCTCTCTCCTTCCCGCTCTATCTGAAGATAAATGCACAAAAAAAAAAAAAAGTCCTCGGGTGAGGATAAAAATAATAATAAAAATAAAAAATAAATCAGTAAAAACAAATAACACGGGGAAGGTTTGGGCACAGGCATCATAGCCTTTCCAGGCTGAGGGCAAAGCCCCGCTGGGGTCCCCCCTCCACTCTCAGGCAAGTTCTCTGCCTGGGCAGACTCTTGCCCGCTTCAATTATTCATACAGCAGCAGCGTGGGCTGGAGCAGTGATGGTCACGAAGCGCAAAGCCCAGCACGTGCCCGGAGGCAGCACCCACGCCCAGCAGCCCCAGCAGCAGGGCTGGCAAAGCGGTTCTTCAGGCAGCTTCTCGGCCCCTGGTCTGGCTTTGCCCGGCCACTCTGAGTGGTCAGAGGGTCCAGCACGAGGCAGTCTCCCTGAGCAATGTGGACCACACCCCTGGGCCAGCCACACTTCGTGAGCCCACAGTGGGTCCCCTTTCACAGAGGGGTTGGCAAAGGAATAAAAGTTCCTCCCCAAAATGCTCAGCAGAATCCAATTTAAGAGTCACTTGCCTTCCACAAAGAGGGTCAATCTCTAGAGAGATGAACACAGCACGTAACCTGAGCAAATGTCGTCATGCCATTCTACTGTCCTCCCCCTTCCCCTCGAACCACAAGAGCCCTGAATGCCGAATTAATCCACCCTCTCGACAGTCCTGCTTGTGTGCAGAAAAACATGCACCTCTGGCCCAGCCAACACGAGAAGCAACCTAAGTGCCCACCAGAAGGGATGGCATACCTACGTGCTCAGACATCCATGCAGGGGACGTGCTCAGAGAGAAGACGGAAGAGGGGGAGCAGGGGGAGAGAGAGAAACGTCGATGTGAGGGAGAAACATTGAGGTGAGAGAGAAACATCGATAGGTTGCCTCCCACACATGCCCCGAGCTGGGATCGAACCTGCAACCTGGGTATGTTCCCTGACCGGGAATCGATCCCACCACCTTTTGGTGCATGGGACAACGCTCCAACCAACTGAGCCACCCGGCCAGGGCCAAGTGCAGCTTTCAAGAGGCTGAGAACTCGGTATGTGCCGGTAGGAAACCACCCTTGGTCCCGGGTGACGTGAAGGAGCCAAGACCAGAACAGTGGACACAGTCAGCTCCCACTGGGTGACACTAAGTCAGAATTGTAATAACGACAGAAACCTCTGGAAGGATACAACAGAAACTTAACATCAGTGGTCTTCAAGGAGGAGAAGTGGGTGGCCGAGGACAGAGGAGAGAGGGGACACTCTGAAGAATACCATTTCGTACATTTTGAAACCTACGGTATGACCTATGCAAATAAATACATAGTTTTTAAATCAAAACGTAC
Source organism: Tadarida brasiliensis (assembly GCA_030848825.1). NCBI lineage: Eukaryota > Metazoa > Chordata > Mammalia > Chiroptera > Molossidae > Tadarida > Tadarida brasiliensis. The sequence continues at coordinate 2,868,504 of CM061271.1, forward strand.
AGGAACGGAACATCTCTGGGAAGGTGAACAGAAAACGGTAATGGGGTCCCTCAGAGAGGGAAGGGGGTGTGTGGCTGGGGACTGAGATGGGGGCTGAGATGCTCTTCACTGTTTTTTGTCTATTCTTTAAAATTAATAGAAGCGTGCGCACATGCACACACACGCACGCACATGCACACACACACGCACACATGCACACACACCCGCGCACGCACACCCACTTGCAGTTCCCAAGTACCCCCTGCCATCCCATGCCTCCACAGCTTTGCTCATGCTGGTCCCTCTGGCTTCCTCTCTGCGTCCCCTGCTCCCCTCACAGCCTCCTGGGCCTCCAGCCCGGTGAATCCTCTTAGACCACCTCCTCCAGGAAGGCCTTGCCCACCCCACAGAGTGCGAACCACAGGAGCCTGAAACACACTGGCGGTGTGCCTGTCTGCCCGTGGGCTGTATGAGCTCCTGGAGGCCCCGACCCAACCTCCGGCCCGAGTCCCCAGGCGCCGGCACCAGGAACTGCTCAGGAAATGTCTGCCGAACCGAAACACACACTCGCCCCGTGGAGGCAGGTCTGGGCTTCCCTGCGCCAGAGCTATCGAGGCCCCTCCTGCTTGTGGGTTCCCCACAGCTATCAAAATTGTGTTGTTAACACTAACTCAAAGCATGGCACCTCCCGGTCCACGGAGGGGCTGGGCTCGGGCTGTCTGGGTTCCAGACTCTGTGGTCACGCAAAATCCTGTATCTGACGACGCTCACACCTCCTGGATACCTGTCAGAGCCACTATGGGAGCCCCTCTCACAGGGACCCTAGGACAGCCCAGGTCCGTTCCTAGGGCTCAGTGTTCCAGGTTCTGCTTTCAGGAAAGAGCCTGGCCCCCCGCAGTCAGGGCCAGCATCCCCGGGGACCAAGGAGGAGGCCTGAGGTCCCGAGAGCCTGCTCGGAGAGCAAGGATGGTCAAGGGCAGGGTGGCCCCAGGGGGTCGGGTGAGTAGGTGACACTGTGCTCCTAAACCAAGGGCACTTTCTAGGGGACCTCAGTTTAACAGGCAAATCCTGAGCACACCCTGGGCTATGCTTCTCTTTTCCCGTTATCGCCTCCTGGTGTCGGAGTCCCGTCCCAAGTCCGACACGCCCTGGGCTGGCGGTGCCAGGCACTCCGGGAGGAAGGTGGCGTTCCCAGCTAAGTGCACACTGCCGACCGAGGACGGCCACAGCGCATGGCACAGCCAGTGCCAGAGACCATGACCGCTGCCGGCAGAGGAGTGAGCTGCAACCCCTCGTCGGGGGGTAAAGGTCTGGAGAGGTGTCCTACAGCAGGTGGCACGAGTCAGCCTGAGACAGGTAGGAGTTCAACTGCCAGGGACAGGGTGAGGGCATCCCAAGGGGCAGCCAAGCAAACTGCGGGCAGAGAGCTGAGGGCCCCTTCCCAGCTTCCGGTGGATGGAGCACCATGCTGCCCAAGCGAGCACGTGTCCAGCTGAGGCTGGCACCCCTCCCAAGGTCCTGGAGGGTGGGGGCCCCGCCACACAGGGCAGCCTCAGCATGGCCCCCCGCCATCCCCCCGCCCAGCCTCCACCTCACTCCGCTCCTCCAGCTCTCAGGGGTCCCCTTTGCCGGCAAGAAAAGCACACAAACAAGCAGAGCCGTGAGGGGCACAGTCTGGTTGGTTTACATAGCTGAACAGTCAGGTGACCCAGGGGACCCTGACAGGGTCCCAAACCTCCCCTTTCATAAAACGGCAGCGTAAAGGTACAAAACCGCAAACCAGCCATTTCTATCTCCCAGGACACCAACAGCCCTGCTGCGAGCCAGGCAGCCAACCCCGAGGCCGAGGGACAATGCGATCCCTGTGTTCTCTCCCGGGAAGGGGGAGTGGCCACGCACGGCCCCCCACGAGAATGTCACGATCGTCCCGGACTCCCGAGTTACAAGCATGTGACCCGGGCGTGTGCAGAGCACGCGCGCCACGAGCTGGCGTGGTCATGAGATCACAAAGGCGCCGGGGACGCAGAGGACCGGCAACAAGGAAGGAGTCAGAACCGCAGAAACGCTTCCTTCACAGCCAAGGCTGCCTGGTTATCCCCGTGTCCAAGGAGCTGGGTGGAAGGAGGGCCGCTCCTTCACAAAACAGAACCGCAGAGCGACGCAGAGCCGGTGGCTGCCCACCACCTCCCAGCTAGTCCGCCGAGAGCTCAGACTCACTCCAGACAACTGAAGAGGCAGACGAAACCCACATCTGCAGGCAGTCCGAACCACTGACGGCCCAGACCCGTCCAGCCACTGGCTGACTGCATTCACTCAGGCACATCATCACTTCCTGGCTCTGTGCCTCAGTTTCCCCAGCTGTAACACCGTCTCTTTCCTTGTTACAAGGTGTGGCTCCAGAAGCCCAGGCTGGCTCCCCCGTCATCAGTAAGGGAAAGGATGGATAGAGCAGTTGGTTCTGGGCATCGAGGGGTGTCCCGGTTCCTACGTCCACAAGGGGACAATGATTTCAGGGCGCCTGAGACAGAGGGCCCCTCAGCCTAAGCACTGACACCTGGGAAGTCCTGGGAAGCATCGGGAGAGCACAGGGGTCGGGGGGACACAGGGCTGCCCGGAAAGAGGACTGCGGCTGAGGCAGGGTTAGCCAGCATCTCCACGCCCGTTGTTCGCTCAACCCGATCCGGGCTGAGAAGGGGTAAAATCAACCTACCTGGGAAACCAAAGCTAACCCTCAGAATCACCAACACTGCCGCCTTCGGCACCCAGGGTCCAGATAAGGAAGGGAGAAGGGGCAGGGGTGTCGGTGGGTGGCATGCAGTAAGAGAAGAATTACCTAGAGGTAGAAAGTAAATGTTTCCCCAACTGATACAATGTGAGTCTGAAGACAAACAGCTTCCGGAGAAATGGCTGGTGTCTTAGTCTGCTCGGGCAGCTGTAACAAAATACTGTAAGCTGGGGGCTCACCAACAAACGTTTATTTCTCTCAGCTCTAGAGACTGGGAAGTCCAAGGTCATGTGACCAGCGATTCGGTGTCAGGTGACAGCTCTCTTCCCTGATGATGGTCACCTTCTCATGGGTTCCCCAATGGTAGAAGGGGTGAGGGCTCTCTCTGGGGTCCCCCTTATTTTTTTAATATTTTTTCTTTATTGATTTTAGAGAGAGAGGAAGGGAAAGGGAGAGGTGGAAACATCGATGAGAGAGAACGTCGATTGGCCGCCTCCTGCATTCTCCCCACTGGGGATTGGGCCCACAACCTGGGCATGTGCCCTGACCAGGAATTGAACCAGCAACCTCTTGGTGCATGGGTCGACGCTCAACCACTGAGCCACACCAGCCAGGCTAGAGTCCCTTTTATAAGGGCACTAACACCATACAGGGGGCTCCACCCTCCTGACCTAGTCACCTCCCAAAGACCTCATCTCCTAATTCCATCACCTTGGGCATTAGATCTCAACATACAAATTTGGGAGAGACACATTCAGTCCATAGCAACTAGAAAAAGAAACATCTTTGGACATCTAGGGTCCAGTTCCCCAGAAAATAAGATGCCAAGTTTTGTGGGTCCCTCTGCACAGTGGGGGTCAGGGTCACAGGCAGGGCAGGAGTTCCCGCTGATAGCTGGGACCTGCACAGGGCACCCCACACCCTTGCTCGGCCCTGTTTCAACAGTGTGGTTTTCTTCAGTGCTGTGGTTCTCGCTGTGGTCCCGAAACCCCCAGCAGCAGCCTCACCTGGGAACTTGTTAGAAGTGCAGTTTCCACCCCCACCCAGACTGAATCAGAAACCCTAGGAATGGAGTCCAGCAACCAGCGTCTTAACAAGCCCTCCAGGTGGGTCGGGTGCTCCTGAAAGTTTGAAAGCTGAGATGTTCTTTTGAGTGGATCTGGTGCCTAGAACCCGGGTAAGTGGGGGGACAATTCTGTAGATGAAAAAACTAGGGTCCACTAAGGTTGAGTCTCTTACACACGGCCATGAGGTCAGCAAGGGCTGGGAGGCCCAGGCCCTGCTCCCAGAGCTTCCGCTGGGCCAGGACCTGGGATCTGGATAAAGATGACCTGGTGCTCGTCCTTACGGTGCTTGCCCGGCATCCCTGAAATGCACTCAAGAACAGGAGCATGGCCAGGACCTTTGGGATCCTTCTCAAGCGTCCTGGCCCAGCAGAATCAGGGGCTGGACAAACCCCCAGGCACGGAATGGACTGTCCCTTGGGGGGGAGGTGGCGGACAAGGATGCAGCATTCCGCTGCAGATCAGGGAAGGCAGGAAGGGCTTCCGGACAATGGGACCTCTGGCCCACATTCCTCAAATTCAGCAAACAACTGGGAATGACACTAAGAACCTCCACGGCTGACCATGTGACGAAGTGTGTGAGACTCAGAGGAAAATGAAAATGTCTGCCCCAAACGGAGGGAAAGATGGGGTTGAGCGAAAAAGGCAAACGTAAGGGGTAACTAACATTAAAAACTCGGGGCACTACGAGGAGAAAATCTCAATTCTTGGGATAATATAAAGTGCCATTTGGAGAGCCTTTTTCTCTGCCTCCGCTGGCTTCGTCTGGGTCTCTGTCTAAAAGAATAAGCTAGAAGAGTCTGGGAGGTGTGCTTCCATTTACCCTCAGAAATGTTTCTCTTTCCACCACCGGCAGAAAGTATCTGCTTGCTACAAGGTATATAGACTGCCCGTCAAGATCATTTAAAGATTAAATCTTTGTTTTAAAAAAAATCCCGTAGTGTCTGTTAAAACCAGGGAGGCACCTTTGGCCCAAGACGATTAAACTGGGTGAAGGATCTGAGTGACTATGGCGGGTGGGAGAGGGACACAGAGAGAATCCCAGGGCCCACAGCACCGGGTGGAAGGGACCCTGGGCTGACACCCTGGCAGCGACGTCCTCCCAGAGTCCTGCCCCAGGTTGCTGGGGGAGCGGCAGGATGTTCCCACTGGAACTGCCGTTCACCGCTGCTCACGGGCACCAAATAACCAGCAGAATCAGAAAATCTGAATCTGTCTTCTGAATTCTGTCCCCTCCAGGACCTCACACTCAAAGGCCTTCCCGAGCCAAGCAGGGAGCAGGTGAGCGAGCGCTGGGTGGGAGATAGGACGGCCGCAGGAACCACGCCCCCCAGGCAGGACCACCTTGCAGCTGCGGCTGACGCCGTCCAGTTGTGTGGCCCAAATGATACTAAAAATTCTTCTGACTCATCCAGAGAAGCTGAAAATCCAAACTTCTGTCTACAATCCCCTAATTTTTAAATGTTGTCCAGAAATACAAAATTCATAAAGCATCATCGGGGCCAAACAACTCATGTGCGAGGACATCTGGCCCCTAGACCACGTGTGTGCACCCCTGGTCTCACGGAGGCTGACTACTCAGAACTCGGGAATTGCCTGGACAAAGTGCGTTTTCACCCTGGCCTGCAGAGCCATGGGGGCTCTCGGGCCTCGGTGCCCCACCATCAGGCGAGCCCACCTGCATCGCCCTCGCTCAGGGGACTTGCCCGGAGCCTGAACACGGCTGGAAGGCAGACTGTCTGAAGTCCTGAGCACATCAAAGTCGTGCCACGCAACTCCCAGTCCCCGAGGACGGGGCTGGTCTTCCCAGCACGTCCTGGGAGAGGTGGCGGACCTGGTGGGCTTCCCTGCCTGGCATGGCCTCCAGGGCGAGCAGAGAGGGCCTGCGCTCTGCCCTGCCCTCCCCAGGAGGGCTCCCTCTGCCTGTCCCACAACGTGGGCTTGGGGAAGGAAAACGTTTCCCTGCCAAATACTTGAAACAAATGCAAGTAAAGCCAGCAGATGGAACAGCTGATGCTGGACCCCTGACGCCTACAGATGGCTGGCTCCGGTCCGGTCACCACGGACAGAACAGCTGCTTCCTCCATCACGGGTCCGGCACAGAACACAGGATTCCGTTTTGATGACTTCTATGCAAGATACAGAAATGAGAGGGGGGTTTCCTGCCCTTTAGTTCAAAATAGTCCGGGACAAACGAAGACTTCTTGTACCACAACAACACATTCAGAGGGAAAGCGCGATGAAGTGGGTTTTCTTAAATGTCAACCCGCAGAGCAACCTGCTTCTCTGCCCACAGGCCGTGGTAAAAACATGAGTAGGGAGCCCACCTGGAGGAGCCCGGCCCATGAAGGGATCTCACCGGGTGCTGGGCAGAGAGAGGCTCCGGAACAAATGGTTCCTTATGTGCATTGTATAAATGTTTGCATCCTGACTGTAAGGGAGTGGGCACTGCCTCGGCTGGGGAGATCCACGCAGACAGCACCCACATGAACCCGACATGGACAGGCCCAGCGGTTCCTGAGACCAGGAGTGGGCTGGACCCAACAACACACTGATGGATCGTGGCCGGGTCCAAAGAACGGCATTCAAACCCACGTTCTCCGTATTTGTCTCCATACCTCAAAATGACTCCGCCCCAACCAGCTGCCAAAGGGATTCCTGCTCAGAGAAAATCTGAACCAAGCAAGATGAGAGCTCCATTCGGCCCAGCTCCAGGCCGGTCAGCGGTGCCTCGGGGCTGCAGGGATGGCTTGTTAAGGAGAAAGCCGGGCGGTTCGTGAGCGAGGGGCTGAGCCCACCTTCCTTCCGCCTGCCCACAGCAGCCACCGTTCTGAGTGAACAAAGTAGTCCTTATCTGCTGCCCATGGAAAATATGGCCATTCCACCAAAACAAAAATGTTCCATCCCAGCACGGTGGGAACAATGGTATGACCACTGTGGGTTCACTGGGTCCAGATGGCCCAGGCCAGGGCATATCCGAACACGGGACAGTGTGGATTTCTGTGGATTTCCGCAGGGCAAGGTGAGCACACACACACACACACACACACACACGCACGCACACACACACACACACACACACACACACACACGGGGTGGGGGTACTGGGCACAGCAGAGCTGAAGAGGCCACTGCCCAGGGGAGCCAGGAAGGGGTGACAGGCTGGAGAGTGACAGGGCTGAGGGGTGCTCACTGGTCACTTGCAGCTGTGGCCTGGGCAGTGTGGGTGGCTTGCACCCAGGGTCACACGGAAGGTCTGGGGCAGCATCTCCACTTAGGCCCAGGCTCCCCTGTTACATTTCTGCACCACCTCGAGTCCATGGACTCATCTACAGCCGTGCTCCTCCCCGTGTTGAAATGGCTGCTCTGCGCTCCTGGTCCGCTCCGATCCCCCCACGCACGAGGAGACAGTCTAGGACGCTCCTGCTCAGCGGACGTGCTGTGACCACGGCGACGTTCCCGATCCGCGCCACCCCACATGGCGGTGCACAGCCTCGCCGGCTTAACCGGCGGCGAGTGCAACCGGGGAGCTGACTGTATTCCACCTCGTTGTCTTTCACTGATTTGAGAGAGAAAGATCACTGTCGCCCTTCACAGCACTGCGTGTCCACAGGTCCTCCAAGGTTAAAAAGCGCTGCCCCACCTGTGACGGGGCACAGAGGGACGATGCTCTGCAGTCCCGCACAGAGCTGCACGCTCTTCACGGAGGCAGGCCCAGCTCCAACGTGAACTGAATGACAGGCTCTTTCTTCCTCCGCTCAGGCTAAGGCCTCCCCCGGCCCCCCAGGAAGAAAGAGCCGTGGTCTCTTGCCCATGTCCCCAGTGGAGCATGCCAGGACCACTCCCAGCAGAGGAGAGGGCACTCAGGATACCATCTGCTCCTCCAGGGCCCTGCGACACCATCAGCTGTGACCACCATCCGGTGTAACCGCCACAACAAGAGGTTGTAACCTGAGCAGAGGCCAAATCAGAGACGGGCAGCCAGCCCCCTGGGGAGTGCGCTCCGGGGCTCCTGCTCTCCTTCTGCCACAGCTCGGGGCTGAAACGAGGCCCTCTGTCCAAGGGCACCCGAAGCTGGCCAGACCACTCACAGCCTTCCACGAGGGACATCGCCTGGTCTCCCCCAGACCCCAAGGATCCACCTGGAAATTGGGCAGGAGTGGCCTGCTTGGCAGTTCTCTCTCAAGTGCAGGGCACGAGCTGGGCCAGGCACCTGCACGGGTTCAAAGCCGTGCAGGGAACTGGTAGGCCAGGCAAGCAGCGCAGACACCGGCCGGCCCCGTGCTCACGCGGCCCAGTGCCTTGCAGGAGTAGTGACATCGTCCGGGAGTTTTCTCTGTAACACTCAAGAGACATGCCTGAACCTCACGTTTGATTCTTTTTTTTTTTTTTTTTTTAAGGCAAGGTGGCACCCCTTCACCTATGGACCATCACACCCGGGCAGCTGGGGCCGGCCCGCGCGGTCTCAGCGCCGTTCCTGGCCTGGGGTTCCTGCCCTCATTTCCAGCTCACCTTCTGGCCTGGTCAGCCTCGCCCCGATCACTCTTGCACTTTTCTAATACATGAGGGCATTTGCTGACCTCCTGGGAATCAGAGAGGTGTACTGCCAAAGTTAAGGCCATTTACAACAACCCGCTTCTCTCCTGAGGACTAACTGCTGATGAGCGGAGCCCTGCAGGGCTCACAAAGACACCCCAAGGGGCTACTGAAGCACCCCCTCCTCGCAGCCCGAGCTCTCCTGCCTCTCCTCCGCGGGCTGAGTTGCATGCCACACGGCCATCGGGACCTGGAATCCGGGCTGGCATCTGAGGGCGTGGAGGCTGCAGGAGTCAGGTGACCCAGGCAGAACATTCTCGCGTGTTTGTGTCAGCAACGCCCCCGCCCTCTGAGAGCACGGGGAGAACACGCCACGACAGAGCCCAAAGGGCACCGAGTCATAACAACATGGTTACCAGGGGGAAAAGGTAGCTGTACACTGAGTCGGACTTTCTCCAACTCACGCAACGCCAGAGGTTCGGTCACTCTGGTTCTTCGGTCGCAGCGCGCAGGCGAGAAGCTGGGAAGTCCTGGGAACCCCGAGTGCCCGCTTACAGCAAGGGCTGCGGGGGAAACACACAGGCCACATCCCTCTGGCCAAGCCGAGGGCACTTGAAAATTCCTTGTGTCGGGAAATAGCCCTCCCTCCAAGGAGGTCACTTCAAGGTCAAAAGGACTAGGCTGCTGGGCGGTGTCCCCAGAAGGTGGACCCCAGTGAGGGCCGCTGGAGAAGCATGTTCCTTCTCATGCTTCCTCGCCAGCATCCAGCTGACGACTGACCACTGCCACCCACTTCGGCCCTCACCCTGCCCTGGTTCGCCGCCTCTGTCCCAGGTCACTCAGTGGCTTCCCAGCTGTCCGCTCCACCTCTGCTGTGCAGGGCCATTCCCTGGACACTGGGCCTTCAAAAATGCATCAGCACATGGCCCCCCAGCTCCGAGCCCCTCGAGGCTACATCCAGACTCCTTCACCTTGCACCCACCGCCACCCTGACCTTCACCAGCGCAGCTCCCGGCCCATCGGCCTCTTCTCCCCGGACGCCCGGGTCTGCGCTACTCTCAGCCACCTGCTGCCCCCAAGTGCCCCCCGAGGGGGTCTCACGCTGCACACACCGCTCCTTGGTCTGGGACAGCTGCTCCCCAGTCTTCAGCCACTAAACTCCTGCTCACTGGAGACTCAGAAATGACCTTCCTGTGACTCCCGCAGGGCTGGGCCTCAGCAGTACCTCGGGCAGGCACACCCGCAGTGCCTTTATGACACTGCCTGGCACGTAGGAGAAACGGAATAAAAACAACGGCACGCAGACTGCCCCTGGCCCACGCCTGCGAGCTCCCCGTGGACAGGGACTCGGCTTACGCCTCCCTGAACCCTGAGCACACAGCAGGTGTTTGCTAGACGCTGACTGAACACCAGCATGGCAGAGTGTCCTGTGCCCAGCACAGAAACTGCGACACATGTCAACAAGCAGAGGGCGGAGAACATGAGTTCTGTCACCCAGAGACCAGGGGCAGCCCAGATGCCTGATCCCCTTCCTCAGACAGCCCTCGGTCACAACGCTTCATGATGCCCAAGAAGGTCTCTCTCAGGCCGCCCAAGCCCAGCCACCTCGGTGGGCCCTCTGCAGGGGCTCTGTGAGATCAGCCCCAACCACCAGTGTCAGCCTCTGAGGGGAGGGGCTGCTGCACCTGGAGTCAGGGCCCCGCTCAGGAGTCTTCACACCCCCTGGCACACCCCAGGGACCACGGGCAGGGGACAGGCCCTTCCCTCTGTCATCCAGGTCAAGGGCTCATTTCACAAGCTCATCAGACATGAGCTTCTGCTCTTAGAGGGGCCGCTGGTCTGTTCAGGTGACGAAGGTGCCCAGAGGCGGCTAGGATCACACCCAGGAGTGAAAGTCGGCCGGGCTGGGGAGCGAGCGCGGCGACCATCTGGCCTGTGCGAAGAGGACGCAGACCACAGTTGTGAAGGCTGCCTGCCCACTTGAAAGAAGGGGCAAAACCAAACCAAGACATCAACCGCGAAGGCTCTAAAGAGAATCCAAAAGGGGGGACCGGACCTCCACTCCCAGCAGACAGGGGTGCGGCCTGAGGGTTGCCAGACTCCCCGCAGAAGCTGGTGAGGGCGGAGCCGAGACGGGAGGCTGCTTCCTCACACGCACGTGAACCTTATTTTCTGTTTTAGGCCTAAGTTACATCACTTTTGGTAAATAGAGATTTTATTTCCTAAAGAAAAAGCTGAAAGGATTTCACAGTCTAAACTCTTACGAAGAGACACACTGCCCACTAGGCTGCGACACGCGCGGCCAAGCCTTCCGTGCCGTCCGAGAACCAGGTCACAGAAGGCTCGCCCTGCCTCGGCCGGCCCGTCCAGCCAAGTCCAGCCCAAACTTAAGGCCCCTCTGGCTCTGTCCGTCCTACCACCGCCTGGGGCCATGAGTACAGTCACCCTGTCCTTGCCTTTGTCCTTCCAGCCCTCCATCTGTCCTCCTAACACCACGTGCCGGCTGCACCAGACTATCGCCAACGTTCGCAGGACTCCAGGCGCCCCGCCCTGGTCCCACTCAGTGCCCCAAGCCCGTGGGCAGGGTCTGTCAGCATGGCCAGCGTCCAGACGAGGGAGCCCAGGCTGGAGACAGTCACCTGCCCCACAGCAATGGCCGGCAAAGGGCAGACCTCAGCTCTGAACCAAGGCCCTGACTCCAGAGCTTAATGCTGCGCTTGCCCGAACCGATGAAGACCGGGCTGACCTCCCCTCTGCCCCAAGTTTCTCTGTGGTTTCCCCCTGGTTGGCACAGAGCCTGCCCTAATCTCATGGCACAACTTCTGCCCACCGTCTACCGTGCATCCCTCCGCATGGCACCGCACCCTTCACCGGGCTTCTCAGACAGGCTCTCAACCAGTCCTGCTAAAGGCACCGGGAGGCAGGACCAGTCAGAGGAACACCCGAGGCCAAGAGGGTCCCGTGGCAAATGAGGTCCAGCAACGAAGCAGCTGTGTGCCCACCACCTTCCAGCTGGGGCTTCACAGAAGGGGGCTCCTCAGCCCAGCCCCGGACCATGCCAGAGGGCCGACACCCCAGCTGCGTCTCACAACCACAGAGCCCCCGAGCCCCCGGCCCCTCTCCTCACCCACACACGGACGAGGCGGCTACAGAAGACGCTGTCTTCCCACCTCCAGCAGGCGGAGAGGCAGCTCGCAGCCAGCAGATGGAACCTCCCTCCACTCCCAGGCCTCTGGCCAACAAGAATGCCAGAGCGAGGGGAATTCCAGGCGCGGCCCAGGCCTCTCCCAGCTGGGCCTTGTCCATCAGGGCCCTTCATCCAAAGGGCAGCCGAAAATGAGGGTGGCCTCCCTGGGGTGCAGGGCGGGCAGGCAGCAGCCCTAGAACCCGCAGGGGCCACCTCCTTTACCCAGGGCACTGCCAACTGCCAGGGCACAGAGGGGCCCCACAGAGCCCTCGGGCCCACCCAGCAGCCTCGGCACATGGCCACCCAAGCCCCTCCTGGAAGGAGCAGCATGGTGCCCAGGCAGTCACTGCTGGGGACAGCCCCTGGCCCTGCTCACGGCAGGAACTGGCCCCCCTTGCACTGGGCAGGCGCTGGACGAGGAGGAAGCGTGGCGTGGTGGAAAGAACACAGTGCGGGGGCCACCAGCCAGGACGAGCTGAAACCCTGCCATCCCTCTCCCCCGGGCAGGTGATTCTTCTGAGCGGCACTATTTTCAGCAATAGGCAGAGCTAGTCCCTTGGCCAGAGATTGGGCTGAGGGCTCAATGAAGTGCCCAGCTCCACGAGGGACAGTCTGAAGGTGCCGGCCCAATGCTCGCTAAATGAACGCAGGAATGATGGGTGACAGATTTGGACACTCCCCTCTCTACCTCATTGGGCCCAAACCCGGGCCAGTAGAGGAGAGAACCTTATCCACCCACCCCCGCCACCGCCCAGAAGAGCAGATGGAGAGACCTTTGCCAACAACCAAAGCGCTTCTCATCAGGCTCAAGGTGTCAGCACTGAGGGCTGAATGAGCCTGCACTACAGCAACCTGGGGGAGCCCTGCTGAGCAGCCGTGAGGAGGAAGTAAAAACCGGGACGGACTGTCCAAGTGGACTGAGGTGACTGGTCTCCGGGCTGAGCACTGCACAGGGAGCACCCCGAGGCCTCCGAACCAAGCGCGGGTCTCAAAGTCTCCCAGGAGAGAACAGCGCTCGGCAGGGGACCCAGGAGACATCTCTGGTCCCTCTGAGCACTGGCTAGGTGACCTTGAGAAAGTTCCTGCACCTCCTGGGGGTCGGGTGTCTCCTCCCAAAGGTTGCAGCAGTGGACTAGAGAAGACCTTGTTCTCCACAATCCCAAGTGTGTCACGGAGGACAGGCTCGGAGCAGTCAGGTAACCAGGCGGCTGGTGGCGTGGCAGTCTCTGCCCAGCGAGGTGCAAAGCACCAACCGCTCACTGAGAATCACCAACATGCGCCCTGAACCCGAACTGCACCTTTCCTCCCGTGATCCCAAACCTCCGGGAGGGATGAGAGGCTGAACAGGGCAGCGGGACGGGGGGGACACAGGCCTGCAGGGAAACGACGCTGAGACAACACGCCGAATAAAACCCACCACCTTCGTTCCGGAGAGAAGGTGGCTCAGAGCGGCTGTGCCCGTCCTGAACGGGGAGGTGCACCCCGACCTGGCCCAGCAGAGACAGGAACTACCTGGATGATGTCTACAGTAGGCACTTCACCCAGGGGTGGGCACCTTTCAGATCCTCCTTCACTGAGACATGGCAGTGGGAAGTTCTGACAGGCCGATGCACTCCTGAACAGGAAGGTCCCTACCCCTCCGCTCAGGGAAGCGAGGTGTGTGGGGGGTCTGTTCCAGCCCTCACTCCTCAGTCTTGGATGCACCAGTCAACTCCGCAGCTTTAAAAACACCAATGCTGAGTCCTACCCCTTCGGTCTAAGGTTCTGATGTAACTGGTCCTGGATGCCTCCTGGGCTCACGGTTTGTTTTTTAAACCTCCCCAGGTGAACCCATTATGCAGTTCACGTTGAGAACCACTGCGCTAGATTCTAAAATGTTAGCACACAGGGGCCCAGCCCTGTCCACGATCTCTTTACGGACAGAGAGGGCAGCAGAGCCAGCCCGGCAGGCCTTGCCGGAGATGGGTATCCTCGCCCCACCCCCACACACAAACCAGGACCAACCTGCAAAGAGCCATCTGTCTGAGACAGAATGCAGGGCGCCTGACCAGCCCTGGCTGGGGTGTACCAAGTTCTCACATGCTGAAGGATGTACAATTATGTGTAGTTACTTGATTACTTTAGGCATGTAAACAAAATGTGATTTTGTGCAAACCTGGGGTGGCAAGCGCCACAAAATGATTTACTTGGAGACATCTGAATTACAAATGCCAAAATCAAAATGCTGGAGACCCTTTTCACAATCTCTTTGAATGGAAAGTGGAACCTGAATACACAGTGATGCTTCTAGAGGGCTGCCGGATTTACTTCCCGTTGTCCCCAGAAGGTCACCGGGAATAATTCTATTTTCGTGCGAATCTATCTTTTGTAAGGATGAAGCAAAACGCTTCCGTCTTCCCAGTGGAGACACTGCCTTTGGTGCTGCGGCAGACACAGAACCCAATCGCTTCTGTAGGAAAGGGACGGGAAAGAGGCAGTTAAAACTGCTAAGTTTCCCTGTGGTGTTAACAAGACTAAACAAAATTTATGCTTTGAGATAAAACAGAACCCATGTCTCTGTCTTATGAACACAATGACTGAGAGCATGGTGTATGCAAAGCAAGACAGACCTGGACAGAGCTACCAGCTTCCAGGCCTTCCAGCTGTGTGGCCTGGGGTCCGTTACTTGGCCTCTCTGAGCCTCAGTTTCTTCGGCTGTCACTGCAGGATTGTTTTGAGAATTAGGGAGTAGGCCAAGCCCCGGGCCCAGGGTGGGCCTTCAACCACCAGTGGGCCCTGCTGTTCCTCTTTGAACAACCTGCACCCACTGCAGCTGGCCTGCTACACCCAACTCTTTCTGGTCCTGAATCTTGGGAACTTGGGAACCACATTATCCCAGTGCAAGAGAATCTGTTTCTTTGTTTCATGGGAGAAGGAAAAAAAGAGCCAAAGCAGTCAAGAGTCGGCCTGCCCTGCATTCTGGGGTCAAACAGGCTGTTTACCAAAATGATCTGTTTTCGCCTCCTTAGAGTGGCCCTGTGGAAAAGGTCCCCCCCAGGGATGACGAGTGCCTAAGGGGCGCTGTTTCCACGATACTCCGGCCCGGCCTGGCCACACTGCCCCCCTCCCCCCTGCAAAAGGCAGATTCCCGCGCAGCCCCCACAGCAGGAGAGGAGGAGAGCCATTAAAGAAGCGGGGGTGCCTGTCACACTTCTCCGTAACCCCTGACGTGATGTGAAATTCTACAAGGTAGACCCTTTGAAATGCAAAATCCTTCCGAGTCCTTCAAATGTGTTTTTATTTTCTCGGGTTCCTAAGGCTGCTTTCAGACCCACCCATCAGCATTTCCCCTCTCAATCAACCCACATTTAACAAAAAAAGAAGAGGAGGAAAAAAGAGGAGGAGGCGGCGGCTGCAGCAAAGACGTCTCTGTTTTTTGAAAACGCTCAAGTATCTCCAGTTGCTGCAGGGGAAAAAAAATCTTGTCCTGGGCTCCAGCCTCCTGCATCCCCTCCTCCAAGACACCCTGAAGCCAACTTTCCTCTGGAAGACTTCCTCCCGTCCTAACCCGCACGGCACTAGCTCTGCCTCCGCTCAGATCTCCTACAACGTTCTCGAGACAAGGATCTGGTGCCCTCTGACCCGAGTTCGGGAAGGTTCAGACAGGCACCACCAAAACCACAACCCGCAATTTTCGAAGCCCCAACCTTGATCCAAAACTGTGTGCACAGGAGGTTTGGATTAAACATCAAAGAAGAAGTTACCTTAACACAAAGTTGTTAGGCAAAGAAAATTACTTCACCATAAGAAGAACCCTAGGGGACGGTAAATTGCTTTGGAATATAGACTTTTCAGTGGCTCGGTCATTAATCATGTTAATGTAAACTGCGCTAAAACAAAACTTTTCTAAGCAAGTCTCTGGGCACATCAGCACATCTAAGCCTCTGGGTTTGTTTCCAAAGTTCACATCCAGGCACGCAATGGAACTGCAGTTAATGGGGTCAGCTATTACAGTGCAGTCCCCGACCTTGGGCCATAATAAAGGTGACTCAGCCGTGTAGAAAGAACCCTCGTAAAGTCAGGCAGGAAGCACACACAGAAATTAACCGGACAAGGAGAGTCAATGATTTTGGAAAGTGGATTCATTGGGCAAGTTTAAACAGCAGCTCTCCTGGGATGATCAGATGTTTCAGAAAGGAGCCGAGGGAGAATAGTCAGCATTCCTCGTAGCACCCAAGTCCCTGGGCCAGGCTCTGTTTTGCAGGGTGGAGGGCAGCAGCTGGACAGGGCGAGGAGAGTGGCGCCCAGCCGGGTTAAACTGCTCTGAGCCCCGCCAGACTCGGCCATGTGCTTCGTGTTGGCAACAAACCGGTTCTTTCAAGAGAGTCGACTCTGACAAAAAGGACAGCTGCAGCAAAGCGAGAAGCCAGGAGGCAAAAACCTCGAAAAAGCCTTGAGTTTGAGATTTTCCCCTCAAGTTAAAAAAAAAAAAAAAAAGTCACCTTTGGGGTTTGCAAAGGCTAGCTAATCTATTAAAGTGTCCCCCTGGCTGGATCAATTAAAGAGAGCCCCTCCACATCTGGTTCCCATCTAAGACCGAAACTTGTATTATCAGCATATTACATAACAAACGATGCTGCAGGGTTCTTTTATTACACATCAGAGAGGTGTGTGTGGTGGTGGTGATGGTGGGGGTTGTGCTGATCTGAGTATTTGCTTATTTCAGTCTTTTTTTTTTTTTTTTTAGGGCAAGAACAAAAAGTTTTCCATGCAGTATGAAATTCAGAAAAGTCACACTGCCTGAATGAACCACCTGACAGGTCTGGCCCTCAGTCTTCAGGGCCCACAGCATCAAGCAGTGGGTGAGAAGGGCGTGCTTTTTCCAAAAGCAATGCAAAGATGCGCCAGATTGCTCCGAGGCGTCCTCTGCTGCCAGCTCCCAGATTTTACACAAGGCGCCCTCATTTCCAGCCTCCTGCAGGGAAGGAGAGCTGGCCTTTTCTATGCCTCTATCAGGCGCCTGCTCCCTGAACCCACTTAAAGGACACCCAGCCCCCTAGGCTTCTATAGAACTGGAGAGATGGAGAGGCCAGGGGACAGCAAAGGAAACAACAGGGAATAAACAAAGACTAAAAGGTGTGAATAGAAATAGCCTAAGAAATAACAACAGGGCTTCTCATAAAATGTCAATTTAGTGTAGCCACCACGATGTCAATAAGTATCATAAAACTCTTCCCAAAAGAACTTCATGAAATTCCAAAATGCTACATACACACAACATACCCTAGGCTGAAAACAGGAAGGAGAAATAACCAAAAACATTATCCATCAAAACAGCGGGATGCCCTACTTGTCCTGACAGCCTTAGAGCGTGCAAGTCCACTTCTGCAGCAACGGTGCCGCAGCTTTTATTTAGAACTTGTCTTCCACATTACAACGACCACTCGTCAATATCACCTTCTCAGGGGAAAGCAAGAAGTCCTTGGCAACACTGTCTGAACCTGTCTTAAAACCACCTTGTTCTTTGGATGGGGCATTTGGGAGAAAAACACAGACCTGCCCCAAGCCTCTCCGTTTCCCAGACTGGAGCAGTGCTCTGGGAGCTGGATCGGCACCCTCTTAGGTCTGCAGGATGACTGGCAGCATCCAGCCAAGTGTACACACAAAGTCAAGGGTTTCCAATCCTGAACTTAAGACCCAAACCTTCTCCCATTAACACGGACCTATCTATCACCTGGGACAAGTAGCAGTTTTCTGTTTATCTAGCTGTCCACAGCTACGGGGAGGGGGCAGGGTGAATCCTAGAGATCTGCAATTCAGTATCAAAACTGTAACCAACTGAGATAAGTTACTGTTAAGTGGATAAATTAAAATGAAACCAAAACCTGGCCAAGTCAGACACAGTGGATTTCACCCAGTCTACTAACCTCCATTCCTTCCCAAGTCCTCAAACCTGGTGGCATCTTTTAACCCGGAGTCCAGAATCTGGAGCAAGGAGGGATCCCCCTCCCAGCCGGCGGGAACTGCTGGGAACACATACGCTAGTATGTCATTTGGAAGTCTGCTAATATGTTGTAAGCAGGACAAGACGTTTGCCTGGCTTCCTGGGCCAATAAACAATGCCATTCCAACTCCTGCAGCAGTCAATAGAAAACAGCCCCTGGTCTCCACCACCCAACTATTCAACAAACATTTGGTCCTGTTGAACAATCGTCAGCCTGGCTCTATCTGCACCAGCTCTGGCAAGGCGAGCGCGGTGCCGGTGGTGGTGGCGGCGGCGGCGGCGGCACGAATGCCCGGCCCAGGGTCCCAGCCAGGAATGCAGCCGAGGGCCACTTGCCCAACACCGAGTCCGGAGACTATAACGTATGGAAGACTCGGAGTGTGGCCTATAGGAGGCAGAATCCCATTCATCAAATGCTGCAAAGAGCTGTTCTTTGTTCACCATCGTTCGAAGTACAGTACGTGTTAATGAACCCGGGTGGTCAGATGGAGGGAGCCCGGCTTCAGGGGGCGTCCGGGGGCGAAGGACTCGAGCAAGGCGGCTCACGCGACAAACCGGGTTTCTGCTGCCCTGTCCCGCGCCACGAGCATTGTTCCCAAAGTCTGCGGGCGGGGGTGGGGAGCTGGGGGGTGCCCGAGAAGCCACTTGGGGCAAAGCAAACCAAGGGCCCTCCCGGACTCTGGGTGTCCTCGCTTCCTCCGTCCCCGCCCCACCAAGTGAAACCCCGAGAAGGGAAGCGGACTCCCACGGGTTTGTAAATCAAGGACTGGCAAAAATGCGACTCGACCAGTGTGCCCGTGCCGGACGGCCCTTCTCGCCATGTGCAAAAGCCACGCCAGCGCCCCCACTCTGCAAGCCCCCTCGGCGGCCACCCCGCGGGTTTCGCTCGCCCGGGACTGAACACCCCCTCACACGTAACGTGACCGCCCCGGCCGGTCCAGCAGCCAGCCCGCCGCTGAGCGCCCGCATCCCGGGGGTGGCGGACGAAAACTTCCGCGAACAAAAGAGTTGTCTGCAAACGATGCGGGAAGTTCGGGGCGAGCGGGGCCGCCCGGGTCCTCCGGCTCGGCGCCTTCGCCGCTGCCGCGAGCGAGGTCTCAAGTTGAGCCTTGGAGAGGGGGACACCCCCCGGGCGCGGCCGTCCCGGTGCCCGCCCCGGGAAGCGCAGACTTTTCCGCAGGGGCCGGGCTGGCTCGTGCCCCTGGCTGCGCTCTGACAAGTCTCATGCCTGCACCAGAGGAAGAGACTCAGCACCCCGAGAAACCACCCGACCCAACGCTAAACAAGGCGGAAAAAAGGAAACCAGCAACATAAAAAAAAAAAAAAATTAAAAAGGCAAGCCCAGCACACACGCGAGCAGGGCTCCCCCCAGCCGGCAGCCGGGGCGCACACGGCAGGAACCTCCGCTGGGACCGGCCCCCTGGCCGCCACCGCCGCCGCCCGGCCCGGGGTCGCTTACTGTGCGCGGCGGGACGCTCCGGGCGCGGGCCCCGCGCAGTCGCCGCCGGCGCTCGCCAAGTCGGTCAGGCTGCCCGCCGCACGTCCGCCGCGCGCACGCTCTCCTGCCGGCGCCGAGCGCTTTGTACCGAGCGGCTCCCAGGGAGGAGGAAATCGACTTGTCACTTCCTGAACTGTTTGCAACTCGTCCCTTTAACCGCCCCGGCCGGGCCGCCCGCGCCCGCCGCCGCCGCGGGGCCGCCCCACCGCGGCTGCGTGTGGCTGGGACCGGCGCTGTGCGGGCGGCGTTGCGGGCCCGGGCGCTCGGCACGGCGGCGGCGTGCAGGAGCCGGGCGGCGTGCGGCGGCGGCGGGCGACTGTGCAGTGCGCGCAGCCGCCGGTGGGCGGGGAGTGGGGGGGTCGCGGCGCGCCGCCGGCGGGGCTAGAGGGCGTCCTGCGAGCTGAGCCGCGCGCCGCGCGCCGCTCGCCGCTCGCCGAGCTCGCGCCTGCCTGGGCCCGGGACGCGGGAAGTGGCCCCGGGCCCGGCCGTGCCGCTGCCGCGGCCACCGGGGCTGCTCGGGCCCGGGGCCAGGAACCCCGTGGGCGTCTCCCCCCGCCCCCTGCACGAGCCGGGACTAAAACCCCGGGCCGCGTGGACTTCAGAAGCCCAGCTTCCGGGTTGTTAGGTTTTTGAGGTTTGAAACGATCATTTCAGTGGCTGCTGGGCGGCAGGGGTGGGGGATCGTGTTAGGGTTCTCACAGGGTGGGAAAATAAAGCGCTAGTTTCCTAACTCCGGGCGTTGATCGAAATAAAGGAATGTGTACTTCAGAAGCCACATCCCAAATATATGCAACTGGTGAAGGAAGGATTTGTGGTTGCTAAGCAGAGGCAGAGCATGTTTGGTTCTGTAACTTAGGATGTTGACTTAAGTTCAGGAATGTAACCCTGATAGAATAAGCAGAGTATTTTCATTGTGCGGCTCACCTGGGGGAGGGGATTGTTTTCCTTGTGAAGTCCTAGATTTCCCATCACTCCTGCCTATTGGTGTATGTTATTTTATTGACCTTGTATCCAAAAAGAGATTTTTAAAGAGAAGGGTTTTTAAAAGAACTCCCTATGCCTGTTTTGTGTTCTCCTTTGCCAAAAAAACAAAACACCTCATTACTTTACATGGATTGTGTCTGAGCCGTTTGAATGGTTCTATTCATAAATCAGGAAACTTTTTCTGTTGCTTCTAGGAACATTTAATTGGTTTTAATCCAACGTTTCAATCCCAGTATCAAACATAAATGAACAATTAACTTTTTGAGCTTGTGTGCACTTGGGAAACTATTATATTTCATGGCTATTGCTGAAATATTTCAGTTTCTCATCACACTAGACCCATTCTTTTTCAGAAAACCATGAGCTAACATCTCCTTTCACACTAACTACAGCTCACTCCAGTGATTTCTGCTCCAGGATTAGGATGGACAGCAAATCAGAAGGATTTGTAGACAATGTGGGATATAACCCTAAGGAAGCCCAAACGAGCTAATGTGCAGAATACGAAGATATTGATTTCCTTATCCATAAACATCACTTTAAAAAAATGATCGAGGGTCAGTTTTGAGAGGATCAAGAACCAAGTCTTCCTGGGTGGAACAAAGAAAGGCACAAGGGACAATTTGGGAATGCTGCCACGTTCCCCAATGCCACCTTATCGCAGTCACCTCAGCCTCTGCGAGCTTCAAGGATATAGTTTAATTCAGTTTTTATTAGGAGGCCTAGAGTGACTCCTGCTGGCAAACATTCAGTTTATTCCCGCAATTACCAGTTCATCAGGTCAACTTAAAAAACAAAATGCAGGGTCCAGAGCCTGGAAACAATTACTGCAGCCATTATTCCTGTTGCTTTCAGGATGATTTTAGTCTCACAGAACTCTAAGGATTGTGGTTGTGGCAAGCTCTTTCGCTGTAAAGCCTCCTTTCCAACCCAAAGCAGCCTGTTTTTCTGGTTCTGAGACTTTATTTTATTGAGAATGTATAGAACAAAAATACATGCTTAAGGAGCTGTGCTACTAACCAATGAATAGCTCCTTCTCATGTACTTAATTTGAATCTCCAAAAGCTAGAAATATATACATTAAGGCTCGTGTCACCGCGTCACTTCACCTTCTACACGGTAAGACTCCACACGACGTAAGTCCTATAGATATAAAACACCCCCACTTTTTAGGGCTATACTACATAGTTCTTTATTATTAAAAAAAAAAAAAAAAATCCTGTCCAAAAGGTTGTAGATTACCGTTTTGCTCAATTCAGAACAGTAAATATAAACTCAGTTGAACTCTGGATTTAAGACAATGTAAGTGGCAATCAAGGGAAGGGGGGAAGCTGTCTACCTTTGTTTAAGCCTAAAAGGTCAAAGGCAAATCAAAACCAGATTTACAGTACAACCAGACACCTCAACACAAATTCATGGGCCAATTTAGGAATAAACCTATAAGTAATCCAAAAATGATCACTTGTAACTTTCCTGTTATAATTGACCAACACGAATCTGGTTAAACCACAGAATATCCTGGGAAATATAAACTGTGGGGATTACACGCAGTCTCACTCAAAGAGCAGTATATGACACCCAGAGGTAAAACACAGCAGGACTGGCTCTCCGGGCTCCCTTCGGAGCAGAACTACCAAATGGAGGAATGCTTGTGTGCACGGTATGCGTCACATGTCCACTCGCACTGCCTGGGAGATTTACACAGGATCCTTCTCTATAAGGAGCTCCCCCACTCCAAGTTTAAAGCTCTTAAGCAACAGGAGACAAAAAGGGTGTATTTTATTAAGAAAGGGTGTGATCAACTATAACTTGTATCAACAAGCTAATAAAAGTATTCACCTAAGCACTTTGTGCAGAGGAGGGTAAAGGTTGGGTTTTGATATGCACGAAGGAGTGTCCTAGGTAGTTGGTGGGTGTTTTATTTTTGTGCCTTTAGAACAAGACAAATGTGATATTCAAACTAAGCTTTGAAGTTTGAGTAAGGACCCGTCAACGTTCAGTTTTCCCCATCAAATCTATCTGTACCTACAGTTTTAAAAGAGCTCACCACTAAAAAATGATAAACTATTTTGTCTCTGTGAATGACATATTATTTTTGGACTAACAAAGTCAGTGACGCAAACAGCAAACACGTTCTACTGTACGCTGACCAACAGCAGTATGCAGATGTGTATACTAACTCCTTTATTCAGCTGCCAAAAGCCACCGTGCCTCCTCGTCACAACTGTTGTATCAAAAGCCAGTCATTCACATTTCACACTGTCCTTCCTACATCTGAAAAGATCTTTTCAAAAACAGAATCTTAAAATTTCTTAGAATAGATAATGGGAAGGCAGACAGCACCCAGAGCACCTGAAGCATTTTTCAAGAGATCGGCTACTGAAAACAAGTTAGCAAAACATGCTTATTTGGAAAATATGGAAAGTTTTGATTATAGATGGAAGCCAAAAATCTGTACTTACTATGGGGGCAATTCTTACGGGGATATTATTTTTTTTTTTTAAAAAGTCCTGTAATTGTTCCCACATCTATGATCCAGGTACAACTAACCGTCCTACCTCCATGAGCATGCATGACACACTAAACCTTGTTCTTTTCTTTCTATTATCTTGTGTTCTGAAACCTTTCCACTGAAGAAAATGAGTTAGAGCTCTGGCTGTAATCTTGTGTGTGTGTGTGTGTGTGTGTGTGTGTGTGTGTGTGTGTGTCCCATATCTGTACACACACATTTCATAAGAGGTACTTCAGTTCTGGAAGACAAAATTACTTTTTGATTCAAGAACTAAATAAAACAAATTATTTTCATTGAAAAATAACCCCAGCATAAATGTATCGATCCCGATCTAACTCCTCTGACACAAAGTGAGAGTTGAAAGCAGCTGGAAGGGCAATGCCTATTGAAACAGGCGCATGCGAATGTGCACAGCTTTGTAACCCAACGTCAAGCACCATTGAGGTACGGAGCATGCCAGCTGGGACGGCTTTGTGCGCCACAAAGTGTGGGTTGTAAGCCTAAGTCCTGAGCACAAACCCTGGTTTCCAAGTTGGCAGGTGCTGAAAACACAGCAAATGTCACGCTTGCAACTCACTGGACGGAAGAGCTCTGGGTAAAGCGAACTAAAAAGAACAGAGCAACAGTTAAAACTTAGTTCAACTTGATACCACTTTTTTTTTTTTTTTTGCAAAGTTCATAGTAGCTATGGGTGTTAGGTGCTACAAGAAAACACACGCCATGAAAAATCAGACATCAAAAAGTTCATGCATGATAAATAAGCAAAAATAAATATAATGAAGGCTTTTCACTACCTTCATTCAAAGTCACTGGTATATGTATAACTAATCAAACGATTTCACTGTTTTAATACCAAGACTCAAAAGCATAAGTACTTCCCGGCCTTTCCCTGATCTCTGTATGATCTTAGCTAATGTCGATTCTAATTATTATCCATCACTGTAACACGGTTACTCACCCAAGTCGGCCTCACTTACTCCACCAACAATGTAACTAAAAACAAGTTACAGTATTTTCATATTGCCATACACTGAATTTAATCTAGAAAATATTTTCAACAGCACACCCAGACTAAACGTTTGTTATCACCTTCAAATGAAAACAATTTCATTATTTTTTTTTCTTAAAATATTCTTTAGCCCTGACCGTGTGGCTCCATTGGTGGGGCATCGTCCCGCACACTGAAAGGTTGCCGGCTGGAATCCAACCTGGTCAGGACACATGCCTGGGTTTCAGGCTCACGCTCCGGTGGGGTGCGTGCAGGAGGCAGCCAGCTGAGGTTTCACTCTCACAGCGATGTTTCTCCCTTCCCCACACTTTCAAAATCAGTGAAAAATCTTGAAAATATATGTATACACTTCTCAGTAGAATTCAGATTTAGTATGAGATACAAGCCCAAACTTTAACTTAATTTTTCTCTTCTGTCAACTATCTGCCATATAAGTCACTGCCTCGAGAAACATCTATTTTTAACTCATTCCTAGTGACAGGCTCAAAGCTTCTGCTATCCTGCTTATCCCCATAAAAAGGAAACCGAGTGACTTCATTCCCATCAGGTAGAGAGGAAACTGTTAAACTACATACAGTGTATGATGTCACAGAGTTTACAGTCCCAATTTGAAGACTGACTCTTTCGGATTTGAAATACCAAGAACAAAAAATTAGTCTCTGGCTCCCCTGGGTAAAGCATTCCTGGGAGCAGTATGGAAGGAACATCTGCCCTACATACTACGTTAGCCCACGAATTCCTTAACTCCCCCAGCAGTCTGCAACGGTTTGTCGATCTTCTACATTAACCAGAAGCAAGGAGGTTTGTTTCATCATGTCATGTCCACCACTGTTTTAAGAGGGACAGGCCTTGCCTATTTTATACGTGCATACACTGTAGCTGACCTGGAACAGAAGAGAATTATTATGAATGAGAAGTTGGCTTATTACTTTAACACTATTTTTCAGCTCCTCTTAACTTTCACAAGGAACAGCAGCAACAACAACAACGGCAACAAAGCTCGATCACAGCCAGGGTCCACAGGCCCTGCACTGTTAACCTGCCCGCCTGGAAGGGTGACGTTTTGACTACATCCGTCCTAACGACAAACACCATTGCGTACTGACCTCATCTCTACAGAACCTTTCAAAATGGTTCAAAGAGTTAAGTTCTTTGAGGTTAGCTCGACAGAGTGACACTGGTCTGGCCACATTTCTGTGGTCATACTAAGCACTCCAGGAACTGAGATAATATTCACTTAACCACCAATGAAATGGCTAAATCAACAAATCTGAAAACCAAATGTTTTCTAGACTAGCATAAACAACGGACCCCTGTACTGTACACGCTACCCTTTCAGTTCCAGTATAAACTGAGGTCAAATCAGATACACTCCTTGAAGTAGTTCCCAACATCAAACCCGAATGCCACTGTGAATGGCGCTGTCACCTCCACGTAGAGCCAGGGACAGAAATGCGACTCGCTGATCAGAGAAAATGAATCAAGGTGCAGGGTGGAGCTCGATGATAAAATGTGCACCCGCTGCTCCCTAAACGCCAGTCAAAGGCCAAATCCAACTCCACGACTGTCACTGAACCTGATGCCGGTCACCGGGGGACCGGCGTTCAGCCCTCTTGCTTGATGCTGCTGGAAACAATGCCTTGGCATTCAGACCTGGAGACGGAGGGGACCACAGCCTTGGCATTTCTTTCCATTCGAGTGCATCCACATTAGCACTGCCCATCAGACCTACGTGCGTGACTAAGTAATCACCACTTAGACAGACAATGGTCTGACACCCGAGGGGAATCCTAAAGCCGAAACACTGTAAAGCGCATTTTGTGAAAATCTGGCATCACGACTTCCGGTCCCCACTGATAACTAATAAAAAGGAGCTTCAGCACCAGCCCCATCCGGAGACTAAGGAAGGAGCTGCACAGTATGAGTGCTTAGGAGGTTCTGAAAGGCCGACCCTTTACTTTCCGCTGTCCCTCTTATTAACTTGGCGAGCACGCTCCTCCTCTCTTCACTCCTGGAATGAAATGCCTTCTGTGGCACCTGCACCGACCAAGCCTATGGAATTCTGTCCTAGCTCCTGAACAAACTGTATTATCAATGAGCGAACCCGACTGGCTCTCTTCGCGGAACCAGAGCTTTCCCTCTAACCTGCTGGGCTTTCCTGAGAGAATCCACCACTGACTTGTGTGCCTTGTTTATGACTGCTTCTCAAAAATCAACAGATATTATCCTCATTCAAAACACAGCGTAAAAGCAGTCTCGCTGAATCACAAATGGACCGCAAAGGTTCTTTTTATAAACAACACAACCTGTAGTTTCCACTCACAATTTCAGGCCTTTCTTCCAAAACTTGCACACAGCTCTTCAACGCAGCCCAGTTTATTTTATGAAATGCTGTATGACGATTTTCCCCACTCAGATTCCGGCTAGGTTCCTTGTGGAGGACATGGCAGGAAAACCTAATTATTGCTGCTTCAGTGCATCTAAATCTATTTCATCACCAAAACCAGCAGCGCAGAGCTCGGTGCTGCTGCAGAAAGGCGGCCGGGTAGGGAATGCACACTGCTTCCCTCTCTCTCCCTCTCCCTCCCTGCTCCGAGTCCCATGGTTGGAAATCATCTTAACGGGTTTCATCTTAACATTTTTTTAGCCAGGATGTACTAAAATTAGATGGGAACAAAGGGTTGACATTTTCATGGAAGAGGAGGGGTTAGGAGGAAAATGTGAACTGGCAGCATCCCCTCTCTTCCACATTTAGCTTTTCCTCCTGACCAGTCCCCTTCTCTGGAGCGGTGGGAGGCAATAGTAGAGGAACCCCAATCATCCCAACAGCGCTTTTTTTTTTTTTTAATGTTTTTTAAATTATTTTTTAGAGAGAGAGAAAGGGAGAGGGAGAGAGAGATAGAAGCATCAATGACAGAGAAAAGCCATCAACATGAATCGGCTGTCTCCTGCACATCCCCTACCAGGGATGGAGCCCACAACCTCTTGGTGCGTAGGTGGACGCTCAGCCACTGAGCCACACCAGCAACAGCGGTTCTATTCCGTGATCTTCGCTGATGATGGTAACTGCTTCCTGTGTGTTAATGAAGAGTGATAAATACAGCTCACAGTCTCCTTACTCAACCAGACCGTTTTCAGGGTTCTTTCTAAGCTCCTGTGATAGTATCCAGGATATGCTAACTGCTAGTTCATGGATAAATTTTTAGGTATTTGGAAAAACAAATGCATTGGGTTTGCTTTTCTTAAAAAGCTCTTTAGCATGCACAATAAAATTCACTTTACTAACGTGTATTTCCTGATGCAGTAATAACAATACACATTTTTAAATATAGCAGAAAAAATGTATAATTTCGTCAGACAGACCATGTAAAAATGAAAAGAAATAGGTTTTGTTTTTATACCTTCCTCTAATAAACTAGGCCAGTAATTTGCAAACACTAAAATACAATTGATCTCTCGGCTGTCTGTCTTTCTTACAATGCTATCAGCAGGATAAAAGTACACTCCGGCAGCCTCCACCTCCCAGTTTCCTAAGTTATTCTCCATAAAAGCAGGATATTGATACATTCATGTCTCAGGAATTACTCCTATCTTTTGAATCTGGTTTCCCTGGTCCCAAACTATAGGTCTACACAGAGACAGCTCAAAATTCAGTCAGAGAAGCCCTCAGTCTAATAAGGAGTCTAATGCACTGTGTTGTAAAGATTTTTTAAAACTCGGTACATACCAACTCAAGCTTTTTTTCCTGGTTACTGGAGCCCATCCTGACATCTAAGCTGGAAATAAATGATCTTTCAACAACACTCCAGGGATTTTGCTAAGGTCATATTCAATCATTCATTAGGCTTCTTACCCGTGGCTTTTTAGAGACCCGTTGTAGAGCTGGTTTTATTCAGCATTTATGTAGCCTGTGGGCCTGGGTATTTGTCTGCTTAATGTTGAGTTTCATTTCTATGCCCCTAACACAGGAATCCATCAATTGACCAAAGAATTTCAAACTATTCTTCTACTTTTCTAACAAATTGCATGGTGTGTATGAAGAATAAATTAGCATTAATTTTCTTGAATTAACTGTTAATAAAACATGCTCGTGTGTTCCCCTTCTTCTAAGGACATCTCTGATCCCTGCCTCACCAAAGAAATGATGAGGGTTTCCTCATTTTCCCTCTGTGCAGCTGTCCCCCACCCCATCCCGCTCCCTGTCTCCCGAAATCCAGCTCCAGGTAGCACCAGCCACCTTCTAGGAAGTGTACCAGGTAAGACGACTTTCAGAGCCGTCAATACAGATGACTGTACAGATGACCACGGTGGCACACAAGCCGCTTTTGCTCCCCCAGCAGAAGGCTGTCTCTGGAGCACATGCACGCCACTCACGGTGCCAAACACAGGAGACCAAACCCAGGTCTCCCCACAGCAGGATGCTGGCCTGCAGAGCAACGGGTTTTTCACAGACTTAGTATTTTTTCATTGTAGGCTACCAGACACACACACACACACACACACACACACACACACACACACACACACACAGATATAGAAAATAAAATGATTTAAAAGAACATCAATCAAAGTCTAACAACATAAGCGGGGATACTGTATTTCTTTCCATATCAATTTAAGAAAAATCATTCCAAAGCCGTATACAACATAATTACTAATACAGGTTCCTGAAAAAGTAAGGTTTCTACTATACTCTGGACGAATGTGAAATAATAAGGTCAACATGTAGCACTGCGTTACAGTATCACAGAAATTTAACAATAACTAATGTGAACTGAGACACATTATTCATACAAAGACTAGAAGTCTGTATCTGTTTACCTCCCTTCCTAACCCCCGAGACAGAAACTGCATGCATGTCACAGATGAAAGGCCAACTTGTGGCTCCTACAATGGGGGGGGGGGGGGATCACTCAAGAACAGTTTGTGCTTATTTTTAAATGGCTTTAGTCAAGCTGCCAAGTGTAGTGTCAGGTTTGATTCTCATATGCATAAATGCCAGTCCCAAAAAGCAGCTCTAACTTGTGCACCTGGCTTAAAACAAATGTTCTGAAAACTCTCTATTTGTTCATTGGTGCAACCGGCCCATTCAGGCCTCAGACCCCTTCGGACTTGGTGCACTTCTTCCCCACAGAAGTGGCCTGTTATGCGGTAATAACATCATAATGAAAAGCAGCAATTCTGTACAGACTCCACAGAGAAATCTCGTTTGCATTTCAAACAAAGTTTCCCCAAAATAAGAGTGTCTTTTGATGAAATAAAATTACAATTCCAACTTCTTATCCAGAGAAAACAGCGCTCACAACATAACTCACTGTTCTCTAGAACTGTGCCATTTCTTTCCCAGTTACCCACACAGTCCCGTGATTTAACAAAACTATGCTTAACAGTCATGTATTTATGACTTGTTTCAGTAACTCAGCGACATTTACTGGCCTGGTTTTTAAAGCATGGTATTATCTGAAAATACTAATTTACTGTTAGCATTTTGGGACCTTCCAATTGTTCTCATTTCAACCTCTGAGAGGCTGGCTTCCAGCAGGATTCAGTGGTGGGCAGAGACGACAACTCCCTTTTCCTACCCTATCAACAGCGGCACCATTCCCCCAAACTCCTGCATCTCTGCACACAGGTCAACATACCCCCATGAAAGTGACTCAAGGAGCTTTCAACAAGGGCCCATTCCAAGCTATTAGTGAATCAAACCCAAGGTCTCATTCTGGTCACACAGAAAACCTATTTTGTTGGATTCGTGCTTTAAAAGAGCACAGACTTAACAGCTCAAAATTCTAAGAAGGTCCTTATCCACTGTTATCACATTTTAAATCAAGGAATAGTTATGTGGAAAAACAACAAAGACCGGACCGGCTCAGTGAGTTAGAAACTGTTGCCTCTATGGTGTAAGACCCCACAGCAAGTCTGCAAAATCAACACAATATGTTTAAGTTTAAAAACACATATTTTAATTTCTCACTTTTTAAAGGTTAAAAATTAAAGCTTTTGACAAAAATTTTATTTATGTTTGAAGTTTATGTAAATGTCTTCAGTTATCTTGTGCAAGGCAGGTAGTAATCTTTTTTTTAATCTTCACCCGAGGATATTTTTCCACTGATTTTCAGATAGAGTGGGAGGAAGAGAGAGGGAGAGAGAGAGAGAGAGAGAGAGAAGTATCAATGTGAGAGACACACCGATTGGTTGCTCCCGCATGACCCCAACCAGGGCCAGGGATCTAATCACAACTGAGGAATGTGCCCTTGACCGGAATCGAACCCGTGACCCTTCGGCCCAACACTCTAACCGCTGAGCCAAACCAGCCAGGGCGAGGTAGTAATCTTAATGGCTGACTAACGTTGGTCTAAGTCAAACCACCCTCCCTGCCCCCACTCTGGGGCAAAAATGAGGGGGGAAAAGGATGCAATGCTAGACTTCTCATCACTAGAGTTAACATTTGCCAAACAAACAAAATTCTCCTCATTCTGTAACCCAACAGGCCTAAAAATGAAAAATCATCAAATATCATGTCATTTTTTAAAAAACTCATATTGTGCCCTGGCTAGTGTGGCTCCATGGTTAGCACATTGGCCTCGAGGACCAAAGGGTCTCAGGTTCAATTACGGTCAAGGGCACATACTTGGGTTGTAGGTTCAATCCCTGGGCCCAACTGGGTGCATGCGGGAAGCAACCAATCAATGTGTCTCTCTCAACATCGATGTTTCTCTCCCCACCACCTTCTACTCTCTCCAAAAAAAAAAAAAAAAATCAATGGAAAAAGTATCCTTGGGTGAGGATTAACAATAACAAACAACTCATATTGTGACTCCATTATTAAAATAGCCCAAATACAAAACAGCATTAAATATTAATATACCTTATCTTTTCAAAAGTCTTAATAAACTGTTTCTCTTACTAATTAGCCCCTAACTAGAACACCTTTGTCCTCATACCCCTCGGGGCTCATATATATGAATAAGTGTAATTTCCACCCCTTTCACAGAAGAATGACACAGTTCAGTTCTGATTAGGCAAGTCTTTTAAGACAAGCAGGGAGGGTGAAAAGTGATGGAGGATGACTCACTAATCTCGCAGTCTACAGATCCAGTCACGAGGAGCTGCAGAGCTCCCAGAAATAACTGCCCAACTCCCCAGGTGAAGTAGGCAGAATATGCCAGGGGAAGAGAGGGGTCTTAGAGCCAGCACCGGAGAGCAGTCCTGACTCCATCCTGTACCAGATGTCTGATGTGTAGAAACAGCAGTAGGTGATCCACGCCTGAGGGTATTGGGAAGGTTCCAGAAGATAACACAGTGCTAGCCTACAACAGTATCTCTCAGCTGTCTTTCGTTCTACTTCCTATTGATCCCTCATTGTGTAAAATGCCATCAGCCACCAAGTACAAGCTCAGTTAATATTTCTGGTCAATTGATATATTTACCTGATTTTGTTTAACTGTACATATGAAGGCTAAAGAATTTTATCAGATATTAAATAATTTTTTAAATAACCACTATACAACCCATAATAGTAGGCTTATTATGTTTCATAAATACGCTAATAAAGTACTAAGAAAGTTGTTTTGCTTATTATCCTGGCCCTGGGATAGTCTGGAAATCTTAATATAGAGCTATATTAAATTCAATTTTACCATGGCCCAAGTCAGGAATACATGCTTTCCGCAAACTCATTTACTGCTTTGGAAGTTCTTAACTGTTCAGCAGGTACAGGAAATTGTTTTTCATCAAAAAGAAAAAGAGTGACATTTCAAATACAAAAGAATATTTCAACCTGTTCTTGGTTGATCCCACACCCAGCCGCTCACAGGCCGGGACTGTCCGTGTCTGTCCACCATGTGCGGCCTGTGTACTTACTAAGCACTGACTGGCACGTGCATTTTCTGTGTCAGGTTTGCTTGGCTGGAGAGCTTCCTGGAAGTTATGTGAATCTGTCCAAGGACAAGTCTCGCGTTTTCTGGAAAACCAGCGCGGCGACACTGTGTCCAGATCGGCCTCCAAAGCTGAACTTGGGTGTGGGTAATTCTTCGAAAAGTGCAAACCCTGTCGGACAAAAGGCAAATACTCTTACTAGGGATTCAACCCCAGTCAAAGAAGCTTGTCCTCACGATGCCTTTCAAACGCTTTCTAAAACTATGCAATTCCAAATTCTGCACTGTGCCTGCATTTCATCTTGTGGTTTTTCAGTTCTACTGTGTATGCATGTATATAATGTATGTACACCCCAAACACTGTGAACTGAACAAGGAAGAGACAAGACGGAAAACAAGTTGCACAGAAGAGGCTCTCTGCTCATCCATCCCCCATTCCCTCCACTTCCTGTTTCTCATGCCTTCAGCTCTGCATCTCCTTCAGCCTACTTCTCCCGCCCGGGAAGCAGCTCCCACGTGGAGTCCTCACCATGTATCGGGCACTGTTTCAAGAGCTTTGTGTAGTAATGTAATTGATCCACATCACACGTACAAAGAAGTTAACACAAAGAGGTTAAATAATGTGGAAATAAAAATGAATCTGTAAGATGACAAAGTTCTGGAGAGGGATGGTGGTGATGGTTGCACAATGTCAGTGTACTTAACGCCAGTGAACTGCACACTTAAAAATGTATAAATGGGCCCAGCCGGTGTGGTTCAGTGGTTGAGTGTTGATCCATTCACTAAGAGGTCGCCAGTTCGATTCCCGGTCAGGGCACATGCTCAGGTTGTGGGCCCAGTCCCCAGTGGGGAGCATGCAGGAGGCGGCCAATTGATGTTTCTATCTCTCTCTCCCTCTGCCTTTCTCTCTCTCTTGCTCTAATATCAATAAAGAAAAAAATTTTTTGAAAAACAAAAAAATGGTTAAATGGAACCAAAGAACTTATATGCACATATGTATAACCAATGGACATAGACAACAATACTGTCAAGGGGGGCAGGAGCAGGGAGGAGGGTGTCAATGGGGGAAAAAGGAGAAACACCTGTAACAAAAATAAATTTATTAATTAATAAAAAAAGAAGAAAATGACTAAATGGTAAATCTTATGTTATATATACAGGGGTGAGCAAAAGTAGGCTTACAGCTGTAAGTACAGTTGCTTTATTTATTTATTTATTTATTTATTTATTTATTGTATTATTTACTATTGTTATTAACCTACTTTTGCCCACCCCTGTATTTTACTACAATAAAAAAAAAAAAATTTTGTAATCAAAGATCAAGACAATAAACTAGTAACTTTCAAAGTAGCCACAGTGTGGTGTTAAAAAATAATAACTTGTATTCAAAAGTCCAGGTTCAAGTCCCAGCTCTACCACATACTGGGTAAAAGACATGCTGGTCACATGACCTTAACCAGGATCCTCAGTTCCAATCAAGTTGTTACAGACACCAATGCCCTTATCTAACTCACAGTGATTTTGTCAATTTCAAAATAAGATAATGTGCCATTTTTATAAACTATAAAATAAAATGAAAATTTAACATTCTACTTTTTTTTTTTTTTTTTAAAAAGACAGCCCAGCCGGTCTGGCTCAGTGATTGAGCATCAACCATGCACCAAGAAGTCACTGGTTCAATTCCTGGTCAGGGCACATACCCAGGTTGTGAGCCTGAACACCAGTGGGGGCGTGCAGGAGGCAGCCAATCAATGTTGAAGCTTCTCTCTCATCGATGTTTCTCTCTCTCTCTAAAAAATCAATAAAAACATGAAAAGGGGTGGGGGAGCATGGGGAGGAGGGTGTCAATGGGGAAAAAAGGAGAAACATCTGTAACAAAAATAAATTCATAAATTCATAAATACATAAATAAATAAAAACGTGAAGTGAAACAAACACACACACTGATCATAGAAAACTTTTCCAAAGAAGGACAGGCCATTTAATAACATGATATATTTTAACACTGGAAAATGGAGCCACTATGGTGGATACGTGGGTACACACCCATATTTGTTTCTGAAATTTTACTTATGATTAAAACATTTCATAACCTTCGAGAGAAAATGAAACTGTGAATTTTCCAGGACAAATCTTCTAACTTCCTGGACTAACCCTACAGAATTGACGTTATTATATTTCAATAGATAATACAACAAATTATTAAAGGTGGTTGTATTCCAGAGATAGATAACAAATTATTTTAATTATTTTCATCTATATGCTTATGTGTTGGGGTTAATATTTTTCTATTTTTTTTCATAATGAATCTGGATTACCTTTGTAGTAAGATAGGTTTCTGGGTGTTTTTTTTTTTTTTATTCAGTAGTTGTAAGAAAAACATGTTCCTTGGACATCAAATTAGAATATCTAGTATCTGGCAAATGTTTCAAAAATCCTCACCAAACAAATGACAACACAAAATATTTGTATCAATAGGGCTAGAAAGGAAAATTGTAAGATTCACTTCAACAGTTTTATGAATATTTGTTTCAAATAAGGAAAGAATCTCAAAGATGGGTGAGCAAGCTTTATCCTGTGCAAAAGGGACCAGGGAGGCCGATCTTGAGAAGCCGGGGTGACGAGCCCTCAGTGGTGATGCCTGGCAGTGAGCTCTGTTGGAGTCCTTATAACTCCAAGGACCGTTTTCTAAGAGAGGCATGCCTAAAAATGGTATGTCATTATTTCTTTAACATTTCCTGTTGTAGCATTTCACTTATTTAAATTCCATATTTCTCTCTCAAACTGAACCTGAATTAAAGAATTCAGTCAGTAGTTCTCAGACAGACACATTTTTAAGCACTCCTTACCAGGCTACAGTCTGTTCCTCATTATCAAAAACAGACAAATATGTTTTTGTCTGTGGCTCCAGGGGTAAAAGAGAACACCTGTATTTAAACACCAGGAAGGACCTTGCTCTACGCAGCGTAACTCTGGGCATTTATTAAAACTGTCAAGCTTCGGGAAGAGGGAAAGACTATTGGTGCGGCCTCAAGAGTTCTAAAAGAAACACATTTAACATGGAAGATAATAAAATTAATGGCATGAAATAAAAGACAATAAATCACAGGTAATTCTTGTTTTCCAGAGGCAACAGTAATGAAGTGACAGGCTCATGTTTCAAGCCTCGCGCACTTCTGGTTCCACATCCTACAACCTGCCCAAGCCCCTGCACACACACGGAGGACGTGTGTTAAGTGTCTCCTGCCGCCTCGTCCCTCGTCACCAAGAAAACAATCCCTAAGACAAAGTGCACGCAACACGGTTATAATTCATTTCCCATTAGCTTGGGAGAACTGACGTTCAACATTTCAACCGCAAATTCAGTAATCATTTATTAATACTCTGTCCTGAAAATTCCTCCCATTCCTTGAAAAACTTCATCCTAATCTGAACAGATTCTAAGGAAAAAACAAGCAGATGTCTAGTTATAAGTTCTCAAGGTACTTTCCCAAAAATGCCTGTACACAGCATTGATGAACCGGCAGGTAAGATCCTCCTGAGAACGTGCAAAGAACAGTGTGCTAAACACGAACCATTTCTGAACAGGTTATCGCCTCCCAATTCTCACAAAATCCCCACTTGGTAGACACAGCACCTATTATATACTTTGCTCATGGGGCAAAAGAGGACCCTGTCTTGGCACCAAAAGTCTTGCAAAAGGTAGTGATTTCCTCAAGAATGAACAGGCAGCATGTCTATCAAGTCCCGCATTTTGTTTCTGTGCAATGTAATTGTTCCACCTACACTGAAAACAGTAAGGCAGATCCTAGATGTCTAAGTGACCACTAGAAAGACATATAAAGTGTCTATAAAGTTAAAACTCTGATCATGTAAGACTTTAGAAAAAACGGCCCACATCTGCGTTCTTATTGCCAGTGTCAGCGCACATGAGTCAGAAGCACCGTGCATGCGCTTTCTTCGTTTGATTCTAAGTAACAGATTTACACAGCTTAAATAAAGAACTTAATTTTTATAGGCTTATAAATTTTAGTACTTAACTACCAAGATTTCTTGGAAATTTTTAGACAGGACTCTGGATCTCAACCAATATTACCTCTCTGTGCTTTGCATATATGGTTAAAAGTATTATCAAGGTTTTTAACAGAGAAGAAAAGTAGGCAATTCCCACAAATAGGAAAGTAAAATACTATAACACCAAGGAAAAAACCTATTTAAGTGCATTGAACCTGAGGAAAGTGCACAAACAGCATCTAGCCAATTACCTTCACTGAATTCATTTAGCAACTCTTCCTTGGTCCAATTACATGAGGTTATTAGAAAAAAGCCTTTCGCTTTCAGCACCCTGGAGAGAGATCTCACGTACTGCTTCCTCTTCTCAACCGCATCGTCGGGATTCAGGCTTATGGCATCAAAAGTCCCTTTGTCAATACAAATATGAAATCCAGACAGGTCTGAGGAAAGATTCAAAAAGTCTTCGACCTATGTTAGAAAGCAATGCCTACATGAGAACAATTAACACACAATCTTTACAGAATTTAAGTGACAATCTGTAAAAAGTTATAGATAAGAGGACCCATTCGTTATGATGGCATTTTACATGTAATAAACATATTTTCAACTTTATAGCTAACTGTGAGGTGCTTCATTCCAAGATCATTAAAGCTGAGATTAGTAAGAGAGACAGACAGTGTTTCCTGGACATTCCAAATCTCTACAAATTTGGAAACAAATCAAAGCCAGGTGTACTGCCTAATAAGACCAGCACAGAGAGCTCACAAGTTATTTCTGTTGAAAAGTAGAGTGTTTGATATATTCTTAAAAATGACAAAAATTATCTGAAAGTCAAACAGGTCACTGGGAATAAGATGATTTTTAGGCCCAGCCGGTGTGGCTTAGGGGCTGAGCATCAACTCATGCACCAAGAGGTCGCCGGTTCGATTCCTGGTCAGGACACATGCCCAGGTTGTGGGCCCGATCCTCAGTGGGGCACATGCAGGAGGCGGCCAATACATGTTCTCTCTCATCGATGTTTCTATCTCTCTCCCTCTCCCTTCTTCTCTCTCTAAAATCAATAAAGAAAAAAAATTTTTTTTTAAAAAAGATGATTTTTAGCTAAGATTATAAGGTGTGTGACCTAAAGTAAAAAGGTAAGTAAAAGTTCTCTGGCCTTGACTCAGGAACTTACAAAGCAGCTCATGCATATAATGAATGGCACAAAGCTTAAGAAATTAAATGGCTGCTTAAACTGCAATTACTTAACTTTACAAATATCATTCACTTTAGAATTTGAAAGTTATACATTATTTTCAATAACCACTAACATAAACACTTGAAACAGTGAGCTACCCAATTTTATAAAATATTTAAAATGATTTGCAATACAATTCTGAAAAGTTATTTTGAAAAAGTAATTATGCAAATTAGCTGATGATTATTCATACAGATTTAATAAAGTAATCATAAATAACGTATTATCCAAAACTCCCTTACTGTTGGACTTACAAATGTGGATCTGATGTTTGTGTACATTGGAACATGGGCTACCCCGTCCCTCACACCCAAGGAGTCACTGTACCTGAAGAAAAATGACTACACTCTCAAGAGCTAAGTTTGGAGAAGTTCCCATGCTAAGCACACATTCAGTCAACAAGTATTTTGTAGGCAACTATTAAATACAGGAATTTTTCAGACTCTAGGAATATAACAGCAAACAAAAGAGAAAAGTTCACTGTATAAGACTATGTCTTAGCCCTGGCCAGTTTGGCTCAGCAGTTAGAGCATCGGCCTGCAGACCATAGAGTCCCGGGTTCGGTTCCCACTAAGGGCATGTACCTTGGTTGCAGTTTGTCCCTGGCCCCAGGGTCATGTGGGTAGCAACCATTCGATGTGTCTCTCTCACATCAATGTTTCTCTCTCTCTCTTCCTCCCTCTCTCCTTCCTGCTCTATTAAAAAAAAAAAAAAAAAAAAAAAGAATGTCTTATATTCTCTAAAGGGAGAAGCAAATAATAAATAAGCTCAACAATAATTTCAGATAAAATGCTATGAAGAAAATAGAAACAGAATAATGAAGACAGGAATGATTGGAAAAAGAAACTTTCTGGAGAAGGGAGTCAGGAAGGCCTAAGAAGGCATGCTCGAGCAAAGGCCTCAAGGGCAAGGATGAGCCCAACCAGCTACGATCTGGGCACAACGATGCCAGGCAGAGCATCGAGGACAAAGACTGGAGAAGAACAGACTTGACACGTTTCAGAAGCAGAGACGTGACTGTGGCATTGGTGATGAAGAGGGAAAGAGGTAAGAAATGAGGGCTCTGTAAGGCTGGGTGGGTTCAGGTTCCATTCTGAATGCAACAGGGAAGCCATTGGAGGCTGGAGAACATGGAAGTCCCAGTGCTCATTTGCATTTTAAAAGATCGCTCTGGTAGCCCTGTGGTAATAGTCAGCTGGGTGGCCAGAGTGGAAACGAGGAGGCCAAATAAGAGGCTACTGCAGTTGCCTAGGCAGGAAATGACGGTGGCTCGTATTGGGGAGGAAGCAGTGGAAATATCAAGGAAGGATTACATTCCTGATTTGCTTTGAAGATAAAACAAACAGAATTGGATATAGGATTTAAAGGAAAGAGAAGAATCAAGGACGATTTCTTGGGTTAGTGCAACCTGTAAATGAATGGTGGTATCATTAAAGAGATGGGAAGGGGGCTGGGGGGCACAGGTTTAAGAAAACCAAGAGTATCATTTTGGACTGAGAGACTATTAGCGATCCAAGTGGAACTGTAAAACACACAGCTTTTATATCATTCTAGAGCTCAGAGGAGAAGACAAAGCTAGAAATATAAATGAGAGAAACATCGTCTCCTCACAGGTCACAAAAATAAACTAAGTAATCTTTGGTGCCATTATCCCACCTGACGCATTTCCAACTTTTCCAGCTAGTTAATTCAAAGTTAGGCATTATTTGTGTGTGTTTGCACACACGAGCGGGATAGAGGAGGAAATGAACACACGTGCACATGAGGAGAAAATAATTTCCCCAAGCTGACTAAAGATTTTAGTACAGTTACTTAAAAATGTTTCGTCCGGCCGGTGTGGCTCAGTGGTTGAGTGTCGACCCATGCACCAAGAGATCACCGGTTCGATTCCCGGTCAGGACACATGCCCAGGTTGTGGGCCTGATCCCCAGTGAGAGGCATGCAGGAGGCGGCCAATCGATGTTCTGTGTTTCTATCTCTCTCTCCTTCTCACTTCCTTTCTCTCTCAAATTAATAAAGGAAAAAAAAAAATTAAAAAAAAAAAATGTTTCATCTTGGGTTGTTTATGATTGACATACTTTAGAAATATTTAAATTCTATATATAACTTTTTTTTAGAAATAAAGATAAGTTATAGTAATTTAAATAATAGTTACCTTCAAATTAATGTTAGATAAACCTTCTTTCTCTATAATACTTCCAGAAAGCTGTATTGCAGATGGAGAGTAATCAATTCCAGTAATATTAGTGAAACCGAATTTTGCCTAGAGACAGAGAAGTAATTTTATACTTTAGTTTTAAAAAGTTTTAACATACTGTTTTACCTATGAATTATAATATTCCTTTAGGACTATAACTGTTTTATTTATTTTTAATAGATCAAGTAACATATACCATCCAGTAATCTACAATGTTTAAATGTCATCACAGAATCAAAACAGAAACTAAAATGTTAAATTTATATACTGTGACAATTCATTTGCTTTTATAATATTTGATTTCTTTTTCAAAAGGAAATTCATTTTCTCCAAGAGAATGAGAATACTTATATGTATATTTCTGCCCTCAAGCAGAAAAATGTAGAATTAACTTCTTATGTAGATATGCTCTAATTCATACGTAAATCCATCATAAATTTTACTTAACACAATTAAGTTATATGAATAAATTAAATTCACATGAAGTTCTTGATTAAAAAAGTTCCTTCAGTGTAATTATAAATTATGCAACTCTCCAACAGCCAAGTGACTATTAATCACCTTACATTTGTATAGTAGTTTTTGTTTTTGAAGCATTTCATACGTTCCAACAGATCTTTACAAAAGACCTGTGCGGCTGGGCCGAAGAGCGGAAGAAAGCTCACTGGACCTACGATCTGAGAGAAAGCTGTAGTGCCAGCTACTGACGAGCCATGAGAACCCAGCTAAGGGTGGTGGGCACCTGTGGCAAAAGCGTGATGGCTTCTGACCTTCACCCCTGCCACCTAACCATGCTGAACTTCCTTAGACCAATCAGACTAAAGGTAATTTCAAAGGATATTTGAAGAAGAAAAGAAGTTGCAAAGTACAGCGTAGCCTGAAATTCTCTTCCTGCGCCTCAAAACTTACTAAAGGATTACTTCCTTCAAAATTTAACCTACTCCAACACCATCCATCAAGACTTACCCAGACTTTCAACCCTAAGTGACAGATTTCTAATCCAAACTCAAGTACACACCAATTATTTCCACAGAGCATTTTACCCGAGGATATTTTTCCACTTATTTTCAGACAGAGTAGGGGGGGGTGGCGGGGAGAGAACATCAACGTGAGAGACACATCGACTGGTTGCCTCCGGCACGACCCCAACCAGGACCTGGGACCGAACCGAAACTGAGTTATGTGCCTTTGACCAGAATCAAACCCGAGACTCTTTGGTCTGCAGGCCAACACTCTAACTGCTGAGCCAAACTGGCCAGGGCTGATTATTATTATTATTATTATTATTTTTGTTCAGATAGAGTGGGAGGGAAAGAGAGGAAGAGAGAGAGAGAGAGAGAGAAACAGTGACGTGAAAGGGACACATCGAGTGCCTGCCTCCCTCACGACCCAACCAGGGGCCGGGGACAAACTGCAACCGAGGTATGTGCCCTTAGCGGGAACCAAACCCGGTCTCTCTGGACCACAGGCCGACGCTCTAACCGCTGAGTCAAACCGGCCAGGGCAGGGCTGATTATTTTTAATCTTAAAGTCCTCTGTCCTTTGACGCCAACCTCCTACTCCTTTAGCTGTCTCGCTCCACACTCTCCAAGGTCTTCACACCGTCCCCTCAGTGCCTTCCCTATCAGACCCAGGACACAGAATGATTCTAATAACTGACTCTTCTCCCATGCCTTGGTATTCTTCCAGTAGAACTTATAAAAATCATAAACAGATATTTTAGATTTCTAGAACAATCATCCGAAACCTCAAAATATCTACAACTTTCATGTTCAGTTTCTGGCGCTCAATGAGAAATAAGCAGACATTCAAGGATACAACAAATGACCAAAAGCAAGGGGGAAAACTGACATTGGAAAAAGACCCACAGAAGACCCAAATAAAAGAATGATGAGAAACAGATTTTAAAACAACTGAAATAAATAACAATTTGGAGAATTTTGACAGATAACTGAAAACTATACTAAAAAACAAAAAAACAAATAACAGAAATGAAAAAAGCAACAATTAAGTTAAGAAACTGAAGGGTGAGCTTGACACCAGATTAGACAGAAAAAAATTAGTGAATTGGAAAAAAGGTCAGAAGTAAATACCCCTAAGTATACAATGACAAAAGGATGGAAAATTAAAAACAGGAAAGAACATAAAGGATATAATATAGTACAAAGTGTAATATATAACATTAATATAACAGGAATCTTAAAAGGAGAGAAAAGGGTATATGGCTGAGAATTTTTTTTTTTTAATCCTCACCCGAGGATATTTTCCTATTTATCTTCAGATAGAGTGGGAGGCTGGGAGAGAGAAACATCTAGGTGAGAGGGACAAACCGCAACCGAGGTACATGCCCTTGACTGGAATCGAACCCGCAACTCACTGGTCCACAAGCCGATGCTCTAACCGCTAGCCAAACCAGCCAGGGCTGGCTGAGAATATTTTAATATTAACAAAGGACCCAAGCCACAAATTTAATCAGTTCTGTAAACCCAGGGCATGATTTTAAAAAGGAAAACCCGCCCGGCCGGTGTGGCTCAGCGGTTGAGCATCATCCCAGGGACTGAGAGGTCCAGGTTCCACTCCTGGTCAGGGCACAGGCCTGGGTTTCAGGTTCGATCCCCAGTAGGGGGCGTGCAGGAGGCAGCCGATCTGTGCTTCTCTCTCTCATCGACGTTTCTAACTCTCTCTCCCTTCCTCTCTCTCTAAAAAAAAAAAAATCAATAAAAACATGTTAAAACAAAAAAAACTGACAGACAATAAGACGGACAGCTGACAAGAAGTCATAAAGAATGAAAACCATGCCCTGGCCAGTTTTGCTCAACGGTTAAAGTGTCCGCCCGTGGACCTAAGGGTCATGAGTTTGATTCCCATTCAAGGGCACAGTCAGGGTTGTGCAGGAAGCTCCCAATGGATGTGTCTCTCTCACATAGATGTTTGTCTGTCTGTCAGTCTGTCTGTCTGTCTCTCTCTCTCTCTCTCTCCCTCCCTCCCTTCTACCTCTATCTTAAAAAAAAAGAATCAATGGAAAAATATCCTCAGGCGAAGATTAACAAAAAACCAGAAGCCCTGGCTTGGTTTGGCTCAGCAGTTAGAGTGTTGGCCTGCAGATCAATAAGTCTCGGGTTCGATTCTGGTCAAGGGCACGTACCTTGGCTGCAGTTCATCCCCAGCCCTGGTCGGGGTCGTATAGGAGGCAACCAATCGATGTGTCTCTCTCACATCTCTCTCTCTCTCTCTCTTTCTCCCTCTCTCCCTCCCTCCCACTCTATCTGAAGATAAATAGAAAAATATCCTCAGGTGAGGATTAAAGAAAAAGAGAAGAAAAAAGAATGAAACCCAAAGACAATGGAAGGAAAATGCCAATCTAAAATTATAGACCTTATATGTACATCAAAAGTGTTCTCAGCTGGAAAGAGTTCAGTGAACCCCAAGCAGGGTTAGGGTAAGCACAAAGAAGTCCAAGCAGCAGCACTTCATAAGCAAACTGCTAAAAACTAAGACACAGAAAAAATCTTGAAAGCATCCAAAAAACAGACGTATTACTTAGAGGAACACAACAACTCAAATGATTGCAGAGTTCTCATCGGAAACCACGGAGGTCAGAAAGAAGCGGCATAACGTTTCAAAGTACGGAAAGAAAAGAAGTTAATTAAGAATTCTATATTCTGCTCAAAT
Organism: Tadarida brasiliensis; assembly: GCA_030848825.1. Classification (NCBI taxonomy): domain Eukaryota; kingdom Metazoa; phylum Chordata; class Mammalia; order Chiroptera; family Molossidae; genus Tadarida; species Tadarida brasiliensis. Next base: position 2,910,978 of record CM061271.1, read on the forward strand.
ATCCCTTAGGAATGAAGGCAAAATAAAGACACTCTCATAGGAGGAAAAACTAAGAAAATTCCTTGCCAAGAAACCTTCTCTAAAATAATTCCTAAAATGTTAGACAGAAGGGAAATAATAAAATAAAAATAAGCAAGCGAACAAACTTGGCCGAGCAGCCATGAAGGAAGTAGCCAATGTAAAAGCTAAGCGAACACAATCAGCTACCATTCTACTGCGTTCTCTAAAATACGTTTAATGTTTGAAAGGAAAAATCACAGCATTCTGTGGACTTTCAGTGTACACAAAGGTAGCATTTAAGATCACTGAAATACAAAGGGGGGAAGATCAAACTCAAAGGTGGTAAGATTTTCCACATTCCACTTGAACAGGTAAAACACCGACTTAAGTCAACTGTGAAATGTATGTCTGTTGTAATCCACACAGCAACCAATACAAAGCCATACAAAGAGATACACTCAAATCCCTACAGCAACCACTAAAAAGTAAAAAGGTTACACAAAGACATATATATAAATAAATATATCTAACTAAAATGGAATACTAAAAAATGTTTGAATAAACCTAAAGAAGTGTGAAAGGAGAAAAGAATGAAAAACAGAGAAAACAAATAATAAAATGGTAGACCGAAATCCAAACATATGAGTAATTACATTAAATGTAAATGTTCTGTGGAGGCACAGATTTACTACACAACATTTAAAAAGCACTAATCGCTTTTTTTTTACCCTCACCTGAGGACATTTTTGCATTTATCTTCAGATAGAGCGGGAGGGAGAGAAGAAGGAAGAGAGAGAAACATCGATGTGACAGAGACACATCGAGTGGTTGCCACCCACACAACCCCAACCAGGTCCGGGGACAAACTGCAACTGAGGCACGTGCCCTTAGCGGAAACCGAACCCAGGACCTTCTGGTCCGAGGGCCGATGCTCTAACCGCTGAGCAAAACCAGCCAGAGCACACTAATCACTTTTAAAAACTAATTATTAAACTTTAGTAAAATTAAAGAACTTCTGTTCATCCATAGTATTGTGCCCTGGCCGGTTTGGCTCAGTGGTAGAGCGTAGGCCCATGGAACAATGAGTCTCAAGTTTGATTCCAGTCAAGGGCACATACGTCGGTTGCGGTTCGTCCCGGGCCCTGGTTGGGGTCGTGCGGGAGGCAATCAGTCGATGTGTCCTTCTCACCTCGATGTTTTTGTCTCTCTCCCTTTCTCTCCCTCTCTCTCTCTCCCACCCACTCTGTCTGAAGATAAATAGAAAAATATCCTCGGGTGAGGATTTAAAAAAATAAATAAAAAGATAGTATTGCAAAAGTGAAAAGCAAGCCGCAGACTAGATAAAGGTCTTTGCAATACAAAGATCACATGTACAGAAATATAAGAACTCCTGTAAATCAATAAGAAAAAGACAGGCAACCCAATATTTAGGTGGGCTAAAAACTTAAACAGGCATTTCACAAAAAGAATAGCCAAATAGCCAAAAATAAAACATGAAAATATGCTCAACATATTTAGTCCTTAGGGACTGAGAATAAACCATAAAATACTACTATACACCTACCAAAATCACTGCAATTGCATGAACTGACAAGACCAGGTGCTGGTAAGGATGGGGAGTGACTGGAATTCTCACATACTACCAGCGGTACAAACTAGTAGAACCACTTTGAAAACTGTTTGGCAGAATGCATAATAACACAGTACTAGAATCTCTCCTAGTCCATCAACAGGAGAATGAATGAATTAATGAATAAATGACTAAACAGTCCTGGCCAGTTTGGCTCAGCGGTTAGAGTGTCGGACCGCAGACAAGAGAGTCCCGGGTTTGGTTCCCGTAAGGGCACATACCTCAGTTTCAGTTTGTCCCCACCTGGCTGGAGTCGTATGGGTGGCAACCAGTCAATGTGTCTCTCTCGCATCAATGTTTTTCTCTCTCTCTCTTCCCCCTCTCTCCCTCCCGCTCTATCTGAAGATAAATGCAAAAATGTCCTAGGGTGAGGATAAAAAAAAAAGACTAAGTAAACTATAGTTATGTTCACATAGTATAATACTATGCCACAATGAAATGAAGCTATTTAGTGTACACACAACAAATCAGCAAAAGAAGCCAGATGGAAAAAAAATATGCAATGATACCATGATACCATTTACACTGAATCAAAAACAGACAAAACTCAATGTAATGGAGAAAGGATAATCCTTTTGACAAATGATAGCACAAGGAAGTGGTTTGGTCAAAGTCAAGGCTCTAGTGGGAAGGGCCAAGACCAGGACTCAGATCCCTTGGCTTCTCACTTAGTTCCTTCTCAAAATCCATGCAGCCTCCCTTTCTTACCGCGTGACTTCTCAAAGTAAATGGTATGATTACTTTACTACTTTAATTTAGATGGTTAGTATCATCAATTGCACGTTTTTTTCATTTCATCTTAAAATTTGGCTCTAATACATGAATACTAAAAGCACCAACAAGTTCAACCAGGAGAACACCATTTCCAGTTCCGATGTCAAGCACTGAAGCGCCCAACGGAATCTCGTGTTTCTGCATCCACCTTACTAGTCGATTCATGCTCTCTTCCCCAAACCTATGAGAGACAGAGAACCAGTTCATCAAACAACAGAGGGATATAGCACCAAGGTCACAACTATATTCCATTTAAGCAGATTATTCAATATGCTCAATTAAGCCTTTTTTGAAAGTAAAAGGTATTATCTGTGACTGTTTAAGCTTCATCTATCTCTACTATTATTTAGGAAAAAACACATCCAAGAATAGAACAGAATAGATAAGGTTGGTATATTACTTATTAATGTTTCTCTACATCAGCATTAACACTTGTACATATCAATGGCTCAAAATTCTATTGCTTATTTTAAAAGGACAATGATAGTCCGGACAGTGTGGCTCAGTGGATTGAGCATCGTCCCATGGACTGAGAGGTCCTGGTTCAATTCCTGGTCAGGGCACATGCCCAGTTGTAGGCTCGATCCCCAGTGGGGGGCGTGCCGGAGGCAACCAATCGATATTTCTCTCTCCCTTCCTCTCTCTAAATAATCAATAAAAACATTTAAATAAAAATAAAAGGACAACTATAGGAAGAGAGTAATTTCCTAATACTATCATCAAATTTAAATCTGGGTCATTAGAAGAGACAGGTTCTGGCCCAGCCGGTGTGGCTCAGTGGTTGAGCATCAACCCATGCACCAAGAGGTTGCCAGTTTGATCCCCAGTCAGGGCACATGCCCAGGTTGTGGGCCAAATCCCCAGCGGGGGGGGGGGGGCAGGAGGCGGCCAGTTGATGTTCTCTCTCATTGATATTTCTATCTCTCCCTCTCCCTCTCCCTTCCTCTCTCTCTAAAAAATAAAGAAGAAGAAAAAAGAGACAGGTTCTGCCCTGGCCGGTTTGGCTCAGCGGTTACAGCGTCAGCCCACAGACCAAAGAGTCCCAGGTTCAATTCCGGCCAAGGGCACGTACATACCTCAGTTGCGGTTCGTCTCCGGCCCTGGTTGGGGTCATGCGGGTGACAACCAATCAATGTGTCTCTCTCACATCGATGTTTCTCTCTCTCTCTCTCTTCCTCCCTCTCTCCCTCCCACTCTATCTGAAGATAAATGTAAAAATATCCTCAGGTGAGGATAAAAAAAAAAAAAAGAGACAGGCTCTTTAAATGTACCCACTGAAGCCAGAATCAGTTCAACGTTGCCAAGATTTTCAGGCCATCTTTCTTTGGGATATGCACTTAAAAGATAAAGATACACACACACACACACACACACACCATCTTCGGGATCATAATTCTACTATTTTTTGTAACTCACCAGATTTCTCCTGTATCTCCATATTCTTGGAAACTGTGCAGTTCTCTTTCATAGACAGCATCCCAACTATATAAATAATCAAATAGAAAGCAAGATTCTTGAGTTAACCTGTATTATGAATTAAATGTATATTTCTAATATATCAGAGATTTATAATAGACATTTAAAACATTATTGGTATTATCAGTAAGTGCACATAGCTCAAATCTCTTAACACCTTTGTGTTAAAAAAAAGATAGAGCCCGGCCACTATGGCTCAGTGGTTGAGCACTGACTCATGCACAAAGAGGTCACCAGTTCGATTCCTGGTCAGGGCACATGCCCAGGTCGTGGGCCCAATCCCCAGTGGGGGGCATGCTGGAGGCAGCCAATCGATGTTCTTTCTCATCAATGTTTCTATCTCTCTCTCCTTCTCCCTTCCTCTCTCTCTATAAATAAATAAAGGATGAAAAAAAAAAAGACATAGACAAGCAGAATAAGCTTACACATGTAAAGCACTTAGAACACTACCTGACAAATAAAATGCTGTTTAACTTTAAAGCAGTGGTTCTCAGCCTTCCTAATGCCACAACCCTTTAATACAGTTGCTCATGTTGTGGTGACCCCCAACCATAAAATTATTTTTGTTGCTACTTCATAACTGTAATTTTGCTACTGTTATGTCTTAGGTGACCCCTGTGAAAGGGTAGTTCGACCCCCAAAGGGGTCGCGACCCACAGGTTGAGAACTGCTGCTTTAAAGAAACACAAAGGGGAGGGGGGGTGGGGGGGGATAGGGGACATTTGTAATACTGTCAACTATATATATTTAAAAATACAAAGAAGTATTTGTAGCCCTGGCAGGTTTGGCTCAGCAGTAGAGTGTTGGCCCTCAGACCAAAAAGTCACCGGTTCAATTCCAGTCAAGGGCATGTATTAGGGGGACCAGAAAGTAATGTGTTTTTACGCCATTAATTCAAACAGATAAATTTTTAACAAGTTTTTATTTTAAATCAATGATGTAATCACCCTTGTTATAAACAACCTTTTGCCATCTAGTGTGCAAATTTTCAATGCCGGATCGATAAAAATCAATTGGTTTTTGAGCAAAATATCTGGAGATGGCATTTTGGACATCATCCAAATTTTCAAATTTTTTGCCACTTAGAAAATGTTGTAGTGATCGGAATAGATGGAAATCCGATGGCGCAATATCGGGCAAGTATGGTGGGTGAGGCAATACCTCCCACCCCAATTCATTAATTTTTTCCAGGGTTCGTCTTGCGCAGTACGGTCTTGCATTATCGTGTTGCAGAATAACACCTTTTCTGGTGACAATCGCTGGGCAGTTTTCAATTAAAGATTGATTTACTCGATCCAATTGTTCACAGTAAAGGTCTGCATTCAGTTTGTCCAGGTTTCAGCACTTCAAAATGAATGACCCCGCGAATACTCCACCAAACACACAAAAGTGATTTTTTGGGGTGTAAACCTGGCTTAGCTGTACTTTGTGGCGATTCATTCAGAGAGAGCCACTGCCTTTTGCATTTTGGATTATCATAGAGGACCCATTTTTCATCTCCAGTGATCAAGCGATCAAAAAACGCTTCTGCATTGTGCCGCTGAAGCAATAAGTTGCATGTGGTGGATCGGTTAGCTTTGTTTTCTTCGGACAGATTATGCGGGATCCAAACACCTGCTCTGCTTACTTTACCAATCTGCTGCAAATGTTCTTGGATGGTCGACCAAGGTTGGTTAAGAGTGTTTGACAGTTCCTCGATTGTCTGACACGGATTTGCTTCCACTTCCACCCTTAACATGTCATTGTCTAAAGTTGTTGGTCTTCCTGATCGACACGAGTCAGAAAGATCAAAATTACCGGATTTGAACTTAGAAAACCACCTTTGGCATTTACGAACATCTAATGCACTTGGATAAACATCGCAAATGTTTTTGGTAGCAACTGTTGCATTACTACCCTTGTGAAACTCAAAAAGCATACAATGCTGGATATGTACCTCCTCTGGTATTTGGCTGGCCATTTCACTATAAATTGCAAAAAAAAAATAAATAAATAAGATTTAATTATTTACGAGTAAACAAGTCACTCTAACCTTAAAATGTCTTTGGCACGATTCTGAAGTACACAATGAGCTGATAAATGACAACCGAATATCGAAACGCGCAGAAACATTACTTTCCGGTCCCCCTAATACCTCGGTTGCAGGTTCCATCCCCGGCCCTTATCGGAATCGTGCAGGAGGCAACCAACTGATGTCTCTCTCACATTGATGTTTCTCTCTCTCCCTCCCCTCCCCTTCCTTTCCCTCCCACTCTATCTGAAGACAATTGTAAAAAAGTATCGTGGGGTGAGGATTTAAATTTTTTAAAAAGTTTTGTTCAAGGATCCCTTAGTCCCAAACACAAGTCCAAACTTTCAGTTTAAAATATGCGGGAAGGCCCAGTTTGGCTCAGCGGTTAGAGCGTCCCGGGTTCAGTTCCTGATAAGGGCACGTACCTTGGTTGCAGTTTTTCCCGGCCGGGTTGGGGTTGTGTGGGTGGCAACCACTCAGATGTGTCTCTCTCACATCAGTGTTTCTCTCTCTCTCTTCCTATCTCTCTCCCTCCTGCTCTATCTGAGGATAAATGCAAGAATGTGAGGATTTAAATAAATAAATAAATAATAAAATGTGCAGGAAGGAGGATTTTCTACCAAAACAGTTGGTACTCACAATGGAACTTACCAAAAAAAGCTCTGCTTAAAGGACGTTTTAAGACGTACTCATTCCTTTTAAGTCCAGTTCTCCCTATCGTTTGCCACCTCTTCCTGCTTTACCTCTCCAGGATCCCTGCTCCCTCTCACCCCTCGGGGTTACCTCTCATCCTTACCTTTCCCCACACTCACTCATTCCTTCACCTACTAATTCATCAAATAATTACTGATCAGCCCAGCCGGTGTGGCCCAGTGGTTGAGCATCAACCCATGCACCAAGAAGTCGCCAGTTCCATTCCCGGTCAAGGCACACGCCCAGGTTGTGGGCCCGAACCCCAGTGGGGGACATGCAGGAGGTGGCCAATAGATGTTCTCTCTCATCAATGTTTCTACCTCTCTCCCTCTCCCTTCCTCTCTCTCTAAAATCAATAAAGAAAAAAATTTAAAAATAATAATTACTGACCATATGTTGTAGATCAGTCCACTTTCTCCTCCCCCACGGTTACCCACTCCCTCCACGTCCCCTACTCAGGTCACCCTACGCTCCCACCCCTGGGAGCTCCGCCATCCCCACCTCGCCCCCTTGGCCTTTCCGCATCTCTGGCCCAGCACATCTCCCCCGGCCTCTCCCCCCTTCCCCGAGCCTGCCTCTCAGGATCCAGACCCCTAAAAGGCCTCTCCCAAGATCTTCGGGGCCCGTCCCGAAACCCACGAGCCTATCAGATGTCAACTCCTTCCAATGTCTTAGTCGCCCCAAGGTGGGCCCTCGGGGTCCCATGCCTCCAACCTGGCTCACCATCGCCCGAGGTGGCCCTTCAGGCTTCCTCGCGTCACACCCCCAAGGCTCGCCCAGCTTCCGAGACCCCGGGGCCCCATCCCTCCGTCCCCTGCCCCGGGGCGCATCCGGGCAGCGCCGCTCACCCCGCCCCGCGCCACACTCACTGCTCTCGGGTTCCCAGCGCCGACGGGGCAAAGCCACCCCCTCCGGGACTGCCCTCCCGGGACCGCGCCACGAGCTCAGCGCCTCCGCCCGCGCTCATGCTGCTCCGCGCCCCGGACGGCCGTGTGGCCGCCATAGAGACGTGGCGCGGGCAGAGAGGACCGCGCGGGGGCGTGTCTAGGCCGTGGGAGGCGGCCCTCTCGACTGCTCCCGGCGCCGGGCTCCGCCTTCGTCCCAAGTCGGGGTCCCAACCCCAGGCCTGGCCCGCTGCGTCCAGTGTCGCATGCACCCCCTTCCTCGAGGTGCTCGCCCCAGCGCCGCTGTATTTGGGAACTGCTGTTTGCAAGGGATTACTGAAGGTGTTGCGGTGGGTGAGCCACACTGAAAACCTGAAGCCGACACTGCCCCACCGGGCCGCACACATCACCGCATCTCCACGTTGTGGGCAGATCTGGGAATCATTACTCGGCTTCCGGCGAGTTTCATTAGTGGCTGGGATTCTGCCTTGAAAATAACATTGTGGCCTCTTCTGACGGGACGTCACTAGGTGGACATGGAAATTTTATCCCAGAGAAAAATGAATGCCTTACGACCCCACCCTGTCTCAAAATACAGCAATCCAGGGGATCAGGGTGTTGTGGAAGAAAGAGAGCTAAGTGAGAGTCAAGACACCCGGATGCCTGTCCCAGCTCTGCCCCTCACCAGGCACGTGGCCGCGTCCAAGACTCCTAACCTGTGTGCATCGGTTTCTTCACCTGTGCCTCGCTGTTCTACGAGATTGCTCCCAACCAGTGAACTTGCAATTGCTGTGCCTCTTGTTCTGACTGCCGCTGGTAGTTGTGCAGTATAATTCGAGAGAGCTTACTCGCCAAAGGTCTGGGGAAGGGGGGGATTCTGTAGCAGCAATGAAATACTGGTCCTTCAGTGTCCTAGGCAAGGATCTCAAAGGCCCCTAGCAAGGCTGCCTTCCAACCAAATGGAATGTTTCCTAGGCCACGTTTCTGTTGACTCTGCAGACCGAGTCCCTGGAGGTAAACAACCTCAACCGTTGCCTTTCCAGCTCCCAGAAATCCCAATTAGGACCCAGTGTACATCTCCTATACAAGACGCTCCAAGATCTTCAGGCAATATGTGATAGAATACGGTAAAAGACAGAAGGGAGTCCATGTGTGTAGTGATTAAAGAACCCACGAAAGAGCGCAAATAGCCTTATTACAGAGTAATAAAACCACCGGATGCCATAGCCAATTAGTGCTGCCCTGGGCGAATGGTTGTTTTCATCTTTTCTAGACTCTAGATGCTAGAGAAAGCAAGCTTGAATGTGACTGAGTGGGTATTAAAAAGTTTTAGGTTATAATTAAGAAGCACCCATGAAAGATAAGGCCATCTGCAATCTGATGTCTTGCCAACGCTTAAGTTGTTTTTGCTGTGTGTGATGAATGCTATAAACACTTGTTGGTATGGAGCCCTGGAAAAACCCATGGTTTATACAGAGTCCCTTCTCTGGCTCCAGGATTACTCTGGCTGTTTAGTCCTGAAGGCTGTGTAGGGCACCACCTCTGATCTCCCAGGGCAACGGGGATTCTTGGTGGGGGGTTGAGAAGCTTAGTCCTAGCAGAGCTGCCCATCACCAGGGAGAAGCGGGAACGTGCCAAGGAACACAGGCCCTCCCACTGGTGCCTGTTACATGAGGCAGGAGGGAGGCTCTGCAACTACTCTGGGTTGCCTGTCTCCCTCTCACTCTGCCAATTCCGGGAGCACGGTACCCTGCTCACCTACAACATATCTGAAACTGCGCTTTCAAGAATTCTCAGCAGCTTCCTGGTTGGCAAGCCAAGGGTCAAGTTCCAGGCTTTACCTCTCTCTCTCTCTCTCTCTCTCTCTCTTTTTTAATGTTTTTGTTTATTCTTTGGAAAGAGGAAGGGAGAGGGAGAGATAGAAACATCAATGAGAGAAGCATCAACATGGATTGGCTGCCTCCTGCACGCCCCCTACTGGGGATCGAGCCTGCAACCCAGGCATGTGCCCTGACAGGGAATCTAAACAGTGACCTGGTGGTCGATGCTCAATCACTGAACCACACCAGAGGGGAAGTCTTTACCTCTCTTGATTGATCCACACCCTTTTTCAAAACCTCTCCTTGTTCCCCAGCACCACCTGCTCTTAAGTGAGCCTTTAAAAAAGGGAACTAGGCGCCCAGCTCGAGTTGGACTGCCAGGATTTGAGCTTTTACTTTACCCCCTGTGACTATGGGCAAGTTCCTTAACTTCTCAGAGCCTCCATTTGCCCATCCTCATAACAAGGATAATAATAGCGCCTGTGCCATAGGGCTGCCATAGAGATTAAATGAGGTAAAATCCGTAAAATCCTACATGCCTGATGTATAAATGCTCAATAAATGCTGTATCACCTTCTTCAACCATAAAATGGAGTTTAACATGGGTCTACTTCAGAGGGTTGTTAGCAAGATTAAATATGTCAACACACTGTTCATGCAAAGAGCCTAGAACAGGGCCTGACTTATACTCAATGTTCAGTAAATGTTAGCTATCCTTACTGTTAGTAACTTGCAATCCCATCCTCTACCCTAAGCTCCAGGCTTCTATTGCAGTTGCCTAAATGTCTCTTGCTGTGGGGTTGGGGGGCTGGAAGATGGACATTTTGTGACCTTGTGTTAATGCACTCTTAACCTTGTGTTAATCCACTCTCAACCTTGTGTTAATGCATTCTCGGAAACCTGGCCCACCCAGGTGCTTTCAGTGCTTCATTTGCATGTAAATAAGGGTTTGTTATCTTTTGGCTTCAAGGTCTCTTCCCTTAAAAAGCAAGAGACAAAGCTAGGGTGTATGGTTTTCAGAAATGCCATCTTAAGGACATAATTTACATAAATCTGCTTGTAACCTGGGGGTACCAAACTGCAAATAAATGGGACTGCATCCTAAGATCTGGAGCCCTTTGCTCCCTTGCAAAGCTCCCTCTCACTCCAAGCACCGTGGTGTGCTTGTAGGTTCATTGAGTTGCACCAATCCCGGCAGGCTCCGAGACGGCACCTTGCTACATTAAACTCAACCTGTTCAAAACCAAACTGTGTTGCATGGCCTGTTCCCGCAGCCCCCAAACCCTCTCTTTCCTGTGTTCTCTATTTCATTGGTCCCTGACCATCCTACCATCATTTTTGTCCTTCCCTCCCCCTCCCCACACAGCTCCTCCAGGTCTCCTCTTGGTCCCTGGGCTCAGGGACATTTTTCAATCCTGCCACCACTGCTCTGTCTTCCTTTGGGCTGCTCAAACTAACAGCTCACTGGAGCCATATATTTTGATACATTTTGAAGACTGCTGAGGATCAAAGTGGGGTGTCAGGAATGAGTCCAAGGTTTTCCTGCCCAACTGTCAAAAAACAGTTCTGTTTGCTTGGAAAGAGTGTGGTAAGAGTTTTGTGTAAGATCAAGAGCCTAGTTTTGAACCAGAAAAATAGAATAAATTGAAGAATAATGATTGGAAAAGTGAGTTTCTCCTCTGAAGTTCTTTCCCTTTGTTATAGTTTGTTTTCACTTTTATTGATTATTTTATATCGTTGTTATCCTCTTTCCGTTATTTTCCATTAAATGTGTGTTCCCTTGTACCCAGAATCTAATCGCTGTTTATCACCTTCCCTGCTACCACCATTTCACTTCTAACCACTGGCAAGCCACCGTCATCCCGCGTCTGAGTTACTGAAATACCTCCTTCGCTCTCTCCTGGCACTATATTCTTGACATCGCAGCCAGAATGGTCATGTGGAAATTGAAATCACATCACGTTATTTCTCTATCAAACCCCAAACCATGCAGCTGCCTGAATCATCTCCCTCCGTTCGTCCTTCAGAGCAGCAAATGTTGGACTTGAACACTAATAATTATATTTGCAAAAACAAAAAATGGTTTGCACAACTATCAAGGTCTACACAGAAAAGGCAATGTCTGGGGTGTGCTGGGCGCGAGACCCACGCGCGGGTACGGTGCTGGCGTCCTTCTGATCACATACACCTGCACTTCTCACCCTTCACGCCCAGGCGCTCTGGCCCCCGGGCCTCGTCTTCCGAAGACTTCATTTCCCAGGATGCCAAGGGGCGAGGCCGGCCGGAAGGCTGCGTGCCCTCCGCGGGGCATGATGGGGGAGTTGGAGATTTCCATCATGGCGGCTTCCATTTCGGGCTACACCTTCAGCGCTGTGTGTTTCCACAGCGCCAACAGCAACGCCGACCACGTAGGTGCCGAGCCCCCAGCCCCGGCCACTGGGGCCTCCAGCCCCCGCCTTGAGCCAAGCTCGGGGCCACTTGCGGCTCGCTCCCCGGGGTCTCGGGCCGGCCCGAGGAGCTGGTGACCCGGGCTGCTCCCGCCCCTGGCGAGCTCCTGCCGCCCGGGGCTCCTGCGCCCCTGGGATGGGCCCCCTCGCTCGGTGCCTTCCGCCCGACCGTCCCGTGACAGCGGTCTCCGGTTTAGCGAAGCTGGCCCGGCCGGCCGCCGGCAGTGTCAGAGGTCGCTTCGTGGAGCCCGAGCGGCTGCCCCTCCCTGAGTGTCAGGCTCCCAGACTGGCGAGGGGAGCCCGGGTCGGGAAGGAGCCCCGGCACCCAGCCCCGCCCGCTCGTCTCACAGGTTGTCGTGGGGCACGACCAGGGAAACCATGACTGTCACTCTTCATACTCGTTAGATGTGATCGTGCGTTTTCTTCTGCTCTTTGGGAAATGGAGAACATAAACAGGAGTGTTAGGTGCAGGGTCTGCTTGGTTTGAAATTGCGTGTTTAGTTCTTTGGCAGATGTTCTGAGACCGCGGAACTAAGTCGCGGTGAAATGGGGAAGTGACAGGCCTACGTGGGAGCGATCGGAAACGCACTGGCTTTGGGCACCAGCAGAGCGAGCGGAGCCTGTCTGCTTCAGTTGTCTTTATTTTACGGATTGTCTTTTCATGTCACTGACCTCTGAGTGGAAATTCTTTGTGAAACTAGGTAATTTTTATCTGTAAGGACGTGTTTAATTTGCCCACCAAATTGGGGGATTATTTTAAATGATGCTAAGAGTGAATTATTTAAATTCAGCAAATAAGTGTGGGGTGTTTTTTTGTGGTTGTCATTACAAAGCAAAATGATACACTGCAGAAGAAGGAACTGGATTTGGTTTGCTGTCTGCAGTCTTAGCTTCCATTAATAAAATCTTACAGCGAGTGATTCCATTAGTAAATTGGATGGCACTGAGTTAATGTACCTTTCATCTCTCCAGTGCTAATGGTAGAGATTAATAAGAATGTACACAACGTGGGTTTTTCCAGTGTCTTTGGACACTAAGGCCTTTGATACTGCAGCCAGTTTTTTAATAAGATAATACAGTTCCATACGTAGGTGGTTTGTGATACTCCTAGGGTCCGTGGAAGTGTTAAATACTGTTTATATAATGCTTCTTAACCTCTAATTTTTGGAGTGCCTAGCAATAGCACAGTTTATGTGTAGGACAAGATTATTGTAAGAAGCAGCAGCTACTTGTTGAAAAGTGGATATGTTTTTCTACACAGGGCAGTGAGATGGCCATGTTACTTGGATTGTTAGTAATTTAATTTAAAAGACACCTCTTTAATATCTACACTGTGCCAGGGATGGTGGCTAGACTTCATGGAAGTTTTCACCGTGACAGTAGTTTGCAACTGTATTGGATATGACCATACCTGTTTAGATTAACCTTGCCACAACTATATATGTGGAATAAAATTATTTCAATTTTGTGTATTTTAAAGTCAGAGAACCAAGAATTTGCTTTTGTAGTACATTCTTATTTCGCCCAGGTACGAAATTAGCTGTGTTTAGCAAACTTTCCATAAAGGGCCACACAGTAAATATTTTATTTAAAAATTTTTAAATATGTTTTTATTGACTTTCAGAGAGACAGAAATATCTATGAGAAACATTCATCCGCCCTGGCCCGTTTGGCTCAGCGGTTAGAGCGTCGGCCTGCGGTCCAGAGAGATCCGGGTTCGGTTCCCGCTAAGGGCATGTACCTCGGTTGCAGTTTGTCCCCGGCCCTGGTTGGTCGTGCGGGTGGCAGCCACTCGATGTGTCCCTTTCACGTCGATGTTTCTCTCTCTCTCTCTCCCTCCCACTCTATCTGAACAGAAAATGGAAAAATGTCCTCGGGTGAGGATAAAAAAAAAAAAAAAAAAAAGAAACATTTATCCACTGCCTCCTGCACGCCCCCTACTGGGGATCGAGCCCATAACCCCAGCATGTGCCCTGACCAGGAACCTGCAACCTCTTGGTGCAGGGGAGGTTGCCCACTCACAGATCTGCAAGGGCTGGGCCACAGTAAATATTTAAGGCTTTGGGAGCCATGTGGTGTCTGTAGCAACAACTCAGCTCTGCTGTTGTGGGGAGAAAGCAACTGTAGACAATAAATAAATGAGGGTGACTATTTCCAATAAACTTTATTTATGTACACTGAAATTTGAATTTCATATAATTTTCACATCATGAAGTATTTCTATTTTAATTTTTATTTATTTGTGGGTTTTTTTCATTGATTTTATGCAGAGAGGAAGGGAGAGGGAGGGAGAGAGAGAAAAAATCCATGTGAGAGAGAAACATTGATAGGCTGACTCCTGCATGAATCCCAGTCGTACTGACCCTGACTGGAGGTTGAACCCAAAACCTGGATATGTGCCCTGTCTGGGAATTGAACCCACGGCCCTTCGATGCACAGGATGACACTCCAACCAACTGAGCCACACAGGCCAGAATGCTATTTTAATTTTTTTTCACTCATTTAAAAGTACAGAAATCATTCCGCCTGGTGTGGCTCAGTGGTTGAGTGTTGACCCATGCACCAAGAGGTTGCCGGTTCGATTCCCGGTCAGGGCACATGCCCAGATTGTGGGCCTGATCCCCAATGGGGATCATACAGGAGGCAGCCACTTGATGTTCTCTCTCATCAGTGTTTCTCTCTCTCTCCCTCTCCCTTCCTCTCTCTCTCTCCCTCTCTTTAATATCAATAAAGAAAAAAATTTTTTTAAGTATAAAAATTATTCTTAGCTTCTGGGCTATACAGTAACAGCATTAGACTGGATTCAGCCCGCACACTATAGTTTGCCTACTCTTGCTATAAAGTACCAGTGGCTCAGGTAATCCCAGACTAGTAGATAAATAAGCATTTCATTTATACTTGGCTTTAGAATGTCTTGACGTCACTCTTGACTTTTAGAAACTGAGAACTGTGGTAGAGTTGCCAGATAAAATATAGGACACCCAATTAAATTTGAATTCCAGATAAACAATACACTTTTTAGTATAAGTATATCCCAGATATTACATAAAATGTGCTGTTCGTCTGAAATGTAAATTTAACTGGGTGTCTTGTACTTTTTTTTTTCCCTTTATTGATTTTAGAGAAAGAGGGAGAGAGAAATAGAAACATCCATGAGAGAGACCATTGGTTGGCTGCCTCCTGCATGCCCCCCACTGGGGATTGGGCCCATAACCTGGGCCTGTGCCCTGATCGGGAATAGATCTGGCGACCTCTTGGTGCATGGGTCGATGCTCAACCACTGAGCCACACCGGCTGGGCTGGTGTCTTGTACTTTCAGTTGCTGCATCTGGTGACTCTGGACCAGGACATGAGGAATCTGCAGATGTGCCCTTAAGGTCTAAAGTTCTGTAGGAATTTTCATTTGTTTTTTACTTTGATTGAAAATATTTTAACCTGTTACAAAGTTTCTCTCTTGTAGTGAGAACTCTTTTTTTTTTTTTAATCCTCACCTGAGGATATTTTTCTATTTATCTTCAGATAGACATGGAGGGAGGAAGAGAGAGAGAAACATCGACAGGAGAGGGGCACATCAACTGGATGCCTCCCGCAAGACCCCGACCAGGGCTGGGGACAAACGGCAACCGAGGTAGATGCCCTTGACTAGAATCAACCCACAAGTCACTGGCCCTCGGGCCGACGCTCTAACTGCTGAGCCAAACCATCCAGGGCTGTAGTGAGAATTCTTAACTGAAAGACTTTTATTTATTTATTTAAAAAAAATTTTTTTTCCTTTATTGAGTTTTAGAGAGAGAGGAAGGGAAAGAGAGAGAGAGAGATGAACATCAATGAGAGAGAATATTGATTGGCCGCCTCCTGCGTGCCCCCCACCGGAGATTGGGCCCACAACTTGGACATGTGCCCTGACCGGGAATCGAACTGGGACCTCTTGGTGCATGGGTCGATGCTCAACCACTGAGCCACACCAGTCAGGCAAAAATTTTTTTTCTCTATTGATATTTAGAGAGAGAGGAAGGGCAAGGGAGAGAGAGAGAGAAACATCAGTGAGAGAGAACATAGATTGGCCACTTCCTGCATGAAAGACCTTTATAAGATAAAATAGGCTTCTTTAGTCAGTGTTTCTCAAAATAGTAGTCTTGGACCCTCCTTTAGGTCTGAGAAATTTTTTTCTACGGGAATCTCTATATGACTCAAGTTTGAGAAATGTCCTGTACATGATAAGTTGGGATTTTAGGACACTCAGCTCCCCCAATCCAATACAAAAGCTATGCTATAAAGCATCTGTCTCTCTCCTCACCCCCACAGACTGTCACTTCCAAATAGAATAGCTTTAAACTAGGAACCTTCTGTAATTGATTTGAAGAGTCAACCTAAGATAAAAAGGTATATAGTACAGGTCATTGTTTAAACAAATTTATTCATCCAGTATTTATTGAGCACCTACTGGGTGTTAGGCACTGTGCTAGGTGCTGAGATATAGCAGCACACAGTCCCTGCTCCCATGAAGCTTACGTTTTAGTGGGGGATAGGCATTTTTTCATATAAATATATAATATGGCAGATAGAAGACTAAGGAGAAAAAGAATGCAGGCTAAAGGGGACAGAGTGCCTGGTAGATGCTTTCTTTCCTTATATTGGCCGGGGACAGCCCCTCTGATAAGGTCCATTTGAGTAAAGAGCCTAATGGAGGGGAGAAGTAAGCCATGTGGGTATGTGGGAGGAAAGTTCCAGGACTGCCTCTCTGTTTGCCCTCTACAGGGAAGTTCTTTTGACATTCAGGGCCTATGTTCTTCAACTGCTTGTGCTAAACACAACAGCAAGTACTCCAACAGTAGATTATATGTGGAGTAATCCAGAATGGATTGTGGTTATATATGTTCTCCAAACGTGTAAATACAGCAGCCTCTGCATTTATTAAAGAAACACTTTCAGCCCTGGCCGGTTTGGCTCAGCGGTTAGAGCATCAGCCGCAGAC
Source organism: Tadarida brasiliensis (assembly GCA_030848825.1). NCBI lineage: Eukaryota > Metazoa > Chordata > Mammalia > Chiroptera > Molossidae > Tadarida > Tadarida brasiliensis. The sequence continues at coordinate 2,927,688 of CM061271.1, forward strand.
CAATGAGTCCCGGGTTCAATTCCGGTCAAGGGCACATACCTCGGTTGCGGTTTGTCCCTGGCCCAGGTCAGGGTCGTGCGGGAGGCAACCAGTTGATGTGTCTCTCTCATGTCGATGTTTCTCTCTCTCTTTGTCTCTCCCCTTCCCACTCTATCTGAAGATATTTGAAAAAATATCCTCGGGTGAGGATTAAAAAAAAGAAACACTTTCAGCCCTGGCCGGTTTTGCTCAGTGGTTAGAGCATCGGCCCTTGGACCAATGAGTCGCAGGTTTGATTCTAGTCAAGGACACATACCTTGGTTGCTGTTCGTCCCCAGCCCTGGTTGGGGTCGGGCAGGAGGCAACCAGTCGATGTGTCCCTTTCCCATCAATGTTTCTCTCTCCTTCCCTCCTATCTGAAGATAAATAGAAAAATATCCTTGAGTGAGCACTAAAAAAAAAAAGAGGAAACATTTTCATGTGAGTGATAGGAATTTTTTTTTTTTTTTAATCCTCACCCGAGGATATTTTTCCATTTTTTTGTTCAGATAGAGTGGGAGGGAGAGAGAGGAAGAGAGAGAGAGAAAGAGAGAAACATCAACGTGAAAGGGACACCTCGAGTGGCTGCTTTCCGCATGACCCAATCAGGGCCGGGGACAAACTGCAACCGAGGTACGTGCCCCTAGCGGGAACCGAACCCAGGTCTCTCTGGACCACAGGCCGACGCTCAAACCGCTGAGCCAAACCGGCCAGGGTGAGTGATAGGAATTTATTTGCTGAGATTTTACACTAGCTTATACAAGAGCAATTAATTATGCATGGTGTTAATTTATCCTTTTATCGTTAGCAGTGTTTTAGTTTAATTATTTTTTTTTTCTTTATTGATTTTAGAGAGAGGAAGGGAGAGGGAGAGAGACAGAAACATCAACTGGCTGCCTCCTTCATGCCCCCCACTGGGGATTTGGCCCACAATCTGGGCATATGTCCCAACCGGGAACCGAACTGGTGACCTCTTGGTGCATGGGTCGACGCTCAACCACTGAGCCATGCAGGCCGGACTAATTATTTATTTTTTGTTAATCCTCACCTGAGGATATTTTTCCATTGATTTTTAGATAGAGTGGAAGCAGGGGAGAGGGAGGGAGAGAGAGAGAGAGAGAAACGTTGATGTGAGAGAGACACATCGATTGGTTGCCTCCCGCATGACTCCAACAGGGATTAAACCTGCAACCCAGGTATGTGCCCTTAACCAGGAATTGAACTCGAGACCCTTCAGTCCAAGGGCCGATGCTCTACCCGCTGAACCAAATCAGCCAGGGTAGCAATGTTTTTAATACAATGGAATAAATTGTATGCTGTTTCAAGAAAACAAACTTGAAATATCTCTGCTTCCTGAGCTTTTTTGACATTTGTTATTTATTTATTTATTTATTTTTGTAATTGTTTATTTTTTTCCATCAGTATTTATCCCCCGTATACCCTCTTCTACCTCTATCCACCCAACATTGGTTATTCTACTTATTAGGATTTAGGTGATGAATTCGCTGTACTCATTTGTACTTCAGAAAAACAGGGAAGACTTGAAGAGATTACAATATATTTCATCTTGTATGGAATCCTTTTTTCAAACAATCCAGTTAATAGGTATCTCAGACTGCTTTAGTCTTACTTGTTGGTTTATAGGATAGTGGTTTGCATGCCAAGCTTATTTGTTAAATTATTATTGTTAAAATTATTATGTCCTAAATTTCTCTTAATTCCAGTAAAAAATCACCTTTATTTTTTGTCTGCAATAATTTTCTTTTAATTACTTTTAGGAAGGATTTTTGCTGGGAGAGGTAAGACAAGAGGAAACCTTTAGCATCAGTGACTCACAAATCAGCAACACAGAATTTCTGCAAGTCATTGGTAAGTAAGTTTATCACCGACCTCCGAAATTCTCGTTTTGTATATATTCTTTTTGTTCTTTGGCCCTTAACTGATTTTAATCTAAAAGATTAGAAAAGTACATAGACAACCACTAAAATCACAGTACCAATTATTTGCACTGCTAAACAGTATGAAATGTCCTTATATCAGTGTAAACGTGCGGTGTGTAGCTGTAGGTGTAGGTACTCTTACCCACGAAGTGATCGGACTTTGACTGGATTTCTGTGTGCTGGTGCACTTGGTAGTCTCTTCAGAACCACTGTGAATCTCAAGTTTGTAAATTAGGCTGGCCTAGTGCCAACATCGCCTCCTATAATGAAAGGGTGTGTTACTCAGGTCCTTTCTGAGGGGTCTGGCATGGTTGTTCACCCTTGTTTACGTGAGGTATTTGCTAAATTGTACAGCCTTTTTTTTTTTTTTTTAAATCCTCACCCGAGGACATGCTTAGAGAGAGGATGGGTGAGAGAGAGAGAGAGAGAGAGGAACATCAATGTGAGAGAACAATCAGTTGGTTGCTTTCTGTATGCTTTCTGACTGGGGATCAAACCTACAACCCAGGCATATGCCCTGACCGGGAATCGAACTGGCGACCCTTCAGTGCGCAGGACAATGCTCAACCCACTGAGCCACCTGGCAGGGCTTGTACAGCCTTTTGAGGAGTAAGTCAAACAGTCAGTTTGAGGGAGATTCTTGGGGAAGATGAAGGAGAATTTATAGATGTACTTACTCTTTTTGGACTAGTCCCCTTTTCATAAATAAGAACCATAGTCCTGCACTGGCTGGTTTGGCTCAGCAGTTAGAGTGTCGGCCCGCAGACCAAAGAGTCGCGGGTTCGATTTCTGTCAAGGACATGTACTTTGGTTGCAGTTCGGTCCCCAGCCCTGGTCGGGGTCGTGCGGAAGGCAACCAATCTCTCTCTTTCTCTCTCTCTCTCTCTCTCTCTCTCTCTCTCTCTCCCACTCTGAAAATAAATGGAAAAATATCCTCAGATGAGGATTAAAAATAATAATAATCATAGTCCTTTTAGCTGTACCTCAAGTATATCATCAGACAGCATACCTGATACTCAGAAAAAAGCAAGGGACATTTTATTCATTTGTGTAGCCAACATTTATTGAAATATGAGGCATGTGCTAGGCAATGAAAGGAACATCCATATACATTCCTGCCTCCCAAGAGTGTGGGGCGGACAAAGCAAGTATACAGAAGTACCAGGCAGTGCAGGGTGAGTGAGTGCTGTAAGAAAGGAACCAAGGAAATCCCATAAACTGGGGAAACACACACACACACACACACACACACACGCCTGCTAGTAGGTGGAATCAGTGAAAATGTCATGAAGGAGGTGAACTCAGGGCCAGGGTGGTGCACTCAGAGAAACACAGCAAGTAGCGCATAAAACACACAGGAGATCCGGCCTGTTTCCAAAATGCAGTTTGTGAGAATGTGAGTGGTTTGAAATACTGCTGGAAGGTCAGGTCATGTTGAGGCCAAGTCATCAATTTCAAGCCTGTTCTGATCACCTTTGAGTACATGGATGGGGGGGCCAGGGTGAGGATTGAGGTAGGGTTAGAATTGGGGGGAGGGGGGGAGACTGAACTCTCCTAAAGGACCAAAACTAGAAAACTCACTACCACAATATTGACTTGTTAAATAAAGACTTGATATATGTGGGTATAGCTGTTCTCTCATTGAGGTTTTTGTTTGTTTGTTTGTTTTGCTTAATTCTTTAAAATCCTTTAATGGAGAATTTGGTTTCATTGGACATCTGTGCAATTATTTATTGTTGGCATTTGGATTTTCAAAATTAATTTGGTAGATGAAGGTTAAAATGCCACATGTAGGTAACTGACAGCAAACCATGCAAGAAGGACCTCTCTCATCTGGCATGATCACAAAAGTAGCATTTCTGATGCATAGTCTCACTGTCTATATTTATTTATTTAAATAAGGTATCAACTTTTTTTCTTTATTGATTTTAGAGACAGAGAGGAAGAGGGGGAGAAAGAGATCGATTTGTTGCTCCACTTATTTATCCATTCATTGGTTGTTTCTTGTGTGTGCCCTGATCAGAGATAGAACCCAACACCTTGGTGTATCGGGATGATGGTCTGACCAACTGAGCTACCTGGCCAGGGCTCTGGCTATTTACTTTTTTTTTTTTATCCTCACCCGAGGACTTTTTTTCATTTTTTGTTCAGATAGAGTGGGAGGGAGAGAGAGGAAGAGAGAGAGAAACATCGATGCGAAAGGGACACATCGAGTGGCCGCCACCCACACGACCAACCAGGGCCGGGGACAAACTGCAACCGAGGCACATGCCCTTAGCGGGAACCGAATCCCGGTCTCCCTGGACCGCAGGCCAACGCTTCAACCGCTGAGCCAAACCGGCCAGGGCTGGCTATTTACTTTTAACGAAATAGAATGGTGCCCTGGACGGGCAGCTCAGTTAGTTGGAGCATTGTCCCGTATACCAAAAAGATTGCTGGTTCGATTCCCTGTCAGGGTTCGTAGGGTAGGCAACCAATCAATGTTTCTCTCTCTCTTTCTCTCCCTCTCCCTCCCCCCTCCACTTCTTCCTCTCTCTCTCTTTCTCTCCCTCTCCCCCCGCTCCCCCCCCTCGTCAATCAATGAAAACATATACTTGGATGAGAATTAAAAAACAGAGAAGAAATAAAATGGTAAAGTAATTAAAATTCTACAGCATAATGTAGCGATTCTTTGATTCATAAATCTTCTGGTTCTTGCAGTAGGTACCAGTTTCCATGTATGGCAGGAATGGAGGAGTACCGGTTAATAGAGCCTAGTTAATCTAGTGCCATGACAACCTTTAATTTATCATTTATATTCAGTTCATTATTTGAAATGATTATGGATCTCATGGACAGAGTGTTTGCTAGTATTAGCTTAAATGTATTGTTATCTTTTTCTTTTAAAAGTAAGTACATGTTGCCCGGCTGATGTGGCTGAGTGGATTGAGCATTGTCCCATGGACTGAGAGGTCCCGGTTGATTCTTGTTCAATTCCTGGTCAGGGCACATGCCTGGGTTGTGGGCTCGATCCCTGGTGGGGGGCATGTAGGAGGCAGCAGATCGATGTTTTTCTCTCACATTGATATTTCTATCTTTCTCTCTTCCTCTCTCTCTAAAACAATCAATAAAAATCAATCAATAAATAAAAATAAGTACATATTATGAAGTAAAGACTTAAATGTAAGACCTGAAACCATAAAATTCTCAGAAGAAAACATAGGCAGTAAACTCTTTGACATCACTCTTAGCAATATCTTTTTAGATATGTCTCCTCAGGCAAAGGCAGCAACAACAACAAAAATCAACAAATGGGACTACATCAAACTAAAACGTTTTTGAACAGCAAAGAAAATCATCAACAAAAGGAAAAGGCAGCCTACTTTGAGTATAGAGAAAATATTTGCTAATGAGATAGCCAGTACGGGTTAATATCCAAATTATATAAAAAAAACTCATAACAATTCAACATCAAAAAACCACCCAAACAATCCAGTTTAAAAATGGGCAGAGGAGCTGAATAGACATTTCTCCTGAGAAGATATACAGATACCAACAGACACGTGAAAAGATGCTCAGCACTAATTATCCAGGGAAATAACAAATCAAAACCACAAAAATATCACCTCACACCTGTCAGAATGGCTATTACCAAAAAGACAACAAAGAACAAGTGTTGATGAAGATGTGGAGTAAAGAGAACCCTTGGAATGTATATTATGGAAAACAGCATGGAGGGTCCTCAAAAATTTAAAGTAGAATTGCTGCATGAAATAGCAATTCCACTTCTAGGTATTTATCCAAAGAAAACAGAAACATCTATTTGAAAAGATGTATGCATCCCTGTTTTCATTGCAGCATTGTTTACAATAGCCAAGATCTGGAAGCAAACTAATGTCTATTGATAGACAAATGGATAAAGAAGATGTAGTACATATGCAAAATGGAATATTACGCAGCCATGAAAAAAGAATACAATCTTGCCATTTGTGACAACATTGATGGACCTAGAGAGTATTATGTAAAGTGACAAAAGGCAAATACAAACAAACAAACAACAGAAACAGATTCACAGATGTAGAGAACAACTGATGAGTGCCAGAGAGGAAGAGGGTGGGGAAATGGGCAGACAAGGGGAGGGGACTAAGAAGTACTTAACAGACTTCCGGTTATAAAGTAAGTCATGGGGGTGTAATGCACAATATAGGGATATAGGCAATAATATAATATCTGTGGACTGTGACAGATGGTTACTAGACTTGTGGTGATCACTTGGTAAGGTGTATAAATGTTGAATCACTATGTTGTAACCTGAAACTACTATAATACTGTATGTCAACTATACTTTTCAAATGAATAAATAAAATCATATTAGAAAATGTAAACCAGGGACTCTGGAAAACCTGTGCTGAAAGGCAAACATTAAGGAAAGTGCCATGAGTAGTTTTCCATAGTAACAGCGAGAAGAAATTTTCTGGCATAGCTTAACCTCCAGAGTAAGATGTTTTATTTTATTTTATTATTATTATTATTATTATTTTTTTTTTTTAGGGCCTTCCGGTAAAACCCGGAAGACCTACTGGACAAATTCAAAAAGAGCTGTAAGCACTAGAGTAAGATGTTTTAAGTAAAATAAATTGACCAAATATATTATTTGTTGAAAATGTGTGAATCCATGCACAGACATCTTTACCTGACTCTTTACAGTAAGGGGGACTTTATATACAATATCACATTTTGGTTTGGTTTTTTAAAAAAAATTTTTCCCTTTATTGATTTTAGAGAGAGAGGTAGGCCGAGGGAGAGAGAGATAGAAACATCGATGAGAGAGAACATCAATTGGCCACCTCCTGCATGCCCCCCACTGGGGATCGGGCCCACAACCTGGGCATGTGTTCTAACAGGGAATCGAACCGGCGACCTCACAGTGCATGGGTCGACGCTCAACCACTGAGCCACACCAGCCGGACTACAATATCACATTTTGAACACAAAGTATCTGTCTTGTTTTTAATACCTGTTAATTTTAACTGTTGCTAACTCACTGGAAGCAGAGCCGTCCTAGACAGCAGAAGAGTTGCCTTGTTAATGAGGCAGTTATTGGAAAGAATGGAGGGGGACGGAGAAAAGAGACAGAGATAAGAAGATCATCAAGGACAGCAGTGCCTCCCAGTAGGGATTTGTAAGGACATGTGTGCAGAGACGCCATACTCACGTGAGGAGTCTACCATGTGGGTGCGCCCTGGAGGCATGGGAAAGTCTAGGATCCCTGGTGAGGCTGCCCTGCCAAAAGCCCACCTATCAGCTAATGTGTCCACCAACCTCATTCTGATTGCAGCTTTATCATGCTGGAGACCATCGCCCCGTTTTCTCCACCAAGTGGTTAGTTAGGTATTGCAAAAAATCCTATACAAGAAAGCTCTATTTAACTTCTTTGAGAAATACCACATGATATCTAGAGCATATCTCTAGTTTGCTTCTAATCCAGGTTGTAAATCATGAAGGAAGTCTGCTGGGGAGGATTGATGACAGGAGGTGTACTCAGAGTTCAACATTTACTCTAGGGGTTTTCTTAAACAAAATATTCTTTCCTGTCCAGTAGAAGATGCAGGGGTTTTTTTTTTTGTGTGTGTGTGTGTGTGTGTGTGTGTGTTTTCTCTTTTCCCTGAAGTAATGTTTTTGCTACAGATGTTTCACATTCTAATTACTAGAAGTATCTCTGAAGTAACTTGGGAAGGTACACTGTATCCTGGTACACTGTATCATTTTGGTGATAATAGAAGAGCGTGTTTCTAGAGGAGATTTTCTTATTTGTATCGCTATGCAGCAGCCTCCTGGGCAAATGAGCTTTTCTCTCCTTTGGAAGTCTCGCATCTGTGCATGTGCTGGGCAGCAGTAACAGCAGGGCAGAGCCAATAGCCCCGTCTTTTAGGGTTGTGGTTTCATTTTAATTGAGTTAAAATTGCAGCCTGTAACTCTGGGCTGTGACATTTTAAAAAGCAGGTAATGAGTCGTTGTCCAGGAGAGTGTTATTAGTAGAATTGAATGGCTAATTAGTCTCATGGTCTTATAAAGCAAACTAGACCCTGAGCCCCCTGATGAGCTTGAAGAAATTGTTCACTCTGGTTAATCACAGCAATCTTTTCAGATCTGTCTTATAAATAACGGTTTCCCTTGGTGCTGACCATCTTTGAAAGAGTTAATAGACTCCCAGAGTTTCCTCCCTTCTCCTTCAAAACACCTGGCCCAAGTTGTCATGAGTCCTTAGTAGGTTATTGATGGTAGAGTGATTAAGGCCCTCTCCCCAAGCTGTCCTCACAGCTTTTATCCACCTTGATTAAATGCTTCCAGTCAGTGGTTACTTTGTCTCCTGATGCCTTACCCAGGTAAGCTTCAATAAGGGCACACTGTAGCTGCTTGCTCCTGAATACAGCTTTCAGGTGTGTGCGCATCATCCACGGACAAATGGACACTCAGCTGTTGTTCTCTTGTTTCCCTGGTTCTGAGAATGTCCCTGAGTTGGAATGTTAAGAAGGTACAGTGCTGCCCTGGCTGGTTTGGCTCAGCAGTTAGAGCATCGGCCTGCAGAGCAGGGAGTCCCGGGTTTGGTTCCCGCTAAGGGCACGTACCTCAGTTGCGGTTTGTCCCCGGCCCCAGTTGGGGTTGCGTGGGTGGCAACCACTCGATGTGTCTCTCTCACATCGATGTTTCTCTCTCTCTCTCTCTCTCTCTCTCTCTCTCTCTCTCTCTCTCTCTCCCTCTCTTCCTCTCTCTCCCTCCCACTCTATCTGAACAAAAAATGAAAAAATGTCCCCGGGTGAGGATTTAAAAGAAAAAAATCCTCGGGTGAGGATTAAAAAAAAAAAGATACAGTGCTTTACTAGTGTACACGAGGCACCTGTTTGAAAGAGGAAAACTGCCGTAGTTATTTATTTATTTATTTTATTTTTTTATCCTCACCTGAGGACATTTTTTTGCATTTATCTTCAGATAGAGTGGGAAGGAGAGAGGAAGGGAGAGAGAAACATCGATGTGAGAGAGACACATCGAGTGGTTGCCACCCACACAACCCCAACTGGGGCTGAGGACAAACTGCAACTGAGGCACGTGCCCTTAGCAGGAACCGAACCCAGGACTCTGGTCCGCAGGCCGACGCTCTAACCTCTGAGCCAAACCGGCCAGGGCAAAACTGCCGTATTTATTTGTTTCATTTTTATTATTATTATTTTGTTAATCCTCACCCAAGGATATTGTTTTATTGATTTTAGAAAAGAAGAGGGAAGGAGAGGGAGAGAGAGAAACATCGATCACTTGCCTCCTGTACTCTCCCCAACCAGGGATTGAACCCGTAACCTAGGTATGTGCCTTGACTGGGAATCAGAATCAAACACACAGCCTTTGTGGTGTACGGGATGGTGCTCAACCAACGGAGCCACCTGGCCAGGCAGAAAACCATCTTTATATTGTCTGAGATTAAAACAAACAGCCCTGGCCAGTTTGGCTTAGCAGGTAGAGCGTCGGCCTGTGGACCAATGAGTCCTGGGTTTGATTCCAGTCAAGGGCATGTACCTAGGTTGCAGTTCATCCTGGCCCTGGTCGTTGTGTGGGAGGCAACCAGCTAATGTTTTTCTCTCTCTCTCTCTCTTTCCCCCTCTCCCCCTCCCTCTCCCTCCCTCCCTCCCACTCTATCTGATGATAAACAGAAAAATATCCTCAGGTGAGGATTAAAAAAAAAGAAATAAAAAAAACAAAATTTTATTTTTATATATAAATATATATATGTATATTTCCTGGGCTATTTTATAGTTGCCTGTATTTTACATGGTTAACTAAAATGTATCTTCTCTTTCTAATTACAGAAATCCATAACCATCAGCCTTGTTCAAAACTTTTTAGGTAAGCCACATCCTTCTTTGTAGTTTTTTGCTCTTACTAAAAGACTAATTGATTAAAAACTAGTGAATTTATGCCTGTAGTTGATTATTGCTAGAAAGTCAGAGGTATAACTGAGGGCATCCAAATTCACTTATTTACTGAGTGCCAAATGTGTGTGGCACTGGGTTAGGTTGGGAAGAGGAGAGGTGTGAATCTTGTTGACCTCTTCTGCTCCAGGCCAAGTGTCCGTCTCAGCCTCACGCTTTGGAATGGAGCCTGCCACCAGCCTTCCTAGCAAGAGCTCTTCAAACATAGAGAAGGAAGTTAATCAGGAGCACACACAGATAAACTAATTTAAAGGTGTTTTTAAGAGGAATAAAAAATATTCAGTGACCAAAGAAAACATAGAACTTTCTCTTTGTGTTTATTTTAGTTAATATACACCAGTTGCACATTGTGACCAACTAAAAGACAGAAAGAGAAAAACATGGGTGGACAGACATTCAGATGGGAGACAGCAAATGACAGAGACATATGGAGGGGTGAGGGTGAGGGAGAAAAGGCCAGTATTTCCACACTCACTAGACTTCTTCTCCTGAAGCCCCCAGCCAGGCCTCTGCCTTCTTTCTGAGCTCCAAACCCTCTACCTGAGGCTGGCTGTATGGTGATGTTATCTCGTGTTTCTTAAAAGTCCCTGAGGCCCTATTCTCTTACCTTTCCCGAAGCCAGGCAGTGCTGCTCACACTATTCAATTTAGTGTTCCTGGTCTACACTTGCTTGTTTGAGCACCTGCCAGCTCCTTGCACCTGGCTGTCCTGCTGTGTGTTCCCTGCAGCTTTTATGCTGCTGCCATTCTTAACGGGGCCAGCCCCGTGCACCAAGAGCCCCTGGGGACTTTATCAAGTTAACCCTCCCCCCACCCCCAAGACACACACACACACACACACCCCACACACCCCACAACCCTCATTATTTCAGAGTTTTGTCTTCGTGCAAGATGGCTACCTGTGGATGAGGCCTCAAAGGAGCCAAGGAGCTCATCTGTTCTATATTTACACAGAGCTGAGAGAGGAGTGGGAAGCAAGATGAGCAAGCAGCATTCCCTCTGAGAAGAATCTCAGAGCAAACAAAATGATTCCACACAGGCCCTGGTCCACACAATGCCTCTGTCTGGTCCATGAAAGTGCCAGTTTGGCCCTGACTATCCAGAACTTTGCTAGGTGTGCCCTGCCTTGCCCTCCCTCTGAGGAATTCCTTACAACACTGTCAGCAAAGTCATACCAGAACAAGAATTGGACTTAGTTTACATCATAGACTCATAATTCTTAAAGCTGAAAGAAACGATAGAAATCATCTGTCTACTCCAAACTCTGTTCTTCAAGAAAGGAAATGGAGAGCGGATAGGTTAAGTGACCTGCTCAAGATCACACAGGGGGAAGCAGGACGGAGCCGCAGCTGGTGTCTGCTGACTCCCTCAGTGTTTTCACTGTATCTCGAACTCCTTCCTGCCTTATAAGGCCTGGGCTTGTTGTATTGGGAGGAGGGGAGGAAGGGCAGCATTCCTAAAACCCAGACCAGTGTTGAAAAAGCCCGCAACTCATTGTGGGCTGCTCAGCACAGGCCCCTCGTCAGACTGGTATGCTTTAGGGGTGTGCATTCGATTTGAAGCTAGCCAGGCCTGGCTTCAAAATCCCAGCTCTTCCAGCTACCAGCTCTGTGATTTGGGCCAAGTCATTTAACTTCAGTATCTGTGTCTACAAAAATGGGAATAAAACTTGTTGGCTTGTTGGGTTAAACTAATACCTCCAGCACTGAGGCAAGAGTGAAGTAAAATGACGCAAGAAAGCATGCAGCTGGGTTTCTGGTTAAGCAGTCAGCAAGTGTTCATTTCCCTTCTCATTTCTCAGAAAATGAGCTCCTGAATTCTTTTTTCCCCATAAGTAATTGATCCTTAGAAACAAGGAAAAGATGTCACAGCCATTTGAAACCACATATTTTCTAATTAGTTGCTATCTGCACCTCCCACATGTGGAAGTAATACCCCTTGAATATAGCAGTCTCTGGAGTATTCTTTGATGCCAGAGATACCTCATATCAGCAAAGCATTTAGATTGAGTTCTCTTTATATACCGGTTAAAGACAGTTCTGTCTTTATTACCAAAATAGATTTGGGTTAGATGACCCATAGACACATGTAGCTAAGCGTATCCATGTCACAATACCATGCGATTTTAATACTTTTTTTTTTCTCTTTAAAAAAAAACAAAACAGTTTTTATGACTATGCAAGCAAAGTTAACGAGGAGAGTCTGGACAGGATTCTTAAGGATCGGAGAAAGGTAAGCTATGCTTGTCACCCATTCTGACTGGAAATCACTCCTTCTCTCTTCACCCAAGCCTAAATCCAGGAAGGACTGTAAATGGACAGTGCATCCTGATGTTAATATATGTGACTTCTGTTACCTTGAGTAAATTTTAAAGGTAAATTGCAGATATGAGACAATGTTTACACTACATCAATAGAAAAAAGTTTAGATATTCATAATATGACTCTTATGTAAAAATCAGAAGAAGGAAAAAGTTAACTATAAACCAAAAATTAATAATAGTTGAGTCTGGGTGGGGTTTTTTTTCCCTACATTGTAATTTTAAAAATATTTTACACAAGTGCATTAATTTTATGATTTTTACCTTGGTGTATAAACTCCAGGTAAAAAGGATTGGTTGGGCCCTGGCCGATTTGGCTCAGCGGTTAGAGCGTCGGCCTGCGGTCCAGAGAGACCCGGGTTCGGTTCCCGCTAGGGGCACGTACCTTGGTTGCAGTTTGTCCCCAGCCCCTGATTGGGTCGTGAGGGAGGCAGCCACTCGATGTGTCCCTTTCACGTCGATGTTTCTCTCTCTCTCTCTCCCTCCCACTCTATCTGAACAAAAAATGGAAAAATGTCCTCGGGTGAGGATAAAAAAACAAAACAAACGGGATTGGTTGGTTATTAAACTATCATTTGAAGAAAAAAAAGTACCAATAAAAGTTTTCAACTTGTTAAACAGAAAACAGAATGCCTTTGTTTAGAAACATGTATTGCAAAAGAGCTTCTTTTAATCCTCACCCAAGAGCTGCTTCTTTTAATCCTCACCTGAGGATATTTTTCCATTGATTTTTTTTTTTTTTTTAGATAGGAAGGGAAGGAGGGAGGGAAACATTGATGTGAGAGAAACATCAGTTGGTTGCCACCCAAATGACTCAAACCCGAGACCCTTCTGTCCATGGGCCAACACCGGCCAGGGTGCAAGAGAGCTGTTAAGATAACCTGTGGATAGGAAAATCATGGCAGTGTGGGACTGGGTCCCTGAGGTGTCTGAAGAAGACATCAGGAGTCAGATTTGTGACCGGCCTGGTCTTAGCACCTCTGTCAGGTGTAAAGGGAGAAAGCAAAGCAGGGAAGAGAACAGGAAGAATGGGAAGTGGGAAGATAGGTCGGAAGAAGAACAACGGCTCTGTGAGTGAGAGCAAGCTCAGAAGGTGCTCAGTGTGGGCAGAGTCTGACCCAGTGGCCTGCCTACCTGGGAAGGGGAGTTAGAGCACCACAGGCATCATGGGCCAGCTCTTCCCTTTTCAGTGATTTGCCCAAGAGCACACATTCTAGGATCTCGTAGTCTATCCTTCCTTTCCCAGCTACCACCTTACCTCCTCATTCCACTAATTTTCATATTTTAGATAATGAATCTATATTATACTTTCTAAAACTAAAATGTGTTCCATGAAAATTCTTACTGGAGCCCGGCCGGTGTGGCTCAGTGGATTGAGCATCATCCCATGGACTGAGAGGTCCTGGTTCGATTCCCAGTCAGGGCACATGCCCGGGTTGTGGGCTCGGTCCCCAATATGGGTGTGCAGGAGGCAGACGATCAATGTTTCTCTCTCACATCAATGTTTCTTTCTCTCTCTCCCTTGCTCTCTCTAAAAAAATCAATAAAGGCATTTTTTTCTTTTAATTCTTACTGGAGCACAGTTTTCTAGGGCACTCACTATGTATTAAAAGTTCCAGGAAATATTTTTTTAAAACCGATTAAAAAGTTTAAAGTGAGAAAAATGAATGAAGATTATCAAGAGGAAATCCACAAAAGAAAAAAGAAACCCACAAACGGCCAAAAAATAAATGAAAAGATATTTAACCTGTATCAGGAAACGCAAATTGAAGCATCGTGAGACTGCCCTGGCGGGGCTGCTCAGTTGGTTGAAGTGTCATCCCGTGCACCAAAAGATTTCGGGTTCGATTCCCGGTCAGGGCTTCTGGGAGACAACCGATCAATATTTCTCTCACATCCATGTCTCCCTCTCTCCCTCCTTCCTTTCGTTCCTCTCTCTCTAAAATCAATAGATCTATCCTTGGGTGAGGATAGGAAAAAAACAACGTGACACTATTTTTTTGCCCATCAGATTGGCAAAACGTGAAAGGATTGCTAGTATCCAGTGTTGGCAAGGCTGTGGGACACAGGGGAGCTGTAGCTGGTGGGCATGTAAGTTGATACCGACATGTAGAGGGAGAGTGTTGTAATAATAGTTTTAAACATGCAATGTCACCCTAGGAATCTGGCCCAAGTAAATCATAGCATCTAGGCACAAAAATAGGAAAGATTGGCATTACTGACCACTTCGACTCTGTGCCAGGCGAGGCTCTAAGACTTTCCAGGTAGTGACACATTTAGGCCTTGCAGCAGCCCTCGAGGTAAATTGCTATTATTATCATCCCCACTCTACAGCTGAAGCAATTACGGTGAAGTAAGTTGCTTAATGTCACCAGCCAGCAAGAGTGGAGCCAAGGCTCAGACCCAGCAGTCTGGCCTCTTGATGCAGTAGACAAGGATGTTTGTTGCATCTTTGCTTAATAGTGACAATTTTGAAAGCAATCTAATTGTCTCCCAGTGGGAAATGGTTAAGTGAATTACCTCCATACTATGGAATGTGAAGCAGCCATTAAAAAGAATGAGGGAGCCCTGGCTGGTGTGGCTCAGCAGTTAGAGCGTCGGCCTGTGGACCAATGAGTCACGGATTCGATTCCTATCAAGGGCACGTACCTCGGTTGCAGTTCATCCCGGCCCTGGTCGGGTCGTGTGGGAGGCAACCAGTCCATGTGTCTCTCCCACATCGATATTTCTCGTCTTTCCCTCCCTCCCACTCTATCTGATGATAAATAGAAAAGTATCTTCAGGTGAGGAATTAAAAAAAAAAGAACAAGGGAGCCCAGCTGGTGTGGCCCAGTGGAGTGAGCATTGTCCCGTGGACTGAGAGGTCAGGGCACATGCCCAGGTTTCAAGCTTGATCCCCAGTGTGAGGCGTGCAAGAGACAGCCAGTCGATGTATCTCTCTCACATAGATGTTTCTCTCTCTCTCTCTCTCTCTCTCTCTCTCTCCCTTCCTCTCTCTCTAAAAAATCAATTAAAAAAAATTTTTTTTTTTTTTTTTTTGGTACGTGCCCCTAGTGGGAACCGAACCCGGGACTCTCTGTTCCACAGGCCAATGCTCCAACCGCTGAGCCAAACCGGTCAGGGCAATAAAAATATTTTAAAATAATAATAAATAAATAAAAAGAATGAGGGAGGTTCTCATGTAATGACACAGAGAGGTCTCTAAGTTAATGTTAAATGAAAAAGGAAATAGTATAATTTGGGCTTATTAAAACAAGTCGGAGTAAACATTTAAATGTACAGAAAAAGATCTGGAAGGAAGCCAGCGAGACCTGAAAGTTGTTGCTTTGGGAAAGGGAGCGCTGCTGACGAAGGGAGACTTCATTTGATGGCTCTTTTTAATGTATTTTATAATTGAAAGTAGATTTATTTTGGGGAGATCACCACATAAGTTATGTTGATGTCTAACCACTGTGCTGAATGCCTAGAACTAATACAATATTGAATGTCAACTGTAATTGAAAAAATTTTTTTTAATTAAAAGGAAAAAAAAGAAACAGAAAAAATATTACTGTTATGTAAATTGCTACGTAGGTTTTCAGTAGTAGATAGGGACACATTTCCAAATCAATTTGGGGGTTTTAAAACTGGATTTGCACCCGGCTAGTGTGGCTCAGTGGTTGAGCTTCAACCCATGCACTAAGGGGTCACCAGTTCGATTCCTGGTCAGGACACATGCCCAGGTTGTGGGCCCAATCCCCAGTGGGGGCATGCAGGAGGCAGCCAATTGATTCCCTCTCTCAACGATGTTTCTGTCTCTGCCTCTCCCTTCCTCTCTCTCTAAAATCAATAAGGAAAAAATATTTTTTAAAACTGGATTTGCTACTTTGAGACATAGTAGACCAACCATGGGTTGTTCTGTGGAGTTAACTTTGCTTTTTGTGAGACCAAGATTCTCAAAAAAGCTAAAAGTTGATCTGCAGTTTTTATTTTATAGAACTTTGTGCTAAAACAAACATTTAGCCCAGCCGATGTGGCTCACTGGTTGAGCATCAACCCATGCACCAAGAGGTCACCGGTTTGATTCCCAGTCAGGGCACATGCCCAGGTTGTGGGCCAAATCCCCAGTAGGGGGCATACAGGAGGCGACCAATCTATGTTCTTTCTCATCGATGTTTCTATCTCTCTCCCTTTCCCTTCCTCTCTCTCTCAAATCAATAAAGGAAAACATTTATAAAAAATAATAATAATGCCCTAGCCAGTTTGGCTCAGAGGTTAGAGCGTCGGCCTGCAGACCAGAGAGTCCCAGGTTCGGTTCCCGCTAAGGGCACGTACCTTGGTTGCAGTTTGTCCCCGCCCTGGCTGGGGTCCTGTAGGTGGCAACCAGTTGATGTGTCTCTCTCACATCGATGTTTCTCTCTCTCTCTTCCCCTCTCTCCCTCCTGCTCTATCTGAAGATAAATGCAAAAATGTCCTCAGGTGAGGATTTAAAAAATAAATAAATAATAATAATAATAATAAAATAAACATTTATGTTTTTCTTTGCAATTAAAGATAGGAATTTTCTAATTTAATTTCCTTGGAAATTATATTTTATTTGTTAAGGGCAAGAACTATATTTTATATTTCATTGCATTTCCTGTGGTATCATATGTATAATAAAAACTCTAAGGATTTTCTCAAAAATCCAAACTTCTAGCGTAAAAGCAAAGATGATATGTAATATTTAGATGACTAAGAAGCTTTATAGTTGATTCTAGTTTGGATTTTTAACTCCAGGGAAGGCACAAAATTTTATCTTCACCCCAGTAGGGTTATTGTGCTACAAAAAGCTACATTTGAAATGTTAGGCTTAAAAATACATGTGTACTTTAAACAGTACCTGACATAGAGAAAATATTTAATTACCATCCACTTTTTAAGAAAGTGATGATGGGGACTTTTCAAAAATTAACTCTGCTAGGCAGGCTTCACTAGGTCACTGATGCTGAAAAGCACATTTTTAATAGCTAGGTTTGGGCCATGATGAAAAATTATGGATATCTTTCCCTAAAACCTTATCTCTGCTGAAGTTTCATAATTTTTCACAAAGATGTTCCTCTCTACTCTGTAAATCAGCAGGTGCTTCATGAGAACAGCCCATGTTCCCAGCAGTGCACAGGTCTTCGCAGGGGAGCAGGGGGAGTAGGAAACACACCAGTCCTACCCAGGCCCTAGCTCCAGCGTTAAAACACAGAGTACTGAGCCTGCTAGTCTAATAGGTCATGTTCTTAGAGATCCATAGCTCTGGCCAGTTGATAGTTTTTCTTACCCACTTTTTTTTCTTTATTGATTTTAGAGAGAGAGATAGCAACATTAATGAGAGAGAACATCGATTGGCCACCTCCTACATGACCCTCACTGGGGATTTGGCCCACAACGTAGGCATGTGCTCTGACCAGGAATCGAACCGGCGACCTCTTGGTGCATGGGTCGATTCTCAACCAGTGAGCCACACCAGCCGGGCTCCAGTTTTTTGTTGTTTTTTTTTTTTAAGGAAAACTACTGTTCACTTTTTTATGACCGCCATTGTGGGACATTTTACAGTTAATGTGCAGTGGAAAAAGACAGGTTCCAGATCTTGGCTGTCACTCATGAGCTCTGTGACTTTGGACAAACATCTCTATAAGATTTAGGCTGTCCGAAGTGATTGAGTTTTCTTTTTATTTAAAGAATATCAGAGTCATTTGCTTTAATGTGATCTGAAGTTGTGCTTTATGCTCAGTAGTACTACCTGAGGGCAGGCACTGTTGTCCCCTGCGTTTCCTTGTAGTGCTGCGAACTCAGTCGAGAAAACATCACTCAGCTCCCAGGGTTGTTGTGATCATTAATTAAAATATCGTTAACTGGAGGCCTAGCCCAGGGGCTCAGCAAAGCTTCCTTCCTATGAGAAAAAGTGCCAACACTTAATCTAAATTTACCGTTAACTTGAAAAGGGCATAATTTTAAACTACCTTTACATCTTAAAACAAGATTGTCACTCAGAGTTTATTTCAAAGACAGAAGCTAAATGAAGATTATTCTTCTAATAAAGAATTACATTGTCTCTACAACAGAGATTTCAAACTTTAGTATGCACAAGAAAAAACTCAAGAACTTATCTTAATTTCAGAATCCTGGCTCTACTCATAGAGGTTCTGATTCTGCAGGTCTGGGTGGGGCCTGGGAACATTGTAGCAGGCTCCCAGATGTCTCATAGGTCGTCTGTCCTCCAGATGTCCAGCAGATCACATCAGGAGAACTGTTCTTCCAGAGAACATTAGTTTAATTCACTTAGCCGGGTTAGTCAACCCATAGTTAGAGCTGACAAAGCTACACTTGAAACAGCATTGTGTCATGGTCTGCTTGCCATACAATAAACTGCACACACTTACAGAATACGCTTTGATAAGCTCTGAGATGCATATACACCTGTGAAGCCATCATCATCATCCTCAGCTAATGACCATGTCTGCGACTGCAAACCTCCTTGGGCCCTTTTCTAAAACGCCAACCCCCCCCCCCCCCCCGCAAGTCAGCCGTTGATCTGCTGTATGTCTCTAGAGATTACTTTTCATTGTCTAGAACCAGAACCCTATCCCTATAGCAGAAAATTTTCTTTTCCTTTTTCTTTTTTTGGGGGAGGTGGGTCTGGCTTCTTTCACTCTGCATAATTACTTTGGAATTTATCTGTGTTGTATATACCAGTTGTTTGCTTGTTTTTATTACTGAGTAGGCATCCAGTGTGTGGCTGTACCAGTTGATCTACCCTGTTGATGGACAGTTGTGTTGTTTTCCGTTTTGAGCATTTGCACGTAGAGCTGCTTTGAACATTTGTGTTCAGGTGTCTGTATGGATACATTCAGAACGAAACTGATAAAATTTCATGCAACTTAATACTTCCCTCCTGTTTCCTTTGCAGAAAGTCATCGGGTGGTACAGGTTCCGGCGGAACACACAGCAGCAGATGTCATACAGGGAGCAGGTTCTCCACAAGCAGCTGACCCGCATCCTTGGGGTGCCGGACCTCGTCTTCCTTCTCTTCAGCTTCATCTCCACTGCCAACAGTTCCACTCATGCTTTAGAATACGTTCTCTTCAGACCAAATCGAAGGTAGAGAAAGTGTTCCCACCAATCTGACCTAAACAGGAAACATGTTGATACAAGGAATTGAGATTTATGATTTTGAAGTGTGCATTTGATAGCATCTTTAAAGAAGAGTTTTTATAATTCTGTTTTAGCTGGTGTTCTTTGTAGTTAGAGAAGATATTTTTGTTAGTTGTATAAATAAAATTGTTTTTGAGTCAAGAAGCATTAGCAAGACTTGTTAATTATGCATAAATTCTTATAGGACTAAACAGCTGGGAATCATCATTTGCTTCTCCATAATCCATTATGTAGAAATACAGTTTTATTGCTCTGGAAGTCTGATTGTAATTTTAAAGTATAGATTTCAAAGACGGAATTGTAAAATTGATCCACCTACTGGTTAATGAGGGTTTTGCATTGTGAGCTTCTTAAGCAAAAAAAAAAAGATCCTATGATTATGGTGTCCGTTGGAAACAACAGAAAGGTTTCTCTCTGGAAATTCCCTTGTAGTAGAATAAATAATTATTAATTGTTAAATAGCCACTTGCAAGATTACATTAATTTATCAGTAGCATTTCCTGAACACTTACATCCTCCCCAGCACCCTGTCAGTCACTGTGGGGATGCAGAAGATGTATAAGACATGGCCTCTGCCCTCAAGGAGTTTACAGCCACGTTTCGACTTTAAGGGAAGGACAGAATCCCTAATTCATGCGTCCTTGGGTTGTCTGTGGAAGCAGGTGCTTGGTGAGACCTTCTGTAGTTCCCTAGTGCAGAGACTTGGACTCCTATTGCCATGACCATTCTTCAGTCTGAGCAGCGCGGTTAACATGATCTCTCCCAAATCTCCCCACAGGTATAATCAGAGGATATCCCTTGCTATTCCCAACCTAGGCAACACCAGCCAGCAAGAGTATAAAGTGTCTTCAGTGCCAAATACTTCTCAGAGTTATGCCAAAGTTATTAAAGAACATGGGTAAGTGGGAAGGTAAAATGAAAGTTCTTCCTTTTCTTTTGTTAAGATTTAAAAGGTTTACGGGGAAATGTGAAATCAAGTTTGATGTGGTTGAAATGGAAACATGCTGTGAGGTCATTCTCTCTATATAATTCACCACTATATATCAACATTTCGTTCTTATTGAAAAGATAGTTTACTTTTACCATTACTTTTTTAAAAAAATCATTTGCCACAATTGTTTTGTAATTGATGTAAAAGTTTGGCTAGAGTATGTGTATTTCTGAGATCCTAAAAACTAACAGTGGTCACTAAAAAATGGGTAGCTTTTTATTCCTTTTAAAATTGTCTTAGTCACATGGGTTCTTTTTTATTTCTCTTTTATAATTGTAGCAGCGTGGATATTGTTGCTGAGACATTGTCACCTTGGAGCTGCAGTATTTAAGTACTAGGTGGAGGTAGAAGGGATAGGAAAATGTCTTTCAGGTTCATAGCAGTTGTAATTTTTGAAATCTTTTTTTCTGTCTGTTTTCTAGTACTGACTTCTTTGACAAGGATGGAGTAATGAAAGACATCAGGGCGATTTATCAGGTTTATAATGCACTTCAGGAGAAAGTGCAGGTAACTGACTTATTTCCTAGTTTGAATCTTATTTGCATTGCCCAAATGCTTTTAATGTTACTTTAATTTTTATACTCTTCCAACTGAGAAATGAATTGTGGTCCACAAGTCAGAATGTATTTTCCCAAAATCGTATCCGAAGTGTGGAGCAGTTGCCGTGCCGGCCTGCAGAAGCCTGTCTGCTCGTTCTGTGCCTGCGGCAGAGACTCTGGAGCGTGGTATTAATATCACTGGTTTCAGTGCTGTGACCCAGTTATAACAGTGTCATCTCTAGGGGATGTGTCCGAGGTTACCGCAGGATTGCTAAGAACACAGCTCTCATCAGCTGTATGCTGAGTAGAGACTGCGCCACACTGGGAACAGCCCTTTCTCCCCTCTCAGTCCACTCACTTTGTCCCACTGCCTCCATCGGTGGGAGGATCCCAGTGGAGCCTGTTCATTCCTAGTCATTCATGCAGCAGATATTTATGGAAACAACTCCCACAAGCCAAATACTGAGCCAGGTGCTAGCAGTACTTTCCCATGTTCTTTTCATCACCCCTGATGCGTTCTGATGAGTAATTTGCTCTAAAACCCTAAACACAAAAGAGGCTTTAGGACGAGGAGGAAGGTGGTGGAGCTGAAGAAGCCCTCCCAGGCCTGAAGAAAGCCTCGCTTTGGGGAAGAACACCCCAGCAATAGAGGGAGAAGGAAAGCAGCCACTGAGAAAAAGGAAAACAGACTGAGTTCAGCCTGGGGCAAAGCAAGAAAGCATCCAACAGGCAGTTTCCAGTGTTCGTGTCCCAGTTAGGGTCACGGAACACTGAGCAGTGTAGGCAACTTTATACAGGCTCGCTGGTGCCGGCCTACTTTCTGGCAGTTCCTGCTATTTCTGCTATGGAGGAACGTGCCGTGAAAAGCAGCTTTTTGTCCTGAATCCTGACCACGCTGTTTCAGACTGTTAGCACTGTCCAGCGGACTTCAAAGTGGCTGTCACACATTCCACTGCTGTCTGCACATGGCCTGCTCTGAAAACACCAGTGTCAGGGTGCGGGCCCTGGTGTGAATGGGTCAGTTACACAGATGTAATCTCAAACAGTTCTCTTTTATTAAATCTTGACTCTGAGACTTACTTTCTTTTTCATCTCTCCCTAATTATAAACATTTTATGTCACCTGATTTGTGATTGTGGTTATAAATAAAAGTTGAAAGCATCTCATTCCTGTCTTATCTTTTGTTCATCCTTTGTATGCTGGGTTAATACAAAAAATTTGCTTTGCATTTCAATAAAAATTAATAATCCATGGAAAATATAACTCTCAGCTTACCTTATTTTTCAAGAATTTGTAAGCTAAATAGCATAATCATCTTAACAAAGTTAAATCAAGTCAATGAATAAGAGTACTAGTCCCTCGGACCTTCATGGGTTTGTTCTACCTTAGGCGTCAGCTTTTTAATCCGAGAAAGCACCTGGCTTCTAGGGTTGTCATGACTCGGCGTGCACGGATGCTCGGGGGGATTGAGACTCACTGGTCTTGTTGTTTCCCCTCAGGCAGTGTGTGCCGATGTAGAGAAGAGTGAGCGCGTAGTGGAATCTTGTGAGGCGGAAGTGAACAAATTAAGAAGACAAATCACTCAGAGGAAAAATGAAAAGGAACAAGAGAGAAGTAAGTTTCCTATTAATTTTACTCTTCAGTATCGGGAAAATGTGTGGTTTTAAACAGCAAATTATACTATAAATTACATAAATCCTCCTACTCTCATTCAGCCCCAAGGTAGGCTGTTTGGGAGCAGGCCTCCACTTTTCTTCAAGCTTTTTCGGAAGAAAAGTGCTGTTTTTCATGGTACCCTCCTGCAGTCTGACAGTGGAAGAAAAAGAAGGCCCCAGGTAGAAAGGCGCCCCAAGTCCGAATAAGTCCTAGGATGTGATTGATGCTGGCCGCACACACTGGCTGCTGTGATCTGTTTGCAGTGGGCGCACTGTCTCCACTAAGCCACCCGGCCTGCCCTGCAGGGGCTGGGTCCTGTGTTCACTCCAGCCACGCGAAGGCACCACGTAAATTCTTTTAACTTGATGTTTGGCTCGTAGTCAGGGTCACAACAAAGGCTTTAAATGTCTGTTTATTGGAAGCTGTGGATGATGGATACCATTACCCTAAAGGACCAGCTGGTTGAATGAGAATCAGGCCCAAGAATCTGTTAATCCCAGCGTGGTGACAGACACGTTGGCTATAATGCCACCAGATTCCGCGTTTGTAAGTCACATGCATAAAATGCATGGTGAATAGTGTAAAGTGTCAAAGAGAGACGGGTGTGGCCAACCTTTTCTAATTTAATAAAATATTTGGAAACCAATTAAAATGTAATTTATATTTCCAAGTAAATGATGACTGGTTCATTTCTTCTGTTAGAGTTTTCTAGAAATAGTCAGAAACGCAGATGGGTTTATGCACAAGAGCACAAGAATGTTAACCACAACTTTATAATTCTGAAATCTCAGAAACAACCCACTAAAGGAGCTGAACAAACGGCAGTAGAATAGTGAACGAGCTTGGTCTGTCTGTGTCTGTGCAGCCGTCGAAGTGGGTTTCCGACGACACGGGTGAGCCCAGGATAGTCTCAAGCAAAAACACTGGATATAAAATGGTGTAAAGGTGGTCTTAGCTATGTTTCAAATATATATATATATATACACACACACACACACACACACACACACACACACACACACATACACACATGTATACATACACACATACACACATATATATATACACACACAAAACACATACACCCAACAGGATGATAAAAGTGGGGTTCAGGAAATAAGTGGGGGCCTGACACCTAAAGTTTACATTTTTTTAAACCCCAAATCTTGTGATCTTTTCACCAAAATTCTAAGTGTTGTCTGGGTGATAGAATTGTGGAGAATTTTAATTTTCTCTGTTCTTTTCTAAATTTTGTGGAAGTATGTATCATTTTCATAATATAAAAAGTATAATTTGAAAAACTCAGATGTGGGTCTGTTTCAGAGCATTCATAAAAATGTGGTAAAATTTGGCCTAATACCTGGAAAAACTGGCCACCTAACAGAGGGCTGTTCAACTTTTAAGGAGAAAGTGGTATATGTGTGTACTGTGACAGGTGGCTATAAAGAAGTGTATTTGTCCCTGGCAGGCTAGTGGCTCAGTGGGTTAGAGCATCGTCCTGATATGCCAAAGCTGCAGGTTCCGTCCCTGGTCAGGGCACATACAAGAAGTAACCAATGAATGCATAAATAAGTAGAACAACAAATCGATGTTTCTCTCTCAAAAAGAGAGGAAGGTTTTTTTTGTGTTTTTTTTTAATGGTTTATTGATTTTTAGAGAGAGAGGAAGGAAGAGGGAAAGATTGAAACATCACTCAGCTGCCTCTCGCACACCCCATACTGGGGCATGTGTCCTGACCGAGAATAGAACCTGTGACCTGGTGCACGGGACGATGCCCAGCCAACTGAGCCACACCGGCCAGGGGAGAAGTATGTTTTTGGATGTGAGATTTGTCAAGGAAAAAGCTCACATTCTGTTGAGTGCCGGGGGTGGTAAAACTGTTTTCTTCCTCCTGTGTCCGCACTGTCTTGAGCAGTCAGCAGCAGGTGAGGGAACTAGGATTTAGGGGTCAAAGACCTGCACTTGGAGTGTCTGGCCCACTTCTAGCTGTTCCCTTTGTGAAGTCACAACCTTTTTGAACTCTGGGTTTGGTTTTTTTTTTGCCTATGTAATGGAAACAATACCAGTAATGATGCTAGTACCTCAGAAGACTGTTTTGAAGCTTAAATGAATGTATATGAAAATATTTTGTAAATTATGAAGTACTATGCAAATGTAAAACAATTAATAGTAATAATCAATTTCACTGCTTTGTTGCTATTTTCCAGAACTGTCAGGTTGACTGTTTAATGCATTGAGATGCACAGCTGGGAAAATGCAGATAGTGTTACAGTTTTCTTCCTCTTTTCACCCAGGATTGCAGCAGGCGATGATAAGCAGACAGGTGCCACCTGAAAGTCTGGAGCCAGTGTTTAGCCCTCGGACGCCCTTCTCTGGGTTTGCAGCTGAAGGTAGAAGTACACTGGGAGATGCAGAGGCCTCTGATCCCCCTCCCCCTTATTCTGATTTTCACCCAAACAATCAAGAAAGTACTTTGAGCCATTCTCGCATGGAAACGAGTGTCTTTATGCCTCGACCTCAAGCTGTGGGCTCTTCCAATTATGCCCCCAGCAGTGCTGGACTGAAGTATCCTGGACGCGGAGCAGACCTTCCTCCTTCCCAAAGAGCGGCTGGAGACAGTGTGGAGGAATCAGACGACAGTGATTATGAAAATCTGATTGACCCTACAGAGCCCTCTAATAGTGAATACTCACACTCAAGGGATTCTCGACCCACGACACATCCCGACGGGGGCTCCAGGAACACTCAGACCTCCCAGATTTAACAAAACAAAAGAAACTCTCCACTTAGCACTGTTTTCTTAATCACTTATTGAGAGAGTTTTTTGAGGATTTGATCTGGAGGGAGGACTGCTGGACTCCCCAGAGTCCGGGGCACAGAACGGGTAGGGGCCTCGCACCCACAGGGCCTCACCTTTGGACGCCGTGGGAGGTGTCATGACAGAATCATTAAGATAATCAAATTGTCCTAATTCTGGTGCGATTCATGGATATACTGGTAAATTTAGGCAAAGAGAAACTTATCAACATAGTTTCTGTTCTTTAAAATACATTGGAAATCAGAGACTAAGCACAATTAGTCTATAAATGTTCTGTAAATCAAAACTTACCTCTTGCACTATCATGCCTTGAAATTTACTTTCTCAAAGGGAAACGAGTTTAGCAGCAGCCTTCAAAGAACCTTCTTTCTATGATGAGCCAAATTCATCTTTGCCAGAAAAGAAATTTTGATAATTCCAAGAAGCCTGATTGGAACAAATCGGATGTACCTTCTCTTGTCTGCATGACTTTGTAAGATCAAAAGAGAGGGCTTTGTTTTAACCTTTTTCTACTAGCCCGATATGTATTGTCACTTAAAATGGTTGCCTTTAACAGAAACGTAGAAATACTAATTACCAGTAAGTAATCATCCAAATAAGTATGTCATAAAATAAACTACTTATTTTTCTCTTGTGAAATTACAGTGACTGCTGTGTTGCGCCAGCCGCACTTACGGTCTCTGTTCTGGTCTTAGGTGAAGGACGCAGCAGGGGGTCACAGCAGGGGGTTCTGCTCCAGACCCGAGTTCTGTGTGGACAGACTCCGGACAGAGCGGATTCAGCTGAGTTCACGTGTAAGGGACAGAACTCACTTAGATCGTCTGCCAGGTCCCACTGTTAGTTTTATTTGTGGAGGAAAGATTTGATAAGCTCTCTGAGAGTCCTGGTGAATAAAGATTTATTTTAAGTCTGAATAACCATACTTTTTTTAAGCTGCCATTTGGAGGGTAATTGTGGAATGTGTAGAGCCTTCCTGTTGGGGTGCACCTATGTTTTTATTTAATTCCTGCTTGTTTTCTAGTTTTGCCCAGAATGTGTGAAACCACTAACGACGTTCATGAGCATTTTAGGCTCCTGGTTTGGGAATGACAAGACCCGCCGCCGTGTGTGACGAGGTCAGCCCACGAGAATGCCTGGGGACATAACTGCCTTGCCTTTGGACTAGTGCAAACCTGGAAGAACAAGGAGCTGTCAGAGAGACTTGAAACCCAGGTTTTGAAAACGTAGTCTCATTGTGTAGGAGGGACGTTTCCTCGCTGAGCTCCAGTTTCAGGACTGAGTTAGACACTGGGGACTGCAGAGTGAAACGCTGACACTGCCGTCCTTGGTGCCCGTTCTTCAGGGTCTGCGTTTTCCTCTCCGTTTCGCTGGCCTCGGGCCGCTGCCACGCTGCGGCCGTGTTCCCGTTTGATCAGCTCCCGCCAGTGGCCTCAGCACCCGTGTGGATTTTTTTTAAAGTGCCATTGCCATCTCTGTTCATGTTTTGACATTCAGGAATATATTTTTATTTTATGCCATACTGAAACCTACAATGTATATCTGACAAAGCAGTTCAATGTGACAATAAAAACTTATTTAATCATGGCGCCATTGTTTTGATGTCTGTCTCAGCACCCACAAGGTCTTGCCTCAGTTTACCCGTTCTGGCAGTGCTTAGTAGACTTACTGCAGTTTTTAAAGGGCATCAGAGTTCATCTCCACATAGATTTTTTTGTGAGACTGGTCTCAGGAGAAATCCAAGAACACAACTTACTAAAACATTTCTGTTGATTTCGAGGAGAAAGTGGTGAGTATCGAGTGACCAAGAGAACTGGGTATCGGTGGAGGATAAAATCGAATCTTAGGACGTTCCCAGAAGGCACCTTCCACGTAAGAGCTGATCTCGTTGGAAGAGACTCCGCGGCCCGGATCGCCGAACGAGTGAGAGGCGGTAGATTGGGGCGCTCTTCGAGTGAGGGTCCCAAGATTCCCGGGGTCGCCTTGGAATGGGGATCTGCTGGCTGACGTGGATTCTGGGTTCCCTGGGAGCCGTTTCAGGCGCGTGATGTATCTCTTCCCAAATCCAAGGTGATGGTCTGCTTTCAGCAGGATTTCTAAATGTGGATTGCAGCCTTTTAAGATTCTACACTACGTCTCTAACTGTTTGGAGAAAAGAAGACTGGATTCTTTTGACTTGGAAGTCTGGACGTGCTTGATTACATGTTGTAACTGGGTTTTTTGGAGAAGGATCAAAACCTAAAGACAGAAATCTCATCCCCACACATTCAGACCCTGAGGATATATATTTTAAAACTTCAGACACAGTGGGGAGCATTGACAATAACGCTTTAATAAAAAGGTTTACACAGACTGTCTTGTGAATCCATACTTTAAGGCGGTCAAGTCTCGGGGAATGTAAAATAAAAAGGCAGTAGAAGTAATGGTCATGAACTGTGTTCCGGATCTGGTTTGCCTCGACTGTAGGTCTCATTTCAGTCACTAAAAGATCTTCCCTCTTTTACAAGGTTCCGCTTCATTCTTTCCCACAACAAACCTTAACTCTGCTGGACAGAGCGCCTGGAGGCGGCTGGTTCTGCAGATGTGGCACTCATAAATGATGGAGAATGTTTATTTTCAACTTTACGACAGACAGGTTGGGGGAACGTTCTGGGAGTTGGCTTCACTGCCTTCCTTTTTACAGCGATTTTTGTGGTTCCTAAGTAAGACAGGAGAGTCAGGACATAGAGTACATCCAAATTGGGTTACTCGGGGTACTCTGACCCCCAGAGGTAGGAGGAGGGGCAGCTTCTAGCACTGAGGTCATCAGAGAGGTGTCCCCTTGGATGCCAGATGCTACCCAGGATCCCGAATGTTGTGCTTCAAAGGGGCCTTCTATTTGTGCAGACTCAGCAAGAGAAAGTTCATGACAGCCTTGTTCTAGTAGCAAAACCCTGGAAATTGATGGTAATGATGGCAGAAGGGTTGGCTCTTGTTACACCCACAGAAGAAATAGACTGCAGCCACTGTACATGTTGAGTCAAAAAGATTTCTCGACATGGAATGATGGTTTCTAGGTACCAGGAGAAGAAAGCCTGGTTTCTAAACAGGACATAAGGTATGACCTGATTTTTGTTGGGGAAACATTGTATGTAACGTTGCAGTTTATAGAACACCATCTGGAAGGATATTCACCAGAGTGTTAACAGTGTTGTCCCTGGGTCATGGCAATGCGGTGATCTTTCTTTTCCCACCGTGTATTCGCATTTTCTCATTTTTCTGCAATGTGTTTGTATAAGGAAAGACTTCAGAACTGGTGGGCCGTTGGCTCCGTGAATTATTTCATGCACACTACCCTGGAGGAGATTCTGGAAATATTCTTGACTCTTGGGGTCTCTTCCCCACCCCACTTCAGTCTTTTAGATTTGTAGGCAACCTAAGACCAGCCTTGCTGCTGCCAACTTCCCTGTGTTCATGCTTGTCTTGTTTCCAGATGAAACCATATGCTTCGGTTTTGCTCTTTATTGACACAGATTTTTTTTTTCCTTTATTGATTTTAGAGAGGAAGGGAGAGGGAGAGAGAGAGAAACATCAATGAGAGAGAACATCGATTGGCCGTCTCCTGCATGCCCCCCACTGGGGATCGGGCCCACAACCTGGGCATGTGCCCTGACTGGGAATTGATCCGGCGACCTCTTGGTGCATGGGTCGACGCTCAACCACGGAGCCACACCGGCTGGGCTGATTTTTTTCCCCCTTTTAATCTAGAGCCAAGTCAACTTCTCTTAGTTTGGAATCCATTTCCTAAATTTCTAAGAAGCACTTAAGAAATGCCTTCTGAGGTTGGAAGTGATTCAAAATTGGAGCAATCATTGACGGTATTTCTCTCAGGCAACAGTGCCTACTACAAAATGGAATTTTGGAGTCTTAAAATACAGGAATGATTTCCTTGATCTTGCAGATAACTCTGCAAGGTTGTGTGTTCTGCTTTCTCGTGTTCCTTAGTACGGTGTATTAGAAGGTGTAGACTTGTGATAGTCCAGTCCACACACAAACAAGTCTGGGGAGTATTTGATTTCAAAGCAAATATAGGCTTGCTTGGAATGTTTGCTGTGGCCAGCCAATTGTGGGCACTGCTTGGTAGAGCTGGGGACCGTTAGCCATTAGTCTTGACTGATTAGAGACAGATGTGGTCTAGCTGTACTAAAATGTGGATCATCCAGAAGACCTTTCAGACAGCTTTGGGCTGTGGAAATGTGGGAGGAATTCAGGGACAGTAAGTAACCACTCTAGAAATAATAAGGCCAGGGTAGATCCCTGGCACATGAGTGGTGGGAAGTTAAGAGGGAGATTTTATACAACTTGAATTCTTAAAAAGTTCTCTATCTCCTCAGTCTGTCACAATCCTACTCATGGTTTAAAGCCCAGCTGCAATGTCCCCTTTAGGAAACCTTTCTGATTTCCCGGGGAGGGTTGTGCAGCCTCAGTACCTTTGGCGCCTTGCACGTGACTTAGCACCCAGGACATTGCACAGAGTTAACATGTCTGCCTCAGTGGGATGTGCCGCCCTCGAGGGCGGGAAGAGCATCCCAGAATTCCCGGCGCTGGCACAGGCTGGCACAGAGGGGGTGTCAGTACACGCTTGCTGCTTGGGTGTTGAATGAATGGAGAGGGACCCAAATAAAACTGCCCCGTCGATATACTTGTTCCTGAAGAATCAGGCCGTAAGAGAAAGATTATCGTCTGGAGAGGTTATTCGAAAGAAGTTTGGCTTCTTGGGACTGCCCTTGTACTGAAAACCTTGGTAAAGGACTGCTGGACCGAGGCCTGCTGGGGCCAGGCTGCAGTTCACACGGAGGCACACGGTCAGTGTTGTGTTCGTAGGGGCTAGAGAAGGAGTGGGAGCAGGACCAGTTCAGGACCAGCTCCGCCCTGTACTGGCTGTGTGATCTTGCGAAGTCTCCTAGCCTTAGGACCTCCATTTTCTTATCTGTAAAATGGGCTTGAGGGTGATTCTGCTTGTCCTGAGGGTGGTTGAGGGAATTGCTGAAAAACAAAAACACCTTTGTAATCTGTGAAGCACCACAGAGGCCATCACCCTGCATCGGGCCAGACTTCATTTTACTCTCTTCCTAGGTAAAGTGCCCTGAAGAGTTACACGCAGTCCCCTGGAAGAGCCTGGAAGGGCCTGGAAAGCAGTCCCGTGAGTATCATTTCTCCCAGCGATTGGGTTTTCCTCCAGGGTCAGGATGGGCTCTGCCAGCCACGTTTGAACCAAAGCCTGGTGCGCACAGCACGGCCTGCGGCAGCAGGACCACAGATGCCCACGAAGGAAATGGACCGTCACTCAGCACAGCCACCTTCTACAAACAGCAGTCGTTCCCGACTTCATCCTTTGGCCACTCTGGAAAATTATTTGTGACTTTTACTTGGGCAAACAAGTGTGAGTGAACCTTAGAAAATTAAGATTGGCAAAAGGTCTTTTCCCCTTTAAAAAAGTTGGAGCCTATTGTGATGTTCTAGAAAGTTGTCTGCATTGGCATTTGCTTGGTGTGCTGTGAGAGCAGGAAGATGACTTGACAGCGACCAAGGCCACAGTCATCTCTGGTGTGTGAGTTTGAGATAGTTACCAGCACGCATTCAGCGCTCAGCTGTGTCTGATTTCATCATCCCCAGACCGACCGAATTCATGCTCAGAATCATTCCTCTGAGCATGATTCATTGTTACATTCTTTTTTTTATTTTATTTTATTTTATTTTATTTTATTTATTTTATTTTATTTTATTTATTTTTTATCCTCACCCGAGGACACTTTTTTTTTTTTTTTTTATCCTCACCTGAGGACATTTCTCCATTTTTTGTTCAGACAGAGTGGGAGGGAGAGAGAGGAAGAGAGAGAAACATCGACGCGAAAGGGACACATCAAGTGGCTGCCTCCCGCACGACCAACCAGGGCCGGGGACAAACTACAACTGAGGTACATGCCCCTAGCGGGAACCGAACCCGGGTCTCTCTGGACCGCAGGCCGACGCTCTAACTGCTGAGCCAAACTGGCCAGGGCCCGAGGACAACTTTTTTGCATTTATGTTCAGATAGAGCGGGAGGGAGCGAGGGAGGAAGAGAGAGAGAGAAACATCCACGTGAGAGAGACACATCGAGTGGTTGCCACCCACACGACCCCAACCTGGGCCAGGGACAAACCGCAACTGAGGTACATGCCTCTAGCGGAAACCGAACCCGGGACTCTCTTGTCCACGGGCCGACGCTCTAACCACTGAGCAAAACTGGCCAGGGCACATTCTTTTTTTTTTTTTTTTAATTGATTTTTTAGAGAGAAGAAGGGAGAGAGAGAGAAACATCGAGGTGCAAAATACATCAATCGGCCGCGTCCTGCACGCCCCCTACTGGGGATCAAGCCCGCAACCCAGGCATGTGCCCTGATCAGGAAATCGAACCAGGACCTCTCAGTCCATAGGACTTTTCTCAATCCACTGAGCCACACCGGCCAGGCTTTTATGTTCTCTTAAAACATACTCCTAACATCTCTTCACTCACTCCTAAGTGCTTCTGTGGATATGCCTAAAAAGTAGGACATTTTCTTACACAATCATAACACCACTGTCATCCCTAATGAAATGAATAATTTCTTTTTTTAAAAAACGTATCTTTATTGTTGACTGTATTACAGATATTCCTTCTTTTTCTTCTATTGACCTCCTCCTCCCCACTCCTGCCCCCCCTCCTGCCTTTCCCCACACTGTTGTCTGTGTCCATTGGTTATGCATATATGCATATGAGTTCTTTGGTTTATTTCTTCCCACCCCCCCACCCCCC
The DNA here is from genome assembly GCA_030848825.1 of Tadarida brasiliensis. NCBI lineage: Eukaryota > Metazoa > Chordata > Mammalia > Chiroptera > Molossidae > Tadarida > Tadarida brasiliensis. The sequence continues at coordinate 2,959,905 of CM061271.1, forward strand.
TTCCCTTTGAGGTTTGTCAGTCTAACAACCAATTTGTACTTCTTAATCCCTTCACCTTTTTCACCCATTCTCCCAACCCCCCTCCTACTGGCAACCAACAAAATGTTCTCTGTATCTATGAGAATGTTTCTGTTCTGCTTGTTCATTTTGTTTGTAGATTCAATTGTCAATAGATATGTATTTATTGCCATTTTGCTTATTCATATTTTTTATCTTTTTCTTCAAGAAGACCCTTCAACATTTCATTTAATAATGGTTTGGTGGTGATGAACTCCTTTAGCTTTTCCTTGTCTGGGAAACTCTTTATATGGCCATTGATTCTAAATGACAGCTTTGCAGGATAGAGTAATCTTGGTTGTAGGTTCCTGCTTTTCATCACCTTGAATATCTCTTGCCACTCCCTTCTGGCCTGCGAAAGTTTCTTTTGAGAAATCAGCTGACCGTCTTATGGGAGCTCCTTTGTAGGTAACTAACTGGTTTTCTCTTGCTGCTTTTAAGATTCTCTCTTTGTCTTGAACCTTTTGCATTTTGATGATGATGTGTCTTGGTGTGGGCCTCTTGGGGTTCATCTTGTTTGGGACTCTGTGCTTCCTGGACTTGTATGTCTGTTCCTTCACCATGTTAGGGAAGTTTTCTGTCATTATTGTTTGTTTGTTTTTCTTTATTTATTTTTACCCTCACCTGAGGACATTTTTGCATTTGTCTTGAGATAGACCAAGAGGGAGAGAGGGAGGAAGAGAGAGAGAGAAACATCGATGTGAGAGAGACACAGCGAGTGGCTGCCACCCACACAACCCCAACCAGGGCCAGGGACAAACTGCAACCGAGGTATGTGCCCTTAGCGGGAACCGAACCCAGGCCTCTCTGGTCCGTGGGCCAACGCTCTAACCACTGAGCCAAACTGGCCAAGACCTGTCATTATTGTTTCAAACAGGTTTTCAATTTCTTGTTCTCGCTCTTCTCCTTCTGGCACCCCCATGATGCGAATGTTGGTACACTTGAGGTTGTCCCAGAGGCTCCTTACACTATCCTCATTTTTGGGGGGTTCTTTTTTCTTTTTGCTGTTGCTGATTGGGTGTTTTTTGCTTCCTTATATTCCAAATTGATGGTTTGTTTCTTGGCTTTACTTACTCTACTATTGAATCTCTGTAAATTATTCTCTGTTTCAGTTAGTGCCTCTTTCGTTTCTGACTGGTCCTTTTTTACGCTCTTGAGGCCCTTACTAAGATCATTGAAGTTCTCACTAAGTTCATTGAGTATCCTTATGAGCAGTGTTTTGAACTCTGCATCTGTTAGATGGCTTATCTCCATTTTGTTTAGTTCTATTTCTGGAGTTTTGTTCTGTTCTTTCATTTGGGACATGTTTCTTTGTCTCCTCATTTTGGCTGCCTCCCTGTGTTTGTTTCTATGTATTAGGTAGAATTGCTATGTCTCTTGGGCTTCCTAGGGTGGCCTATTATAGTAGGTGTCCTGTATGGTTCAGTGGCACAGCCTCCCAGGGAGGGTCCTTGAGCTGGACCCTCAAGGTGCACCCCTCGTGTGGACTTTACACTATTCACTTGTAATTGAGTCTTGATTGCTGTTGGCACATCAATGAGAGGGTATTACTCAGGCTGATCAGCTACAAGGACTGGCTGTGCCCACTGACCACCGACCTCTGACTACCTTGGATGATCAGTTGTGTAGGGGCCCACCACACAGAGCAAGGCTTACTTCAGCAGGGCTCTGGTACCCACTGAGTCCACTCCTTGAGTGTGTCACTTGTGGAGGTGGTTGGGTGGTGGTGCTTCAATGTGGTCTGAAGCTGTCCACTGGGCATGCTGGCTCTCAGGCCAGGTCAGCCACTGCCTGTGTTCTACCCAAGGCCACCAGGCATAAGCTACAAAGCTGTCTGCAGATGGCTGCTTCTTGTGCTGGACTTGGAGGTGCCCAGGTGAAACCAAGTTGTGAACCAAGGCTGGCTGCTTCTAGTACCAGGCCTGGGGCCACTTAATGAGAGATATGAGGCTCACTAAGACCAGATGCTGCTTGTTTGAGAGAATTTAGGAAAATCTGAAGCAGGATCCAAGACAGGCCAATCCTATAGTAAAGCAACTGGTAACAGCTTGGGTGGGCCTGAAAGTTGGGTGGGGCTAGGCCTCGGGGAATCACAAGGGCAGGGCAAACAGTGTGAGCCAGGTTGCTGGAGTCTCAGATATAGCTTCTGTCTGCCGGCCTCGTGGGAGAAGGGCTCACCAAAGGAACAAAGGCCTCTGACAGCATGTTTGTCCAGGAGAAACCTGCCTCTTCAGCCCTCACCCTGATGCCAAACAATTCAGTTCTTCCCCGTATGTCTCTGGTACCTTTCGAGCTGCCTCCCCCACACTGGTGCTCAGAGGGAGCAAGTCCCAGTAAGTCCGTGTACAGGCCCTTTAAGAGGAGCTGCCTGGGGCTCCAGAAGCCTCAGCCTCCCTCAGCCTCTGTTCCCTCTGGTTTTTCCAGCCAGAAGTGATGGGGACTTCTCTTCCTGGCACTGGAACCCTGAGCTGGGCGCCTGGTGTGGGACGGGGACCCCTCACTCCTCAGGGAGGACCTTCCCAGCCGAAGTGTCCTCCTGATTTTTATCCACTCCACGTAGGTGTGGGACCAGCCCGTCCGCCTCCACCCTCCTCCCAGTCTCCATGTGGTTCTTCTTCACTTGATTTCAGCCAGAAGGCCGAGAAGCGACCCACGTGGTTATTCTTTAATCTCGTAGTTGTAGGACTTCCATTCAGCTCGATGTCCGGTGGTTCTGAACGATGGTTGTTCTATAGTTTAGTTGTCATTTTGATGTGGTTGTGGGAGGAGGCAATACCGCATTTACCTACGTGCCATCTTGACCGGAAGTCTGAATAATTTCTTAATATGATCTAGTACTGTGTCCACTTTCCGTTCTCCTTGGTTCTCAAAAATGCCTGTTTCCAGTGGGAGGGCCTCACTGTCCCCCTGTAATCCAGCAGTCGGTCTCGGCATCGTGCACAGGGACACAGAATGATGTCATGGCCCCTGATGTGACACAGTGATGAGCGCACTTCACCAGGAAGTGTTCTTACTGACTTCCCAGCTGAACGCACTTGGGTCCTTAGGCCTCAGGCACAAGTTAAACTATGTCATGAGGAAACAGACAGATCCAGGACATGGGACATTCTGTGGGGTAACTGGCCTGATTTCTTCAAAGAGTCTGTGTCAGGGGAAGGAGAAGGGGTGGGGAGGTGGAGGGATCATTCTGACTAAGAGATTATAGAAAACACAGCACTGACTGGCTTTGACTTTGGAAAAACTATACATCTGGGGATACCTGAATAGGGACTCGGTTACATGGTATTAGGAAATGGTTGTGAGATTTGTTAGGCACAAAAATGGTATTATAGTTATGTGAGAGAATGTCCTGATTTTTAGGAAATCCAGGCTGTATGTTTATGGGTGAAGGGTCACGATATCTCACCTTCAGATGGCACACAGACAGCGAGGGACAGTGTGGCGCAGGTGAGTGCTGCCGGGCCCGGGCCGCCTCCGTGAGTGCGCAGCGCGTGCTCTCCCCTCTTCTGCGTGTCTGAGAATTCACGGACTACAGTTAGGGGAGGACAGTGAGAGAACAGGGCTGATGAACCCTAGTCACCACTTCATAGGCAGGATGGTATTAAAAACATTCAATGACTGGTATGGAATATAAATTAATATAGAAATAATAAAAGTAATATCTTCTTGTATTCTTGAAATAACTGAACGATATTTCACATATAACAAAGGGGTATGAACTGTAGTATAAATTATTCATCATGTTATTCTAATAACTTCCAAGTCTTTTTTTGGTGTTTAGACATTGTCAGTGTGGTCTTTTGTCTGGGACAGCTGTCACTCGCTAAATGGCGCCCCAGTCTGGGCCATGACCTAACTTAGGAATTGCAGCAGACTCTTTGGTGGCGTTCTCACTAAACCTGCAGCCTTGAGTGGCACAGCCTCCGTGAGCAGAGTCACTGTCAATATCCGTCTTGCTTGGGACCCTGAGTCTCTCTCAGCTTCTACTAAGCCAGAGCACCTGCAAGTAGAATTTTTCTAGCCTTTTTTTTTTTTTTTAATATTTTTTCTTTATTGATTTGAGAGAGAGAGGAAGGGAGAGGGAGAGATAGAAACATCAGTGAGAGAGAACATCGATTGGCCGCCTCCTGCATGCCCCTCCCTGGGGATTTGGCCCACATCCTGGGCATGTGCCCTGACTGGGAATCGAACCAGCGACCTCTTGGTACATGGGTCGACGCTAAACCACTGAGCCACACCAGCCGGGCAAATTTTTCTAGCCTTTATCACTCTGAGGTTTTTATGTAGCTAACCTATTAGCAACTATCTTGAAAATACTTTGTTAGAATATCTCATAAATCAGCTAGATTTTATTACTTTTGTTTATTTAAAATCCACAGAGTTTGGCAAGTATCAACTAGTCTACTCTTGGGATTAAATAAATTGAAAGACACCAAAGTTTATTCTGTTTAAAACAGCAACATGTTGTCATGTAATTTATTAGGCAGGTCAGTGATTTTTTTTCTAGGAATTGCCACTTTGTTGTTTCAAAAGGCATCTTATGTGTCTCTGTTCTTCTGATACCTGTGCTCCTTTTCATGGTTTCTTTATCAGTTCTGTATGTTTGATCTGTTATTATTTTATCAGCTTCAATAACCAAAACATTTCCTTCTTGTAGAACCAACGCATCCCTTTGTCCATCGTATCTACACTTAGTAGCCATCGTGGTTACCAGATCAATCATCAGAGAGAGAGAGAGACCACATAATTTTATGCCATATTCACATAACTAATATTACAGTATATTGTTAAAATTGTTCTAATTTATTATTAATTATTGTCATTAATCTCTTCCTGTACCTAATTTATAAATTAAACTACCATAGGTACGTGTATATAGGAAAAAACATACTATATAGAAGGTTTAGTACTATCTGTGCTTTCGGGCATCCACAGGGGGTCTTGGAACGTATCTCCCGTGGATAAGGGGGACAGGGAAGTGTTCTGAGAAATGGAGTCCTTAAGAGATCGTGCGAACATCATAAGTGCACTTACACAAACATAGATGATACAGCTTATTACACACCTAGGCTCTATGCCATGCAGGGGTGCGGAACGTCTGGCCCATGGGCCATATAAGGTCTGAGAAATCAATACCAGCTAACATCACACGCCTCACCAAATTAGCCTGACCAAATAAATATAGCAGGCTAATTTTTAAGCTGATAATTTTGTATGGCCCGAGAATGCTATTATAAATATCCAAATGGACCTTGGCAGAAAAAAGGTTCCCCACCCCTATGGCATGGCTGTTTGCTCCCGGGCTACAGGACTACACGCCTACACGCCTGGACAGCCTGTTCCCGTGCAAAACTCACACAAGAGTAAACCAAGCACATGATACAATGTTGCAGTCACAGGTGTGGTGAACACAAGATACATGAGGCTGCTAGCAGTGTCTATGTATGTCATGCAGCCTACTGACTTAACAGCAAACACTTTTCTTAATAAGTAGAAAGAATACACTCTAAAACAGTAATGAAACAGCCTGGTACTGGCACAAGAACAGGCATATAGATCAATGGAACAGAACAGAGAACCCAGAAATTGATCCAAGACATTATGCTCAATTAATATTTGACAAAGGTGGCAAGAGCATACAATGAAGTAAAGAAAGACAGCCTCTTTAATAAATAGTGTTGGGAAAATTGGACAGCTACATGAAAAAAATGAAGCTAGACCACCAACTTATATCATACACAAGAATAAACTCAAAATGGATAAAAGACTTAAAGGTGACTCATGAATCCATAAAAATGTCAGAAGAAAATGTAGGCAACAAAATTTCAGACATCACACGCAACAGAATGTTCACTTAGATACAACACCTAAGGCAAGAAAAACAAAGGAAAAAAATGTATAAATGGGACTACATCAAACTAAAAAGCTTTTGCACAGCAAAAGAAACAACCACCAAAATGGAAAGGGAACCCACTGTATGGGAGAGCACAATTGCCAACGATACATCAGATAAGGGGTTAATTTCCAAAATATATAGAGTACTCATACAATTCAACAAAAGGAAGGCAAAGAATCCAATTAAAAAATGGGCAGAGGGCCCTGGCCGGTTTGGCTCAGCGGTTAGAGCGTCGACCCACGGACCGGAGAGGCCGGGGTTTGGTTCCTGCTAAGGGCACATACCTTGGTTGCAGTTTGTCCCCGGCTCCAGTTGGGGTTGTGTGGGTGGCAACCACTCGGTGTGTCTCTCTCGAATCGATGTTTCTCTCTCTCTCTTCCTCCCTCTCTCCCTCCTACTCTATCTCAGGATAAATGAAAAATGTCCTTGGGTGAGGATAAAACAAATAAAATGGGCAGAGGACCTAAATAGACACCTCTCCAAACAGGACATACAGATGCCCAAGAGACATATGAAAAAATACTCAACGTCACTAATCATCAGAGAGATGCAAATTAAAACAACTATGAGGTGTCACCTCACACCTGCCAGAATGACTGCCATCAAATCATCAAACAACAAGTGCTGACGAGGGTGTAGAGAAAAGGGGACTCCAGTACACTGCTGGTGGGAATGCAGACTGGTGCAGCCACTATGGAAAACAATATGGTGTTTCCTAAAAAATTTAAAAATGGTACTGCCATTTGACCCAGTGATCCCATTTCTAGGACTCTATCCTAAGAAGCCTGAAACACCAATCAGAAAGAATATATGTACCCCTATGTTCATGGCAGCACTATCTACAGTGCTAAGATCTGGAAACAGCCCAAGTGTCTATCAGTAGATGATGAGTGGATAAAAAAGCTGTGGTACATATACACAATGGAATACTATGCAGCTGTAAGAAAGAAAGATCTCTTATCTTTTTTTTTTTTTTTAATCCTCACCCGAGGACATTTTTTCATTTTTTGTTCAGATAGAGTGGGAGGGAGAGAGAGGAAGAGAGAGAGAGAGAAACATCGACGTGAAAGGGACACATCGAGTGGCTGCCACCCGCACGACCAACCAGGGCCGGGGACAAACTGCAACCGAAGTACATGCCCTTAGTGGGAACTGAACCCGGGTCTCTCTGGACCGCAGGCCAACGCTCTAACCGCTGAGCCAAACCGGCCAGGGCAGATCTCTTATCTTTTGACACGACATTGAGCAACCTGGAGAGTATTATGCTAAGCGAAATAAGCCAATCAGAGAAAGACAAATATTACATAATCTCACTTATTTGTGGACTATAATGAACAAAATAAGCTGATGAACAAAATAGACCCAGAGACATTGTAGTAGAGTGCAGACTGACAAACATCAGAAGAGGGGGACGGGTGGGGAGAGGGAAGAGATGAACCAAAGAACTTACATGCATGTATGCGTAACCAATGGACACAGACAACAATGTGGGGGGGCGGGGAGGATCGGGAGGAGGGTGTCAATGGGGGAAAAAGGAGAAACATCTGTAACAAAAACAAACTAATAAAAATAAATAAATAAAAATAAAATAGCAATGAAAGTACAGTTTAGTAAATGCATAAGCCATAGCACAATCATTCCTTATGACGATCAAGTATTACATACTGTACATAATTGTACGTGCCATACTTCTGCATGACTAACAACAGGCTTGCTTACACCAGCATCACCACAAACAGGTGAGGAATGCTTGTGCTGTGATGTTGTGATGGCTGTGATGTCACTAGGCCACAGGAATTTTCAGCTCCATCACCATCTCATGGGCCCACTGTCTTATACGCGGTCTGTCACTGACCAAAACGTGGAAGGCTCCTGGCTGCAGCGGGAATCACACAGTCTGTGGCCTTTCAGGTCGGATTCTTTCACTTTGAAATGAGCATGTAAGGGTCTTTCGTGGCTTCATAGCTTATCTCTTTCTCTTTGAAGTGCAGAATAATATTCCATTTCATAGATGTACTAGTTCACTTATCCATGGTGACCAGTAGTTTTGTGACAGAGTGTGCAAGGGAGGGAAGTGAGGTGGGCAAGGCCCACTGGTGCTAGAACTTGGAGGCCTTTTCCACAGGGCACGAGTGGACTGGGCCTTGTCCAGTAGGTGCAAGGAGCCGACGGGGGATAGTCAGTTTGAGGGAGTAATGTGGGTTGGGTCCTGGTTTGAGGAGACCAGGCCTGAGACCACACATGGACCAAGTCACTAGGTGTGGGTTCCATCACTTAGCTATGCAGTCTTCCGAGCCTCAATTTACTCAGCCTTAAAATGGCCTGGTGCTAATACTCAGCCTCGCCTACATCACAGGGTTGCCAAGAGAATGGCCTGAAAAGATCCAACAAAGGGCTTTGTGCGTTGTTCTGCACAAAGCCCAGACGGAATTGTTAACCCCGTAAGCCCGCTCCCTCCCCTCCTCACACTCTCTTCTCCTCTGGTTATTTAGATGAATGCTACGCTAGTTTATGGGGTTTTTGGGGGGTCAAAACCCAGAGCAGATTTCCTTCCAAGAGGAGAGAGAGATGGAGTGTCTCCCACTCAGCTGGGGACTCAGTCCACCGGAGGGTTTTCTCTTTGTCCCTCTCCACCTGAGGTCAGTGGATGTTTCCTGAGCCTCTCAGAACAGGAGAACAGCAAGGCCTCTGCCATCAGACAGCCAGGGCCTCCATTCCCCAGCCAGCCCCTCGCTCGGGCTGGCAGTCCCACCCTTTTCCTCCTGTTTCAGCAACTGCACGTACTGGCTGAGAGGTCGAAAGTTCCCAAGGGCTTGGGCGTTCACTGTGCATGGATGGCCTGGGCATTCCTGGCACTCACAGCCCCTGTGTGCGCCAAGCAAAGCTCCGCGGTCTTCCTCCTGTTGACGTTTGTCAAAGTGCCTCCAGGTGCTGAAGTCCCGTGGGACCAGCGGCATTTACAAAGCGAGGGTGAGTTTCCCGGAGAGTAGCCACGAGTTAGCGTTTGCCAAGGACTTTCAGGTTTTAGCACTGAAATCCTACATCCTGGGAACTCCTCGAGATGCTTGGTTGCCCTACTCCTAGTCTAGGCTGAACTCAAGGCTCCAAATGACATTTGAGGGAAGGTGACTGTGCAGGAAGTGCCCTGCCCGCTGGAACAGCCTGTTCTTCCCTGGGAGAAATTGGCAAGGCCTAGCAGCATCCTGGGCCCCTCCATGCTCGTAAAACACGACGTTGAATTACTCACTTGCAGGCTGTGTAGGCAAGAAGAAATGAGCACACCTGGGTCCAGTTAAAGCAAAGCCCAAGGTGAGAAGTCCAGCGAGGTGGTTATGGAAGTGACTACAATGGTCCTGGCCACCAGGGGCTGTCTTAAACCAACTCCACGCAGTCGGGACCATCTCATCTGCTGCGTGGTGTTCCGTGGTGTTCCGTCGAGGGCCTTTCTGTTCTTCTTTCTGAGAGGGGGCACTATCTCTGCCCCCACCCGACTGTCCAGGCCATCAGTTCTAGTCCAGCTGGCAGGAGGCCCTGCCCATTCAGCCCCACTTCTCTCCTGAGCTCCCTCTCCCAGGGAAGGCCTCCTGCACAAACACTCCGTGACCAGTGGTGATGGAGACACCACCATGGAGTGACGACCTCGGGCGGGGGCTTCCTGACCACCTCTCCCAGCCTTTGGAATTAGAATGACCTGGGTTTGAATTCCTTAACTGTATGCCCTGGGGCAAGTTACTCAGTCTCTCTGAGCCTCATCTGTAGGTGGAGAAGGGCAGTAATACCTTCCCCACCTACAGGTGAGTTATTGTGAGGATTCAGTGAAAGAGAATGTGAAGGCCTGAAAACAGCCTGGAAGAAAGCAAACACTGAAACTGTGGCTGCTGCTGTCTGGAAACTCCTCCATCCCAGACACAGACACAGGAATAGGTCAGAAAGCGCTGGTGGGAGCTTTTGCATAGATGAGGCCCCACGGGGGAACTGAAGGCCATTGTGGGAAGTGAAGATCCTCGGGGCTCAGGTCCCACCTCCCTCCCTCTGCTGACTGCATGGGCCTTTGGGTAAGCTTTGGTTGGAAGGAAGCGGTCTCCTCACTAATCAGCATAGTCCTGAATCCACAGATTGGTCTAGCCCAGCACTGTGCGCTAAGCTTTCTGTGATGGTGGGCATGTCCTGCCTCCACACTGCCCAGTAGTGGCCACTGGCCACGTGTGGCTGCTGAGCACTTACAGTGTGGGCTGGAAAACTGAGTTTTAGATTTCATTCCTTTTAAACTCATTTAAATCTAGATGTGAAGAGCCACACACCATGTGGCCAGTGGCTGCTAAGTCAGGCAGCTCAGGGTGCTAAGCCCGATGTCCCCAAGAGGGAACTGAGGCAAGGGCAGCATTGTGACATGCCCCAGGTCGCAAAGCCTGTGAAAGAATCAGAGTCCAGGCCTCCTGCCTCCTGTCTCAGCTGCGTCTGCTCCAGACCACCGCAGACTCAGAGAAGGTTAGCCCCGCAGAGACCATCTCAGGCACCATTTGTCCCAAACTCCAATAAAAAGCAGGCTGGAGCACTGGCTCCCGAGCCCCCAGGGGGCTTGGCACCCAGCTTGGGAGCCCTGACTGTCCTCGGCTCAGCCTGCCATGCCCTTCGTGTGGTCCTGCACCACAGATGCAGACAGGTCAGAGTCGGCCGGTGACAGGACCTCACCTGGGCAGCTGTAGTCTCAGCGGCCCCTTTCCTGACTAGCACGCTACGCTACCCACCCCCTCAACCTTCCCTGCTGGGCCTGATCCAGGTGGAGGTCAGCCATGTCTCTGCAGCCTGTGAACACATCCCACCTGCTCACTCTCTAGGCCTGCCCACTCGGAGGCACCCAGGTGGAGGATCAAATTAATCCCCATTCTTTATCCGGAGGCTGGCACTCAAATTTCCACCCACCCAGGGAGAGTGGGCACAGAGTTCCGAGTGAGGCTGAGTGGCATCCAAGCCCTCAGGAGAAGGGGATGGCGGGAGAGATCTCTGGCACCTTTCTCTGGCCATCTGTGCCCAACCAAATCCAGTGTGAGTGTGCTTTGCCGCAGCTGATGCTGGGAAATCTTGCTCCAGGCACCTGGAGACCTGGTGGGACCAATTGTCAGCCCATTTCCTCTCCTGGGGGATGTGGCATCTTCTCTCCTTCCTCCCTATCTCTTTTTCTGTTTCCTTCTCTTTTGTTTGAGTAAATTTTTTAAAAAATATATATTTTTTATCGATTTTCTTTTTTTAATCTATTTTTTTATCCTCACCCGAGGACATTTTTTGCATTTATCTTCAGATAGAGCCGGAGGGAGAGAGGGGGGAAGAGAGAGAGAGAAACATCGATGTGAGAGAGACACATGGACTCGTTGCCACCCACACGACCCCAACCAGGGCCGGGGACAAACTGCAACCAAGGTACGTGCCCTTAGTGGGAACCAAACCCGGGACTCTCCAGTCCGCAGGCTGATGCTCTAAAGGCTGAGCCAGACTGGCCCGGGCTGATTTTCTTTTTTTTTTTTTAGAAAAGAGAGGGAGGAGGGAAAGGGACAGAGAAAAAGTTTGAGAGCAAAACATTGATTGGCTGCCTCCTGCACGCCTCCCACTGGGGATGGAGCGGGAAGCCCAGGCATGTGCCCTGACTGGGAATTGAACCAGCAAGGTTTTGGTGCACAGGATGACGCCTATCTGAGTAAATTGTTATCAAAGTGTAACACTTGCAGAAAAGGAAACAAATCATAAAGTCACAAAACAAACATACCTATGAAACCAGCACAAAAATAAGTAAAACATACTTGCCCCATAGAATGCCCCTCCCCAGCCCCTCCCAGCCATGACCCTCTTCAGACCTCTGGCTGGGAAGCACTGGCTGTTTGTGTCCTCTCAACATTCTTACGCTGAACCCCCAGCCCCCAGTGCTATGGAATTGGGGAGGGGAGCTTTGGTAGGTAATTCGGTTAGATTAGGTCATGAGGGTGGAGCCCTCCTGATGGGATTAGGGCCCTTAGAAGAGGAGCCGCTGCTATGGACGCGCAGCACGGAAGGCGGCTGTCTGCAACCAGCCAGAGGGCCCTCCAGCTGACCAGCCGCTGCCACCCTGATCGCAGACTTCCAGCCTCCAGACCGTGAGAAACACGTTTCTGTTGTTTATGAGCCACCCACTCCATGGTGTTCTGTTTCAGCAGCCCACGCTCACTAAGACACCCTGAATTAATTTTGTCTGTTTATAAACTTGTTTACTTCTTTCACTCAACATTATGCTTCTAAGATTCATCCAGGTTTTTGAGCACAGCAATTGTTCAACTGTGGATGGACGTTTCAGACTTTTCTGGGAGGGGGGTGCAGATAATGCAGGCTAAACGTCCATCGTGTGTTCGTGTTTCTGTCGGGTGTACATCTTCAGAGTGAATTGCTGGTCTCCCGGTGTGCAAGTGCTCAGCTTTACTAGATACAAAGTTTCCCCTGGCTGTCACCAGTTCACTCGTCCCAGGGCGCAGTATGAGCATTCCAGGGGCGCATGCTCCCCCCACTTGGTGTTGTCCTGCTGTCTGTTCAGCACATTTCAGCTCTTCTGGTTAGTGTGAGTGGGGTCACTGGGACTGGAAGTTGGGCTGCTGTGGGAGTTAATGAGGTTGAGCACTTTCGTGTATTTATCGGCCGAATAACTTGTTTTGTCAAGTTCCTGTCTGAGCCCACTTGTCACAGGCACACCTCGCTTCACGGCGCTCCGCTGAGGTGCTTTCTGCAAACTGAAGGCCAGACCCTCCACCAGCAAAAGGATTACCACTCACTTGATTGCGATGTGGTAGTCTGGAACCGAACCCACAGTATCTCTGAGGTATGCCTGGATGTTGTCTGCCTTTTTCTTATTGGTTTGTAACAATTTATACATAATTCCAGACATGAGTTTCAAAAATACATGTGTGTATGTCTGTGTGTATGAATATACACCTACATATAACCAAATATATTCTCTCTCCCACTTAGTGGCTTATATTTTTACTCTCTTAAAGGTGTTTTTTGCTGAACAGAAATTAAAATTTTTAATCTAATGCACTTTACTGATTGTTTTCCTTTATGGTTAAGTGTTTCTGCATTTTATTTAAGAACTTTTCAACTCTTCCAAGGTCATCAAAATTTTCTGCTGAGTTTTTTTCTAAAAGCTTTATTTTTTTTACTTTTTGTGTTTTGATTTTTGTATATGGTGTGAGGAAAGGGCCAACATTTTTGTATGTGTGTGATCTGAGGGTCCAAGTTGATTTTTCCTCTATTGAACATCCAGTTGACGCAGCACCCATTGTCACATTCCCATTGTCACATTCCCATTGTCACATTCCCATTGTCACATTCCCATTGTCCCGTTGGCCGTGAGTTAAGTGCGGGCCTATTTCCGAGCTCTTCCTTGTTCTAGTGGCCTGCTTATTGTAATGTAAGTTCATAAGAGCTGTTGATATCTGGTAGCATAAATCCTTGAGCTTTGCTCTCCTTGGACAGTCTTAGCTCTTTGCATTTCCATAAAAATGTTAGAATCAGCTTGTCGACCGCCACAGCCCCCAAAGCATCCTGCTGGGATTTGGATTGCATTGAACGTATCGGTCGATGGGGAAGAACTGACACCTCTACAATATGGACTCTTCTAACCCACAAACCAGGTGTATCCGTCCCTGTGTCTAGGTCTTTACTAACTTCTTGCAATACCAACTTGTGTTGTGATCAGTTGGTTGGAGCGTTGTCACATACACCAAAAGGCTGCGGGTTTGATTCCCAGTCAGGGCACACATCTAGGTTTCGGGTTCGATCCTGGGTCCGGGGGACGTACGGGAGGCAACCAATCGAGATTTCTCACTCACATAGATGTTTCTCTCTCTCTCCCTTCCTCTCTAAAATCAATAAAAACATCGTCAGGTGAGGATTAAAAAATTCTTTCGTTTGTAGAATCAACTAATTTTCTGGTGAGGTATTATGTTTTTATTTATTTTTTTGGTATGTGCCCCTAGCGGGAACCGAACCTGGGACTCTCTGGTCCACAGGCCGAGCTCCAACCGCTGAGCCAAACCGGCCAGGGCGGTATTATGTTTTTCAAATATCACTGGATTTAGTTTGCCAATAGTTTGCTAAGGGATTTTGCATCTGTGCTCATGAAAGAGAGTCCCTTGTAATTTTCCCTCCCTGCAATGCTCTCATCAGACTTTGGAACCCAGGTTATGTTGGTTTTACAAGATGAGGTGGGCAGTGTTCCATATTTTCTATCTTCTGGAAGAGTTTGCATGATTGGAGTTATTTCTTCCTAAATTGTTTGAAAGAATTCTCTGGTGAAGCCAAATGTGCCTGGAGTGTGTGTGTGTGTGTGTGTGTGTGCGTGTGTGTGAGTGTGTTTTCTACCCAGCTTTTCTCGTTGTTTTCAGTGGGAAAATTGGTCTTTTTGAAGGTACTGCATCATAGCTGAAAGCAGAATTCCCCACAGTCTCCTAAATTGAGTTTTGTTGCGAGTGCGTCAGGGCTGAAAGACAAGAGGCGAAGAGCTTGAACCCCAGGTCCACGTGCACCGAGCAGATGCAAGTCTGCACAGTGGGCTCCCACCCGCAGTCTTGGGCCCATGTGGAGAGCAGGGGGCAGCGGGACTGGGCAGAAGGGTCAGGGGCAATTGGGCCCATCAGACTAGAGAGTGAATTCTGGCTTAACAGTTGTACTCCTGGTAAGACCTTGAGCTAGTTTCCAAGCTTCTTGATCTGTGGCATAGGGACCATCCCTCCTACCTCACGGGGACGCAGTGGGAATTGAAATTTGGCTGATGCAGACGAAGTAGGTAGTACAGCCGGACACTGAGGTGGCTCAGAAGAAACAGATTGTGACGAAGTTGTTAAAATCACTGGGCCTCAGCCCTCAGCCCTCTGCCCTTTACAGACCACCGAGACCTGGGAGGGGTGTGAGGCTGCTGTCTGGCTGGCCCTGCTGTCAGAAAGAGGCTGGCCCCTTCCAGCCCATGGGGGATGTGCTGTCGGACCAGGACTCTCAGGCATGGCAGGTCAGGCTTGACCTCTGACCCCAACAGACACTGGGGCACGTGTCCTGCCTCTTCCAGACCAGGGTGGTGGAGCAGGTCCTGCTGGCTGAGCGCTCAGGTCCTGCCTCTGTGGGCGGCCTGGAACTTGGCCCTGTGGAGGAGATGGGACTAGTTGAGAGAGACCCTTTGGCTCAGCTGGGCTGAGTTCGAATGTAAAGCCAATGGCCTCGGGTCTGTGGGGCTGAAGTGTCCATTCCACGACCGGATGTTTCTCTCATCAGTAGCTCTCGCCCCTGCTGTCCTCTGCCATCTCTTGGGGGCCTTAGCAACATACCACACCTGGCCTCGTGTCTGGACTCTCACGTAGCTGGTCTAGAGTGGGACTGGGGCGCCTGACCTGGTGTGAGACCCACTGGGTGATCACCGGGGTTGAGGGGCCAGTCCACATCTGCACGGTCAATCAAATATGTGGTGGGTGAGGCAGGAGGGGCCCTAGGGACCCCCTGTCCAGCCCTCATCATACGGGGACACGGAGGCCGGGAGGAGCGCTCGGGCCGGTGATGACAGGGTGGCCAGCAGGCTCTGCCTCCTGCCCTGGCCACTCCGTGGTGGTGGCCTGATACAACATCCCCGTTTTAGAGAACAGCATGGCACTCAGCCGGCATCTGGGCCCTAAACCAGGTCAGGCCTGTGGGCGGAGCCCAGGTCTGGGTGACCACAGCTGCTGTCACTCCGGGCATGCCCACGGCTCGCCAGGCTCTGGGCACTTAACATGATCACACAGGTGGCATCATCCACACTGTGGTGATGATGGTGAGACCCACTTGGCCGAGGCCACGTGGGAGAAATCTTCTCGGCTTAGAGCCTGCGTGTGTCCTCTTAACCCTCCCGCCTCGGGAAGTCGGCCCCCTGCCCCCGTGAGGGGGGCGGGAGGGAGGGCTGCTCCCACAAGCCTTCGTCTCTGGCAGCCCAGGCGCCATCCAGTCCTCCGTCCAAAGAATTGGAAGAAATCCTGCCAAGCTTTAGCAGCCTGACCTCTGGCCATTTACATATTCATTAACACATGTCTGCCATTAGAGAAAATGATGGTCATTTGATGCCCATATGTTCCCTTTCAAAACAACAGACTGATGTTTACCCTCCAGGAACGAGCGGTTTCTAAAACAGACAGCTGAGAACGCAGCTCCCTGATTGGCAGGGAGACAATCTTCTAAATTAAAAAGGGCCCAACCCAGCCTGCCAGCCAACCACTGGGTCCTCTGTCCACAAGGCTGGTTAGGGCTCCTACTCGGACTCCTCGAAATCTGGGCATCATGAGGTTGGCTTTCTTTTAAAGGAAAATGTATAACTATGTTGGCAGGAAATGTGTCCTTCCACCGTTGGGGTGTAAAAAAAATGCGGCCCTGGCCGGTTTGGCTCAGCGGTTAGAGCGTCGGCCTGCGGTCCAGAGAGACCTGGGTTCGGTTCCCGCTAGGGGCATGTACCTCGGTTGCAGTTAGTCCCCGGCCCTGGTTGGTCGTGCGGGTGGCAGCCACTCGATGTGTCCCTTTCACGTCGATGTTTCTCTCTGTCTCTCTTCCTCTCTCTCCCTCCCACTCTATCTGAACAAAAAATGAAAAAATGTCCTCAGGTGAGGATTAAAAAAAAAAAAAAATGCTTCAAAGCACATGAGGCATCCTCCTTGATTCTCCCATGTGGCCCCATGGCTTCAGGGAGCCCCTGTGGCAAAGGAGAGGCCACAGGGCACTGGGCACCAGATCACAGGTGCCCATCCCAGCTTGGCCACCGACTGATTGCAGGACTTTGCACAGGCAGGCCCTTCCCCGCCTGGTGCCTCCGTGCCCCGCTGTCCGGGGAGGGACCTGGACCCCGGCATCCCCGAGCCTGGCCACCCGCCAGGATCACCTGGATTGCTCTGGTCCGTTGGCGTTTTAAGCTCTTTGGTCCCTTCTGAGCGCAGCCAGGTTTGGGAACTCCCGCTGAGCGCCAGTCCTCTAGCGGGGACCGTCCACACCTGGAGGAAGAGAGCAGCGCCCGTGGCTGCACAGTGCGTCTGACCTGCGAGCTCCGGCCCACTCCAGCCCCTGGCATGTTGTAATTACAGCAGGTCTGGTTAGTCCGTGGGTGGTACGCTCGGGATAATAACCATGGCTGATGTCTGTGAAGCCCTGACAGAGGGTCGGGCTCTTGCTGCACACGGTTTTCTTTCAGCCCTCGGAACAGACTAGGAGGCAGCTCCTGTTATCAGCCCTGTGTCCAGTTAAGGAAAGCACAAGACTGAGTAACTGGCAAGAATTAGGGTGTGGGACTCCTAAGTGGTGGAGCCAGGGGATGAGAACTCGGTCAGCTTGGCTCCAAGCCTGTGGCCTTAGCTACTCCATCATTCAAAGTCAGGGGCCGCCCCCAGAGGTGCACAGGGAACCCAGCCACAAGGTGACCTTCCCCAGAGCGGCACGCCCTTCCCGCTCCCAGCCTGGATGTCCCTGACCACCGTGTTTTACTGCCGTCCTGAAAGGTGTGTGGGGACCACTTCCAGTCTGCAACTGAACGACAATGACTAACTCCCTGAACATCCAGTTCCTTCTGAATGGGTCGGTCCCCACGAGCTGTCCCTCTCCCTGTGACTCTGAAAGAGATTGCTCTGGAAAACACCTGCTGCATGAATGGGAAAGGAGAGATGGGAGCCTGGTCACAGCACAGAGTCGTCAGAAATGGGCGCGTGGCTGTCATTTCCTGTCTCTCGGCCAGGCAGTTGTCGCTCGGCCGCATCCTGCCCTTGGTCCTGCACGTGGGCTTGGCAGGGCACCTCCGCTGTGCCAGCCACACAGGAGACCTTGTGCATGGCCAAGGCCCCTTCAGCTCCTTTATCAACCCTGGAAAGTTCAAGGAATCTTTGCGCCCGTTATTATTCTTTTTCTCATCTGATCTTTCCAGACCACAGGTAACCCAGCCTGGGCATAGGAGTGCCCCCAAATACCAATGTGTGTGGATACATGTGCCCTTGGGGAAGCAAGGAAGAAATAGCCACGGAAACACTTGAGGTTGCTGCCTCTGGGGGTGGGGGGGTGCTGGTGGAGCGTCAGCTTGAAAAACAAGAAGAGGCAAAACAGCCACAGCATCCCGTGCCGGTGGCCACGCCGTGGAACAAGAGGAGCCAGCATTCCAGAAGGATGGTCACGGATGTGCTAAATGTCTGAACACTGTCAGGCACACCCAGCCCCAGCTGCATTTGTCCCTCACCCACTTTGTCACGCATAGCTTGCAGAACGAAAATGTACGTGGGGACCGTCTGTCACAGGTGCTGCTCACTGGCCTTGACCTCGCAGGAAGGCAGGACACCGAGAGAGAGGAAACCTTTGATGTGTGTACACGACGAACCTCTTCTTTCCTGCCAACTTATTTCCCAGCGTGGTGCTGAATTAGAAAGCGGATATGGAAGTCCTGTGAAAGACAGCATGTCATTGGCATGCACAAGGCTGGCCTGATGAAGCTTCGGGCTGGATGGACAGGAGGACGTGCTCAGTCAGGTTTGGAAACGAAGGCCTGGATGGCAGGCTGCAGAGAGGTTGCTCATCCGCATGCGTGCAAAGTGTCCTCTGGCCAGCACGAGTTGAATAAATGGTAGTGCCCTATACCATGGATGCGGTTCCGCCTGTCCAAACAACCAGGCATATCGACATACTTACCAGTCTGTAGCAAGGTGTGTAGTTAGGGAAGATGCACTTTGAAGTTTGATTTTGTGAATATATAACCAATTCAAAAAATAATTCATTAAAAATGTAATAAAATCAATTAGAAAGGGACTGGCTTTGTGCAAACCAAGGATATCCACCAAAACAATCCTGTAGGTCATCTCTAGTTACGGAATTTTGGATAATTTCCACATTCTTCTTCGTATGTTTCTTTATTATTGTTATTTTTTAAAATCCTCACCTGAAGATATGTTTATTGATTTTTCCTCCCTTTTTTTAGAGAGAGGGGAAGGGAGACAGAGATACATTGGTGTGAGAGAGAAACTTTGATCTGTTGCTTCCCATACACGCCCCAACCAGAGATTGAACCCAAAAGCTTTCAGTATATGGGATGACGCTCCAACCAACCGAGCCACCTGGCCAGGGCTCTTTATTGTTTTTTATAATTAATGTGTCATTTTGATAAATGAAGCTTTTAAAAATTATTGAACAAAAGCCAAGGACTTTAAGAACTTTTCCTTAAGAATATTAGCAAATGAAACCGATGTGGTATGACTAATCGGTCAATAACTATGTCAACTAAACAGTGGTGGAAAATGGAGAGAAGATGGAAAATTGTGTCCTCTAACATCACACAGTAAGATAGAATTTTGTGATAAAAATAATATACATTAAATTACAAAAATTTAAAAAGTAGAAACCAGTCACTTCTAGATTCTCCCAAACACCATTTCCTTTTAATCTTTTGTTGTTAATCCTCACTCAAGGATATTTTCCCATTGATTTTTAGACAGAGTGGAAGGGAAGGAGGGAGAGAGAGAGAAACATCGATGTGAGAGAGACACATCTATTGGTTGCTTCCCGCGTGACCCTGACCTGGGCCAGAGATCGAAACCACAACGGAGGTATGGTGCCCTTGACCAGGAATCGAACCCAATACCCTTTGGTCCGTGGGCCTACACTCTAACCACTGGCCAAACCAGACGGGGCTCCTTTTAGTCTTTTATTCTAGTCAGAGGGCTCCTTGGAGTCAGATAGCCCTAGCAGAACCACAGACCACTCTCCACCTGGTCAGGCAGTTACTGAAATGGCTAACATTAGTTGTAGCTCCTTGGTTATCGTGGTTGAAATCAGCGCTTCATGTCCACCATCATGCTCGCAACTCTGACACCACCCCACTCCCCTAACAGCTGTGAAGGCGTTGACTGAGTGAGAACCTCGCCTTCAACTGGAACGTTTCTGCTCTGTGACCACAGACCACCACGCCCGGGAGGGCAGTCCAGCTGGAAGAGTTGGGGCTGTCTAGCCCCTGTATCCTTTCTGAGCAGGGGGGCACCTGCTTTATGCTCAAGCACCCTGGGCAGGCCACTGATGTGACATGACAGGCCCTCCATCTGTCCCTGCCTTTCGTGTCCTGGACACTTCTAGAGTACAGGTCAGATATGTTGAAGCATGTCCCTCATGTGGGTTTGTCTGGTGTTTTCTGCTGATGAGCTAGAGGTCGTGCGTTACTGGGAAGGACACACAGGGTGAGGTGCCCTTCTCGGCACATTGTCAGGAGGACATGATGTCGATGTCGTGATGGTGACCCAGGACCAGTTCCCCATCTCAGCGCATCGGCAGGAGGACGTGATGACATTGTGATGGCGACCTAGGACCAGGGCCCCACTTCCTCTACACTGATTGACTGGAATGTTTCTGTAAGAGGAATTGTCACTTCTCTCCCACTTATTTACTTACTCAGTTAATAATTTATATCAATCCGGATGCATGGATATTTATTTCATTCTTTGGATTATAGTCCAGTATTATTTATTTTGTTATTCATGTTGTTTCCAAATATTTGACACAAAAGCACTTTTAAAAACTTCAAATTCTCTTATTTTAGAAATAAAAATTAAGATACAGTGGCAGGTAGGGTTTTTCACCAATTAGATTGACAAAGATAAAAATAATGCAGTGTATTAGTAAGAGTAAGGGCAATGCTCATATCCAGGTGGGACTGTGGACAGGACGGTCCCACCTACACGGAGGGCAATTTGGCAATACCCATTAAAGTTAAAATGCATACTCTTAGAACTTAGACAAGAATGTATGGCTGTCCTCTGTGTTCTATTCACGCAGTTATTAAAACAGCCTCACAATGACAGCAGAACAAAGCCTCTTTCTGCAGTGAGCACAGCAGTTGATTGAAATGTAGTCGCATTTGCTTATGTAACTTTTTTTGTCTAGGCAGAGAGGTCAGTGAATGACACGTGTCCCCACCTTCTGGAAGAAGCAGTGGGACATCACAGCAGCAGTTCAGAGAGAGGGCCAAACTGGTTCTGCAAGCTGGGCCTGTCACCACCCCAGCCACACAGTCACTTGAGACTCCTGGGGACGGGCCGGGAAGGGCTGCTGGCTGAGTGCTGTGGGTCTCTCCACCCCTCCCTCTTCAGGCCAGGGGAGGGGGCACTAAGGAGACCACCCTGGGCAGTGGGGTGCTTGCCACAGGGGGACTGCCAGCTCAGCCCTCAGTGTGATCTCCGCCGAGCTCCCCCCGCGGCGGGCTGAGTGGCGAAGGTAGAAAGCTCTTGGGTGGGTTCCAGGGGGCCTCACAGGGCCTCACCTGCATCCCGGGCGGGGTGCTGTCCGCGGTGGCACTGGAGCTGTGAGCAGGTCTCTAACCCCCACCCCCACCCCACCCCAGTGTATCCCAGGAGAGACGGAGTCAGCATTTAGACCGCTACCAGAACAGAGGCATTCAACAGCCCAGGGAGAAGAACAAGGGAAGTAAAAGCGCAGGTGTGTTCCTCTCCCATCCCCCTTCCCCCTGCCCTGAGCCTGGAGACACAGGCAGCAGTTAGTAAGCTGAGGGCCTGGAGGAAGGGGAGGGGTGGGATGCAGAAGGAAGAGCCCTCCCCAGGCTCACCTGGGGAGGGGGCAGAAGCTTTGAACTGGAAGTAAAATTGAGGTTTTGACATACATTGGACTACACTGTCTATGAGGACCGGGAGTACAGACTGTTGGTCGGACCTGGAAGGAACTGAGAAGGTGCGCATCATGGGACATGGCATCTGGGAGGGGAAGAACCAGCCTGGAGGTTTGCAAGGCGTTGAGGGGAGGAGAACGCAGTTGGTTCCTAGCGGCAGCAAGTCCTGCTCCAGAAATGGGTTGCACTTCTGTGAGATAAAGAAGGTGCCAGCAAGCCCTCTCGCCCTCTTCCTTATCCTTCACCACTCGGCTCAGCCCTCCTGGAGGAGCCCTCCTGTGCGAGGACTGTGTGGCCCTGTGCTGCCTGTCTCGGGACACTGGACACTCGTTCACGCTGCAGGACAGGCGTTCTTCTGGACCCCCGTGGCCGCCAGGGCCAGGGCAGGGCCTCAGCCCAGCACTGAGCACAGAGCCTGGCCCACGGGGACTGCTCAGTCATGTTTGTCGTGTTAATAAAGAAAGGAATTGAGCGTGGCAGGCCCAGGACAGGGTCATCTAAAGGTGAGTTCTAGCAAAAGGGCAGTAACTATTGTCTCCGCATTTTGTCCGAAGGAGACGTTTACAGATGAATCTGTAGGAAAGAGTTCTTCGTTGAGTGAGACCTCAGGCTGCAAGCCTACTTCTGCACTGGTTTCTCCACTGGTTTTCAACGAGCCATCCAAAGAGCCTTGCTGGGAGATGGAAGAACCCAGCCGTCCGAGGCCCTCAGCCAGAAGAACAGGAGCGTTCCCTGACTGGGTTTTCGTGTGTGACGTGCAGGGGACACATTGCTGAAGAACGCGTGTTTATTGTGAATCAGAGTGGACGTGGTGGCACCGTGGGGTGCGAGGAAACGGAGAAGTCATTGCCAAGAATAGCCCAGAGCAGATTAGAGAGGAAGATCAGGGGAACCAGGGGCTTTCAACATTCACTCCTAGATTCTGTTTGTGTCCTCCTGTCTGAATAAGGAGGCTACGTGTCCCATGGATGAAAAGGGAATAATTCTTCATTTCGGCTTTTTGGACTCCTTTTCGTGTGTGTTGAGTCATTTCACACCTTTTCAAGAGACCAAAGTTCTGCCCTGGCTCAGCGGTTAGAGCATCGGCCCGCGGACCAAAGAGTCTCGGGTTCGATTCCAGCCAAGGGCACGTACCTCAGTTGCAGTTCATCCCCGGCCCTGGTCGGGGTCATGTGGGAGGCAACCAGTCTATGTGTCCCTCTCACGTCGATGTTTCTCTCTCTCTTCCTCTCTCCCTCCCTCCCTCCCACTCTATCTGAAGATAAATAGAAAAATATCCTCAGGTGAGGATTAAAAAAAAAGAGAGACCAAAGTTCTGAGCAAAAATAGAGAAAAACGTGTACATTGCTCTCTTGAAGTGTAGCAGTGCTCGCCGATCACCCCCCTGCACAAAGTTCCTAACAGCCGTGACCTCGTTTGCTTCTCACTAGAACCCCACGAGGTGCGGGAGGCCCGGCAGTCGTTCGCATCACTTAATTTGAATTTTACAGGTGAGGAAGCTGGGGAAACGAAGTGATTGGCCCAAGTCACCGGGAGTAGGTGATGCCCCCGAGCCATCTCAGGGGTCTGGGTCCAGATTCTGCGTGGATTCTGCAGCCTCCTGCTGCCCGTGGGAATATCCGGGGGGCAAGAGGCGGAGCGCTGGCAGAGCAGAGTCGCACAGGCAGAGCTTGGATGTCGATAAAGTACCTTTGACATAGGCAGGTCCAGAGAAAGATTTCAGCACAAAGATGTTCATTTTGGTGGTGTTTATAATAGTATCCAGGATGTGTGTGTGTGTGTGCAGGGGTGGGCAAAGGTAGGTTGAGAGGATGTCTAATCAGTCAACCACCGTGCTTTTGCACTTTCTTTTATTTATTTATTTATTTATTTATTTATTTATTTATTTATTTATTTATAGAGAGAGAGAGAGGAAGGGAGAGGGAGAGTGTGAGAGAGAAACATCGATGAGAGAGAACATCAATTGGCCACCTCCTGCATGCCCCCCACTGGGGATCGGGCTCACAACCTGGGCATGTGCCCTGACCGGGAATCGAACTGGCGACCTCTTGGTGCATGGGTTGACGCTCAACCACGGAGCCACACCAGTCGGGCACTTTTTTGTTGTCTAACTGTCTCCTTCCTTCCCTACCGGCTCCTCCCTGTTCAAAATCTAATGAGTCAGTAATGACCTTTTACTGAGTGGAAGTCCGTAAGGAACCAGCTTTGAGGAACTGTGTGTAGGGTGTAGGAATTATGAAGCCACATTCCATGTGGAGAGAATGTTCTGTGTTGTATTCTCAAAGATGCTAGCACCCGCTGGGAAACGCAGTACGGAGCGTTTACTGAGGTTTAGCTACATCGTCTCGGAAATGTGGAAGTGCCTCGTATTTTCCCTGTTCCACTTTTTAATCTCTGGCCCGTTTATTTTCAGATTAAAATGAAATTCTAAAGCTCCTTCCACAAAGCACAGAGCAAAGCAGAAATGTGGAAAGGGGAATTATTTTCATTGGTGTTGATAAACAATCTGGACAATGACTGCTGTTGGCATAACTTTCTCCATTATGAAATATTACACTGAGACAGAACTTTATTTGATTATTTTTTTACTTATTTATTTATTTTTGTTAATCCTCACCTGAGAATATTTATCCATTGACTTTTAGAGAGAGTGGAAGGGAGGGAGGGAGGGAAATAAAGAGAAACATCGATGTGAGTGAGACACATCAATTGGTTGCCTCCCACATGACCCTGACCGGGGCCAAGAATCGAACCTGCAACCCAGGTACGTACCCTTGACCAGAATCGAATCTGCGACCCTGTGCTCCATGGGCCGACGCTCTAACCACTGAGCCAGACCCATCAGGGCTGAGAGAATTTTAGAGCTGGGAGTGGATTTAGCAAGCAAGGGCCACTGTCATTAAAGCCCCTCGTGTGGTTATTTAGACATTTGGTGTTTTGCTTTCTTTATCAGGCACATGGTTTCCAATAACGGGGATAAAGTCCCACATTCAAGGGAGACCCGGGGAGATGAGCAAACCCCTACCTACGCGGGGAGTGTGCAAGCACTGTGCAAATGGCAGCTCTTAGTTTATTATCCACTAAGCTGATTACCCAGCACAGATTCAATTTGACCTCAAAATCTGTCCCTTCAGCCTGCTGTGTCTGGTAGGGAGCAGGAACAATGTCCCCAGGGACATTGAGACACTCCTCCTAAACTAACCAGACTCCGGAGCGCTCGTAGAAGTACCTTGGCCTTTTAATCCGCCTTTCCCTGATGACTCTGCTGGGACTCACTCCCCAGTCCCCAGCAGAGAAGCAAGCCACCTGGGCGTATTAGAGCCGTGGGTGCGGCCTCCGGGGTCGTGCCCTGTGCCCTGTGCCCAGCGTTGCTGCACAGCACCCGGCCGCCGGCCCCTCCCTGGGCTCCAGCGCCATGAAGCTGGACATTTCCCCCACCGTGGCGGCTACAGTCAGAGCAGGTTTGTTGTCACAGTCTTCCTTTGAGCATATATTTATTGAGCAAATGCTATGGGCCAGGCACTCCTCCAGGCCTGAGGATAACGGGGAAATCCCTGCCCTCGGGAGCTCACCTGCTGGAGGAGACAGGCGACTCACGAGACCTACATGTAGGAAACAGCACCGTATACGTGGTGTGTCCAATGCTGGTAGAAGCTGACAAGAAAAGTTAGATCATGGAAGAGAGAAAGTGTCACCGGGGGTGGGGCTGCCGGGATGGGTGGGAGAGTTAAAATATTCGATGTTGGGGTTTGGGAAAGTCACACTGAGCAAGCATCTGAGGTGAGGGTGGGAGACACCAGGTCCCAACTTCTGCCCTCCGTGCTGTGTTCTCTTCCTTGGAAGCACCACCTAAGGGTCTCTCGGAGTCATAAGGACTTGGGAGTGTTATGCAATAGAAGAACCTTTTTCAGTCAAAATTTGCCTGCATGATATTCCACTTTAGTTATAAGTTATTTGAAACATTGGAAATGTCATATAAAAACATGCTGGTTAGAATCCTCCCTTTTACTGTGATGTTTATAAATTCAGTTCCCTTTGATGCGTAGTTCATTTATCATCATATTTTTAGAGGCTTGGGAAAGTTCTCTCTAACATCTTAGGACTAAACACTTTCCTTCTCATTCCTTTAGTTGCTCAGTAGGTTCCTTCCCGCAAAAGCACAGTGGAGTGTTCGATAAGGAAAACGTAAAGGAAAGAGCAATCCTTCCACATCAGGGCGTGGTCTATTGCTCTACCAGGCTACTGGACAAAGAAAATCCCCAGACAACAGTGGTTTAAGAGGGCAGATGTACCTTTCCCCTGGACAAGAGGTCTGGGGAGACAGTCCATGCATGGCCCACATTTCTGCTCTGCCGTCCCCAAAGTCACCTCGTGGTTCAGGATGGCCCCAGGAGCCCCAGCCATCACATACTTACTCCAGGAAGGAAGATAGGGTGAGCAGAATGCTCTGTTCCCTCCTTTTTTACTTTTTTCCCTCTAATATTTATTAATTTATTTTTGTTACAGATGCTTCTCCTTTTTCCCCACTAGATACCCTCCTCCCCATCCCGCCCCCCCCCCCAGCATTGTTGTCTATGTCCATTGGTTATGCATACATGCATATAAGTTCTTTGGTTCATCTTATCCATCCCCCTGTTCCCTTCTTTTTAAGGAAACTTTCCATAAAACCCCTCAAACGCTTTCACCTATTTCTCTCCTATAAATTCATTACGGCTAGAATTCAGTCACATCGCCACACGCACCTGTAACAGAGACTTGGAAGTACAGTAAAGGCATTTAGCTAAGTGATACATTTGTTAGAAACCAATATTCTGTTGCTTGGGGGAGAAAGGAGAATGGATGCCGGCAAGAGTTTCTAGCAATTTCTGTCACAGTTGCCGACCTCATTTTCTTTTGAAGTTTAAGAATGCTATAAATCTCAGGAAAATAAATCAATACCTAAGTTCTAGGACTTTGAGAAACTACATTTTTAAGTGTTCTTCATTCTAGTTTTTTTTTATAATTCTCACCCGAGGACATTTTTGCATTTATCTTCACATAGAGTGGGAGGGAGAGAGGGAGGAAGAGAGAGAGAGAGAAACATCGATGTGACCACCCCAACTGGGGCCGGGGACAAACTGCAACCGAGGTACGTGCCCTTAGCGGGAACCGAACCCGGGACTCTCTGGTCCGCAGGCCGACGCTCTAACCACTGAGCCAAACCTCCCAGGGCCTCTTAATTATTTTTTGTATATGTTACTTCTGTCGTCCACCAGGTCACCTGCTTTGGAATCGCACAGGTAAGCAAGTCAGATGAAGGGGAGTCTCTCTGTGCTTGCTCGAAACTTTGTGTTTTATAGGACACAATTTTTTCACATGCCTTTGAGAAAGAAAATCATAATGGCGTGATTGCAATGCTGTTAGTTTAAGTTCTAGGCTCTAAAAGTGCATTTCCAAGTGGGCATCTTACTTTTTTTTTTTCCTGTTGAAAATGATCTCCAACAAAGCAAGCTTCTTTCTCTTGTCGACCGAATGCAGTATCTGCTGGCGGTGTTGATTCAGCACGAATGGCTCTTTGATGGAAAGGGGGGGGGCTCTCTTTTCTCAGCTCTCAAGCAAGAGCATGCCGTCCTCTTGAGGGTTCACTGTCTGTCTTTCTACGGGTGACAGACGTCTGCCAGCGTCTCAGCACAGCACGGGGAAGAAGTCCTACTGCAGTCGCCATGACTGTGGCCACGACATGTCAGTTGTCCTTTGACCATGGCAACCTGGCCGTTAAACTGCTAATCTTTCCCTCGAGGGGGGGTTTTCCCTTCTGATCGGAGAAGCCTTCAGGAATATTATATTAATACAAAGCTACATGTCGTTTATGAATCTCTGAGCTTTATTACAATTTATTTATATCGGAGTGAGGGCTAGCTTCTTAACGTATTTCTTTCCTACTTCATTATATAAAAGGTTTCTTGTCTCTAATCCTGATTTCAGTGATGGAAATCCTTTAGACAGACTCAAAACTGCCATAAGACAAAATCATAAAAGGAAAAACTACAATGTATCCTAGCTGTGGGAAAGTTTAATTGTTTAACACAGTGATTTTCAACCAGTGTGCCAAAAGAATTTTTCTTTTTTTCTTTATTGATTTTAGAGAGAGAGGAAGGGAGAGGGAGAGAGGGAGATGGAAACATCGATGAGAGAGAACATCCATTGGCTGCCTCCTGCACGCCTCCCACTGGGGACCTGGCCCACAACCTGGGCACGTGGCCTGACCGGGAATCGAACTGGCGACCTCTTGGTGCATGGGTCGATGATCAGCCACTGGGCCACACTGGCCGGGCACCAAAAGAATTTTTAAAATATGCAATACCTGTTTCGTCAGGGTACTGACCTCTTTTCTCTTAGGTTGTCAAATTAAAAAATGACAACAGCCAACACAGCAGTAGTTGCCTGGTGTGAATGAATCCAAGTTATACTTATATAAATTTGTGAAAAAATGTATTTTGCCGTGTGCCGCAGAATTGCAGTAACTGGTAGGAGAGCCGCGAGATGGACGTGTGGGAAACCGCTGCTCTAACACGCGCGGCTGGCTCTCAGTCCGGTCTGGCTCCACCGCTCTCCCTTCGGCCGCCAATCATCCGTCCAGGGGGACACTGCCAGGTGAGCTGGTGAGCCACAGGTCACGGACTGGAACTCTTTCCCGTCGTCGTAGGGAGCCGTGTCTCGATGGCACCTCTGACATCCGTCTTTTCCGAGGGCTAGCTGGGGAATGGGTTAGTGTCATCATTCTTTAGGGCGCTCATCCAGGCTGCAGTGCTGGCAGGAGAGTCTGGGTGTTCTCAGAGTACTGTCTCTGGGTAGGAAGGCATGACAGTAGGCGAAGGCATGCACAATGGTGGTGGTTGTTGCCTCCAGGTAATAGTTCTGGAAATGTCCATTCTTTTTAAAATTTCTTTTAAAATCCTCACTTGAGGATACTTTTCCAGTGATTTTTTTTTTAGATAGAGTGGGAGGGAGGGACAGAGAGAGAGAGAGAGAGAGAGAGAGAGAGAGAGTGAGAAAGAAACATCAATGTGAGAGAGATACATTGATTGGTTGCCTTCCACACGACCCAGAACAGGGCCGGGAATCAAACCCGAAACCAAGGTACATGCCCTTTACCGGGAATCGAACCCAAGACTCAGGTCCGTGGCCGGTGCTCTAACCGCTGAGCAAAACTGCCCAGGGCTAGAAATGTCCGTTCTTTTACATTTGCTCTGCCCTGGTGTCTGTCAGCTGGAGAGCCTCCGTCTGTCCCTGCAGACCCATCCTGCCCTGCTCTGTGCCCTGGAGACAGACTGCCCGCAGACCCCTCCTGCCCTGCTCTGTGCCCTGGAGACAGACTGCCCGCAGACCCCTCCTGCCCTGCTCTGTGCCCTGGAGACAGACAAACTGCAGACCCCTCCTGCCCTGCTCTGTGCCCTGGAGACAGACTGCCCATAGACCCCTCCTGCCCTGCTCTGTGCCCTGGAGACAGACTGCCCGCAGACCCATCCTGCCCTGCTCTGCCCCTGGACAGACTGCCCGCAGACCCATCCTGCCCTGCTCTGTGCCCTGAGACAGACTGCCTGCAGACCCCTCCTGCCCTGCTCTGTGCCCTGGAGACAGACTGCCCGCAGACCCCTCCTGCCCTGCTCTGTGCCCTGGAGACAGACTGCCCGCAGACCCCTCCTGCCCCGCTCTGTGCCCCAGGACAGACTGCCCTGCAGACCCCTCCTGCCCTGCTCTGTGCCCTGGAGACAGACTGCCCGCAGACCCCTCCTGCCCTGCTCTGTGCCCTGGAGACAGACTGCCCGCAGACCCCTCCTGCCCTGCTCTGTGCCCCAGGACAGACTGCCCTGCAAGGACTGCTGTCAGTGGCTCCCTAGCCTTGTGGTCACCAGTTTGGTTTGGCCAATGGGAGGCCCTGGCAGAGACTGGAGGGAGGGGGGAGGACTCGGGAGGTTTACTCTGGCTGGTTCCCTACTGGACCTCAGGTCAACAGTGACTGTGTTTCTCTAGGAAGGCCACCCCTACAACAGCTGCCACGTGGCCCTCCCCACCACAGCTTCCCTCGAGGCTTTGGTAATGGCTCCTTTTTATTGCCAGTTCAGGGCTGTTGTGCCATCCTTGTTGGTTTTCTTCAACACTGCCCACACCTTTGTAAAGACTTTCAGTTTTCCCAGTGGAGTATGTTATCTGTTTCTGCCTGCGACACTGATATGCAAGGCTTCTAGTGACAGCCTCTGACAATGGCGGCCAGGGGTTGTTTTGCCTGGGACTTGTTTTCAGAAAATGTTTTCGCCATGAACAGGATTTAAAGCAAGGCACTGGACAAATCAGGTTTTCCTTGCCCCTTGCTTTTCACAGCTGGACTTGGAAATTGTTTACATTCTCACAAGAATCTGAAGGGGGGAGGATGTAGTTCTGCAGGGTGTTTGCTCATCAATTCAGCCAGTTCTCGAGCAGGCCGCTGACCCACGCCGAGCTCCTGAGCACGCTGAGTGGCGTCTTTACGGAGGTGTGCCCAGGGTCAGGTGTGGTGCTGAATGAGCCCTCTTTTGTCAGCGTATTCCTTCCCAGACCCGCCCCCTCTGGAGGGATCATGGACTCCAGCTAACTCCCTTACCCCATTAATAAATATCCTTCATGCCGACCCCGACATCACAGAACCGCTCAGGCAGGGCTCCTGCTACAAAGTGGTATAGATGCCCGGCCAGAGTGGCTCAGTGCTTGAGCATAGACCCTGCACCAAGAGGTCGCTGGTTCAATTCTGGTCAGGGCACATACCCAGGTTGTGGACCTGATCCCCAGTGGGGGAATGCAGGAGGCGGCCAATTGATGTTCTCTCTCATCGATGTTTCTATCTCTCCCTCCCTCTCCCTTCCTCTCTCTAAAATCAATAAAGAAAAAAAAAAATATTTGAATGACATCATGAATACTTTCAAATGTTTTGAAACATTTTAGACCAGGTAGCCTCCGAAATGATTGGGAGGAAAGGAATAAAAAATATTGTGGCATTCCTGGCTTTTTAGATAATTCATCATTTTAGTATTTGGCAAAATGGCAGAATATTTTCAATTCCATGAGCATTATGCAATACGAAACTAGGTTCTAGATTAGTATGTTTTCCCTGCATGTGAGTTTGTGTGTGTGTGTGTGTGGGGGGGTGCGCGGAAATGTCACCTTATCAGCACAGAAATGGGAAGAGGTTTGTTTATAAAAACAACAAACTGGGAAAATATCCCCTTTGAGGCTGTTCACATGGGGTTATTTAGACCAAAAGTGCATATTTGGGGTTGACTAGGTATCAGCCCTACTTTTCATTTTTTCGGGGTTTCCTGAGACCCATCCTATCCCTCACTGAATCACTCACCTGTTCCACCGTCTCCTGTCTTTTTCTCCTTGCTCAGCTAATCCCATCTACCTGCAAACCCAGCCTTTACTTCCCATTTCTACTTTCCAAAGGCGTTGGCGTGCCTGCTCTGGGTCCCTGACTGCAACGTTACTGATCTGATTAGTTTATGTAGAGTTTGCCTTTCTGTCCTGAGAAAAGAATAAACTCAACTTCCCACTAACTAGATTAGGCTCTCTTAGCCTTTTCTGTGTCATGGTCACTTTGGAATAGTTTTTTTTCTTTCTTTCTTTTTAATGCATACATAAATGAGATTACAAGGAAACCAGTAACACATTAAGTAACAAGCTAGTGGCAGGTCTGACGGCCTCCAGGATTTTGCAGTCACGGTGAGCATGACCATGTTTTGAAATTTCTACAGACGTGTTCTAAGAAATCTATGCTTGTCCGGCTGGTCTGGTGTGGCTCAGTGGGTTGAGCGTTGTCCCGGGACTAAGAGATCGCCAGTTTGATTCCAGGTCAGGGCACATGCTGGGGTTTCAGGCTCCATCCCCAGTGCGGGGCGCGCAAGAGGCAGCAGATTGATGTTTCTTTCTCGAATCGATGTTTTCATCTCTCTCTCTCCCTCTCCCTTCCTCTCTCTCTAAAATCAATAAATATATTAAAAAAAATTTTTTTAATAAAAAAAGAAATCTATGCTTTCTATAGGTGCCAGAGCTGCAGGTCTGTTAATACTCTGTGGGTTTTTGTTTTTTTTTTAACTCACTGATAATCGATGTAAATCCACATTTCAGTTACAGATTAGTAGAAATAAAGATGTATTTTCTTCCCATCTGAGTTCACAAACCCCTAGAGGGTATACGGGAACTGCAGGTGAGATCCCCCTCACTGGACTGTCAGCCCCTTGGTGCAGGGACAGCCTTGTTTGTCTCTGCGTACCAGCGCTCAGCCCAGTGCCTGACATGGTGTAACCTTGAATAAATGTTGTCTGAATTAAGCGAAACACAAAGTAAGGAAACTGACTTTTATCCGTGCTTATGATTCTCACCAGGCCTTTTTGCCGCTTATCTCATCGAATCTTCAACGACTGCCAGAGAAATATTAGCCTGTATGCCCCAGATGAGGAAGCGGACTCAGAGGACAGCTGTGTGGCTGAGCAGAATTCAAACTCAGGTCTGCGGGGCTCTGAAGTCCGCGTTCTTCCCATCGCACATCTCTGCCTCTTACAAAGCTTTTCTAGGTCCAGAGAAGCACCCAAAGAAGTTGTTTCAGATATCTGATGTCCCCAAACTTCCTAAAAACACTCACTAAAACTTCAACAATGTTCTCACAACTCAGCGAGTCTAACTTGCAAGGATACCTACTTGAAGGTTTATGAAAATTTCTTAATCTAAATGTAGGGTGATTTTGTCACTGTGAGCATAAATTCCTACCCACGGAGAGGAGACTGGTCCTAGCACCGACCCAGACTTGGATAAGGCAGAGAAGCTGTGCTCTGTGTGATGCCTGCCCTTCGGTGAGACCTTTTGTCCCAGGCAGGTTTGTGGTTGGTGTCAGGAGGGTCACAGGATAAGCCTGTGTTCCACAAAACAGGGTTATTTGCTGCACGAGAGCGGATCAGGCAGCATTATCATATTGCATTTTCTACTGTAAACAGCTTTTCTGCTAAGGAATCATGTCGATTGTACACAACAAATGAAGATATTTTGACATTTATACAACTGACATTTTCTGCAATATGGCTGAGAATTTCCAGCACATCTTTTGCAGAAAGCTCACCGATTTTCTAAAACTTGCTTCATACAAGCACACATCCCCCCAACAAAGCCTAAGCAGGCCAGACCTGTCATTTTCTTCAGCAAAGAGCCTTTAACTTTCCTTATTTGGAAAATGTCCGCCTCTAGGTCATCTCTGCCTTCTGGCCTCCCTGACTCTGGCCTCTAAGCCTCGTTGGAGAAAGTGGCTGCTGGCTCTTCCCTCTTCTTGGTTTGCTTCCCCACAACCCTTGTCCCAAAGTCCCTGTGTTCTCTTCCAGCTTCCCTCCCAACCCTCAGCAGGTGACCTGTGCTTGATGCTTCCCAGAGGAGAAGGGACATGAAGTCCCCTCCATCACCTGTCTGTCCTATCAGAGTCTGCAGCTCTCTTTTCCATGTCTTCCTTTGCTCTTATTTCTGAGACAAATCACTGTGCTCTGGATGTCAATCTTTTATTTTTCCTTTCCAGTTTCTCTCCTCTGTTTACAAAATTGCTCAATATGCCACTCTTTAAAAAACAAACAAACAAACAAACAAACAAACAAACAAACAAACCCTTTTTCTCATTCTTGTTACTCCCTGTGTCTATTCTTGTATCTCCTGCCTTCTCTTCCTTGCCAGGCTCTTGGACGGGTGGTCTATAATCACTGCCCCAGTGCCCACACATGCCTTCAGCTTTTGAAATCTGGCTTCTCTCCCCACCATCCTACTGA
The DNA here is from genome assembly GCA_030848825.1 of Tadarida brasiliensis. Classification (NCBI taxonomy): domain Eukaryota; kingdom Metazoa; phylum Chordata; class Mammalia; order Chiroptera; family Molossidae; genus Tadarida; species Tadarida brasiliensis. The sequence goes on from CM061271.1 coordinate 2,993,338, forward strand.
AAACTGTTCTCTGGCAGGTCACTAAGCCTCTTGTTTGTCAAATCCAGTGACCTTTTCTCTGTTCTAATTCCTGAGGCTGGAGAATCTGACATTGTTTATTACCATGTACTTGAGGCTCGTCGCCCCCTGGGTTTCCAGAATACCTTTTTCATCTCCTGTCTTCTTGACCGATCTTTTTCTCCTCCTTAGGTGTTTTTTCTTTTTCTTTCCCACCCCTGTGGCTTCAATGGTAACTTCTACATAGAGAACTCCGTGAAGTTTATCCCCAGCTCCAGCCTATCAGATTTCAGACCAGCATTTCCCCCGCTGGCCACACACTGCCTCCCTACCCCAGGCTATCCACACTCCTGACACTCCTGATCAGAGCTCAGTGTGTCCTCTTAACCTCCTGACTCTTCCGAGATCCCGTAATCACACCACTATCATTTAGCGTTCTCTGACTTTTGGGTCTTTCTTCTGCCCCAGATTCAGACACCAACAAACTTTGAACATTCCCCTGTCACCCTGTTTCATGTCTGCCCTCGCCTTTCCATTCCCACAGCTACTTTGGCTTTAGGTCCTTGTCTCTTTAATTGGTTTCTCTGTCTCTGTTTCTAATTCTACCCTAATTTGTCCCACAGACATTCCAGGTTAAGGTATAGCTCTGGCACTTTCCACCTCAAAACCTTTTCGTAGCTTTCTGCTAGTAGTGGAATTAAGTATACAGATTCACAATTTGGCATTCAAGACCTTCATAATCAGGCAGAAAAGGTAAAATGGAATTGTATCTCCTACAAGTAGTTTGGGAAACACCTGAAATAAAAGACGAAAGAAACTAGTTGTCAACAAAACTATACTGTCCCTACAATTTATTACTATTATTATATTTTTTTTTATATCCTCACCCGAGGACATTTTTCCATTTTTTGTTCAGATAGAATGGGAGGGAGAGAGAGGAAGAGAGAGAGAAACATCGACGTGAAAGAGACACATCGAGTGGCTGCCTCCCGCATGACCAACCAGGGCCGGGGACAAATCGCAACTGAGGTACATGCCCTTAGCGGGAACCAAACCCGGGTCTCTCTGGACCGCAGGCCGACGCTCTAACCGCTGAGCCAAACCGGCCAGGGTTACTGTCCCTACAATTTAGTACAAGGGTTCTAAGAAGAAGAAAGTAAATCAACCAACCAACCAACCAACCAGTGGATACTGTTTCCCAAATGAAATATTTCTCAGAAGTAACTGTAAGGAGAATAATATAACCTGTTTGCCAAACAGCACAAATCAGCTCCTTAACTGGGCCAGTGCTGCCTGCTGTATTTGTTGACATTTCCCCCCCTCAAATATGGTGCAGTGGAAAGAAGATTTGACTGGGAAATCAAGAGCTTTGTTTTCTAATTCCAGACCTAGCTGGTCTGGCTTTTGGTAAGCCACTTCAAATCTCTAGGCATGAGTTTCCACATCTGCAAACCGCTGGCGTGGGACTCTGTCAGGAGTTGGCTGCATATTATAGTACTGGGGAGTGTTTAAACAGCCAGGCTCAGGCTCTCCTCAGATGGTTTCAGTAGGTCTGGGTGGGGTCCAGATATTGGTATTTTGAAAAAGATCCTCTGGCAATTCTAATGTGTAGCCAGGGCTGAGAACCACTGGACTGGTATCACATGTCTTTTCAGCTTTAACAAAGTCATTTTGGGACTTTTCCTCTCAGTGCCAAAATAATTTTCATTTGAAGGGACTTAGCACATTCCACCTCATAGTATAATTATGGTTGTTTCTGCCTGGCCCTCTTTCCTATGCTGTAGGCTCCCCAAACACAGAGACTTACTCATGTTTATGGGCTTCTCGGTCCTCCCCACGTGGTACTTACTTTAGGTTTGTTAAATTAAGCAAAGAGTTAATAAGCCTTACCCAAACAGCATCCTCTTCCCTTAGCAAAATCAACTACTACTCAAACTAAACAAAACACCTAATTCTGTGGTTCTTGTTAACTTGTAGGTGAGACGCTTTGCAACTGAGGTTCAGGAAGGGGAAGCTGAGGTGCTCAGAAGCTCTTAAAATATTTTCAAAGTGAAATGCTGGTTGAACCATTGTTCTTACATAATAATGTACTATTTAATTTTATGTACAATTGTGTTAATTATGTGTTAGAATGTGTGTTAAGTTTTATAGGCAAATGACTGTTGCAATTTAAACTCAATTTATAGAGGAGTCCTTGAGCAAATAATGTTGTTCTGGGAAGATGGGGATTGCTGAAAATTTCTATGGAAATTTCACAGGAATGGCTGTGAGGATAAAATACATCAGGGATTATGAAAGAGGTCGTTGGTGATGGGAGGCTACGTAAGGTATTATTCTTCAGTGCCCATAGTGAAGCTGTCTACGCACCCGTGCCATATTTATGCAAAGAGAGACCCAGAATAATATGAATAGTTTTACTAAGTCTCCATCCAAGTTTTAAAAATCCATTTAAACTGGGTGACATAGTCTGCCTGGTGTGGCTCAGTGGTTGAGCGTTGACCCATGTACCAAGAGGTCGCCGGGTTTGATTCCCGGTCAGGACACATGCCCAGGTTGTGGGCCAAATCCCCAGAGGGAAGCATGCAGGCGGCGGCCAATCGATGTTCTCTCTCATCGATGTTTTCTCTCGATGTTTTTCTCTCTTTCGCTAAAATCAATAAAGAAAAAGAAAAATTTAGACTGAGTAACACAGCCTTCCTGTAGAAGTAGGTGTCCAATACAAGTGCCCAGTGCCCTCTGACAGCGCTGTAATTCTTCAACAGGTACCTTTCAAACAGCTTGACAACTTTTTATCAAAGAGTTGCTATGTTTTAAGGTCTTTCAAATTCTTGAAATAAAATTTGAAGTATGAAAAATGCAAGGCGACATCCCACTGGGAGAAGACAAAGCTCTCTGGCTGGAAACATTTGACAAACCCACGGGGTTTTAGCAAATGACTGACTCTTTGGCCATATTTACATAAATCAAAGAAACATACAAAATACCACCACCAGGTAACATTCTCTCCAGAACTTGTGCTCTGGGAATCCTTCTGGCATTTTTTCCCCCATGGATGTAACGTATTCTCTGCCTTAACTTTACAATTTACAGAAAGGTAACTATCTCCAAGTTAAGAAATAGGAGAAAAAAGCTTTATTTAAAAAAAAAAAATTACTTTATTGAGACACAATTGGCATACAACTCCATGGCGTTTCCTCATGCATATACGTACATACACGTGTAATACAGATTATAAATACACACAACGCCTCGAAGGTTAGAAACAGACATTGTAAAAAAATAGGTATACAAAAATTAGAGTATCCCACAAGCAAGCTGCGGGAGAAAAAGGGAAGCGGACGCTGCTCGTAAGCAGTCAGTTGGCAGCCGCGAGGCTCGGGCTGCCGACACGCAGGTGAGTCTGTTGCAGAGGTCAAGGAAGCGGCGCCGCGCGGGAACGCCCTCCGGCCGCGCCGTCTGCGTGCGCCCGGCCGCCCCGCCCCCGCGCGCCGCCCCGCCCCCGCGCCCTCCCGACGCTCCCGGCGTCCCCCGCACGCCGCCGAGGGGCCGCAGCCCGAGCTCGCCCGCCGCCTCACAATCAGGGCCGGGCGCCGGCGTGACGTCACCGCTCCGCGGCCCGCCTCCTGCGCCCGGAAAGAAGCGGCCGCCCATTGGCTGCGCCGCTGGCGGCCTCGGGGCCAATGACAGTGCGGCGAGAGGCTGGGTCCGGCCTTGACGTTGTGCTGCTCGCTGTGGGGTTTATTTGGCTCCGGGGCCCCTCACCGCCGCCATTACGATCCCGCAGCGTCCGAGGTCGTCCCCCCTCCTCGCTCCCCCTCCCCCCGGCGCCCCCCCGCCCGCTCTCCGCCCCCCTGTCCCCGCCTCCGGCAGCCGGGAGCCGCGCGCGGGCCCGCGGAGACCATGTCCTGACTGAGGGGCGAGGGCGGAGGCGGCGCGGAGGGAGGCGGAGAGGGGCCGGGCTCGGCTCGTCGCCGCGGGCTGCTCGGGGAGTCGCCGCCGCCGGGCGCCGAGGTCCGGACGGGGAGGAGGAGCAGGAGCTGGAGGAGGAGCCGCCGCCGCCGCCAGGTAACCGGGCCTCGGGAGGGCGCCCCGCCGCAGGCCCCTCGCAGCCCCGCCGCGGCCTGCTCGGCCTCCTGCCCGGGCCGCTGGTGTGCTGTGCCGCCCGCTGTGCCCCTCGGCGGGCTCGGGGCGGCGACGGAGGGGCCGCGGGCCGCCGCCGGCGCGGGCTGAGGCCGGGCTGCGGAGGGCGGGTCCGCCCCGCTTGTTTACCGACCGTCGATCGGCCGGCTGGACGCGCGCCGGCCCCGCCACCTCTCTTCCGCCAGGCTGTCCCCTCCCCCCGCTCGTTTTCCTGCCGCCTCCCGGGGGTGGGCGAGTGGGGTGGGAGTGGGGTGTCGCTCCCGCTCCGCCGCAGGCCCCCGGATCCCGCGTCCACCGTCGCGGGGTGGTGCTGGTCCCCGAACTTGTGTCGCGGTCCCCGGCGTTTCCTCCCGCCGCGCCCGCTGTTTCAGGAGAACGAAGGTGGGGGCCGGCGCTGGGCGGGGGCGCTGCGGCTGTGGGCGAGGGGCTCCCGCGCGCTCCCGCTGGCGGCGGTCCGTGCAGGCGGGGGGTGTTCTCGGGGGCAGCTCGCGCGGGTCGCCCCACAGACAAAAGGACTGTCATGAATCCTTGCGCGAAGCACCAGGGGCCGGCAGTTCGGGTTCGGCCTGGAAGTTTGAACCGGCCCATCATCTTGGGGGTACACTGGTGTTTTGAAACTCTCTCGCTGGGAATTTTGAATTTCAGTCCGTTGATTTATTTCCCTTCTCCATAACTCCGTAGACGATCAGGTTAAACGCTGTCCCCTCTACCCAGTATTTGGTCTGTGTGAACTACGAGGGTGCCAGTAAATTGAACTTACAAAAGTGTTGTTTTAAAACGAGACACAGTGGAAGAGAAATCTTTGGTTTTTCTGTTAGTGGTCCCTTCTAAGTCGACTTTCTTTATCGCTTGGGTGACCTCAAGGGTCCCTGTCTGCATCCAACGGGGGTGACTCAGTGTACAAACCATAAGCCGGGGGAAACCATAAGGAATTTTGATCTTGGCTTGTGCCATGAGCCTTGGGGAAGTCACCTGAAGTATGTTTGTGGAAAATGAAGCTGGATCTCTCCTCGTTATTATTAATCAAATGAGGTCTTTTAAGGAAATTTAGAACCATGTTCCTCTTTGATTTTTGGATCTTATGACAAGATATGCAGTCAGTAACCACCTTATACTAACATTTCATAATATTGTTTTTATTGGGGTATTGGGGCACAAAGGACAGTAATGGTGTCTTAATCTTTGGGGAGGATATTATTTGTCATGAGGGATTTCTGTTTCAGTTGATGTTTCAGCACCTTCTATTAGTGCTTCAGAGCATTGAGACACCCCTTTCTTTACTCTTGAAATGTGCTTAAATTAATGGGATGATTTTAAGCTATGGCCTTGCTCCAGCTGTGTCCACTGATAGGGGTTATGGCATATCACATCTAAAGTCTGAGGATAACAGGAGTTTGGAACTGACAGTCTAGTTGTACAGTATTTGAGGTAGATTGCCTCCTTATGTGTAATTTGACATAACATGTTTTATGCTTACCTTAATAAATGGAAACTTGAAATAAATGGGAGTTGCAAAAGTAGATCACTGAAACTTTTTATTTAACTCCATCCACAGTTATTTTTTGAGGATTGCTTCTCATGTCCCTCCTCCTCCAATAGTCTCTTGTACCTGGGCTTGGAACAAGTTTTCCCCAGTGATGTGGTGTTCATTTGGAATATTTGTGCTCTGCTTATGCTTTGGGTAAATAAGATCTTGCACATCTTAACATTCTCACTTCCTCACATCATAACATAAAAACTTCCAGAACACTCCTTATTACTCGCAGAGTGAAGTTTAAGCTTCTTGGTGTGGTGTTCAAGTTTCTCCATAATCTGGCCCTGATCCATTCTTCAGACTTAACTCTTCTTCTTCCCTTTGTGAATCCTTAGTTCCGGCCAAATGAACTTGTTCCTGTGAAGTGCCTCCAGTTGGTCTTTCTTTATGCCCTTCTTTCTGTTTTAAACCCTCTTCCGCTTGTATTCATGGATATTCTTTACTTTGGGCTCAGTTGATCCCTGTCTCCTCAGAAATCTTTTTGATGACTTCAGCCCCCATGGGATCCATTCACTCCTCTCTTGTGTAGGACTCTTTCATCTTTCTTTCTCTTCTTAACTTATGCTAGCCTGGATTTCAATTTATCTTTTTATGTCTTTTAAAAGAAATTTTTTTTCTTTATTGGTGTTAAAGAGGTAGGGAGAGGGAAAGAGAGTTAGAAACATCCATGCGAGAGAACATCAATTGGCCGCCTCCTGCATGCCCCCCACTGAGATCAGGCCCACAACCTGAGCATGTGTCCTGACCGGGAATTGAACTGGCGATGTCTTGATGCAGGGGTTGACACTCAACCACTGAGCTACACTGGCCGGGCTCTTTTTATGTCTTTATTCTGCTTCCCTATTAGATTTTTAAGACATCTGAGAAATGGGTACGAACACTAAACCTTGAGACTATAGAGACCATGTATCATATACCCAGCACTGAAAATAGGCATACCTAATCTGATGAAGTATATTTGGTTACAGAGGTATTCTAGGATATGCGGTTTTGTACTCTTAGTATTGGCGTTTCTGGGACTTTGATGATTTGTGAGACAAAATATTTGAAATTATGGCTGTCTCTAAAAATTTTTTTAGGGGTCAGTGTGTTTACATCTATTACCACAGTTTTCTTTCTATAGAGGATGCTCAACATTTTGATAATCATCGTGTCTTTTTTTTAAAATAAAGTAAGTACACAGTTCATAGTTTACTTCAGATTTGAGTCTGGGGCAGTTACTTCATTTGAGTTTGACACCAGTGACACTTGGTGGTCATTCCATATTTGTAGTATATGGTGACATTTAGTCTCATGGGAAAGAGAAAATAATCTGTAGTGTAGTCTCAGTTTACATCCTTAACCTCAGATGTTGGCAGCATGTGTCACTGATCACGAGGCAGATGAGACTCAGGAGAATGTGTGATTCACTGCTACCTGTCAACACTGAAGAAAACACAAAACAAGCTGGTCCATAGTGCTTTTGTATACCATGGGTAATACACATAATTATGGAGCCCATGAGTGAATGCGATGTAGTTGGAAAATAGGTGTGTGTGTTTCTGTTGTGTGTGTGAGTAAAAGACCTGGTATTTTATGGATACATAGTCTCTCAGCAGTAAACCATCGTGATGCATTAGTGTGGAAACTTGTCCTCTTTCTCCAGTTAATCAAAATATTTTTTCCCTTGAAATTGACTGATTTTTTTAGAAAGTAGTTTACATAACTTTTTAAGCCTCAGAAACCTTTTTAGCATAATTGAAGTTAGTAGTCTGCTAACAGATTTTCCAGAAATGCTAGACATTTTTACGTACACTGCCTGAATTTGTAGAAAGTACTTTCATAGAATTATATCAGTGATTTCACTTCTTGAGAAATCTGGATCAGTTAGCATTCTTTGCTGTCTGGGAGGGTGGAATTTTGGTTAAGATGAAATTTTTGATAAGAGCCATCAGTTTGATTTTTTAAATGTAGGTTGGTCTGGTAAATTTAATAAAAAGTTGATAATTTTTCAGCTACCTAGTGAAATGGAACTTTCTAGTAATGCAAAATACTAATTTTCTGTATTTTTAGAGTTCATGTATTGAGGGCAAACTGTCCCACTCCCTCCTCAACCAACACAACACAATTTTTTTTCACCCATTTGGCAAGTCAGATTTTTTTTTTTTAATCCTTACCCGAAGACATTTCTGCATTTATCTTCAGATAGAGCGGGAGGGAGAGAGGAAGGAAGGGAGAGAGAGAGAAACATCGGTGTGAGAGAGACATATGGACTGGCTGCCACCCGCACAACCCCAACCGGGGCCGGAGCAAACCGCAACCAAGGTACGTGCCTTTAGCGGGAACCGAACCCAGGGCTCTCTGGTCCACAGGCCGACTCTCTAACCACTGAGCCAAACTGGCCAGGGCAGCAAGTCAGATTTTTATGTGAATTGAATTCACATAAATAAAAAATATTTGGCCCTGGCGGGTGTGGCCCAGTCGATTGGGCGTTGTCCCATGTCTGGGTTTTGGGCTTGATCCCCATAGGGGCCATGCAGGAGGCAGCTGATCCATGTTTTTCTCATCGATGTTTCTCTTTCACCCTCCTTTCCTCTCTCTAACATCAACGTAAAAAAAATGTTTAAAAAAATATTTGGGTGGATAAGGCATTATTGGAAATCAGTTGAATATTGCAGGGCAGGGGAGAAATTCCCCTTTTCCTCCTCTGGTTCTTTTGGCTGTATGAATAAGTTAATCAACAGGAGGCAGATTGACACTAGAAGATCAAATTTAATCTCATTTGCACGGGAACCCCACATACACAGGAGAGTCAGAGACCACACATGCGTGAGAGGTTTAGCGATAGAAAGGGAGGTTGAGGTATATAAGACATCCTGAGCTAGGGATGAGGTAAGGTGCCTTGGGGACTTCAGCAGGTCATTGCAGGATGAGAAGAGCAGATCTTTGGTAAATAGTAGTTTTCCTTGCCCTATAGATAGGTGAAAAGAAGTTATTTCTGATAATTTCCTACAGGTAAGACCTCTCATTCAAAATTTCTAGGTTGCTAAATGGGGTGGGGTGGGGGGTAGAAATTTCTCTTGAGCCTGAAGCTAAAATTGCTTTTTAGCCCACAGTAATCTGCATACCACGGAGGCACATCTTGCAGGGGCTTGTTCTGGCCCTCCACACTATCTTTTCTATATTTTTAAATAAGTTTCATTGAGGTTTATTTCATATACCATGAAATTCACACTTTTAAAGTATACACTTCATTGGTTTTTAGCGTATTCACAGAGTTGTATGACCAGCACCACTATCCAGAACATTTTCATCACCCACAAAAGAGACCCTGTATCTATTAGCAGTCATTTCTTCCTTTGCTCAAGTTCCTGGCAACCACAAATCTACTCTCTGTCTTTATAGATTTGCCTATTCTTTACATTTCTTATATATGAAACCATACAATATATGACCTTTTATGTCTGTCTTTGATGACTTAGCATAATGTTTTCAGGGATTATCCGTATTGTAGCATGTATCAGTGCTTCATTACTTTTTATGGCTGAATGATTAATATTCTACTGTATGTTTATTTATTGATTGATGGACATTTAGGTTGTTTCCACTTTTTGTCTATCATGAAATTTGTGTACAAGTTTTTGTGTGGATATAAGTTTTCATTTCTCTTGGGTATACCTACCTAGGAGTGGAATTGCTGGGTCATAAGGTTACTCTATGTTTAACCTTTGAGGAACTGCCAGACTGTGTTTCAAAGTGGTTGAACCATTTTACATTTCTACTAGCAATGAAAGAGGGTTCCATTTCTCTCCATCCTCATCAAAACTTGATGGTCAGTCTTTTTTTTTAATCCTCATCCGAGGATATTTTTTCATTAAGTTTTTCAGATAGAGTGGAAGGGAGGAAGGGAGAGAGGGGAGGGGAGGGGGAGAGATGAAAGAGAGAGAGAGAGAGAGAGAGAGAGAGACAAACATTGAAACATTGATGTGAGACAGACATATGATTGGTTGCCTCCTGCACGACCCCAACTGGGGCCGGGGATCAAACCCTTGACCCTCTGGTCCGAAGGCCTGTGCTCTTCTGAGCCAAACCTGCCAGGGCTGTCAGTCTTTTCATATTATAGCTGTTGTGAAGTGGCACCTCCTAGTTTTTATTTGCATTTTCTTTATGGTATTGAGCATCTTTTCATGTTCTTACTGGCTATTTGTTTACTTCTTTAGAGAAGTGTCTATTCTAATCCTGTGCCCATATTTCAATTGGGTTATTTGTCTTTTTATTGAGTTCTTTATATATTTTTGATGCAGGTCAGGTAAATGATTTGCAAATATTTTCTCCTATTTTGTGGGTTGTCTTTTCACTTTCTTGGTGGTGGCCTTTGCAGCATAAAAGGTTTTAATTTATGTTTTCTTTTGTCAATCATGCTTTTGGTGTCATCTCTAAGAAGCCATTGTCTCATCCGTGGTTAAGAAGGCTCACATCTGAGTTTCCTCTGAGAATTCTAGCTCTTACACATAGGCCTGTGATAGTTCTGAGTTGTGTTTATACAGGATGAGGTGTACACTTACAGACCTCCCAGATTTCTTAGACAGCCGTAATTTCTAATATTTTGTCTCATAAATCATCAAAGTCCCAGAAACTCCAGTACTTAAAAGAGTACAAGCTGCATATCCTAGAATACCTCTGTAACCAAAAATGCTTTGTCAGATTAGGTATGCATATTTTCAGTGCTGGGTATATGATATATGGTCTCTATAGTTTAAAGGTTTAGGGTTCATACTCATTTCTCAGAGATCTTAAGAATCTAATAGGGAAACAGAATAAGGACATAAAAAGATAAACTGCAATCCAGGCTAGCATATGTGAAGAAAAAATTAGTGGGAGAGCATCCTGTGCAGAAGCAACACATGAGTGAGAAGTCATGGAGACGTGAAATGACATGTCACGTTTAAGGACCAGTAGAGGGTTCAGTGTGGCTAATGCATGCGGAGGTTGGACAGGCACTGCTAGCGCCTGGCTATGGTTGCCTTATTCCTTCTCCAGTCCCTGACCCTCATTTACCCCAAAGCTAGTATTGTCGAGGCTGGAAATGAGAAAGGATCATCTTTACAGATGGGAAGAGGGAAGAGGTCCCCCACCCTGTGTGTGTGTGGAGAGGGTGGGTGGTTATGTTGGGGGGATATTTGTTGTATTAAGTTGATAATCTGAGGGCATAGTTTTTGTAGAAATCCATTAGGCAAATTAAGTTACTAATTATTGAGTACCTACTATGTGATCTGAGGTTGTTTAGGATTTTCAAAGAGTACATTACAAAAAACACTGTTACAAAGGCTACTGAAGTTAAAACATTTAGTTATGACCTGTTCAGTCTTAAGCATTTGAGAAAGTAACTGTACAAGATGTTGAGATAACCCTGTGAACAGTCTGTTACTTGTATTTACATTCTAGTGAGGAGAGACAATCAAGGATCAAATAAGAAAAGAAAAGAGGGAAAAAAAAAAAACACAGGCGGTGATGAGTGCTATGCAGATAATGAAAGTAGGGTGATATAGTGGAGAATGACTTGAGTGGTCAGGGAAAATCTTTTTGAGGAGGTGCTGTTCAAACCTAAGTCTCAGTGACAGTCACCTGGCCATGTCAGAATATGTGGAAAGAGCATTCTAGGCAGAGGAGACAAAAGCTCTTAAGGTGAAAATGAGCTGGCTATGTGAGGAACAGAACAAAACCCACTTGTATGTAAAGATTTGCAAGAAAGCCTGGGGAATTTTAATTTTATTCTGAGTGGATTGGGAAGCCATTAGAGGATTTCAGGTCCCTGTGTTGTGACTTGATTTACATTTCTAAGCATTCATCTGGCTTCTGTGTAAGGCTCTGCAAGTGTTTTGTAAGTTGTTAGGTTTATTGTGGATGTGGATATATATGCAAATATGTTTTTCCCTAGAACTGTTTGAAAGTTGTTTGCAGATTTGATACTTCTTTATCCCTAAAAATTTCAGTGTGTATTTTGTAAGAACAAGGGCTTTCTCTTACATAACCACAATACAACGATCAAAATCAGGAAATTAACATTGTATAATGTTATTATGTAATTCTTAATAAAAATTAGTTTCTACAAGTCTTACTCAGATTTTGTCAGTTGTCCCAATAATGTTTTACAAATTTTTATTTTTATTTTATTTAAAAAAATTTTTTTCTTGCCCTGGCCGGTTTGGTTCAGTGGTTAGAGCGTCGGCCTGCGGTACAGAGAGACCCGGGTTCGGTTCCCGCTAGGGGCATGTGACTCGGTTGCAGTTTGTCCCTGGCCCTGGTTGGTCGTGCGGGTGGCAGCCACTCGATGTGTCCTTTTCACGTCGATGTTTCTTTCTCTCTCTTCCTCTCTCTCCCTCCCACTCTATCTGAACAAAAAATGAAAAAGTGTCCTCAGGTGAGGATAAAAAAAAAAATTTTTTTCTTTATTGATTTTTAGAGAGAGAGGAAGGGAGAGAGAGAGAGAGAGAGAGAGAAACATCGATGAGAGAGAGCATCAGTTGGCCGTCTCCTGCATGCCCCCCACTGGGGACTGGACCCACAACCTGGGCACCTGGCATGTGCCCTGATAGGGAATTGAACTGGTGACCTCTTGGTTCAAGGGGTGACACTCAAGCACTGAGCCACACCAGCTGGGTTTATTTTTATTTTTCAATCCTCACTGGAGGACATGCTTCCAGAGAGGAAGGTGGGGGGTGGGGGGGGAGTTAGAGAGAGGGAGAGAAAGAAACATTGATATGAGACAGGAACATTGATCGGTTGCTTTCCGTAAGTGCCCTGACTGGGGATTGAACCTGCAACCCAGGTATGTGTCCTGACTGGGAATTGAACTGGCAACCTTTCCGTGCACAGGACAGCACTCAGCCATCTGAGCCACTCTGGTTGGGCCCGTTAATGTTTTTTTTTTAATCCTCACCAAAGGATATTTTTTTCCCTTTATTTTCAGATAGAGTGGGAGGGAAGGATAGAGAGAGAGAGAGAGAGAGAGAGAGAGAGAGAGAGAGAGACACACACACACACACACACACACACACACACACACACTGACTGGTCGCTTCCTGCAAGACCTGGACCAGGGCCGGGGACCGAACCACAACCGAGATACGTGCCCTTGGCTGGAATCGAACCCACGACTCTTTGGTCCTCGGGCTGACGCTCTACGGCTGAGCCAAACCGGCCAGGGCTGTTACCATGTTTTTAATTAGCTCGTTTAATTGGAATAGTATAAAGTCTTTCTTTTTCATGATGATGTTTTTGAAGAATATAGGACTAATTATTTTGTAGAAAGTTTCGTAATACAGTATGTGTGATGTTTGCTCATGATTAGAGTTACAGTATGCACTTTTTTGCAAGAATACACAGAAGTGATGTTGTGTTCTTAGTACAACATATCAAAGTGTGATTACTGGTGTGGTTAACTTGGATTGTTTGGTTAAGATGTCTACTAGGTTTTGTACCATACCAGTTGTTGAGGAGGGACACTTGGAGACTATTTAAGTATTCTGTTAATATTCAAACTTCTGCCCACTGGTTTTAACATCCAGCATTGATTAGTTTCTGAATCTGTTGTGAAGATTGACAAATGGTGATTGTCTATTCCACTTACTCTTTTATTTCCATGTATTAGTTGGATTTCTACTGTAAAGAAAAGCTTTATCTTTCTATTTGTTTGTGTGCTTATCCACATCTGTGTAGACGTGGAGTTTTATTTTATTCAATGCTTTAAAATCCTTTACTGTTATTTAGAAAAAAGTTTTTTTTTATTGATTTTTAGAGAGAGAGGAAGGGAGAGGGAGAGATAGATGGAAACATCGATGAAAGAGAACATCAATTGGCCGCCTCCTGCATGCCCCCCACTGGGGATCAGGCCCACAACCTCGGCATGTGCCCTGATAGGGAATTGAACTGGTGACCTCTTGGTGCATGGGTCAGTGCTCAACCACTGAGCCACACTAGCTGGGCTGCAGAGCAATTTTTAATTTTAATCAATCCAGCTAATCAATTATTTCTTTCATGGGTGTGCCCTTGGTGTTTTATTTAAAAAAACATGGGTTGCCCGGCCAGTGTGGCTCAGTGAATTGAGCAGTCTCATGGACTGAGAGGTCCTGGTTTGATTCCCAGTCAGGGTACCTGTGTGGGTTGCAGGCACAATCCTGGGTTGGGAGGGCATGCAGGAGGCAGCTGATTGATGTTTCTCTCTCATATCAATGTTTCTATCTCTCTCTCCCTTCCTCTCTCTCTAAAAAACCAATAAAAACATATTTAAAATAAAATAAAGACATTGGTTATCTAGATTTTCTAGGAATTTTATAGTTCTGCATTTTACATTAGGCCTGTGCTAGAGTTTTGATTAGTTTTTGTGAAGGGTATGAGGTCTGTGTCTAGACTCATTTTCTTTTTGCATGTGGATGTCCACTTCAGCACCATTTTTTGCAAAAAGACTTTTTTCTCCATTGTGTTGCTTTTACTGCTTTTAAAGATCAGTTGACTCTTTATATATATGGGTCTATTTCTGGGCCCTCTGTTCTATTCCATTGACCTGTTTGTCTGTTCTTTTACTGCTATCACAGTCTTGATTACTGTAGCTTTATATTAAGTCTTGAGGTCAGGGAAGCCAGTCCTCTGTTTTTTTCTTCAGTACTCTCTGTTGGCTATTCTGAGTCTTATGTTTCTCTATATAAACTTTAGAATTTGTTTGATGATACTCACAAAATAACTTGCTGGGATTTTGATTGGGATTGCATTGAATCTCTTGATCAATTTGAGAAGAACTGAGATTTTGACAGTATTGTCTTCCTATCCATGAACATGGAATATCTCTCTATTTATATAGTTATTTTTTTATTAGAGTTTTCTAGTTTTCCTTAAATACATTTTGTATATTTATTGAGTTAGTCCTAAGTATTTAAAATTTTGGGGGTACTAATATAAATAGTAATATATTTTTAATTCCAAATTCTGTTGCTGGTATTAGGAAGGTAATTAACTTTTGTGTATTAACCTTGTATCCTGTAACCTTGCTGTAATCACCTATTAGCTCTAGGAATTTTTAGTTTCCTTTTCTTGTCTTATAGCATTAGCTAGAATTTCCAGTTTGATGCTGAAAAGGAGTAGAGGGGGGATATCTTTGCTCTTAGAGGGAAAGTTTGTAACCATTAAGTATGCTGTTAGGTGTAGTATAGTGTGTGTGTGTGTGTGTGTGTGTATGCTCTTTATCAAGTTGAGGAAGTTCCCCTGTATTTCTAGTTTGCTGAGAGTTTTTTTTTTTAAGTTTAATTTGTAAATTCTTTGAATTTTTTTTTTTTGGAATCCTCACCTGAGGATATTTTTCCATTTATCTTCAGACAGAGTGGGAAGGTGTGAGAGAGAGAGAGACACATCGACTGGCTGCCTCCGGCATGAATCTGACCAGGGCCGGGGACTGAACTGCAACTCAACTACATGCCCTTGACCAGAATCCAACCCATGACTCTTTGGTCTGCAGGCCAATGCTCCAACTGCTGAGCCAAACCAGCCAGGGCTTGCTGAGAGTTAAAAATCTTTTTTAAAGTCATGAATTAGTGTTGAATTTTGTCAAATGCCTTTTCTGCGTGTGTTTTGTCTCCTGCAGTCCTCTAAGCTGGTAGTTAGAACTAGAAGCTTGATCATATTCATTGTTTTTCATAAATATATATTTATTTAATCCTCATCCAAGGATATTGTTCCATTTATCTTCAGATAGAGAGAGAGAGACAGAGAGAGAGGGAGAGAAACATTGATGTAAGAGAGACACATCAGCTGCTTGCCTTCTGCATGACCCCTACCAGGGCCTGGGACTGAACTGCAACCAAGGTATATGCCCTTGGCCAGAATCGAACCTGTAGCTCTTCGTTCCAAAGTCCGAAGCTCCAACTGCTGAACCAAACCGGCTAGGGCGATCAGATTCGGTTTTGATAACTATTATTATTATTATTTGGCACAAATAATTCATAGCTTGTATGGTGTTTAGATGTATGGTAGCTTTATTTTATTTTATTTTATTTTTATTAATTTATTTTTGTTACAGATGATTCTCCTTTCCCCCCCATTGACACCCTCCTCCCAATTCTGCCCACCACCCCCAACATAGTAGTCTATGTTCATTGGTTACACATACATGCATATAAGTTTTGTGGTCTAACTCTTCCCTCCCCCCACCCCCTCTTCTGAGGTTTGTCAGTCTCTACCCCAAATCCATGTCTTTGGGTCCATTCTGTTCATCAGTTTGTTTTGTTCATTATATTCCACAAATAAGTGAGATCATGTGATATTTGTCTTTTTCTGCTTGGCTTATTTCACTTAGCATAATACTCTCCAGGTCCCTCCATGTCATCTCAAATGATAAGAGATCTTTCTTACAGCTGCATAGTATTCCATTGTGTATATGTACCACAGCTTTTTTATCCACTCATCTATTGATGGACACTTGGTCTGTTTCTAGATCTTAGCAATTGTAAATAGTGCTGCTATGAACATAAGGATACATATATTTCTTTCTGATTGGTGTCTCAGGGGTAGCTTTACTTTAAAAATAGAATTTTTTTTTTTTTTTTTTAATCCTCACTCGAAGACACTTGCATTTATCTTCAGATAGAGCGGGAGGGAGAGAGTGGGGAAGAGAGACAGAGAAACATCGATGCGAGAGAGACACATCGACCGGTTGCCACCCACACGACCCCAACCGGGCCAGGGACAAACTGCAACCGAGGTATGTGCCCTCAGCGAGAACCGAACCCGGGACTCTATGGTCTGCAGGCCGACACTCTAACCGCTGAGCCAAACCGGCCAGGGCTAAAAATAGATTTTTGATACTGCTTAGATCTACTAAGTGATTATTAACTTAATATTAGTATATATTTATTTATTTATTTTTATTATTATTTTTTTTAATCCTCACCCGAGGACATTTTTCCATTCTTGTTCAGATAGAGTGGGAGGGAGAGAGAGGAAGAGAGAGAGAAACGTCGATGTGAAAGGGACACACCGAGTGGCTGCCTCCCGCACGACCCAACCAGGGCCGGGGACAAACTGCAACCGAGGTACGTGCCCTTAGCGGGAACCGAACCCGGGCCTCTCTGGACCGCAGGCCGACGCTCTAACCGCTGAGCCAAACTGGCCAGGGCAATATTAGTATATATTTAAAACAACTTCTAAAAAAAATTTTGTTGTTGATTTTAGAGAGGAAGCGAGAGAGAGAGAAAGAAACATTGATCCATCTTTTGCCTCTTGTATGTGCCCCGATGGGGATCAAACCCACAACCTAGGTATGTGCTCTGATTAGGAATCGAAACTGAAACCTTTTGGTGTATGGGACAACACTCCAATGAACAGAGCCACTCGGCCAGGGCGCATTCATTTTTTTTTACAGATGAGAAAATTGAGGCTGTAAGAGAAAATGATTTGTTTGCTATCTCACAGACACTCATTCTTTGCTTTCCTTTAAAACAGGGCCATCTGTAGGTACTGTAATTCATACACATCTGTCATTTGGGAAATCTTTCCCTTTTTTAAATTGTCTGAATGAAAATGGAAGGCTCTTTTTATTTTAATTGACATACTGTAATTTCTTCAGTAATCTGCACTGGTGAATTAGTTTAAGAGAAGTCAGGCTGACTTTTATTAATATTTTCAGTGATTGCCTCCAAAATGAAAAATACTTAAGATATTGTATAGTCTAAAACCGTGGTGAATAGTTCAAGTTTTCTTTTTTCACTCAAGTTTAGATGCTAAATAGAGTATGTTTTGTTTGTGTCCTGCTTTACTTGCTCAAATTCATAGACATTTTGCAGTAGTTCACAATCTCGATGTGCTTTGTGAAGTTTCTGTGCAGTTTTTTTCCTTTTTTCTTTTTTTCTTTATTGATTTTAGAGAGAGAGGAAGGGGAGGGAGAAAGAGATAGAAACATCGATGAGAGAGAACATCGATTGGCTGCCTCCTGCATGCCCCCCACTGGGTATTGGGCCAACAACCTGGGCATGTGCCCTGACGGGGAATCAAACCGGCGACCTCTTGGTGCATGGGTCGACGCTCAACCACTGAGCCACATCGGCTGGGCATCTGTGCAATTTTAAAAACCTAAAATTTGAGTGAAATGTGTGTTAACAAGTTTATTTTATTTATTTAGTTTTTATCCTCACCTGAGGACATTTTTCCATTTTTTCTTCAGATAGAGTGGGAGGGAGAGAGAGGAAGAGAGAGAGAGAGAGAAACATCGACGTGAAAGGGACACATCGAGTGGCTGCCACCCGCACGACCAACCAGGGCCGGGGACAAACTGCAACCGAGGAACGTGCCCTTAGCGGGAACCGAACCCGAGTCTCTCTGGACCACAGGCCGACGCTCTAACCGCTGAGCCAAACTGGCCAGGGCAACAAGTTTATTTTTTTAAGTTTCCTTTCTTTTGTATCAGAACTAACCGATTACCTAAAAGTTACAAGTTTTTGTCTGTCCTGTATCACACAGATAACATCCATAGTGTTTGGTAAAAAGATGGCTTTTAGTTGGGCTAGGTATAGTAATGAATCTTGGTTTCTGTGAATACTTTATTAATTGGGACTAATCTGTTCAGTGTGAACAGAGAATGGATAGGATAATGAAACAAATCAAATTCTAAGTGAGGTAGCATGTTCATGGTTCTTGTAAAAGTTTTATTATTTTATCTATTAACTAACTTATTTATTTTTAATTCTCACCTGAAGATATTTTTCTGTTTATCTTTAGATAGAGGGAGAGAGAGAGACACACACATTGACGTAATAGAGCCACATTGACTGCTTGCCTCCTGCACAACCCCGACCAGGGCCAGGGACGAACCGCAACCGAAGTAGGTGCCCTTGGCCGCAATCAAACCCGAAACTCATTGGTCCTCAGGCTGACGCTCTACCACTGAGCCAAACCAGCCAGGGCAGTTTTATTATTTTTTAAATGCTGAGTTGATACACAGCCTTGGAGATAATCACTGCACTTCCATTTATGTTTAAGAAAACTATAGTTGCCCTGGCCAGTTTGGCTTAGCGATTAGAGCTTTGGCCCGAGGACCAAAGAGTCTCGGGTTTGATTCCTTGATTCTGGTCAAGGACACGTACCTCTGTTGCAGTTCAATCCCCGGCCCTAGTTGGGGCCGTGCAGGAGGCAACCAATTGATGTGTCTCTCTCACATCAATGTTTCTCTCTCTCTCTCTCTCTCTCTCTCTTTCTCTCTCTATCTTTCCCTCTTCTTCCCTCCCTTCCTCCGTCTCATTCTATCTGAAAATCAATGGAAAATATCCTCCGGTGAGGATTAAAAAAGAAAAAGAAAACTGTAGTTATTCATCTAATTAGATTGTAGTTGCTCTGACCACAAGGGCAATATTTTATCTAGTTTTATCTTTGATAACTTGTTATAAGTTGTTACATAAAATTAGTTTTGTTTGGGATTATAATTTGGGGTGTGTGAGTGACCTGTGGTGTCTCTGAAACTGTAAAGGAACCATGCTAAAATAGGTTCAACAGAAGCTCAAGATATGTATGTATGTATGTATGTACTATTCCTCCTTCCTTTGTTCTTACTATCTGGGGACTGAAGAAGTTGAGGGAGTTGATATAGAGGAAGTTGGCAAAATTATAGATAGAGCCCTAGTATGTAAAAATGTAGGATTCCTCTTGAAATGACTAGAATATTGTTTTCTGTCATTTTACAACACTAAATTAATTTTGTGTTTGTAGGTCTTATAATCAGTGGATTACTAATTGTCTAGTGGTTTAAAAGACAAACCTTTAGAATTGTAACTTTTATTATAGTTTTTTAAAAAACACAATGTTGACATACTACAATGTAAACTTTATATTCTTTATATTTTTATTTCAAGGTCACATGACAAGTGACCTTGGTCTTTGTTATTTTAACTAACTTTACTTTGTCTATCTAACTTGTCCATAGATTCCTGGGAAGGGGCTTAGCAAATCTGTTTAGTTCAAATCCACTCATTAGATACACATAACAGGTGATAGTGACCTCTGTATAAAAGGAAGATCAGCACATTTTTTAGATCTGCTCATTTTTTTTTTTCTTTATTGATTTGAGAGAGAGAGGAAGGGAGAGGGGGAGAGAGCTAGCAACATCAATGAGAGAGAACATTGATCAGCTGCCTCCCATGTGCCCCCCACTCGGGATTTGGCCCACAACCTGGGCATGTGCCCCAACCGGGAATCGAACTGGGGACCTCTTGGTACATGGGTCGATGCTCAACCACTGAGCCACACCGGCTGGGCTCATTCTTGATTATATACACATAATTTCACACAGAGTTAGTACTTTCAGAGGATATTTACAATTGTAAAAGCCTTTGTACTTGCACTCTTGACATTACAGGATTTACATAGTTAACCACATTGTGAGTGCGGCTTGCACCTAGTTGTTAGTGGCAGATACTTTCTACTGAGGTTTTGCCACAGGAGTGCACCCCATCCTCTAGAATTTCTTTCATTTTCCTGAGATTGCTCAAAGCTCCACTCTCCTTTTCTCAGGTACTCAATGTGATGTCTTCAATGGATTTTATTAAACATGGGGCTGGCTCACATTCCATGCTACTTGAACCGCTGAGCCAGCCCCCCCCCCCCCAAAGATTTTTATAGATTTCTAGAGAGGAGCACTGAGCGAGAGTAAAACATCAGTCTGCTGGCTCCTGCACACACACATACCCCCCACCCCACCCCCGATCCCCCTGGGATTGAGCCTGCAAACTGGGCATGTGCCCTGACTGGGAATTAAACCTGAAACCCTTTGGTGCACAGGATGATGCCCAACCAACTTATCTTCCAGGGCTGAGCCAAAGTGTTTGAAAACTTGGCTACCTGATTGAAAATTGAGGGGAGGGAATGATACAGGGAAAACACACAGTGTTCTAAACTCAGCTTGTTCTGAGAGGAAGTACAGTAGAAGTGTGGTTGCTTGGATTTGAAGTGACTTGAAAAAAGTTTCATGAGAGAGATGAGACTTGAACCGAGCCTTAACAGGATGGGTGGGATTCACCAGAAGTTGTACTTGTTTTTCTCAGGTAGTGCCTTTGTGAGTCTGGGGTATGGGTGTTCTGACTGGGAGTGTGTGTGTGTGTGTGTGTGTGTGTGTAGTTCAGAGTTTATGCTGTTGCTGAAGAGCTTCAGTAAGAGCGCCTTATTATTAGGAGAATTATTCTGATAACCATGACCTGGATGGATTTAGAAAGGGAAAGAGCTTAGAAGGCTATTATAGGAGTTCTGACCTGGCCCGAGATGGTTGATGGCAGCTGGAATGGGAAGAAAACTGATAGTGTAGAGACCACTAGAGAGAACCTGTGGGTAGAAGGCAGAATTCAAGATGATTTTGAATTTATGCTGGGTGCAGGGGTATTAATGGTGTTTGTCCTTAATGGAAACTGGAGAAGTCAGGATAGGAGTTTGTTGCGAGAGGAAGATAAGAGGTTTAATGTAGGATATGATAAGCTATTGGAGCCGTGAAATGAGGTCAGATTGTAGATAGAAGGTTCACCATATCACAAATCTTCAGAATCTTGCTCAAGACCAGTTATTTTTTGTTGACTGTTGTGAGGAAGACAGTGATGTAGAAAGATGCTGAGGAGAAAAGAGGAAATGACTGGAATTTTTGGCTTAACACTTAAGTCTTCCTTTATATAAATGTCACAATTCACAATTAATTACCTTGTAACATTTTAACAGAACCTGAAAATTCAACATGTTTGGAATATCCTTTTAGTTTTTAGCTTCATTTGTATTCCCCTAAGATGCTTTTTGAGCATTTGTAAATCTCTACAGTAGTAGTTAATACCTCAACAATTATATTAATAAATATTTGTATTACTTAATATATACTTATATTAATAAAGCTAATTTAGAACCTTAAGGACTACTACTAGTCCTTTCTTTGGGTAACTTATCATCTGAAACTGGCAGCTGAGCTTCTCTGAGTTTGTTTCTTAAGGAGTTTGTACTTGAGGGTCATTTCACTTCTCCAGTTCTCTTTCATAGGGTTTTAGTAGGTGGTTGGGGAATTTGTAGTATAGCTACAATTTTGAGGAACCAACTTCAATATAGATAGGTCTTCTACAGTGTTTAGAAATGCTTTGCAAATAGGTCAAATTAATTCTTTATTAAGCATGACAGTATAAAAGACGTTCAATTACTAGCCCCTCCCTTTCCCCCAGCCATTAATCTATATACCCATAATACTTGTGCTTTTATTATTATTTGAACTGGGAAAGATGTAATCAGAAGCAGTTAGGGCCCTGGCTGGCTTGGCTCAGTGATTGGAGCGTCGGCCCGCGGACCGGACAGTCCCGGGTTCGGTTCCCGCTAAGGGCATGTTACCTCGGTTGCGGTTTGTCTCCGGCCTCGGTTGGGGTTGTGTGGGTGGCAACCACTTGATGTGTCTCTCTCACGTTGATGTTTCTCTCTCTCTTCCTCCCTTTCTCTTCCTCCCTCTCTCCTGCAAGATAAATGCAAAAAATGTCCTCGGGTGAGGATAAAAAAAAAAAAAATCAATGGAAAAATATCCTTGGGTGAGGATTAAAAAAATGACTTTTATGTCCTTTTAGGGATGTTTGTCATCTGGAAGAAAAAGTGTACTTACTAATGTTAATTTCATCCCCATAATGCAAAATCACATAGTTGAGCTGTTATCTTTACTCTTACATTCCATTTACTGATTACCACCGGTATTAATGGCTCTCCCAGATAATCCTCTCCAGTGAATTTTAGCTTTCTGTTACCAAAAAGCAATATTCCTACGAAGTCTCAATTCCCCATAGAGTGGATACTGTACTGTATACATCATTATCTGATATAATGCCCTTATCTTAAAACTCTTGAACTTTATTTTGGTGTTGCTTAGTTACTTGGGTTTTTTGGAAGGGATAGGCTGTTTACCAGGCATGTGTGATAGTGATTCTTCATTTTCCATGCCACATTTTTTTGGTTTTTGTTAGACCTGGGCATTTAAATATGTTATTCTGGTACATTTGTTCCATGAAGATTAGCTAAGCTAGTGTAAGGTAAGCTGTTTAGTTGAACCTATAAACGTATCAAAGTAAGATGTAATCCAAGGACACATGCATTTTTTAATGTGAATATTGTAAGTGAAATATTGAAATTACTTATAGTAGCCCTGGATATGTTTATGAGGTCATTTGTTCTTGTCATGATAAGTTTTCACTTGTTTATTTTAATTTCCAATAGCATGAGCAAGTACTTTATTTTATTCCTGAGAAACTAAAGGAAGAAACTACCTCTAGTGAATATGAAAACTGCCATTAAACCTCAATTGTCCATTCTAGGGATGCTTATGTGATTATAGTTCCCTGATCTTCAATACACTTGTCACATTGTGTGTAATCAGTGTGTACAAACTAAATTTAAAAATCTAAAGGCAAATATAAATTAACTGGGTCAGGAAAAAATACAGTTGCTGAAAAAGGAAAAGACTTTGAAGCTAAATATAAGATATCTATCTATATATATGTGTTTTAAACTTGGTTTATACCAGCTTTCCCCCTTGAGTAATAACAAGCAATGCAGATAGGAATTGACTTAGCACTAAGTTAATGTTAATGTGCTTATTAGTGCACATACGTTGAAGGTTTCATAGAAAAATGTTTTTCCATTGTCTAATTTGACCAGCTACTTTTATTGCTGTGTTAAATTAAAATTCTAAATATAGTAGTTCATTATTAAAAGAAATTAGTAGGATTAAAATACAGAATTGATGAAAAATAAAGCCTTTAAAAAATATATTTGAATAAAGTGGCAGGCTTCAAGTGAAATTCAGTTTTGGTCTCCTTTACAGGAATAGAGGTATTCACAGTCAGAACCACTTATCACGTTTTGCATGATCTCCTGAGGAAGTCAGAATCTGAGCCAACATGAAGACTGAATCTTGTCTTTGGTCTGATTTATAAACCGTACTTTTATTGTAATCATGTGCAAGGTGGAGGTCATAGCATGGAAACTAAAGTCTTAGTAAGTGATTTTTATTTTAGCTGTTAAATAGTAGCCTTTTTTAATAGTGAATTTGTCCTCTTAATTAGTTCACACTACAAATGGAGTGAGGACTTGGCAAGAAGGGACAGACATGTTTATAAAGTGAAAGAGGAATAAGCTTTCAGGTTCAGGAAAAATCCTGAGAAAGAGGGAGAGCTTCTTTACTCTATCTAGAATTTCTTTTACTTTTCTGGTTAAAAATAGATGGAGGCAATATTCATTTAGTTGAGAAGGGATTTAAGAAAACAGAAAGGCTGGCTTAGTAGCCAATGCCTAAATTCAAACCATTAAAAAAAGTCATTATTGCCCTGGCCGGTTTGGCTCAGCGGTTAGAGCGTCAGCCTGCGGTACAGAGAGACCCGGGTTCGGTTTCCGCTAAGGGCATGTGCCTCGGTTGTGGTTTGTCCCCGGCCCTGGTTGGTCGTGCGGGTGGCAGCCACTCGATGTGTCCCTTTCACGTCAATGTTTCTCTCTCTCTCTCTCTCTTCCTCTCTCTCCCTCCCACTCTATCTGAACAAAAAATGAAAAAATGTCCTCAGGTGAGGATTAAAAAAAAAAAAAAGTCATTATTGCCCTGGCCAGTTTGGCTTAGCAGTTAGAGCGTCAGCCTGTGGACCAAGAATCCTAGATTCGGTTCCCACTAAGGGCACATACCTCAGTTGCAGTTTGTCCCCGGCCCTGGTTAAGGTCATGTGGGTGGCAACCACTTGATGTGTCTCTCTCACATCGATGTTTCTCTCTCTCTCTTCATCCCTCTCTTCCTCCTGCTCTATCTGAAGATGAATGCAAAAATGTCCTCAGGTCAGGATTAAAAAAAGAAGTCATTATTAAATTTGCCATCTAAGTTGCTTCATTTATAAATTAGTTGTCATTAAATAATGAAGTCTTCACTATAGTATAGTGTTAGTAAGCCCAGTGTAGAATCCTAGGAAACTTTTAGATAGTGAATGTCTTTTTAATATGAATTGAATTTCAAGTATATTTTAAATATTGAATATTTTGAGTATGAATATTCAAAATGATTGGAGTGATGAGATAGTAGCTTTCTCAGTGACATTCCATCAGTTTCATTGTCCCAAGTATAGGTGATTTGCACTTTTTGTATGTTTCAGACAGAACTAGATTGTGAGGATATATAGGCTATCAAGCAATTTTATCTCTATTTCAGTGTTACTTTGTTAATTGTAAGGATTAACTCCTCAACATCTTTCTTTTTTACCTGTGCTTATTAAGAGCATTGGATAATTAGTACTTTTAAGCTGCTTTTCTCCCTTTGCAAGAATAATAGAATTGACTTTGATCTTCTGAATTCTTTAGCAAACATTATGATGCTATACCTAGATAGCATACTAACTAATCTATGCTTTTCATAATTTGAGAATGGTTATGTATTTAAGATATTTATTTAGTTTCTGTTCTTTTCCTTCCCTTTGAGTCTTTTAACTGTTGGTTGCTTTTCTAAATTGATGGTGATGACTGGCTGAAATGAGACATTTTTATTAGCAGCTTACCTATTTTAACTTCTTTCCCTTTTATAGCAGACCTCTTTATGTTCTGCTATCTCCTGCATTCTGAAATACAATTCCATTAAATCCCAAGAAATCTAAGGTTTTTCTTTGGGAATTTATCTCCGGTGTCTATGGGAATCAAAATATAAAATGAGGAGAGTTCAATATGAAATCTTACTTGCATCTTTTGAAAAATTTATATTTCATAAATGGAAGCATCCTTTTATTTTGGGGGCATATTTTCAGAGGTGGAATTATGTAGTTATTGCTTTAATAACCATGTCCTAATTATTTATAGCTTCCTGCTTGACATAGCTCACTTCAAGAAGTGCACGATGTCAGAACGTGGAATTAAGTGGGCTTGTGAATATTGTACGTATGAAAACTGGCCATCTGCAATCAAGTGTACTATGTGTCGTGCCCAAAGACCTAGTGGAACTATTATCACAGAAGATCCATTTAAAAGCGGTTCAAGTGATGTTGGTCGAGGTTGGGATCCTTCCAGCACCGAAGGAGGAAGTAGTCCTTTGATATGCCCAGACTCTAGTGCAAGGCCAAGGGTTAAGTCTTCGTACAGCATGGAAAATGCAAATAAATGGTCTTGCCACATGTGCACATATTTGAACTGGCCAAGAGCAATCAGATGTACCCAGTGCTTATCCCAGCGTAGGACCAGGAGTCCCACAGAATCTCCTCAGTCCTCAGGATCTGGCTCAAGACCAGTAGCTTTTTCTGTTGATCCTTGTGAGGAATACAATGACAGAAATAAACTGAACACAAGGACCCAGCATTGGACTTGTTCTATTTGCACATATGAAAACTGGGCCAAGGCTAAAAAATGTGTTGTTTGTGATCATCCCAGACCTAATAATATTGAAGCAATAGAGTTGGCAGAGACTGAAGAGGCTTCTTCAATAATAAATGAGCAAGACAGAGCCCGATGGAGGGGAAGCTGCAGCAGTACTAATAGCCAAAGAAGATCGCCGCCTACTACGAAACGTGACTCAGAAATGAAGATGGATTTTCAGAGGATTGAATTGGCTGGTGCTGTTGGCAGCAAGGAGGAGCTTGAAGTGGACTTTAAAAAACTAAAGCAAATTAAAAACAGGATGAAAAAGACTGATTGGCTCTTCCTCAATGCTTGTGTTGGTAAGTTTCTGCATTTTATTGAATGGATGGGAAGATACTGAAAATGACATGAAAGATATAAGCAGGGTCAATATTACTTAGCACCCAGTTCCTTCAGCATGATAGTAGACTCTCAGTATGCATGCATAAGAATATGTTTGTGAGCTTGTTATAACTTTGTCCTAAATTGCCTGCATTTCATTGTGTATGTGTGTCTCCCTCCATTAGTAGGGAGAAAGACCTTTACGTTAAAACAAAGTTTTTTACACATCAGTAGTAAAATCCATACCTGGAGTTTAAAACTGCTACTTGATTTACTGTAACAAGATGTGACTGAGAAACACCAGCTGCTGCTTTAGTGTTTGTAAACAGTTTGAGCATCTTGTGATGATAGAAGCTTTAGTCAGCTGTTAAAAATATCACAGAACTGTATGACTCCAAGAAGTCGAACAAACATAATACTGACCTTGAGAATACTGATGTTAATTTAACATGAATGTCATGTAGTAAATGCTAGCAAACCTTATGATTCCATAGGTCCACTTATACCATTTGCATGTTTTGTGGTTTTATTGCTTTTCTAAGGGAGTTCTGGGTATTGGTCCCAGTAACTGGCTCAGAGCTGTTAAAAGACAGACATGTTGTGAGTTAATCATTTGTGATGTAAATCACAAAAGCAGTTATTTGACTCTTCTGTATTTTCTTTTTTAAATTAATTAATTATTATTATTTTTTAATCCTTACCCAAGGGGATATGTATATATATTTGGAGAGAGAGAGAGAGAGAAACATTGATTGGTTGCCTACAGTACACACACCCTGACCGGGGATTGAACTCACAACCTGGGCATGTTCCCTGACCAGGAATTGCACCCACCGCCTTTCAGTGTGTGGGATGAGGCTCCAACCAACTGAGCCACCTGGCACGGGCCCATATTTTCTTTTTTTTGTGTGTGTGAGTAGGTTAGCTATTTGCATTTGATTTCAGTTATTTGTGCTTACTTTGACGTTCAGTTTTGTAAAGGAAATGTTGTTACTGCTAAAAATAAATATCTTGTGGAACAATAGTTAAGCTTTAAACATGGCTTAGCTGTATATGTATTTTTCCCAGTATTAATTTCTTTTGTTTATCCCCCTGAATGTAGCCCCAAGGATATGGAAGACATAACTATATGAACCTGCAAGTCCTAAGAGGACATTAAGAAAAAATAAGAAGTTTTTATTTTAGTTTTGCCTTGGCAAAAAGAATGTCTCAGCAGATGAGATGTCTGAACACCAAGTACAGTGACGCTTATTAACTTAGTTCCATTTGATTCCTGTCCTGAGGACTAGGCATGAAAGCTCCCCAAGCCGTCTTCTGTCTGTGTTGTCCCATTTCACCCCATGTTTCCTTTTTCCTCTACCTAAGGGGTAACACTTAGGGTGTGGTTGTCTTTTTTCTTTCTATAAGGAGATACTAAAGAGTTTTATTTATTATTAATTTTTTAATTGAGGTCAAATTCACATAATAAAACTCACCATTTTGAAAGTGAACAACTCAGTGACATTTAGTACATTCACAGTGCTGTACAACTACCACCTTTATCTGGTTCCAAAATACTTTCAACACCTCAAAAGGAAACCTCTACCGGTTAAGCAGTTACTTCATCCCCCCCCCCCCCCCACCCTGGTAACCAGCAGTCTGTTTTCTTTCTTTGTGGATGGTACTTATTCTGGATATTCCATATAAATGGAGTCTTACATGGTGTGACCTTTTGTATCTAGGCATTATTGTCTTTTAAGTTAGCTGTATGCCTTTTGGAACTCTTTTAAAATCATTTTTTGTAAGCAATAGTGTACTTTGCATATGTTTACTACAAGGTGGTGTTAATAGTACATGTAAGTTTATAGATGGAAATGAACCACATTGCAGTGATTCTTAACCTCTTTCGGGGTCATCGAATTCTTTAGGAATCAGGTTCATTGTTTTCAAGTTAGTAGACCTCAGGATAACAACTGCTTTGAAATGTTTTCTCTCCTTGAGACACAAGTTAGACCAATCAGTGTTACATTGTCCTTCTGGCTATTATTTCTTGTCTATATGACTGCTGTCTTTTGTTGCTACCTTTTACTTCTTTCCACATATTCTTCTTTTGAACAACCATCCTTGTACCTCTTCAAGTTCTAAGAGCTATGAATTGATATTAAAGGTGGAACAAAAACTCCTACCAGCAGGACCAACATTGGATTTGGTCTTGTTTTATTTAGAAAACAGTTTCTTTGCCCTGGCCGGTTTGGCTCAGCGGTTAGAGCGTCGGCCTGCGGTCCAGAGAGGCCCGGGTTCGGTTCCCGCTAGGGGCACGTACTTCGGTTGCAGTTTGTCCCCGGCCCCTGGTTGGGTCGTGCGGGAGGCAGCCACTCGATGTGTCCCTTTCGCGTCGATGTTTCTCTCTCTCTCTCTTCCTCTCCCTCCTTCCCACTCTATCTGAACAAAGAATGGAAAAATGTCCTCGGGTGAGGATAAAAAAACAAAACAAAAAAAACCCAGTTTCTTTGTCATTAAGTTCCTATCCCCATTCACTCCAGAGTTTCTAGGTTCTTCGGGGCCAAGGATTGATTATACTTGGTAATGTGGATTCTCTCTTTTCTGTCAGCAAATACTTTTTACTCTTCAATCAATGATATGGTTCCAAACTCTTGTACGGAAGATTATGGCCCTGTTTTTATTAGGTAGTCATGCCCTGATCTCTGTAATATGCTAAAGAAAATTTTTCTTTGTTTATATTTTGTTGGGTTAATTAACAGAAGTACACATTTACTGAAAGTAATCTTTACTTCTTTTCTGCCTATCTTATATTCTGCAGACTTCATTAGAGATGTTATATTATTGCTTGCTGATGTTATGCATTTAAACAAATCATTTCAGCACTTGTGTCGGCAGCACATATACTAAAAAAAAAAAATCTCCGAAGTATGTACACTAAGTATAAAATGTATACTTATTATAAAACTTATAGTAAGCATAAAATGTGAGAAATATGAAATTAAAAAATAAAAACTCAACCTCAGGTCAGCTTTGTAGCTGATAAAATAGGAGTGAGGACGATTGAGTTGTTGAGAAGGCAAAAAGTAAACTAGAGCCTCAACAGTATTGAGCAAGGATCTTACATGACTGGTTGGTGTAAGTTTCATATAAGTCATACTACCTTACATGGTGAGAGGACGTTGGGGATAGCAGTGCCAAAACCTGGCTTCAGTAGAAGTGGAATGGGGGGGGGCATAGCTGGCATGGTAATGGCAGAGCTGTGAATCTAAATGTGCAGTTGAGTCCTGGCCGGTTTGGCTCAGCAGTTAGAGCATCGGCCTGCAGACTAGAGAGTCCTGGGTTCGGTTCCCGCTAAGGGCACGTACCTTGGTTGCAGTTTGTCCCTGCCCCGGTTGAGGTTGTGTGGGTGGCAACCAGTCGATGTGTCTCTCTCACATCGATGTTTCTCTCTCTCTCTTCCCCCCTCTCTCCCTTCTGCTCTATCTGAAGATTAAAAAAAAAAGAAAGTGCAGTCGACTCTGCAATGTCTGCACTCTGGTGCCAGGTGTTTTCGGGGAGATCATGTCAGTGCTGATCATAGACGACTTTTCACCGGATGGATGATAATGTCCCTGGAGACTAGGGCAGCACTGCTCACACCATTTTAATTCCACTCTGTACTGAATCAGTTGTCCTTTAACAAAAAGAACATTTACATTTGTGACCCAAGTTGATTCCTTTAAAAGAGATAGGATCAGATAAGAATCTCAAATTAAATCTGTGTAATAACTTGTATTCTTGAACCCTAGACTTATATCCAGATAACCAATGCCACATATTCTCTTGAATATCTAATATGTACAAGTGCTCTTCAGCCGAATGGTGGGGTTATGTCCTGACAAACCCATCATGAGTGGAAATGCATTTAATACACGTAACCTACTGAACATACAGCCTAGCCTACAGTAAACATGCTCTGAACACTAACAGTTTGCCTATGGTTGGGCAGTTATCTCCTTCATCTCAAAAGTAATTGCCTTCTGCCCTGGCCGGTTTGGCTCAGCGGTTAAAGCGTCGGCCCGTGGACCAGGGAGTCCCAGGTTCGGTTCCCGCTAAGGGCACGTACTTCGGTTGCAGTTTGTCCCCGGCCCCAACCGGCCCGGTTGGGGTCGTGTGGGTGGCAGCCACTCGATGTGTCTCTCTCACATTGATGTTTCTCTCTTTCTCTCTCTTCCTCCCTCTCTCCCTCCCACACTATCTGAAGATAAATGCAAAAAAAAAAAAAAGGTCCTTGTGTGAGGATTTAAAAAAAAGTAATTGCCATCCTCCTCACCAGAAACAGGAGACCCAGATGGGTGTTTTGTAGACTTTATGGCATGTGAAAAAAGAAAACAAAATTAAAAAAAAAATCCCACTGGCAACAGAGTTTCGGCTGAGTGTCCTTTGCGATCACTTGGCTGCTGAAAGTGTGGCTCGCTGTCGCTGTCCAGCATCACCAGAGAGAATCCATACCGCATATTGGTAGCCTGGGAAAAGATCAAAGTTCACAATTAGATGTATGCTTTCTACTGAATATATATTGCTTTTGCACCATTGTAAGGTTGAAAAATTGTAAGTCAAACTATAAATCAGGGACTGTCTGTAATATAAACTCATTTCAAACTCAGGCTAAAACTGAACTGGTTTCTCCCTCATATCTATTCTCTCCCAGTTCCCCCTTTTGGTTGATGGCAACTTCATTTTTCCACTTGCTGTGCAGAAGCCTTGGCCATCTTTGATTCTCTTCCTTTACACCCCATTCCTATTTGTCAGAAAAATCTTACTGGCTCTGCCTTCAAAATGTTGGCTCCACTTCTCACCACCCCAGTCCAAACCATGGTCCCCTCTTTGTCCTTGCCCTCCTTTATATAATCTGTTCTCCATATGGGGGCTACTCTTTGAAACCTCTGCTCAGAACCCTGCAGTGACTCACTGTGTCCTGCAGAGTAAGAGCCAGAGTCCCCGTGTTCTCTGTCCCACACCCTTCATTCCACGCACAGTGTGTCCCTCAGACCTCATTTGTTGCTCTCAGCCTGCTCACTCACTCTGGCCACCTTCTGTGTGACTGAACCTCAAGCCCAGTGCTTGCCTTTCCCTCTGCTTGGACTGCTCTTTGTCCAGGCCGTAGGCTTAGCTAACTGACTTCCTTAAGCTCTTTTCTCAGATGCTGCCTTCTCAGCGAGGCCTCCCTGAGCGCTGCATCTAAAAGTGCAGCCTTTCTCTCCACAACACTTGTCACCTCCTAATGATACACTTAGTCACCTTATTATGTGTCTCTCTCTTCCTTGAATTTGAAGCTTCCTGAGGGCCAGGAATTTTGTTTCTTTTGTTCACAGCTGTATCCTAGTACCTAAAACAGTGCCTGGTACATAACAGACATTCAAATATTTGTTAAATTGATCAGCAGATAAACTTTTGTGGAAATTGGGATCTGGACAGATAGACCTTTTCTCTGCTCATCTCCTGAATTTCTAGATTCTTTGCTTTCTTCCTAGCTTTCTGTCTTCTTCATCTTACAGACTACCTGAGGCCCCACCCAGTGGGAGCCAGCTCAGCTTCTCCCTGTCAGGGGAAGGCAGAGCAAGTAGATAGAAAAGGGTCTTGTTGGAGAGTAGAGAGGCCCCAATCTTTTGCCAGGCAGTCTCTGGATATGAAAAGTTTCAAGTCAGAGTTCTTTACCTTTAATTTCTCTATCTTCCCACCTTCATTGGTGAATATTTGATAATTTGATGAATGTATGATGTAAAGAAAAAATCATTCTATGTGTTTGCTATACCTAAAGTCCTAAATCAAAAACAAAATTTTTACTTGAAAAGTATGCATCCTATTTGGCATTTTGTCTCATGTCTTAAACAATAGCTGTACCTTTCTTACATTAGCTTGTTCAGTGACCCTGCTGATTAAGATGGGAAGGATTTGAGATTGGGGGAGTGGGCGTTGAAGGCATAGGGGAAGAAGAATCAGGCTTGTATAACCAGTACACCTTGAAACTGGATTTATGTATTTATTTTTAAATAGATTTTTAGAGAGAGAGGAAGGGAAAAGGAGAGAGAGATAGAAACATTGATGAGAGGGAAACATTGATTGATTGTCATCCGTAAGTGCCCTGACTGGGTATTGAGCCTGCAACCAGGTATGTGCCCTGTTGGGGAGTTGAACTGGCAACTTTTGGTGCACAGGGCGTGCTCAACCAACTGAGCCACTCCAGCTAGGCAAAACTGGAATTTTTAAAAAAATATATTTTAAAAAATTTAGTTTTCAGTTATAGTTGACATAGAATATTATTAGTTTCAGGTGTACAGCATTATGATTAGACATTTATATATATATACTTTATGAAGTGATCACCCTGTGAAACTAATTTTTATACTGACGTGTTCAGTTGCCCATGGCAGTGGCATTATAGAGAACGTATGCATCAATAATGTCCCCTGCTGCTTCCCAGCTTTGGAATGACCTACAGTGTGCACTGGTGTCGCCTGTTGAGAATCACTGACTGACAGGCTAAACCAGAATGTCCTTGTCGGGGAGTGTGCTGAAATGGAGTTGTAAGGATTGTGGTCTTGATTACTCCTGGGCAAAATTTTGATGTCTCTCAAAACTTCCATGATTCTTAAAACAAAACATACTAGAATTAACTTTTTCTTTAAAGTTGTCTGCAAAAATATTGTTATATGTGATCTAATATTTCCTTTTCTCATAACTTATCTGTATTGAAAACTAGTATTTCTAGCATTTATTTTTTATATTGATGCCAATTGTATCTTAGCCTCCTTGCTAGAAACTTTTATATGGTATCATATAAATTCCATTCCAGAGTGTCAGATGTAACTAAAAATAGCTAAAACTTGTGTGGTGTTAAACATGTCAGTGTGTATTTGTCTATTTGGTTTCATTAAACACTCTTTTTTCATTTTAACAAAAATTAGCAATTTATAGGTTTAATACATTAAATTTTTTTCAATTTATTTTGGTATCAGTATTGAAAATTATGTATAAGGATGGTTTTTCTCAAGGAAGTAAACCATTAAGGTTGTATTAGTGTTATTTTTCTTTCTCTCAAAAAAAATATATATTGTAATATGTAATCTCCATGGTGACTTTTTTGATTCCTGGTTTTGAGATAGTGTCTGCAAGTGAAAGGAGTTGTACAGTAAACCACACAAAATTAAATTAACTTCAGTGGAAGAAAGTCACAAACTAGTTTTTGAAAGCTGGTAATATTATGAACTAGATGATAGTAAGGTGATAGATATTAAGGAAACTGCTGCTTCAAAACAAAACAAATTTCTTAATGTAAGATACAATAGTGATTTTAGTCATTTATTAAGATGTCTTTGTGACTGACTTTTTAACTTTAGAGGAAACTCAGGGCATAAATTATTGTAAAGAAAAAAATAGAAGAGACTTCTGTTCTCTAGTTCGGTACTCCTTAGCTTTAAAAACTAATGTGCTCCACAGATATTTTATTGATGACTTATTTGAAGGCACAGGACATTAGGCATCTGAAAACTGCACTATTAATGAGATGTGTTACAGTGTTCACATTAGCATTTTTTACTTTTACTTGTCTACTATTTAACTGTCTTATAGGCTTCCCCCCTGATGCTTTTTCTGGTTTACACAATTGATTTAAATAGTGAGGCAGACAGAATAATGCCCTCCCAGCCCTCCAAAATGACCATATCCCAATCCCCAGAATCTGTGTATATGCTGCTTTATATGACAAAAGGGATTTTGCAGGTGTAATTAAATTAAGAACCCTGAGATGGAGAGATTATCCCAGATCATCCAGGTGGGCATAATGCGGTCATAAGGGGCCTTGGGTATGAAAGAGGGAACCGGCGTGAGGGACACAGGAAATGTGGGAGTGGAGCAGCAGAGGTCTTAGCAGTTCAGGGCCCTGAGCTGAGGAGCGCGGGCAAGTCTTTAGAAGCTGGAAGAGGCAGGCAAGTCTACCCTAGAACGTCCCCCTCAGGACGAAGCTTGATTTTAGCTTCCCATGTGGAACTTCTGACCTCTCCCAAATTTTAAGACAGAAAATTTGTATAGTTATAAGACACTAAGTTTGTAGTAATTTTTTAGAGCAGCAATGAGAAATTAATACAGATATCTTTTTAAAAAATTACAAATATCTTAATTTGACAAATTTAGAATAATTTAACTTAACTGTCATCAGTTCCTAGAGGGGTCAGAGTCGTCGTTTTGTTAATATGAGAGAAATTGAAGCCCAGAGAGGCTAAGTGACTTGCTGGATAAGATGTGGTCATGTTATCTTTTTCTAGACAAAGATATAGATGTGTTTGTAAGGAACAGCTCACTCCTGTGTCTCTTCTAGTCTTACACCATACTCCAGCACTACTAGACACCAAGTGTGTGTGTGTGGGGGGGGAAGGTTAGGGAAAGCGGGTTAGTTTCCCAAACCAAGCAATTTTTAGACCAAGCAATTCTCAGATTCTCCAGACACCAGTTGGGTGTCCTACAGTTTAAGTCAATGTTAACACTACTTAGAGAGAGCATCAGATCCCACACGTTAATGGTTCAGGCCCCCCCCTCCCCCGCCCACTCCCATTGCCATTCTAAAGTTCAAGTAGGTTCCTACAACCCCCTCCTTAGGTTCAGTTGGTTTGCTAGAATGGCTCAGGAAAACATTTCACTTATTAGATTACCAGTTTATTATAGAAGGATGTAACTCAGGAACTGCCAGATGGAAAGAGATGCACAAGACAAGGGAAGGAGCCTGGAGCTTTCATGCCCTTTCTTGGCTGCCATTCTCCCAGCACCTCCATGTGTTCACAACCCCAAAGCCCTCCAAATCCCATAGTTCAGAGATTTTTATGGAGGTTTAATTACTCAGGCATGTTGATGAAATCATTGGTCATCGTTAATTTGATTCAGTCTCCAGCCCCTCTTCCCTCCCAGGAGGCAGGGTGCAACTGAAAGTTTCAACCATCCAATCACGTTTGGTTCCCCTGGTAACCAGCCAGCCCGCCCTTAGGGGTTTTCCACAACTCACCTCATTAACATAAACCCAAAGTGGTTGAAAGGGGCTTGTTATATGAATAATAATAGACACCCATTTCACCTTTATTTGGAGCTATTTCAGGAATTGGAACAAAACTAAATATTACTACAAAAGATGCCCCTGTGGCTTTTATGTAGGAAATCTAAGGGTTTAGGAGCTATGTGCCAGGAACAGGGCATGAAACACATACATATTTTATTATAAATCAGTACCACAGTGTTTTTTTCTGCTCAATATGGTTGAAAGGAATACTGTTACTTGAACTTTTTAATAACATTTGATATCTGTGAATATTAATATTTTCAGTCCTGTCTTTATTCCAAGTCAGCTAGATAAATATGCCAATATGAAGCTGATTGCTATGTCCCAAGGTAATCTGTCACCCACTACTATTTCCCAACATTCCATGGTGAGGCCACAATATTTGAACTTGATTTTTAGTGTGGCATTTCTGTAGTATTTGGTCTGTTTTCTTTGCCTGTGTTTTTTTTTTTTTCAAGTTGGTATACCACAGCTGTTTGCACAATCAATTTTCCATGTTTAGAATTTTTTCTGCCCTATGGAATTGCTGTGCAGTAATTATCATTTGAGTCGCTAGCCCAGTAGCAGATCTGTGTTCTAATATTTGATTTTTGGAGATCATCTTTTGGAAATTTATAAAGGAAGCTAATGAAACTGTTCACTGTTCTTACAGATTTAAGTTATGGTTATTTGTTATTTTTTTTGAAAAGAACTTTAAATTTTTTCAATTACAGGTTACATTCAGTATTATTTTGTATTAGTTTCAGGTGTATAGCATGGTGGTTAGACAACTGTATATTTTACAAAGTGTTTCCCCTGATATTTCCAGTACCCGTCTGGCTAAGTTAAGTGCTAGATTTATCCTAGGATGATAACGGGCCATTTTGTTTGATTATGAACTGACTGAGTGTTTTCTTGAAAGATACTATTCTGTTCAGTGCCCTTATTTCCTTAACATGTTGCTTTACTTATGAATAAAGGTAGTGCCTGAATAAAAGACCTTGAGTCTTAGGCATTTAAAACCATTAGAATTCTGAGTTAAAATATTCTATAAAAAGCTTTTAATAGAATCCAAAATGTACAGACTCCTGCAGCAGATTTATGGCACTGCATCCGTAAAAGGAAAGCAAAGTGCTAGCACGTGGGCAGTGCCTTGTATGTCCTTGGTTAACTGTGACACTCTTACCTGGGATGTGTGTGTGTAGCTGTAAACACTTGAGTTTTGCCCGGCTGGTGTGGCTCAGTGGTTGGGTGTCAACCCATGTACCAAGAAGTCAGCGATTTGGTTCCTGGTCAGGGCACATGCCCAGGTTGTGGGCCCAATCCCCAGTGGGGTGGGCATGCAGAAGGCCGCCAATCGATGTTTTCTCTCTTTGATGTTTCTATCTCTCTCTCTCCCTCTCCCTTCCTCTCTCTCTTAAAAAAAAAAAAATAAAGAAAGAAAAAATACTAAAAAAAACTCAGGTCCTGCCCTGACCGGTTTGGCTCAGTGGTTAGAGTGTTGGCCCTCGGACCAACGTGTTGCGGGTTCGATTCCCGTCAAGGGCATGTACCTTGGTTGCGGTTCGGTCCCCAGACCTGGTTGGGGTCATGCGAGAGGCAACCAATCGATATGTCTCTCTCACATGAATCAATCATTCTCTCTCTCCCCCCCTCCCCCACTCTATCTGAAGATAAATGGAAAAATAAATGTCCATAGGTGAAGATTTAAAAAAAAAACACAAACTAAACTCAGGTCTTGCCCTGGCTGGGTGGTTCAATTGGTTGGAGTGTTGTCCCGTACACCTAAAAGGTTGTAGGTTCGATTCCTGTCAGGCCTCATACCCATGTTGCGGGGAGGCAACTGATAGATGTTTTTCACATTGATGTTTCTCTCCCTTCCTCTCTCTAAAATCAGTCAAAACATATTCTTGGGTGAGGATAAAACAAAACAAAACTCAGGTCTTTTCACTCCATACCCATCCTTGGTGGTGGATCTCCTTCCTGTCCAAGGTAGTTGATGTTACAGGTAGTAGAATTATTTTTAGCACCATGAAAGGAGTACTGTATTATCTTCAGATACTTTTTGGTTTCTAAGGACTTCTTCTTGTGATTTTGGAACACTGGATATAAAATAGCATTTTATGTCATGATTTTTAAGTGAGTTGTGGTAATTCTCAGCAATATAAAGATTCTAATCTAGGGAATGCACACACATTTTCTTTCCCATGGCCAGTTCAGTCTTGCTTTTGAAAGTGCTTTGAGATACCTGAGGAACAAAGAAGCTTCCAGGAATGGATGTGTCAAGGCAAATGGACTGCAATAGCAGAAATAGAAGGTTAGCCGTACTCTTCTGGTTGCTTTTCATCTGTTGGAGACATAATTTCTTGCTTTTAGAAATGATGCATTCCATAGGCCTGCCAACTAATAATGTGATTAGTTGGTGTCTCGTGATTCCTGATTATATGATACTGACATTTGAATATGCATCATTATTTAGTAAAGGCTTTCATTTATTAAAAGCACTATATTAAATGAACGCTTTGAATTGTGGAATCCAAATGTATCATTTAAATATTAAATATAAAAAGATGTGTAGACTCTGAAGGACTTTACTGTTTACCATAAAATAACTTTCAACATTTATTAAACTGTTCACATGGCTTAAAAAATCAAGCAGTATAGATAGAAGAGTTTATAAAGAAAAGCAAGTGGTTTTTCTCCACCTTTAA
Source organism: Tadarida brasiliensis (assembly GCA_030848825.1). Lineage (NCBI taxonomy): Eukaryota > Metazoa > Chordata > Mammalia > Chiroptera > Molossidae > Tadarida > Tadarida brasiliensis. The sequence continues at coordinate 3,031,475 of CM061271.1, forward strand.
TCCTGCTATGCAGAGACAGCCACTCTTTCCCCCCATCAACCTTTTATACTGAGTTTCAAAACCTGTAGAAAGTGACAAGTATAATACATGGAATACCACATGCCTTTGACCTAGCATTTACAGTTGTTACTGCTTTGCTGCCTTTGGTCTCTCCCTGTTCTGGCTCTGGCTCTGTTTGTCTGTCTTGCTATGTGTGTTTTTCCTGAGCCCCTTGAGAGCTAACTGCAGATGTCATGACATTTTGCCTCTAAGTACTTCAGCATGTATGTCCTCAAAACAAAGGCATTTTCTCTACAAAACTATACAATATAATTATCCAGAAAAATTTAATATTCAATGTCCATATTCATTTTCACCAATAGTTACACTGATAGTTACTGCTCCGACCCCATTCAGTCAAGGATTATACATGCTGTGTAGTTGTTTTATCTTTTTAGTTTCCTATCAACAGTGCTTCAGGTGGTTTTTTTCTTTTTTCTTATTTACTCTTTCATGACATTAACATTTTCAGAGTCCAGGCCACTTATTTTACAGAATGATTCTCAATTTGGATATGGCTGCATAACATTTAAATATTTTATCTTTTTTGGGGGGGGGGTGCTACATAGGTGATATTATTTGAACAACATTTCTAATATCTGAATAATGTCTTTTTTCATTTTTAAAAATTTATTTTAATTGTGGCAAAGGGTAGGTAACAAAATTTGTCATCTTGACCATTTGTAAGTGTACATACAGTGCAGTGGCATGGCACGGCCAGTGTGGCTCAGTGGTTGAGCGTCGACCCATGCGCCAGGAGGTCACTGGTTCGATTCCCAGTCAGGGCACTTGCCCAGGTTGTGGGCCCAATCCCCAGTCAGGGGCATGCAGGAGGCGGCCAATCGATGTTCTCTGTCATCGATGTTTCCATCTCTCTCCCTCTCCCTTCCTCTTTTCTCTCTCTAAAAAAATAAAAAATAAAAAATCAATACAGTGCAGCGGAATGGAGTACATTCACATTGTTTGTACCTGTAACCACCATCCATTGCCAGAACTGTTCGCATCTTGCAAAAGTGAAAGTCTGTCCATTAACACTGACTCCCTATTCTCCATCCCCCATCCCCCCAGCCCCTAGCAGCCACCATTCTACTTTCTGTCTCTGAGAAACTATTCTAGGCACCTCAGATAAATGGCATCCTACAGTAGTTGTTCTTTTGTGACTGGTTTACTTCGTTGAGCGTAATGTCTTCAACGTTCATCCATGTTGTAGCATCTGTCAGAAATCCCTTAAAAAATTTTCTTTTCCTTTATTGATTTTAGAGAGAGAGGAAGGGAGAGGAAGAGAGAGATAGAAACATCAAAGAGAGAGAACATCGATTGGCCGCCTCCTGCATGCTCCACACTGGGGATCGGGCCTACAACCTGGGCATGTGCCCTGACTGGGAATCGAACCTGCAACCTCTTGGTGCATGGGTCAATGCTCAACTACTGAGCCACACCAGCCTGGCAGAATTCCCTTTTTAAGACTGAATAATACTCTATTGTATGCAAGGGGGAGCACATTACCACCCACAAATAAGCCTTTTTTTAGGGATACTGATTATTTTAAGCTGGTTATTTTTAAGCAACAGAAGACTCAGAAAGAAACTTGAACCTCTCCCTAGCTACCTAAAAGAATTTAGATAGAGGGACCTGCTCCAGGGGAGGCTATCATCCTGTATAAAACTATAGTTTAATATTGATCAAAGTCTTCTGTGTCCCGTTGTTAAAGATGGCCCAGCAAATATCTGTTTACCACACATTTGCTTTTCCATCTCCATGTAAATTAAATTGCTTTCCTCCCCTTTGCAGCCCCAAACTATAACCCCACTTGCTCCTTAGCTCAAGATATCTTTACTGCCTGATTTGTTCCTGTCCCGTATTCTTCTGGAGCCCTCAGCTGGACATACGTACTTAAATTTGGCTATTTTCTTATATTGATGTGTCACATGTCAATTTGATTATTAGACCAACCAGAATTTAGAGGGAAAATAGGAAAATTTCCCCTCTCCCACATATGTATATAACACATTTTGTTTCTCCATTTATCTGTTGATGGGCATACCGTTATTTCTTGTTTCATCAAATTTAGACCCTATTACTGACTTCCTGTAACAGTATATGAAAGTTTAGTTAATTGAAAATAATAAAAGCAGAGCATACTCATTGTAAAATATTTCTGAGATAAGAAAAGCTACAAAAAAAGTTAAAATAGGTTATACTCTCACTGTCTAGAGGAAATGGCCTTTTTGTGTGTTTTCTGCTTTTCTCACATTTATTTTTATGTGATTGAAATTATATTGTACATTTTTGTTGAACTTCACATTTTGAATTAAAATATTTTTATCTTTTGAGAATGAATATGTAATATGACATTGAATTGCTGTACTTTATCCCTTATTATTGGCCTTTTGAGTTATTTGAAAAATTTTTATTCTGGTGGTGTTTTGATGACCAAAATTGTTAAGATTTCTAACAATTTTCTCAGGTTTTCAGAAATGGGATTATTTGAACAAATGACATAAATGTGTTAAAGGTACGTTATGCATACTGGTAAATTGCTGCCTGGAAAGACTGTACCAATTATGTCCCCATCATCAGCATAGCAGAGTGCCCGGGTAGCTGTGTCTTTGCTGTGTATTGTGAAGGGAGGCATGTTGTTTCATACAGTCATTTGTGTTTCTCCTGTGGGTTGTTGATTCATGTCTTGTCCATTTTCTTGTTATTCTGTCAGGTTACTTGCAGTCTATATAAGTATAAATCATATGTATATTAAGATTATGTGCTAGTCATGTTTGTTGGAAATTTTCTTTATTTGGTGAAGAGAGTTATACATTTTGTTTTTGTTTTACAGTTTTTTTTGGATTGAACTAAGGATTAAATATTTTTCTAAAAAAACTTTCTCTAACATGATTTATTAAATAAATTCTTTCCCCATTGATTTGGATGGTTCTATCACATATAAAATGATTGTACATCATTTATTTTGAGGTTCTTTATTTTTGTTTTAACATCAGTGTCACATTTGCTTAAATAATTATGGCTTTATTAGATCTTTTAAAACTTGGTAAGGTAAATGTCCATCCTGCTCCACCTTTCCATTGCTTTTCAAAATTCTTAGTTTTTACCTTTTCCTTGATTGATTGTCCACTCATTTATGCATTCAGAATTTACTGACTTGCTCCCAAGCAATGTGAAATAAGTTATGGCTGTCAGCAGGCTTGTGGTCTGGTGGTAGCGTGGAGACTTAGTTTGGGGGAGGGGCAGCAGTGGAGGCAAGCCAATCAGATAGGCAGAAATTACAGCAATCCAGGTGAGAGAGTAGTTTTGACCTAAGAGAGGGGCAGTGGAGATGCAGCAAGGGGGATGCGTTTGAGAGAAACTTAAAAGGCAGGATCGACAAAACTTGAAAGCATTGTTGTTGGGGCTGAGGAGAGGTGTTCAGAAAGATATTATCCAGGTTCTTGGTTTGGACCCTTTGGTTGGATAGCAGTATCATTTTTCCCAAACAAAGGAGATGGTGAGGTTCACTTTTAGACGTTTTAACTGGATTGTTAGATGTATGGACCTGAAACTTTTGGGGAAAATCTGCCACTCAGCTTATTTGGGTACTCTGAGGCCATGAGTTCACTGAATCTGTGGGACCATCTTTTATAGTGGCAAATATAGGGACTTTCTTATATTGTGCTTATACATGGGGACCTTATCAAGTAGTTTTTAAAAAATCCTCACCTGAGGATATTTTCCCATTGATTTTTAGACAGAGTGGAAGGGGGGTGGGGAGAGACAGAGGAAAACATTGATGTGAGAGAGACACAGCGATTGGTTACCTCCCACACCATCCTGACCACCGGGCAACCCAGGTATGTGTCCTTAACTGGAAATTGAACCTGAAACCATTTGATCCACAGGCCCATGCTCTAATTGCTGAGCCAAATCAGCCAGGGCTCAAAGCTTTTTTTTTTTTTTTTAATTTTATTGATCTTTTAGAGAGAGAGGAAGGGAGAGGGAGAGAGATAGAAACATCGATGAGAGGAACATTGGTAGGCTGCCTCCTACATGCCCCACACTGGGGATTTGGCCCACAGCCTGGGCATATGCCCTGACCGGAATTGAACTGGCGACCTCTGCATGGGTCGACACTCGACCACTGAGCCACACTGGCCAGGCACTGAAGTAGCTTTTTCACATTTTTTCCAATTTGATGATTCTCTCTCTTGATTCTATTGGAGTATTTTGGCTAGAAGACTTATATGGATTTAATATGAACAATATAAAGTTATGCTCAGTCACAGGTTTTCCTTTGATCCCTCCCCCCTACCTGCTCGTAAGTGTTCATTTACCCTCTAGTTTTCTCACCTGGAAAAGAGTGGGCTAGACTATTCTGTTGCTAGGCCTACCTTAAATAGTATACTTCTAAAAATCCAAAATTTGGTTTCAAATTTAGCCAGGTTAACTTGGCAGTGAAGCAGAAGAAATTTTTACTTGAAGTCAGAGAAACTTTTGGGACTTGATTTTAGTGGTGAGTGTGGTTTTGATGTACACCATTTTATATGATTAGAACCCTAGTTTTCAAAAACTGTAGTTATCCCCTCGGTTGTCTCTTTTGGCAATATTTTAAGTGAACTTTGTAATTTGAATTCACGCTAATCTTTTTTAACCCATTAATGTTTGATCACCTTCTCAAAGGTAACTTTGTGACAAGTTCCTTCAAACCCTTCCACTGTGCTTTCAGCACCAGTTCTGCTTGGGAACATCTCTCTCAGGAAGGTGTCTAGCAATTCAGGTATCGTTTTCCGTGATTGGGGAAGTTATGTTTCCACAGCAGTTGGGTTGTTGAACAGTCTGATCAAAGATAAGGAGGTAAGGACTGCAAAGGATAAACTGTGTTTGGTATAGTTTGTCATGATTGATACTAGAACTTTTTTTTTTTTTTTAATCCTCATCCGAGGACATTTTTTGTTTTGCATTTATCTTCAGATAGAGTGGAAGGGGGGAGAGAGAGAGAGAGAGAGAGAGAGAGAGAGAGAGAGAGAGAGAGAGAAAGAGAAACATCGATGTGAAAGACACATCAAGTGGTCACCACCCACACGACCCCAACCGGGGCCAGGGACAAACTGCAACCGAGGTACGTGCCCTTAGCGGGAACCGAACTCGGGGTTCTCTGGTCCATGGGCCGACGCTCTAACCGCTGAGCCAAACCGGCCAGGGCAGATACTAGAACATTTAAAAGCCTTAATGAGAAACTATTTGACTTCCCATCACTGAATGTTATTTTTCCAAAGAAGATGTTTTCATAATGGAGTGAGTTTATTGAATGAGTTGAATAGAAACTCATCATGATAGAGTATAGATTAGATTAAATTTAAGGATTTATTTCCAGTTGTGATTTTCATCTCTTGGCTTTTTGAAACGGTTATTGTTCCAGGAATAGAAATGGTAGATTTTAACTTGTTTCATTGTAGATGAATGAAAAATACATCTAGAGGTGATTTGTTTCGTCTACTCAAACTATTTGTGGGATTGCCTTGGAGCTTGTTCCAACTTGAAGATACACTTAAAAATATTGGTCGTTTTATTTTAAAAGCAGCTTAGATTTTAAGTATTGAAAGAGATTGCTGTGACTAATCCAAGTTCATGATTGAACTATAGTCATATGGTTAGGAGTGTAAAGAAAAGGTATTATAGGGTGGTATAATTTCCTTTTTATTATTATTATTTTTTTCTTTATTGATTTTAGAGAGAGAGGAAGGGAGAGGGAGAGAGAGAGATAGAAACATCGATGAGAGAGAACATCGACTGGCCGCCTCCTGCATGCCCCCCACTGGGGATCAGGCCCACAACCTGGGCGCCTGCCCCAACCAGGAATTGAACCAGAGACTTCTTGGTGCATGGGTCAACGCTCAACCACTGAGCCGCACCTGCTGGGCTCCTTTTTTTTGTTTGTTTAATCCTCACTCGAGGATATTTTTCCATTGATTTTCAGATCGAGTGGGAGGGAGAATAGGGGGAGAGAGAGAGAGAGAGAGAAACATCTATGTGAGAGAGACACATCGATTGGCCGCCTCCCGCATGACCCCAACCAGGGCCAGGGATTGAACTGCAACTGAGGTACATGTCCTTGACCGGAACCAAACCCGCGACTCTGGTCTGCAGGCCCATGCTCTAACCACTGAGCCAAACTGGCCAGGACAGTGTAGTTTCCTTTTTATATGCAAAACCAGTGAAAGGAATTAAACTCTGATAAAGAAAGTATCCAGACACTGTAGCCAGCCACAGCTGCATCTTTCTGCTGACCACGGTGAAGGGCATTCTGAACATTACCACTTAAAACTAACTTTTCTCTTTAAGGGCTCCTGAAATTGTGCAAGCTGACTGCAGGTGCACCCCGACCCACAGCACAAAGCATGCTGTGCGGTCACAGCTACCATAGAACTCCAGGGTAGTGCTGGGCTGGCCCAGGTGGGCTCAGGTAAGTCCTGGCGTTTTTTTTAACCATTTGGCATTCTTTTCAAAGTTAGTTAACATGATTTTATGTCATAAAAGAAAATAAGGCAAAACTTTGAAAACTGTGCCATATATGGGGGAAAAAAATAAGTCTGTTTTCTAAACATCTATAAGCCAGCTCCATATTCTGACCAACGGAGTTCCATAGTAGCTGTGAAGTCCCCAGGGAGCTGTGACCTGTGGCTTCAAAATACAAGGTGGGCAAAAGTAGGTTTACAGTTCACATTGAATACTAAATAATAACATAAGAGTAAGTGGTTTTTTGTATTCACAACTGCAAACCTACTTTTGCCCACCCTGTATGTTAAATTCTGGCCCAGCCTACACAACAATAATATGCTTTTTTTTTTTTTTTACACAAGTTTATAGTTTGTAGTATATAATATAGTATCTTTCATTTGCTCTCAGGTCTTCATGTTTTTAAAAGTATACTAACACCTTTTTCTGTAACTATGTACCACTACTTAGCTAGTCGTGTATTTCATTTAATCAGTTTTGAATGGATGATGGAACTGCAGGTTAGTTTGATAAACTTCATCTTCTCAGAGTGCCTTCAGCTGTCCTTCATAGTGTGAATGAGGAAGGGAAGGGTGGTGTAAAATCATTTGTTAAGAGAATGATACTTCAGTTACTCTTAGAGGTATTGTGAGATGTCAGTAACCTAGAAAGCATGTATACATCATCTCTTTCTTTTTTTTTTATCCTCATCCGAGGACGTTTTTGCATTTATCTTCAGATAGAGCAAGAGGGAGGAAGAGAGAGAGAAACATCGATGTGAGAGAGAGACATCGACTGGTTGCCACCCACACGACCCCATCTGGGACTGGGGACAAACTGCAACAAGGTACGTGCCCTTAGTAGGAACCAAACCCCGGGTCTCTCTGGATCGCGGGCCGACACTCTAACTGCTGAGCCAAACTGGCCAGGGCTACATCATCTCTTTCTTTTCTGCTAGAACTTTTCTGGTTTTTCCTGTTCTCTTATGTTAAGTGAGATTTTACCACTGACTTTTATTTGCTGTCTTTTGCTACCTCCCAACTCTTCTACCTTCGTACTTTCCTCTTACTCCCTAATTTTAAAAAGTGGTGGAAATGTAATGTTATATGAAGAACTCAGAGACATTTTGTAAGTTGTTTTGTATATAATCTGATGTTTTTCACTCCAAATAGAAAACATGTGGTAGCTAAAAGTTTAAATTATCTGAGTATGGGCCAAATCCTTTTGAACACCATGTGTACAGTGAAAATCCATCTATCAGGAAACTGTCTAAACTTTAATTACTAGTTCTCCTTGAACGATGTGTAATAGGGATATACCAAAAATGTGGACAGTTCAGTGATATTCTCATGAAATTTTATTTGTAATAAATTTACTCATCTTTGTAGCTGAAAACTCACCAGTAACTGAACTATGAGCTTTTAATTATGGTTAATTAAAAGAATGGAATGATGTATTCCCAAAACATTAGATAATAAAATGCTTTTTTTTCAATATTACTTTGTGCCTATACTTAAATTTGTGTTTTTCATGTTCTGGGACGTTTGGAGAATTTCATGCTGTGAAGACTAGAGAACAGCATCTCTATTCTGATTCTCTGTATCCTCATTTGCTGACTTCATTCCTTACTCCAGGCTAGAGTGTGCTCAGCTAACCATATCTGCAGTTTAATGCGGAGCTTGGGCTGGGGGAGGTAGTTAAGTGTTTTTTGGTATGTTGGCTTAGGCCTAATAGAAATTACACATGTATCAAATCAGCTTTATTGATATATATTCACCATTTGAAGTTCTGTTTACATTTTTGCAAAACATTTTATCTGAAGGCAGACTGGGTAACATTGTAAATCATAACTCCAAAGCACAGCTTTTAACTTGGTCAGGCTGTTTGGTATTTGGTCTGTACTCCACCCCCAACCCCTCCCCTCATTATGCTAATTTAGTTTCTAGTTACAGAAATTCCTCAGAAATGTTAGGAAATGAATTCTTTTTTTTTTTTTTTAATCTTTACCCGAGGATATTTTTCCATTTATCTTCAGGGAGAGAGAGAGAAACATCAATGTGAGAGAGATACATCGACTGGTTGCCTCCTGCACAACCCCCCCGACCAGGGCCGGGTACGAATTGCAACCTAGGTACGTGCCCTTGGCTGAAATCGAACCTGCGATTCTTGGTCCGAGGGCTGACGCTCTACTTCTGAGCCACACCGGCCAGGGCAGAAATGAATTCTTAAGCAAGAATATCTAAGACGAGATTCTCCCATCCATCAGCTAAATGGTGAGTTAGTTAAAAATAGTGGAGACTGTGATTTGGAAGATCTACCCTTTCTCCAGCCAAAAGAATGAAATCTATTGGTGTTTAGCTTTAGATGACCTCATCTTTGTCTTTGGGAAATAAAAATAGATATGTGTGTGTGTCATACACACACGCACATACAGATACTGTGCAAGTCTTATGTTTTCAGGCCAGTTGTTCGGACTTTCTTGTCCTTGCGTTGCTTGTGGAAGTACTTAGAGCACGGTAAAGAAGGCGCAGCGACACTGTGTGTACTGGAGGTAGAGCTCCGATGGGCCTGGAGTGACCGCAGGTGTCTTCATACGGAAACACCATATACCTGAAAGAGTGCAGTAGGGCAAGTGCAGTTCTAAAACAAACTGTGTGAAATTATTAAAAAAGTCACGAGTCCACCACTCACTCACCTGTTCACTAAAACAGGTTAAACAGAAATTTTAGTGTTCTTTCGTAGTTGACTCTTTAACCATATACTTTTTTTATTTCAAGTAGTACTTTCTGTGTCTGTACTTAAGGCTTGCCCTTTTGAGAAGACTCATCCCCCTTGTCTCACGCCACCCAAATGACATTTTAGCCCAGATGACTTGTCCAGGACACTCTGCCTCATAAGGGTGTTTTAAAGCCCTTTTTGTGTAGGGCTTGGGGGTTCCAGCTGTACTCAGGTGTTTATATTGAGGAACGTATTAATCTCCCCTGCTGCGAAAATAAATACGCCTTTAAGAAGGCATTCTCATTTGATATCATGGATTCTTTTTTTTTTTTCACTTTATTGTTGAATGTATTACAGATGTCCCCTCTTTTTTCCCCATTGACCCCCTTCTCCCCAATCCCACCCCTCCTGTCTTCCCCACACTATTGCCTGTGTCCATTGGTTATGTATATATGCATAGAAGTTCTTTGGTTTATCGCATCCCGCCCTCCCTCCCCCCTTCCCTTTGAGGAATATCATCGATTCTTAACCTGAAAAATGTATGTGACTGGAGCAGGGGGTCATTTTTCTGGGGACAGAATCTAGATTTCCAGAAAGAATTTTTGATCCTGGAGTTCAAAAACTTTTGATGCTGGCTTTTTATGGCTTACAAATGTGATGTAAAAGGACTGTTTTGAGTTTAGGAATCATGTTTTTACCATCTTTGTTTCTCACAATGCCTAGCGTGGCGCTGTGCAGTCACGGGCATTCAGTGATGTGGGGACTGAGCGGCTGTGTTAAAGCTTTGTTATTTTTAATAACTGGGGAAATTGTTGCATTGTACCAAGCTAGCACTGATGTGAAGGTAAGTGCCTGTGCCTAACAAGGCATTTCTAGTTCTGAAAAGAAACTAGAACATACTCCGGGGAATGGCTCTTATTTATCTAACTCCTAATCCAAGATAGCAATTAAAAACACTTTAAAAAATACACTAAGAATACTTTTAATTAGTGTTAGTATTTTACCCAACAAATACATTTTTACTGATGTAACTTAGGAAACACTTAAAATTATTTGGTTGGTCCTATAATCTTGGTGTTTTGTTTTGTTTTTAAACACTGTTTGTGGCACATTTGAAGCTCACCAACACCTTCATTTTTTTCTTTTCTTTTTTTTGCCAAGGCTTAGAAAATGGGATTCTTGTCTGTCTTCACCTAATTTTAATTTGTGTTAAGATTAATAGTGTGGTTCAGTGGGAATGGAAAGTTCTTTATAGATTTGAAAAAGGTGATACTTGTTTTATCACTCTACCTGCTTTTTAATGTTTTGTTTTAGCACAATTTTGTTCAAAATCATCCAGTTCAAGTTTTAATTATATTAATAATTCTTAATGGGTGTAGGAAAGACTTGGCTTTGAGAGATTCTGAAATCAAAATATTGCTAACTTTCACTTAACATTGAAAATGGTTTTAATTGCTCTAAATTGTTTCAAAGCAACCGCACTGTGGAAGGCTCAGCGTTTGTTTTGATTCAGCTTTAAAAATGCACTATAAAGGGCAAAAGCACCCAGTAGCAATGGGAAGCACATCTGTGTCCTTGTTTTCTGAGAGTCAGGACCAGAACAGGAGCTTCGTGTCTTCTGTGAGGTCTAGTTTCTCATACTAGATTACCAGTCTCTGTTCCAGTAAATATATTGTAATAATTCCTCTGACCCCACAAGAGCGTGGAGGTAGCACTGATGTGAAGGTAAGTGCCTGTGCCTAACAAGGCAGTTCTAGTTCTGGAAAGAAATGAAAGGGAGAGGAATGCACTAATTTTACTTACATTCTTTGGAACATTAAATGATGCCCCAGGATCCAGGAAGCACAGAGAAACATTTAGAGCTTAGAGTGAATGCTACAGGTTTATGCTTTTTGAAGAAAAATAGAATTAAACTTTTTTCCCATCTTGGTGCTTGTTTCAGGGGTTGTAGAAGGTGATTTAGCTGCTATAGAAGCATACAAGTCATCAGGAGGGGACATCGCGCGGCAGCTCACTGCGGATGAAGTGCGCCTGCTGAGCCGTCCTTCTGCCTTTGACGTTGGCTACACTCTGGTGCACTTGGCCATTCGCTTCCAGAGGCAGGACATGCTGGCCGTGCTGCTCACGGAGGTGCGTGCGGCGTGTTGGTTAAACATTCTGTGTGGGACAGGAATGTGTTCTCTTGTTTTTATTTTGATGTTATACTGTTTTTCTTATAATGTTTGATTTAAAAAAACGAGATGTATCTATTATTCATTCATTCCACTAACAAATATGCATTGAGTACCTACTGTGTGCCAGGCACTGTGCTAAAAAGGGGTGTGGTTGTGAAGACTGACTCCTCCGTCACTGACCTCCAGAATAGTGGAGCAACCAACAGGTGGCTGAGTTTGCACATGCTCTCCTAGGCGTGAGTGCCAGGTGCTGGACGGGTGCTTGAGAAAGTGTTTTGAGGTGCCTTACCTTCTTACCTAGAGCAGGTAGCATTTTAGTTACTATCTGAAGGAGGAGGAGTTAATCTCATAAAATTGGTGGGGGAAGGGTGAGGAAACCATTTATTCGGAGGCCAGGGTGGTGGTGCTTGAGGTGAATTCAGAAACTTGCAGGTAATTCAGCATGGCTGTGATGGTGATTGAGAACTAAGAGGGGGGAAGCATGAGAGAAAAGCAGGGGGCAGACACGAAGGACCTTCTTGGCCAAGGATTTCGAAGATTATTCTGAGAGCAGTAAAAAGGCTTTGAAAAGTGTCCGGTAGAGGAACAGGGAAGTTTCAAGATCAGCTTGTGTTCGGGCTGGTGTGGATTGGAGAGGGGCAAGCCAGCGACCTGGCCAGAACTCTGCCTGGGAAGGGCTGGCGCTGGATGGAGAGAAGTGCTGTCAGAGAGATGATATGCGGCATGTGGTCAGGGTAGTGGGTGGACTGGATGGGGAGTAATGAGATAGGGATCGAAGTTGATTCTGAGGTTCTGGCTTAGATAACTAGGTAGATGTTACCAATGATAGAGGTTGCAAAGGAATTATTCTGGGTATTACCCGGGTGAGTTTTTTTTTTTTTTTTTAATCCTCACCCGAGGACATCCTTCCATTTTCTGTTCAGATAGAGTGGGAGGGAGAGAGAGGAAGAGAGAGAGAGAGAGAGTGAGAGAGAGAGAGAGAGAGAGAGAGAAACATCGATGTGAAAGGGATGCATCGAGTGGCTGCCTCCCACACTACCAACCAGGGCCGGGGACAGACTGCAACCGAGGTACGTGCCCTTAGCGGGAACCGAACCTGGGTCTCTCTGGACCGCAGGCTGACACTCTAACCGCTGAGCCAAACCGGCCAGGGCTACCCGGGTGAGTTTTTTTAATGGCAAGGGTAAAAGTGCAGAGAGGCAGCTCAACTGTGGATTCACATGCTGTCAGTATACATCTTCTGTGTGTGCTTATGCATATTTGTTTATTTAAATGTGCCAGTATTTGGGAACTAGTATGTACAAAGCACTATAGGGGATTAGAAGCCTGAAGGTGAGATGAAAGCATAATGATAAGTCTAGTCGTGGTGCTCAGTTTAGTGAGATTCCATTGGAGCCCAGGCATCTGAGACTCAGAGGGAGGAGAGGCAAAGGGCGGGTGTACTGAGTATAAGGGAGGAGACTGTTCAAGAAGCAGCTGTGTGGTTAGAGGGGCCTGACTTTTGGAACGGGATGGAACTTACAGGTAGTTTCTGTAGTGTCGGAGGCCTGGCTACAGTTTGCATGGTGATGCCCAGTTGTGTTGTGTATTAGCAGGGACGGCATGTGGAGTTACAGTAATGGTGGTAGCAGGAGACAGGATAGAGAAGGCAGCTGTGAACTAAGGCTCAAGTCTTCAGGGGATCCCAGGTTTCCCTCAGTCTGGTGGGGGACTGTGAAAAGGTTTTGGAGGGGCTGGCATAAGTCAGCAGCCTCCTAAGAGCAACCTGGAGTCCGGCAGTGGGAAGATAATAGAACCCTAGTGTATTATTTATTGCTGTGCAACAAATCACCTCAACTTGGCGACTTAGGACAACAAACACTTGTTATTTCACACAGTTTATGAGAGTAAGGAATCTGGGAGCGGCTTAGCTGAGTGGTTATGGTTCAGGGTCTCAGGAGGTGGCAGGCAGACTTCTGGCCATGGCTGCAGTTACCAAAGGGTGGACTGGGGCTGGAGGCTTCAAATGCAGGTCATGTGGGCCCCTCCATGGGGCTGCTCTTGACGTGGCAGCTGGTTTCACCAAGAGCAGGTGATCCAAGAGGAGGGAGAGGAGGGTGTGGGATGGTGATCCAAATGAGAGCAGCAGTTATATGTAACGTAGTTTAGGAAGTGACATACTGTCATTTTTGCCCTGTTCCGTGGATGCATAGACCAATCCTGATACAACATGGGAGAAGTGGAAGGGGGGTTGTTCCAGGTAAAGAACAAAATTGGTAATGGAATTTAGTCTCAATGAAGTAGGTACTAGAAAGCACAGAATTGAAGGGGCCAGTAGGGAGACTAGAAGGAGAGACTGTGAGTCTGGACTAAAGGACATGTCTGCAGAGAGAGCACAGAGTCAAGTATTCTGTGGATGAGAACAGGACAATATTAGATTTTGGGGGTATGTATCTTGGGCAGGGGTTTTAGGTCATGGACCCTGTTGGTTGGCAGTCTGGTGGAACCTATGGACTCCTTTAAAAAAAAAAAAACTTTTTTTTTTTTTAACATTTTTGCATTTATCTTCAGATAGAGCGGGAGGGAGAGTGGGAGGAAGAGAGAGAGAGAAACATCGATGTGAGAGAGACACATTGACTGGTTGCCACCCACATGACCCCAGCTGGGGCCGGGGACAAACCGCAACCGAGGTACATGCCCTTAGCGGGAACCGAACCCGGGACTCTCTGGTCCGCAGGCTGATGCTCTAACCGTTGAGCCAAACCGGCCAGGGCAAAAAAAAAAATTAAAAAAAAAATCCTCACCCAAGAATATTTTTCCAGTTTTGTCTTCAGATAGGGGTGGGGAGGGAGAAAGAAACAACGTGAGAGACACATCGATTGGTTGCCTCCCGTGACCCCAACCAGGGCTGCGGACCAAACCGCAACCGAGGTATGTGCCTGCCCTTGACCGGAATCAAACCTTTGGTCTGCGGGCCGATGCTCGTAACCACTGAGCAAAATCAGCCAGGGCTCAAAATAATTTTCTAATGAATAAAATAAATAGAATTGCAAAGGAAATTAGTTACAGCTAGTCCTTGAACAACATGGGGGTTAGGTATACCATCCCTCCCGGCAGGTAAATATCCAAGTACAACTTTTGACTCTCCGAAAACTGAACTAATAGCCTTACCGATAACAGCAGTCGATTAACACATGTTGTATGTTATATGTATTATATACTGTATTCTTATAATAAAGTAAGCTGGAGGAAAGAAAATGTTATTGAGAAAATCAAAGAAAGAATATATTTACAATTCTTACAGAAATATGTGGACCCATGCAGTTCAAACCTGTGCTGTTCAAGGGCAACTGTATATTGAAAAATAGCTATCAAAATGGTAAATTTGTGATATACAAGAAAATGCATTTTAAGTATAAGCAAGAGATTGGTAAAAATGAAAGATTTAAATTGGATTAAAAGTGCTTTTCAAGTTTATGGCCTCTTCCCAAGTTCCCACACCCTAAGTTAAGAACGACTGGCTTAAGGAGATGGTTGAGAGTCCTAAGGTTGAAAAGGCCAGAAGGTCAGAGGCAGGCTTCAGGGACATGTCATGCTTAAGGATGGCAGTGGAAGGAGGAATGCTTGGAGGCCATTCACTGGCTGTGAAGTTTCTCTTGGCGTGTCAGGTTTCAGTCCAAGTTGTTTTTTTGAAAAAATTTTCCCAGGTGTTTGGGAAGGGGCTGACGGTTAGCAGATTGGAATAAGCTAATTTTGAATTTACTTTTAGGATCCATTTTAACACTGGTGTGAAATAGACAATTCTGAAAATATTTAATATTTGGTTTTCTATCATTTGAGTGTCAGTAAAGATAGGGTTCATGGAGTAAAGATGTAGTGAGAATTTCGTTGTTACTGGTAATCCTGGCCAGTCAAGGTTAGTGGAACTGAGTGTTCATGTGGGAGTTTCAGAGTGACGTCTGATGACTGTGTTGGGTAGGCAGGTTTTTAGAAACTGTTTCCTTCCCTTAATGGCAATTATGGTTAAGTTGTCCACATATATTATGTAGATGACAGTATCTGTAAAACTTATTCTTTGGGTGGCTTATGGGAAGATCTGCTCAAAACCCAACTTGTGACTGGAATCCTCCATTCGGGAAGTCCAACTGGTTCATGTCGCAATCTGTAGTGACAGCAGAGAACAGAGCTGACTGGCTCACGCACGGGTCACACCAGACTCATTTCCTCTCTAGCGATACTCATCCTTGAATTCTAGATTCAGAATTCTCTGTACACAGGTTTGTTGAGCTCCATGAAAGGAATACAACTTAAATGTAAAATAACTATCATTTGTTGCTATTGGTCATTTAAAAAGGAGAGAACATTTCTGGCCTTCTCCTTGCCAAGGTTCTTCGTGGTGCTCCCTGTGCCACTGTTCGCATTTCATTCCTCACAGGCCACACTGTGAGGGTTTGTTGTCTGTTCGACACTTGGGGAAGCCAGATGCTTTGTTACAAATCCAGAATTATAGAAAATAGGGAGGGGTTTGAAGTCAGCAGGAACTACCCCTTTAAAAATGTCATGTTTTCTTTATTCCAGGTCAGGGTACTTGAAATATTCTTAACAGAGCAGGAGAGTAGTATTTGTACCTTTTTTCCATGTGCTGGAATTCCCTATTTTTAAAGGACTGTTTTATTGGGGGCATGATGGTTAGTCTTATGTAGGTTGTTTACTGTTCTCCCTCCTCTTCCCATGGTAAACCTTGGGGAGAACACCACCATTTTACAAAGTTTTCATGTGTATCTGTGTGTATTTCCTTGGGAATAAATTCTTAAGAAGTAGAATTACTGAGTCAGAGTCTAAAATGGCTATTTTCCTGGGATAGTGTACTACTTTCTTCTACTGGTAAGGAAATAATACCCTACCCAATATATTTAAAAATTAAAAACAAAACACCACCTTGAATTACTGGGAAACATTGGTAATTTCTTTTAAACACTGTTGTTTTCTGCTCTGTCGATGAGTGAGATGCAGAGGAACTTTCTTTTGTATTTAAGGTGTCTCAACAGGCAGCCAAGTGTATTCCAGCAATGGTGTGTCCTGAGCTGACCGAGCAGATCCGGCGAGAGATAGCTGCCTCTCTTCATCAGAGAAAGGGGGACTTCGCTTGCTATTTCCTCACAGACCTTGTGACATTTACGTTGCCAGCAGGTAACCACATTTCGGTGGGAAAATAAATTTCCACTTGTTACAATTATTTTTATATGTCTAGAAAATGTTTCTGTTAGAATGCAAATAACTTAGCTATTACATGTGCATCGTAAATTACTCAACTCCCCTATCTGTACTGGAAGTGAGCGGTCCTCGTCACTTACTGTGGGTCTGGGAAGACGGCAGCTGATAATTGACTTCTTTGTGGGCCTCAGATACTTAAAAAAATCTGCCTAACCCATTTATTTTTCCCTTTGGTCTTATTTTAAAATATTATCAGTCAACTTTTTTTTTCTTTTCATGCCAATTATTTTGAAATTAGAAAGCTATTGGTTATCTGGCATATGGAGATAGCATTAGAACATGGGCTTTTGGTGGATAGAATCAAGTTGTTTGAATAAAAGATACTGGTATTCTTTTGAAAGTATAATTACTTTCTTTACTTATTACATCGATTTCTACTATATTTGTAAAGCAGCTTTTCATTTTTCAATTCGGTGATAATTGGGAAATGTCTTAGATGGTTTTGTTAGTTGGCACTGAATAAATGCATTAAACACTACAAGTTTCCGAAATAAATCTTCCATCTTGGTTTTGAGTGTTTTGAGCTTTTATATTCAGATGTGAACAGGATCGTTTGCATGTGGTAGGAGATAATATCATAGCCTTTTAAAATTAGACAGATTTCACTTGAAATATATTCTCTATATATAGGGGTGGGCAAAAGTAGGTTTATAGTTGTATGTGAAACAGTTTATTCTTGTATTATTTATTAATTAATTCTTGTATTATTTATTTGTATTATTTTTCTTCTTATTGTTATTATTTTGTACCCTTACATACAATTTATCTTTTAGGTAAGGATGCTGGTACATTCACCTGCTTTTCCCACCCCTGTATTTAAGTTTTACCCTAAGTGATGATTAGATTTTTATTTTGCATTGAAAATAGCTTAAAACATTCAAAACATTTTTTTAAGGATAATGTTTTTTACTGAAATAGTACACTGAATATAGCATAGAGAATTTGAGGAAGATGACAGAAACAGAGAGCTATGTGCCAAAATTAATGGTTCAGTAACTTTTATAAGAAGATTCTAAAGTCTGAAAGTAACAGGCCTGAGCAGAGGCTGAGTGTGGGAAGAGAACAGACACACATTTGCATGTAATCACTATTGTCTTAACTTGAATATCAGATAGCCTTATTCTTTCCTGTCCTTTTATTTCATCTTGACTGAGGTATAATTGATATTGAAAGCGCACATTACGGTGATTTGATGTGAGACATAGGAAGATCGTTTAAGACTCTTGTTCTTTGTAGATATTGAAGACTTGCCTCCAACAGTCCAAGAAAAATTGTTTGATGAGGTGCTGGACAGAGATGTTCAAAAAGGTAGGCTGGAACGACGAGTGTAATTTACCTTTCATTGATTACATTAAACTTTTTGCTTTGTTTTGTAGTAGTTTAGTTTGGTTTGCAGTAGTTTAGTGTATGGTCAACTTGTTTTATTTTTACTTTAAATTAGAAATGTAAAGCCCTTAAGAAGAATGTCATATTGTGCTGTTAAAAATGCTCATTCTGGCCTGGCTGGTGTGGCTCAGTGGATTGAGTGTCGTCCCATGGACTGAGAGGTCCTGGTTTGATTCCAGGTCAGGACACATGCCCAGTTTGCGGGCTCGATCCCCAGTAGGGGGCGTGCAGGAGGTGGCCAGTCAATGTGTCTCTCTCACATCAATGTTTCCGTCTCTCTCTCCCTTCCCCTCTCTCAAAAAAAAAAAAAAAAAAAAATCAATAAAAACATATTTTAAAAAATGCTCATTCTGTTCATTGTATTTCAGTAGAACTGGGGAAAAATGCACATTCACAGATCTTAACTGTGATTTAGTGAACAAATAAAGGTATAAAGCTTTTAAACTGGTTTTCTACTTCCTGTTCCAGACTGAGTATATTTCCAAATTAAACATTTTTAGAAAATTAATTGTAAAGAAATTAAAAGCTGAGTAAATTATTCTAGAGTCACAGCTGTTTCAGATATTCAGAAGTTTTATATTTTAATTGACAAATTTATTTAGGTGTCTGTTAGTAGATTACACATACACCTGTTAACATCTAGAATAGGTTCTTTCCTCCACCGAATTTTTTGTTTTTGTTAATCCTCACCTGAGGATATTTTTTCCATTGCTTTTTAGATAGAGTGGAAGGGAGGGAGGGGGGCAGAGAGAAACATTGATGTGAGAGAGACACATTGATTGGTTGCCCCCTGAATGATCCCCAACCAGGGCCAAGGATTGAAACTGCAACCCTGGTTATGTGCCCTAGACCAAGAATTGAACCTTCAAACCTGTGACTCTTTAGTCTGTGGACCAGTGCTCCAACCACTGAGCCAAATTGGCCAGGGCCACTGAATTGTTCTTAATTGCATAGGTGTGAAAATGAATATGCTATTTTAATTCCTCATGTAGAGTTAGAAGAAGAATCTCCGATTATAAACTGGTCCTTGGAATTGGCTACACGCTTGGACAGTCGACTCTACGCACTGTGGAACCGGACTGCAGGAGACTGCCTCCTTGACTCAGTACTGCAAGCGACCTGGGGCATTTATGACAAGGACTCGGTGCTTCGGAAAGCCCTGCATGACAGCCTGCACGACTGTTCACATTGGTGAGCTGCACCTTCTTGTTTATGAAGTTCTGAGTGCGCTTGCTGAGTCCGTTCCCCACAGTGCTGGGGCACTTCATCTGGTGTAGTTTCTGTGGAGGTTAGGGAAGGAAAAGAGCTTTGGTTTTGGATATTGAGACACTTTGAACAGCTCAATGGTTTTTATACCTTTTTGCTGAGCTTTAAATTAGAACTATTTGAAGTTGTTTGTAGTAGTAGGCTTAAACATCAATACGGTCTTTGTTCATATTTTTTAAAGTAGTTATGATTTCACATTTTCATTCAACTTCAAGAGATTAGTTGACACTGTACTGTGAGCTCTTTTTCTTCCTGAGGCACAGGTAGTTTAAGACCACAGTTTTTATTTCACAATACAGCATCTAATAAAATATATGACTAGTCTTGAACTATAAATTTACCCATTGAAGGATCAATCACTGGAAACAATGCCTATTTGTGAATCAGTAGTTTGTTCTTTACATTTATTTGACTTAGGCTATTTTCTTGGTTTAGCATTGTAATTTAGTTTATAAATGACAAAATTGAGGCTGAAAGAGGCTAAATTAAACTTCCCATTGTATAAGTTAGTAAGTAGCAGGAGTCATTTAAAAATGTGTACTGTTTTCCCTGCATCAATATTAAAATGTGCTTTTTTTTTTCTCTTACACCTAATTGAATGCTTACACAATAATGATAATGGCCTACTCCAAATAACTTTATTGCCTTAGTTTCTTTATATACCTTTTGTGCACTTATTTACTAGTTGTAAGTTTTTTTGTCAGTAGTTAGGGATTACGTGAAGTGCATTAGACTATAAACTCCATGAGAGATTTTGTTGTCTTTCATTGTGGAAGTTTTAGTTTTTAGTGCCTACAATAGCCTGACAAATAGTAAGTATGCAGTAAATACTTATTGAATGAAAGCACTCTCTAGAGTTTGAAAATAAGAGCAATATAATTACTCTCTTGAGAGCTAAATTATAGCTCAAAGCATAATGCAATATAGTAAAAATTTGTAGACACCTGAAAAAAAAATGACTCCCCGGCTGGCAAACCTGAATGGTAACCGATTGGAATGTGTCCTTCAGAATAGAGGGCTATTTTACCCCACTTCTTTGATGCTCTTTATATAGCTCAAAGTTTCTGATTTATATAAATACATATATTTTCTCTCTCTAAAGAACTTTAGACATTTCTTGTATGGCAACAAATTTTTTCAATTTTTGTTTGAGAAAGTATTTCCTCACCTTTAAAGGATAATTTCACAGAGGATGGAATTCTAGGTTGTTGTTTTTCCTCCAAAATTTAAAAATATTTCACTCCATTTTCTTCTTGCTTGCTTGGCTTCTGAGGCTGAGTCAGAAGTAATTCTTCTCTCTTTCCCTGTGATAGTGGTTTGTGGGCATTGTGGTTTTGCAGGTCTGCCTTGTAGGGTTAGTTCATGTGACTGCTGGTCTGTTCAGGATGTTTTCTTTATATTTCATTTTCTGTAGTTTGAATACAATATGCCTAGGTACAGTTTTTCTGACCTTTTTCGTCTTTGGTGTTTTCTTAGCTTCTTGGATTTGTGGTATGGTCCGACATTAGTTTGGGGCAATTATCAGTCATTATTGTCTCAAATAATTTCTTCTGTTACTTTCTCTCCTTCTGTTATTTCCATTATGTTGCATGTTACACTTTCTGTAGTTCCACAGTTCTTTGAAATTCTCTTTTTTCCATCTGTGTTCTCTTTATTTTCAGTTTTGGAAGTTTCTGTTGTCATACCCTCTAGCCCAGGGATTCTTTCCTCAGCTGTGTTAATCTACTAAACGCCCATCTGAGGCTGTCTTCATTTCTGTTACAGGGTTTTGGATCTCCAGCATTTCTTCTGGGTTCTTTCTAAGGATTTCCATCTCTGCCTACATCACCCATCTGTTTCTTCCTGCTGTCTACGTTACTCATTAGAGCCCTTGGCATATTAATCATAGTTTTAAATTTTAATAGTAAAATTTTAAAGCATTACTCCTATGTTTTTGTCTAACAATTATATAGTTTTAGCTTTTGCATTTACAGTGTGTGATCTGTTTTGAGCTAATTTTTATTTAAGGTGTGAGGTAATAAAACCATTTGTTTTCATGTGGCTATCTATCTAGTTGTCCAGTTGCCCTGGCATTTTTGTTGAAAATTGTTCGACCATAAAAGTAAAGGTTTGTTTCTGGACTCTGTTTTTTTTCCCTGTTGAGCTGTATGTCTGTCTTTAGCTTACATCAGACTATCTTGATGATGTGTAGCTTTGTGGTAAGTTTTGAGATCAGGATGTAAGTCTTTCAACTTTATATTTTCCGCCAATATTCTCTTTGCTATTCTGAATCCTTTTGATTTCCATATAAATTTTAGGATCGATATTATCAATGTCTGCAAAAAAGTCCTCTGGGACTTTGATAGAGATTGCACTGAATCTGTAGATTAAGTTGGGGAATATTCTCAGGTTGATGATATTGAGTCTTATAATCCATGCACATAGGATTTATTTTTCAATGTTAAACCAGAATCGTATTGCTGTCCCACTTGGTCGTATGTTCCTGGAGTTGGTTTGGTTGTCTGTTCTTAGTGAGCCAGGTAGTTTCAGAGTGTTCGGGTCTTTGTGTGGTGGGCATGGTTATTTGAACAAGCTTGCTTTTAAAGTAGTGTTTTGAACTTCCTTTTTCTACAGTCTTCTTTGAGGAGTTTTGAGTAGTCATTTGATTTCTGGCAGACTTAGCGATCGCATTTATAAAATGATTCTAGACACTAACCAAGAAATTTCTAACTGCACATCTTTTGGTTTGTAACAACTTTTAATGTTTTGTGATAGTTCTTGAACTTTTCAAAACTTTGTGTGTTTCTTAGGTGTTT
The DNA here is from genome assembly GCA_030848825.1 of Tadarida brasiliensis. Taxonomy (NCBI): domain Eukaryota; kingdom Metazoa; phylum Chordata; class Mammalia; order Chiroptera; family Molossidae; genus Tadarida; species Tadarida brasiliensis. The sequence goes on from CM061271.1 coordinate 3,053,589, forward strand.
TAAAAGAGGGTGTCCATATTTTATTTTTAAAACATTTGACATTGAAACGTACACTCCTGATTAAAAAACAGGAGTGTTTACCTGGAATAGAAGAATTGTTTTCTAATCAACCAAGAGTTATAAACCTCTGTAACATTCTGTTAATAGTCCTTTTAGAAAATCTAAAATACATTACTGTTTACAGAGCCCTCCATTAAGTTACTGTAAAGAAACTTGTAACACTGACACATTGAACTTTTATTTTGTACTGAAACTTTTCAACAATTGCAACGGAATGTTTTCTTATCTTAAAAAAATTTTTTTTCTTTATTTTAGAGAGAGAGGAAGGGAGGAGAGATAGATAGAAACATCGATTGGCCACCTCCTGCATGCCCCCCCACTGGGGATTTGGCCCACAACCTGGGCATGTGCTCTGACCAGGAATTGAACTGGCGACCTCTTGGTGCGGTGACGCTCAATCACTGAGCCCCACCGGCCGGGCTGTTTTCTTATCTTTTATCTAGAATTCAAATACATAAAAGGAAAGTACTCAGGATTTTTAGTTCTTTATGAGAGAAAGGAATGTGTTGTTACAGCTTAAATGTCTTCATTTTGGAGGTCTTTGCTGGCTTGTTTTGTAAGACTGTTAATCATAATTTTGAGAATAATTGTATCTGGTTTTGCTTAACTTGACACTTGATATAAAGAACGATAATAGATTTTGTTTTAGTAATTCAATCTATCAATGACCCAGTTTTATTTTCAAACTTCATAATTTATTAGGTTGAAGTTTTTAGGGGAGTATTAAATATAAAGAAGGAATTTTTTTTGCAGATAATGATAGAGAAATAATTTTTGTTTAATGCAAGAAATCTTAAGGAAGTGACTTTGATATTCTCATGAACCATGTGGGCTGTTTCCAGTCTGTTGTTTATACAGTGATCAGGTAGTGAGTACCATACATTAATGGAGAAACATTAGTGTCTTTGTATTCAGTATCTCAGACGATTTTGAGTGGGGTTTGTTTTTTTTTTAATTTGTAGACCATTAGTAGACAATTAAAATGAACTGTGTTCTCATCACTAGTGTTTGAAGTTTTGATGAGGATATGTTAAAAGATGGCTGCTAGCAGAGTAGAAGCATTCCCCCCCCCCCCCCCACCTGAGGATATTTTTCCATTTATCTTCAGACAGAGTGGGTGGGAAGGGGTGGAGGAGGAGGAGGAGGAGGAGGGGGGAGAGAGAGAGAGAGAGAGAGAGAGAGAGAGAGAGCGCGAGAGAGCGCGCGCCAGAGAGAAACACATCGATGTGAGAGACACATTGATAATTGCTTCCCACATGACCTCGACCAGGGCTGGGGACTGAACCGCAACCGAGGTACACGCCCTTGACCAGAATCAAACATGCAACTCTTTGGTCCCCAGGCTGATGTGCTAACCACCAAGCCAAACTGGCCAGGGCAAGTGGAAGCATTTTAATTTGAAAAATAGAATTAATCTTTTCACGTGAATTGCTTCAAGACTACATTAAATAAATGATTGGAACATTAAACATCCTGTGTATAGAAGGCTTATTTTTTACTGTCTTGTTTTTCTAGGTTTTACACACGCTGGAAAGATTGGGAGTCGTGGTATTCGCAGAGCTTTGGTTTACACTTTTCCTTGAGGGAAGAACAGTGGCAAGAAGACTGGGCATTCATACTGTCTCTCGCTAGTCAGGTAAAAAACCTTCAGTGTGTGCTGCTTTCGTAAGCAGAGTGTGCCACCTGGCCCACACCCCTTGACTTACATGAACCGTGACTGTTGTATGATCAGCTCTGTAACTGTAGCAAGTCTTCACTGCAGAACAGGGAGAGGAGCATGTTTCTTATCAGTGATAGACACTGTCAAAATGAAAGTTGTGCTCTAATGATTCTAAGCACTTACACATTTGTTCAGATTGCTTTTCATTTATGTTGTCCTCTGACAAAGGTGGCTGTGCCTATTTTAATTACCTACAGGTTAGTTCATACTCTGGGGGGAGACTTCCCCAAAGTCACTGAGCTTGTGGTGGGCATTCTTGTGCTGAACTGTCCAGCCCTGAGGGTCAAGTTGAGGTCTTCATAAAGCTCCCCATTGGTGAGGCTCTCTCCACATGACACAGGCAAAGGAGAAGGCATAGATGAGAGTAATTTCTAATTAACTTGGGAATAAACGGTCATAAATGATTTGTATAGGATTGGGTGTTTTATAGCGACGGCATGTACTTTCAGAATATATGTTGTCAGAATCATTGTAGGGGAAGGTAGACCTGTTTAATATTTTTTAATTAGGTGATGCTGCCATTTAGTTTGTAGGAAATAACAAAACTCATCTTTTTACTACAAGGAGGACCTTGTAGATAGTACTTTCACAGGTAACTTAACTGGAAGGCAGTTATGAATCAAGAATCCCTTGCTGTCTGAATCTCTTGTTCCTGAGGTCGGTATTTCACCAGACGTGTTTGGTTCTTGAGTTTGGATAGTGGAGGATGCCTATGCATAGACTGCGGATTTGTTTGCTTCATCAGACTTGGCTGTTTGAGGAATCAGACGCTTCTTTAGCTTGACTATGTATCTATTTTAAATGCACTGAGACAGTATACCGAAGGAAGGTGGCATTGTGTTTTGTTTTCCAGGGTGTGGTGATAAATGTTTTACAGAGAAATTACTTTCTTCTATTTTGTTCTGTGCAGCCTGGAGCAAGTTTGGAGCAGACACACATTTTTGTACTTGCGCATATTCTTAGACGACCAATTATAGTTTATGGAGTGAAGTATTACAAAAGTTTCCGGGGAGAAACTTTAGGATACACTCGGTTTCAAGGTGAGCCATTAATAAAGAGTATGTTTGAAGTCTTTGGTTGGTTATTATGATGCTGTTTGCAGCCACATCCTGCAAATCCAATTGACTTTCTTCCCTCTTTCCAGGTGTGTATTTGCCTTTGTTGTGGGAACAGAGTTTTTGTTGGAAAAGTCCAATTGCTCTGGGCTATACAAGGGGCCACTTCTCTGCTTTGGTTGCCATGGAAAATGATGGCTATGGCAACCGAGGTGCTGGTGCTAACCTGAACACCGATGACGATGTCACCATCACTTTTCTGCCTTTGGTTGACAGCGAGAGGAAGTTACTCCACGTGCACTTTCTTTCTGCCCAGGAGGTAAGAAGTCAAGCGTGTTTCTCCTATTAACTACTTAAAGTAGTAACACTGTGCCAGGGCCCAGTGCGCAGTACCCGTTAAATTGTGGAATTTGGTGGTAGCAGTGGTCACTTTCTGAGATCCTGGGCAGAGCTGCAGTGTAGGATGTGTTGTGTGGGGAGAGCAGAGGGGGATGGGAGGATATATATAAGGGAGACCTTGGGTTTCTGATTGAAATAAGGTGGTAAGGGGAAGGTGTTACTGAGGAAGTGACATCTGAATTCACAGCGGAGAGAAGGAAATCTTGCAGAATCTGGAGATTGGGCAAGGGGGCATGATGAGGGCGGGGGTTCATCATGGTCTTTACAAGCTTTAACTTTTACTCTGGGTGTGCTGGGATGCCAAGGGCCAGTTTGCCCAGAGGAGGAATACTGGGCAAACTGCTCGGTTGAGACTAGATACCAGAGCAGTGGCATGAGCAGGAACATCACCAGGTCGGAGACCATTGCAGATCCAGGGGGAAGGGGGTGTTGAGTAGACAAGGCAGGAGGTGTGAGAACATGCAAAAGAGCACTCTTAGGAAACCTGTATTCTTAAGAAATTAATTGCTTTTATTTATTATGCTAGTAATTATAAAACTTTTATAACAACGACATTAAGAAAAATCCATGGACCATAATTTTTGTAGCTTTAGCCTGTATGTAATTTACTAAGTAGACTTACCTTGCTTTGTGTTCAAAGCTGTGACTTTAGCTTTTTCTTTGCCAGGATTAATTTATTAGACAACATTTGCTTTTTGCTATTGTATCAGACAGATGATTACTAGGTTGTTTTCCCTCGAGGTTTTTGTGCTAGTTTCCCTATTGATGTTTTTCTGTTTGACCATAGGCAGCTGGGTTTTAATTATGAAATTGATGTGAGGCTGAAACATGTTAAAACAGTTTGTTGCTTTGGCCTTTTTATTAGTAATCATACCAGCTGTAGGCTTCTATTAGTTTTTTCCTATTAAGTCTCTGATCTGCTGTATTATTTTCCTTTTTCTTCATATTGCTCTAAAAGCTAGGTAATGAGGAACAGCAAGAAAAACTGCTCCGGGAGTGGCTGGACTGCTGCGTGACCGAGGGCGGAGTTCTTGTGGCCATGCAGAAAAGCTCCCGGAGGCGAAATCACCCCCTGGTCACGCAAATGGTTGAAAAGTGGCTTGACCGCTACCGGCAGATCCGGCCTTGTACATCCCTGTCTGATGGAGAGGAAGATGAAGATGATGAAGATGAATGAACAAATCAAAGCAGAAGACCAAGGTACTGGCTCTGTGGTGACCCCAAAGTTAGTGTGGTGTTTCAAGCGGAGTGCATGGCATGGAACCCAGCCAGCCGAGCAGGACCTGCTCGGAGGGGTTTCTGACCCACAGCCAGTGGAGGCGGTGCACCTGCCGAGCGCGGACACAGAGAACTTCGTTTGGACTACAGTTTGTAAAAAACTAATTTCACTAAGACAGAACTCTTTTCCTTTCAAACCGTAAATCTGTCTATAAATGTAACGCATGTGGTTGTGTAAGAAGTTGTGTAATAGGAAAAGTTGTACCAGCATCTTCATATCACTGAGAAGTTTTTTTCCAGCATGGGCACCTCCAAAAGCACATGGCAGATGACTCTTTGAGATTTTTTTTAAAGTAGAACCTGGCATTCTATTTCCTTTTTAAAAGATCCATTTTACATTGTCACATTAGAACTCCTTAGAGATTTAGACATTTTTTGTACAAATTGTCCACAGCAAAACATACAAAAAAGCTTATTTTATTAATAATTTAGTTCCTGTTGTGCCCAATAAAATGGGAAAGTAAGTTTTTTATTGAGTGAACATCATATGGACATCGTTCCCTTGTTTTGGTCTCTGATTATTTTTTGTTTTTCTTATATGCCCCTTCAGTATTTAGGTATTTATTTGTTTGGAAGAATGCCCTTGAAAGGAGGGTTCTTCTGCCAGACTGGGCAGCAGTCTGTGTGAGCAGTTCTTCCCTGGATGTGAACTAGGGATGTGCCCGCCACTGTGAGAGCTGTGACGTTGCTCGCCTGCCGCAGCTGACAATGTTGTGCCCACACTGCCCGCACAGGCACTGGGATTTTGTCTTTTACCATCAGCTCTGCTTTAAGCAAACCGTGTTAGAAAGGCATGCCTTCGCTTGGGCGAATTGGGAATATCAGTTCAGTGCAGAATAAAGATTTAAAATGCAATAAGGTGGTAAATGCATTGTATTAATGAATTTCTCAGTGAGTAGTCTGAGAATTTTTGCATGTTGGTTAATTGTGGCCATTCTTATTTAAAGTTAAAACTATAATCTTAGGTAAGAAAGACTTTTTATAAGAAGTATTATTTGACCACTTCAGGTATACATTCAATATGGGTAAAGATATCAGACCTGTCTCAGGACCACAAAGACTTAGTGTCCTGATAAGCACTTTGTAGACTATTGATGTGGCAAAGAATGTGGAAAGAAGCCCCATCTCACACACACACACACACACACTCTTTCCCTTTGATGAAAAGGCTGTGAAAACCTTTAAATATTTGCTTCTCGTTTTCTTCTAAGTTCTGTTCAGATGGCATTGAAATGTGCACACCTTGAATTTGAGTTTGAATACTAAAAATAGAAAATGCCCAGGAGATGTCCTGTCTTCATTCCCCCCTCTGCACACTCACTGTCAGGTGTGCCCAGGGTGAAAGGTCCCTTAGCTGCATGCAGTTGGATTCCATTGAAATGGATTTCAGTATATTAGAATGGTAAATGTTACTGTTCCAAGTGGTTAACTTTTTTTTTTTTACAAATTGACTTTCTGTGGTTTGCTTTCATTTTAGTCAGTAATTAATTATTGAAGTTTTTTTTTTTTTAGCAGGCTGCCATTCTGACTACTTAAGCATCTCTTAAGATTTCCTGAGTAATTCTTTAGTGGGCGGAGATCCTGCTGTAAGTGGCTGTGAGCAAAAACTACCCTCCCAACTGAAGAAGCCAAAGAAATGTGAGGTTAGAGCATCTGGTCACCATGGCCTGCACTGCAGTCACCACTTTCCAGAGGGTCACAGGCCCAGTATTAGCCTGTGGGCTGCGGGCTGCCCAGTGTTCCCCCGAGGTGCCTCTATTTATTTATTTATGATCAGTGACCCTGACCACATCTAGTTTAACGGGTACAGCGCTCTTCCCTGTGGGAAAGAATTGTAGATTACATTATCCCAGGCTCCACACACAGGTGGGGCTTTAAATGGCCTCCCAGCAGATTGGCTGGTAGAGGCCACTGTGTCGGGTGAATCAGTGCTATGCTAAGCTCTTGAACTATAAACAGCCATATTTGTTTTCCCCAAGTAGAGTATGCAGTCCTTCCCCAAGGTCATGTACATGTGGCTGGGTGACAGACGTGTATGTATGTCTTTTGGTTGACTGGACAGTAACACCAAAACTGTATGGACTTCAATTGATGGTTCTTTTTCTAGGGAGAATACAGTGTGGGGTTTTCTGTTCTAATTAAAGCCCAGGTGCACCATGGATTTGCCTTTTTGTTTGACTTAGGTCTGTGTTAAGGGGTTCCCGCTGTTCCATGGGGGGGGGGGGGGAATCTCCTTTTCGTGCACCTGTCACCCCCTCATTGACTGCCTATTTGACACGTGGTCACGAAGATGATTATGAACCAGCGTTCTGCTCCTGGAAGGGCAGGTCAGTAACCGGTGTGCTCCATTCCATCCTTTCGAGGTTCTCAATGTGACGTTTCCTGGCAGAGTTGAGGTGGGACCACCACCTTACAACGGGCCAGGAGGTTGATGCTTTAGATGCCGTAAAGTTCATTTTCTTTTTAAATGGGAAGGTCAAAGGGAGTTTGGTGCCTGGAATTGCTGGACTTCATCAACGAGTGTAGATACCACGAGTACCAAGGGGTCTAATGCTGTTTAACAAGGTGTTTAACAAGGAAGATCATTAAGTCAACCTAAAGTTTATAACATATGGAAATGGCTGATGTTATTTTGCAACATTTCTTTGTAAATATCGTTTTAAGAGAAAGAATTTTGAGATTCATCTTCCTTCCTGCAATAATGCTTGAGCCAGGTGATTTTGTTTTTGAGTCAATTAAAATCAAAACTCTCGGACTTGACCAATTTTGTTTCTTGAATTGACTTAGTTCTATCCCACAGTTTCATCTTAAGAATGGCATGATTTGCTAATGATGGACTTCTGTGAGGTTTTGATTTTTCAATTACACTCATCACGTGAGGCCGTTGTCAGCATGCTTGACTCTGGTTATGGAACAGGCAGATTGAGAAGCACTGTTCATCTCCGCAGCCTGCAGTAACAGCATCTGAAAACTGGCTAATTGAAAATGCAGTTGCCTTTGAACATCTCAGGTAGAGAACTTTTACATTGGTGAGATGTACTTGAATTTCAGAACAGAAATTTTTATTACTTTTTATTGAAAACTGCACTGAACGCTAAATGTCCACCTTTACAATAGACAGATACAGTAACGGTAACTCACTAAAACAAAACACTTCTGACAGCCGTTATTTTTCTGTTGGGACAGTTTTAAAGGTTTTTGTCACAAAAACAGGAATGTACCTATACAAAGGCTCAAAATAGGCCATCTTTTAAACAAAAAGGCGATGATTCACAAAAGACTATGAATATAACATGTAACTAGTTGATACAAATCTAATAGGATTTGTTAAAATCAGTCACATCTAATAACACACCTGAAGTGTTCTTGTATAAAATATCACGTGAAGAAAAGACGACTTTATCAATGTCTAAAAAAGTGGGTTTGTTCATAGACAATCTGACAAGTTACCATAAAAAGTGTTTCCTGAGACATAAGGAAATGCAACATTATTCTTCTTGAACCCTTTCAGTTCAAGACTTTCCACTCAATAAAATAGCTGAGGATCTGAACTGAGAAAATATATTTGAGTACAAACAGCTTGTGAAACTTAATACTTTTTTTTTTTTTTTTGCATCATTAGAGGGTATTACTGAATTCACAACCAGCTCGCCCGCCCAGTATGCAGTTCCGACGGGAGACTTCTCTGTACAGGAGCCGGGGCTGTCTTCCTCCTATGCTTGCGGTTAGTTGTCTAACACAGGCAAACAGTGTTCTCCCGCTTTGTAGCAATTTAATCTTCCTATTAGTAAAAGAGGTAACCAGCCCCGTGGACCAAAGGGACCAGAGTCATAGGATGGGGGTTGCCTCTTAATATTTTTTATTTTGATGTTTGGAATTCTTGACGCAACATTCTATAGCAAGGAGTCCAGGACCTGCCGTGCCCGAGGGACTGATACAGGAAAAAGATCTATTTATTCTTTGTGATTGGATGCACAGATGAGAAACTTAACACACAATAACAGAAGTTGGTCGTTAATAAGTCACGTCCTAGACTTTCGGGGCCTCCGCAAGCAGAAGGCATCTTCAGCTCTCCCACGCCTCGGCGTCTAGCTCTCTTGGCGTCTTAACACTGCAATGTCAATGGTGTGCATGTCCAGGATCAGTTAAAAAGACACATCCTTTCCTCTTAGTTCATCTATGTCACTGTCTCTTGGTCCCAGGTTTATCTGACCTTCTGTCATCCTCTGCTATTGCTCGTTGGGGTGCTCTCGATTGTCCCCGTGTTTTGTGGGCTGGTTGGGAGAGGGCGCTTGGGAAGGGTGTGCCACTGTGGGGAGGTTGTGAGTCACCGGGATGCCTCCAGGGATGATCCCTTCCATGGCGGCAGGAAGTCCGCCTGGGGCCACGCCCACGATCCCTGGCGGGTATCTAAGAGCACAGAGAAGGGGCCAGGTAAGTCCAGGGTAGAAGTCGCCATGCTCCTGGCTCTGCCTACTTCTGGTCTTTTTTTATGAGATAATCTGCCACCCTTCCTACCCCCAAAAGCAAGGAGGCACCTATGCAAAAAGGCTGAAACGTTGATACCTAATTCATGAACAACAAAACCTAGTTGGTCCAATCAACGAAGAGTGGGCTGCTCAGTTCTGCCGCTCTTCCACAACTGGGACAGTCCCTACTCGGCTGCGGTGGACTCTGTCCTGCCTTTGGGAAACGTTTGTAACAAAGTCGTCACTAGTCACAGTAATGGAGTCAGTGGTTTCCAGACGGACAGCACAGAGTCCTCTTGGACTACACGTGGCTTCCCAGGCTGCCGAGGTGTGCGCCTGCCCGACATTTTGAGCGCAGGGGTGCTAGATGGCAGTGCGCGCCTGTCCCCGAGGACACCTGGAGGCCTGAGTCGCTGTGTGGGGACACGTGGCACTTAGCCATCTACAGAACATACGGTTTTTGTGCTCAATGAGACCCAGGGTGTCTTAGAATTATTGTTACCAAACTACGCTGGGGGTAAAGGGGGTGGCGCTTCTCCCCGTGGGAGCCACTCCACCCCTCCCAGGGCTTTCCAGTGCTATGGGGCGGAAACCCAGAGGTGCCCAGGACTGATGGGTAGGATCCTGCGAGCCTCTCAGGCACAGCTATGTTCCAGGAGACCAGGCTCTGTCTAAGGCACGAGGTGGAGGCCAGGGCCGCTGACGACACATCCCACCTACAGTGCACGGGACCGGCCAAGAGGACGGCCAAGCCGAGTCGATCCGCGAGGACTCCATTTCCTTCTGGGGTTTGAGGCCCTAGCTCTGCCTTTATGGGGAGGATCTATTTCTCTGGGACCCAGCAGTGTTGGGGGTAGAGAACCCTGGGAAACCCCCGCTTATGCCCCTTGCATCGAATCAACATAGTCTCTCTCTGGACCCGTACTCTGGCTGGTCGGATGCGCGTAACAGGCTCATCTTCCCCCAGAAACCAGCTTTGAAGTGGCTCCTCGTGCTCAGACACATCGGGCCGTGCGATCCCCACTGCCCCCTTCAGGACAGGACTCCATCCCGGCAGCGCCCTGAGGCTTGGGGAGAGCTGCCAGGACAAGGTAGGGGTTCCCACCAAGGCAGTTGCCTTCAGGCTGGGCTAGCTCCCCAAGTTCCTGCCCCCCGCTGTTCCTCTCCCCACCTGTATGTGGCGCCGTTGAGCTCTGGATGAATTGCCTGCTGATCGATGACTGACCAGGGAGCCGTTGTGACGAAGAATTCCTTGTTGACACAGTTCCTTAAGCTCTCCGGGATGCGACCTAGAGATAGAGGGTCCAAGCCATTCAGGTGTTTTCTGGGGCGGCAGTGGGTTCGACACTGCGCACCAGCCCTTTCTGGGAGACAGCCTACACTGCCTGAGGGACAGAAACCTGACAGCGACGCCTTCCTCCACAGGGGCTGGCCCTTCGGCTTTCACGGAAGGAGCGTTCGAGCCTTAACACTGAGCTCGTCCCCAGGGCTCCAGCCAGGACAGAAAGGAGACTCCTGCTCCCCCAGGGGGAAGGGTCACCCTGAGGTTTGCTGTGGTTCCACTGGCTGCCCACAAGGGATGTTTGCTCTGAGGCTCGGTTCTGGGTGTGCACACAGGGCCCGACTCGTTTACAAGTCCTGTGGCCTGGAGACCGCTGTCTGCCCAGAGCCAGAGCCGTCCCCTCGGGCCCGGGGGGGCTCACCTGTGATTGCCCGGCGGATCTCGGTGGCCGCTGCCTCTCTCATCTCTAGTGACGCTTGTTCACTATACCAGGCCGTGTGGGGCGTGCAGATGAGATTCGGTGCGTCTTTCAAGGGCCCCTGAGCAAAGCTAGACGAAGGTACAAAGCAGCGATGAGAAAAGCTGACCACACCACTCCCCGGCCTGCTCGCCCAGAGGCTCCGGGCCAGGTTCCCACAGGGCCATCCTGCGATCTCAGTGTAGTTTTAATGTTTTCTTTATTGATTTAATTTTTTTTTAGAGCGAGAAGGGAAAGAGAGAGACAGAAACATTGATGAGAGAGAACATTGACCGGTATGCCCTCCACCGGGGACCGGGCCCACAACCTGGGCATGTGCCCCGACTGGGAACCGAACCGGCGACCTCCTGGTACATGGGTCGACACTCAACCACTGAGCACACCGGCTGGGCAATTTCAGTGTGGTTTTACGGAGGGCTGGCCTGAGTTCAGAAGAAGCCACGCTTCTGTAGACCAACCCACCACACTGTTCTCCTGCCTCGTCCTTTTCTGATTGCCTTGGGGACCTTCTGGCCCCGTACACTTAGTGAGAACACACCCAGTCCTTAGAAGAACAGGGTCTGTAAACTTTGTTTCCTACCCAGGACCCGTTTGGGAAAGTGTCCCAGACAGTGTGCGACCAGGTGTGAATCCAGGAGCTCGGGCTACACACCACACTGCCGGCCAGACCCACCTGAAAGGCTCCGACTCGTGCACGTCGAGGGCCGCCCCTCGTATCCTGCCTTCCTTGAGGGCCTGGGCTAAGGCTTTCTCGTCCACCAGTCCGCCGCGGGCCGCGTTCACCAGGAACGCCCCTTGCCTCATCTGCGGGAGGAAAGAAAAGCCCGTTGGCCAGAGGCTTGGGGCGGGAGGCGCTGGTGCCGAGGTTGGAAGCCATCGGCGGCAGGGAGTGCGGAGTTTTGGTGACAACTGGAGGCCAGGCCAGTTTCTGCTGATCCCAAGAGGGATGCAAGGTGGTGGGAAGGTGGGACCTGTCTTGAAGGCCAGGTCTGAATGGGGCAGGCGCCTGTTCGTCCTGCCAGTTCTGGTTGTCCCCTGAGGGGACCTCACCTGGCTCCTCACTGATGCATCCCAGGGGACTCTTCCCTGCTCACTTGGTCGTCCGTGGACCACTTCCCATCCCCTTTCATTCTGACAGAAGTCGCCAGGGTCTGAGGGCGTCTGTTACCAATTACCTGCTTTATGGTAAAGTCATTGATGAGGTGGTGGTTATGCTCGTTGAGATTACAGTGCAAGGAGACGCAGTCACTCTGATACAGTAAGTCCTGGAGGGTGTAGACCCTCTGCACGCCCAGGGACCGCTCGATCCCGTCCTGCAAGTAGGGGTCATAGAAGATGACGCTGAATCCAAAGGCCTTGGCTCGGACAGCGACAGCCTGCCCCGTGCGACCTGTGCAGAGAGACAGTGTCCAGGTGAGTGAGGTACCCCGGCCCGTGCTTGCCGTCCCCATGGGCAGTGGGGCCAACCAGAGGCTGCTGCCCCAAGACCACTGCTCTCCAGGTCTCACCGGGGCAGCTTCCTGACTGAGGCTGCAGCGCTCATCACTTCTACTGGCCGCCAGAGCTGTTTCCTAGGAAACTGCACGGGCTCCTCCCCCAGCTCCACCCATCACCGGTATTCTCTCCCATGCGCATTTCTGTGCTGTGCACATGGCCGGCTTCGTAACCTGGGCTTCATAACCTGGGCTTCATGTCTTTATTGCTCTTGGTGTCGGATGGAATGCTCCCCTCATCACCACCGGGTTTGCGCACGGGAGGAGCAAAGGGACCGATCTGAGCCCTGCAGTCCGGCCTGAGCACCAATCACCACGGACATTGCTTTGGTTCCAGGGTGGGAGTGTAGGAAAATCCTAGGTGTGCAGGCCGGGCCCTGACCTACTGGTGGCGCCTCCTGCCCCTCCTGCCTGCAGCCGGGGCCGCCAGCAAGTTAGAAACCAATGTCCCCTAACAGCACACGAAGGTCTCCCCGATTCCCTAGTGGCCATTTGCACAAACCCACGGGTCCTCTCCTGCTCCCCAGAGCAGTTTCCAGCTTGAAAACAAAAAGGTTGGATGCTTGAATGGGCTGATTTGGGAAGAGCACAGAATAAATCTTCATCTAAAACCAGTGCTCAAATGTACAGGGAGGGAGGAAGGACAAGACAGCCGCCTCCAACAGGAAGCCCCGAGGGTGCCTGGGTGGGCCGTCCCCCCGCCTGCTGAGCCTCCAACTGCCATGACAGACCACCACCTGCAGGCACAGGTCACTATCCCTCAGGTCACCCCTCTTCAATGTCACCCCCTCGACCCAGCAACCAGGGCCCACAGCCGTACACCCCAGTGGACGGATGGAGGAGCAGGTGTGATGGATGGTGACAGGTGGAGGGGAGGAACCTCAGAGTGACCCAGTCCCCTGTCATGTGGCTGCTAGGAGCTCAGGCCCAACAAGGTAACGCCCCTTCCCCCAATGTCTCGGGCTATCCTTACTCCACGTCCCGGCACACTTGAATGTGAGATTGTCAGACCCAAAGACTCAAGTCTGTTCCTGAGAAAGCCTTTACACAACACTATTCCCATTGGCTGGCTTTCCCTTCGAATTTCTGGACATAGTCCCAACCCGGAGGCACCAACCATGCCACCACCATCCGGGCAGGGTCCAGCTCGGGACCCCCGCCTCGGTTCCGGAAGGCTGGGGAGGCCTGGAGAGGTGGCAGCATGTGCACGGGGAGCCAGGGCTGTGGCAGTGCCAGGGTCCCCATTGTGAGTCAGCAGGGCTGAAAGTGCAGGACGGGCCTCAATGTACTGAAAAGGTCCCTCCAAAAAGGATGGTGAAGGGCACAGCTAAAGCAGCGACCACAGGAAGGACTCGCCGTGATGGCGGAGTCAGAAGGCACTGCAACGTCCTGCCAGCGAGGCTTGCCACCACGTGACCGGGCCACTCACAACTGGTGGCCCTGTGTCCTGGCCAGAGCCCACCCGAGGCCCCTGCCCAAGCTGGCTGCCTGAGGGCCTAAGGACCATCTAAGTAAGAGCCGCTTCCCAGAGCACGGGAAACGCGGAGCAACCAGCAGAGGGCGCTGCAGCGCTCAGCACGCTGGCCTCCCTCCCAGGCCTGGTGTCCTGTCCACTCCAGGAAAACAAAGCCAGACTTCCTGAGCGTGATCACCCCTAACACTCTGACTGGAGCTGGGAAGAGGTGCGTCACCCCTACGCTCTGACCCGGAGCTGGGAAGAGGTGCGCTCCTGGGAGCACCGGCTCCTACCTCCTCCCAGCGGCCCCAGGCCACCTGGAAGCAGCGCAGAGCTAAGGGCACGTGCCTGGAGCCCTGAGAGGCAGCCAGTTTCCAGATCAGGAAACCTCAGCAGTACTTTCCTCAAGGCCACGAGCCCCTACCACAGGCTGTGCGGGGACCTCAAGCCCGCGTGGCTGACGGGAGGCATCAGGCGGCTTCCCGCCCAGGCTCGCCTTGCCTTGGAGACCGGTCCCGAGCCCTCCAGGGCCACCAGCTGCGTCTCGCCTTGGACAGCTGATGCCACCCACGGGTGAGCTGCTCCAAGCCGAGGACCTGACCGGACCACCTCTGACTCACCCTTCAGGGACACCGCTGCCACCCCAGCCTGGCACTGAGGCCTCCTGGCGCCGGGTCTCACCCACTGCCCAGGTTTCCACTCAGCCAACACTCCATTCGAGTCCCGAGCCTACTCATTTTCCCACAGAGCACCTCTGCCCAGGGCCCCTGGCAGGCATGGCACCTTCCTGCTGCCCAGCCCCCCTAGTGGGACACACTGGACCCATTCTTCCAGGACCAGCCCAGACCTTACTTCTGGGGGAGTTCCCTGGTCAGCCTGTACCCCGACCTCACCCCGTGGGCGGGCGCTGGCCCTCCTCTGGCGGAGGGCAAACCCCTGTTCACTGCAGGGAACCTCAGCCCCCAGGGAAGGGCCACCCCGGGGGGGGGGGGGGCGGGGACTGGGCAGAACAGCCGCACCTACCGAAGCCGATGAGGCCCAGTGTCTCCCCGCGGATGCGGGCTGCCCCCGAGGCGACCTCCCGGATCTGCTCGACGCTCTGCACCCGCGTGCCTTCCCGCAGCGCCTGGTACAGCCATGTGTTCCTCCGGTACAGGCTGAGCACGTGGCAGATGGTGGAATCCGCCGTCTCTTCCACCGCCGCCGACGGGATGTTGCACACGGCGATCCCTGGGAGGACAAGGGCGGGCCTGGGATGAGAACCCCAGCTCTGTGGGGAGACCTGGGGCCTGTCCAGTCTCCAATGGGGCGTGTGGCTCTAAGGCAGGTCAGGCAGGGCCTCTGAGGCCTGCTTGTCACCCAGGGGACGAAGACTCTGAGTCTAATGCTCAGGGGCCTGCAGCCCCTACACCCACTGCCCCCCACTTCCGTCCAGGGCTTGGCTTACCCCCGAGTCCCCACTGAGCCCACATCCTGTCCACCTTGTGCTTTCAGACCCGTCTCTGGGACATGAGCAGTGGGCAGCCAGCTGGAGAGCCAGCTCGGACCACAGCCCACGCCCTGTGCCAGGCAGCAGGGACCGGCCGGGTGACGACCCGGAGCAGCCCGGAGCCACTGGCTTTCTGTTCTGGGGTACTTTTAGAGCCTAACGGAATGAACAACTTACAGCTTGTTTTTAAAAAAGGAGACAGAAGAGTGAGACCGACACCTCAACCCCGACATGGGCCGAGAGCCCACAGGGCCCATGAGGGAGCCCAGCCCCACACCCCCTCACTGCGCCCTGGTCACCACCCTCCTCTGGCAGGAAGAAAACGGAGCAGACCAGGTGCCTGCCTCTTCCTGAAAGGAGCTTTCGGGGTCGAGGCAGCTGCTCAGGCGAGCCCTCGCCTTCCTGGGAGGGAGGGTGTGTTGGGGAAGAAGGCCAATGTCTCCAGCCGGCAGGGGCAGGGACACGGCAGAGGCCGGGATTCAGGAGGGCAGAGGGGCCTCACCAGGGATGGGCCACGGGGTGGCGGCTCAGAGGCCAGCCAAGCAGCTTCCCGAGGGGCACAGATGAGTGGGAAGCACGGAGGCCTAGCTCAGCGAAGGCACCAGCCTGCTGGCCAGCGACTGGTCAGGGGACACGCGCTGAGTGAGACCTAGGCAGACCGGGTGCCACGAGCTGGAAGCCGTCACCGTGTGAACACCCACACGGGCCTCCTTCCTTATGACCAAGCAGAGTCTGGGCCGGACCGGAAGCCACGGTGTTGCTGCTGGAGGGACACAGGCAGGTGCCAGAGGCTTGAGAAAACCCTTTAGGCGGCTGGGACGACTCAGTCCCCTAGGGGCCGGATTTGTTCTGGCCGCAGCCCAGTGGGACAGTGCCGCAGCTCAGCCCCCCGCTCAGGCCCAGGGCTGCGCTGCACCCTGGGCGACGAGACGAGACCCTGAGTGAGGGAACCTGGGCCCACAGCCTGCACGGAGAGCCGAGACCGAGGGCGGCATCACCAGGGACTGTCCACCCCAAGGGCCCTGTACCTGCCCCCAGAAACTCCACAGCCCGATCACCCTACCCTCCCGAGTGGAACCTTCTCAACCGTTCCTCAGGTCCGTGGGCGAGGTCCATCCCCCGGAGCAGGACTGGCGGCCACCACGGGCCCGGGGCCTGAGCCCAGCACAGCTGCTCCCCGTCAGCCTTTGCCCTTTGCTGTGACCAGTCCGGACCCCAGGACAGCGGCTTGCCGGGAAGGCACAGAGAGCGCAGGAGCGCTCCGGCCCGTCTGGGCTCTGGCCGCAGGGGCCTCCACACCCCCATGCAGGCGCTGCCCTCGGCCTTCACCTCTGGGACACGCGGCCCCGTGAAAGGCCCTGGGTGCTTGCAGGAGGGCACGCCTGCAGCCACCTACGGTGTGTCCCCATTCCCCAAGGTCTGCGGGACGGAGGTCCAGTCTCCTCCAGCCTCCACGTCTGAAAGCCACCCTTCAGCCCAGCCCAGCAGATGTCTCTCCAAGCAGCTCCCTTATCAGATGGGACACAGATCAATGAAAATGCCACTGAGAACATGCACATTTTTCAAAGCTGTGGGCCCTGGCCGCCCCCCGTGGCTGCAGGACTCTGGGGACAGAGCCCCCACGCCCAGGCCTCCTCTCGGGGACGAGCAGCTCCCCTCCCCGCCTGCACAGGGTGGCCCTGCCAGGAGCTGTTTGGGGGGGCAGGCGCTGCAGGCTCGGGCAGATGTGAAGGGAAATGCGTTCTGGGCACCTCGCTCAGCGTGTGAAACCATCATCTGTTGCTTTCGAACTTAGATTTCAGTACAAAGAACATCTGTTTTCAAACAGAAATGTTCCTGTTGGTGCCAGGGGAAACGGAACATTTTAGTTTATATAAGGCACGCCTCTGAAGACTCCTCCTCTGAGTTTCTGTGTTGCAACAGGGGCCCGGGTCCTGCCAGGCCAGGGGCAGGTGTTTGCTGGGGTGGGAGCCATCACCGCCCGGCCCCGTATGGAGTCTGGGGTCTGGGCTGGCCCCTCCTCCTGTGCACGGCCAAATCGCCCCCAGGAGGGCTGAGAGGATGGAACCCAGCCAGGGGGACCCAGAAAAACCATGTCCGTCTCCTGAGCTGCTGGTGTCACAGACAGGCCCATCGGGCCCAGCGCCCTGCCCTGCTGCCGCCCGAGACCCCTGCAGTGGGGGGTGAACCTGAGCTCTCAGTCAAAGCCCAGGCTCAGCCCTCAGCAGAGGAAGCTGCAGCTCGCTGGGTCCCCTTGGCCAGAGGTGGCAGACAGGCGGTCAGTGACAGTCACACTCCCAGCCGCCATGCTCAGCCCTGACGGTGGAGCAAGCAGCTGCTCACCCAGCCCTCGCGGAGCGGGGGCCACGGCGCTCGGTCGGGCTGAGAGGCTGCCTGGGTGGGGCGGACGGCACCAGAACCAGACCAGGCAGCCGTCAGGCCCACCGGGGTGTCAGCACAGCCTGAGGGGGGGGCGTAAAGGTACCCTTAGCAGCCTCGTGCCTTCGGGGCACCTCAGCGCTGCCCAGGCAGACCAGAGCCCCCCACACGCAGCCGCCACATTTCAGAACCCGAGCAAGCATGGTGGCCAGAGGGGCTCCTCTGGGGCCTTCCTGTGCCCTCCCAACGAGGGTGGGGCAGCCCGGGGCCCTGCTGCCCACGCTCAGCTCCTGAGCCCCGCCGATGCTGTCACAGGGCGCCCACAGCAGGGCTGGGATGGGGGGGCGCGTGGGACCAGGGCTGTGGGAAGCAGCTGAGTCTCTGGAACCCCCTCCTGCAAGGGTGGGGGACCTTTTCTCTGCCGAGGGCTATGTGGATATTGACATCATTTGTAGGCCAGACAAAATGACCAACTTAAAAATTCGCCTGCTCTGTTTGGTCAGGCTCATCTGGTGAGGCTGAGATGGTGGCTGCCATGGGTTCCAGGCCCTTCCATGGCCCAAGCGCCGGGCAGGAGGCGCGGACAGGGTCCGTCTGCGACCTGCACAGGGTCCGTGGAAGAGCTGCCCGCCAGGAGCCCTGAGCGGTGCGCCCAGCACGGCCGGGCCCTCCAGGGTGACGGTCCCCTCCGCGGGGAAGGGCCCGCCCAGCCACACTCACCGAGCTCGCCGGCGGCCTTGATGTCGACGTTGTCGTAGCCGCTGCCGATCCTCACGATCACTCTGAGGGCCTTGAACTTTTCCAGGTCCTCCCTGGTGAGGGTGATGGTGTGGTACATCATGGCGCCCACGGCTTCGTTCAGCACCTGTCGGGGGTGGGCGTGGAGAGGGAGCCGGAGGAGGTGATGTTGGGGGGGACGACAGGGACTAGCCGGGAGAGCTGAGGGCGGAAACGGGCGGGGCCCACCTTCTCGTGGATCTCCTGCGTGGACTGGGCGTCACAGAAGGCCACTGTGGCCAGGTCCTTGAGGATGGGCATCTCCACGGTGCAGTCTCTGCCGTCCAGCAGCGCCACCAGGGGGCGGGGGTGCAGGGGGCCGTTCATGATCTGGGGGCGGATACCTGCGAGAGGGGGAGGGCGTGGTGGTGGGCACAGTGGCCAGGGCGCCCCCACCTGCCTCAGGGCCCTGTGAGCCCTCCCCCGCCCCGTGCACAGGTCTGCAGGACCCCACAGCCTCCACGGCGCTGGGGGCTGCTCCCCCCTGGCTGTCCGGGCCCAGCCAAGGACACTGAGCATCTCTGTGATGCCCGTCTGCCTGCCTGCTGGGCCTGTGAGGGAGGGACCCAGGGCCTGGATGACAACCTCGTGCAGCTCCGTCGCCATGGGGAACTCGGGCAGAGGGGTCTGTTCAAGGGCACACTGCTGCCACCCCCGGACCACAAGCCAGGCCCAGGCCCAGGGCCCCTCAGGCTGGAGCACTGTCCTCCCTGCTGCCCCCAGCACCCTGCCCTTCCACACAGGAAATGGGGTGCATCGAGGGCAGGGCTGTGTCAAGGCTCCTGAATCCAGGGAGCTCCCTGGGCACGGCGCCCATCCGTCACCTGGGCTGGTCCTCCAGGCAGCAGAGAAGGCGTGCTGGGGACCTGGGGGAGCACACGAATTTCCCGGAGGACCACAGAGTGCCAGGTATGGGGCCAGGCAGCGGCCCCCCGGCAGCTGGGGCACAGGGCAGGGCTGGTCCTCCTCACCACACCTGCCTAAGGGCAGACCGAGCGGCGGAGGTGTGTGCCCTCTGCACAGGGACACACCCACCGCCCAGGAGGCGGCAGGAGCCTGGGCACTTCCTCCCCGTGACCGAGAAGCAGGCTTATCTCCAAGCAAACCACCCCCTGTAAATCCACACACTGGTTGACCTTTGTGGGTCTCTCCTGACTGCCGGCCCCAAGTCGAGTCACGACCCACCCTCTGGCCGTGTGAGAACCACTCTGGGCTTTGGGAGGAACCCCAGCACCGGGATGGCCAGGATGGGGCAACCTCCTGTGTCTCCTGAGATCAGAAGCATTCAGTGCTACAGATGACAGGTGAGAACACGGGGGCTTCCACGCACCCCACGCTTTCAGGTGTCCAGGTAAACTGGCCACGGCCCCGGCCGGGCTCCACCTGTTGCGCCCTTCCCCCTGCAGAGTCTACCTGTCCTCATCGATGGCGGCCACCTGGGCCACCCGGTGTGACGGGCTCCGTGGCCCCAGCCAGGAGCAGGTGATGTTCCCAGGGCCAGCCGGCCTCTGTGTGACCGCCCCCCACCTCACACCCTCCTGAGGACTCTGCTCCAATCTGACCACCGGGCTCGTGACCACACTCGAGTGCGGAGCTGAGAGGCCCCTTGTCTGCAGCCGTGGCCCGTGGTGCCCACACGTCGTGCAGTGGCCCGCCCTGGACAGAGCTCTGGGCCACGGCTGCAGCACCTCTGGGCGGCTCTTGTCCACCCTGGGCCAGGGCTCACAAGCAATCATGGTCCCTCCCAGCCTGTGAGGAGCAGATAAATGCCAACCGCCGCCCCGGGACCCGGACCCCCAAAGCAGACATCCCATGGAGCCGGGCCCCCCACTGCTGGTCTCCACCGGCCCTCCACCCTCAGCTGGTCTGTCTCCTGAGAGGCCGAGGGTGTGTGCGAACGGTAACAGGCTCCCCCCAAGACCCAGGGAGCCGTCTTCAGACCCCCTCACCCCGATCCTGCCGAGAGGGGGGTCAGGAGCAGGAACGTCACGTGGGACCCACCCTCTCCTTTCATCCTCAGGAAAGGGCCCGAGTGGCCAGCACCTGGCTGGGTAAGCAGCAGGAAGTGGGGCGGCTGGCGCCACCTCAGGGTCTGCACTCTGAGGCTCCTCCTCCGGGAAAATGGGGAGCTGGGCCGTCCCTCCCACACACGAGGGAACCCAGGGTGTCTCTCCTGCAGGGCCAGGAGCACCCTGACCCCTCCCCCGAGCACAGGCAGCAGGGTTAACGGGACAAGGCTTGCAGAGTTCACAATCGCAGTGAGAAATCCAGGTGGCTCGTTACAGAGCGACCACACAGGAATCGCGGCTGGCCGGGCGTCTGCAGAGGCTGGGGGCTGTCACACAAGATGGCCATCCACAGCCCGGAGCATGCATCCGTTACCTGGGAAACAGACTCCCGGTTGCCTAGTGATCGCCTCCCAACCGACTTGGGTCCAGGCTGGGCAGGAACGCAGTTGGGGCTGGTCCATGAGACCCACGGGCACCCCGACCGGGGCCCCAGCCTCAGGGACTGGGCGAGCGGCAGGAAACGGAGCTGCACAGGGGGAGGTGTGCTGCTCAGAATCACGGGTCCTGCACGGACTCTCACTGTGACTGTATCAGGAGACAACCGACACGTGGGTTAGGACCCGGGCACACTGAGCTGACAAATGACCTTTTCAGGGACCATGGGAAATGGGGCACCAACTCGGGCTGGACCCCAGGCGTGGGGGCGTGCCCCATTTCCCCTAGCGTCAGGAATTCAGGGGAGACCAAGGCACAGTGTTCACTGAGCATCGACCCTGCACCGAGAGGTCGCCGGTTCGATTCCCGGTCAGGGCACACGCCCAGGTTGTGCGCTCCATCCCCAGTGGGGGGCATGCAGGAGGCGGCCAATCAATGTTCTCGCTCATCGATGTTTCTAACTCTCTCTCCCTAAAAAAAAAAAAAAAAAAAAAAAAAAAAAAAAATCAATAAAAAACAGCGACTGTACCCACCTGTCTCCGGAGACCCTGGGAAGGTGGCACCCCAAGGCAGCCGCGGAGGGGGCTGGGGCCCACCGGCAGCGCCCCTCACCTTTCCCGAGGGCGGCTCCAAGGATTCCTCATGACACGTGTTGCTAAGTGTGGCACAATTTTAAGATAAAAATGAAAAAAAGCAGTTGCCCTTGGAAATCTCATCCTTGTCTCCATGTCGCCGAAACTGCGTCCTGTCCCCTCACGTCCCCGGACAAACGGCTGCTCTCAGACCTTCCCATGGAACGTGCGAGAACCCTATCTGACCTCGTGCCAGAGACCCCTCCCCCTCCAGAGGAAGCCCAGGGCCTTTCACCCCACGGTGGGGCGCCGGCCAGGGCAGGTGACAGGGTCCTTGGGGCGCCTGGTGGGTGAGCAGCGGAGCCACCTCGGACCCCGCCTAGCACAGGACTGTAACTCCACCCCGACGCAGGGCGGACCCCAGGACCTTCTAAAGCTAGACATGGCTGCACCGCCTCAGCACACAGCCCACACCTTCTCCGGGGACGGCTGGTCCGACCACCGCAGAGACGGCACCTTTGCCCACCCCGTTGTCCCACTGGGACCGCAGCACCTGGCAGGTTGGTCCCCAGGGTCAGGTGGGTCTGAGCTGTGAACAGACTAATAACCACTGTACCACACACGCCAAGAAAGCCATCGGGAAAGCCGGCCTCACCGGGCCCTCTGAGCGCCAGGCATGGGTTGTGGGGTGGCCCACACGGAGGTGCCCCCCGAAGGCAGGGTGTGCCCACGGCAAGCCTGGTTGAAGCCACCGTCAGCTCTGATTTTTGCGTTCTCTGCAAAGCAGCTGGAGGCTCGGTGGAGAGATGGCCACCGGAAGGCCCTGATAAGCAGATTAGTCTCTTAAATAAAACATGGTCTTAATGAGTCACGGCCACCCCGTGAGAGGCTCCCAGGCCACCTGCCTGTGGCTCAGGTAAGACGTGGACGAGAGCAGGCCACACAGGCAGCAGTCTGGACCCGGGAGCTACTAGCTACTTCAGCGGAATGTAGAACAGCTGGGCCTCCAGGAAGACACGCACTCGCTGTCCCTCCAACGGGCTCCTCAGAGCAACCCAGGGACTGCGCACAGCCCACACCGGGCTGGGGCCCTGAGCCGAGACGCACAGCCCACACCGGGCTGGGGCCCTGAGCCGAGACGCACAGCCCACACCGGGCTGGGGCCCTGAGCCGAGGCGCACAGCCCACACCGGGCTGGGGCCCTGAGCCGAGGCGCACAGCCCACACCGGGCTGGGGCCCTGAGCCGAGGCGCACAGCCCACACCGGGCTGGGGCCCTGAGCCGAGACGCACAGCCCACACCGGGCTGGGGCCCTGAGCCGAGACGCACCGCCCACACCGGGCTGGGGCCCTGAGCCGAGGCGCACAGCCCACACCGGGCTGGGGCCCTGAGCCGAGGCGCACAGCCCACACCGGGCTGGGGCCCTGAGCCGAGGCGCACAGCCCACACCGGGCTGGGGCCCTGAGCCGAGGCGCACAGCCCACACCGGGCTGGGGCCCTGAGCCGAGACGCACAGCCCACACCGGGCTGGGGCCCTGAGCCGAGAAAGGGACAGAAACTTCTTTCCCTGACAGAACTAAAAACACAAAACAAGAGCCATTTATCACTGGCTTGAAATTGTTCTATACACACACTGGCCCCTGGCTGCCTGGACACCCAGGACCCCTGCCTGCCTGCTGGACGGGCCCTTCCCCGACAGCCCTGCTTCTGGGTGTTCAGCCTCTGTTACCACCCGCACCGGCCCCAAGGGAGCTCCTGTGTCCTGGAGAGCTCCTTTGCCCTCAAGAAGCCCCTGATGTGCCCGGCCGGTGTGGCTCAGTGGGTTAAGCTCAGTCCCATGGACTGGGAGGTCCTGGTTCGATTCCCAGTCAGGGCACATGCCCGGGTTGTGAGCCCGATCCCCAGTGGGGGGCGTGCAGGAGGCAGCCGATCAGTGTATCTCTCTCACATCAATGTTTCTCTAAAAAAACCCACAAAATCAATAAAAACACATAAATAAACAAATAAATAGATAAAAAGTAAATAAGTAAATAAAAACAGCTCCTGCTGTTGTGCAAGCAGGAGCTCCCCACCCCCCGGGGCAGGCTGACCACCACCCACTCAGACCCAGCACGAGGAGCCACGACGGACATCACCGAACCAAGCCCAGTCCACAGCGAAGCAGCCAAGGCCGCGAGGCTCTGCTTCCATTTTTGGTAAAATGCTGTTTCCCCCAAGGCCTGGCTTCCGTGGGTGGTCCTGGAGCACCGGCGGGAAGACAGGAGGGACGGAGCTCGTGAGGAAGGGCTGCAGCCTCGGGGCTTGGGGGACAGCCGACCCACAGGTGTGGGGTCCCACCGGCTTCCTGTCCAGTTGAGGTGAACAGCTCCCAACATGGGGGACAGTCCGTGGAGGGACAGGTGATCGGTGTCTTATACACGGGCTGGGGACCACCTCCGCTGCCCCTCTGGCTGGAACACGCCCTCGGCATCTCCTCTTACCACAGGCTCCCGTGGAACCGAGCAGAGCACATCCTCCTGCTGTCGGGCACCCCTTTCCCGTGGCGGCTCCCCCAGCCTGTGTCGAGGAGGTGGGCACTCGCAGGACTAACGGGGGCCCCAGGCTGCCAGCTGAGAGGACCCTGTCTGCAAAGCCAGGGCTCAGCTGGTCAGGCTGAGCGACTGCTCCTTGGCCGGTGCCCCCACACCAGCAGGCTGTGAGGTCAGCATGGGCGCCCAGCTGCCGCTCTGTGGTTCCAGGTCACGACCCGGGACCCTGAGATTATAAACTCCAGGGCCCAGCTTTCAAAGTCCTGAGCTGCCCACGGGAGAGCCTGCCAGGAACACCTGCTTTCTGCACGCAGGGGTCTCCCGCACCCCCGACGGGGCTCAGTCCACCCAGACTGGCCCTAGCTGTAAACTGAATCCCGTGGCTGGCGCTGCGGATCCCAGACACCTGTCCTTAGTTGACTCCGACACTCGACCGCATCAGTAAAACCATCTATGTGCCCCAAACCAGGAGACACGTGGAAACCAGGGCGTGGGCAGCAGGTGGCACCGGGCAAAGCCTCACACTGCCCCTGGCTCACGTGAGCCTGTCTGGGGCGCTTCCCCTGCCCTTTCTGTTAACCCTGAGCCCACTCGCTGGGGCACACTGGTCTGTTCTGGTGAGGAACTGGGGACTGGGGGACAACACAAACACCCAAGGTCACGAGTGAGCAGGGGTGGGTCCAGGACTCCCCGTAACCGGAGACAGCCACTCTGCGTCCCCTCGCCACTCCTACCCCATCGGCTCCACTCCACACAGGTGCCTTGGACAGAGCCAGCCGGCCCTGGTGGTCCCTCCGTGGGCTAAGGCAGGCCCCCCTCTGCGACTGCAGCCCGGCTGTCCATCAATAACACGTGGCTGGAAACTCACAAAATCAAGAACCTTCCCCTGGGCTTTCTCACAGTAGGGGGGACCCTCCTCTGTGGGGGTCAACGCTGGATTCTGTGGCCCGAGAGATGAAACATCTGGGTGGTAACTCTCATCCACGAAGACTCTGAGGCATCAGGGAAGAGCCGACCCTCCCTAACCACGGCCCAAACCTTCCTGGCTGAGACCTGCCGGGCCCCACCCAGGCCCCACCCCAGGCCCCACCCCGAGCCCCACCCCGAGCCCCACCCCGAGCCCCGCTGGCCTGCTGGCTGCCCCTGCACAGCCCTCAGAACCACGGAGACCGTGCGGCCGCCCAGGCAGGTCAGGGAAGCCTACTGGATGGTGAGTGACACGTGGGGTGCCGAGTCCCCACTTCCCAAGTCTCTCTCAGGGACATAAGGTCTCTTTCCAAAGTGCCCTAGGACCCAGCACACACCCACAGACCTGGCTGATGAGAAACCTGGCCCAGGACTCTGGTCAATGGCGGGTAGATAAACACGGTCTCGAGTCCTCCCACGACCACATCAAAGTTACAACTAAACTACAGAACACACATCCTTCAGAACCACCTGACATCGAGCTGAAGGGAAGTCCTACAACTACGATATTAAAGAAGCCACACGGAGACCGGTAGGAGGGCGGAGGCGGACGGGCTGGCCCCACACCCACGTGTGCTGGATAAAAATCAGGACACCTTGGCTGGGAAAGTCCTCCCTGAGGACTAAGGGGTCCCCGTCCCACACCAGGCACCCAGCTCAGGGTTCCAGTGCCAGGAAGAGAATCCCCATCACTTCTGGCTGGAAAACCAGCGGGAACTGAGGCTGAGGGAGGCTGAGGCCTTGGGAGCCCCTGGCAGCTCCTCTTAAAGGGCCCGCGCACTGACTTACTCGGACTTGCTCCCTCTAAGCTTGGAGGGGAGGCATCTTGAAAGGCACCAGAGACATACGGGGAAGAACTGAGTTGTTTGGCATCAGGGGCGAGAGCTGGAGGGGCAGCTTTCTCCTGGACAGACGTGCTGGCAGAGGGCTGCCATATATGGGACTCCAGCAACCTGGCTCACACTGTTTGCCCTGCCCTGGCAATTTCAGAGGCCCTGCCACTCCCAACCTTCGGGCTCACCCAAGCTGTTTCCAGTGGCTTTACCATAGGATTGGCCTGTCTTGGATCCTGCTTCAGATTTTCCTAAAATCTTTCAAGCAGCATCTGGTCTCAGCGAGCCCCATACCTCTCGTTAAGTGGCCCCAGAGCCAGCACACCCAGTGGACAGCTTCAGACCACATTGAAGCACCACCACCCAACCACCTCCACAAGTGACACACTCAAGGAGTGGACTCAGTGGGTACCGGAGCCCTGCTGAAGTAAATCTTGTCCTGTGTGTTGGGCCCCTGCACAGCTGGTCCTCCAAGGTGGTCAGTGGGCACAGCCAGTCCTTGCAGCTGATCAGCCTGAGTAAATCCCTCCCATTGACGTGCCAATAGCAATCAAGACTCAATTACAACAGAAGGGTGTACAGTCCACACTAGGGGTGCACCTCGAGGGCCCAGCTGGGGTGATCAGGCAGGCTGTGCCACTGGACTCTACAGGACACCTACAACAACAGGCCACCCTACGTAGCCTAGGAGACATAGCAACTCTACCTAATACATAGAAACAATCACAGGGAAGCAGCCAAAATGAGGAGACAAAGAAACATGTCCCAAATGAAAGAACAAAACAAAATTCCAGGAAAAGAACTCAATGAAAGGGAGATAAGCAATCTAACAGATGCAGAGTTCAAAACACTGCTTATGAGGATGCTCAAGGAACTTAGTGAGACCTTCAAGGAACTTAAGGAGAACTCCAAGGAACTTAGTGAGAACATCAACATACAAAAGGGCCAGTCAGAAATGAAGGATGCACTAACTGAAATAAAGAATAATTTACAGGGAATCAATAGTAGAGTAGGTGAAGTCAAGAAGCAAACCATCGAATTGGAATATAAGGAAGCAAAAAACACCCAATCCAAACAGCAAAAACAAAATAGAATCCAAAAAAAATGAGGATAGTGTAAGGAGCCTCTGGGACAATTTCAAGCGTGCCAACATTCGCATCATGGGGGTGCCAGAAGGAGAAGAGAGAGAGCAAGAAGTTGAAAACCTATTTGAAAAAATAATGACAGAAAACTTCCCTAACTTGGTGAAGGAAACAGACACACAAGTCCAGGAAGCACAGAGAGTCCCAAACAAGATGAACCCCAAGAGGTCCACACCAAGACACATCATCATCAAAATGCAAAAGGTTAAATACAAAGAGAGAATCTTAAAAGCAGCAAGAGAAAAGCAGTTAGGTACCTACAAGGGAGCTCCCATAAGACTGTCAGCTGATTTCTCAAAAGAAACTTTGCAGGCCAGAAGGGAGTGGCAAGAGATATTCAGGTGATGAAAAGCAACAACCTACAACCAAGATTACTCTATCCTGCAAAGCTGTCATTTAGAATCGATGGACATATCAAGAGTTTCCCAGACAAGGAAAAGCTAAAAGAGTTCATCACCACCAAACCAGTATTGTATGAAACGTTGACAGGTCTTCTTGAAGGAGAAGAACAAAAATATGAACAATAAAATGGCAATAAATATGTATCTATCAACAACTGAATCTACAAACAAAATGAGCAAGCAGAACAGAAACAGACTCCTGGACACAGAGAACTTTTTGTTGCTTGCCAGACGGGAGGAGGCTGGGGGATGGGTGAAGACGACGAAGTAATTAAGAAGTACAAATTGGTTGTCAGACTGATGAACCTCAAAGGGAAAGGGGGAGGGGGCGGGAAGAGAGAAACTAAGGAAATTCTATGCATATATGCATGACCAATGGACACTGACAGTAGTGTAGGGAAGACAGGAAGGGTGCGGGATTGGGGAAGAGGGGGTCAATGGAGGAAAAGGGGGGGACATCTGTAATACATTCAACAATAAAGATAAGATTTTTTTTAAAAAAAGAGAAAAATCAAGGTAAAATGGGATTAAGGCAGGCCCTAATCCGATATGACTGCTGTCCTTGTAAGAACAGGAGATTAGACCCCAGAAGGCACAGAGGGACAACCACGTGAGGGCACGTGAGAAGGCTGTCGGCTGCAAGCCAAGTCATCATCCCTGAGACACCTGATTTCAGACCTGTGGCCTCCAGGACTGTGGGGAAATAAATTTTTGTTGTTTAAAAAACAACAACAAACCTGGCCCAGGAAATGTCAGTTTGGCCCCTGACCTGTGCCCCTAAGGATTAACCAAGCATTTTCCCGGGACCGTCCTGACAGGAAGTGCCCGGGGGGTCTCCTATGGCCAGGCAGGGTCGCTCAGAAGCAGGAAGTGACCCCGAGGCCTCGGGGACAGGACAGAGAGCTGGGCCCAGTGGACCTCTCACACTAACCACCTTAGACGGGGAGGAGGAATGGTGGACCACGACATGGTACTGTCCCTTTGTTTTTCTTCACTGATTTTAGAGAAGGGAGAGGGAGAGATAGAAACATGGATGAGAGAGAACATCGATTGGCCGCCTCCTGCATGCCCCCCACTGGGGATCGGGCCCACAGCCTGGGCATGTGCCCTGACCAAGAATCGAACTGTTGACCCCTTGGTGTATGGGTCAACACTGAACCACTGAGCCACACCGGCCGGACATCCTGTCCCGTCTCAACAGTAACCGGAAAGACTCAATCCACCAGGCCGCACTGGAGATGACAGAGCTGGTTGACCGGAGCACCCATGACCAAGCATTTTCCAAGAAAATACCCGGAGTGTTTACCAATCACCACGCCTGTTTCCTGGGCTTTCGATTAGACCGAGGGGAGCAAGGTGTCTGCGTCCTTCGGCAGAAGCCGGGGGCGAGGGGGGCAGCCCGGAGCAGCTTCGCAGAGTAGCCCGAGACAAGCTGCTCAACACTCCCCGTTCCCGCAAGACGCACGGGTCACGCAGCCCGCTGCTGGGCTGGAGGACGGGCCAGCAGGTGGACACCGCCCTCACGAGCGTGCGACCCCCCAGACCGCTCGCTGCTCTGTCTCGGGATTGCGTGTCGCCACCGACGCAGCAGCCGCTCCGAGGGCCACGAGGAAGGAGCAGAGTCTGTTCTCCAAACTGGAGCCTCTCCTGCGTGGTCAGGGACCCCGCAGGTCTGGAGCAGGGGACCCGGGAACCAGTGCGTACCGGCCCTGCTCCAGCCCTGGGAGGGTGCGGGGGCCAGAGCAGCCCCACCCCCGCACGGGGACCCCCAGCGGCAGCTGCTGGGTGCTTCTTTTGAGTGTTTCTCAAGTTCTGAAAACGTGCCCATGGCAACAACACGGGATGTTTGAGGAAAACGAAATGAAATAGAGAAGGAGCGGATGCCAGAGGGACCCGGTGACGCAGGCGCTGCACGCGCACGGGCTGGCCGCGGGTTCCTGGCTCCTGCAGGCAACCCACCAACGCCACAGGCTCGCCTACCCCGACCCCCTCCATGTAGGGGTCCTCGCCCCCCACGGGGACTCGGGCGTGGTCTAGGGGGACGGAGGGGTGACCGGTTTGGTACAGCAAGGCCACGGAAGCCTCCGAGGACCCCTGACAGGCTGAGGACACTCCCACGCTTCCAAAGCACAGGAAGCAGCAGCAGCCAGCAAGGCGATGCCCAGCTGTCCCGCTCGCCCCAAGCAGCTGCGACAGCCCTGCCCGCAGGCTCGCCTCACCACCTCCTGGGGCCAAGGACTGGCCACCTGGAGCCTCCTGGGCTGTCTCCGTCGCCGGCTCATCCTTGGAATCAGGTGGACCAAGGCCACGGGCGCCCCTGGCGAACGAACAGGAGCCCCTCCCGAAGGCTCCCTGGCAGACCCAGGCTCATTTTCCTAACTGTGCTGCCTGGGCCAGGTGCCCAGACACACAAAGCTCTTCCCTGCCTCCAGCCCCGGCAGCCACCAAGGCCGGGCTGGAGACGGGAGACGGCCAAGACTTTTCGCAGACTGTTTTTCATGCAGCCCTAAAACCAAAAAGGAAAGTGATTCTTTTTTTATTTTTTTTATTTATTGATTTTTAGAGAGAGAGGAAGGGAGAGGGAGAGAGAGAAACATCGGTGAGAGAGAACATCGAATGGCCGCCTCTTGCATGCCCCCCACTGGGGATCAGGCCCACAACCTGGGCATGTGCCCTGACCGGGAATCAAACTGGCAGGACCACTTGGTGCAGGGCTCGACGCTCAACCACTGAGCCACACCGGCCGGGCAGGAAAGTGATTCTTAAGGACCCTTTAACAGGCTTACTGTCCAGTGGGCTGCTGGCCAAAGGTGCCGCCCTCGGGCCCCAGAGCGGCCAGGAAGCTGAGTTCCCGAGTACCACAGCTGGTCGGACGCCCCTCCTGGGCACTTTCCCTTCATAACCTTTTCCTCAAAGCCGAGTGACTTCTAAAGCACAGCCCTGTTCACAGGAAAACGGCAGAGCCCACCACAAAGCCGTATTCATCCCTTCCAATAAAAGGCATCTAACAGAACAGCCCCAGTGGGGAAGTCGGTTGGGCGGAGAGGTCAGCTTTAAGCACTGTTGATGGAGGGAGAACCGACCAGCCCGGCCCTGCTGGGCTGCTGGTGACAACATTCAACTCTCCAGGCGGAGCCCTCTTCCACGGGCAAGCATCACCCCTCCCTGGGGCCTGCGGATCCCTCCCCAAGGGCAGGCACCCCAGACGGGAAGTCACTGACAGCTGAGAAGAAGCCCCGCCCACCCAAACCTGACACAACTTTGGATGCAGCCCTGCTGAAAATTTTAACTGGAAGACGACATGCCAGCTGAGGGACAGGGACAGGGAAGGGAAGGGACAGGCTGAGAAGATAAGAAAGCAAACTGTAAACTCATGCTGCTGCTTCGGATGGGTGGTCAAGGGCAGGAGAAGGTCACTTCTGGGTTGCTCAGAAAAAGCCCCTGAGCGATGGGCTTGTTTGTGGGTCCCATCTCAGGCACAAGGTGAAGTCTTCAAGTGAGCTGCTTCCCTCTTCACTCTGGCTGCCAGGAAGCTCAGTGCCGTCGCCCGCCCTGTGCACTGGGTGCGGGGCTGGATGCTGTGGACCTGGCCACCCAGCCTCCTCTTGTCCTTGGCCTCCTCTCTCCATTCACGCAGTTTCCCGTGTGTCGGAGCCATTCCTGAGAGCCAGGCTTCTTAAAGCCTCTTAGGACCAAAGAACATTCACATTCCACTTAATCACACAGAAGAAGTAACTTCCTTGACTCTCCCCGAAGGCAGTACCACGGGGGAGGGCAGGGCAGCGTGGGCCCAAGGGCAGCCCTGCAGGGCACCGGCTGGGAACAGGAGGCACCCCAGAGCCCTGTGTGTGGCACAGAGTGTGCGCCAGCTCACGGCGTGATGTGGTCCTCGGAGCCCTCACCCCAACATCACACCTGGGGATGTGAGCCGCAGACAGTTCAGCTTAAAGGGGGAAACGCCAGGGTTTCCCCAGGAACTCGGATGGGATAAACCCTGTCAAATACCCCTGAATGGTGACAGTTTCTATTATGGGGCTGGGGGAGCCCTGGAATCTCTCAAGGCTGGTCCCTCAACCCCAGTCCTGGTGGAGGTGCGTTGGGGAACGTGGGCCAGCTGCTGCCCCGCCCTACAGAGGCGACCTTTTCGTATCCAGCCAGTACGGGGAGGACGCACGCCCCGGGCGGGAGAGCCCCTGCTGTGTTCCGGCCGCCCGCATGCAGCTGGGCACGGCCTGGACAGAGGGAGGCTGTGCAGAGGGAGGAGCGGAGGGCCTGGGCCCCAGACCCCACCCCAACGCCCCGTCTCTGCTCTGGGGGTGGAGGGTGTTTGGGGCCTTGTGGGGGCCTTCTCCAGCCTCCCTCCAGGCTGATGGTGAGAGGGTCACCTGTCCCCCACGCCCAGCACAGATCCTCAAAGAAGCCAAAGACACAGGCAAAGTCACCAGGTGTGCACGGGCCCAACAGGTACCACCCTCTCTTCTGATGCTGATGGGACTTGATTTTCTCCCGAGGGGATGTCCTACTAAGCAGACCAGGCATGCACACACTCCCAGTGCTACAAACCAGGGTGCAGTTCTAGCCCCCCAGACAAGGCCACGTGGTGGGGACAGGACAGTTACAGCCACCAGCCTCCCCACAGCCTGGGCGAAAGGAGCCACAGACAACCGCCCCTGCCTTGGGGTCCTGGGCAGCATCCCCTGGCACCCAGAAAAGGGGCTGGAAAGCACAGGGACCGGCAGAGCGAGTGGGCTGGGGCTGCAGTTCTCCATCGAAAGCATGGACACCGGGCAGCCAGCCCGCACCCCGGCCACCCGCGCCACGTGACGCGGGGGAGGGGCGCCACCAGGGACGGCCTGCAGCTTGTCCAGTCAACCAGGTCAGGTGTGAGGGACTGCAGAGCCGCCGGCGGTGACTCCCGTGGGCCCCTCCTCGCCTGGCACGCGGCCCCGCCAGGTCCACGGACTAGCAAACCTGTTAGTTACACCAAGAAAGCCAACAGGATGAAGCCGGTGGTTCGTG
The DNA here is from genome assembly GCA_030848825.1 of Tadarida brasiliensis. Classification (NCBI taxonomy): domain Eukaryota; kingdom Metazoa; phylum Chordata; class Mammalia; order Chiroptera; family Molossidae; genus Tadarida; species Tadarida brasiliensis. The sequence continues at coordinate 3,085,829 of CM061271.1, forward strand.
GACAAACAAACGTGTTAAAGTAGCCAAAGTGCGACAGGAGACTACCAAGCAGGTGCACCCCACCACCTGCGGCACACAGGTCCTCCCCCAGGAGTGCGGAGCCTCCACCTCCTGGGCTTCCCTGCCCCTCCGGTCGGGCACGGACCAAGCTGAAGACTTACTGGTGCTGGCTGTGCCACCAGGGTAGGGCGGCTCCATCTACAGGCCGCCGCCTCCCATTTGGGCTCCGCTCGGCGGGGAGCTGCAGGTCTCTAGACTGAGGTCTGTGGCGCTTCCCTGAGACGCAAACGCTGCCTTCCCCGTGGCAGAGGGACTCGCGGGGAGCGTGCAGCAGGTCCCCGCAGATCCAAACCTGGCTACTGATGCAGCTACTGATGCTCTGCCCGGCGTGCAGAACTCGGTCTGCGCAGGCTGAACGCTCCCCGGGCAGCCCGGCTCTGCCCCCTGCCCGACACACTGCTCCGGGGGAAGGACAGCGACGGCTGTGGGGCAGATCACCTCCGAGAAACTCATCTGCTGGCCGACTTCCCACCCCCTTGGCGCTGGCTGGCGGCCATGCAGAGGAAACAATCAATAGCTTTCGGTCCACAAGACCGTGCGCTAACCATCACACAGCAAACAACTTAAATAAATAACACCCTCCCTCCACACCCGAACAACAGGGAATGTTTGTCAGACGCAGCAAAAACCAACAGAAAAAGAAGGGAACGGGGCAATTTAGCAGGTCCTCCTTCGGCAAAACCTTTCCAGGACTTCAACGAGGAGATAATCTTTCTGTGATTATGACCAAACCCTCCCGTTGCTTAGCAACACATAATTAAGGAATATGTTTTCAGATCCGCTTTGCAAGCCCGGCCATTATCAGATGAAATTACTGGAGCAACAAATGTCACCGCCATGCAAATCAGTTGGCTGAAGAGACAGAATATTTGACCGGGAGGGAGAAAGCAGAAAAATTATCTGACTTTCCTTTGGTCATGCATGGATTTTTTTTTTTTTTTAAAGGCAAGTAAAGAAAAAGAAATCCATACACAAGACAAAACCAGAATCTACAGTGAGAGAGACAACAGAAGAATCCAGCCAGTCCCTCCGTCTCCCTTTGGAAACAAGAAACATGCCCGAGGCCAGCCTGGCCCAGACAACCCCCATTCCAGTCCGTTAGAGGCCAAAATGCCACCAGCTCTGCTCACGCGAGAGGAGCAGTGTCTCAGGTTTGTAAGATCTGGCTCCCAGGTCCCACCCAACTCTGTTTAAGGAGTATTTCCACCCTGATTTTATCCTATAACAACATTCAGAAGAAAGTTCATTTAAAAAGGAATCAATTTTTCAAAATCACGTTGGGGAAGAAAGGAAGATAAATTCACAGCTTAAAGGGTCGGTAAAGACACCTGGAAGTCCACCCACAGTGCCCAGGACACACACACAATGAATCGTGCTTGTCTCACGTTCTGAGGACCACCTAGGACTCCCCTATTTCCTCAGCTGGGAATCCAGTGTTCCCCACAAGAAAGCAGGGTTCCCCAGCGTACCTTCCAATATGCCAGACTAACTGTTTTTGAAACGAGGAGTTTGCAGGGATTTCAACATCTTGCTTTCTGAACGCCCACTGTCCTCAGCTCCACAGGCCTGAGCCCTGCCTCTGCCACAGCAGACCCTGGGCGTTCCCACAGGACAGCGCGAGTCTCTGTGGCGAAGGCACGAGGCACAATTCGTGGGAGGCCCTGGGCAGTGCCTTCCCCAAGCCACCCCAGGAGCGGACAGTTTCGGTCTGTTCTGAATGCTTTCCAAGTTTCTCCCAGAAACACAGTCGTGTGTCATCACCATAAAGGGAAATCCACAAACCAATCTGAGCTCAACTGGAGATGGGAAGGCAAGGGGGTCCCAGGGGCCCCGTGTCCAGCGGCCGGACTGGGAGCTGGCCTTGGTGCCTCATGGGGTGTGCGTGTGCATACGCGCGTGTGTGTGCGGTCTCCAGGCTTGGCCTGAGAGTGACAGGAATGCGAGGACCCACTGTGTGCTCAGACCTCTGCCTTGCTGCCCCCTCAGCACCCCTAAGGAGGAAGGGGGGGGCGCGCATTACTTGGTTCTGGGGCGAGCATGGTGGAGACGATGATGGGGGCCCCCGTCCGCCGGGCCACCTTCTGGTAGGGCGAGTGAGGTGTGTGCAGGCTCTGGCTGGCCGGCTCCACGGGGACACCGGGCTTCCGCTGGAGCTGGGCGCCGCCGTGGGGGCTGGGCAGGGGCGACGCGGCCAGGCTCCGCTCCCGCTTCAGCAGCTCCATGGGCACCGTGTAGGCCGTGGAGTAGGCCGTTCTGGGCCCGGGATGCAGGGGGGCCGCAGGGCCCGGGTTCGTCAAGGCCACGCCTGCCTGCGGGGGGTACGTGGGGCCCAGCCGTGCTGTCAGGGCACAGGGGCTGGGAGAGCTGTACCCAGAGTTGGAGGGAAAGTGGGGGGCTTGGGCAGCCACCCCCGCAGAGTAGGCGGCTGCCGTCTCCAGGAGGTGCTGGGAGGGTGCGCTGGAGGGGCGGCGGGCTGGGTCTCCGGGGCGGGAGGGTGCTGCCTGCGGGGGGCCCCCCGGCGGGGGCGGCAGGCCCGCAGCACCCAGAGACACGTCCCCGTGGAGCTCGCCTCGGTGGCTGAAGCTGCTGGAGCGGGTCCGGGGCAGGGCGCCCCCCGCCTGGCCCCGCCTGCGCAGCTGCATCTCGGTCCTGCAGTTGCTGACCAGGCGGCTCAGGACGCGGGCCTGGCCCAGGTTGGGTGCCACACACTTGATGTCCGCGCCCTCCATCGTGGCCAGGACGGCGGGGCAGTCGAAGCCTTGCTGGAGCAGGGCCGCCAGCGTGGCCTCCGCCACGCCCTCGGCCCGCAGCAGGGCCAGGAACTCGGGCGGCGTGCTCCTCCTGCCTCCGGGCCCCTGGAAGGACAGGTCGGCCTCGCAGTCCACGTAAGCCATCTTGGAGGGGGTGCTCTCCTGCCCGTAGCCTCGATTCAGGGTGCCCGGGGCCGCCCCTGGGCCACCTTCAGAGGCGGCAGGCCCAGTGGGGTCCACGACCAGGCACGTGGGGGCCGCCTGCCTGCTGGGGGCCGGATCCACAGGCCTCTCGCCAACATCACTGTAGACCTGGCCCACGGGGTAGGTGGGCGCCTCCGGGCCATACCTGCCAGGGGCCAGCTCCCCGGCGTAGTGCACAGGTGAGGGGGCCCTGCCCTGCGCCCGCTGCCCCAGGGCGATCACTTTGCCTGCAGGGTCCCGGTACAGGTGCGCTGCGTCCTGCAGGGCAGGGGCCTGGCCTTGCACCTGCCCCCACGCCACCCTGTTGCCGAGCACAGCATAGCCGGGCAGCGAGCGGCCAACCGCGGCGTCGCGGTGGTGGCGCGGCTCTCTAGGCACCTGAGCGGCTCCGGACGGGTCGCCGTAGTAATCCCGCCGCAGCAGGGCGCCATGCGCAGACATCACCGCCTGCCTGCTGTCGTAAAAGGTGAAGTCGGGCACGGAGCTCTTCCTGCCAGCCACCGAGCTATAGAAGGCCTCGTGGCACAGGTCGGGCGCGGGCTCATACCAGGGTCCCTCTCTGCCTCCGTTGGTCAGGGAGCTGCTCCGGCCCGGAGCCTCGGCCATCTCCCAGGGGCCCTCGTACCAGCCGGCGGCATCCCAGCTCTGAGAACGCCCGATGTTGACATGCCTGCTGGGCACGGGCATGGGCAGCAGCGCCGGCGGCCCAGGCGGAGGTGGTCTTTCTCTACGAATCTTCAGTTGCATACATCGAAAACCGCCCGGCTGTATCCAAAGCCCTCCGGAGCTGTGGCAGGAAGAACCGACTGCGGGTTTCCTATTGCAAAGGGCGGCCTAAATTATTAATCCTCGAAACCGTGGCAGACAGAGCACGGCCCTCGCAGGACTTCGCCTCCCTCCCCCCGCAGTGGACCAGTCTTCTCAGTCCCAGAGAGGAGGCTGCCCCGCCCGCAGCCCCGCCCGCCGGGCTCACATGGCCCTCTGCTCGCTCAGCCTGCGGATTAGGAGCTAAATAAAACCCCAGAGCTTTTGTTCCATGTGACATCTCCAGACCGAGGAAGCCAACGGCCATCCAGGCCTCCTGACCTGGGGGCGGCAGTCACTTTCACGCGGCGGCCCTGGCTTGTCTCCCCTGGCTTGTCTCCCCTGTCCTCACCAGGGTCCTTCCCTGGTGGGCACCGCCTCCCCCTCCAGAGGGGGCCTGCCCCCCGCCCCTGCCTCCGATCGCCTCAAAGTGACAGAAGGAGAGTAGGAAAAGACGGCTTTAATGTCGATCCCATCTTAATCCACCCTGATGAAATGTTAATCCATCGCACACGGCTAAGAACAAATGAAATGTGGCGGGCAGGCAGGATGAAAAGACAAAAATCTCATGCGGTTCTAGAACACAAGGGTCCCCGAGACATGGGCCTGGCCTGCAGCTGATGCTTTGCTGACCCCCAAATCTGTGTCTGGGACGACTCCTCCCTCGGTGACGAGCCCACTGAGCTGCACAGTCAGGTCCAAGAGGCGTCTCTTCCTCCCTCCCGTGAAACGGCCCTCCCACCGCCCGGAGAAACAAAGCCACCAAACACCACCGCCAGGGTGCAGGACCTGGAACTGTCTCCGAGGACTACATCTAGCTGTTGAGAAGAAAACCGGGCAGCGGCTGCCTGAGCGTGTCTTCCCCAAAATCTGTTTGAAAGGGAAACGACCCCAGCCGCCGAGGCCCGGCTTCGATCTGGGGGATCTTCTCCATATTCCCACAGATCAAGCTCTTACAGCCCGCTAGGGACTTCGGTCCAATAACGCCTAAGAACCACCCCAAGCAGGAGCCTGGAGACGGCTCCTCGAACACACAGAAGGGTCCCGAAGCCGCAACACCGCCGCCAGGTCTCCGTGGCGACGGGGTCCCAGAACAAGGAAAAGCTGGGAGTCCGGCAGGTCCAGGGTGGCATTCAGTCGCAGCACTCAGAATGGGACAACGTGCCCGGTACATCCAGGGATGCTCTGCCTTCACCCACGCCTCCCTCGATCCAAGATGCAGCTGGAATCTTTGACTAAAGGAAGATGCCAGTCTTTTGAAAGGATACTTTCCTGACATGAGAAACACTGGAGATTTACTCTGAGGGCAGAAAGTGGGGGGACGCATCCTCAGGAACCGGAGGCACAGGGCACCACGAGGCAGGGTAAAGGGCAGTGCCCGCCCATGTCCCCACGTCCTCATCGATACGTATTAAATTTTGGGGCAAACTCTGTTTAAACCAACACTACTCCCCTAAAAGTGCTGGTCCCCAAAAACCAGAGCCCTGTGACCACCAACCATTGAGGAACTGGCCCAAGTCCTGTTTGGGGATGCAGCCCAGAGAGCCCAGTCTGTTGCTTGAACACTGTGGCCCTGCGCCCTGCCAGGCGGCGACCGGACCTGGTCTTCCCCGACCCCTCCCGGCCGGGGCTGCAGGAGGAGACGAGCCGCCCTGAGAAATGGGGGCTTCTCGCTGGCGCCCACCTCTGTGATTGTGCGCTGCTCACCCGCAATCACGGCGGAGCGGCCTGGCCACACACGAGACAGTATTTACATGGCTCGCCAACAGCCCAAGGCCGTGTTCACTTAGAGACACATCAGAAAGGCAGGGAACAACAGAGCCCCGACGAGATGGAAACAGCGCTATCTGGTTACAGCAGATCTTTCTGGTACCGCTGGGTGGCCGGAGGGGCCGGGGAGCTGGCGGTGGGCAGGCCCAGCCTCGGGGGCGGCTGTCTTCTGGGCCCGGTTCAGAGGTTCCCTCCCCCCAGGAGCCCAGGGCTGCAGAGACAGGCGGTCTCACTGCTAAGCCCCCCAAGAATGAGCACGAGATGGGTTTGCGTGGAGACAAGCCTGGCGTATCGGCCAGGACACACCTCGCCTGAGAAAGAACGCGGCCCAGAGAGCCCCCAGCAGCCTCCAACCCCCATCTTCTCCCCTCTCCCAGGCTCAGGCCTTTTGCTGAGGCTTCTGCGGGGCGGGGTGGGGAGAGGGGATTTCTACTGCCACCCCCCTTCCTCCACGGCCAGAGAACGTGGCTGCCCTGGCCCTTCAGAGGTGACCACAAGCGGGCGTCTCTGACACCGCGTCTCTGACACCGCGTCTCTGACACCACGCCTCTCCTACAGGGTTGTTAACATGAGGCCTCGAGTCTGCTGACCCGGAGGTACCAGGCCCTGCTGCAGGCGTTCACCTGCGATGACTCTCAGGCCGCTGGGATTATGTCACGCCCAGACGCTGGGGAGGGAGAGGCCGGGGTCCTTGCCCAGGGCCACAGGGCAAGGGACAAGTCAAGCCCCAAATCCAGCACCCTGCTTTCCAGAATTCTCTGAGCCGACTGGGGTTACTCTGCTGGGAAAAGGGGGACCTCTGCCACTTCTAAAAAATTTCCCAAACCCCAAAATATGATAGAATACGTCATTGATAAAATTAACCACTTGAGCATCAGAAAGTAACTGCTACAGAGACGACTGCTCCAACCCCTCAAAACGGGGTGCACTGGGCTCTTGTCTGAGCCGGGGGGCCTTCCCCCTCAAGCCAGTTCCTCCTCCTTTCTTCCTGTAATACAAAAACCGAACAGCAGGTGGCGACAACGCCCAGGGACCCCACAGGCTGTGCAGACAGGTCCCTGGAGACATGTGTGACCAGTGAGAACTGTGGTGGTCAGTCACCCACAGCCTCTGGAATTCTAGTTTTCAGTTCACGCTCTGAAGCAGGGTGACCCCCGAAGCCCAACAGCTCTGAGGAAAGCGGCGGCGGGGACTGAGATGGCCCAAGGTGTGGGCCGGGGCCAGGGCAGAAGACGGCTTCCGGAGGCCCAGGTCCCGGGTCCACCCACTCCCAGCTGGTCCCCGCTTGGCAGCCACCCCACCTCACGTGGCCTGGGCTCCGAGACCCGCCCAAGATGATGACAGGTTTTTCCTGTGTTCAGTACAAACACCTGTAACTGACCCGCACGGTTCAACACGGGCAGATTTTTAAGCACATCCACTTTTGGGAAAGGACTGCTTTTCTGAAAAACCTCATGTGGACTAAATAAGCAAGAAGGGACCGATTTCCGAAAGAGGAATGAGTCGCACAGCCTCATCCCCCACCACAGAAAGTTGTATAAAGCAGAAAGACACCTTCCGAAAACCGAGAAATACTCAGTCCAGATCAGCTAGCAGACAAATGAACCCGGGGCAAAGCTGACCACGCACAGTCGTCCGAACGGGGAGCTCGGGGTATGGGAATCGCCCCAAAGCCACGTCTCCAGTTCTCTGTGCAGCACGGGGCACAGACCCCTGGGAACTCCAGGGGTCCAGATGGTTCTGGAAGAGCAGGGAGCATCAGGGAGGGGTGGCCACCGAGTCGGGGAGCGGCCAGTCCTTGGGGAAACCGCCCACAAGCACGCCAGTCAATACACCGAGCAGACCCCGGGAAAGACCGGGAACTAGAAGTGTAGCTCTGGGGTCAGACCCTCTCTCTTTACTTAAAAAACAAAACAAAACTCAGCTATGTGGTGGCAGGGCTGAATCTACAGGCTGGGCTCACACGGAGGCCATGGGCCTCGCTGTCTGGGCCCTGACCTCTGCGTTGGTCTCCTTCTCGGGGGACAGCCAGGCCCAAGGTCAGGACAGCACATGGCCAGCCCTGCACTCCCTCCCTGGTGCCCCTCCAGTCCCAGGGCCACGAGCCCAAGGCCGGTCCGAGAGCGAAGGTGGAAGTGAGACGCCCCCAGGTCGCCCCCCGTGCCTGCGGAACCCAGGATATGGCGCCCCCCTCGGCCTCCCAGGTGGCGTCTCCCGGGGCACGCTGCCCAGGTCAGTGGGTCACGCATTCTCCGGCACAGACGGCCAAAAATAGGCCTGAGTCCCACTTCCTACTTTTAAATGTGTGCAGACTGTTGGCTTGTTTCTGTCAGGTGCTTTAGAATTTATGTCCGAACAGCTTCCGTCTTCAAAATGTTTCCTTCCTGTCCCCTGAGCGTCCCCACTACAGCATCTCCCAGGGACAATCTCCCTCAGGTGGGAGCCCCGTGCGGGCACATCAGCAGCTGCGGGCAGCCTCCGTCGTGCACGGGGGAGTCGGACGGCATTTCAGTCGCTGAAGGAGCCACGCGGCGCTGTGTCCTGGGACGCTCTCGGCCCCGATGCTCCCCACGCGCTCCCCTCGTGCTCCCCGGGTCAGGAATGCAACCTTCCAGGAGACCCAGCCCGCAGACGACCTTGTCAACAACCGCCCTTCCAAGATCAGCTGCGTGCAAACAGGCCCGTCGCCCGGGCCCACGGCTCAGCCACGTTTAAGTGTTGCCCCGACACGTCTTCTAGACCAGATTATAAAACTTAACGAGAGCCATGCTGTGGAAATGAGGTTGACGTCCTGCTGGTTACGGGTGAGAAGTCCACGCTCGCTTACGGCGGGTTCTGACTGTACAAGACAAGCAGAAAGTGTGGCTGGGACCCCAGCTCAGACACAGGGCCTGGGCGAGCCGGGGACACACCCGAAACGACAGACGGTGCGCATGGTCACCAGGAAGCCCCTCCCAGGACCGCCAGGCCCTGACCCCAGGCTCGCGCTGAAGCGCAGCCCTTCCCTGCAAGGAGTCTGGCAGCAGAGAAGGACCGGAGGGCACAGCAAGCAGACGGGTACGAAGACCCCTGCTCTCCATGGAGGGACCGACCACCCACCTGCTGGGAAGAGTCTGTCTCACCCACCCCAGGGTGCAAAGGGGAAGGGAAGGACCCTCGGGGCACGTACATCTCTGCAACCAGGACTCGGTGTCCCAGCCCTTCCTGTGAGGGAGCGGCACAGCAGGAGGGACAGGGAGGTGGGAGACCACCAGCCAGAATGTGCTCCCCTCCCAGCTGCCTCACAGCCCAGCTGGTGTGCTGAGTCACCAAGGCCTTGCCTGGACCTGGGAGGGGAGCTCGGATCTCGGAGAGCGACCGAGTCCCCTCTGGAGACCAGAGCGCTGAGCTCCTTGGCAAGAGTCCATCGTTGTTCCGGACACCCATCAAATGGTGGTTTGATGCGCGGCGTGGAAATGTAGTGTCGTCTCACGGTAGGTCACTCACAGGTTCTGAAGAGGTGAGAGGGAAGAAGCCGGCGGCCGTCTTGGGGTTCCGGCTTCACAGTCGCCCCAAACACTTGTCAGCAGGTGGAGCTGTATGGGAGGCACCCCTGCCAGGGACCTCGATGTGGTCTGGGCGCTGTCTGCAGGTCTGTGGCGCTTCGAGCCCGGACGGCTGGGCTGCCCGGGGACCCACTGTGAGGAGGGACCACAGCAGGCTGGGGGACAAGCCAGGCGGCGGGGGGTTTGACCCCAGACATTGACAGGGGCAGGGTGCCGCCAACCTGGGGGAGAGGGGGACCCCCAGGGGTGGTGAGGGCGAGAGCAGCAGCCGCAGCACAGACCCCACCCCGACCCTGACCACACGCACCTCACCCGGGGCGCCGGCCGGGAGTCGGAGCAGTGACAACCCGCTGCTGCTAGACCAGGCGACTTGACATAAAGCTGTCGGGCGAGTGGAGCCCGCGGCCCAGCAGCACCCTGACGCGGGCGGGCGCAGAGAAGCCCAAGCCTGCGTTTCAGACGCGAAGCGACAGTTAATGAAACACCCGTCTGGCTCTCTCCAGCAGAGAGCAAGGGTCTGCTCCTCCAGACGGACCTTCGCACCATCACCAGGCAAAGCGGGACACGCACTTCCATCCCTCGAAAGTCACTTCGGTGGCGCTTTAACCCGACCCTTCTCCCTTCCTCCCCCGGCCTCTGACCTCCGGCCTCTGACCTCCGACCTCAGCGCTGGGCTCCAGTGTGTTCATTTACGCTGCGGAGTCCTAACGCTTGTCTAGTTGACTATTGTCTATTTACACAGCTAAGGCAATTATCACTAATCACATAATTACTGGAAATGCGGATAATTGCCTGATCCAAACATATAATTATAATGTATAGCAACATTATGAATCCCATTTTAAAAATCCACACTTTGGGGCTATCTAGAGGTATGTGTTACGAGGGACTCCGGACTACCTAGAGACAGCCAGCTCACACTGCTTCTTTACCAGAGCTCAACAAGACAAGTTTGATTCTGTAATACATGTTCTAAAAAAATATTTTTCCCTTACTGATTGTTTAGAGAGGAAGGGAGAGGGACAGAGAGATAGAAACTTCGATGAGAGAGAACATCGATGGGCCGCCTCCTGCACGCCCCCCACTGGGGATCAGGCCCACAACCTGGGCATGTGCCCTGACCGGGAATTGAACTGGCGACCTCTTGGTGCAGGGTCGACGCTCAACCACGGAGCCACACCAGCCGGGCTGTACTGCATTTTTTAAGAGGTAAAGCAAACTAGCTTACAGGGTCCGAGACTGCAAGTTGTGCTCTTCCCGTGGGGAAGTACAGGCCAAGCCTGCTCGTGGGCTCCCACGGGTGTGAGCCAGGCACGGAAGACCCCACACCCCCCTGCAGGGGGCGCCTCTGCCACTGCAGCCGCCTTGGCCACTCGGACGCTCCTGAACACCCTGGGACCGACCACGAATGTCCCACTGAAACATGCCGTGGCAACGACACGCTTTCCCCATCCAGAGAGCAGAACAGCACTGGGAACAGTGTCTCCCACCCCACCCCACAGCAGTGTCTCCGACACCCCGTCCTACATGGAGACAGAGCTGGCGCAGAAGGGACCCCCTGAATTTACAGCTGTTCACAGCCCCCAGCTGGTGTCCACTTGCCCAGGTCCATCCAGCATGTCGTCCTCCTCACCTCCCCCTGGTCTCCGCCCAGCGGTAAGGATGTCGAATGCAGCTGTTCACTTACTAGGAGACCCACTTCATTCCCTTTCCCCTGCGCAGGACACGAGAGGTCCTCTCTGGGTTACGTGATGAAGGGGCTGGCTCACCACAGCTCAGTGGACACTGCCGGCCACCACTTTTCCACGTGCAAGAGACGTTTGGACAACACGAAGTGACATTTCTACCTTTTCACAATATGTTCTCCGTGGCCACAGGAAAGGCTGGCGTTGGGTGATTTATTCCATCGTAAGCCACAACAAGATGCTCTGACAGAAAGTCACCAGCACAGCCACGTGGGAAATCCCAGCTCTACGCACCCCGGGCTCCTGGGCCACACGTCCGCGATGCTGGGCCCTCAAACCTGCTCGGCCGCGGCGCAGTGACAGATCAACTCTCACTGGTGCAAATCACACACGCGACACGTCGATTACGCCAGCAAACGAAGCGGAGGGGACACCGAGACCTGGGGGACACGTCAGAAAGGAGCCTGCCGCCTGGCTCGGGCCAGTCTGCCGGCGGACCCAGCTCCGTGTGAATTCTCACACGACGGCACTCTGGGAGGGTTGGATATGAGGCATCAAGAGAGAGCAAAGAATAAACTACACATATCACAACAGAAGGGTTGCTTAAAAAAAAATTTACAACCGGGCTTTTAAGTCATCTCGCACGACCATCATCCCGACTGGTCTGGACGGAGCCCCAGAGACCGGCTGGCGAGGGGCAGGCAGGACTGCGCTGCGTGACCCGCGGGCAGCGACCCCCGGCTGGAGGCGCAGAGTCCGGGCAGACCCCGGCGGCACGCAGCCCACCCCCTGGGCTCCCACTGCCTCGGGTCCCGGGCGAAGGGCACGCCCTCTCCTACACGAGGTGCTGAGTCAGCTGATGACCACGAGGAGTGCCTGGGAGGCAGCCTGGAGCAGCGACTACGCTTACTCAGCAAACGTTTTGGGCCAAGACTTCACGTGGGGGTGTCTAGAGCGGCGATGGAGACACCTCGAAAGCGTGTAACCGCGACGATCTCAGGAACACTGTTCACGGACGAAGGTGAGACTGAACTTGCAAGAAACGGGCAGGAGGTGGGTGAACCCCGCCTGGGACAGAGGGTCTGAGACATGGTCAGCGGCTCTGCCCTCGCTGGCGGCCCGACACAGCAAAGCTCTTCCACGCCATTCCTGGCTCCGACCACGGCCCCCAGACCAATACCCAGCGCCAGGGGGTGGGGTTGGCCCACAGGCGGTCCGGACAACCGCCCTGGAACACTGATCACCACGGCTTTCCAGAACAGGGAACACAGTCACCTCCCACAACAGGTCAAAAGTAAAATTTAAAAGTTCCCACACAATCCAGGGAACCAAGGTTACGGGACGCTGCACACACCTCCTGGCCTGGGGGCTTTCACGATGTCAACGCTTTTAGAAGCCAAAAGGCCAGGGGACTGTTCGAGATTGGGAAGACCAGAGACACAGGCCGATTAAGTGCGGTGGTTGCTGGGTCGGTTTCTGCACGGCAAACAGACCGGCTGGACACAGGCGGATAAGCAGTCTCTGTATCGGGCACTGGAAGGAGGCCCGACTCCTTGGGGGTGACAATGGCGTGGTGTTTATACAGGAGCGTGTCCGACAAGGACGGGCCCTTCAGAGTCAACTGCTGCCCTTACAGCTTCCTCTCGGCGGGCTCTGAGGTCCATCCACCCACTTCCCCCGGCTCATACACGCGTGTGCTTCCATCTGTGCATCCAGAAAAAGCAAGGAAGCCCATCAAGTGGGACACGGCTGAAGGGACTGTCACTCTACTCTATCAACCTCTTTGTAGATTTGAAAAAATTTTAATGCAGATTTGTAACCAATGCTTAACCCCCAACCTCCGTCCCCTGCAGCACCCTGGGGAGCGGGGGGCAGCGGTGCCCCTCCAGGCTGGCAGCACGGGGCCCGGTGGGCATGCAGCCACATGGCGGAACACGGCATTGATGCCGCCACCCGAGTGGCCACATGTACTCAGAGAAAGAACAGTTCCACGTGGACCGCTGGCGGGACATGTATTCCCGTCCCCGTGCTGGCGGGCCAACCCGTGTGCGAGCGCACGGAGGGGTCTGGGGCGGGCTCCCCTCCGTCACCTCGGCGACAGACCCTGCCCTGAAGTCACCAGTAACCACGCTGAGCCACGCTGGGCCACGCTGGGCCACGCTGGGCCACGCTGGCAAGGAGCGGGCACTCGGAGCCCAGGTCCCCGAGCTCTGGATTTCCTGCTACTCCCTAACAAGGAGAGGATGGTGCTTAATCAACGTTTCAGAGTCTGTCCCCAGGTTTCCATTAGATTTTAATTATGTTTATTTTTCCTTTCCCGAATAAAGCACTTCCAGACATTCTCAGAGATACCAGGGATGTGAACACATCACAAGGGCAACGCCGGGCTCTTCAGGAATCATCCTGTAATTCATCCTCATAAACATCTTAATTCGAAACAGAGCAAGTCCGGAAACTTCAGGAAGGGAAAAGGAGGGTGCTCATGGACAGCGTTTCTCATGTGCAAAAACGATCTTAGGTAAGTGGGTGGGGGGAGGACTGCGGGCCTGCTTCCTCCCCTTTCCTCCTGGCCCACCCCTGCCCCGCAGGGGAGCCAGGCCTCGTCCTGTGCAAGTTCAGGCCCTCAGACCACAAGGCCAAGGCCGGGGTGCTTGATGGTGAGAGGTGCTAGGGTCCGAGGGGCCTTGGCTGGGGGTGGTGGTGGGGCACACACAGTCTGACCAGGGCACCAGGTCCCGACAGGTGAGACAGACGAGCAGGTCAAGATCGAGGGCGGGACTACGTGTCTCTGGTTGGAAACCGCCAATCACGCTGGCTCTTACCTTCACAAATTCTGTCCAATCGCTGCCGCTTGACTTTGTGCTTATCCACAAGGGCCATTCTTTATCGGACTTTGCGATTCTGACTCGAAAGGCAAAGCGGTCCTCTAAGAACTTAGGGGAACGCGCAGGAGTCTGTGGGCATTACGCCACTATGCACCCTGAAACAAGGAGAAAAGAATCCTTACTCTCTGGACACCCTGGGGCACAGGACAACAGGTCATTCAGGACGGGCTGCCCTCTCTACAAGGGGGCCGGCCATGTAGACGGGAGACCGGGGACGGGGCTTCTCCAAGTCCACTGGCCGACCTCCTGCCTGTCTCATGGCGGGAAGCGCTGGGACACCCACAGGACCTCGGTCCTTTGTTCCCACAGCGCTAGAGGGTGGCATCCGGGTCTCTAGCTTTTCACGTCAGGGCTGTAAACACCAATTACCAACCAACCTGAATTGGAATAATGTATACTCAATGCCCAAGTGACAGCCAGCTGGGCCTGCCCTGCACTTCTGTGGCCCAGAGGGGAGAGCCACAGGGGGCAGGCTCACAGGCCGACCGGACCACCCACCGGGGCCAGGTCCCAGGTCCACTGGCACTGGGATGCAGACACCCGCCCAGGGCTACAGGAGAGGCTCAGGTGTTGAGAGAACTTTCCAAAACTGCCCTCCAGGGGTCAGGCATCAGAGCCCCTTCCCCCCGCAGGAGAAGGGGGCACTCTTGGCAGTACCATCTCCTGACCCGCCCTGTGCTTGGAGGGGGCCATAGATGGCAACGTCCAGGCAGAAGGCAGAAGAGGAAGGGTCTCCCATTTGGGTTGGGGTATGTGGGAGTCTCCAGACGGAAACCCAAATGCCACCCAGCTGGTCTGTGCACGGCGTCCGCGGCGGCGTTTGGGAGGCCGTGACCCTCATTTCCGGCTCGTCCTATGTACAGCTGAGGCCACAGACTGTTATCTGCAACGCCCCGTGTCCTTCCTAGCTCTGGACTCATCGCTGCGGTCGTATGTGGACAACACACACCAGGGAGAAAAGATGCCCTCAGTCATCCAGCAAACGAGGGGGACAGGAGACAAAAGTGGGGCCCCCGGTTTAACAGTGAGGACTGCTACGTATGGTCATCAGTTATGCAGACACGCTCAGAGCGCCTCCATCACAGGTCAGGATGTGGGCCTGACTACGGGAAGGTAGGGGACTTCCTGGTAGGTCATGGCTAATTTCCCAGCAGCAAGGCTGAAAAGCACCCCCAAAGAGTTATCGCAATTAATTATGTGATTAAAAAAACAAAAGAGCTATGCAAAAGCACCATTCTGGTCACCTGAACAAGGAATGCAACATCCAAGAAATACCAGAACCGTTCCCACACCTGGGGGGTTCCCCACACCTGGGAGGACGAAGGCCGGCCTAGGGGAGGCTGGCCACCAACCAGAGGACCTGGGAGGACGAAGGCCGGCCTAGGGGAGGCTGGCCACCAACCAGAGGACCTGGGAGGACGAAGGCCGGCCTAGGGGAGGCTGGGCCACCAACCAGAGGACCTGGGAGGACGAAGGCCGGCCTAGGGGAGGCTGGCCACCAACCAGAGGACCTGGGAGGACGAAGGCTGGCCTAGGGGAGGCTGGGCCACCAACCAGAGGACCTGGGAGGACGAAGGTGCAGTGGACATATTTTTAAAATTCTGGTTTTGCTTTTGCTGCACTTAATGGAAGGGCAATCATGCAAGAAGGTGTGTGGTGTGTGTGTGTGTGGGGCCCTCACTCTGGCCAACCCGGGATGAGAGTAACCGACAGGGGCAGGCCCCCCAGACCCGAGCAGTTGTGCCCACGGGAGGCCGGCTCAGAGCTCGGCAGCCCATCTCCATCTGCTCGGGTTCGAGCTCTGACCAGGGTGCTGAGTGGCCGGTGAGGCCAGAAACCCACGTCGGCAGCCTCACCAGACGGGGGAGAGAATGAACTGGCTGATATCTGTCAAGTGCCTCAGAGATGAAAAACGGCAGCATTACGGTGTGAGCGAGGATGGTCTCACACCCTCGCCCCAACTCCCCGAGCGAGGAGTCATTATTCTTTCTGCTTTCCTTTGAATTTTAATTTGTATAATTAGATGGCTTCCTGAAATACCGACACATAGAATCTCGATGCAATCAGAGGCAAGATCAGGCATCGGCTCACACAAACTGTGTCCCATTATTTAAAAAAAAATTTTTTTTTTTAAAGCAAGTAACGTCCATGTCTGGCTTTTTGGAGGTGGGGCAGGGAGACTCCCCATGGCGGGCCCTGCCGCGGGCCCCCTCCAGCTGTGGCCCCCACCTCGCTGCAGGGGGCCACCGGGCCAAGTCTGGCCAGCACTTCGATTCATGATGCTGCCACCCCCCCCCGCCAGTGTTTCTTTTGAAGCAAGAATGTACGCAACGTGCCATTTCTGTCTTCTGAAGGAGCAAGCTGTTGGAGGACTTAATGACGCAGCCCCCTTCCGGACGACAGGAACGGGTGCAGCGGCCCCCGGCTGGTGTCCATGCCGAGAAGCCAGCACCCCGGCACCCACGCTGGCCCGGGCTCCCTGGGCAGTGCCCTGCTGCGAAGGCCAAGCTCCGCTTTTACTTGATGCTGGTTACAGATCAGGAACGCACTGCCACGGAAGGGATCACCCCTGCCGTCACCCAACGCTGTGCGGTCACCGCTGGGCGAGCAAACCAAGGCCCGCACGGAAGAGAGCAGGGGACCGGGCTATGCGCTCCTGCCCTCGCCGAACCTGGAAATGGCCTCCTCGTGGGAGTGGGGGTTTTGCAGGTGGAGGCAGAGTTCTAGGACCTACCTGCAGAACAACCGTGGAGGAGCCCCGTGTCTGCAGCCGAGGGGTCAGGGGACCCACGTCCCAAGGGGCTGTGAGGGTCAGATGAGAACATGCGCGTGGAAGGGAGGACGGGCCCCCACAATGTGCCACTTGGGCAGGTGGGTTACTTTGAGCTGAGGGCAATGGAGACCCAGCAGGAGGAAGAAAACTGTTACTTCTCCCGTAACTACCGAGAAGAAGGTAATTACCAAACCAGTGACTAATTGTTCTCCCTGTCCTCCCCAGAATTACCCTCTGCCTCTTGAGGCCCCAGGCCCCTGCCCCGTTCCTTAGCTCAGGATGACATATACGTCCCAACTGCCCGCCTTGCCCTTGGGTCCCACACTTTTTATGGGGGCTCCTGTACACACGCAATAAAAAAAAAATCTGTTTTCCCCAGTTAATCTTTCTCATGTCAATGTAAGTATTAGATCAGCCAAAGAACCCAGGGGGAAAGAAGGAAGTTGTTTTCTCGCCGACACGTAAAGACGTTGAGCAAAACAGCAGGCCTCCAACAGCCACCGAGGCCTCGCCTTGGACAGGCACCCCGTTTAGACACAGGTCCCCAGCACACCGTCATGCCCTCTGGCTTGGGCTGGGAGGAAGCCTCAGCGAAACTCAAGAAAGGTCAAAAGGCAAGTGAGGTCTTTTCATCAGCAGGACGGGGCATCAGTGCCAAAGCTGACCAACCAAAGCACAGCCTTCTGCCCAGAAAAGGCCCCGTTGAGGTTTTACCAGCCTGAGACGAGGGTGTGACCCAGGGCCGCAAGGTTCGGGGTCAGGAATTCAACTCTGGGAAGGGAAGGTGCCTGGATGAGAAAGCCAATTCGGAAAGAGGCGACAGGTGTGGAAGATTCTGCTCTGTGTGGGTTTCAGAGGGAAGCCTGAGATTGAAGAAAGAGGGAACGGAGCGAAAAAACCCATTTCATTGTACAACCTCTTGCTTAGATATCAAATACAAAACAGAAGCGTCCAAAAGTGAGTGCGAGAGAATCGGGAGGTCCCCTTACCCGCCGAGGTCTAGCCGAGGTCTACCGGGGCAGGGAATCTCACCAAAGACGACCCCCGGCCTCGCCACCTGCCAGGACAGACCCCCCAGGGCACAGGCCCGGGCCTGGCCGCGGTGCACTCGGGACACCTCGGGTCAGTGTTCAGGATTCTCCCAGTTTCTTTATTCCAGTTCCTAGTCTTCGTACAGATTGGACGGATGGCGTCCGCACAAAGTAACCGACGTCTTTCGAAGCGAGAATTCCTCTAAGGCAGGGGCAAGGACAGCCTTCGGCTCTCCTGCGGAGATCGCCTTAGCATCGCGTCAGGGAGGAGCCCAAGCTTGGCCATTCGCTGACCCACCAACATCCCCACTGCTAGTAAGCGAACCCCGGAGACCTCAGAACACACTCCTCGTTGAACATGCACGGGGGCAGGTGTCCAGTTCGGGAGGTCGAGGTGACCCAGTAAGCACGAAGGCTCGCAGCGACCCGGCCGGCCCGGGCACAGGGTCTCCCCCTTTCCGAGCCTAGAACCCCTGGAGGGTGGTTCCACTCCTGGTGGGGGGCTCCTGCACTGCAGCCTACCAGGCTCCCAAGTGTCACAGGCTCGTTCGCCCACCTGTGAGGGACCCAGCGGCTGGGCGCCACCCGGCCTCGGCGGGTCACGTGGGCCATGGACAACTGCCCAGCAAATCCTCTCGGACCCTCATCCAGTCCTGAATACAGCCCCGGGTCCTCGGGCTCCCCCGAGAGAATCTGTCCCCCCGTCTCAGAAACAGGAATAACAGGTCCCGTTCTCAGGAAGGCGGCTGGGCAGAATCCTCTGACAGGTGCTCCGGGTTTCGCTTAGTGACTTGGATCTGAGGAACCAATTAAAATCTGGACATAGCCAAAGAAGTGTTCTCCGGGGGTTGGGGGTCAGCGGGAAAAACCCTGGCCTGGCCTTGGGGTTAAATCGCTGATACAACACCACATTAGGAACAAAATGAGACTTTTGCAGGAAATGAGCTCACTGGAGTCAAGTCGGCAAATGCCCACGAGCTACTACTGCTTCTCAGTTATTTCCTCAGCAGCACGCAGACAAATGTACGCGTTTATTTGTGGCAAGGTAAAAAGCATGCTTGAGACACCAAGTAGCTCAAAAAGGTGTACAGGGCTGCCTCCCTCCCCCACAGTCCCCACCCCTGCTGTGGAGGTGACCTGCGGGACCCTCCACCGCCCACGGAGGCTTCACTCTGGCCCTTCAAGTCTCGGGAGCACAGCTGTTTATCTTTCCCCAGGGAGTGCCCAGCAGCAGCCCCGCCCTAGGGTGGCCAGGTCACACCCTGATCACATGCCCTCAATCGGCTCAGCGGGCCCCACCCTCTGGTCTCCCAGGGCTGATGCAACCACCGTCCCAGACAGAAGCACAGACAGCTCCAGGCCAGCCAGCCAGGGCAGGTCCACCACCCTGCCCCCCACCCAGCGCCAGGCGTGCCGCAGAATTCAAATGCACCGGATTTTTAAAAGCCAGTGCGGTCTACACCACATTGCGGAGAGCCCCCACCCACCAGTTCTGCACCAGGACATGGACAGGTGCTCACCCAACTGGACTAATACAGGGAATGTAAAAAACACCCAACAATTCAGGCCAGGTCAAATCTACCACCAAATGGGCTACCAAAGAATTCGGGTTTTCAGAGCTTTTTACAAGGTGGAGGTCAGGTGGGGGAACTGTGGGCCTGTGATCTTACTCTTTGCATCCGACCCCCACCAAAATATTCTTTGGGGCTTTGAAGGAGATAAAGAAAGGAAATGTATAGACCCTGTAGTCTACATAGAGCTCGTTATGGCGAAGGAAACAGAGAAGGCAAGTCGAGGCGCGTGGAGGCCCAGCGCTGGGGGTGGCCTGTGAGGTCAGAGGCCCTCACGGGAGGGAGTCGACTCAGAAACCTCCCTTTTGCTGAGACGGTCTTCTCGACCAGGGACACGGAGCGAATCCTGTTTGTTTAGGGCTCTCAGCACCCGAACACATCCCTGGTGTTAAGCGTGAAATCCAGATTTCTAAGCACTCACTGGCTGAAAGCTGCCGCCCAGAGCAGGGCCTGAGCGGGGACAATCCAGGTTTCCCTGACCGGTTGTTCTGTCTGTCGTAACGAAAACTCGGTGTTGGTCTTCCCAGGCCCGAGAAAGCGAGGCGCTCCAGTGTTAAGAAATATTCACACATTTTTAAAGTGCTTGACTTAACAATATTGTTTTAATTGAGTCTCCTTTAAAAATAAAAGCAAAACAAAATGAAACAGAAAGGACACAGGCACACAGACGTCCACTCACGTGAAGAGGTGTCACTGTCCACTCGCGTGGTGTTGGGGCCGAGGAACCATTTCCCTGTGCCAATCTCCTGACCCCTTCCTCTCCTTCGGCCTGACAAGCGGCCGAGAAGGCTGGCTGGACGGGGCGGAGGAATGAGCAACCTCAAGTCCTAGGCGGACAGAAGTCCCACCCTGACCCTGACCTGACTCGTCCGTTACCTAGCGAGAGCGAGACCTCTCTGCAGAATGTTCACGTCCGAGGGAGGAAAGTGAACACTGTCCAGAGGGAGTATCCAGAAGGTTAGAAAGTTCCCGGGTAATGTCTGCAGAAAGGCCTCCCCGAGGGTGAGGTGGCTCCAGGGCCCCAGAGGTCACCCGAGGGTGATGTCTGCAGCCTGTGATAGGATCTGTGCTCAGGTGCAGAATAAAACCACAGATGAAGATAACCGATGGCCACTGAGGGCTGGGGCCCGGGGCAAACCAGGGCAGGAGCCGCCAGGACACAGCTTTCTGGACTCACCGCGAAGCCTGCACTCAACTTTATTTACTTATTTACTTTTAAAT
The DNA here is from genome assembly GCA_030848825.1 of Tadarida brasiliensis. Classification (NCBI taxonomy): domain Eukaryota; kingdom Metazoa; phylum Chordata; class Mammalia; order Chiroptera; family Molossidae; genus Tadarida; species Tadarida brasiliensis. The sequence goes on from CM061271.1 coordinate 3,106,128, forward strand.
CCTCACCTGAGAATATTTTTCCATTTATCTTCAGACTGGGGGGTGGGGGCGGGGGGGACACAAACACTGATGTGAGAGAGACACATGGATGGGTTGTCTCCCTCACAACCCTGACCAGGGCTGGGGACGAACTGCAACTGAGGTACGTGCCCTTGACCGGAATCGAACCCGAGACTCTGGTCCGAGGCCCGACACTCTAACCGCTGAGCCACACCGGCCAGGGCATACACTTTAAAACACATAGGAGTGAGGGTGTGGGGGGTGGGGATTAGAAAAGATTTAACACCTTGAAAGGCAACTTTGGATTATTTGGCTTATTCCGACACATGAACCGGACTTGTATTTAAGTGTCTAATAGAGACAATTACAGGAATTCGTTGGTTATCAAACAAATAGCAACGATGGGATCTCACAGTTTCAGAAACCTTAATGTCAGACTTGGAAGGTATCTGCCTTGACTTCTCGACACTGGGGGCATCCACCCTCCTCGGGGACCCAGCCCGGCTGTCTCCTGACACCCTGAGACGGAGCAGCCTCATGCTAGGCCATGCTCTCCGCAGTCTGGGGGGACCGACCTTTGGATCCAGCCCCTCCTGGGAGCAGGCCCTCCCAGAGGCGGCCTGGCGCCCAGCAATGGGCCCTTCGGCCGGCAGAGGGCACTGCACACCCTGCATGCCCTCCAGAGGCCGCAGAGACCTGAGCGGCTTTGCCAGGACTGGCCTGGTTTGTTTCCATCGCAACTTGAACTCTCCAAGAACCTGGAGCAAGAGACCAGACACCCCCAGAAGGAAGAGTCTGGGGCGGTTTCAGGGTGACTCACTGCATTTCCCCTCCATCTCAGGATGCAAAAGGGACGATCCCTCCAACCGCCCTCAGAAAACATGCTCAGGCTTTAGGAACACAGCCAGCCAGGGGACAGGGAACATGGTGGCGGCCCCCACCCCTACGCCCACCCCGTTTCAGAGGCTAGCGAGATGTGAAGGTGGGATGCGGAGCAGAGAGGCTCGCTCACTGCCCCGGGCTTGGGGGTGGCTCATGCAGGAAGGGCCAGAGGCCATCCTGAAGGGTGTTTTCCATTATGCCTGTGTGTCTTGTTTACAGACACATCAAGGAGCCACAGCGATGAAAGATGAAAACTTGGCAGAGACGTAATTATAAGGAAAGGGCTGAGGTGTGACCGGGCCTCCAGGGTCTCCATGACAAACCACAGCTTCTGGGGCACAGCACACACCTGACTAGCACACACCTGACTAGCGGGGGATTGCTCAATCCCCTCGCCCTCAGGATGTCTGCAGAATACACAGCCTTTCCAGGAGACACTCACTTGGAGAGGGAGGTAGGAGAAGTGGATTTTCCCAACCTCACCAGGAGCTGAGCCGGCCAGCATGACAGCCCAGAGGCAGGGCTTCCTCTCTGGGCCCCTGAGCCAGGACCTCGCACCTTTCTGGCTGGGGCACCTGCCAGGACGACCGCAGCAGAGGGACAGCCAACCTCTCCAGTCTTTCCTGACCACTGAGTTCTAAGACGCCAACCCCCAGATACAGGGTGCCAGCCCCTCCCGGCTAAAGTAGGGGACACCGTGTCCTGCCAGCCCCCACACGCCCACAGGGGCAGCATCCTTTCTCACCGCCACGCAAAGCCAAGGTTGCCATAGCAACAGATGCCACTAAGGAAATGGCTTCCTCTTGGCCTGACTTGGCAGGTGATGCCTTTGAAAAGACCCACAAGTGGAGAGCTGAGTTTCCCACCTGAGACGCCACCTTCTCCAGGAAGCCCCCCGGGAAGCCTCTCTGCTCTTCTTGCTCTGACATCACAGGCCCCTCCCCACCTTGTTCCAAAGCACGTCGGTAGGACTCACTTTGACCTCTTGGAGGAGGGCAGCCTGTTCACAGCCCACTTCAGGGTGGACAACCCCGCGAGGCACGTGGGCCAGGGAGCGGCTGAGAGAGGCCAGCAGGCGTGGCCCAGGGTCAGCGGCTGCCAGGAGGGCCTGCGGGCGGGTGTGGTAGAGATAAAGTTATCAGACGAAATGATGGATGGCTGGGCTCTGGGTCCGTTTTTAAAAAGCAAGTGTCTGCAAAGATTATCACAAGCACTAACAGTAAGTAGAAGAGCTCACCCGAACCACCCACCTGCCCGAGGCAGGAGGGACCCAGCCCCCCAGAGCGGTGCCCGATGGATTACAGAGCCAGTCGAGGACCAACCCAAACAGATTCCGGAGCAACTGGGTTCAGAACCGCAGCCCAGCCCGCCGGGGCCAGGAGCGCTGGCACAGCTCAGCTCGCCGCCCCCCGCCTGAGGGCCATGCCACGGCGTGTCGCACGCCTGGGCGGCCCGTCCTTTGTTCCAGAGGAAGCGTTGCCGGCGCAGAGGCAGACCCAGCAGAGCTGGGACCGAGTGCGAGTCCACCCTGTTCCCTCGCACGGCTGTCGTGAACTGTGGGCAGGGCTCCGGCAACCTCACTCACTCCAGCACCGTCTTCTGGTCAGAGAGCGGCTCTTCCCAGACCCCTCTTTTCACCCTGAGCCATAAAAAGGAAACTTCCTGTCGACGTTGTGCTTTGACATGAAATAAAACAGTGCGCGGCTATCCCGCCGGCTTAACGCGGCATCCGTGTGCGAGACGAGGCGTGTTGGCAAACCCAGAGGGCAGGCAGGCTTGATCTGTCCCCACGACTGCGACCAGACGGGGCGGAGTGCGTGACACCTGTGTGTCGCACAAAGCCACCTTTGCTCATCAAATGTGAGAAGAAGGGAGTCACTAACTGTTTTCCTGTTTTAGGGCCCTCCCGGGTGAGCCCGTCTTCATGCATTGTTTCTCCGTGTTCCGGGGGCCCCCGGGTCTCTGGTGGGCAGGTGATGCCACGACCACACTCACAGGAGCCCAGAATGTTCTGAGCTACGGCGGAAGTACTCCTGGGTGCAGAGAGGCGGCTGGAACGGGAGCAGAGGCGGGAGCCCTCGTCATGATGGGCTGGGTGCTTGGGAACAGGGCACTGGTCTTCGAAAAGGCCGAGGTTGAGGTTAGACACCTCCAGGCTGCCGGGGAGGGCTGGGCGGGCAGACACCTCTGGGGGAGGGGAGCTCTCCTGCCACGTCACCCCACCTCGCAGGGCCCCTTCTTGCCCTGGGCCAGGGCTGTGGTTGGCCCAGGGGCCGGAGGGGTAAGATGCCTGCAGATTTGGGAAGAGGGGGAAAAGGCGACGTCACACGGAAGAGACACACTTCCTGACTCACACTAAAGGGAGCTGAGAGGCTGCCTGTTATGTGGGGTGGGGGCACAGGCCCCTGGCTAAGGCAGCAGGACAGGTCTCAGCGACCTACCCAGCTCCTACAGGAAGTGCCCAGACTCAGAGCCCCACTGACGGGCCAGCTCTCCATTACAGCCCGCTGCGGCATCGCGTGCGCACAGCAGGTGTGCCTGTGGAATGGTGTGTGTGTGCGCGCGTGAGAACTGCCAGTGGTCCATGGAGGATTTCAAGAGCCACAAGCCTCCCCCTATGAGGTCTAAAACGTGCCCTCTCTTGGCTCAGGGCAGACTTCCTCCTTGCTGTCGAAGCTAGAAAAGGAATCCATACACTGGCCACCAGTGACGGCCACCTCCCGGGATTCCTTCCCTGCGGAATCTCTGCTTCTCACACACAGACTCGATTCTAACAACAGGCAGGTGATGGATGTCACGGCTCAGATTAGACCAGAGCCTCTGACCTGGGCATCTTCTCTCTTTCTCTCTGGAAAAGCCAGTGGCCACACTGTGAGCTGCTGTTTGCAGAGGTCCAGGTGGCAATGAGGGCAGCCTCTGGTCAGTGGCCACCCAGGACCCGAATCCTGCCAGCAAGCACGCGAGCGGCCTGGGAAGAGGACCCTGCCCCAGCCAAGCCTTCAGATGAGGCGCAACCCGCTGTCAGCCTGATGGCAACATCACGAGACCCAGCCAGGCACCCAGCTAAGCGGGGTTGGATTCGTGACCCAAGGAAACCCTGAGATAAGGTTTTGTTGTTTGAAGGCTCCACGTTTCGAGGTCCTGTCACATGGCAAGTCAAATACAGGGTCCCCCAGCTGTCTGGAAGTAGAGCGTTCTCAGAAAACTTTCATAAGCAGAAAGCAAAGACGCAATTATTTATTTATATGGAAAACGTCTAAGCGTTCCCACACCCGGAAACAACCCACCACAGCATGCCGAACAGCACCTGGAACCCGAACACACACGTAACAAAGGCCACGCCGCGCTCGGGGTGCGCCCACGCCGCGAGGGCTCGAAAACAAACGCGGCTTTCCACTTTTTACCACTTTTTGGTGACGTGAAAGTCCTCTGCAGATTTCTTCCATCAGCAAAAGCAGGTACGAAGGTAGGTCTTTCGTACAAGCAAAGAAAGCGGCGTCACACGAACCTTTGGAAAGCGGGCCATCTGCCTGGCCCTTTACCCAGCCTCTCAGGTCCACTGTGTCAGGAGACGGTCCAGCTCAGCTGCGGTGGCACCAGGTCCACTGACCTACAGGACAGAGCTGCCGACAGCCACCAAAACGCCCTCAGTCCTCAGCGCCCAGTGACGCAGGCCTCCGTAAACCCCCAGGAGACTCCTCCGAACACCAGCAACCCCACAGGCCTGGAGGAAGGCAGGTCCGAGGTGACTTTCACGCAGCCAGACCCAAGGCACCCAGGTCCTCAAGCGGACTCGTGCACCCAGAGATCCGGGCACGTTGCAGAGACCTGCCAGAGGCCAGGCCCACATGAAGAACACAGCCGCTGGCCACCCTCCGCCTGGCCATCCACCGGGGAACAGCCCTCTTCTTTCTTCCTCTCAGAAGTGGTCCTTGAGCCGCAGCTACCGTGATCGCTGAGCTCCCGAATCAGAGGGAAAAGGAGGCAGGTCACCTGAAAGGCAGCCTGCTGGGTCCCGGAGGAGAAATGCAGCCCTTCCCCGCGACGGGGAACAACAGATGGGCGCCCCGGGATGCCAGCAGAGGCCCCACCGGGAACCCAAGGAGCAGAAGGGGCTTGGCGTGTGGCTGTGGGTGCGTGCACACAAAACGGCACACACGTGCACACACGTGCTTCTGTGGCCCTCGACAACTTCTTGGAATCATGGCATTTCTGGAACATTCTGAGATTCGAGAAGTTACCAGATCCAACTGCTGCCGGCATGGACTGAGAACCTGAGACAACTCCAGGTCACCCCCAGCCCGAGTTTCTGCTCACCCCCCAGGACCCCATGTCATCCCCAGCAGCTCCGCAAAGGTGTGACGGGGGCAGAAATCCGAAGCCCAGGAGCCAGCTTCAGCCACACCAGCCAGGTGGAAATGTGCCAGCAACATCGTCGAGCCACACCCGTCCCCGAACCCCAGTGAGCACCCTCCAGAGGTGGGCTCGCCAGGCCCGAGAGGCAATGCCCACAAGTAGTCCGAGACGCAGGTCAGCGAGCAAAGACAGGAACCTGGAGTGCAGTCTTCTGAGTCCGGGTAGACACATCTCCGGCCGCTGGCGGGGCTCCCTCTGAGGAGGGGGCCACGGGATGGGGGCAGCTGCGAAGTGTTCCTGAGTGGCTACAACGTGTCTGATCCACACGTATCACTTTACCAGGCAATGCTTACGAGGCGCCTAGTGTGGGGCAGGCCTCTGGAAGGGCTTTCTGAGCCTCAGCTCCCTCAGCTCGGACACGGCGGCCCACAAACACGTCTGCACGGGACCCCATCAGCCGCATCTAAGCGCGGAAACCACCAGCACGACTGCCCACCTCGGCTATCAGACCTGCTCCTGCGAGGCCTCAGGGAGTCCCCAACAGTCCAGGTGATGTAGGCAGAGTCACAACCCCCACCTCTTGCAGAAGAGTGAGTTCAGAGGAAGTCCGGATTCTTTTAGGTGACCTCACAGCCCAGAGCTCCGAGGGGCCAGGGACGACCGCTGAAAACTCACCCCGCCGAGGAATCTGCTAGCTGCACTTCGCGTGTTTTCCATGAAAGCAAGGGCATCGCCGCCGTCCTGCTGCCCAGATCAGATGGCCTCCGGCCACAGGGTGGTCTGCTCTCAGACAAGAGGTGTCAGCTCCAGAAACTTCCCCAGGCTTAGCAGGACCTCCAGCTCGATCACTCCCAGCCCCACCGCAGGCAATGACGTGTCCAGGTCACGCAGGTGCCGTGAGGTATGCCTACTGGGGACCCACCTCCCAGTCACACCTGGGGCCCCCATCCACGCACTATGCCTGCAAATTCTGGACGGTTCTCTCGAGGAGGCGCTGGCCCCACGCTGCATTTACGCCTGCGAGTCTCCAGCTTCCCTGTATTCGCGGGGCACAGGGCAGCTTCCAGCTGTGGACCTGCCCAGCTCTGTGGAGACCGGGTCCGGGGTGGGTTCAGTCCCCCACCCCACCAGGTCCAAGGGGCAAAAAGAGATGAGCAGACACAGGAGGCAAGGTGACCCTATTCTCACAGGGGAACCTGGGAAGGGTTAAACGGATTTTTAGAAACAAAAGTTATGAAAATGGCCCCAGTACAATTTGATGAGGTCAGTGAGTAGGGGCCCAATGACACTTGTAAGGAAAAACATCTGTCGGTGTCGAAAGGTCGGCAGGAAGTGGGTGGGATTTACTCGGCTCTGATTGGCCAGACCGAGGCTCCTAGAAGGAGAGGCCACACGGCTTAACTTAGCCCGAGAACAACAAAACCCCCTTTCAATTGTCCTCCGATCGGCCCCCCTCCCCCCAGCCACGCTGAGCCGGGACTCCGCTAGGACCCCGACTGGCAATCAGCTCCTTGTGCCGCCACCCGCCAGCGAGGCCACAACGCTCGGCGTGAGCGGCCTGGGGGAGACGTCCTCGCTGCGTGTGTGCACGTGTCCTTTCCTCTCCGGGTCACGAAACCTCCGGCTTTACTTTCTGGTTGGAAAACAACTTGGGTCACTTGAATAGCAAATGTTTCAATAAATCCACCATCACACACAAAAAAACAAAAAACGAAAAAGTGGCTTCTTTGGAAAAACAGGAAGTCCTGGTACACAACATGCATGGCTTAAAATAGGGCCAAGTTCATGTGTTGACAAAATCCTGGCCTCCAAATCCTGTTGGTCTGATTTGTCCAAGATCCAACTTACCTTTTAATCCTCCTTCAGGAAGGCATCCTGTTCCCTCGGGCGACAGGCTGGCCTGGTCTCTGTCACTGTTTGGACACAGGCCACAGGGCTGGGGCCTGGCAGGGCCTGGCCCGCCTCCTGTCCACCAGCCCCCAAGAGGGTCTCTGGATGAGCAAGCCCGACCGCGGCGGCTGTAGACTTCTTATCGAGCCCCAGAAAGCGCAGAGGCCCGCGGGAACGAGTGTCGCTTGTTCCTCACAGACGGCCACAGAGCTTTACAGAAGGCCGGCTGCTGGGCGGAGCTCCCGGACCATTGCCTGAACTTGACCCCAGGTACATCAGGCTAAGCACGGTGCCAGCTTCATCCACGTCCGGAAGAACGGGCCCCTCTCTTTGTCAAGACAAGGCAGGACAGCATCCAGGGATTTACAGTCTCCGTTCCTGAAAGACCGCAGGCATGACTGAGCTCCCTGAGAAAGGTTACAGAGAGGCCTTCGCCTGACAGCTCCGCGGCCCCCACGAGCACTGTTCACGGCGCTGTGTCTGAGACCCCTCTGGGGGCCACCCTTTTGCTAAGGGAACGCCACTCCTTTCCCACGAATTGCTTCCTCCTCCCTGACCGCCGAGCACCAGGAGGGCGGCGTCCACAGCCCAACAGCAGCGTCGTGATCACACCCTTGTTAACAAAACCACACGCTGCGGGCAGAGAGGTTGGAGGTGCGAGCTGCCCAGATTCCTGGGAGACGTCACCGCCACCCAAGTCCATGCCCCACGGTCTGGGGGTCCCCTATGGCCCGCAGAACGTTTCTGCCGCCGGGGAAGGCAGAGGTCGCTGCACACATCTGGAATACCGCACGGAGTAACTTCCCTAGGCAGTTGCTGACCCAAAGGGGAATTAAATTAAAAAAGTCCAGGCTCAGGGAGAAAACACGGCTGTTCCAGGGTCCTGCTGTGTGCCGTGCAGGTTCACAGAGCAGAAAAGTCAGCTGCTGCGGCCACACAAAGATCAGCAGGCATGCGGTCCACTCACAAAACCGAAGTCCAGGTGTGTGGACAACCGTAGTGAGACACGGAGGAAACACAGAAGGCGTAACTTCTGAAAACAACACGATTTAGATGAGATTAAGCTTGGCCCCAAGACCCGCCATCAGAGACCCATCCTGATTCACAGCTGTCCCGGGAAAGGCCACAGCCCGCACCCTGCGCCTCTGCGAGCGGCTGGGGGAGGCTTCCCGGGCCGGAGGAGACCCTGCCAGCCCGTCTGGGCTCACTGGGAGCCAGAGACCAGGAAAAGGGTACATTAGGGAGTCTGTGTGGGCCTGGCTTTGCTGCTCTTCTGGGGAGTCAGTAAGGGTGAGATGGGGTTCACGATCAACCCGGAGGCCACTGCCCCTGTGAACACGCCCCACTGCCTGACCCACGTAACTGCAGAGCATGCTGCTGCTAAGAACCATGTACCCACGCCACTCTTTTGAAGAGTGAACAGTATGGAGAGTTTGAACATATGGGACAGCCTGCAGCTGAGACACACACGCATTCCACACGGACATTTATTTTCAGGCATCGAGTGCTATTTTTACCCCCCACCGGCACTGCCAAGGGAATCCACGACGGACAAGTGGGCGCAGCCACTCTGGCTCCTCGGCTTCCCACCTTCCCGCGACAGGCATCGCCACACACTGCCTGCCACCCCCTCTCAGGGAGACGGCATCACATACGTTACTTGAAATGATCTGAGTTCCATTTTTTTTTTTTTTTAAGAAAAGGTGTCAAGTGGCTTTTAAATGGGAATGCAATTTTCTTAACTCAGCAGGACTGGCTGTGATACCCTCCACCCCTCGCGTGTGCGTGTGTGTGTGTGTGCGCGTGTCTGTGTGTGTGTGCACGTGTGTGTGCGTGTGTGTGTGCGCGTGCGTGTGTGTCTCTCTCTCACCTGCGACACTGGTTCTGAGCGAGTGACCGACTTGACGCTACTGGGAAGGAAGTGGTGATGCCCTGGAAAGTTCTGGAGCCCCGACCTGCGCCTGTCACTGTGTGCAGGGTGGGACTGAGTGCCTTCCCTGTGGGCAGAACCGGGACCAAGGACCACCCGGACCCAAAGGAGATTTCAGATGGATAAAGAAGCTAGTCAGTCAAGGAAGGGATGTTCCCCTGGACAGACGCTCCCCACCCCCACCCTAGTGGACATGGAGTCCAGGCCAGGGCCAGGGCCCACGGGTGGCTTGGTGAAAGGGGGTGGGAGTGGGGGAGTGTAGCCTCACACCTGTTTTCCCCTAGTTCTAGAATCTTCCAGCCTGCCCCAGGTGTGCCCGAGGGCACCCCGAAGTCAGCCCCTATGGGCTCCAGCTGCCAGTGGGCCTTGTGATCCTGCACTCACCCGGTTCCCGCAGAGACAAACAGCCCTGGTATGTAGCCCTTTGTTTTCACTCAAAACATCCTTCCTGGGACCGTCCCAACAAGCCGAGCAGACTGCTTTCAGCTAAGGCCTTGGCACTGTCTCGGGATGTTTCCAGGACGAAGCCAATTGCTAAAGCAAACCTCTGATTTTCTGCTGCTAGGCCAGCCAGGCTCTGTGAAAACACTTCCTGATGGGACTTCCAGGGGAACTGCGCCCTCTGGTGGAGCCGTCGGCACCCACACTCTTCAGGGGAAAAGCTCTGGGTGCAGGGTGTGGGGTACCCCTACATTCCTTGGCGGTGAAGAAACAAGGTGGGGGCTCCCTCTCCTCCCCGCCCTCAGCTCCAAGGCACAGGCTCTGTGTGAAACCAAATGCCAATTCTCTTCAGCTCTGCTAGAGGGGACTCCCCTCAACCCTTATTAGGGGAGCCTGGGGCTCAGCCACCAAGGGACCCGGAGCATGGGAGTGGAGAGTGGGCTCTCTAAAAGCAAAGCTGGGGCAATGACAAGGCTGGCACACCTGGTCCCAGCGCACACCTGGCCAGGTCACCGGCCCCTCAGGGACACTACAACCTTTAGCAGCACTACGGGGAGGGGCAGCTGTTTAACAGTCCCGGGCCCTGCTCTAAGCCCTGCGTGGGCTAACCCGCCCTCCCCAGTGTTGGGAAGCGGGACCTGTTAGCATCATTTAAATCAGCATCATTTAAAGCGGCAAAGCTGAGGCTAGAGCAGAAAACTAACTCGGGGGAGGAGGTGCAGCGGGTGGTAGAGCTGGCCCCGGGCCCAGGCGGTGCCTCCCACTCGTCGCCCACCAGCCTCTGGGACAGCACCTAAAGGTGTGCCTTTCAGGGAGACTTTCCAAGGGCCGGGCCAGCGGGCCAGAGCCAAGAGCAGGTGCAGCAGCGTCTCAGAGGAAGATGGGGTGGGCCTGGGGACAGCTGGGGCCCGGAGTCCACACCCCTCAGCTCCGGTCGTCAGAGAGAAGGGCACTCTGAGCAAGAACGGGGAGCCCCACAGGAGGGCTCAGCGAGGCCACAGATCGTCACCTTTGCCTCAGGCGTGAGAATGCCACTTCTGCTCTATTTTTAAACGGAGTCCTTACCTTTAGGAGTGTAAACTGAAATATTTACCGGTGCTCGGATTTACACGATGCTAGGACTTGCTTTAAATAGGCTGGTGGGAGTGTGGGGGGGGGGGTGCGCGTGGGTGTTCAGGATGCTCTCTGCTTCTGTCCATCTAACATGGTCTGTAGTGTCTGTTCCTTATTGATGTTAGAGAGACAGGAAGGGAGAGGGAGAGAGACAGAAACATCGATGAGAGAACATCGATTGGCCGCCTCCTGCATGCTCCCCACTGGGGATCGGGACCACAACCTGGGCACGTGCCCTGATCGGGAATCGAACCAGCGACCTCTTAGTGCATGGGTCGACACTCAACCACTGAGCCACACCGGCCGGGCTGTAATTTTTTTTTTAATTAAAGCTCTCTGTCTGTAAAATGGGGGCACTGTCACCCACTCCGCAGAGCCGTGGGGACCGCAGACAGCCACCTCTCGGCACACAGTGGCGCTCGGCAAAGGCAGTCTGCTCCTGCGGCTGTTATTAGGAATCGGGGACGCGAGCCCCTGCACTGCCCTGTGGCCCTGCGGGCAGGCACAGTGAACAGACACCTGTGCTCTGATGACGGTTCTGGGTTCCAGAAAGCAGAACAGGCCCCCGCAGGAAGGCAGCTGGGCCCGACAGCAATGCCGAGTCCACCACGTGGGACCTGGGCTCACCTCCAGGGATGGTACGGAACCAGCGCTGGTTGCACCGAGACAGGAGAGTGGGCCAGTGTTCACCTCCTCCCTCTTCTGAAGAGACCTGGAAATCACGTGCTCCTCCGCAGGCCACGAGCACGTGTGTCCTGCACACGTGGGAGGTCCATCCCACTCACTCGGCAGGCCTGACACAGGATCCCTTCTGGCTGCGGCAAAACCGGTACGTTTTTCTCCACACACGCAAAACCGGGGTAACACTCTAGGCCTTTGGCTCCCTGCCAGCGGTAAAAATTAATTGCCACACAAAGTTGCTGATTCTTACCAAATTAATCTCTATGATTTATCAACTCACGGATGGCGCAAACTCGATAGTGGTTGAACTGCATCACCTGAGTTATTGCTGCGTTTCGTATTGGTGACAGCTTTGCTAGGAATGAAAGTTTTGCAAATTCACTCACATAGGACGAAATTCCAGAGTAAACAAAGGCACAAAGCAGACACAGCTCCCCTGCAGCTGTGTCTCGAACTCTCAAAGGCAGAGGGTGTCTTCGAGGACAGGCGTGGGGTGGGCTGGGTTCCCGGGATGTTCACCAGAGTCATCAGGCCCTCCCAGGCCTCAGCACCCCCTGGCCCAGGCACCCTGAAACCTCGGCACCCTAACCTTCGGAGCCCACTGTAATTTAATTATCCCACTCCAGCCTCCTATAGGAACGCAGTAATTTAAAATGCATTAAAAAATAAATCGCTGCCGATTGCTTTTTTATTTTCATCCAGGCCAATGAATTCATAAATAGCTTACATGCTGCAGCAGACAATTTGATGGACAGCACTCTGTGAAGGCCAAACGAGAGAGACAGTAGGAAGCGCCATGCTTTTCAGGGGCAGAGACACGCTGGTTCCAGCTGGAGGCACTGGCCTGGGAGTCCGGGGGGCCCACCACTCCGTGGCTTTTTCCTCACCCTAATCCCACACCTGGTGGGCAGCAGTGGGCTGGTCTTTTCCTTGCTGGAACTGGGCCAGGCACAAACAGATCAGCTTCCTGCCAATGTCCATAACCAGTGGACAGCACTCCTTCCAAACTCCCCAAACTCAGGCCCCTGGAGGGAAAACCACTTTGGGGTCATGCCGGGGGCAGGGCATCTCGGAGAGACACTGCAATGGCTGAGGACCCTTCCTCAGAGGGTAACAGCTAACTCCCAAGGGACAGCAGCACCCCAACTTGGGATCAAGATCCTGGGTTAGTGCGTCGGTCTGCGGACCAAAGAACGGCGGGCTCGGTCAAGGGCACATACCTCGGTTTGTCCCTGGCCCTGGTCGGGGTTGTGAGGGAAGCAACCAGTCGATGTCTCTCTCTCCCTCTCTATCTGAAGATAAATGGAAAAATATCCTCGAGTGAGGATTAAAAAAAAAAAAAAGACTTTTAGTGACATTAAAAAACATTAGTATCCCCGGCTGGTGTGGCTCAGTGGTTGAGCATCGACCCTGCACCAGGAGGTCGCTGGTTCAATTCCCAGTCAGGGCACATGCCCAGGTTGTGGGCCCGATCCCCAGTGGGGGGCATGTAGGAGGCGGCCAATCGATGTTCTTTCTCATCGATGTTTCTCTCTCTCTCTCCCTCTCCTTTCCTCTCTCTCTCAAATCAATAAAGAGAAAGTAAAAAAAAAAAAAATCAGTATCACAATCCACGCGTTAGTTTGCTTTGTTTTCTATCTGATTCTATTCAAAGGAGATGCCCGGAATCCATTCTAGTATCTTATTCTTTGGGAGAATTGGAAACGAAAGTCAGGTTAGTTCCCCGCCACTCAGAGGTTCTAGAATCCAGCCGGCCGATTTCCCCGTCCGGCCCCTCCTAGCCCGGGACTGAGGAAGCTGGGGACACAGGCAAGGTTTGTGGTCAAGGTCACAGGAAGACGGGGAAGAATGAAACCTTTCTGGTTTGGTTACTCAGCTCAAAGCTGGTTTTGTTCTTTTCTTTCTTCTTGGCCAAGTTTTGCATATTTAGGGTTTTTGTTTCACTGGTCTCCCCACCTCACTGGTTTTACTACTTAATGAGCAGAGAATATTCTCTAATGGTTATCTTAAACGTCCCCACAGGTAACCACAGCTGTTCCGTGTAGAACATGAAATGCCCAGAACACCCAAGTGCTCCGAGTTGGCGATAAAAGGTTCGCACCAGAAATACAGGAACTGTCCCCACTGCCCGGCTGGGAACCCGTTTCCTCCAGGAGCCTGCTTCAGAGAGCACCCCGAGGTCTCACCAGTTCGCCTGCTGGGACGAACTCTGGTCTCACGGGAACACAAACAAAATCCACATGGAAAGCCCCTCGCCCTGACCCAAAATGTCCTGACTCTGGGATCTGATCCTTCCAACAGGCCAAACCATCACCAGAACTAAAGGGAAGTCCTGCTTGTGCCCCAAACCCAGCAAGAGCCTGTGGACACAACGAATCCTGTAACTGTTAGAGTTACAGCTTTCCCTCTGCACCCGCCGGCCCGCATCCACGGAGTCGACCAATAGTGCAGCAAAAGTATTTTTTAAAATGCTACATTGTTGTAGACGTGTACTATGTAGTTAGGGCTACAATGGTTGCACCTGTACTGAACATGCAGACTCTTCTGGTCATTATTCCCTAAACAATATAGTATAATAACTGTTGACACAGTATTTACATTGTAGCAGGTGTAACAAGCAGCCTAGCGATGCCTTAAAGTCTACGGGAGGGTCTGCGTAGGTTCTATGCAGATACTGCCCCCTTCTGTACAGGGAACGTGAGCATCTGCAGATCGTGGTGTCTGTGAGGGTCCTGGAACCAACCCCTGCGGACGCTGAGAGACGACTGTACACACTCGTCTGAGGGTATAATAACGCTTTTTTAAAAGTTAAAAACAATCCAAGAGACAGTCAACATCTCAATTCAATTCATGCCTGGCTTTCAAGTTACTTCAGCAAATACATGGAGGGAGCCACGAGTCTACTGGTCTCAGGACCAGATTCCTGAAGCCCCAGGGGCTGGGAGATTTGGAGCTGGCTGGGGGGCTGGAGAAAGGGAGAGGTGAGAATACAGTTAAAGGATGTCAGGGTCAGGGAAAGATACCAAATCCGCTCCCTGTGCAACCAGTTCTCAGGTGGCTGTGTTTCTGTGGGTCTCTGAGCTGTAAACTGAGTGGGAGTCCCAGGGAAGGAGGCAGTTAAGTGAGAGGAGCCCACAGCAGTAACACATGCTGGCCCTGTGGCCAGCCCCAGCGGAAACGAACCCCTGCCAAGACCTAAGACACTGATGTTCACTCGTGCTCCATTTAAAGAAGGTGGAGTTCATTTCCTCTTCTAGATATTTGGTCCAGCCTGGCTTGCCTTATAGGCTTTCAAAAAAAGGGTCACCACCCATCTGACCATGAACTCCCTCTAATATACAGGCTGACGACTGGTTGTCCAGACACCCAAGGCTTTCGGTAGAGGGGCGTCAGAACTGTGGGCTCTCCACTGCGGTTTGCATCAACGTGGCCATGGCTGGGCACAGCTTGGCTACCGAGCAGTGGGGCACACCCTAAGCCCAGCAGGAGACAGGGCTTTGCTGGTGAGCAGAGCTGTCAAGCACAGGACCAGCGAACAGATGCAGAGCCTGAAGCTGGACTGTTGTCTGCCTTCTTAACTGTGGGGGGCACGCACAGTGTGGCACTGCTAGGGGGTCACAGGGGGGGGAGGGCCCCTGCCGTGGGCGTGGTCTCATGGTGGGCACACACGGTGTGGCACTGCCAAGTGGTCACGGGAGGGAGGGCCCCTGCCGTGGGCGTGGTTTCAAGGCGCAGGCAGGCCCGTGAAGGTGCTGCCGCGTGCCGGGAGCTGCGGGAAGAGGCTCAGGATGGCCAAGAAACGGGGACAACCTCGGGGTGGCCCCTTTCTGTCCCAGGACTCGAGGTCGGAACGGTGGAGGAGAGTGACAACTGAACACAGGGAGGGCGGAAAGCTAACGGTCAGTTTCAACAGCCCTGCCACCGACTGGCGGACCCTGTGACTGTCACCTGAGCCCTGACCCTTGGCTCCTTACTCACAAAGGGAAATCCCTCTCCAGGGTTGTAAAACTACAAAGGAGACACGGTCTAGCACGTGGTGGGCCCTCAGTAATGCCTCACTTATGCCTCAGACAGTGACCTGAGGGAATTCCAGAAGATTCTGGGAGTCCACTGCGTGCCTGTGAACAACGGCTATTATCAATCACAGTGACTTGCCTCTACCTCCCCGGGCAGTCTGGAAAGGCCTGTGGTGACCTGAACACAGGCGAGGACATTCTGTTCCTCTAGTCCTCAGACCCAGGGCAGCGACGGGTTCACACTGAGGCCGGGGAGGGTTCACACTGAGGCCGGGGACAGCGTGTCACTCCCCACGCCCACCAGCTGCACAGGGCCGCTCGTCACCGGCCGGCACGGCCTCACCTTTGCTGACAGAGCGTTCTGCATTTAAAAAGCACTCGAGAACTGGCTCCCACACAACCCCCAGCCTGGCCACGGGAAAACCACCAGACAACCACAACAGAGATGCACAGAAACTGCCGCAAAACACAGCCACACGCCTCCAAAGTATGCAAGACCGTGAGTGAGATCCGCGAAGTCTCAGGCAAGAGGAGCTGGTGGAGGCGTGAGGACGGAATCAGTGAGGGTCCCGGGATGGAAGAAACGGACAGCAGGTGACGCGCGTGAAGGATGAACTCAGGTTAGCAACGCCGGTGCTGGTTCATTCACTGCAAAATCGCACCGCGCTGATGCCGAAACCGGGCATGCGGCACGTGGGGACTCTGTGCTACCTTCTCAACTTTCCTGTGAATTGGAAAGTGTCCTAAAACACCATGCCTACTTAACAAGGAAAAAACTGCTTCTAAATGTGCCGTTTCTCAAACTCCTTACTTCATTCAACCTCAGCCCGTGTTTTAGCTTCCAAAATATGGTGTACGTGTCCCAAACAATGGTGCGCCCCTGGCAGGGGCCATGGCTGGCCTTCTCTGCCCTGGCACCCTGGCCCATCCCTGAGGTCACCAAGCGCAGGGTCAGCCCCAACAAGCCCTGCGCTGCAGGTCCCCCGAGGGTCGGCCGGGCGCCTGGTCCACTGAACGTGCCTTTCCTCTGCCGGAGCGGCACTGGCTCCACTCACTCTTTTTGCTGATGGAGTGTTTGTAGGTTGCCGTATTCTGTGAAAACAAGGTATTATGCCTGTTCTAGATCACATCTCGTTCCCTTTATCCTTTTCTTCCATCCACTCAATAAATGTACCGGGTCAAGTACCTCCGGGCTCCAGTGCCGATGGGGGTGCAGCGCAGACAGGGAATCCCGCCATGCAGGGACCGCTTTCCCTGGATCCCCCTCCAACCCCTGGGTGCAGTGTGGACAGGGAATCCCGCTGTGCAGGGACCGCTTTCCCTGGATCCCCCTCCAACCCCTGGGTGCAGTGCGGACAGGGAATCCCGCTGTGCAGGGACCGCTTTCCCTGGATCCCCCTCCAACCCCTGGGTGCAGCGCGGACAGGGAATCCCGCTGTGCAGGGACCGCTTTCCCTGGATCCCCCTCCAACCCCTGGGTGCAGTGCGGACAGGGAATCCCGCTGTGCAGGGACCGCTTTCCCTGGATCCCCCTCCAACCCCTGGGTGCAGTGCAGACAGGGAATCCCGCTGTGCAGGGACCGCTTTCCCTGGATCCCCCTCCAACCCCTGGGTGCAGTGCGGACAGGGAATCCCGCTGTGCAGGGACCGCTTTCCCTGGATCCCCCTCCAACCCCTGGGGCGGGGCTCACACTGCCCGCCCACTCAGGACACAGCACATCAGCGACATCGGAGGGCACCTGTGAATCACCAGGTGCACCCACCTCAGCTGCATCCGACAGGAAGCCAAAAAACAAAGTGAGGAAAGCCGCCTATGGGTCAATCCAACCCATGGCCGCAGGCCACGTCCCCCATCTCCAGGGCACTGGGACGCTTTGTGGCAGAGCCCGGGTCCTGGCCCGATGGCCTTACTGGTGTGAGGAGGCCAGCGTCCATCCTGTCCGCAGAGCCCCTGCCGGGCACAGGACAAGCACCACAGAATGACTGCCCGAATCCAAGAGTCTGACATTTCATCTGCATTAAATAGCCCAAGCTATATAGAGGGAGTAACAGAAACCGAAGGAAAAAGTTAATCTGCATGTACAAACACCCACCCTCTGTCTCTCAAAATAGTAAGTTGTAAAAATCTAGGATGCAAAGAAACTGTTATTGACGTTTTGGTAACCAAGGTTCAGTGGTCGATAAAAACAAGAACTTCTCCTAAAAGACGGGCCACAAGTTTCAGCAGAACACAAAGCAGTTAGACGTGAGCGTCAGAGGGTCAGGGATTCACCTCCAGCAGGTCCTGGACCGAGGAGGGCAGCTCCAGGGTTTCCGTGCCCTGGATGCCCGGCTGTCCTGGTTCCTCAGATCGGTTGCTGGCGCAGTAGGGACCTTGCTGCTGGTTTACCACCGGCCCCCACACAGAACCACTGCTCTCAGCCCCGAGTGCCAGGCCCTGGAGAGGATGTTGGGGCGCCCGGGGCTTCAGGAGGTGTTCACGGCTTCACCAACTTAGAGCCCCGGCTCGCACGGCCCAGCAAGGGAGGGCCAGGCCGGGTTTCTCTAACGAGGCTGCTCGGCCATCCCTGTGGACCTGACCCCCGCCCCCCAGCCCCCCTTCAGCAAACACAGCTGGCCCGGCTCCCTCTGCACAGGCCTGGGCCCTCCTCTGCACACCATCGCTTGGCCCTGGACGACTCACTCCGTCTCTGATCCCCCAGCTCCTGATCAAGAAGAGAAGCCGCAAGAATGAAAGAGAGGGAAGCCAAGGAAGGGCGCGGGCACAGCGGGTGCCCGCCATCATCATGCCCGCCATCCTCCCCGAAGACAGCCTCAAGCCTGACCGCCCATGACCAGGACTCCCCGGCCCCCCATGACCCACCCACCAGCACCCAATACTCAAGGCTCTTCTGCAGACAGAGCAGCTGCGTTCATTTAAGTTCTGTGGGGTTTAAAAATCCCCAAATCAGAATCAGGGTGAGTCCGATCAAACACCTACCTCAACAAGTTTCGCCCGGCACGGACCCGCGCCGTCTCCTCGCAGACAGTTCTGTTCTCCGGTGTTGACTCCTGAGCTGCGACACAGTCACTTGCTGACTGTTCTCTCGGAGAGTATTTTGTTGTTTACCTGCTTCCCTGACACCCCTCCCCGAAGCTAGGAACCGGAGACGTGGAATTATTTCCTTTACCACGTCGCAAACGCACCAGAACAACCGCGAAGAAACAAAGTATTATAGAAGGATACAAAGTTGCCTTCTCCCAATCAACGGAGGACCAGTGATAACAAATGCATCTCACTCGGGGAAGCTGTCCAGCAGAGGCAAAACGGGCGCAGGACAGGGGGATCTGTTATCACCTCACCTTTTCTGAACATTGAAACTGTTCCAAAATATGATGAAAATTTTAAATCAAAGAGACAAAGTTACCCACTTTCCCGACACTGCATCTCTGTAAAGAAGAGCCCCCCACCACCACTGGCAGCCACTGCCTGGCCCACCCTTCTGGGCAGACTTGTTCTAGGTGTTCAGGCTGGGGTCCACTGGCACCAGGAGCTCCATCCAGCACCCTCCGCAGCTGCAGGGCACCGGGACAGCCACAGGGCCACGCAGCCAGGCTGGCAGAGCCCAGGCGACGGGGAAGGGGCGACTGGGGGCGGGGGGCTCCCTAAACCTGGGAGCCTGCTGAAGGCTGGCAGTCCTTGGCCCGGGACGAGAGGGCCAAGCAGGGACTCGGGAATGAATGGAAAACCCGGGGAATCGACGCAGAGCCCCGGACGGAGGAAGTGGTAAAGCCTGCTAACAAGCCAGTCACTTGTGCGGCCCGCTCGGGCCCATGTGGGACAGGAAATTGATCCAACATGCTGAAGACTCGCATTCCTGCAACGAGGCGGGGACCCACCCCCGAAGCGAAGTAAGACCAGAAAGATGGCAGTGAAAACTCGCAGGACTCCAATGAAAACGGAGCCGACGGGGATGACACGGGCCAAGGGGCCGGAGAACGGGCCAGCCGGCCAGGTTTCAGCGGGCCCTTCAGAGAAGCCAGGCTGACGACAGCCACGAGGAAAATCACGGAATATAGAACCCCAACAGACCGGACCAGAGATCTTGGAAAGCAGAGCTAACTGGTCAATATGTTTCCAGTAATTTTTCTTTCCGTAACAAAACTGACGAGTCAAAATCAACTTCCCAGATACCCAGAAACGGACCACACGGCCACCGGACAGACAACCACACCTGTGCAAAGTGTCCACCAAAGGCTGGGGCTTCAGAGACAGTGACAACAGGACCCGGAACCCGGCCACATTTATTGAGGAGCATGGGGTATGCAGAATAGAAGGCAGAAGACTGGGTGAAGGCAAGAGGTCGGGCAGGCACCTCCCCTCCCAGCTCCGAGGGTGGCCGGCGTCCCGGGACATTGTCCTTCCCTAGGGCCCGAGCACGGGCTTGTACGTCCAGACACTGAACCCAAGGCAGAAGCCACGTGCACCCCCACCTGTCCTGCAAAACCAGACAACTAACTGGGAAGGACGGCAGGAAGCCAAGTGCGATCCAGTTCCTGGGCCCATCACACACGCGCCACCAGCGGCTCAGTGGGGTCACTGGAGCCCAAGTCTCTGGAGGGACACACTGAGCAGACATGGGGTGACCTGCTATCCCCTTGATGTGTGCGTTGGGACTGATTACGTAACAAGCAAGGCCCCGAAATCATTCACAGAAACGTCGACTCCAGTTTTGGCAATCATTATTTAAGCCGTTCCTTAAATGATCGGACCCACTAAACAGCGACGACAGAAAGGCAGCAGCTTCGTCAGGAACACTGTCAGAGAGACGGCAAGCCCTGGCGTCTGCCCAGGGGCCCACCGGGTCCTCACACCCAGGCCCCGCCTGGTAAATCACCCCGGGGCTGCCATGTCCCTTTCAACAGTGTTTTTTCCCTCAATCCCGATGTTGGTGATGCCCACTTCACAGAAGCTCAAAAGCATCTAACTAACTTCTCCAATGGCTCCCACATCTTTTTAAAATTGGCTTTTTACATACACAGCATTGCGGACCCCCACCCCCCACACCCAGGCACGGCACAAGTCCCCTGGGCGGCAAGACTGCCCGGGGTTGAGGACTTACTGGTAACCTTGGCAGTGTCCTTCTCTCCAGGGAACAAGACAGTAAGTGGTCAGCAGGCACTTCCCCACTGAGCACGACCCCGTCCTTCGAGACAGGACCCTTCGAGACAAGGGGGACAAGCCCCAGGTTCCGAGAAGCCCCTGGCACATGGCTCCGCAGGGCCAGGGGACATCTGGCTGGAAACGGGAGAACTTATCCTAACGATCACTGGTTTCAGACTGAAGAAAGTTTGGGCCAAAATGAGGCTCCTTTGTCCTTTAAAAGCATAAAAACCCACACGTGGCTGTCCAATGTCAATGGTCTAGTGATATCTTCTCCTCTGGGAAACTCTGGCAACAACTAGGACCTTTCTTTCCAACAGACATTTCTTTTTTGTTGTTGTTTAAAAATGTTTTTATTAAAAACCAAAAAAAAACATTGATCAGCTGCCCCCTGCACGCCCCCCACTGGGGATAGAGCCCGCAACCCAGGCATGTGCTCCTATTAGGAATGGAACCGAGACCTCTCAGTCCATGGGATGACGCTCCATCCACTGGGCCACGCCGGCTGGGCCAGAAGTTTCTTTTAAAACAAGTTCAGTGCTACTCACAGGGCTGAGGGCGGCGGCGTCCTCGCTGATGGTTCCGGGACAGCAAGCATCACAGTCGGCCTGTGTCACTTGCCACCTTGAGGAGAGGGGAGCCAGGTCACCCCGGGGGGAATCAGCCCCGAATTCTCACCTTTTCCCCAGGAGGAAACTTGGAAGTAACTGTCCTTCCATTTTCCCTTCCATGACTCACAAGAATCTTAATAAAAAGGACCATTTAGCAAACGGTTCAGATCCAAGTAACTCAAAAGTTGACACTTTCTGTCCCTGGAGCCACATGCGGGGCCTCCGTTTTGTCCCATGGCTTCCAGAAGCTTCCTTCCAACCCTCCTGGGTGGTGACTTTCCAAGGCTGGCGCTGCCGGGTCATAACGATGAGTTAGAACGCAGCAAGGAGAGCGGAAGAACGCGCTCAGAGTGCCATTCTGTGCGATTCCGACCGAGGCAAGAGTTTTCGGCTGCAATCGTCATTAACCAAAGTGAGTGGCATGACCACCGCACGGGCCGCACGCCAGCAGGCGGAGGTGTCACCGAGATCAGTGACCACCATAAAGAATGCGATCCACACACGACTTTCCAATGTCAACTCAGGTGACAAGGGATTCCTCACAATTGGCCACGGGCGACCCGGGGTCTCGCTGGCAATGACCACGAAGACCACGGTGAGCGCTGCCCTTTGACACCGACATGTGACCCGAGTGTGCGCGGGCGGACTGCTCATGCGCGTCCTGTGTGGCATGTCTCGCTGCCCGGCCCTTTTTAAACAGACGTGGCTCCTACCCCATCACCGGGGGCAGGTCCTCATCAGTCACAGGTCTGCCACACACGGAGGTCCAACTAGGCGACACATCAGAGCTGCACAGTCGGGGTTGCCCAAACCGAGAGGCCCGTCACCTGGGGACGGCCCAAGGCTACCAAGCCCCAGGTGCCGACAGAAGGATGGGTCTACAAAGGGAAGTGTATTTCCAGCAGGGAGTATTACACAGCAGTGAAAAAGGAACAGCTGAATCTCACAGATACAGAGAGGACGAAGTGTGCGATTCTCCTTTCAGTTAACATCGAGCAAAGCTAACCTAAGGCAAGTCCGGATCATGCCTTTGGGGAGAGGGAGGTGTGGCCAGGAGATCTTCAAGGGGACTTCTGGGCGGCTGGCACTACAACCCGCCCTACGTGGGGGTGATGACTACACAGGAGTATTCACAGCGTCAATCCACTGAGCTGTACACTTGAGATCTGTGCACCGTTCTGTCTGCAACTTCTATGTTCATTAACATTTAAAAAGATGTAAAGACCATCCTGAGTCTCACCTCTCATTCTGCCCCTCCCATGTGGAGCCTCCTTTCTCCCCCCACCCCCCATCCCAACCAACTCCAGATCCCCATTACCCAGACACCAACCCCCAGGACCAGAGGTGGCACCCACTCAGGGGCCACTTCCCACCTCCCCAGCCCAGATGACCCTGAGCAAGTGTGCACCAGGATTCCGCCCAGGCCACGCCCACTCAGGTGGACTGGGTGCCGGTTGTCACTGGAGGGTGGTACAGGCGGGTTCGAGCGCCCTCGCCACGTGTCCTCAGCACGGCCACCCCAGCCTGGTCCACTCATACACTGCCAGCAACCTCACCTGGAGAAAGAGTCAGCATCTCTCCCAGGTCTGGGAGCCTCAGCCCTGCCCAAGCTTGCCATCACCACGGTGCTCCTCGCCCAGGAACTCTGCCACACCACCCCTTTCTTCACTCACCCACACTCCTTCCAGCTTCCCCGACGCCCCACAAAGGAAACACAGAGGACTGGAGAGGCAGCCCCTCCACACGGCACAGGCTGCTGTCCACGGCCCTCCCGCCAGGACTGGGCGTACGAGACACACGGGCACAAACGAAGCGCACAGGACCAGATGGCCGCCAGGGCAGCTTGCTGCGAGATGGCAGCGGAGAAGGCTGTGGCAGGGCTGAGAACTGAGCCCACGCTGGGCACAGGCAGCTCGGTCCTCAGGGGCTGTGTCCACGAATTTCCAGATTCCTCCCCAGGAGAATGCCAACATCCAGAAAGGTTCCTTCCTTCCCAGACCCTCTTTTTTATCCTTCCCCCCCTCGAAATTGTCATTTCTGCCAAGAATCATCTGTCTCGCTACTTCCTGCCGCTCCATGGATGACAACAACAAGAAATAACCCTGGGGTGATGTCATCCAAGCGGCCACTTCCTGTCGTGGAGGACCAGGTCGGCCCCGCGGCTCAGAGGCCCTGGCTTCGCCTCCACCCTGGGCTCCGGTGCTCCGTGCAGGCTCGTGTGTTGACACAGGCTTCCCCTCACCCCAAGCTTTACACGTGAAATAAAACTAAAACGTGCACTGGGCACCGTCACCACCAAAATGTAGCTATTGTAGGGGGAACAAGCCATCGACTGTGCAGAGCTGTGAATGTGGGCTTATCGACGTCAAGAAAAGCCACATTTTCAGGACACGTGTAAGGAGACGAGGGGTACAAAGGGTGCTCAGTGTGTGAGCTCAGAGGAGGGGGAGTCTTCAGTTTCTGGCATCTGCAGGGAAACTGAGGCACCTGTGGCAAAGGGCATGCTTCCCTGACCTGTGTGTTCAGAGTGACAGGACAGAAGTGCAGACAGGAAGGAAAGAACCACCCTGCCCTGGGCTCCCAGCTCCCTGGGCCCAGAGAACAATTTCTCCTGGCAGCCGACACTGACAGGGATCAAAGGACAAAGCTGTGTCCAGGGCATACTGTGGGAAGTCCTGGGTTTCGACTTCCAACAAAAGGGCTCTCTGGGACCCGTGGGAGCCTCCCTGGAAAAACGAGCGCCCAGGTTAGCAGCAGAAATCACCCAGGAAAAGGCCGTGGGGGAGGGGCGTGGCCGGTGCCCAACCCAACCAGATCCCCCAGTCCTCCATCCCTGAGCCCCTCGGGTCACCTCTCCAGCACTGAGTCTGAAGGGGGCCACCACCTGGAGTCCCTGCTGTCATTTGCACACTTGGCACCAATCTTTCCTTGGGTTTCGGTTTAAAGAAAGGAGCCTGAATCCAGACACAGGGGACATCCCTGCTGGGGGGAGGGGCGGCCACCCTGATGCCATCTGCTCCGCCGTCCACATAAGAAAACTTGTTCGGACCTCATCATCAGGAAACCCCAAGCCCCGAAGCAGAACCCTGCATGTGGCAGATCACGGCCAGGGTGCTCAGATCAACAATCCAGGGAGGCCCAGGACGTCCTTCCTATGGCAAGGGCAGGCCAAATATTGCCAGAGAAGATCACTTTTTGTCCCTAGCCTGTCAGAAACAGGATCTTACTATCAGTTATTATTATTATTATTATTAAAGTCACTTGCGTGGTTCTTTTATTTAGTGAAATCCTCACCCGAGGATATTTTTCCATTTATTTTCAGATAGAGTGGGAGGGAGGGAGGGATGGAGAGAGAGAGAAACATTGATATGAGAGAGAAACATTAACTGGTTGCCTCCTGGAGGAACTCGATCAGGGTGAGGGACCAAACCGCAACCGAGGCACGTGCCCTTGACCGCAATCGAACTCGAGACTCTTTGGTCCATGGGCCGACGCTCTGACCGCTGAGCAAAACCAGCCAGGGCTCTATGAATTATTACACAAGTTATTTGTTGTAGCTGAACCTGTTACGTTCACAGGGAGACTCCATCACCCAGGCGAAAGGATCTGTAGCTGCCCTGAGACTTTTAACCCCAAGGGCCTTGGCCAGGACCTGACAGTCAAGCAGGATGGGTTCTAAGTATCCGGGGAAAGTCTGGGCAGACAGGAGGACCCGGGCAGGCGCTGCCACACGGCCAGGGTGGCGGGCAGCGCTGGGGCGCGTGGCGGGGACTGAGCCCGTGAGCATTTCTTTAGGTTCTTCGAGGAGCCGGCCTCTCCCCCACTGCTTAATCTGTGCCGCCCCAGTGAGCATGTTCCTTCTTGGATCTTGGCTGCAATATTCCTTCTGGGCCAATATAAAAAACGGAGGAAAAGCATCCAAAGTTTCAGCCCTTGATGGGCTGGTTTCCCACCCTCCACGGGGAGTATGAACGCTGTGAGTGGGGTTCCCGGTGTGTGGGTCACCTGGGTCCCTAGGGAGGCAGCCCCTCCCACAGCAGCCGCACAGCTCAATGCTGCGTCACCCTCGGGCAGACATCCCTCCCAGGTGGACAGGGACGGGGTGCGCCACTCTCCAGCGATCACCTCCTCTGCCCCCTGGACCTCCTTCCCACTTGGGAGGCTGCCATCCCCTCACATGGCCGCCATACCCTCGGCTCCTCCTTCCTCAGACTGAGATAAACAAAGAGTGGGCTGGTTTCAATAAGAGCGAAAAAACAATGACAAAAGATCGTTTTCAAAGAGCCCATTATATACAGAAAGTTAAATCAGGCCCTGGCTCCAAGTCCAGGGTGGGCCCCGCTGCAGCGTCGTGTTCATGACGAACTCTCCTGGCACGGCCCAGTGGGGACCGCATGCCCACCCGGGGAAACCGATGCTCAGTGACAAAAGGAGACCAAAATATCCAGAACGCTGGCTAGTTCAAATAGAATCGGTTCCAGAACTGGGACAAGGGACTATGTCCACGGTGCGCTGACTCCCAGGGCATGTTCCCCGACGACACGGGGAGGTGGGCTTGGGGACCGCAACCCTCTCGCTGCGTCAGGCCCTCGGCGGAGAGGCACTGACGTCCTTTCCCTTGGATCCCGAATGTCTGAGGCAGAACCTGAAAGTCCCGGGAACTGTGCTCAATGGTTCCGATGCTGCACCCGAGCGTCTGGCTGATCTCGTCCAACCAAACGCTCTTCTCCAAGCTCGCTCGGCTGCAGACGCAGCTAGGATCTCCCTGCCAAGTGCACACATCACTTTAACAGAGTGTGAATTTAACTACCATGAAGGCATTTTATACTCTGCTTAACTTCTCTAAGGGGCCCGTATTCTCTGGGGCGGATAAATCAAGCTTCTACGTAATTTTACTGACGGAAACAGCAGTCAAAAACTTCTAAAGAGATACATCCACCCAGATGCCTTGACTTAGGGGATGAAAACACATCCACCCAGTCCACAGAGGTCCCCCTCTGTCCCCGGCCTCCTTCTCCTTACCAAGGACAGAGGAGCCGACAGCTCACCTGGGCCAGGGCAGGCCCCCTTCCCAAGCCTCTGGTCACCGCTCCCTGGCCAGCCCGAATGGATGGAGCACTGTGGACTGGAGACCACCCCTGGCAGCATCAGGGCTGACATCTGTGCCATCCTGCCTGTCAGCATTAGAAACCTGATCGCCTTTGGGTCTCTGAAATGAACTCCGGGCTCCAATGCCAAGAAGGTCTCCAGATGCAAGAAATTTAAAAAAAAAAGTGGGAAAAAGAAGAAATCCACACCCACAGCAGCTGAAGTCATAAATTATGTACTGAACCGAGGGAACTTTAGCCACGGGCCATATGGAAGGGCCAGACCCGGATCTCGAACTTGCCCCCAAGGTCAGCACGGGGGGAGGCGCTGCTGGCCTGAGAGAAGCTCCAGGCAGGCGCCGCTGAACGCACGGGTGCGGGAGTGTCCGTCTATGCCCAGGGCATGAGTCACACCGGTATCCCACCCATACACAGGAACAGTCACCCCGCCCACCCCGTCCCTCTCAACACAAGGACACACAAGTCCTGCACAGGACAATGACTTGGGCATAGGGGATGGGAGGGTGGTGTGGGGGCATTAAGCCAGAAAGCAAAGAAATGCTCAGCAAAAGATGGAGGCACGACCAAAAGACAAGATGACTTCGCCGGCCAGCGTGAAGAGGCCCCACGGCCAAATCCGCACCACGTGAGCGCCAAAGTGAACAATCTTCGTAACAGGATAGAACCCAGAAATGAAACAAGAACCCAGGATTCTTTACTCTCTCTCTCCCCCCCCCTTGGGTCCCCATTATATGAAGAGAAAAGGGGGAAGCTTCTTGCGAACAGCACAAAGCCAATAAAAAAAACGTATGTAGGAAAATGACGGACCCGGAAGATTGTCGCCTGGCAATCACCACAATAATTGACGCAGGCGAGTGACCAGTGGATGTTGAGACCAGTGGGTGAACAGCACGTCTACGTTGTCTCAAAGTACGTCCCGACCTCCTCAGCAATCACCATGGGAAAGGGAATAGCCTTCCAGGGGAGAAAACAGGGACACCATGCAGACTGAGTGACTGTAGGCTAACCTCACCAGCATCGAGATAAACTGAGGCCCGTGCCTCCCGACAGGAC
Organism: Tadarida brasiliensis; assembly: GCA_030848825.1. Lineage (NCBI taxonomy): Eukaryota > Metazoa > Chordata > Mammalia > Chiroptera > Molossidae > Tadarida > Tadarida brasiliensis. The sequence continues at coordinate 3,133,352 of CM061271.1, forward strand.
ACGGAGAACTCATCGCTGCCGACGTACTCCGGCCAAAAGCGCGAGGCTTGAACCTCATCAGGAGAGGACCCGACCGAGACAGACCCACCCGGAGGGCCAGGGTACAAAACGCCCGGTCTGTTCTCAGAACACATCCGCGTTGGGGACAAAGGCAGAGGAGGAGGTGCTCGGGACTGAAGATGACCGAGGAGCTGAGCCAACTAGCTTTCCGGTGCCCCAGAAGATGCCGGGACAACGGGCAAAACCGACAGAAGGCCCAAGATTAGATAACGCTATCATCGGTGTCATTCCTGACTTTGAACACTTGGCTGTAAGAGAATGTGCTGATACTGAGGAAACACTAACTCCTTTACCTGCAAATACTTCTGTGTTACATAGTTGCCAATGGTTTTCGGAGGGTTCAGGAAAACACAGTGCTTCCGCGTGTGTGTGTGTGTGTGTGTGTGTGTGTGTGTGTGTAAAGCAAAGAAAAGCAAAGCAAATGTGGTCATTGTCATCTGGGCGCGTCTAGGTGAAGGCAACTAGAAATTCCTGTCCAGTTCTCACAACTTCCGTGAGCCTGAAATCACAGCACATGAGAAGGTAGTACAGACCGATGGATCTTTCTGCCACAGGACCCCGATTATTCTGTGTCAGGGCTTTCGGTGGAAAGACAGGTGGGGTCAGAGAGAACAGGGACCCATCCCATGGTGGACCTCAGTTTGGGTGAGGAGCCGAGACAGAGGCAGGAGAGTCCTCCCCTCCGTGCCATTTACAATCCGGGGCTCAGTGGCCTCCAAGGAACTCCTGGACTCTGACAGAGGCCTGAAAATATCAGCCAGAAAGGGACAGCCATCTCCTCACCGGCTGCCTCCCGTCTGAGCTGGGGATGCTTCCAGGAACTGGCTCCCGAGAACCCATCCTCGAATCACACTGCGAAGTACCTGAACCCTAACGCAGCACGGCCCTCAGGGGGTTTCTGGACCAGCTGCCTTTCGGCTCAGACTCCGCCGTCAGCTGGAGGTGCTGAGGCCGGGCCTTCAGGCTGCCCGGGGAGGCGGAGGGGCAGTGAGGGGACGACGAGGCTGCAGCGCTCCGAATCCAGGACCCTCCCTCTGGCTCCGCTTTGCACCGACAGTTCCATGTGGCCACACTGAAGGCAGGAGCCAGCCCAAGGCAAGCCTGAGGCCAAGGTCCCAAAGCGGAGCATGTCCTCCCTGGGGGCCCCAGGGCAAGGCCTGGCCACCTCCTTCCCTGGTGTAGCAGCCACGGGCCCGGGCAGGTGCGTCACCTGTGCCTGTCTCTCCCCAGGGCTTCTCCCGCCTCTGTAGCTGTTCCCTGGGCCCAAGCGGCCCAGCTGGCTCACTTCTACCACCTCTGTGACTTTCTGAATAAACCTTCTCTTACAATTTGAAGAGGAAAAAAAAAAAAAAAAATCCCAAGCTCCTCCTGGCCAACTGACACCCTCCCCATTTTCTTTCTTTTTTTTTTTTTAAATCCTCACGGGAGCACCCTTTTGCATTCATCTTCAGATAGAGCGGGAGGGAGAGAGGGAGGAAGAGAGAGAGAGAAACATCGACGTGAGAGAGACACATCAACTGGTCGCCACCCTCACGACCCCAACCGGGGCTGGGGACAAACTGCAACTGAGGTACGTGCCCTTAGCGGGAACTGAACCCGAGTCTCTCTGGACCGCAGGCCGACGCTCTAACCGCTGAGCCAAACCGCCCAGGGCCACCCTCCCCATTTAAATGCCGCCCCGCCGCTCACTCTCTGGAGATCACAGCAGCTTCCGCAAAATCGTTGTCTGTAACTAATCTCAACTTTCCGTTATTCGATGCATCCTTATAAAAAGTCAATGCACTGCTGGCCTCGGGTAACCTTTTCAGCTAATTTTGCCTCTCCCCCCGTGACCAAATTGAGGAGTCTGGGCAAGGGACGCCGCGCACTCTGTCCAAAGCCCCCCGCCCCATCCGCGGCCTCATGTTCCATGGCCAACTGTAGTCCGAAAACGTTGAATGGAAAATTCCGAAAATAAACAATTCATAACTTTTAGATCGCGCACCATCCTGAGTAGCATGAGGAAACCTTGGGCTGTCCGGCTCCGTCCTGCTCGGGCCGGGAATCGTCCTGTGTCAGCGTCCCCACAGTGTGCTCACTGCCCGCCCATCAGTCGCTCAGCAGCAGCCTGGCTCATCAGATCGGCTGTCCTGGCAGCGCAGTGCTCTGTTCCAGTGACCTTTACTTTACTCGCGATGGCCCGACCCAGAACAGCGACGCTGGCGATTCGGAGTCGCCCAAGAGAAGCCGGAAAGTTCTTCTGATAAGCTGGCGATTTTCAACTCCTTCCATCTACCAGCACACAAACTAATTATTAAAATTCTGCAGCACACCAAAAAAGAAACCCCCCCTCAATCTGACAAAAAAAGAAAAGGGTATAATTTTCATTCATTCTCACTGGACGGCTATTGATTGCTGTGTCGGCTGTTGTCATTCTTTTAAAATCCTCACCTGCAGATATGTTTATTGACTTTAGAAAGAGGGGGTAGGGGGGCGGAGAGAGTGACATCAATCAGATGCCCCCCCCTTAGGTGCCCTGACCGGGGACTGAACCTGCAACCTTTTGGTGTATGGGACGACGCTCCAACCAAATGAGCCACCCAGCCAGGGCAAGCTGTTGTCGTTTTTTACTTTGACAATCTAAGGGAAAAGAGGTCAGTGCCCCTAACTAAATATACCTGTTGGGTGTTCTAAACTCTTGCGGCGCACGGGCTGAAAACGGCTGCCTGGAGCGAAAGGAGCATCCTACCCCGAGCAAGGGGCCAGCCGTGGGTGCAGCCCCCGAGCGTGCCGCATCTCGGCGGCCTGGGAGCTGGCCAGAACACCGAGGTCACTGCCCAGGGCACCACGTGTAGGTCAGTCCAGTGAGCAGCCAGGAGGGAAGGCTGCTCCTAGGTGGAGTTCCTACAGTCCTGTTGGCACCCCCCCGTCTCCCCTGCCCGGGTCCTGAAGCCACCTCCCCAGCTCTGACACCTGCACTCAGCCTCTCAGCCACGGAGGGCGGCAGTGGCTCCAATCTAAGCAGGGATGTCCCAGGCCAGCGAGGTTCTCAGAAGGGCCTACGACCCTTTCTCTTCCACCCTCTGTTCCCTGGTAGTCGATGGGCCTGGTGACCACAGGGCAGGTCCTAAACCCCCCCAAGCGGCAATACCATCAGGCCCCCTTGCCTGTTACCCCCTCCCCTCATCCCTTTGGCCTTGCTGACTGACCAGGGCTCTTTCCCACCCAGGCACCTAGTGATCCAAAAAAACATGACCCCGCCGCTGCCCCCACCCTGACCCCGAGGTGCCCACTTCTCCACCTGTTACAGCGGGGCTGGACACAAGAGCCCGGAGAGTTCTGCTGCCACATCAGCAGGTCTGTGCCAAAGCACACATGCCCTTGAACACCCCAGGCTCCGTGCAAACAAAGCCTCTCCTTAGCAACAGCTCGCTGGGTGGAACCCAGACGGCCAACCTGGAGCTGGGCCAGCACCCCGGGTCTTGACCATGACCACCAGGGAGCACGGCAGAAAGTCACCTCGCCGCCCCGTCCCCACCCACCGCCCGAGCTTCTGCACCGAACATCAGGAGGAAACACAAGGCAGATTGCAAGCAGCTGCCGAGCTCCAAGATAAAGTTTTATTTTAGTGGCTAGGGCGGGAAGTGGAGAAAGGGCGCCGACGTTTTTGTTTTTTTTTACTAACAGCATAATCGTATCCGAGAAAAGCCTCTCCTCTCAGATTCGCACGCTGCCCTGACAGCAAGCTAAGCCGCTGAGAAAAGCTGGCGAAGACGAAGTCATCACCGCGGGATCCCGGCTCTCTCCAGACCGCCCCTCTGACTCTCTCTGACGACGAGGGGAAAGCTACACGGCACAGCAGTTCCAGAAAGTGTTCGCTGGAGGAGCTGGCCGTCTGCAAGATCCCATCAACCAGAGACGATTCCCATCTCAGACTCGGGGAGAGCTGGTAGCTTTACTTCGGAAACCAGGGCAAAGAACCTGCAAAGTATGCTGGGCACGCGGCCCTCCAGCAGGACGCCCACGGGAAACCTCCTGCAGGTTCCAGAACAGCCACAGCTGAGGCAGGGTGGACACGCTCGGATACAAGTGACCTTGATGCATGGACCCACGACCACAAGGTGGCACCTAAGTGGTCTCCTTGCTACTACTCCTGCCCCTTCCAAGCCACTTGCCAGAGATCCTAAGGATCATTTTGGACGGGGGTGGGTGGATGGGTAGGGGTAGGGAGGATCTTTTTTCGAAACTTAAATTTGGTCATATCTGTCACTGAACCTTTCCAAACGGCTCCCACTGCCGTGCTGGTCAACATCAGGACGGCCAACCTAACCTGCTCCTAACCCACTGCGGTTCCCTCTCCCACAGGGGCCCACACTGGTCACTGCCTGGGGGCTTTGCGGGGGCTGCTCCCTCCCCTAGAGGCCCCTCCCCAGATCTCCTGCTGGCCGCCTCCTGCCACAGCCATCTCAGCTCCTGCTCAGAGACCTGCTCTCAACACTCTCACTGAAGGGCCGCTCAGTCCAAGACGTATTCTCAGCTTGACACTTACACACCCTGCAAGAAAACGATCCAGAGCGTCTCAGTCCCTGGAACACAAGCTCAGCCCAGCCCGTCCACTGTGCACAGAGCCTAGGAGAGTCCTGCACCAGCGCAGACCCACGCACGCACGCACGCACACACACCCACCCCCACACAAGATTTTTGAATAAGTGAACAACTGAGTCTGTAGAGAGCGAGAACTGGCCAGCCCCAACCCCAACTCTGAAAAGGATGGGCTCAGGCAATTCCTTGCCAAAGACAGAAGCATCTGTGAGGGTCAGTGGGCCAGTCCTACAGAGGTAAAAAGAAAGAAGAAACGCCTGGGGATGGAATGTCCATTTATGCCAGGGGTCATCATCCTGGCAGGCCCCTACCGGGTGAGGTCTGTCTGCCTAAGGATCTCAAGCCTTCCAGGTCGGCAAGTCCTGCCACCCACACCTTGCACCTGCTCTTTGTGTTTATTTTGCCCGTGGGTCTTTGTTTGACTCACAAGCCGAATCCCACGCCTAGGACAGTGCCAACAACTCCGACGTCTGACTCTAGGAGTCCTTTGGGGTGCTTCGATGCACACTCCGCGACACGCGGCGAGCCTTCAGGCGAGGGCAGGTGCTTGCAGGAAGTTCACCAGCTCACAGTCGGTCGGACTTAAGAGAACTACGCTCCTGTGTCCCGCCCCGGTCCACCTCTGGAACCAGTGGCCTTTGAAGTGGCCTTCCTTCTTCACAAGACAATACGCTGAGGACAGGTCTCTCTCCTCTCTGCTCAGCAGCCCCAGGTCCCCAAAATGCCTTCCTGCTCCCCCCACCTCAGCTTGCTTTGGTGAGCTCTTCTGGGGTCAAGGTGTGGCTGACGCCTGGCCCTGGACTCAGACCCAGCCTTCCAGGCTTCACCAAGCCCGCTGAGAGCTGGCCTCATTCGCCTCCTGCCTGGGGCACAAAAAGTCGCAGGAACTCCTGTCAAGACAAACGTAATGATCACCTACTGTGTGCCAAAGGTGCAGCGAAGTCTCCCACGAGGCCCCAGAGTGGGACAGCAGTGGTTAGTGTTGGGAGTGACGGGAGAACCCAGATAACCGAGCAGGAAGTTGGCGAGGGGTGTGGGTCGCTGCCAGTTCCAAAGAAGGAACGGGAGGAGGCGAGGGCGGACACAGGTCTACGGTGGCAGATGATAAACCACGACCCGAAGGGAAGAGCGGAAACGTGAAGACGATGCCTCTGTGCCCCTCAGCCAGCGACTGGCAGCGTCCACAAAGCCGCTCTGGCACCTTCTGTGCCCTCCGCCTGGGTGCTCAGCGCCTGCCCCTCAGTCAGGGCTAAGGAACCCAGCCACGGTGGGGCCCGTTCATCAGTCACCCCCACAACCTCTGGGCTTATTTCTGTTGCCCGTTACCTTCTGAACTGTACGGAATGAGTCAGAAGAATCGGAAAATGTCTCTCCCCTGGAAATTACTTACTGTTTCCAATGGTTAGAAAGAAACAGCCCTGCCTAGGGCCACGCAATGCTGAGTTCCCTTAAAATACACACAAAGAGGGAGCAGAGCCCGGCCGGTGTGGCTCAGTGGACTGAGCATCGTCCATGGACTGAGAGGTCCCGGTTCGATCCCCGGTCAGGGCACATGCCCAGGTTGTGGGCTCCATCCCCGGTGAGGGGTGTGTAGGAGGCAGCTGATGGATGTATCTACCTCACATGGATGTTTCTCTCTCTCTCTAAAAAAAAAAAAAAATCAATAAAAACATATTTTAAAAAAAGAGGGAGCAGAGGACACCCCTCATAACTGCCACTTCTCACCGCTGTGGAAACCCACGTGGGAGGCAGACCAATGTCAATCTCAGTTCTCTCAGCCTCCCCCACAGAGCGACCATCAACTGCACCGAGCAAAACAATCAAGACAAAATACCAAACCGGACCGTTTGATAGCCCTTCAGATGTGCCTGTCACTCTAGCGGGGACACGTCAGGTTGGCTGTGGGGACAGAAACGGGTACTGGAGACCCGAAGACTGCGTTCTGGGGAACCAGCGCTCACAACTGCGTTCAGCCTGTGTCCCTCAAAGGCACACACCCGCCCAGAACGCTTCTGACCTTAAAACGCTGCGGAACACTGTTGTTTACTGCTAGGTGTTTGCTCCTGACAACATATTCTAGACTAGAATAGAAGCTGCCTTTTCACAAGGGTACCGAAAAGGAAAACAAACGTCTCAAGTTGGCGCAAACACTGTAAGTCAGGGAAACAGAGGTGTCTGACACAGTCTATGACAGCGTCCTGCGAAGCTGAGCAATCTGACGAGGGTGAACCTGAGAAGTAACGGCCGTCGGGAGGAGCACCGTTCAGACAGAAGCGCCAGCCGGGGTAGTGAAACGACAGCGTCGTCAACCCAGAGCCCGTCACCCGCCGGGCCTCTGGAGGACTGTCCCGCCGGCTTCTGCTGTGCCCTTTTCTGAAGGGAGAATGTGCCGATCGGACACAGCCCGGGAGCCCCGAGCCCAGAGGGAGCAGACTGGGACTGTGACGTCTCCGGAGGAGCCGGGCGGCAAACGGACAGTCCCCACCGGGCGGAAGGCCGGGAGCCGCAGACCGACCCGCACACCACTTCCCGCAGGGTCCTCGCTCCATCTGTGACACAGAGAGGGCTCAGTGAATGCCTTCTCAACCAAAGAAACTGCTGCTTGCCATCTAGTCTGGCTGCTCAGGGGAACCCCACAATGGGTGGGATCGGGGTGTGGGGGTTATCACCCGGGCCTCTGCTGGCTCAGAAGCCGCACCCCCAGCCAGCCCTCATTCTGCCCTGGGGAATGCCCAGCTGGGCTCCATCTCTGCCCACCGGGAGGTGGGGGAGGCAGCCTCCCTGAGCTGCTCCCCGGCAGCTCCAATGCAGGTCCTTGCCTGTCACAACCAAAGCCACCTGGCTCGAGACAGATGGCATCTGCTCGTGTGGGCAGGGCAGGGGCAGTCCACAGAGAAGCCAAAACGAGATTTTCCGTTAAAAACAGAATTTGCGAAAGGCACAGAGAGAGGGGATTTGGCTGATGTACTGGGCGGAACGTGCACTGTGAACGGGATGATCAGCTTAAAGCAGCGTGTGCCGACGTGACCACAGCCAGGAGAATGCGTGGACCAGCAGTGGCTGAGAGGCGGTGGGGGGAGGGGGGTCACGGCCACCAAAGACTGTCGCCATGTGATCACCACAGAGTCCCTACAAGCCTCCCAAACAGGTACGACTGTCCCCATTTGAGGAGAAAACTGAGACACAGAGAGGATCTGCCATGTTCCCAAGGTCACACAGCTACCCAATGGCGGCTGGACACTCATCCACCGATCTGCCAAAAAGACAAAAAACAAACAACAAAAATGCAGACCCGAGAACAAAACAAAGCCTCCAACTTACGGAAAATCCAGACACAGTAAGTACAGAGGCTGGTGCCGTGGAGTCCGTGTCTGCACACGCGCCCTGAGACGACCAGACGGCAACACTGGGTCCACAGACCTCCAGTCGCTGTATCAAGTGGGGGTATGGTGCCGTGGCCGGTTTGGCTCAGCGGTTAGAGTATCGGCCCGCGGACCAGAGAGTCGCGGGTTCGGTTCCCGCTAAGAGCACGTACCTTGGTTGCGGTTTGTCCCCGGCCCTGGTTGGGGTCGTGTGGGTGGCAACCACTCGATGTGTCTCTCTGACGTCGATGTTTCTCTCTCTCTCTTCTTCCCTCTCTCCCTCCCGCTCTATCTGAAGATAAATGCAAAAATGTCCTCAGGTGAGGACTAAAAAAAAAAAAAAATAAAAAAATAAAGTGGGGGTAGGGGGCGGCAGGATGTGTCTCGGCCAGCCCCCGGGGAACACTCCTGCGTGGTCACAGACCTGAGGAGAGAGCCCTGGCGGGGAGGGGAGATGATTCGCTCTGCCTTTATAAACCTGCATCGTGCTGCTTGCCGCCACAGTCGCCACCCCACCAAGGACATAACCCTTCTGGAGACAGCAAGATGACCAGCAATTTTTCCATATGAAAAATAAAGCAATATATATTCATTAAAAACAAAGTCACCCCAAGTCTCCCAACTAAAGATAACCACTGTAAAACCCTTGTCGTCAAATCCCCCACGGGGTGTTTTCTAGGCTCTCAAACTTAGAAACGTCGAGTCTTTCCACTCAGACGAGCCTTCCGCGTGCCTCCCTGCACACTGGGGAGGCATCGTCTGAAAAGAGGACGTTCCTTCCCACTTTCACCGTCAGTCACACCATGACGAAACTTCTCGATGCAGTCAAGCTCTCCTGGCACGGGGTGGGGAAGGAGATCGCTGGGTCAAAGGGCACGCGAGCTGTTCGGGAAGGCCGACATCAGCTTCCGTGTCTGAAGATTCGCAGTGACGACTTGGTCCTCACACTCTGACAGCATCTTATCAACCCTTCTCCCAGACACACAGGCGCACATGTGTGGAGGTACACGTGTGCACACACACACACACACACACACACACACACACACACGCGTGGCAGCCTGTCCTACTGGATGCAGATCCAAAGCCAGGCCCCTGGACACCCTAGAGTCAAGCAGGGGTACTGACAAGATCAGTGTCCAGCGTCCAGCCGCAGGACAGGCCACCCTGGGACAGACCAGCTTCTTCTTCCAGTAACATCAAGTGTCAGCAGTGGGCACTGGCCTCTGTTTTGGAGTCAGGACACGCAGAAAGCACCCATCTTCACACAGCGGGTGACACTCAGTGAGCAGCTCACTCCAGGGGCAGCACTGTGCCACCAGGAAACAGCCTATCCTCCAGAGAGGCCCCGTTTGGGGGTGGGGGGCAGCCAGCCCCACCCTTCGGGTGATGTGTGAATGCCACCCAAAGCTGGATGGTGCTGCCGGTACTCGGCACCCCGGGAGCTGGCTGGGCTCCTTCTGGCCTCGGTGTCCCTGCTCCTGCCTTTCCCTCCATCCCTCACCTGCACTGAACAAGCCCACAGGTGCAGCGACCTACCTGCCCCCTTCCTCAGCCACCACCTGGGCTACAAACACCCTAACGTTCTGGGAAAGTGCGCTCCAGTGTCCTGAGATCTGCAGAGGGGGCATGTCCGCAGGGATCCTGGGGCCCACAAGGGAAGCAGGGGACAGGCTCAACAACAGAGGCCTCACCAAAGGAGGCCCACCGTCTCCCTGCCTGTCCTTCCTGACCCGCGGGCTACTCCACAGAGAGCGCCCCCACCGCCCTGTACACGGGACAGAGTGCGGCAGGTCCTATTTTAGGCAGATTTTCCACATTAGAAAGCAAACTGGCTTACGTGATTGTATAGCACACCTCCCACTCCTGACACTCTGTTTAGTTCAAAGCCAAACACTGAAGCGGGGAGGAGACTCGGGCATGCTGGAGGTTTGCAGACGGGCCTCCCGGCACCCAGCACCCCCCCCCCCCACACACACACACAGCTGGGTAGGAACTCACTGACCTAATATCACTGGACAGATAATTCCTTGCCTTGGGGGAAGACTGGCAAAGCCCATGGCATCTGCCATTTCCAATCTATGTTTTGAAATGGCAAACAGAGGCCTGTGCCAGGAAGCTCGGGGGGCAGTGCGGGTGGCGCCCCACACCCCGAATGAGAGCTTCCAAATTCACCTACAGCCTCGGCGGAGTCACCGCCTCACACTGGGGACCGCGGGGGCCTGCGCCCACCCGAATCGTCTCCAAACCTCCGCTGCAGAAATAATTGAATTAAAGAGTTGCCATGATTCGTTCAAGCGAGGCAGCAGCCAGCCGGCGGGAAGCGAAGGCAGGGCTGCTAGGATCTGCCATCTTCCCGAGACAGCGAGCACAGAAAGCAATAGAACGTGGTTCAAAGGACAGATGGGACTTCCCTAATTGTCCCCAGATTCCTAGCAGCAGGGGTGGTAACTAAACGGTTTCAATTAAAAGTTAAAGAAACAGGGAAAAGCAGGCGGTGAGTTATGCCTGTGCCGATAAGGCTCCTCCGGTCGCGTCTGGGGAGGTGTGTCCCGGCTTCAGACAGCCCCGTGCCCGAGAGCCACCCCGACACGGCCGTGACCAGGGCACACACAGACCAGTTGGTCAGATGCCCGTCTCAGACACCTGTGTGAGTCTCATGGGGGCGAAGCTGGGCCCCAAGTCCCCCCACGAATAGGAGGGAGCCAGCGCAAGCCAACAGGGGTAGGGGTCGCGCACTTCCCAGAAGGACACGGAACCTGCCGGAGGACGTGGTTCTCGTGACACTCCAGGCTCAGCGCCAACAGGGTCACCAATGTGGTTCGAGCACAGTGACAACCAGCATGCCAGCATCATCCGTAAACCGACCGGCGGATGTTGAGTGGGGTCACTCTACGCCCAAGGCAAGTGTGGGGCAGGAGGGCGGGTGCTGCTGGCAGCCAGGGGGTAGGCAGAGTCAGGGGTCCCTCGAAACACCCTACGATGCACGGGACAGCCCCACAACGAGGAACGATCTGGTCCAAAACGTCAACAGTGAAAAGACCGAGAAACCCCCTAAAAGGAACCCCGAACTGAAGCCTGATAGTTTCAAAGGCACAGAAACGCTAATCCACAGCCGGGTCGATGATACGCAAGCTGATTTCCCACCACGAGGGACACAAGGAACATCTCCAAGGTGGAGGCAGCCACGGACAGGAACAATGGGACCAAGTGAGCAGAGCAGACAAGCACTGAGTGAGCTCCCCGCCACAGGAGGTAACCAAGGTGTTTGGGCGAGGTGCTGCGTCCCGACAAGGCTGACTCAAAGGGGCTCATCTGCCCCGGGGCGGCTGCAGCAGGACTGAGAACTCGGAAGTCTGGTGAGCTGAGGGGGAGAGCAGCCCGGGCTCGAGGGGCGGGTCTCTCACCCCACTCCAATGCACGTCTCATTTCCCACCCGGGCCACCAGCTGCTGCGAGCCAAGCTGGGACACACACCTACAGAGACCTCGGGAAGCAGACCAGGTGGCAACGGTTAGAAGGACCCTAAGTGAGAAAGGCAAGCTCAACAGATCAGACCCTAAAGACCAATGAGTGGCGTGAGCCAGCCCGCTCTCGGGACGTGGTCTCTCCTGAGTCCAGCATCACCAGCTGGGTGGGGCTGACCAGTGAGGGGCCAGGAGGGCTTGCTCCCCACTGCAGGCTGAAACTCGGTCTCGCCAGGTGCCCACCTCCTCAGCCCTAACGGAGCCCTTTCCCGGGAAGCCCTCTGAATAGCACACTCAGAGGCGAACCAGGAGAATGGAGAACAGGTGGGCCATTACCACCCCCTCTTAAATACTTGCAGGCTTGGTTTTTGTGCCCTTTGTTAAAAACAAAAGAAGTAATACGTGTTTACATGTTTATCATAATAACAAAAAGAAATCTGGGAATAAATAAAAAAATCTGAACACTCTGTAAGACCCAAAACACTGTCAGTTAATACTCTGTCACTGTCCCCAGAACTTCCTGCCCCATCTTCTCTTCTGAGAGCACATTAAAGAGAAAGAGAAGGCACTGCACTCAGTTTAAAGGGAAAGGCAAATGTGAAATAAAATAAAGTAACACGGTGACCCTGAAATGCCTGCATGGACTGAGACCAAAGCGTCCGCGATCTAACACTGATAGATCCACACCTGTTATTTCCCAGCTCAAAACCCACCCAAATGCACAGTCAGAGAAAGCAAAAGAAAACAGGGTCCCCGTCACCAGAATGCAGACTAAGCCACGTGGCCGCTTACAAAGCGGAGGGCGGGGAGACCTCTGCTGGGTCCGGTCCTCTGGACAGAGCTCCACCGGTGAATTCACATCTAAGATGGTTCACAGACACCAAGGTTTCAAAAAACAGAAAGTTACTTCTAACTCAGGTAAGAAACACAGAAGTCTCCGCAGCACGAAATGTCTCCACGAGACTTGTTTAGCGAAATTAACTCGTGGTTTAATAGGGGGTAAAGCCCGATACACAAGTGCCCCATTGCTTCGGAGGAATTAACATTTCAATCCTGTTTTTATCTAGAAGTCATTAAACTGTGCCACATGAATTATTGGAACTGTAGGAGCGAATTAACTCTATTCATCAGCTCGGTCCGAACCCTTCAGAGTGCATCTGTAATGGAAAAACAGCCCCGCACTTCTATCTCTGCTCATTAAAGTAAACCGGCTTTCCCTCTCAGTATATAAAACTGTCCTCTCGTCGGGTAATTTATATTACCATAAGCCGACTCACATTCTAAACTATTACACGCCTCCAATTAATTTTTGCGGCTTTTGCCTGAAATTTTAATGAGATAGTAGTGTATGAACCTGCTGACGAGACGGTGTGCCCCCAATATTAATGTTGGCATCATGAAGCAATCGAGCCCTGCTTGCTGAGCCCAGGTCACGGGACTGGGCAAAGCGGGTCCACGGGCTGTCCTCTTAAATCCAGTGATCAGGTCGACTCCTCTCCAAGGCAAAGGCCCATGTGTGTGAGTCTGGGGAGGAAAGAGGAAAATGCAGCACAAGCCAATCACCCCCAACTCCAAGCCTATAAACATGTCAGCCAACGGTGAAGGCAGGAGACTGTCGAAGGCCTCAGTTCTCTCCTGTGGGACCTAAGAAAGTGGCTGCACCCAGATGAGGATGGAGGTCCAAGAAGTCCCTCACCCGGCCCAGCGGCAGGTGCCCTGTGGGCATACACACCACTAGCAAGGTCCACACTCCCACGTGTGCATGAGGGTGTGCATGCGTGCAGTATCAGTACGTGCACGAGTGTGTGTGTGCATGCGTGTGCGCGCATCCAAGCGTGCTCGAGTGTGTAAGTTCAGCTGCAGATGAGGTCAGGGTGCTGGTGACTGGATGACAGCCCCGTGTAGTGACGGCCTCTGCCAAAGGGTCGACAGGAGCAACCAAAAGGAGAGAGAAATGCCAACGGCGTCCACACAGCACCCTGACCACACGGAGGCTGCCCCGCCGGCAGGCGCTGCCCGGGCGTAGGCAGGGTGTGTTCAGCCCTGGGGAACAGGCTGCAGGCGCCGGGCAGGTCACCCCAGAACTCACAGCCTATTTACGTATGCTGATCGTGCTGACACCTGCACACATGGTCACTGGTGGCTGAGAACTAGTGATAACAGAATATGCAGCACTGAGCGCAGTGTCTGGGACGCGGCTGGCCCTGAATACGTCTCTGAGTTGGAGTTGCTGCGTTTAACAGCCTGCAGAAGGCCAGGACCTGGGGAATGAGTGGACGAGGCTTCTGAGGAGGGGGGCAAGAATATCCTCTATTCACTCCTGTCCTGAGTTATCCCCACCCCAGCCACCGCTCACAGTGCAGTGAGCCCAGAGGGGGCTGCTTGTGCTGAACAGAGACAGACACACAGAACTGTACCCCACCCCCCGCGCTGGTCCAGCCTAGTGCCACCCCCAGCCAGGCCCGGTCTGTGGGGAACAGAGCTCCTAGCCCCACACATGCATCTCGACTGTCAGGAAACCTCCCTCTTCCTAGAGGCTGTCTGTCAACAAACTTGGGAGTCTACAGTGAGAGCCTACAGAACACCCAGCAAGTCAACAGCCGCTCAGGGGCATTCAGTATCAAACCTTGGAACATCCAACATCATCTGAACTGAGTAGAGCATTCTGGGTGTGTGGGTCCAACTGAGACTCAGATTCCAATCCCACTCTGCTCCTGCCAAGTGCCAGAAGTCGATCAACCCCTGTCATCCATTCAAGTCAGAATAAATAAGGACACACCCCCACCCCAACTTGCAGGACTGCGTCACATACAGGGGACGGAATGGGCTTCCATTTCAGGGCAAGTGCTGGACCAGTCTGGCCACCAAATAAAAAAAGTTGCTCTGAACGTTGCCCCCCACAGCCAGGGAAAGCCCGCCTGTGCCCCCAAAGCCGAGGCTCATGGAAGGACCCGCCCTCCTCGACTCAACCTGAAGCATCTCTCAGCAGCTGCTGGGAAACCGCTCCTTCAGGAGGCGACGCTAACAGGTGCAGCGGCGGGTACTCAGCAGGAAAAGACACTTTCTGGCGGCACAGGGGTGTAGGGAACATAAGCTCCTGAGTTGCCCAAAACGCTGCCTAAGCCCTGAGGGGAAGCACAGAGGTGTCCAGCTCCCAGGAAATGTGGCATCAGCAGGAATGGCCGAAGAATTCTGGGGACTGCCCAGGACCAAGGTCACCAGCTCTGAACGCATCACTCCAGCCAGTCTGGTCTAGGCTGGGGGTGGGGTGGGCACAAGACTAGGGCTGGCCATCCTGGTTCCTCCCAGAACCAGCCCACTCTGGCCAGAGATGCCCTCACAGCAGAACCCTGTGAGGTCTCAGGCCCCAGTCCCTAGGCACCGGGAAACGGCCCCCAAATTCCACACTGCCAAACCCCGGGGAGGACACGGGGCGACTCAGCAAGGTCACGCACAGACCGTGAAACCCTTCTCATCTGCTGAGGAGCGGAAGCCATTAGCTGTGTTACTGGCGAGCACAGATGTTGTCTATGTCTAAAAATTCCCAAATAGATCAATTAGCATATTATAAAGGATTTACTTCCCTTTCCCTTGACAGATCATAAAAGCCAAAACACAAGGCTGAGCCTGGAACTCAGAAGTGCAGAGCCGGGGAGGCTCTCTTACATGGAGACAACGGCAAAAGAAAATGGTATTTATAATGATTAGCCACCTAATTAATTCTAAGAGCAAAATGTCAAAAGCTATAAATCCATCCCTTTGGTAACCGAAGCTCGACATCAAACAAGCCACTTCTGCGCTGAGAAGGGGGGAGGCCCTGACGTCTCCCCACGTGGGCACCCAGCAAGGTGGCTGTTCCACTGGTTTTCCACATAGGGACCTCAGATGTACGTGGAAAGCCACAGAAGGCTGGAACGTGGGGGAAATGCACCCACGCCACATGAATGGCAGTGCATTCTAGAATTTAAAAAGTTTAAATACCACAAATGTGTGTAAATAGTAACGGAGTTTTAGGACATGTATTCATGCCCTCCTGTGACAGTCAACTCAGTTTCAAAGGAGATGTTCTCAGCTTCTGTCTGGGGGCCTTCTGTGTTTCAACTTGGCTCTCTGGGGAGGGGGGTGTGGAGGAGAACTGTAAGACAGACAGAGGTGTAACAACATTATTATCCGCTGGAAGTTTGCGCACGGCCCTTACTCGGATGTTTATAATCACCCTTTGGGGGAGGAGCGGACAGGCAGAATATGAGCAAGAATAACACAAAACCAAAACGGACTTAATAGATGCGCGTTGTCCCTCTTCCCAGACTTCCCGAATCCGCTTCCTAGATTGCAAATGAGAATCTGCATTTAAATAGCACATAGTTGATGTGGAAGGGAGGAAGCCCCAGGGTACAGAGAGGTATTGCATCCAGTCTCTATGGGCACAGGGCTGCATTTTAAATGAGACGCCGCTTCCTGAAATTTACTGACTATGTTACATATTCCAAATTGTCTGGTTATTACTACTATTTTTACTAAATTCTCCTCTGCTAATAGGTGTGTTTCTTTTATGGCCAGGACTGTTAATAAAAGTAATGTGGTATTACATCATGCTATCAATTGAATCTTGAGAAAAGATTACAGCGATCCAAGATCTCATAAGCCCCAGGCTCTGATAACTCCAGCCATTATTCAGTGTGAAATTCAAACAGTCTGAATTCATTACCATTGCTTGTTACAAATCTGCATTTTTAGACTTTGCCATAAAATGCAGGAGTCCAGACCCGGTGACCTGGATCTAACAGCCTTTCAAGTGACGTGGCCTTGCTGGCGGGCCTCTCCCAGCCCAGCTCTCGGGATAAAGCCTCCGCCTGGTCTCTCCATGGTGACCCGGTCACCGCCCGGCCTCACCCCTTGGTCACACTTAATGTCCGGGCAAACTAGAATCTTGGAGCCATCGACAAGAGAGTGGGGACCTGCTCCCAGAGAAGGAAGCACATTTTTAAGCAGGTGTTCAGGCAGCAGTCACACCTGGACCAGTCCTTGTCACCCCTGCTGCAGCTGGGATCAGCTCCCTCTCACGTGGACAAGGCCTCAGGGAACCCCAAACCCTTCATCGCTTGATGAAGAAACATCATTACCAGATCGGCAGAAAAAGGGGTTACATCCCACTTCCAAAGTCCCAGAGGAATACAGGACAGAACTGTCTGTTATGAGCAAGGAAGTTCAGCGTCACTGTCATCTTTCATCTGCAAGTTCCTACCACCTGGACTCCAGGTGCCTCCTTTAGAGGGAGCGGGTTACCCTTACTCAAGTATATTTTTCCATTGATCCTAGACAGAGTGGAAGGAAGGGAGGGAGGGAGGAAGGGAGACGGGGGTGGGGGAAGAAACATCGATGCGAGAAAGACACTTCGATGGGTTGCCTCCCACACGACCCCGACCTGGGCCGGGGATCAACCTGCAATCCAGGTACATGCGCTTGACCAGGAATCAAACCCGACACCTACAGTCTGCAGGCTGACGCACCGGTCCTCCAGCCGTGTGCAGATCACCAGCCCCACCCTCCCCCTAGCTAAGCCATCTCCTTCACTGTCGCTGCTCACAGTGATGGTGACAGCGGTCATTGCTTACTAAGCCCTTACAAGGGACCGGGTCCTTGCTAAGCCCTCCTCAATGACTGCTTCGTTGAACCCACACAACTTGGAGATGTGCGATAAAGCAATGCTGTGCACCCCCATTTCACAGGGGGAACCTGAGGCAGTAAGCACCGAGGGGCTTAGCTGGCCCAAGGTCAGTGCCATCAGAAGGGCCAAGGTCACACTGCAAGTATTTCTGGCCCTGCCGTGGGGACCCTTCCCCCACCCCCCACCCAGGCCGGGCCAAGGCTTTACCTTCCCCGTGTAAACACGAGGAAGAGGTGCCAGAGCCGCGGGGCCGCTGGAGGGAGCGGCCGTGGGTGCCACTCCTGACTCGAGAGCTGGGCTGTGTCCCGGCCAAGCCGAGCGCCGTGTCAATCTGCTGTTTAAACACGCAGGCAGAAGGCGTTCCGGCTTTAAACAGGCCTCCGCGGTGCTGCCATTTAAGCCCGTGGGAGATCAGAGTACGAATCAATAGGAACCCGCCTTCCGAGAGGAAGCTGCAGCCCTGGGCCGTGGTTTGGAGGTCATCTTCGGCTGTAACTGGGAAGCAGCAGCGAGTCTCGATTGAATTACGAAAAGCCAGGAGTACAGTCCTCTCAGAGTTAAGGTTTTTAACAAATGTGGGCCTGGGGCCATCCGTTACACACACAGGAAATACCAGCTTCCAAATCTGCCAAGGCAGGCAAGGGGGCGGCCCCCACGATGGGTCCACAAAGGAATTTGATACACGGGCCATCTGTCCTTCAGTCCCCAGGGACCTGGGGCGATGGGCCTCGGGAGCCAGTTGGGCCTCCTTGTAGCCTCGTAATCCCAGCTCTGATGCAATCCAGGCAGCTGGACCACAACACCCCTCACCCGGGAGGCTGCCGCAAGCACCACGCACCCCGGGGACAGGAGCACAGCTGGGTCCCCAAGCCGCCTCGGCGTTCAAACTCCCAACCCCGCCTGCAGGTGGGGAGCCAGGCACGCCTTTGCTTTCGGGCCTCGGGAAGCTCAGGAACACGCTTTGTTATTTCAGAACACGTCCACCTTCCCCGACAGGTGATGAGACATGCTGGGTCGCCTTCTGTCTGCAGAAAACACTCCCAGGGAATGTCGTCAGCCCTGCCCTCCAGACAGATGCTGGGAGGGGCCGGGCCACTCCGTCCCACCCCGGTTCCAGTCATTCAAAAAACAGTAGGGTAGCTCCCATAATGTGCGGGTCATGTACATGAAATGAGACATGAGGGAGACAGACAGGACTTCTGCCTCAGGGAGCCTGCGGGTACCACTCCAGAAGTTTCTGTGAACAGAGTATTGCTCCTTTAGCCAAGTCCGCTTCTAACACCTTTATCTAGTTTCATCCCGCAGTCAGAAAGCTGGGTATCATCGGAGACACTCCCATCCTGGGTTCCTGTGCTGTCGATGAACAAGGGCTCACACCAGCTCCCAGGCCACCCTCCTACGCTCAGGGACTCCAACGTGGGAGAGGGGTGACGGACACCCAGCAACGCCAACCCCAGTAGATTACCGATACTATGCAGATGAGGCCAAGGGCACCTGATCCAGATCTCCCAGACACAGAACCTGCCCTTGCACAGAGCTGTCCCCAGAACGTGTCCATCCCTTCATCCCTGAACTGTGGAAGCAGACATCCACCTCCAGTCTGCAGAAGGGCCTGGATGAAGGTGACTGGGACCGAAGGGCATCCCTGTAACCCTGCACTGCCCAGTCCGAGTCCCAAGCTCCCTCCCTCTGAAGAGGGGCAATGGCTGCTCTGAGGCTCCGGGACACTGGGCGGAGAAAGCACCACCCAGCTGATGTCCTCCTCCTAAGACGCAGGGAAGCCAATCGCCCTGCAGGGCTTCGGCTGAATTTTTCAAGGAGTTGCAGGTTACACCCAGCCAGACCAACAAAGGGTTCCTTTCAGTTGAACAATGTATAGCTGAACGGAAGAGGGGAGGCGACCACAGAAAGGGTGTCGGGTTACAGGACACAGGAACCAGATAGCTTTGCCACGTTTGCTGCAGATCTCCTTAAACTCGGCGACAGCGCAATTCCGTCCAGTAAATCAAGGCCCACTCCCCGCACAGATCTGCTGGGATGGGCGCTCTCGGGGACACCTGATCCGCCAGCCTGGAGAAGATGGCCAGGGGGGCGGGGGTGCCATGTGGGAGCCATTGTTCATCAGTATACATTTATGAAGAAACGGAAATGAAACACCGTAATCAGACGCCCGGAACTGCTGTTCATCCCTGGGTTTGGGTTATTTTTTTTTTAATCCCCACACATTTATTTCCTATTGTTCTATCTTTCTGCCATATATAATTAATTTTCACAGCGTCTGCAACCCACCCCACAGGTGGTTGTTGTTTCTTTTAAATAGTATACTGCTGAGAAATTGATTTGTTTGCGCCCGGTGGCCAAGGAAACTGCATCATGAAATATGTATAAATGTCAGCGTTCGGGCTGCTTCTTAGGGTGAGCTCAGAGGAACGCTTCCTTCCACCTGCTTCCACGGGAGTCCGCCCAGGGCGGATGTTCTCACGTGCTGCCCCGGTGCCCACGCAAACCCGAGTTACACAGCACTTTCTTCTAAAACCTCCTACTTATCCCTAACTGGTACAAGTCTAGGGGAATTATCTTAATTGCTACGTGGCAGGAACGAATTTCACTGCGTTGGGTTAACCAAGATGACTTTATTTTTAACAGCATGGGGGCCAGGTGGGAGTTGCCAAGTTTGCCAAAAATAAATGAGTCGACCAACGAATAAAGCCCATGTGTTCAGCGGGTGTTCGATGTCAGGTGAAGAGGAAGCCGCGGGCAGCGGGCGTGGGGACACGCTCCCCGCGGGGACCATGGGCTCGCTCCTCAGCCTTGCTCTAGGAGAGGCATTGGAATCGGGATCCGGGCATGGGAGAGGTGCTGTCTGGAACACACGGGTGGCTTCTGGGGCTGCGGTGTTTCTTTGGCATCTGTCGCTGAGGAAGCTGTGACTGGAACCTGGGGGTGCTGTGCGTCCCTCCGTAGAAACCCAGACGGAAGTACAAACAGACATGGCCTGAAACTACGGCCACGTTACCAGGGAGCAGTGACAGCGGCGGGCGAACGTGTCAATACTAAACAATAGTCACACACAAGTAACCTTTTCCTCTCTCATCCATCACACCAGACTGGAGACCCAACCTTTTTACAGGAGAAAGCGCATCTCCCACCCACTCCCGCACCCACACACCCACACACCCACCCTCAATCTGAAACTCACAGTGGGCAGAAAACAAGCATTTCCTGCAACAAGGGTGGCCCTGACCCTGTTGGGCACGCCCTCCACCCACACGTCCCCAGGACACATGCACGCTCCAAGCCTCAGATCGGTGACCACCAGGCCACCGACATTCGCCTCAGGCTGTTCCCTAACCTGGCTGCTGTTCCTGGGTCTGTTGGGGAGACCCGGGGTGGGGCAGGAACGCCTCTGTCTGGGGCTAGCCTTAGGGGGCCTTTCTCTGCATACAGGCCATACCCTTGGGGACAGAAGACCATGGTCAGGCCCCACTGTGCATGGACCAAGTGCCTAAGGCAGGGACCGACTCCATCACACACCTGAGAATGTGAACTTCCCTGGGAGCCGTGGACCCGGGAGCCATGGACCCCACCCAGGAGCATTCACTGACCACAAAGGGACCCTGCAGTCACACCACTGCAGTGTTTCAGCAGGGGACCAGGATGGCCCGAGTCTGGGGCCACACCCTTGGTGTCTGAGCCCCAGGTGCTGGCAAGTAAATGGATCTAAGCATCACGTCCTTCACGGATAATACGGGATCCCAGCCAGCGTCGTAACAATCTCGGAAAGGAGGCGGAGACCTCGCACCTACGTTACCCGGCATCACATCTCGACGGGGTGGGTGCTCGATAATTACACCCCTCCCACCCACCACAGGGGAGAGAGGGCCACGGCCACGTCCCTCCCACGCAGGGTTCTCCAGTGGAGCACAGTTCAGCAGAGAGAGAGACCCACCCTGGCCAGGAGCCAGGGACAGTTCAGGCAGGCTCACTTGCTCCAGACACAGGGATGACAGAGAGAAAATTAAGACCCTCTGTTTGGTTCTGTGCCTCCCTGGCCGGCAAATCAACTGTGATTAGAACCAGCAGTCCTGAGGGGCAGGAGGAGGGGAACGGACCGACAGAGCAGAAAGCAGCCCACCCAGAGGAGTCGGGGCTGGGGGCTCGACCCTGGTGGCTAGGGCAAGGACACACTGAGAACAGAACAAAGGGACTGGGTGGGTGATCTCTCTAGTCCTCACCGGGAGGGAAGGACAGAGCTGAGTCAGCACCTTCCACAGAATGGCTCCCACGTGACCCTGGATCTGTGGCTCAGGAATAAAATCCAAACAAGAACCAAGAACCCACAGCTCCAGCTGGGGCCCCTCCTGCCTGCTCTCCTCCGGTGTCCTCCCCGCCGCGGCCTCCAGGCTGTTTCCCATCCGGAGAGCTCCCCCGCAGACACGAGGCCTGCCTCTCTGCCTCTGGTCTGCGACTTTCAGGTGGGCTCATGTGCCTCGGGACTGAGAACTGGGGCAGGCCGAGAGCTCGGGAGGAAGCCGGGAGGCCACAGGCAGGGCCAGCCTGGCCACCTCAGCAGCCAGGGCCGCCCAAGGTGTGGCTCTCTGTTTCTAAGGTCAGGCCGTACTCTCCCTTCTGCTTTTCAAGAAAGAAACCTGTCTTGGCAGAAACAGGGCCGAGGCCCTAATGACTGGGGAGGAGACTTCCCCAACCCTGCTGGCCCACGCAAGCCACGCTTCAGATGGTCGGCAGCCTGGTCCCCACGGCAGACCGTGGCAAGGCCCCCCCACCTCCAAGCGCTCGGGGACCTCAGACCGCCTTTCCCTGGGGCCTTGCGAGGCGGGTCAAGCCTCTCCCTCATTGTCGTGATCTGTCAAAATAACAGCGCGCGAGCTTCTCCGGTGCAGGCAGCCGGATACACGGGCCTGTCTCTGCCAAACCACAGCCACCGCCACCCCGCCATCATCTCACAGGATCAAAGCCAAGGGCTCTGATTTCCATCTCCACTCATGTGTAGACATTTTAAAAAATGCACGTATTTTCACCTGCCACTTTTGTTAAAATTACAAGGTAACCGGGTGCCGCTATCCATATTAATGCTTGATGACAAAACGGCTCAAGACAAGCAGCACGATGCACCTGAACACAGGGAGACTGCCTCTGGCTCAGGAGAAGCGGCAGCAAACCAGAGCGTGTGGCCACAACAAACCACACGGAGGATGGAGGGTAGAAGCAGATCTAAAGGTAGCACGTCACTGTGCACTGGAAGTGACAAAGCCAGCCTCTCTGACGGGAGAAAGCGGAAATGTCTGATTTGGAGTTATTTAAAAAAAAAAAAGCCACAGTAAAAAATACCAAGTCTAGACTAATAGATACATAATGCTACTAAGTGAGGACACACTCAGAAGGACCAAAAAGACAGCAATGATGGGTAAAGGTTCCAGCACCTCCCAGGTTTGCCTTTGCAAGGCTGGGACCTCAGGACGTTTTGTGTATTTCACCGACCTTCCTGCCCCTCTGCCCTCATTAAAAAAGACCTGTCCAGCCCGGCCGGTGTGGCTCAGTGGATGGGGCGTCATCCCATGGACTGAGAGGTCCCGGTTCGATTCCTGGTCAGGGCACATGCCCGGTTGCAGGCTCGATCCCCTGTGGGGGGTGTGCAGGAGGCAGCCGATCGATATTTCTCTCTCTAATCGATGTTTCTATCTCTCTCTCCCTTACCCTCTCTCTCTTAAAAAAATATATAATAAAATTTAAAAAATTAATAAATACATTAACTAATTTAAAAAAAAAGAAAGAGAAAAGGACCTGTCCAGCCCTGGCCAGTTTGGCTCATCAGTTCGAGCATCTGCCCTCGGACCAGAGAGTCTCAGGTTCGATTCCCGGTCAAGGGCACGTACCTCTGTTGTGGGTTCAATCCCTAGCCCTGCCTCGGTTGGGGTCGTGTGGGAAGCAACCAATAGATGGGTCTCTCTCACATCAATATTTCTTTCTCTCTCTCTCTCCCCCCATCCCCCCTTCCACTCTCTCTAAAAGCAATGGAAAAATATCCTTGGGTGAGGAATGAAGGAAAAAAAAAAAGACCTGTCCAGACCAGAGACCTCAGCAGGTGTGCTGCCAGGCTGAAGTCCACACAGTCCTTCCTAGGGGCCGCAATCCGAGGTGCCGCTCTTGTGCGGCTACATATCGACTGCAGGTGCGGCTTTGTGGGGGCCGCCCGTAAAGTGGGGTCCACTTTACTGGACACAGTGACGAGCCATGGAGAAGAGAGAGGACCGAGAGTTCACGTGTACTTTCGTTAGCCTGCTGGCTGGGCGCTCGGCGCTCAAGGGCTCGGTCAGGAAGCGCTACCACCCGTCCCACGCCAGATGCGTTTCTGCGAGGACAGTGCTCCTGAGATCGGGGCCACCGTGACACAACGCCCACAGTGGTCCAGAGAGCGGGCCGAGTCCAATGACAATGCTGTTCTTCAACCACTGCTGGTATTTCAGAGGTCCGTTTCAGCCTTACACTATGGATGTCCACGTTCGTATCGTGAGAGGACAGAGTTTCCAACCTACGGGGTTTGTAAACTGTACCGAGCAGTGCTCCCAAGTCTTGGCCTTCCAGACGGGACGCCCCCGACCAGCAGGGGAGCCTGGGCACTGGGCACAGCCAGAGCTTGGACACGGAACTGTATGTCCATGGGCTCATGGGAGTCCAATGGATTTATTTCCATCACCCCTGAAAATATCTTCAACCCCAGCACCCAAAACTGGAACTAACACCCACCAAACTCAGGCCCACGAAGACTGTACAACAATGTCTCCGAGAGTCCCGGGCCAATCCCAGCACACAGGGTCTGAAAAAGGCCACCGGGTGAGGCCAGGGAAGAAAGGAGCGTTGGCCTTGAAAGGCAAGACTGAGTGTCTAGGGTCGAGAGGGGCCAGCATGACGTACTAATACAAACCCCAGGTTTCCCCCGCAAAAGGCTCAATTGTATTTGTATTCTCGCCAGCTCCAATGCTAAGGTTCTTGGATTGGCTAAGATCACGGCACGCTCTGCTGTGGCCTCCGGCAGGGCAAGCCCTCCCAGGTCACTCCTAGGACAGATGTCCAGGCTTCTACATTGAATCCTAACGGCGGGGACCTCTGAGACTATCCCAGTCCAACTACTCAACTCACAAAGAAGCCTCCAAATGGCTCAAAGAGGTGACTGCTAGTCCCCAGCTGACACTCCTCTGTGGGAAAACAGAGGGAGACACAGGGACAGTGAGACCCTGTCCCAGGGCCCCGTCCTGCTCACAGCTCCGAGGGATGCCTCCCCTTACAGCAGAGACTCCGTCCTTTGTAACGCGTCAGAGAACAAGCGTCGGGGGTTGACAGAAAGACACAGAAAATTCGCTCACACTCTCTTTTTTTCTTGCTTTAAAAAGATGTTGTTAGCTCAAGGAAGAAACCGTTTTTAAAGCGGGTAAAAATCAATCACTCTGAGAAGCTGCCACTTGGATACGTGGAGTAAGATCCAGGTTTCGTGAAAAACGGCTACATGCACGCTGAAACGAAACCCGGGACCTGAGCCTCCGGTGGGGGACTGGACTCCGTCCCTTGGCATTTCCTCAACCGCACTCTGAGTGTGGGCAGAACCGCACGCTGCCCAGCGCACACACCCACACTCCCCATCGACTCCGCCAGAGAACCATCTTTACCTGCTCAAGACGGCTAGAGGCTGTCACTGCACACGTAAGCTCACTGAGGACACGCCATCGTCAGCAAGATGCTTGCTTCCTAACGGAGGCCCATCCACCACTGTGCTCGAGAGACTTGGGGAGGACAAGACTGCTCCCCTAACTCATCTTTATTCTTTGTAATTAATGTGTCGGGAAGTCCTAACACGATTTCCATTCTGACTCGAGCTCCGCGCTGCACAATTTCCATTGACTTATCTTTATAGCAGCAGCAGCAACCATCGCTTTGCACTGAACTATATTGCTTCAGAGTTAATTACATGTATTTTGCTTCTGATAAATGAAAATACCAGATGCAATTAATTGAAAGGCAATCAATAGGGTCCTGCTATTAGACATCCCAATGAAACATCCAGCGGCTGCCGGCCATCCGCAGTCATTCACTAATTGAAAACACGTTCCAAAGGGGGTTTTAGAAAACCTGAACTTTTTACCTGGAGGCATTTTACAGTAACTCACCAATATAAATCTGTCCGGAGACTCTAGAGCTCACACGATGGGCTGTCCGTCTTTTTAAGGGAATCCGGCTTCATTGGTTCAAGACCATTTATGGCGATGAAACCCTGAAAGCAAAATGAATTGGGTCAGTGATGCTAAGCAGTGATTTTTGTTGTTGTTGTTATTTACATCTAGCCATCCTTTAATTGCATTTTTTTCCGATGCCTTCGACTCTAAGCTACTAGAGGTTATTAAATGGTTTCATTAAAAATACTATTTGTCTTGCTTTAGTCACAGCACAGATGAAATTAAACAGCAGAGCAGCAGAACAAATGGACCTTCCCATCTCTTCTGACACGGAACCCAAGTGTGCAAAACAGAAGGTGGCGTTCCGTAAAAATGGCACTGAGCTTTCTTTACAGCTCCAAGTAGCCAGCGAGGACTCCAAACAATCAATACCGCCAAGCAGAAAGTATCACAAAGTATCACCAACTGTGGGAGGAGTGTGGGTTCTACAGTGCAACTGGCGAGCCCCCAGTTTCTAGGTTCCATTAGCGTAAATGCTGACAACTGTTAATCCACTGTAACTCTGATTAACGGTTGCAGTTGTCCATTAATAGGAGGCATTTTAACTTACTACGAAAATTGATTACTCAGTTAAGAATTCAATCCTAATGTTCAATAAAATTGCACTTTCTTGGCAAATGCAATATGAAAAGAGGTGATGCATTAAACGGAACTCTCATTTATTTTCTGATACGTGGAACGAAGAGCAGATACACGGGGCCTTTCACACCATCGGAACCACTTCCTGTCCCCACAGAGCAGCAAGGGGGCAGGAGGGGAAGGGACTCGTCCGGGGCACACAGAAAGGCAGACACCTGGGCAGCAGCATGGCCAGGTGGCTTTTCTGCGGCTTTCCCATACAACACAGGAGTTGCCACGCAACTGGCGAGTCCGTGTCGTGAGGTAGGCTTTCCCGGTCCCGAGAGAGGAGCGGGGCAGCTTGTGGAGATGAATGGCTGCAGCCAACTCTGGCCACTGCCAAGCCCACCTCATAAACAATCAGGAGGTCCGAGGGTTGATTAATGTTTTCAAAAGGTATGAAATCACTGTAACCAGCTTCTCGGCCTCACTCTACTTTCAAACCATTCAAGTCTTAGGAAACTAGAGTTTCTAAATACAGTTTCTTCTCTTTCAAAGCAACCTCGGGATCCAATCCTGTGACATCCTGCCGGGTTATGTGACATCCTGCCGGGTTACGTAGCAAATCAGAGAGGAACTGCTTCCACTTAATGTACGGAAGCAGAACCCACGGGGCTCGGACACAAACCTGTTCATCCTTCACAGCCAGAGGTGAGCCAGGGGCAGGAATGGCTCTGAAGACCTACTCAGGAAAAGGGTGGCCTCTGTAATCACGACTATCATGCCCCCAAGTTCAAGAAGGAATCTGCTCCCCTATACCACTTTACACCCCTAATTTTCCAGTTCAAGGAAAGGGGGGCAGAGACATCCCAGCCTCTTAGTGCCAGGAAGGGAGGACAGGAATAGGCTCTCAGCAGTCCCAAGCATCTAATACACAATACAGTTTTACGTTAACTAAGCATCTACTATGGCCAATGAACCATCCTTCTGAGGTGGTGAGAGCTTGCCCAGAAAACTCCTATGCAGCCTTCAAAACCCATTAAGTATCTTCTGTAACACCTTCCCTGTTGAATGCCAGGCTGCTGTCTACCCAGCCCATCTCTAGGTCTCTAAAGGTTAAATGCCCCGATCACATTTTACTCATCTCTGGATTTCTCCATGAACATAGTAGCAGACCAAATATTTAAGTAACTGCATGATGTAATTTATATTCCCTGATTAGTGTGGCTGGTCTCAGCATGCTGCAGGCTTCCTTTTCCCTTCTATTTCTCATGCTTTCCACAGCAGACACTCACATGTTTAAGAATATGTATATATATGAATATACATATGTCAGCAATGGGTTTTCAAATATATAAGGATATGTTGTACTTATATAACATGTCCTGATATGCTTGGAATATTTACTTCATACACACATGAAGTAAAACGTAATACTGCCTGTAATGTTACTTCTTATTTTTTAACGAAGATCTGAAGACAAATGAATCTGTTAACATTGACCTGATCTTCGCGGTGGGCAAAGTCTCACTCTGAGATGCTTCCCAGTAACATTCAGGAACCCGGGAACAGATAACTGCCTGTGTAGAAGGCTTCATGGAGGAGGTGACAATTGATGGAATTTCAAGACGGAAACCTGAGAGCCTACGGAGAGACTGCCCAGGTCTAAGGCCACACCACCCCGAGCGTGCCCAATCTCTTCAGGTAGACACCAGGCCAACACCGGCAGCTTGCTGGGTGGATGGAGAACACTGAAGGGCTTAGTCCTTATAAAGCCAGGAGGGCACACACAGGCAGAGGGCTCAGAGACACCCGCTCTGCAGATGCCGAGGACAGTGCAATGTGGAGCGGTCCCCCACGGATCGCCGGGGGACGTTTTCTTGGCAGGATTTATCTAAGAACTCCAGGGGTACACAGCAAGGCGCAGGAATAACTCAGCTGATTAAAATCGCCACTGCTCCTCAGCCAGGAGCCGAGCGGGCTGTCCCAAGGAGTGGCCCGGCCCCACCGACACGTGCCGCTCAGCTCCAAGTGGGCTCGGCTGCTCCTGGCTGAGGAGAAGAAGGGCCCCTATTTTGGGCTTGTCTATCAACCTGGGTGTATCTAGTAAACATCACCTGGCAAATGTGTGCTGCCCGTAGTTGACGACAATGAGGGGTGCACACCCCAACTCCCAAAACCCCTTCCAGGAGAGGAACAGTGGTACCCAGAGCCTGGAGGAGCCTGAGCCGGGCTCAGGTCTGCATATAGGAAGTAACTCAGGACATGCTGACTGAAGGGTCCCCTCCACCTGGACTGTCAGTTTCTTCTTGTACTAAGTCGGGCATATGAAAATCACATTTTTTTTTTCCTCACCCGAGAACATCCTTCCATTTTTTGTTCAGATAGAGTGGGAGGGAGAGAGAGGAAGAGAGAGAGAGAGAGAGAGAGAGAGAGAGAGAGAGAGAGAGAGAGAAACATCGACGTGAAAGGGACACATCGAGTGGCTGCCTCCTGCACGACCAACCAGGGCCGGGGACAAACCGCAACCGAGGCACACGCCCCTAGCGGGAACAGAACCAGGGTCTCTCTGGACCGAAGGCCTACGCTCTAACCGCTGAGCCAAACCGGCCAGGGCGAAAATCACATTTTAGGTACATAAGTTAATTAGTCTACTTTTCTGAAATCGAGTAAGATGAGCCCCCTGGAAGATCCGTGAAGAGCCTAAGAGGGTCCCGCCCACACGTGAACTTCAGCCGTGTCCCGGGAACTGCTCCTGTGCCCTGGATGAGGCCCCCCACCACCCGATCGGTGAAGGGGGTCGGCGTGGGTCCCTGGCTGTGGGCACGGTCTCTGTGCATGCCTGAGTATTTCCAATGCTGTTCCCTGCGCCTGAGCCTTTGAGGGCCAGCTCCTCCTACCACCCAGGGCCTGCCTGAGCCCCGCCTGCGTCCCCTGCGCTCGCTGACTCACCTGTGGGCAATGCGGGACAGAAAATGCCACCTACCACCCTGGCCGTTTGGCTCAGTGGTTAGAGCATCGGCCCGCCAACCGAAGGCCGTGGGTTCGATTCTTGGTCGAGAGCACGTACCTCGGTTGCAGGTTCGATCCCCAGCCCTGGTCGGGGTCATGCTGGAGACAACTAATCGATGTGTCTCTCTCACATCGATATCTCTCTCTCTCTCTCCTCCCTCCCTTCCACTCTATCTGAAAATTAACGGAAAAATAACCTTGGGTGAGGATTAACAAAAATAAACACATAAATAAACAAATAAATAAATAAATAAATAAATAAATAAATAAATAAATAAGATGCCACCCACTGTCTTGTCATGGGCAGAGGGACGGCCTCACCCACTGCATCCCAGTGGCGCGCCCCCTGCCCCTCACCTCCAGGTTTGGTGAGGGCATTCATTGGGAGAAAAGGGCCTCAAGGGGCACATGTGGGCAGAGCAGGCGGCCTGGGCTCCGGGGAGAGCACCAGCCTCATCAGGAACCTGCTGGCGGCTTCCACGGTCTGAGAGAGTAATCCGCAGAATCATCCCTTAGGCGATCACAAATCCACCACAATGAAGGGCTCCCGGGAAGGACTGAGAAACGGCAGAGTCAGCAGGAACCGCACAGAAGAAGGGACCAGGCTCCGTGGGTCACGATGACCAGCTCCCTGGGACGCTGCGCTCTCCCAGACGGAGGAGACAGCATCCCAGGTGACAGGGCCCTTCCAAAGAGATAAGCCCCAGGCCTGCAAACAGCAGGGACTCGGTAAAGGCTAGTCATCCTCAGACTTGACACAACTCCAGGATGAGGTCATCCTTCTAAGAACCAGACCCATCTCTGCCCAAATCCTGGGATGAGTGGTGCGTATTTGGCATAAATACCCAATACTCCTGACCAGGTCACTGAGCAGAGCGACATGCTCCCTCCGCTCAGGAAGGGTGGCCTTGTCCTTGCCTCAGTTGAGTCCTGTGTAAGCCTGGACTGTGGAAGAACCATCCAGAACCCAGCCTTCTCTCTTACCAATGCCCTTGGCACAGACACCACTGCAGCCCTCCCGAGGCACCCGTTATGACATCTGCAGTGAAGCCATGCTAACATGAGGCACACATGGGTGCCTCCAGGAAATGTCCTGCCTCGGGGCGTCCTGCTGCCCTTGCCTCAGGCCAGGGCCACCCAGCCCTCAGGGGGGACCTGCCTATGGGGCTGCTGGAGGGACCCACAAAAACAAAAACTCAGCCACAGCTCCAGAGAAGGTTCACCCCACCCTGCTGAGCCTCCCCGGAGCCCCGAGATGACCTGGAGACTCCCACGTCCATCCCCACGCAGGCCCCACGTCCATCTGTTCCCTCCTCCTGCCACAGACACACGGCCCTGGGTGATGGCACCAGACAGGGATGTGAGGGCACGGGAAGTGGGCGCCAGGGGCTTTCCCACGCATGGCAGCAGGTCCTCACAACTGCCTCAAGTTCAAGGATGGCGGGGGAAACCACAAGTTCCAGAAACCGAATGCCCTTCCCTGAAAACTGGCCTGCCTGCGTCAGCAAGAAGTCCGGCCAGACGGACGGACATCCGCACAGACAGAGCGTGGCGGGCACGTGCTCAAGGCCACGGCAGCATAGGAGGGTATCTCCCGGGGCACTGAGCGCGGCCCGAGCCCCTGATGCAAAATGAGAAGAGAAGGGCTCCCAGCTCCCTGTGTCCCCCACTCCCCACCCTGCCCAGCGCCTGGGCCAGCCTGGAACCCTCAGCAGCGCTCTCCCAGGGAGGGTAACCTTCCACTTTCTGAGCTCCACTCCCACCGCTCGGCTGCCCGCTTCAAGGTCACTGTGAGGCTGTGCGACGCCAGCCACCCCCAACAGAAGTGGGATGGCATCAGGGCTGCCACCAGAAGGCAGGGCAGGGAGAGGAGCTCTGCATGCTTGGGGACTGCTGGGGCGTCTCTGAGCAACACGAAGTGTGGGGGGTGGGGGCTGGCAGCTGCTGGGTGGGCCGCTCCCCACCTCTGTCCCAGCGCCGAGCACACTGGGCTGCTCATGGATCTTAACCTCTTAGCAGGACCTCAGGACCTGCGACAGCACAGGCCCGATCCCCAGGGGCGGTGCCCCGACTCACTCCCGCATCACGTATGCACCCGCCCAGCCTGCGATTATTAACTCGCCCCCAGAAAGGCCTAGCCCACCAGGCATGAAGCAGAGTAGAAATCTGGTCTGGCTGTCACATGGGAACACCAAGGAGACCATGTCTGCTGAGTGAGCGGCCCCCTGCATGCTGGACAGAACGAACTCGGTGAGATCCAAGGTCCTTCCACCTTGCTGCGGCCAGGCTGTGCCTTCCTGGGATTCAACTCCACGTACTGCTGCCTAACAATAAATACACCGCGTTCATTCGCTTTGAAACAATTATCCTTTATTCAGGGGGGGGGAAACAACCACCCTGAAAGCTAATGCTTTCCATGGCCATACAGCCCACGTTGGCATGGAGACACTGAGGGTCAGATCAACATGTCATTACACGCCCCCCCCCCTTCCACCCCACGTCCGAGAGTTTCGACTTCAGTAAGAAAAATGCCCCCCAGGAAGAGACTGTGCATACATGGTCTTGGGACAGAGAATGTTTATGGAAATTTTGTAATATTAATTATGTTCAGCTGGCTTTAAGTTTTAAAAATGTGAAAAGACCCAACAGCCAAGATTTTAGAACCCTTGTCTTAAAATATAGGGACAGCGAGTGGAAAACTGTAAGGGAAGTCTTGGAACTCTGCCACTTTTTTTTTTTTTAAAGAAAAACAAAATAGGCTATTTTCTGTGTTGTCCCAGATGAAGTCCATTAATTTGTCCTCTGCTCCATCTCAGCCTTTCCTTCTGCGCCCCACAGAGCCGGGAGGTGAGCAGGGGCGGCCGAGCCTGGCAGCATCGGGCCGCGGGAGAACCGCTCTAAGTGGCTCCAGCGATGGAGAAATAAACAAGACACGAGGATGCCAGATTTGGGGGGGGGGGGGGTGGCTTGGAAACGACTAGAAAAATAAACACAGAAGAAAATCAATAAATGGGTTCTGCTGATCAGGCCTGACCCAGGCCAAGTTTTGAAAGAAAGCAGAAAAGAGGTTCCATGAGCAGCAACCCACACACACAACAACGTCATTTTGTGAATTCAAGCTGTGTTCCCACACCCCGAATTGCCCAGCTGGCCGGGGAAGTGAAGGCAGCTGGTCTGAGCAGCCTGACCCTCGGCTCACAGAAGCCTGGCTGTGTCCCCACGTGTCTGTAGGAAAGCCAGGGAGCCATGAAGCTGCCTTGTTAACCCTGAAGAGGCCAGAGGAGTGAGAAGAGTCCTGGCCAGGGGGCCAGGGCCCCCCTTAAAATCAGCCTGGCTCAAAGGGAAGCCTGGCGGCTGGACAGGCCCTGCGACAGAAACACAGGTGTAAGCTCAGTCACGAGTCAGACGCTGCAGGTGTCGCTGCATCAATGGTCTCCGTTTCCGAACAGCAGCCAAACACCTCTGTGAAGCGGTCCCCAGTTTGCCAGGAGTGGAAGGAGAGAGGGGTGCCGAGGACACAGCCCCACTAACCAACAGGGCCTCTGGAAAGAGTGCCCTGGCCTGGGAGCTCCCCTGCTCATGAGGAGGGTGTGGAAGAGGTGCCTTCTGCCAGGTAACACATCGACTCCCCGTTTGACAAGGGGCACGGGGTTAGGCGGAAAGCAGAGGGACTCCTGACACTCAGCACAGTGACACAAAAGCTCTGTGCTGACGATCTTGAAAATAAACCCCACTGATGACAGGAGTGTCGAAGACTCGGCGAAGGGGCACCTTTCCGGAAGATTCCATCCCGACCCCATTTTACTCCTAGGTCAATATTTACAGAAAAAGAAACCATCTAAGATGCCAAAGAAAAAGGAAATGGTTGAATAACTACCTCTCCTGATACACTACAGA
Source organism: Tadarida brasiliensis (assembly GCA_030848825.1). NCBI lineage: Eukaryota > Metazoa > Chordata > Mammalia > Chiroptera > Molossidae > Tadarida > Tadarida brasiliensis. Next base: position 3,166,202 of record CM061271.1, read on the forward strand.
GATGTATAGCTACCCTGTTACACCGCAGTATCTATTGTGATACTGTATCTCAACAGATTATGTTTTTAAGAAGCTCAAAATCATTTATCAACGTAGGAAGAATACTTATAGGTTAAATGGAAAAACTAATACAAAATAATCTGAATTTGCCCTGGCCGATTTGGCTCAGTGGTTAGAGCATCAGACCGCGGACCAAAGAGTCTCAGGTTTGATTCTGCTCAAGGGCACGTACCTTGGTTGCAGTTCAGCCCCCCGCCCTGGTTGGGGTCATGAGGGAGGCAACCAATTGATGTTTCTCTCTCTCTCTCTCTCTCTCTCTCTCTCTCTCTCTCTCCCTCCCTCCCTCCCACTCTATTTGAAGATAAATGGAAAAATATCCTCGGGTGAGGATTTAAAAAAAAATTCCAAACCTTATATAAATTTAAAAATATTCTTTAAGCAGTGAATTTCAATTTTTTTTTGTATATACATATATGCCTGAAACACACTACATCCAAAGTGTTACAAGTCTTCTCTCTATACTAAGATTAAAGGTGATTTTTCAAACTATGTCTTTCAGATCAGAAAAACCATTTGTTATTTTCATTTCCTTCATGCTTTCCTGTAGTTCTCCATTTCCTGCGGAGAGACAGATTCGCTATGACCTGGAAGGTGCCCAGGGAAGACGCTGCTCCGAAGTCAGTAGAGCAGAGCTCGGGACGGTGGCGGGCGGCCCTGCTGGGGTCCCGGGCACAGCCAGAGGCAGAGCGGCTCCGTCCGGATGCAAGTCCCCAAGTCCTGGCTGCACCACCCAGGTGGGCTGAAGAAGGAAGGTATCCCCTCCCTCCTCAGGCGAGTCCAACCTACAGAAGGGTGTCCCTCCTGGGGATTCCAACGTGTAGCCTGAATTCCAGTGCCAATCAGCGTGGGACAATGGGATGGGGTCGCGGGTGCGGGGAGGCGGGGGGATGGAGAGGATGACATTTGGCAACACAGGCTGAGGCGGGGCAGGCTTCTGAGGAGCCTCCAGCCCAGTTCTTGGCCGTTCAGGGGCCTGGGCACAGCCCTGGGACCCCGCTCTGCCGGCCGGTCCGCACCCCAGCCCCCCGTGCCCCGACGAGGCGCTGCTCCGTAACAGTTCAGGCGGTCAGCGACGGTCGCGGGGACAGAGTCCGATTTTCCCCTCGGAGAATTGAGACCAACAGTGAAGACGACGAGAACGAGGCTGTGAGTGGCCCAGAAAAATTCCCTCGCCCTCGGTTTCGCTTCCTCGACCATGACCCCGGAGGTGCCCTGCGTACCTCCTCGAGCACGTCCGATGAGCCGCCGTGGGAACTGCGTGCCAGGCTGCCGGGCACACCAGACACTCCCACAGCTCATCACTTCGACACGACTGGGTGAATTCAAGAACCCGGAATCCTGGGGGAAAGCCCTGAGGGAAACGAGGTTTTAGTTCAAACTAAAACTCAAAGCTCAAGGTTTAACATAAAGTGCGTCGCAGCCATCAAATGGGGCCGAAGCTGTCCCTGCAACACACGGACGAATTCACTTTAAAATCCCTTCCCAGGGCCGGGTCCGTTACGAGGACAGAGCAGAGGAACGGCAAATGCATCCGCGCCCGAGTTCACACGGGAGGGAGTCGAGGACCCGACAGGCACGTCCTCTAGGGGCAGGCACTCCAGGGGTGCATCTCACAACCAGATGAGACCCCAGGCCCAGGCCCTCCACCCATCCAAGGGGCAAAGGTCACATCTGTTTCGACCTGGTCCTTTCTACTCCCCACCCCAGCACACAGTCAGAAACACTCCACGGTGGCGTGAATCCCCCGACAGCCCCTTCTCGTCTGACCAGAGTAAGACCACCCAGTTACGATGGCCCTGGGCACTGACGCTACCCACCCCCCTCACCCAGAAGAGTCCAGGGCACGGAGAGAAAAGCCAAATGCCAGCCCAGCCGTGGCCCACCCAGCTGTGCCAACTCTGCCAAGCACCAGGTGGTGATTTCAGCCCAGGATCTGGAGGAAGAGCCCAGGGTCCCTAAGGAGCAGGTAAGTACTGTCCATCGATGGCAGGCATCACGTCAATGAGCCCGGGAATCCTGAACTAACTCCCCCCCGTGCCCAAGCACTCAGGGCATTTCATTAATTTTCAAAGTACAGACGAGCGTTCGGCAGGAATGTTCAGAGGGATCACAGTTCGTAAAGGCCGCCCTCACCCATGCGACGAAGGTGACAACCCACATATATGTCTGTTCAGCACAATGCAAAGGTGCTTCCTGGGGGAAGAACTGCTCCAGGTTTCAACCTGAAACTCGATTCTCGGGACTGGTCATCTCACAGGAAGGCAGGCCGAACCCCCAGGGCTTCCTCCAGAAGCTACGCTGATGCGGCCTGGACTTCCGAGGGACCCAGACCTGCCCCCGTGTTCCTGTTAGAGCCTGACCACCGAACAGAACGGCGACGCTACTTCCTCACATCTCCGTCCGCAGGCACCGTGGGAAAACCACACACTCCGACGAACAGAGCTCGCGAGGTGGAGGCTTCCTGCTCCTTTTCCCAACCAGCTGAGCTAACGTGGCACCCACTGCTCCAAAACCACCCCACGGACACTTGCTGAGAAATGGGGGGAGCTAAGTGGAGGCCAGAGATGCCCGATTCCTCCGGACATCAAGCAAGAAGGGTCGCTGTGCAGCTCCAGGACGGGTGTTCTCTCACCCAGAGTTCTGGGCTAAAATGGGGTCCAAACCTTAGGGTGGACGATTCCTCATCTGTAGAAAGGGACAAAGCAGCGACACCTGCAGACGTGACTGAGCCTCACAGGGAACCGTCCTGAGTGAAAAAGACTCCATCCATCCCAAAGGGCCACACACCATCCCATTCCATTTATGTAACAGTCGTAACAAAGACAGGAAACAGATCAGTGGTGGTCAGGGTGAGGGACTGGGCCGCCAGCTCTGGAACTTTCTCTGAGCAAGCTGGGTCCTGGAAGCTGGCCAGCTCTGTGTACACCCATGTGTGTTGGCCACCTGAAGTGGGTGTGGCTACAGACGGACAACAGTGGGTCCTTGGGGTGATGGGACTGTCCTGTATCTTGACTGTGGTGGCGCCTGCGGGACCCACACACCATACAGCGGCACAGAAGTACACACACACCCAAAGGAATCCACGCAACGTGGGAAAGCAGAGCATCAACGTCAACGTCCTGGTCATGTTACTGTCACTGGGGAGACTAGCTAAAGGGCATCACTTCCCTTACAACTACCCGCGATTCTATGCCTGCTTCAAAAAAATTTTAATTACAAAAACGACAGGGAGGTTTGCCCCTTTTGGGGTCTATTTGGCTAGTACTGACCAATAAATAGGGCAATTGCTTCCTTGAGGGGACTGGTGTTCAGAACCCTGCTGCCACCGAGATCCGCCTCCTCTGGCGTCCAGGGGCCGGGCGCCCATCCCTCCTCTCCAGAGGCAGAGCCCACAGCGCCTGAACCCTGACCTTCACTGCACTTGGCACAGAAGCCTGCTCCGTAAGTCTTTCCTGGGAACGGGCACCACGGACGCTGCCAGACGCCGAAGGCTCCCCAGGGTCACATCGGATCGAGGGCGCCTTCTCTCCCACCAGCCCCGGAGAAGAGAGAAAACCAGGCCCCGGGGCTGGTCTGTGCTGGCGAGTGGGCACACTGGCAGTGAACTCCAGGGCTCCCTGACCCAGCCGGGCTAAATCGAAACTACAGGCAGCAGGCTGGAACAGGCCGAGGCTGTCCGGGCTGACGCACACAGCTCTGTGCTGGGCTGGCCGCCGTCCAACACCCAGCTCCCTCAGAGAAGGTTCTGGAGCGTCCTCGCAGACCACCAGGGTCAGGCAGGCCTGCTGCCGGGGCTGAGCACAGCTACGTCCTGCATGCGCAGCTGCCTGGGGACCCAGCCGGTGCCCTCAAACCCTCATCAGCGTTTGTGATAAAACTTAATCACACTGTATCAACCTAAAATCCTTCTGTGGCTCTGTGTCTGTCCTCCGAGATCCCCTGTGGCCTCCCTTTTAAGGAGAGATGTTGGCACAGCCCCCCAGCTCTCTCCATAGCTCCCTGCTGAGTCAAAGAAGCCAAAAGAAGAAAATTACAGAAGCGTCTTTGCTATTTCTGCCTTTATTGTCTTCAGGGTCACACTCCTCAATTCATTCGACAGGAGTCCTCCTTGATGGTTCCCGGTGACAATCACGAAAGTGCCTCCCCTCTCCCCAAAAGGTGCCATTAGGTACAAGTGTGCAGATGAAAACATATTTCAACAATTATACTTTTTTACACCCCCCTCCCCCGATTCCATAAACCCTTCAATAGCCGTTGACTCAAAAAAAAAAAAAAACGGAACCGCGTCCCGATCACCAACAGTGCCCAGCTTCAAGGCTGGGAGAGAAAGAACAGTGACTTCCACAGGAATAAAAATTACATTCTACATGAATTAAATATGTAATTTGATTAAACATGTTTATGTCTTTGCAATGACATTTAAAATAGAAGCAATCATTTTCTTTCTTAAAAGAAAAACTCTTTCAAACATAATTCGAAGCTGTCAAACCTATCTCGCGCTGCGGATCTTTTAAATGTCACCTACCTTCAAAAGGGGGTGGCAGCTTCCTCTTCAATATGCAATTCCAAACAGTGCGTCTGAATCAAGCACGCATTAAAATACGCGGCTGGCATTTATCCTGATGAAGTGCAGCCCTCTCCCCTCCCCGAGACGGCTCTGCTCCGGAGCGCGGCGCCCGGCCCATCTCTCCGGTACACCCCAGAGCGGTGCGTGCCACTGCGGCTGGCTGGCTGCACACCACAGGGCCCGACACCAAGTCACACCCCTCATGCCTTAAGGGGGCAAAGGTAGCCCCTTAGGATTCCTACAGCGCCCCTCCCAGATACCTTGCTGAACTCTGCGTAACCCGACTTGGGCGTAGCATCTCGGCCCAGTTGTAAGACAGCGTTTAATCAGATGCAAGGAAAACTCAGAACTCACTCTCCTAAGTCGATGACCTACATATTCAGTTGCTTATTCTCCGACTCGGTAGCAAACACGTGCTATATTTAAACACAGAGCACAGACATCTCTCTCTTCTGAAACACTTAGATACAGATAAGCCTTATATTCCGGCCTTCCTCTTCTTCGGCTTAAGGGATGTAAGTAAGCCCTGTCAACACCCACTGTTTGGGGAACTCTGAAGGGAACAGCATGGTCCACAGCTCCATCATTGTAATAAGAAGGCACCAAGTGTCATTTCCGTAACGAGCCAACAGGAGGGCACCCCACCGGAGCACCAGCAGAGGGAAGCCTGGTGCACCCCTGCCTCCCCGACTCCAGGCAAACAGCAAGCTCTCAGCGAGAAAACAGACCAAGTGACTTGAAGTCCGTTAAGCGTAGGCGACAAGCACGCCGCATATGAAGTGTCCAAAGCAAGCGCGAACGCTTCCTAACTGCTGAACCTTGGTACTTAGGGACTGACACCCACATAACCTTGGAGCCAGCAGAGATGACAGCAAAAGGCACAGAGACCTCTCAGGGTCTGTTCTGGGGTGGGTGTGGGGGAGGCTTTTCACTGCCAACCTCGTTATGTTGCCCAAATTTGATCAAGTGTGGGCAAGTGCCCCCACCCCTGCCACCAATGTTGGAAGAAGAGCAGAACTAAGATCCTCTGAAGAAGCCCCACAGTAGAATTTTTATTTTTATTTATTTTTTATTGATTTTTAAAGAGAGAGGAAGGGAGAGGGAGAGAGATAGAAACATCGATGAGAGAGAACATGGACTGGCCGCCTCCTGCATGCCCCACACTGGGATTTGGCCCACAGCCTGGACATGTGCCTTGACCGGGAATCGAACCGGCGACCTCTTGGTGCATGGGTCGATGATCCACCACTGAGCCACACTGGCCGGACCCCACAGAATTTGTGTCCACACAGAAGATGTGTCCCGTCCCAGCCCAACACAAGAAGTACCTACCTTCCTCCCTGGACGGGAGCTGCCCGTGGGGGACACGGGGACACGGGGACAGGTCAGGGAGAGGCCAGGTCCGTGTCGGCCCAACTCCAGGGAATCTCGTAAACAGACTGCAGTGGGCAGCCTGGGAGAGGGCCAGAGTAGAGGGATAACTTCACAACCAAAGCCTAGGTCTGGGCCGGAGCTCGAGAACCTCGGTGGCACACAGCTCCCTGCCTTGTCCAACCATGTGACCTTGGGCAAGTCACTTCGCCCCTCAGTAACCAACTTCACACAGGTACAAGAGAGCAATGCCACCCAGAGGCACCATACTTTTCCAACTCAAGTTCTGATTCCATTTAAAAACAGGCAGCTGTGAGCCCGGCCGGTGTGGCTCAGTGGTTGAGTGTCGACCCATGGACCAAGAGGTCGCCGGTTTGATTCTGAGTCAGGGCACATGCCCAGGTTGTGGGCCCGATCCCCAGTGGGGGGCATGCAGGAGGCGGCCAAGCAATGTTCTTTCTCATCGATGTTTCTATCTCTCTCTCCCCCTCCCTTCCTCTCTAAAATCAATAAAGAAGAAAAAAAATAAAACATATTTTTTAAAAAAATTACAATAAAAACAGGCAGGTGTGAGACTTAGCAAAGCCCATTCTCAAGTCACCAGGGCTTGAAAGACATCAAGAGTGTGAACTTTCTCTGGTTCTCGGAGTGAGGTCAGTTCCCTTCCTCGGGTGGCAGACTCCCCTCCCGGCGCGTGGATGGGAAGGTCCGTGAACTCCGCTCAGGGCCAGACCCTCGACACACATCAGGAGCCGACCACGACGCCAGAGTGCGGATGGGCAGGTGCGCAGCGGGGCCTGTCCATGAGGAACACCTGCTGTTCCTTGGCCACGCCAGCTCCTCCACGGGGCTCTGCACCCCACCCCTCAGCCTGCGGAAGTGACCGGCCAGGTCTCCCAAAGTCGGCTCTCCGGGGCGCCACGGCTGCTTTGAGCTGGGAAGATTTCATTCTCTCTCTGCCGTGTCCTCATGTAGACACATCTTTCTACGTACGGATCTCCACGCATGTGTCCACCATACCTCCGAGAGCTTGCGTGGGCTCCTGCCGGTCCAAGTCAACAGGCTGTTCTCAGCTGCCATCTCTCTCCCCAGCCGTGCCCCCCACGCCCGCGGACGCCCGCACACCTCCCTACTGCATCCACTCGGAAAACGCCCCAGCTTACAGCCAGGTACTACAGAGAGGCAGATCTGAAGGTAAACGAAACATTTGTCTGCAAGGAGTTCCAAAGAGGAACAGACCAGAACACCATGTGCTGGAGAAGCAAGCCCCCACTCAGATGCTCAAGCCCAGTCCTCTGCCAAGCCCCCCGAGGCCTCCAGGTGCACCGTCCCTCTGCCTTCTCCCACGTCCCTCCAACAGCATGTTCCACCCCGCCCCCACCTCCGCTCACCCACAGCCGCCATTGTCCTCACGGCCTTACCCTTGGGGTCCCTTGCCTCCAGGCAGAACAAACCAGACCCTGCCCTGCTCTTATCCACCCCCAAATCTGGAGGCCAGCAGGTAGTCCCTGGGCAGGAAGTAAACTCCAACACGGTCTCCAAAACCCATCAAAAACCTGGCTGAGACCACATCAGTGATTTCCGGGAAGAGAGAATGAGCCCATCTAATTCAAATGGTCAATATCAACTGCCCGAGTCCCCGAGGTATTTTAAACCCACCCCAAATCAAATGGTACCCCTGACAAGGGCTCCGCACAGAACGCCTTGCCCTGGACTGTCCCTCAACACTGCTCCTGGCTGAGGCCCGCAGACTCAGCACCAGCAGCAGCTGTGGGGACCCAGGCCTGCCATGTGTTCCCAGACCTCAACTGGGATCAGAACTCCGCCCAGGACACGGCCGCCTACTGAATCGTTTCTCTGTGATCAGCAAGGACCCACACTGTCCCTGTGAACTCGGAGAGCTGTTCAACGTAGGCGTCTCCGCACAGCCAACTCTCCTGACACGCGTGGTTGCGGCATCTGCCTGTCTGATCGCCTCTGGCCGTTTCCCAGTCTCATCCCCCTACAGAGCCCTGTTCTGTTGACTTCCCAAAGCACTTTCTAGAAAGAGGTAGGACAGAAAGCAGTACAATGGAATCCACACTGGTAGCCCTATTAACCGCGTCTCCAAAAGCATGGGCCCTAGAGAGACTTGGAGAGGCTGCCAGCATCCCCGGACTACTGGCTGTGGGATGGCCCGGCACGCAGGGTGGCCGAAGGGTAGGCAGCCACCTGGAACACACACTTAGCCAGCACCTTCACAGTGAAACTTAGAAATGCACGCGCCACTCCACAGTTATCGGGGGTCCAAGAACCAGCTGCTGTCAGTCACGAATACAGAAAGGTGGGCAGATGGCAGGGAGAACCAGGGGCACACCAGGAAGCAAAGACATCCCCATCCGGTGCCACTGGGGAGAGAGGCAGCAGGGAGAGGGAGAGGCAGGGCCAGGAAAACCCGATCATCGTTCTGGATGTCCAGGGAGAGCCGAGAAGCAGGCCCGTCTACACAGAGAGGGCATGGCAACGGTTCCCAGACAGGGTGGACTCCACAGCCCACCCCAGCAGGAGGGCACCCCCACCCGCCCGTCCTCCACCTCTCAAGCAGAAAGCCAACCGTCTGTTAAACGGTTTAAAATAATAGCTCCGTTTTCCATACATGATTGGTAGCAGTGTAAAATTTTATAGCTGCTTTATAAAACTAAACACACACCTAATTCTACGACTCAGCAATTCCACGTCTAGGAATTTATCCAAGAGAAATGAAAACATATGTCCATAAAAAGACACGTACAAGAACGGTTCACAGAAGTTGTATTCAGGGGCCGAGGGCTAGAAACAGCCCACGTCCATCCACAGGTGAGTCAACACTGGTGTGATCAGATTCCCACAGTGGAGTACGACGCACCGAGTAAGAAGGATGAGCTAAAACTCGGGGGGGGGGGGGGGCGCATCACAAAAACAATGTGCTGAATTTTAAAAAGTATGCCTAAAGGTACAGATGGTGTAATATACACCTGTGTAATACTGCACACGCACACACAGGCATGTATACGTAGCATGTGTGTGTATGTGTATATTTTATATTATATTACTCTCTGGAACAGGTAAAATCCATCATGTTGCGGTAAAAAAGTGGTTGTCTAATGGGATCAGGATGATAGGAGTGGGTGCTGCCCGGAAAGGGCCACGAGGGGACTTTCTTCTCTGGATTATAGGATGTTCTACATCTTCACAGGGATGTGAGGTGCACAGGTGTGAGCTCTGCCAACACGAGGTGATTTATTTTACCTCATGCCCCCACGCCCAGCCCCTTGAACACCTGCCCCGCGTTGGACCTCAATGGAAAACAAAGCGAAAGGAAGCACCACCAGTCACCTCCCGCTAAGGAGATACTTGCTGAAGGACTCGGGTGGAGCTGAGCGAGGCCTGAGAGCAGCCGAGAAACCCTGCCAGGGAGAGACGGACTGAGGGACGGACAGATGGACACAGCACTCAGTGTCAGACCTGGGGCTGGGTGTGGATGTCCACTGTACAATCACGTCCACTCTGGGCACCTTCTGCGCAGGTCAATCCAGAGTCCTGTCTCGGAGAAGCACCACGAGGCAGGTGCCACTTCCCCAGCGCGAGCTGGAAGCCCGGACGCCCAGGCAGAACCGCCACTGAAACCCAAGTGCGGGCCTGCTCTTTCCGTGAACAGATCTGTGAGCTCAAGGAGGCCCAGGTGTGTGGTCATGCAGGCTCAGGACAGGAGGTCCCTGCACAGGGAACGGGTCACTGTGGGAACGAGGGCCGGGGCAGGCCCATCTGCACCGTGTGGGTCCCAGGGCTTTGAGGTGGCTGAAAAGGACCCGGGAGCAGCTCACTGGTTCCCGACCCTTCCTCTCCAAGCAACTTCAGGGGCAATGCAGCCCTTTGGCCACAACAGCTCCCAAAGGGCAAACCGATGACCACGGGTCCACTGGAAACCCACCACTGAATGCCACGCGACGTTCACAGGGCGGTCGTTCAAGGCTGTGTGTCATGAAAGTCAGACTTCTCTGCCTAGAGCTGTTTCCCAGTGCAGGCCACACACGGGCCACACTCGTGGCCTCTCGTGTCACCCAAGAGGCGGTTAAAGTATTAAGTGCAGAAAACACACGCAGCCTTCCCGTTAAAATGGTGTGTGGACCCTTGGAAAGGTCCGCACGCACCCACTCCCCTGCCATCACGACGCGCTGCCCGGCCAGCGGGGAGGCCACGAGGAGAGTTCGTGCAGCAGTCGCTGTGCTGGAAAGCAGGGCCGGGAACAACCTGGAGGAGTCCTCCAGCTCCCCCGTCCGGGCAGGTCCTGGGAAGCCCAGCCCTCGGATTTTACAGGCAGGCCAACCGCAACCTGGGACAGGAAATGACAGGGCCTGCTGCCCACACTGGAGGGAATGCCCCCTGGGCACCGTCTCTCTCGGACCTACCTTGTTTTAAACTCCACCTGTGCTAGTCCGGGGCCTCCGGAAAGGATCCCGAGCCCAGAGCAGCTGTGCAAGGGCGCCGTGGGGAGTGCGAAGAGGGAGCCAGAGGGCCATGCCGGCCTGGCTCCTGCAGGAGACACGGGAGGAGGGGGTGGGCAGGAGAAACCTCTGCCTGCTGGGCAGTTCCAGGCCAGAGGGGAATCCATCCTGGGGCCCAGGCGGCTGGCTGCGGGGAGGAGTCCCAGTCTTGCAGGAACAGCCCAGCACCCCCGCCGGGCTCAGGCCTGGGAAACGGAGCCCTGGATTCCAGACTCAGAGCAGGGCAGTGGCCGCCAGTCCACTCCCCTCCCAGAAGCAGAAGATCAGAGGCACCTTTCATGGCGGACACGCCAGGCCAGACCGCAGCTACGAGTCCACCACCAGCGCCATGCCTCTGAACTTCTCCAGAGACTGACTGACTGACGATCGGACTTTCGGGGCCACCTGGGTCCATCGCAGCCATTTGGGCGGATGTCATTTCACACGTGTGCGGCAGGAGGCCCTTCAGGGATGCCACCCAAGCGAGGAGGAAGGAGACCGCATCTCCAGGACTCAGGGAGTACACAGAGGAGCCGACGGAGACGGGAAAGCCACGTGGCTGGGGCTGGCGATCGGAGAAGGGGCCGCCTTCTCACTGCAGCGGAGTCTGAGCTAGCTAACGCTATTCAACTCGGCCCGCTTTAATAACCAAACCCAAAACGGAGTATCAGCTCAGTGCGACCCGAGTTTACTTCTGTATCACGAGAAGATGAGTGCTCCTGACGAGTGGGCAGGTCTCCACAGGGCGACCCGGGGACCCAGGATGGTTGGCAATCTCTGGTGGACTCGCTGAATCCAGGTGCCAGTCAAGGAAGAAAACTGGTAGAACACACCTGTTTCTAAACACTTCTGCCAGGAAGGAACGCCTATTCCCAGAGCTGCACTGGTGAGGACTTTCCTGGGTAGATGCCTGGGTGGGGGCTGGGCAGCCCCTCCAGCAGCAACCCCTCCCCCGCAGGGAAGGGAGGCGCGGCCTCTGGCGGACATCTGGGGGGCTCTACCACACCCACCTTCCGTCCTGACCCCGGGACAGGTTTATTTTGTTTGGAGGCAACAGAGGCCTCCAGGTCTCTCTGAGCACAGGAATCCAAGGTTATCTGACCAATGGACCGAATCTGAACACAGACGCCAACAACTCTTAGAAATGCATCTATTAACCTCTCCTGCTGCCTCAGAGCCGAGGCACTGAAGTGGAAGTCTGGTGGCAACTGGACTTTCCCTGAGCAACTTGAAGAGTTGAGCAACCGCCCTCTTCTGGGGGAATGCCCAACGCCACACGTTCAAGTCTGCAAAACGCTTCCACGTCCAAGAGTCTGCGAGACCATCCCATCTCAGGCCCAGAATGACGAAAAGTCACGAAGAAAACAAAGAAAAAAAAAATACTGTCACATGGCACGCGATCAAGTTTATGACAACTCAATTCCAGAGATGTTAAAATGTTGAAAACCAGTGAAATAATGGCGCTTTTGTTGACGTCTTCCAACAACAACCCAGAAATCGCCATTTCATACATGGGGAACTGCAGCCCAGGGTTGGGTGACTTGCCAGAGGCCACCCAGATGCTGGCAGAGGGGGGTTTCTAACCGGCTTGACTCAGCACCCAGATCTGGGTCAAGATCCCAGCCCGTCCCAAAACTCTCAAAGACCAAGCCATTCTCCAATGTCGTTCATGCAGATTCTGCTTCAGACGGCAAGTCAAGAACCTTGACTATAATATTCTTATAAACCCATTTGAATTAAACAAACAAAAATAAACTTCACTGAAATATGGATTTTCATCTGCATAACACTTTACCAACAAATTCCACAACATTCAAGCGAGAACAGACGATGCCCTAAAATATCGAAAACAAGAATCTGATCTGGTAAACAGCAGAGTGCTATTTTCACATCACCCTAATGGATTTAGTTTCAATAAACAAATCAGCAAACACTCTGGAAATTTTAATGGTATGGTGCAAAAATGATACTTTGAGTGACAGCCCCAGAAAATAAACTCTTTTTCAGCAAGTGACAGCAGAAAGAAGAAAAACCAGAAGAGATCACTCAGCTCAAAGGGTTCACTGTGGCCCACGGGTGTGAGCTTGGCCCTGAGCGTGCTTCCCGTATAAAGAAAGCTCCTTGGACTGCAAGTGAAGCAAGGAGGGGGGAACTGGAGGCCTGGGTCCTGCTCAAATTGCCAGGCACACCGATCCCGGGTGTCTGGTGTGTGCCGATATGGGTACAGTATGTGGGTCGGCACCCACAAAACACGACAGATTTCTGGTCCAGTTCTTGCCCAGGGCAGCCTCCTGTCTCTTGGATAAAGGGGTGGATAATCTCAGTAGTGATAAAGCATCAGGGGCAGCCCGCTGGGAGGTATCTGGGGATGGGGATGGGATACAAGGCAAGGTGGGCCCAAACTCCCCCAGAGCCTGCTCACCTGCCCACCTACCCTCTCTAATCTGTCTCAATCCTGTCATCACTCTGAAAGTGGTACCCAAGTTAAACCTCGACAGTGACTGACTCCCCCTTTGTTCAACTAAAGTGTGCAAGGCCCCGGAGGCGAGGGACACTGACCCCTGGAGAAATGCAGGCCAGGCCACCTGTGCAAGGGGGTCTGGGCGTCACTGCACCTGAGCCCTGTGTTCGCGCCACCTGAAAACAGGTGCTTGTCTGGAGGCTGAAATCTGAGCACCACCGTACACTGTAAATCATACAAAGACTAGGCTGATCTTCCAAACTGACGTTTTTGTGTTGATAACAAACCAATTCTGAGTTGTTCAAACCCCAAAGCCTCCTAACTTCTTTAAAACACGAGTGTGCCCACGGCTCCAGACTGCGAGCTCCGTGGGGACAGGGAAGCGCCTCATCCTCGACGTACTCTCCTGAGCGTAACGTGTGCACAGCAATGCGCGCGGACTGTCTTGGAGGGTCTGGCACACACTTCCTCACTGCCTGGCCCCAAGCTTGGAGGAGCTTTTTTTTTTTTTTTTTTTTTTTTTTTGCATGGGCAATAAAGTTTGGTTGGCTTCAGACTTTCCCAGCACGATATGAGCAAGAAACCAAGACTACAAAGAAACAAAGGCTACACGTCAGATTTTAAAAGCATGTGGCCAGCCCTGGCCAGTTTGGCTCAGGGGTTAGAGCATCGGCCTGCGGTCCAGAGAGGCCCAGGTTCGGTTCCCGCTAAGGGCATGTACCTCAGTTGCGGTTTGTCCCCGGGCCCGTTTGGGTCGTGTGGGAGGCAGCCACTCGATGTGTCCCTTTCACATCGATATTTCTCTCTCTCTCTCCCCCTCCCACTCTATCTGAACAAAAAATGGAAAAACGTCCTCCTCAGGTGAGGATAAAAAAAAAAAAAAAGCACGTGGCCAAAGGAAGACATGCAAAGCCCAGGTCCCTTCCCACCTGCTGTGCACGCCAAGACGAGGGAGGGCAGCCCCCGTGGCCGGACTTCCATTCCACAGCCACTCGTCAAGGACTTGCCATTACTCCCAAGTCACAGGCGGGGATGCTGAGCTCAGCCTCATGCCAGAGTCCATGGCAGTAACAGCAGAGACCCCAACGGCGCTGAACTCAAGGGCACCTGGAAGACCACTTGTGACCTACTACTCAGCAGAGGCCGCGGGCAGGAGGAATGCAGTGGGACGAGACCGGGCTTCAAGACGGACCCCGTGGAGTACTCGGGACCCTGCGCTTCCTGCCACCCCGCTCCGTTCACCCAGGAGGGCAGAGGGACATCACAGCATGGTTCCAGCTCTGAGCTCAGGGCTGATGCAGGCAACCCCAGAGAGGGGCTGGGAAATTCGCACCGAGATTCCTCAAAGAGGAAGGACCCGCCAAGCTCCCAAGAGAGCAGAAAGATCCAAAAGAACTTGGCTGGGAATCCGCCACCTGTCACCGCAGAGCAAGGAGAACCTGTCGGATGAACGAAGGCCAAGCACCCAGCGCACCCAGGTGCCTCCTCTCCAGGTGCTCAAGGAGGGAATCCGCCAACGGGACCTCCAGTCTGAACCTCCTGCTTTCCCTCATTCCCTCCCCCACCTGGACTCAACACAACACCCCCCTCCCCCCGCCACACACACACACACACACACACACACACACACACACACACACCAGCTGAGGCCTCTCCCAGCCTGGTGGTCAGATACCCCTGCCCCCAGCTACACTGACCGTCCTATGGGGTCATCCCAACAGCCAGTCACCCGGGATCTTATTTGTGGTTTTTAGAATCTCATCCTCTTCCTCATTTGTAATTAAGAGGCTGACGCCAGACAGCACCACGGAGGCCATGGGACAACCCACCCCTGAGTGCAGCTAGGAGTCTCCCCTGGTCCAGGCGTCACACTGTTACGGGTGCTCACCTCCTCTTCCCTGGGGGCACCGACACCCCTGATCTGCCCTCCCCCAGACCTTCCCCAAAGGCCCGCTGACCCACAAGCAAGATTCCTGGAAAGGCCTCCAGGATTTCCTCTATTCCCCTTCAGCACCCACCGCACCCCTCGTACCCCTGGTTCCCTCTCTCTCTCCTGTCCCGGCCAATCCGCAGAACACATTTACCCCTGCTCCTCCCCCAGCCCCCGCAGGGCCAGGAAGCCCACGCAGGGCTCAGAACAGTGTCAGGACAGACTCCCTAAGAGACACTCACAGAAGCTGGATTCTTTCCCTATAAAAAGGCACAGAGGACCCTCCCCACCCCACCCCGCCACGGAGCCCCAACAGGCCTGCAGGCCCCAGTCGGGCCCCAGCTTTGTCTCCTAGGCAACAGCCACGCTCTCCTTCCAGCGGCACACTGACCGAGGTGGGAAGGTTCTGTGGCTCCCGGGGTTCCTTCTCAAGGGGGCAGACACACCAGCTTTCCTGTTTTGCACCGGCGGGTGCTGGGGGGGCAGGACCCCAGCGTCAGCTGCCCACCTTCAATCCGCCCCACCCTCAGGTACTTGCAGGCACCTGTCCCGCCCTCACCTACCCACAGGCACCTGTCCCGCAGAGCTGATTCCACTTCTGCTCCAGGAGAGCCTCGGAAGCTAATGACACAGCCCCAAAGAGCCTCAGCTGCTGCTGGGAAACATGGGAGTCCTGTCCGTGACACTCCTCGGTGACCGGCTCTGGGTCACCTGGCACCTGGGCCTGCAGGAGAGGTGGACCTGCCACATCAGGCATGTGCTTGAGGGGCCAGCCTCCCAGGAAGCCTCTCCCTGCCCTTGCCCCCAGCAGGTGGGACAGGGAAGTTAGGACTTGCCCAATTCTCGGGGCCTGTGCCTTCCCAGCCACGGGCAGAAAGAAGAGCGGCTTCAGCTGAGGGCCGCTGGGCTGGGCAGCTACCTGGCTGCCCATCAGAATCATCTGGGAGCTTTTAGAACTACCCTGGGCAAGTCCCACCCAAGACCACCAATTCTGGGCTCTGAGGGTGGGGCTGGGCTTAGACCTTTCCTCAGAGCTCCCAGGTGATCTTGGGTCCAGACAGGAGGGAGAAGAGGCGGGGGGGGGGCACAGCTTCCAAGGAAGGAGATGCTGGAAGGAGCCCAGACCCCAACTCCCTTCCAGAGGCCTCCTCTGATGTCAATGTGTATAGATGGGACCCCGGGTCCCCAGTCTGGGACCACCATGCCCCTCTCTGCCTGGCTTCCCTGGTCACCACCGCTGTCTGGTTGTGTGGTCCCCTCACAGCATCGGCCACCCTGCTCTGTCCCCCGCCCCCGAGGCTCGAGGTGACAAAAGGTCCACTGTCCTGCAGGCACCAGGGAGAAAGTGTCAAGGACGGACCCACTCTCGCAGGAATCCTGCCCCCGGCACCTTCGGCCGCCCATACTCGGATCTGACTCACTCCTGAGACAGCCCCGTGGAGAACTCCTTCACTGAACCCACCGTGTGCACCCAGCCGATCACCTCGCCCCCCAGTCTGACAGAGCACTGTCCTCCATACTGAGGAACAGTCCCCCCGAACACCTTAAAGGCCACTGGCACCCTGGGACAGAGACCATAGCGTTCTCGCACGCTAACAGGATGTCTCCGGTGGCGCTACCCGTGGCGGTGGGAGAGCCAGGAGCGAGGCCCAGTGGGCTCCGGGTGAAGGGGGGGTCTGTACTTAGCGGGGGGGGGGGTCACCCAACTCCCCCCAGATCTTCAGCACCGATGCCAACACCAGGACACGAGGTGTTTATCTTTTACAAGGTCTCGTGTTCCTGTGCTTATTCTTGACCTAAATCACCCAAATCACAATCCACCGAAAGCACCAACAATTTCAGAGGTGGGGTTTAAAAAGAAAAGGGACAAGGGACGGGGAAATCAGGGAGACAGGAAGCCGGGTCTGGGAGGAAAAGTTCACCATCTGATCAGCAAGGGCTGTTTCTTACGAAGGGCGATGACCCCAGCCCACGGAGGGTGTCGCTTCTGGGCGAAGCAGCTGGGACCGAACCCAGAGCAGGGTCTTGGGAACCCGTCACCCCGGTTTCCCGAGGGGCCTGTGCGTCCCTGCTGACCATGGGGCCGGTCCTCAAGGCCCAGCCGTCCCCGAAGGCAGCAGCCGGTTTCTCTTCAAGGATGGGGAGGGGACGGCACACAATATCAAGGGTCAAATTTTATCTTTTAAACGCACAATGTGCTCTAGCCAAAAACCAAACAAAGCCTTTCCAAGATGCTTTCCAAATTCCAGAAACACACTGGGCTGGAAAAATGGAGCCCTGCTTCCTCTTATTTTTAATCTCACACTGGCTAGGTTTATAATAAAAGAGAATAACCTATTTATTTGCTTACCTTACACTTGAAAAGACAATAAATTGGAAAGGCTTCATAAATCTCACAGGGAATTCCTTTAAACAAGGACTGTCAGCAAAAATCCGTAAATAACCTTCTGCCCGTCCAGCAATCACCTCCAACACACTCATTTTCCTTCCTGCTTTTGTGCTAAACTTCTAGCAAACAAATCAAATCAAGCACCAAAAAGGCTTTATTCTTCTCGCGGTAAGACTCAGAAAACATCCGGGAGTGCACCGGGGCTTGCTGCCTTCAGGGGCCTCTGAGATCAGATACAGGGGAGGCCCAGGGGACCAGGCCAGGACACCCTGCACCCCCCAAAACCAGCCATACTGCTCGCACTGATTTACAAAACCGAGCTTGGGGACCGGCGTCCCCAACAGCCACAAGACACAGCACTAACTCACCTGCAGCAAACCATTAGCAAAGCCCTGGGCAGACACCTTAGGAAGCAAAGGGTGACAGGTTGTCCCACTTCCTTCCACCCGGGCTAGGCTGGGGTCACATCTCGTCCCCTTGTCATCCCCGTGGCTCCTGGTAAAGCTCGTACATTGACGCGTCCAGCCCAAACCCAGGCCTCGTCCAGCCGACCATGTCCCCGCCACGCTTACGCGACTCACAAGGCAACCCCGGATGGGGCCGATTACAACGGCCTTCGGCAGTTTGGAAAACACCAGAAGATGGACAGTCTCACCATGGAGGTTTCAGAGACTGAGCTAAAAATAAGTTTCAGTAAGAGGCAGAAGGAGGCTGGAGGATAATCAAACGTGCAAGACTTGAACGAGCTGCTGCAATCAATTTACGAACCAGGAAAGGATAATTACCATCACCAAAGGGAAAACTTCTCCAAGCCAGAGGTTCAAAAAAAAAAAAAATTTAGACCAGCCAACCACCACCCAAATGTAAACAAAAATGTCTGTTTTCACAAAGGACCAGCCTCTTGAAATGCCTGTCGGCTTCCGGAGCCTTGAAACCTCACCCCGACCGAGACCTTGGTTCTGGGGGCGAGATGCACAGCTTTCGAGACCCAGACAGCCTCGGGTGCGTCCACAGTCGCGAGGTCGCTTAGCGGTGCAAAGACCCGGGATCTTGATTCGAGTCCCACGGAGGCTCCCTGGCAGCAGCTGTGTCCCTGCCAGTTACCGAGCTGCCCGAGCCAGTCACAGGCACAGTCACTGTGATATGAGGGACACACCTGATACTTTGTATCTTCTCCCCTCCTGGCACACTCCTGGTACTCAATAAAAAGCAGCTGTACTAATAACATTATTATCATCATTTACCCACCAAACTCATGTATTTCTCATATTCCCAAATGAAAACAAAGGTCTGTCCAACGAGCTGCCCCAGAACGTCACTGGACAATTTGCACACCTCAGTTCTCCCAGCCTAGGCACGGGCCTGGGCACACGACAGCAAGCTGCTCGGCCCAGGGCACAAGAGAGGCTGCCCCCTCACTTCCCTCCAAGTCCGCTAGGATTTCTGGGCCCACCCCAGGGAAGCGGCGCCCAAGGAAAGGCACTGACTGAAGGCCTGGCGGGTGCAGGGCCCCCACAGCCGGGGCTGCCGCGAACAGTGGCCCTGCTGTGCCCACAGCTGCGAGCTCGGGGCTCAGGCTGCTGCTGACCACCCACGGGTGGCTTTTATTGTTGTGGATGGCACTGCTGAATATGCTTGTTGACGCCCTTCCGGACATAAAACACGTGTCTCCCTTATGTTTAAATCAATGCCAGCCTCTGGGCAACTGTTTTCCCTGGTGAGGACCACGGAGGCACGGAGGACCTGGGTATGCCCACCGGCTGTGGTGGTAGGAACTGCTGGAGAGCAGGCTGGAGGCCACACACACACACACACACACACACACACACACACACACCTTCCGTTCAGGGTCCAGGATGGCGGTTCCAACTGCTCTGTCCCACTGTCTCCTAAAGCCTTCAGGACGTGCTGGGGTGCCCACCTGTCAGCTACTAACCCCAGGCTCCAGTCCCCTGAAACCTGGAAGACCCCCAACTCTGGTAACCACGTGACCATGTCGCCACGGCACCGGCCACGTGGCAGTTCAGACGGCCGCCCCAACGAGGCCAAGGATGCCGAGACATGAATTTCAGGGCAGAAACCAAGGTCAGTTCGTCTGAGCTCACAGGCGTAGAAGGTTTCCCAACACAGCGAATGTCCACACAAGATAAGACGCACCAGGAGCCGCGGAGCGTGATGGATGCTGTCGCCCGCCCTGGGCACTGGGGCCGGGGGGAGGGCACACGCGGCCAGCACCGAGAAGACATTTCCAGCAACAACCAGAAAATTAATAAATGCAGCGATCCCCAGATACTAATTTAAAAATTTCCGAGACTCATTTCATAAAATTTCCCCCAACTGAATAGAAATAAGAGAATATTAAAACCGATGAGAAAGCGAGTCGGTGGCTTCGTTCAGAGGCAGCAGGGACGCAGTGCCAAGACGGGCGTCCGGCACCTTGTCCTTAAATAGCTGCACCCGAGAAGCTGTGATCCCGACACCCAGGACACCCAGGACACCCAGGACTCCAGGGTGGGACACCGAGCCAGGTGCCCTCCCCACAGCCAAGTTCTCTAGTCCTCCAGGCGGCACAAACCACCCCCAGGGCCCCGAAGAAGGCGGCCGGCCTCTACCTGCAGGAAAAAAAACGAGCTTGAGGAAGGCCCCACGGCTCTGCACCTCCGAGGGAGTCACAGGAACACAGACCAGGCACAGGACATGGCACACAGTCGTCCACCACCTGGCTCTCTCCTCAGCCACGTCCCCACGGAGAAAGGAGAAAGCAGCCAGTGGCCTAGCGGTCACTCCCCAGCTCTCTGGACCTGCAGCCGGGGGACAGAGGCACCTGTTCCCAGGCACCGTCCAAGAGGGGCTGGCGGGACACTGTGTGGAGGAGGCAGCAAGCAGCTGCTGTGTCCCCAGGAGGCCCGGGGAGAATGGCCTGAGATGCACTGAGGCCTGAATGTGTAGACTCAGAACTGCCCACTGGTGGGGGTGGGGGCGGGAGGAGGGGCCTGTTAGCGGGGCAGACAAGATCCCCGTACAGTGCTGGTCTTCCAGCCACATGCCCAGCCCGGGCCAACTTCCTTCATCCTCAGGCACCCTGGGATGGCCTGGGTGGTGTCACTCAAACAAGTCCACCTATTGGGACTGCAGCGTTGTCCCAGGCCACGTGAAATCCTAGGACAGATGTCCCAGAAAATCCTGGCACCGCACCAGCATCTGCCTACCTCCCCAAACATCTGAGGTCAGTCTTTACACTCAAAAAGGGACCATCTGAGGAGTGGCGCAGCTGGGGACTTTCCTTGGTGGCAGGACTGTCCTGTGACCACATGGTGTTCACACACCTCTTGTCAAGACCTGCAGAACGGCACACTGACAGGGTTCACTGCCCTGTGTGTAAATCAGGGCAGGAGAGGGCTGCAGGGGGTCAATGGGAGGGAAAGGGGGGACATCTGTAATACTTTCAACAATAAAGGTCAGTGTTAAAAACAATTTTTTTAAAGGACCAAAACAAATAATGAAAACAAACGAGTTTCCCCGTGCAGCAAACTGACCGCACCGCAGCCAAGGCGGCCTCTCAACCAAAGACGGGCGATACCTGCGGACGCCCAGCCCAGCCCACCAGCTGTCCCCGGAATCGGCCTCTGTCCCAATGAGCAACGCCCGGAAGAGTCACAGCCTGTGACAGACAGGCTTGTGTCCTCCCGAGATCCAGCTGTGCTTCCAATGACTGTGTCAGGGACGAGACCCCGCACCGCCAGCAGCTCGTGGCCAGGAAGGGGAAAATGAGACTCCTCTCAAGTACTGTTCCTCGGCTGCTCTTACCTTGGGGTGCATCCATCACCCTGAGCCCTCTCACTCTCCCTTCAGCCTAACCCCACACCCGTGTGTTAGCAGACGGGACAGGTTCCCGCCGGCCCTGCCTGGTGCAGCTGGGCCTACCCTTGCTGACAGCTGCCATGGTCATCCTGGGCAAGTCTGCGACATGGGTGCACGGGCCACACCAGCATCCCCTCTGTGCTCCCCCCGAGGCCACACCCAGCCAAACAGGTCCCGATCCGATGGTGCTGAGACCCAGGAGCGCCTCCATGCAGAGAACCCGGTATCAGTGCTGCAGAGGAAGCTGTCCCCTGCTGGTCCCTTCTGTTAGAGAGGGCTGCCACCACCACCCGCCCCTGTAGACGACCTGCGACCTGCGTGGAGGCAGAGCGAGGTACACTGACCTAACAGTCCCCACCCTATCACCTGGGCCGGAAGGACACAGCAGGACCATGCCCAGGCACCTGGACAAACTCAAGCTTCAGTGTCAGACAAACTGGGTGGAAATGGTGATTGACCCACCATGTACCCAAGTACCTGAGCTGACCCCGACCTTCTCCCTCTCTGCCCTGCAGCCAGCTGGGCACCTGGACTGTGGGTCTGTGTCCCAAACACTCCTGGCAGGTCCTCCGCCCTCACCCACGCAGAGTCCATGGCTGGTTCACTCTCCCAGGAACCACGGCAGTGGCTCTAAGATGCCGTGTCTGATGGTGGTAAATCTGAACTCAGGGCCGCCCTGTGACCCTATGGCGCCCCCCTTTCATCTGCAGATCCAGCCCTCCACTGCCCCACACCTCATTCTCTTTACTCCAATGAAAACATAATGCCCACACATTGAGAATTCACTCAAGGGTTTGCCATGCATTGTCAGTGAACCCTCACAGATACCCTGAGGTGATGCAAACAACACCCACCCATGAGGGCACAGAGCACACAGAGGTGCGGTCCCTTGCCCAAGGCCTTCAGCTAGTCAGGATGGCGGGGAAGGGTTTGGGACCAGAAGTGCACAACCCTCTGGATGCTACATTCTTACACATCATGCTGTACTTCTCCATGACAGGAGAGCAACCAACTTCTTCCAGTTCTCAGTGGGTCAGCCTCCCCGAGCCCGCAGGCTGGGAACGCCCCACCCTCCACCCATGCACCTGAGCACCTGGCACCTACCCAGCTCGCCCACACTCGGTGCTTTGCCGAACTTCAGCATAAACCCTCCCGGCTCCGCACGCAGTCGTAGCCCTGTGTGCTGGAGAAGCACCTTCTCCTGCAAGAGGACGTTTTTCGAAGAAGCACATCTACCTCAGTGTCACTGCACAAATTCCCACAAATCAATCCAAACGGAATCCCCTTACCATAATGTCAAAGTCTAAAACCCTGTGGATACATCTATTTTTACTTGGCCTACTAAATGATAAAGCTTCCCTAAATCTCTTACAGGTGGTTTTTCCAGTAACGCATAGCATAACGGCTTAACTGGGAAGTGTACACAACGTAACTACACTGCCTAACGCTCCGATACTGCTTATGGGAGCATCTCCGTCCACACATCCTGCTTTGCTTTGTATCTAACCTCTATTAAGATGTCTAGATGGATATGGACAGGCATGCGAGGCTTCATAAAACAACGTAAGTCATAAAGTCATTTCTCTGCTAACCCAAGTCCGAAAGCAACCCCGAAAGAAAGTACAAGGGCCCCAAAAGCTTCTGCTTCTCATCCTGGAGCAGGGCTGGGGGCCTCCTGACCTGTGGTCCTGCCCACCCAGCCAGCCCTGTGCCCCTCTGCCAGGTGTCGGTTAAGGGAATGGCAGTAATTTCTCTCATAGTCAGTGGTTCTGCATGTAACTCAGAGAGTACCCCAACTTCCCCCAGAAGTACCTACCCAAACCAGAAAGGGCAAATCCTTTGTGCCCAAGACTGGGGGCTCATATCAGGGGGCAGATGGAGGCCCCTTGGGTCATTCTCATCTGAGGACGACACTCATGTCCTTTCAAACTCACCTTCAAGCTCGCCTTCAACAAGCAGAGTGACTCCCAAGGAAGGCTCCAGACTCCTAACTAGACGGACTTCCCTGCCCCCTCCCTGCCTTCAACCCTGTACACACCCCCTCAGCCCTACAACTGGGGTATGTCCCAGTGTGGCACCGGAGGAGGACCAGTTCAGACCCTGCTCCATCATCCATTAGCTGCGAGCCCACGCACACGAGGGAGGCTGGACTGTCGACTCCGAAGCGGGAAGTGACCACACTGCCTCCCGTCTCACACCAGGGTTGCTACGAAAAACAAAGTAAGCGCGTGTGCCAGAGGGTTTCTGCCAACAGAATAAAGGTAAGCTGGCACCGTAAGCTATCAGCCTCCTGATTAATGACGTCACCAATCAAGATAAAAAGGATTTGCGGCAAAATGTGTTTATTTTCGTTTCTGAGACGGAAGGTGCCGCCCCCAAATCCGAGTCTGGCGCGGCGATGGAACGACGCTGCCGGCACCAGTGCGCTCCTGGAGGGGACCCGCTCCACCTGCACAACCAGGTGCCCTGTGCTGACCCCAAGTTCAAGCTCAGTGCCAGTCCGACACCACCGCACCCATCCTGGACTTGTGAGCATAGATTTTCAAAGCGTGCTGCCCAGCCGGTGTGGCTCAGTGGTTGAGTATGCACCAAGAGGTCGCCAGTTCCATTCCCGGTCAGGGCACGTGCCCAGGTTGTGGGCCTGATCCCCAGTGGGGGGCATGCAGGAGGCGGCCAATCGATGTTCTCTCTCATCGATGTTTCTATCTCTCTCCCCCTCCCCCTTCCTCTCTCTAAAAAACCAATAAAGAAAAACAAAACAAAACAAAGCGTGCTGCACGGGGTGGCCCGTATTTTACTACAACTGGTTTTGCAAAGACGATGTCTCTCGGGGCTGTGACACTCAGCCCAGCCCCCTCTCAGCAGACGCTGCCCACTGGGGAAGAGTTAAATGTCAAGTGCGTCAGAATGCGGACCCCACAATGTTAATGGACACACGTGAACTGGGACCCGTGTCCCTAGGAATGCCTGGTGCTGCTCGAGGGGGTGGAGAATCCCTCTTTAAAAGAGAGAGACTGGGTCGGGCAGAAATCCTATTTCCACTTTCAAATCGTAGTCATTCAGATTTCGGATGGGTGGGCGGTATCCAAGTTATGTAAAATCTTTCAATCATTTGTTGTGCCAAATGTTCAAAACCGAGCCCCGAGTGTGTGGGTGCGCGCTGGGAGCGGCTGGTTTTGCAGGGAAGACGGTCTGCGTGCTGCCGGGCAGGTTCGGGGCTGGCTGCGCAAAAAACCACCCGGAGGAGTGTGATCAGGGTACAGATGTTCTGGTCCCACCTGGAGTTTCTCCAAGGGCGGTGGCTGGAGCCCCAGGAGACCGACTCCCGGCCAGGGGTGCCCTGGGGATCCCCCTGCTCCAGAAGCCACCCTCTCAAACCACCTGGGCTCCTCCCTAGAGACTGAATGAGTCACTCGTGAAAACCACCAACGCCCACAGCTGGCGTCTCACACTAAACTCACGTGTGGACTCCGCCCCGGGCAGGGCTGGGTGGGCTGAGGGGTGCCAGCTCCCTCCTGGTGAAACGGGGCAGCAAGGACCTCTCCATGTCCTTGGGGAGAATCCCAACTTTCCTTTCCAGAGGGAAGTAGTGAAACACTGTGCAGAGCTCGAACAAGGCAGAGGCGGGAAGGGGGCTTGGGGGTCAATCACCCGAACTCCCCAGAACGCTGCTGCGGCCACCATTTCCGCGGCTCCCCAGTAACACTAGCAACACCGGTGACAAACAGGAACACCTGAGCAGCTCCCCCGCATCCGCGTACCCGTCCATGCCCCAGGATCCAGCGCGAGGAGCCAGGGCATCCTGACCCCTGACCCGCACCGCGTGTGCATTCCAGCTACAGCTGCCTCCCAAGGTCATTTCCACGGATCATCTCGATTTCCAAGTGAGGTTTCTTTAAGGGCATGAATTCAGCCCCAAGAAACTGCTGGTCCATGAAATGACCAGCCCGCCCTGAAGGAGACAAACGGTCTCTTCCACAAACCCTGGAAGGACATCTTCCCAAACACACCCCCCAGTCCCACCTCCCCATTTCACTCACTGCGCTGACCCTTGCGGGCTCTGGTCAGCCCCTGCGACTGAATGAATGCCTTGGAGGTGACTAAGCACCACCCAGCTTCAGGGCCGGGTCAGGAACACTCCCGAACACCCACAGCAAACTGGCCACCCGGTGCAACCTGGGCCCGTCACCAGACCCGCTGTTGCCCAATGCCCACCACATGCCAGGAAGACAAGCCCAACAAGCCACTCCGGATGCACAGACTGGAGAGGGGAAGGGGTCAGACACAGCGCCTCTTTCTAAACAAACCCCGCCTAGGAATGTGGCCAGGTCAAGGCCCCCTCACCCTCTGTCTGCTCTGTAAACGGGGCTGAGCCGAGCTCCCCAGCAGAACCCTGTGTCAAGGGGACCCGGAGAGGTGGGCTGGGGCCCCACCTGGCCAGCCTCAGACAAAGGCAAGCAGCACTGAATTGCTCACTTTTTCTTCTTTGGGAAGGGAAAGCAGGTCTGAAATAGAAAGTAAATATTTTACTAGGCATTTCTTGAGTGACCTAATACAAAGTAACATTCCACAGTCTAAAAACAACCTCCTGAAAGGTTTTCAGTTCATCACGCTGGCCCCAGGAATCCAGGAGCAAAGGGGCGGCTCCCGGGCCACGGCAGGCCTGCCCCTTCCCTGGCCGAGCACTGGATCCCCCTCTCCCACCCCAACCCTTCTCACTATGCCCCACCCCTTCCACCTGGCTGCAACAACTCATCCATCCTTTCTGTGCAAAGGATAAAACCATGTGTATTTTGTAGGAATCACTCTGAGGGCAGGGCCATCTCTCTCCTTGGACCCAGCCTCAGCCCTGAGAAGGGCAGACATTTCGGTGGGACCTCTCCCTCGCCGAAGTGCAGAGGACACTGAGGTCAGCCCAGTGGCTCGAAGAAGGCAGCCGGGGTGCCCAGAGCAAAGCTTTAGGGTCTGAGCGTGCAGCCTGACATGCCAAGTAGTCACCAGCTTGCAAAACTCCCAACTACAGACATGGCCAAAAAGTGGTCCCTGCATTGACCTGCCTCCTTCCCACAAATGACAAAGAACCCGACCCCCCTCCCCCCCAGTCTCTCTCCCTAAGACCTCCACTTGCCCACTGCTGCATCAGAAGATGAAAGGAATTGGGGGGGGGCATTTAATCTCCCTTGCAGACACATTTTAAAGAACCGGAGTTATATTTGCAGTGTGTTTCAAGTGGTTTTGCTGAGCTCTGAGGGGCTAAGCTCTCAGGCCTGGCAGAGACACAGTAAGAGCACAATCCAAACTGTTAGGCACAACCCTGCTCCCTTCCCGCCCTGGAACCCAGGGACACGAGCAAGGGGAGCTTACGATTCCCGCAAAGAAGACCCAAGGCGTTCGGATTCCCGCAAAGAAGACCCAAGGCGTTGGGAGCTGCCTCCTTTGTCCACTGTACTTGGAGCACATCTGGTCAGATTAGGAAGGAAAAAAATCACCCACCGTTCAAAGTCCTCCTTAAATACTCAGGAAGACATCATTACAGACAGAATTCCAACTTTAATGCTGAAATCTCCTGGCTTTTGTCAGTGGAAGCCACATTCTTAATCCCGGGCTTAGTGGAGAAATGAGAAGAAAGGATGGTGTGTGTGGGAAAAAAAAAACCACCCCTCAGCCCCGAGTGAAAAGCACCAGCACCTTGGAGGAGCACACAAAGGCCAGGGCGAGAAAAACAGGGTCTCGGGAAACGCTGTGGTCCTCTGGCACCAGCGTGGAACCTATCAGCTTGCCCTCAGGTCCTAATGCAGGGCCTGGGATGCCAAGCGCAGGGGCTTTCCTGCAGAGCCAGGGATCCCCGAAATCCAGGATAGGACAGGGATCCCCACCTCCCGCACCACAGATGCAGAGGGGTCTGAGACCACCCACGAACGCTGGCTCCCATCAAGAACCTGCGTGCTGTGGCAAAACTGCCAGGGCTGTCAGAGCGTTCCCTGCTCAGACGCCTTCAGATTCTTTCACATCCACTTTCCGGGCAGATGGGCCCGGAGGGCAGCCCTCCCTTCTCAGTCCTGCAGGGGCACAGTGAGAGGGAGCTGGCCCAGGGCTGACCCTGACCCCCTGCAGCCCGCCCCTGCACCACCCTTCTCCGTGCAGTGGGGACCCTTCTCGGTGCAGTGGGGACCCGCAGGAAACCGCAGTGGGGCTTCACACGGAGTATAATCATTACCCAAGCTGGAGCTGAGCCAGCACATGGGGGTGAACATGACTCACTGGTCAAGAGACACCCCCACCCCCAGCAGTCCCCTCAGCCCTCCAGAAGACCAGGCAGAACCCACAGGCCCAGGCAGCATGTACACTGTGTCCCCTCCACCCCCAGCCCCTCTGGGGCCTCGGGATACCAGCCAAGGCTTCAGGATTTCCCAAGCACCCCTGTGTTTGCAAGCACACACGTGCTCGGGAAAGGAAGAGATGCAGGGCAGGAAGGTAATCTCGTCATTAAAGGCAAGCCTGTTTTTCAGGAAAATCTCCACCTTGTGGGGACCTTACCTTGAAGGAAGCCAAGGTCAGCCGGAGAGCTCCGGCATCACCTGCTCCGGGTGCCTTTCAGGTGAGTTAATCACCCAAGCAGGGCTCAACTCCAGACTTCGGGACACACCCAGCTCTGTGCCCTTCCCTTCCAATTCAGATAGCCTCTTTGAAAAGGGCTGTTCCTTTTGTTCAGAGCATTCATTCGAATTCCTTTCTAAGGCCAAGGCAAACGCAGGGCAGCAACCCAGAGGAGACCTACCTGGCTGGTTTCTACAAGAGCGGTGCGGATCTTTCCCATCAGGTGAAATCCTCACCGTCGTCCCTGTCTCTTTCCCCCAAACCCCTTATGTTGAACACAGGAACCTACTCACGCCGTAAGACGGACAAAATGAATCCAGATGGGAAGTGAGCAGCAGCCAGAGAGAGGGAGGGCAGGAGGGAAAGGAGCATCCCATCCACCTGCAGCCCCTCCCCCAAGAGAGGGACTCACAACAGGAAGGGAGGGGCCTGCTGTGAAGACAAGTTCACTAATCCTGACCACAAACTTGGGAATTCCAGTCTATCTACTGATAACATGACACCTGGCCACTGAATCCAATTTTGCCACAAAAAACCGTAAGCACTGGGAAAGCCGTCCACACAATCCCAGGGTGTTGGTAGGTGTGTGGGGTGCAGAGACAGCCAGATGGAGGGATAGGGAGCAAATGAGACTGAAAGGACAGGAGTCTTATCTCGCCTAGTGTGGCAAAGCCATTCCCAAATGTACCCAAGTGCCAGCCCAAAGCCAAACAACTTCTCAGTTGCTGAGAAAGAGCCAAATGGAGCTCGACCTGGGGACCCTTCAGGCTCCTTTGCTTTACTTAACCTTCCTGACCCTCAGTTTCTTCATCGGTAAAACAGCAACTCACTTCCACCTCAGGGAGGATGTGAGGATAAACAGAAAGACGTGGCTGGAGCAACAGCACTGCGCCTGGCCCTGGAGGTCCTGCCACGTGTCTGGAAAGTCTGCGACCCAGAAGGACAGCATTCACCCCACGCGTCCAGCCGGGCCCCCGTCTACCGAGGCAGCCATTCAAGCTTCTGACCAGGGGCCACGCTGTTCATTAACCCAGACAGTGCAGTGAATTTAAAACAGGCCCGGTCCAGGAAATATCTAGACATCCTCCTTAGCAGTAGATGGTGAGATCCTAACAAAAGAGCGTTAATCAAAGAAGGAAATTAAGCCAGACTCCTCATAGCCCATGTGACCTGGAAAGCAACTCAGGGCCTGAGAAAGACACTGTTTTTGAGGGGCCCACTTGAATCCTGGGGAGAACATGCTAGATTCCGGGGCCACCGAACACTCTCCCTGTTCTCAGGGCAGGAGCTCCTCCTCCACCAGGAAACCCCGCCGGAACCTCGCTGCCCACAGTCTGGCTCCCACCCCAGCTCTGCTGCTTTGGGGTACGGGGTGCCATGGGCAAGTCTGGAAGCGCCTCCTTCACACCACCTAGTGAAGATCCTATGCAACACACACCAAGTGTTCAGTGAGAGCGTGACACAGATACCAAGTCAGTAAATGCTCAGTCACTGCAAGTTACACTGCGGCCTTAACAAAAACGAGAACTACTGAAATGACCTGGTGGACACTCGGGAATGCCTCCGAGAGCCGATCAAAGTGGAAACACCCTAGGTCGTCCTGGCTCTACCACTCACTGGTGGGCACCTTCTACTCACGCAGCTCCCCGTGCTCCCGGGGCGGGACAGGCATGGTGCCCCCAGGGCAGAGAGGATGCGCTGGCGTCCTGTCCCGGACACAGACCCCAGGGAAGGCCTGGGTAGCCCCCGCCGGTCCCGCAGCAGCGACCAGGCGGTTTGTCCTGCAATTCCACACACGCACAGGGGGCTGCGCGGAAACCTCGCCTCAGCACCTGCAGGCCCGATGCCCACAGCGCTGCCACCCTTCACGGCTTTGTTGCATGTTGACCACCATCAAGCAATCGTCGAACATTCATGTCACCGGGAAAGGCTGGTGTGGGGACACAACAGGGACAACGCGTCCCCAGGTATGGGGATCAGGACAGGTGCGCCTCAGGCATGGTGCCGCCTGGTACCTGGGTCTGGACCCACCTCCAGGGGCTGCGTGGTCTCAGAGCGTCTTCCCTGTCTGGGCGACCCCAGGGCCATGCAGCCCGAACCATCTGCCCAGGGTGACCCTTCACAAAGAGGAAGTGGGGGGGGACATGGGGGAGGGGGCTTTCTACCACCCTGGACGACTTTCCAGGGGCGGGAAGAGCTCCCGATTTACAAGTGAAAAGGGGACCGCAAGGGAGGGGCGCTTCCCGCGGAGTCAGGAAAGGGGGTGGGGGCAGGTGGCCAGCCTGCGGCGGGGGAGGGGGCGGGGGAGGGCCTGGGGTCCTGGAACCCCGCACGGTCGGGGAGGCGGCCAGACCCCGCCCCTGCAGGTAGAGCGCGCCAGGTGTGCGGGCAGCCGTCACAGGCCCAGCGCTGCCCTCTCCGCGTCGAAGGTCGCGCAGGACACCGGAAGTCGCCCGGGCTTCACCTGGACGGTCGCAGCGGTTCCGCCGGGCCCAGACCCGCCGCCCAGACCGGGCCGAGCGCAGCCTCTTTAGGACTCGGCGGCACTTCGGCCTCCTCCTCGCACAGAATAGGAACTGCTCTCTCTACCTGGCCCGCAGCAGCGTCGTGAAGGTGAACTGTGAAATGTTCTTAAGATCAAAAACATTCTGCGATTTCACTTTAGGCACTTATATGTGCATATTGATAACTGTGCAGAAAAATGGACTCTTTATTGATTGCCCTCCCGGAGTGACTTCCAGCCCCTAACCTGAAAGCGCTGAGAAAAAGGTACACCTGTGTGCTCCTGTGATCCTACAGACCAGGGATAGAAATGTCATTCCCACTTAGCTTCCACCCTGGGCCTCCTGCTCCGTCCAGTTCCCGAAGGGCAGATAAGCATCGACTGGCCAGAGGTACAGACTTCTGGAGAAGGGACGGGAAAAACTTAAATAATATCTGTCACCCGCCCCTCGGAAAAAACACAGCATTCCCCACACCGCACACCAGTTCATTAGGTAGCTGCCCCAAGTGCGGGACACCTTCGGGGTCTCCGTGTTTGGAAAGCTTTGCCCCACCTGGGACCCAGTGGTCAGCCAATGCTAGGAGCCCACATTGCCCATCTGGCCTGGCAGCTCCAATACTAGGCCTCCCTGGTGCCACCAGCAAAACAAACACAGGCACCGTGACCAGGCGAGGCCGCTCCAGTCCAGGCTGACGGTTCTGTCCCCTCAACCATTCCTGGACCGGGTTCTAAGAGCTCTGGAGGGCCCTCCCTGCTCGCCCTAGCAGGGGCTGCACTCCAGGTGGGCAGGACCCAGGAGCTGCAACATCCCTCCGGCTCGCCACCACCCGAAAGGGCTTGTGGGGACTTCCCCACCCCTTCCCTAGACCCACCTGGGCCTGAACAAGCAGAGGATAAACTGGGACTGTTTGCACTTCTGGAGGACAGCATTCAGGACATCCATCAGCAAAAGAATCGAGTCCCAGCCAGAGTTCATTCAACGGGAAAGGTGCACAAACCCTTTCCCAGCCTCTCAACCCTCAAAAGCAAAGGAACTTCACCTGCTGTTTCTCCCTCCGCTCCACACCCTTCCCCCATCCCCCCCCACTACACCTGGGGGGGGGGTCACACGATCCAGGTCTGAGGCAGGCAGCTTACACTCTGCTAGCCTAGACACTAGGTAGGCTTTTTAAATGGCCATACTGGGGGGTGGGGGGGGGATCCCATTAGGCCAGAGGAGTTGAACTTTATGATCTCGGTCTATGGTTGCTTCCAAAGAAACTTCCTGGGATTCCGTGACTCCATAATGAAGTTTTTGTTTGTCCTGGGCCGGGGACAGATTGCTGGAGGCCAGATTTCAGGCCTGGCTGGAGCGCAGCAGTGAGCTGACAACCCCTTGGCTGGCTGCAGAAAGACCCACACACCATCTATGTCACACAGCCTGTCAAAAGGCCCTCCAGGTTCCTGCCACAACCTAGGCTGGGATGCCACACAGAAATATTGCCATTATTTCCAATCACCCTGCAAGCCAGTTAACAGTATCTTTCAAGTAATAATGAAGGATTTACTTTAATGCAAAGCGCACATTTCTGATCAGAAGAGCGCTTCTGAAGGGCGTAAAAGCAACAACATGAAAGGTGTGTTATTTTTACATTTTACAAGTGGGAAAGATTTTTTAAGAGCAACAGTGATGAACGCCACCCCCTCCCCGCACTGTTTTAAATTCCTAGAAAACAACCGAAGGTGAGACTGCCCGCCAGGTTCAGACAACAAGAGCCATTTGGGATTAACATCCTCTAAACACCATCTGACCTCTGGGGAAAACGAAGGCTGTTATTCTCTGGGAAAGAAGTCAGTTCTGTTCTCCATAAACCCAAAAGCATCACTTGCCTCATGAATAAGAACCCTTTTGTGAATATTAAACCAATAAGCAACCATCTGTTAAATTTGAAACAGGTAAACCAGGTCATTTCTAAAACATTCACCCAGGGAGGGGCTAGGCTAGATACAGATGGGAAGGTCAGCTGGCCCCCAAAATTCTGACCAAGTGGACCTGGCTGAAATCAGACCTGGCATGGGCCCCCAACGGTGGTCCATGTCTCCACTGCCTCCAGTTAGGGGAGGGGCTGAAAAGACAGGGAGCAGGAGGGCCTGTCCCTTTGGCTAGAGCTGGCTCCACTCTGCAACCGCAGCTCCTTCGTAAACGTGGGGCACTTTGTGAACGAAGGAGGTAGCTGCCATACCGATGAGCGTCTTCAGAAAAGGCAGCAGCTGTGGCACAAAACACAAAAATGCAACCAACCCTCCTTTGAGCTGCACTCTCCCTAACACTACACACAGACTGCAGAACGCCTTGAACGCGAGGAGTAATACAAATAAACACGGCTGCTTCCTGTGACTTAGGATGCCTCCATTTCTGGGAAACACCGAGTATGATTTCTTAAAACTGCATTTCGAGGGGGGAAAGTCTGCCTTTTTACACTTTCTCTGAAGGAGCCTATCTGCTTTGAGAACCTTTCCTCAAAAAGCAGCACACAAAGTTCCCTAAGAGTCCAGAAAGACCACCTTCTAAGAACAACTGGAAAGGGAGCGGGCTGTGGCCCACATTTCCATGCCAGGCAAGGACAGATGAATGTGCCTCTGGTTCCCATCCAGGCTGCAGCTCCTGAAGTTTCTGTGCTCCCCGGCGGTCAGAAGAATGAAGGATGAAGGCTGCAAGGCTGGCCCTTGGCTCCCATTGTCAACACTCCCCACAAACAATGGCCTGGCTCTCTCCCTATTGTACATTCTGTATCCATTTGTGAATCCCTCTTTTTCCGCACAATGTGCAAAGCCCTTCTTTTCACTGGGTAAGTCCTGGACGCCAAAGTGCAGCCATCATTTAGGCTTTAAACATTCATAATGATAGCTAAAAGCAAACTCCAGATTATGCCCAAACATTAATTTGTGAATGTCATTAGAGCCACACCGATGGCTTCTGGGTACTATCCATTAAATCAGGATCAAAAGAAACACTGAACACCTTAAAAATGGTTCTGAAGTTTTTAGCGATTATTACGTATAATTTTCCAAACCCAGAGATAGGATTAAAAAAAAAAAACCCTTTCATAAGTCTTTGATACATATTCCATCAAACACGGACTTGAATAAAAATTAACTTCAAAAGATTAGGTTAGGGGAGAAGCCTTGCATTTCCCTCTCCCCCAAAGTGCTGTAACTGTAGCACTGTAAATTAGGGCATGCTTACCAGCTGTGCGGGGGAACTGATATGTGCCCCGCAGCACAGCCCGAGAGCCACCCATTCCAGCATTTCCATGTGTCTACCAAAAGTTTTCAGTTGAGTCCACACAAGCCTTCCTCAGCTAGCCGTCTCACAAACACTGGAGGGAAATGAGCCCCCTTACCCCCCCCCGCCCCAAATATTTCACTATAGGGTATCGCTTCTGTTAAAGACAAATATGTCTTTTCAAGGGGTCAGGCAAACTGCACTCCAATTTTTTAATTACTACAAAAACGGGTCCCACACTCTGTAGTGGAAAGATCACCCGAGTTGTGCCCTAACAGATAAATTTCCTTTCCCCACCGTAGACTGTATGACTCTATATTTGTGGCCTGTTATCAGGGACAGGGGACACTTGGGCTGCTGCTCTTCACTGATAGAAAGATTATTAACAGAGGGACCCAGGCTGCACTCACATACATTATGGTGACAGCCTTCTATATTGAAATGACAAGAGGTAAAAAATGACAACCGGGGTGGCCATTCTAGCGTAGCTGTAAACTCTTTACATTTTTTCCATTTAGGGAAAGCGTTAAGTGCAAAGGGTATAACTTTGCCTTCAGAAATGATTCATAGTGGAGGAGGACTGCTGGCCAATGGCACGCTGGTACTGTCTCAGCAGGGCCTCTCCTGGGGGACGTCCGCCCTTTTTGTTTTTAATCGGCGAATCTAAACGGTGGGAGCCATCCTGAGCTCCCCTTGCTTGCACGTTTTAGTTGTTCCCAGCAAACAGCCTCTTCAAATCCAGCGCTTTGCTTGCTCTGTGGGTATTTCACACTCTCACACTTTGTACCTTGTGGCTAGCTACTCAGACACTGACAAAGTGGTGTTGGTTCTGTAGTTTTATTTGTTGTTGTGGCTGTTTGTTTCATTTCATCACTCTTTAAAACGCTTTTCAGACTTATGAATAGGATTTCTGTTTGGAGCTTTCAGAGTCAAGAGCAAAGCTATTGATTATTCCCTGAAAGGGGAACTGAGGGGCTGGTTAATAATTACACAGATAGCAAGTGTTCCTGCTTCATCTTGTGTACCGACCAGATGAACAATGCCAGGGACAGGAACAGGTGTGCCCTGAGTCTTAAAAGGCCAAAATATGTCACTGGTGTCTTTTTACAATGTTAATCGTGTTTGTTTTTAAGTGGCCAAACTTTTTTACTTTCTTAACTTTAGAAAGACATGCTTTGCAAATATTTCTTCTCTAAGTCAATGGCTAAGTCCTAGATATCAGTTGAAACTCGTGCTGAGCGGAAAAAAATATATTTTAGAGACAAAGAGGTTTTTTATGAAATCACAGTAAGTAAAGGTAATTCACCCTGCCCCTCCCCCAGGAGAACACCCATTCAGGGGCCAGTTTCAAAGATCCCAAGTCGTAAATAACACAGGGCCCTGAGCGCAATCTGCAAAGCCACCTCTCACCCTCCACTCAGCCTCATTAAGGTACAATTAGAAAGAAGGCGACCACATACCCCTTAGCCTTACCGTTCCAAACTGGAAAAAGATTTAAACCAAAAAGCACCTTGGCAGGTTCAAAGCAAGCTCCAAACTCAAGATTTTTAAATTCCCTCTAATAACTACTTTCTACAGGGACAAACTGGGTCCCCTACCCCTGGGGCACAGAGAACCAATCAGAGCCATAAATCCCCTTTGCCTTCAAGCCTCGCTCCCTTGTACTCGGGCAGAGTGGGGGGAGGGGGTGACCCGGCTTCAACACTTACACTAAGCCCCTCAATGCTCTACAGAAATATGCTGGCTTATTTCCTTTGTTTGGTCCTGTTATACTTGATCAAGTGTGAACGATTAAACTGGTTTCATTAAAGGCAAGTGCATTCACGGCTAACATCCAACTTCAATGGCAACTGTAAGCATATTTTGCGAGAAGGAGGGCCTGCTTTTTTGCTCGAAACCCACCGTCTCATTAACTTTTCTTTGGGGGGCAATAAAAAGGGCACCAGGGGTTTTTACAGGAGAGTGTCAGAGCAGCTCAGAGATCTGATGGCAGACAAAAGGATATTTAGTGTTTGCACTCTGGGATACAGCCCCTGTTACCTACAATACAGAAAAAAAATCCTGTTTCAATATTAAAGCTGCTCTGACGAAAAGTGTTTAATTAGCATTTTGGATATCACTTTATAATTGCTGTAAGAAGTACTCTTTGAAATCAAATGACTATAAAAACAAGATCCTTTAAAGTCCCATTACTTCGAAATGTGAAAGATTAGTTAAAAAAAAAAAAAATTTCGAAACAGTGCAATTCTCCGAAGTACGAGGAAACTGATTCTACTTTGAGAACCCTAGAGGCAGAAGGCAGCAGTCTTAGGCACTGAACACGAGGTAATTCTTAAAATGCCTTTGAACCCAAGAACCTAGCAAGGAAGATACTCTTTGAAAGACTAGTAGGAGAGTTTGATATATTTTACCAAAGTTAGGAGGCACAGTCCCTGTGTAAACTAACCAAAATACACGTCCCCTCCAAATTATCCATGTCAGATAAAAATATACCAGTCTCTAGAATATCCAACAGAATTGCAAATAAGGCACTTAGCATTTTAAATTCCCAATGCATATTTATGGGTAGAATTCTCTTGTCTACCCTTCAAGCCACTCACATCTGACTCTCTAAGAACTTAACCCGATCTCCCATCTTTAAAGAAAAACGAGGGGAAAAATCCAGAAAGATCTGTTTGGCCCGGATAGCGCCAGTGAGCCCGGCATGACGACGTAGGCCACTGGCAGCAGCCGCCCCCGCAAGGACGCACAGCAATCCCTCCTTTTCTCTGTAAAATACTAAGCATGGGGACCCCTGGAGCCAACTGCTGCTTGGGCCGCCTCCGGAGAAACTACTCGGGGGCCGGGAGGGGAGGGGTGAGATCACCACACTTTCGCACACGCACACTCAGTGCCCGTGACCGTCCGCGGCGGCGGCAAGCGAGGCACTGGACAGCATGTGGTCGCGTGTGTGTCTCGCCGCGACCGGCTGTGACCGCGCGGAGCTCCCCGGCCCGCGCGGCCTCGCAGCACCCAGGCGCTGCGTGGGTTGCGGGCGATCCGCACGGCGCGGGGCCTCCCGCTGGAGAAAGGCCCCGGCGCGCCCGGGCTCCCGCGCGCCTCTGCCCAACTTGCCCCGGGGCGCTGGGAAGAGCGCGAGGGAGAGAAAGAAAGGCGCTTCCCCCGGCCCCACGGTCCGTCCTGGCTGCGGAGCGCGAGAAGGAAGAGGCGACCGCGGCGGCCCAGCTGTGGCTGCGCCGCGCCGGGTCCCCGCAGCCCGGGGCGCGCCCTCGCCAGCCCCTCCTGCGAAACTTTTTCTTTTCGGTTCGCCCCACCCGAAAAGTGCGGCCCGAGCGGGGGAGGCGGGCCGGCCGGGCTCGCGGCGGCGACCGGCGAGGAGGAAGTGGTGCCCGCGGGAGCGCGGCCAGGCGGAGGAAATGCCCGGCCCGCCCGGCCCCCGCCCGCCGCCCGGCCCACCCGGGCCCCCGCCCCGCTGCGACTTTGGCGGGCCGAGCCCAGAGCGGCAGTGCTGGCGGCGGCGGCGGCAGATGTGGCCCGGCTGCCCGGAGGAGCCAACAATGCGGGGCCGGCAAAACAAAAGGGTTCCACTTCTCCTCCTTTCCCGTCTGTAGC
This sequence comes from Tadarida brasiliensis, assembly GCA_030848825.1. Taxonomy (NCBI): domain Eukaryota; kingdom Metazoa; phylum Chordata; class Mammalia; order Chiroptera; family Molossidae; genus Tadarida; species Tadarida brasiliensis. The sequence goes on from CM061271.1 coordinate 3,203,320, forward strand.
GAGCGCTCCCGGGGCGCCGCGCGGGATCCACGGCCAGCAGGGGCCGCTCCCCTGGGGGCCCCTCGCCGCGCGCGCCCCGATTTCCCCGCGGACCCCCGCTCTCCCCCGCCCCCGCCCCGCAAGCGCAAGGCCCCGCGCGCTCGGACTCCCGGTCCCGGGGGATCCGGCCATATTGTCCCTGCGGCGCGCCGCGCGCTCGGCCTGGGTCGCGGGCGGTCCCGGTGCGCGCACCCACCGGCCTCGGGGAGCAGGAGCCGGGGGCGCCTAGGAAACCGTCGCCGAGACGCCGCCGCTACCGCTGCCCTCAGGCCGCCGCCGCGCTCGGGGTTTCGGTTTTTTTTTTTTCCCTTTGCCAATCCTGATGGGAAGGAAGGTGACCGCCTACTTCGCATTCATCAACTCTCATCACAACAACAAAAATCCTGGCGCAAACGGCGGCCAGCAGGCGCGACCGGCAGCGGGGGGCGGCAAGCAGGGACCCCCCAGGCCGGCGTCCACCCCTGGGCTCCGAGCAGGGACACGGGGCCGGGGGCGCAGACCAAAGATGTCCTCGGATGCCGGCTCCGTGTCCTTCGCCCTCCTTCCCCGCCCCGAGTGGCGCAGTGAGGCGCGGCGCGGCGCCCCAGCCCGCCGCCGCAGGTGAGGCGGGGGCGGTAGCGGCCCCAGCCCTCCCCCGGGGCCCCTCTTACCTCGTCCCGGGCCGCCGGCGTCCACGGCGAAGGGCGCCCACCCGGGAGGCGGCGGCGGCGGCTCCCGCCCCTCCCACCCCACCCGGCGGCGGTGGCGGTGGCGGCGGCTGTGTGGGTCCCCCTCTCAGCGCGGCATGGCTCTCGGCTCGGTCCTTAGCTCCTCGGGCCGCTGCCGGCTCTTCTGGGCCGCTCCCGGGCCACCTTAAAATGACACACGCACACAGGGACACACACACAAAAACTTAATCTCTCCAGCTCCCCGCCCCTCCCCCTCCCGCCCTTCCCTCCCCTGCTCTCCCCAGCTCTCCCCTCCCCACCCTACCCCTCCCCTTCCCTTCCTCCTCCTCCCCTCGCCGCCGAGCCTCTTCCTACTTCCCCACCCACCCCACCCCCTTCCTCCGCCCACCCGGCTCCCTATCCTCCCCACCCAGGTCCGGGCCCCGCGCCCGCCCGCCTTGAGGGGGCTGCGCTGGGGGTCCCCGGCCCGCGCGTGCCCCGCGCCGCGCTCACCCCCAAGAGGATGCTAATTCCAACTTGGATCGGGGGAGGGAGCGTCCTGGATGCCGAGCGCCTCCCGGCTATTTGCTCTTCTTTATTTGTTTTCTCCTCCGGGGAAGGAGGAGGAAAACGGAGAGAAAAGGAAAGGGAAAGAAGCTGCGCTGGCCGCGTCTCCGGTGCCCGCCGGCTGCTCAGCAGCGAGGCGGGAGGCGAGGTGAGGGTCGCCGCTCGCTCACTCCTCGCTCCCTTTTTTTTTTTTTTTGGCTAAGGCGGGGTCTCTCTTTGCAAACCAATGACACAACCCCACATGGGCCGGCCTCGCCCCCTAGAGCTACTCCTCACTACAAATCGGCTCTCTCGGGGGATTAGTGGCTCCGCGAAAGTGCACACTGGCGCGGCGGGCACTCCCCGGCCCGGCCCCGCCCGGGAGGCCCTGGAGCAGCGCGGGGGCCTGGCGGCAGGGGCGGGGGTCCCGCCGCAGCGGCCCGGACTCCGGCCCTCCCTTCGCCCTCTTCCTCCTCCGCCCCTTCCACGTGGGGCCCCGGGCGGCGGGCCACATGGGGGAATGCGAGCCCGGGCGAGCCTGGGCGCAGCGCCCCGGGGTGGCTTTGGCCCCATCGGGCCCCCGCCAGGGCCGCGGCGCCGACCTGCCCCCTTACCGGCCCCGCGGCTCCAACTTCCTCCTGGGCCCCCGCGCCCGCGGCTTCTGCCTTCTCAGGCCCGCGGGGTCAGGCCCGGGCCGGCCCCAGGGGGCACTTGCGCTCCCCAAAACCGGATCCGGGAGACGGTGCCCGCGCCTTGCCCGAGAGCCGGACTGGCTGTGGGTGCTCCGGGAGGGGGCCCTATGTGCTGGAACTTGAAGCGGTTGTGTTCCCTATGAGAAGCAAAACATTTTTTACACATTAGAAAAAATGTTCCTTCCTGTTGCCTGGATCTCGCCCGGCTATTTTTAAAGCTTTCTCGGGTGAGAGCTCCGGGCCTCTCGGGAGAGGCGTGCTGCGGCCTGGGGGTCCTGAGAGTCGGGGTCCGGGGCTCGCGCGGCGCCCTTCCGCTGCCGAAGCCCGCTCCTCCGGACGCCTGGAGGTTGGAGCCGACACCAGACCTGGGGATCCAGGCCGAGCGCCGGCCGCACCTGGACTGAATTCCATGCCTGTGTTTGCGGAAGGGAGTCAGCGGCTGCGACGTCGGGGGGCTTTTCTGCCTGGGCCCCAGAGACCCCCAAATTCATCTCACTTCCCTGAGGTTGGCGGCGCGTCCTCCAAGCGCCCCTGTGTGGGCTGAACTGAGCCTTTAGTCTCGAACTGTTTAAAAACCATATTGAGATGTTAGGAACTGGATTGAGACGTAGAGCAGGAAAGGCGTGGGGAGGGGTGTGAGGTCCGGCCTCCGCAGGCCTGCGGCCATTCCGGGAGCCTAGTGGCTCGGGAGTGCACCACACCCTACGGAGCGGAGGAAACTCACGCTGGGGCCTGGGGGCCGGAGGAAGGGCCACCGAGCTGCTGGACCCCCGTCTGCATCCCAACGAGCCCTGCTCCAAGCCTCAGTCTATTCACATTTTAAGAACTAGTGCTCCGGCCCGCAGCAGGGAGTAGGAGTTCCCTGCTCGTTTGCTAATGTGCTAGGTTGTGGCCTGTGCGACCGTCCTTGTGGGGGCCATGACTCCTCCTGATAGTTGTTTCATCATAAAACAATAAGGTTTTAAAACTCAACTGAAGACCTCTCAGGTGTGATGTCAGCGCTGGACTCAGGCAGCTCACCCACTGGGTCATTATTAGGTTGCTAAGATGTCCCAAGCACGTGTTCTACGTGGCCTTAACAGGCCCAGGCCAGGCCAGCTCCGTGCCTGTCGAGTGTCCCCGAATCTTCTGATGACCCGGTATCCCCGAAAATATCTCCTCCCTCCAGCAGTTTTGCTTCAAGGTCATGGCGCCTAAGGTAGATCTTGGCATAAACTATAACCATAATAACCATAAATAAAGATTTTCTGCTTCCTTATTTCACAGATGACCTTTGGTTCTGAGTGGCCCTCTATTCTCACCCAGAAACCACAAAAAGTCGGCTGATTTTTTTTCTAGATTCAACTTGAATGTCTACTATGAATTTGACCTAACTTAGAAAATGCTGTTCTTTGTGTTGAGAATGTTAAAAAGGTGGCATCCTCAGAGCCAAAAATTATTTCTCACTTCAACTTGACACCGTGTATATTTTTTATTCCTCACACGAAGGTATGTTTTTATTGATTTTTAAAGGGGGAGAGAGAGAGAGAAACACTGATGTGAGAGGGAAACATCGATGGGTTGCCTCCTGTATGCCCCCCACTGGAGATGGAACTAGTAACTTAGGTATGTGTCCTGATCAACCTAGGTATGTGCCCTGACTGGGAATGGAGCCCTAAACCTTTTGGTGAATGGGATGATGCTCCAGCCAACTGAGCCACCTGGCCAGGGCAACACACTGTATTTTAAAATATTAAGCCCATTTGTCCCCAACATGTGAATTATTTAAACTACAATTATGTATTTTTTAAAAGATGCTCCAAACAACAGCAAAAATCAGAACAAAAAAACAGCCCAATTCAAAAGTGGGCAAAGACTTGAAAAGACATTTCTCAAAGGAAGACATACAAAAATGATCAACAAGGCCATGAAAAGATGCTCAGCATCACCAATCATTAGGGAAATGCAAATCTAAACCACAGTAAGATACCACTTCATGTCCATTGGGATGGCTGTTATAAAACAACAACAACAACAAACAAAAACTCAAGAGAAAAACAACGGAAAATAACAACCTTTGGTAGGGATGTGGAGAAATCCAAAAACGTGCCTTGCTGGTGGGAATGTAAATTGGTGCTGCTGCTGTGGAAACAGTATGGAGGTTCCTCAAAAGGTAACACAGAATTACCATCTGACCCAGTAATTCCAATTCTAGGTGTATACATAAAAGAATGGAAGCCAGAGTCTCAAATATTTGTACATGCATACAGTGTTCATAGCATTATTCATAATAGCCAAAAGGTGGAAATGACTCAAATGTCCATCAAAGGATAAATGTGGTATAGACACAATGGCATATTATTCAACCTTGAAAAGGAGGGACATGCTGGCACCTGCTACAACATGGGTGAATCCTGAGGACATTACGCTAAGTGAAATAAGCCAAACACAGAAGGACAAATATTGTTTGGTTCCACCTATATGACATATCTAGGAAAGGCAAGTTCATACAAAGTAGAATTGAGATGACCCAGTGCTGCGGGGAGGGGAGGGAGGGGAGTTGTTGTTTAATGGGCACAGAGATTCTGTCTGGGGTGGTGGAAAGTCCTGGAAATGGATGGTGGTGGAGGCTGCACAACACTGTGAATGTGCTTAACGCCACAGAACTGTCCCCTTCAAACTGAGTGAAATGGTCGGTGTTATGTATGTCTTACTGCGGCACTATAACGATGTTGCAAAGTAGCTTCCGCCTTGCAAACTCCTTAGTTCACATTTATTACTATATATAAAGGTAATTTTTAACGAGAAAAAAGATAAAGACGAGATGCTCCGCTTTAAAATACATTTCAGTTCGTTTACAGAATAAATGCCTTTTCCTAATTTTTAACCCTGTGTTACCTTTGTAGACTATAGTGCTGAAATGCCCATTTTGCAGTCTTCTCCATGATTTTCTCCCATCTGATCCTATTTAATGGGTCAGGTTCAGTTTCTGGTGTCCCAACATGGACTATGACAGACACAAAAAAGAAGAGTCATAAAAATAACAGTAGACACAAATGATTGTCCATGACTCACCAGGTCCTGGTCCTGGGCTAAGCCCTTGACATGCATCTTTACTCTTCCTAGCAGTCCCTGAAGAGAAATATAGTATCATCCTCATTTTACAGAGGAGGTAAGCTGGGTGACTTAATGTGACTTCCCCAAGGTCACACTGCTGGCCAGTAAGGATCTGGGGTTGGACCCCTTCCGATCTGATTCTGACACCCTTCCCCCATTCAAGAATGGCTTCTATTTACATACCCATATCTTCATTACTAGTCTAGATTCAGAAAAGGTAAAGTTAGTTACTTCTGAAACAAATTTTTAACATCTTTTTTTTTCCTTTTATTGATTTTAGAGAGGAAGGGAGAGAGAGAGAGAGACAGAAACATCCATGAGAGAGAACGTTGACTGGCCGCCTCCTGCATGCCCCCCCACCGGGGATTTGGCCCACAACCTGGGCATGTGCCCTGACCGGGAATCGAACTGATGACCTCCTGGTGCATGGGTGGACAGACGCTCAACCACTGAGCCACACTAGCCGGACTAGCATCTTCTTATGGAAAGTGTTTCTTTGTTTAATAGTAAGCCTTCAATCTAATCTTTAAAGGAAAGAAAAAGAAAGAAAGCCCAAGAATGAAACATTAAAAATTTTTTTAAAACACAGGTAGGTATGGGCATGGTGGATTTTAAAACTCCTGAGAGTCCGTTTCAGAACAACAACAAAGCTGGATAATAAGAAAGCAGAAAATAAATGCTTGGTTACTGAGAATCAGGGTTCCCCATATTACTTTCATATTGAGGAAGAAGAAATAATTCAAAGAGTTCAAAGAGGTTGCATCTGACTTCCTGGAAAAGATGCATATCACTTTTTCCTGATAGCCTGAATTCAGTAGAAAAATCTGATCACCCAAATACTCTGTGGGTTAGGTTCTCTCGTGCCTTGAGCTTCCTCAGTGGGAGGAGTCTGAAAAAGCCCCATTGCACTGCTATGTGGAAAAGAGGCTTTTTCTTTATTCTGGGGAACTCAGCTCATCTGCCCAGGAGTCTCCATTCCCACTCGATGCTGCCAATGAGGACTTCATGTCTTCTGGTTGGATTCTGTTTCTTCTGGGTTAACCAGCCTGTTAATGGGTCTCTTTTGGCACATAAAGTTCAAACTCCTTATCAAAGTGATTTCTTCCCCCTTCCAAGGAGTCTGTCTCCTCCTTTCTGGGTACTAGAATTTGGGATTTAGATAGGGGGTGTTTTTCTGCCCCAAGGCTCTGGGGGCAAGTCCTAGCTCTCCAGTTCTGGGGTCTGCCCAGGGAGCCCCAGTACTGCAGTGTGGGGGCAGGTGCAACTGGCACAGGTATAATTCTCAGCGCAGAGAGGGCAGGGCTTGTTCCTGGGGGCCCAGCCATTTCCCTGCTGACCTGGCACAGCTGCCTCTCTAAGATGCTGCCTTGTCCTCCAAAGCTCCCCAGCCCTCCACACAGCTCCCTCCCTCGTGAATGCACAGTACTTCTTAATTTACAGGTGCTTTCTCCATCCTCCAAGAAGCCTTGGGTTCCGTCCAAGCCACAACATAGGGGAGCACTCCTACCACAGGCCATTGGTCCAGTCACTTCTCTCGGCCACCCCCCCAACAAACACACACACGCATGCACACACATAGTGGGGTGGCAGCATGGGCACAGCAAGAGTTGGTCCAGATGCCCCCTCAGCTTTATGCTCTGCACTCCTTCAGAAGAAAACAGAGTGCATCTCTTGGAGAACTAATGGTTTGCTTTGAACAGATCATTAAAATTGGGCAAATCATGATTCCTTGTTGCGTTGGCTGATAGGAAGCTCAAAGTCACATGTAATGCTCAAGGGTGCCAACCAGCCTATTGGCACGTTCCGGGAAGCAACATGTGCTTCCTCCGTGGAAAGTGATTGTGAACTTGCTGCGGGACAGGAGTGGTTTGTGTTGTTGGAAAAGGCATATTAAATATTTTTATGTAATTTTACATCTGGAAAACAAAATACCACTTGTTCTCATGTTAAAATTAAGGACATTAAGCTCCATAAACTCTTCTGGCTTGGTGATGATATTCAGGTGACGTGGGGCTCACTTCCTGGACTTGGGAGGCGTTTCTGATGCCCATTTTGACTTTTTTTTTAATCAACTGGAGAGTTGTATATATGTTTTTACTATAACCACCTAAAATACTTTTTTTTGGAAGTACGGGGGAAAGTATTAATAAATACATAAATATCCCAGTCATGTCAACATCTCAGGGTGAGAGACTTTTTTTTAGGGGACAAATGGTCAGAGGGACAAGAATTGCCCTCAGTGGCAGTTATCACATTCTGTAACTATGAACTTACGTGATGGTTTGCTCAGTTTTGTGGGGCCTTGGACGGTAGGAAGTGCTTGGTTAAGTATTTCTTGGATGCATGCATGGATGGATGGATGGAAGGATGGATACGTGGATAGATAGATGGATGAATTACTAGTGACTATATTTCAAGTGATTCAAGCTGCATAAAAGTTATATATGCAAACAAAGAGAATAATTTTAATTGAACATATTAGTATTAGGGAGGTTCTCTTTAAAGGTTTGTTTAACCTATACTTTGTTTTATTATTTTTATAATTTGTAAAAGTAAAGGGGCAACTGGAAATGACATGCAACAAAGAGTTCAGAAAAAAATATGTGTAGGAAGCAAATGTGGCAAAATGTTAAAAACCGGTGAACTGGGGAGATGGATATATGGGAGTTCTAACAACTTAGCTGTAACTTTAAAAATTATTTAAAAACAAAAGTTGTTCTTAAAAAATCCATAGCCCCCGTGTGAAGTGTTAAATTTGTAAGGCACTTCTTTTCTCCTGTTCAGCAGGAAGGCGAAATGCCCTCCCTGCTCGGTGCCTCCCAAGGAGGTGCCTCGCCGGGAGGTGCGGAGCGAGGGCCTGGGAGAGGCCCGTGGGCTGTGGGCCAGGCGGGCGCTCTTTCCCTCTGCCGCAGTCCTCTCCGATGAGGCCCCTTCCCCGTTCCCTAGCCCTCCTGTTTCATGTCCAGGAACCCACGGCTGTCAAAAGCTGAGAGTGGCACTAGATAATAATGGGTCCTTTTATTGTCGCCGTTCTGTGCCATAAAGTTGTGCGCATTTGAGGGTTTCAGGGTCTCGGCCCGGAGGTTGTGGGGACTGGACTTGACCGTATTGTCCACGCGCCTTCTCTGTGCTTCCGCGGTTGTCTGAAGCTCTCCGCCGCGGTCCTGAGTGGAGGTGGGAATTGTACGCACTCTTTGTAGAACGGCTGTGCTTGCGGCGGCTACAGCGCGGTCACCATGTGACATGCTCAGCTCTGATCAGTAGGCACCAGGGCCTGTCCAGAGGCCGTGGCCCTCTTCACCTCCGCGCTGCAACTGTGCGCGCGTCTGTGCGGGGAGGGCACGGGTCGGTGGTGGAAGTTCTGTTTCAGAACTTAATCGGCATTTGGGTTTAAGCCCATGGGTTTTAGTTTTTAGTTACACACACTCACACATGCACATACTCACACTCTGCCTAAATAAATCCGTTGAGAAGCAGTGACTCCAGTCCTAGGAAAACCAAAACAAGCGCGCGGATCTGCAGAAATGTGTCTGTCGTGTGACCTGTGGAGGAAATAAACAAACATATTGATCTAGGACTAGTCAGCAAACACGGAAGGAGCCCTGCTCCCCACCGGCCAGGCTGGACCCTGGGACAGACGTGGACCTGAGCTGGTCGCTACCTCCAAGGACAGGATCTCAGGGAAACTGCATGGGCTCAAGCATGACCTCATTTAATGCTCACCACGATTCAGCGTGGGAGTAAACCCCGGTGTCTGTGACAGAGGCGAAGGCTGGGAGGGTTAGGTGCAGGGCCCTGACACGGCTGCGGGGTACAGTCACACTACCCTGCACTCAGGGGGACCCGCACTCGGTTCACTGCTCTGCTGTCTTGAAATTGTGAACAGTTTGGAGCAAGGGCCCTGGCGTCTTCATTTTGCACTGGGCCCACAGGTTAGGTAGAAGGTTCTGATCAAGCATCTGGCTTAAGGTCCCTCAGCCAGCCAGCGCCGGCCTAGTGTGCAGGGCCGTTCTTCAAACCTCAAGTTCAACGTACTTCAACCTCCCTGGGAAGCTAATCTAAATACCAGATAAGCCCTGGCCGGTTTGGCTCAGCGGTTAGAGCGTCAGCCCGCGGACCAGAGAGACACGGGTTCGGTTCCCGCTAAGGGTATGTACCTCGGTTGCAGTTTGTCCCCAGCCAGGTTGGGGTCGTGTGGGTGGCAACCACTAGAACTTTCTCTCTCACGTTGATGTTTCTCTCTCTTCCCCCCTCTCTCCCTCCTGCTCTATCTGAAGATCAATGCAAAAAAAAAATATCCTTGGGCGAGGATAAAAAGATAAATAAATACTAGATAGAACATACTTAATCTGTGCACAGCAGAACACAGAATGGAAAAGCCTAGAAGTCTCTGTGAGTGGCTCACCTGGTCAAACCGAAGCCAACATGAGTTTAAAATGTCCCCTGGCTTCTTGTGAGGCCACCTCTTCACATGCCCAGCCTTGGGCCCTCCTCTTGGAGTGTTAACTTTCCTATAGCAGGGCAGGCCCATGACATGCAGACCTCCAGACGTGTGAGCAATCATGACTAACACCGGAGTCATAGAGGTACCGAAGTGACTCAGCCCGCAGCCAGGCCACGGTGGGGCCACGGCGGGAATAGCCAATGAGAGTCGCAGACTGGAAATGGACAACCTCCCGGGACCGCTCCGCACGGACAGGAGTTCCATCGTCAAAGGAGTGATTCAGCTCCAACCAACACTGGCTTTAGGTCTGAACTTCGCGATGAAGCCAGCAGTCTGGTCACCTGCAGAGTGCCTTAACCACAGAGCTGACTTCAGCGAGTCTCTCCTCCCTGGGGAGCTCTGCACTTAAAAAAAAAAAAAAAAATCATTCATCCATCCTTCTCCCTGGAAACATACAAAAAAGGCTCATGTCCATCAGGTCAGCTGGCCTGGGAGCCTGTGCTTGCCACTTGCCACCATTCACAATGCACATGCTGTCCCAGGAGAGCATCATTCGTTCGCATTAGCCAGGGCAGCCTTTGCCTTGCAGATGGAGATGCTGAGGCTGCAAGGTTGGGTCACTTGCCAAGGTCTCCGAGCAGATAAGCCATGGAGCCCAGGTGGAAACCGCAGGTTGGGGGCCTCCTAGGCCCTCCCTGTGTCTGCTGTCTTGCTTGCTCACTGGGATGTGGACAGGTGAGTGCACCTGGCCCCCTAGCCCCTGCATCTCTGGAGACTTGCCCTCGCATTTAATTTGTGCTAGGAAGAAATGAAGCTGTGATCTGCTAGTTTTTCTTCCCTGCTCCAACATTTCACTTCAAGATTGTTCAAATCTATAGAAAAGCTGATTTCATCGTACAGTGAACACCCATAGGCCTGCCCCCTACTGGGACCATTTGATCACGTATTATCACATTTGCTTTAGCTCTTTTTTTCTATCTATACATAAATACTTTTTTTGAACCATTTAAGAGTAGGTTGTAGACATTCTGATGTTTAACCCCTGAATACTTCAGCATGTACTAGGAAGAAAGATTGCCTGCTACAAAACCCTAATAGCTCATCACACTTGTGAAAATCAGCAGGACCTCGTAATACAAGGGCTGTCAATTCAGTGCTATTCAGCGTGTAGTCAGCGTTCTGGGGCCAACCTGCAGACCAGTGGTACAGGTCTGCAAGCTGCCACTGAAATTGAGAGCAAGCAATTTGACAGTCATTTGAAACCTGTGAAGTTTAATAGCAAACACTCTGGGCCTGCGTTTTATACATTTTTCAAGAAATTCACTTTTACTATAGTTTGCAAAAGCATCAGTCTGAGGCACCTTGCAAAACAAAAGCAAAAACTAGTCCTTCACCGCCCATAGTTTGAGAAGCCGGGTCCAATTCCCGGACCGTTTTCAGATTTTCCCAATTGTCTCAAAACATCTTTTGTAGATTGTTTTTGATCCTGGACCCAGTTGGGGTTGTCACGAGGTCTGCCGGCCTTTCTGAGTCGGCACCGGGCCATCTTCCTGCTTCCCTTTGAACTTGAGGATGTGCCCAGCTGAGAGCCAGGAACTTCAGTGTCTGGGGGCCCGGATCGGGGAAGGTTTGCAGCTCTCTGGAGCCCGTAGAAACTATTGTTCCTAAAGCTATGACAGTGGACGCCAATGACCTGATAAATCATTGTTCAATTTCATATGAATGGTTTCTTGATGACAGGAAAAAGTTAACACATGTCTGTGGCATTTTGGCAGAGTTGGACCGGGCAAGGCGGAGAAACCTGTGTTCCTGTTCAGTCTCAGCCAAACCAGAGATGTGTGACGTTCTGATGTTGCGGAGGGTCGTCAGGAAAACCATAACAACATGCTTCTGCAGCCTGGGGTTTGGCTGGAGCCCTTCGCACAGAGATCGCACGCTGTCAGGGTTACGCTCCCGGTGGTTCTCAGCTCGCAGGGCACAGGCCCAGTGTGGATTTAGGGACTCCTCAGCTAGGAACTCGTTACCACCGAAGGGAGATGTTTAAGGTGCTTGATATAAGGCATGATACAAACAGCTACCAATTACTACACGTGGAAAACATTCAACATGGTACCTGGCACATAGTAGGCACTTTGAGCAAATGCTGCTGGGCTCCCTACCATGCTGGCTTCAGGCTGCCCTCTCACCACCTGCACGCACCTGTGCTTAAAAGGGCTCTCTGGGCCTTGGCCGGGCGGCTCAGGTGGTTAGAGAGCTGTCCACCATACACCAAGGTTTCGGGTTCAATACCCAGTCAGGGCACAAGCATCAACCAATGAATGCATAAATAAGTGGAACAACAAATCTCTCTCTCTCTCTCTCTCTCTCTCTCTCTCTCGTTCTCCTTCTCCCTTCTTCTCTCTCTCTAAAATCAATCAATAAAAAAAACTTTAGATAAAAGAAATAAAAGAAGGGCCTTCTGCTTGGTGTAATGTTCTACAGTGTTCATCTTGAAATTCCTGGTAATTTCTAAGCCAGGAGGCCTGCACTTCCCTTTTGCAGTGGGCCCTGCAAATCCTGTAGCTGGTGCCACCACTCCCCAGATCTACTGGACCCACCTCTGGTTTCAGTAGCGGATGAAGTGGATGGCTAAGCACGGTCCCGGCTGCCCTTGCAATGACAGCACACACGTCACACACGCACGCACGCACGCACACACAGCGCGCCTTTCTGTATCCGTCCCTGAGCTTCTTCAACACCACTGCATCCCATTCACCTGCACTCAGGTACAGCCTGGAAGTTCAGGGGAGATCGGGAGGGGGGGCATTCCCGCGAGCCATGGTCACCGCTGGGACAGGAACAGAGGGGACATGCTCTGGCTCCTGCTCTTTGGACACTCAGTTGTGAAATGTGTCCTGTGTACTTCTCAGAGTTCCCAGGAGGACTGAGTCCCTGGTTCCCATCCCCTGCCCCACACCCTCACCTCTTCTTCCCTAAGAAACCCTCTGCTCCCCTGAGGTCTGCTTTCCGGGGAACCCAGGCTAAGACAGTCTCAGTAGTGGAGGCTCCACAAATGTAAGGAATGAATAAGTGAGCACTGAGCTCAAAGGACAAGTGACAGGAGTCGAGATAAACCAGGGAAGCGTCTGGTTCCAAGCCTGGCCCACAGGAGGAGCTCACTGAGTGGTGGCCGTTGTTAGGAGGACTTCCTGTCCTACCTCTCCAGAGTTTCTGCATCAGCAGAAAGCGACAGGAAATGTAAAAGCTTGTGTGACAGGGATGGACTGTGTCCATTCTTAATTCCTTTATTCTCTCACAGTTCCGGAGACCAGCAATCTGCATGCCAGGTGTGGGAGGGCCGCGCTTCCTCTGAAGGCCTGGGGGGGGGGGTCCTCCTTCGCCTTGTCCAGCTTCTGGCAGCTGCCTGCGCACCGCTCCAGTCTCTGCCTCCCTCTCCCTGTGTGTCTGTATTTGTGTCTCTGTCCTCACAAGGACACCAGCCACTGGATCAGGGCCACCCTCACCCGGTACCACCTCATCTTAACCTGATTACATCTGCAAAGTCCCTGTTTTCAAATAAGTCACATTCATAGGTGCCAGGAGTTAAGACCTGACATACTTACGGGGGGGAAGGGGGGCTGGAGACACAATTCTACCCACTGCAGATGGAAATTAAAATTTATTCAAAATGAATGCGTAACAGTTGGGCTCCGGGCTTAATTTTCCCGGGATAAACCGGCAGAAAGATCAGGCTCAGGCCAAAGGAAAATTTGTACCTCTGGGATCGGGTCACACGTCGCCTTGAATGACGTTTTCACTCTTGTCATTACATGGAGGGTAGACTTCTCCGGCATGTTTTCACGTGGCCCTTTGGTAGGTGGGCCGAGACCTTAGCTTCTGATACAGGCCGTAATCCCAACTGGGCTTTTCTCATATAGTTGTTTACACACAGCCTCAGATGTTAATAATTAATACACATGAAATATTTATCAAGTACTTAATTTACGCCAGGGTCCTGTGCCAGCCATTAAACAGACAAAGAAGAGTCGGGCACAGACCCTGCCCTCAAAAAGCTCCCGGTATGTCCTCGATGGTAACAAAACTCCACAAGTCATGCCATGAGCATTTACTGAGTACCTACTACATGCACAGCACAAACTAGATTTCGAGGGTTTTGCTGTCTCTCTGTCCACATTGCAAATGGGCTGCCCGGGAGCCATGCCGGGAATGACCGTGATGCGCTGGGACTGGAGGTGGGTTCCTTTCTTGACTTTGCCTTTCTTCTGACCACGTGGTTTTGGAGAAATCACAGCGTTCTCCGGGCCTCCTCCTCCTCTGTAAAACTGAGATGAAATGAGATCATCGTGCAGGGCTTGTCACCTCTGATATGGTCGGTGTGGCCAACCTAGACATTCACTCAGCAGTCACCTCAGCAGGAAAGCACGAGGTCTTGACAGGCATCGTTTTATGTCATTGTCACAACCACCTGATGAGCTTTGGATTTCAGTTGTTCCCATTTTACAGACTGAGAAACGGAGGCACAGAGTAACCAAGTCCATTTCCAACGGGGTTTAAACGTCATGGTCTGACCCCAGGACGGAGCCCTTCACCAGTGTGTCAGATGCCTTCCTGGGCACTGTGGCGCTCTGTGCTCCGTGGTACTGAGCGGACTTCAGAGGGAGCAGCAACCCAGCAGGTGAGTGCAGGGAGGGGAGTCTCTGGGAGTCTCTGGGAGGCTTCTGATACAGGCTGCAGTTCTTCGCCCACTTCTTGTTTGCATCTTTCCCACGCCGTAATGGCAACACGTCACACACGGAGCATCCCAGTGTCCGTCCCTTGGTGGACTGTCTTTCTCTTGAGCTTGTTTTTACCGCACGGAAACCACGCGTCTCCTTTCTGCTCGCGGTCCCTCTCTGTTCCAGTGTCTGGGAAGCTCATACCCAAATCTGAACTAGCTCTAGTGACTAGAGGACCTTACGGGATGCATTTCATAAGTGCTCCACTCCTGGCTTCGTCTCACTCACGTATTCTTATTTCTCGTTCACTCTGGTGTCTTCCGTTCCCCTCCAGATCCACTGTGCATCCCTTCCCACACTGCTCTGCCTGGAAGGCTGACCCGTACAGACTACACCGATGTTCACTCCCTGTTGGCTGACAGTGGGTTTGGCCCATGGGAGCCACAGTCAACTACAGGGAGGGAGGCCAAGGAGGTCGGGCGTTTTCCCCTGGTCTCCCCTCCTCCCCATCCTTCCTCCGCCCCCTCCCACCACCACCACGTTGTAGCCTTGGGCTGACTCCGCCTCTCCACCAGAGACCATGCTTCCCCCTCCTTTTAAAAACTTATTAAGATATAATTCACATATACCATAAACTTTACCATTCTAAAGTACGCCGTCTCCGTAGTTTGTAGTGCTGCCGACATGGGAGCGAGCTGTGCAAGGATCACCATCTCAAATTCCAGAACTTCTGATCACCCCTGGAGAAACCCGGAACCTGTTAGCAGTCACTCCTGGCTCCTCGTTCCCCCAGATAGGCAGCCTCTAATCTACTTTCTGTGTCTGTGGATTTGCCTGTTCCACACGTTTCCTGTAAATGGACTCACATAATATGTGGCCTTTTGCCTGGCTTCCTTCACTGTGCGTAACGTTTAAAAGGCTCACCGTGTCGCCCGGCTGGTGTGGCTCAGTGGATTGAGCGTCGTCCTATGGACTGAGGGGTCCCAGTTCGATTCCCATTCAGGGCACATGCCTGGGTTGCAGGCCTGATCCCCAGTAGGGGGCGTGCAGGAGGCAGCTGATCGATGTTTCTCTCTCATGGCGATGTTTCTATCTCTCTCTTCCTTCCTCTTTCTCTAAAAAATAAAATAAAATAAAATAAAATAAAATAAAATAAAATAAAATAAAATAAAATAAAATAAAAAAAGTTCACCACGTAGTAGCACGTGTCTGTGCCCCTCTCTTTCCAGCTTCCTTTGACACTCCCGACATCTCTCTTCCTGGCTTCTAGTAACTTCTGTCTTGCCTTGCGCTTGACTAGCTGTGCTGGTGCGTCACGCAGGTTCTGCAGCACCCGGAGTCTCCCTGCACCCCCACTTTTATAAATAAACCCTCCTCAAAGGATCCTACGTGCCACTGTCCCCGGTGGGACTCTGACTGAGACCCCGTTTCCTCGCACAAAGCGTTTATGTCGGGGGACTTTCCAGAATATGGCTCCCATACTATTTCATGATGAGTGGGGACAGAAATAAATGCATAATAGGTTTGCTGACGCCAGGAAACGTGGTGGGTGGTTCTTCCTCAGAGCCCTTGCCTGTTAGCAAGTCACTAGATGATCCTAAGAACTCTTGGGGGGCCTGACGCCCTCCACCCCGGCCATTTCTGGACATCCCCGTCGGGGAAAGCCTGGCCCTGGGCCACGTTTTGGAAGGAGCCGCTCAAGACAATATAAGTGGCATGCCTAGCGAATGGCCGGGCTGAGAAGCAGCCACAACTTTTAAGTTCACAGGAAGATCCACTTGGGAAATGTGCAAAGCCCTAATTTTAAAAGAGGGCTTCTTGGGAGGAATGTGAGAAGCCGGAGGAGTCATGCTCTGGCTTTCTTCTCCTCGCCACTGGTGGCTGAGAACAGACTGTCCAGCCTCTGGCTACCCCTGAGGATTCTCAAAAGGGTTTTCAATAAATTTCATGTATTAACAAGGAACCGCTCTATTTAAAAAAAAAGAATACCATTTGCAAATAACCCTATTACTTAGGGCTTTGAATTTTCCTGTGTTATGGGAGACTTGGCAGGAACAGCAGAGAAAGACAATGGCCCCGTGGTGGAGGACCTCGAACAAGGCAGGGCTTTCTTAAGCTTGTCATTCAAACCCAAGGGCTTGTTTCTGGAGCAAATTTGATGTCAGTGCTTCCGAGGCTCCAAGTGCAATGGCCGTTCAAGTCTTCGTGATAAAGCTCAGGAGCCACACAACTAGAACAGGAAAAGGATTCTGAAAACCCACCAGAACAAAGACTTGGATCCCAGTGCTCTCTGGTAGGAGAAGGAAATTCAGGTCAGCTCAGTTCCCTGCCCCGTTCAAGGAAATGTCATTGTCAAAGACAGCGTGTAGCGGTTACCCCTCCAAGGCAGACGCGCCGCGGTTACCCCTCCAAGGCAGACGCGCAGCGGTTACCCCTCCAAGGCAGACGCGCAGCGGTTACCCCTCCAAGGCAGAGGTGTAGCGGTTACCTCCCCAAGGCAGACGCGCAGCGGTTACCCCTCCAAGGCAGAGGTGTAGCGGTTACCTCCCCAAGGCAGAAGCGCAGCGGTTACCCCTCCAAGGCAGACGTGCAGCGGTTACCCCTCCAAGGCAGAGGTGTAGCGGTTACCCCTCCAAGGCAGACGCGCAGCGGTTACCCCTCCAAGGCAGACGCGCAGCGGTTACCCCTCCAAGGCAGAGGCGCAGCGGTTACCCCTCCAAGGCAGAGGCGCAGCGGTTACCCCTCCAAGGCAGAGGTGTAGCGGTTACCCCTCCAAGGCAGACGCGCAGCGGTTACCCCTCCAAGGCAGAGGTGTAGCGGTTACCCCTCCAAGGCAGAGGCGCAGCGGTTACCCCTCCAAGGCAGAGGTGTAGCGGTTACCCCTTCCAAGGCAGAGGCGCAGCGGTTACCCCTCCAAGGCAGAGGTGTAGCGGTTACCCCTTCCAAGGCAGAGGTGTAGCGGTTACCCCTCCAAGGCAGACGCGCAGCGGTTACCCCTCCAAGGCAGAGGTGAACGGCTCGCCTGGTATTTCATCTAGATCATCTGGGGGGAAGTTGAAAACCTGACGGGCCCACAGTGGTGCTGGAAGGGAGAACTTCCCTCACATTCCTGGTGGGAGTTTCAACTGGTCCAACATTTTGGGAGGGAGGGGCAACATGTATTCAAAGGCTCACAAAATGGCTAACAAGTCCATGAAATGATGCTTCAACATCGGAGAAAATGCAAGTCAGACTGCAATGAGATGTTACCTCACACCCACTGGGACGGCCCGTACCCACTGCTGAAAGCACAGGACACAGTGTGGGTGAGGACCTGGAGAAGTGGGAGCCCCTGTGCATTGTTGGTGGGGGTGCAAAGTGGTGCAGCAACTCTGAGAAAACAGTATGGGGGCTCCTCAAAAAGTTAAAAACGGAATTACCAGACAATCCGGCCTCTCCACTTCCGGCACGCACACAAAGGGGTGGGAGCGGGTCTGGAAGGGAGGGTGGCACACCTGCCAGCACTCACAGCAGCCCAGAGGTGGGGACAGCCCAGTGTCCACTGATGAGGGGTGGAGAAACGAAGCGTGGCACCTACACACAATGGAATATTAGCCTCAAAGAGGGAGCACATCTTGACACCTGCTGCAACCAGATGAACCTTGAGGACATTATGCTCAGTGCGACAAACCAGTCACCAAAGGACACATGCTGTATGAGGTCTCCAAAAGAGTCAAAATCCTACAAACACAAAGGAGAAAGGGGGTTGCCAAGGGCGGGGGGGGGGAGGGGAATCAGGGTTCAATGAGCAGAGGTAGGTGCTCCCTGCTCTATCACTTTGGAATTCCCCCCTCAAGCTTGGGAGCGTCTGGGGAGAGGTTTGGTCGCCCCACCTCATCTCTGGGTCTGAAGCATCCTGCCCAGGGCCCGTCGTCGCACAGGTGTGTCCTACGTGCTTGGTGGAGGACAACATGGCACGACATGACACAGAGCATCAGGCTTTCTTAGGTGATTGGCCCCGTTCTGCACTGGAACCCGCACCCGGGGTTCATTAAGGTCTTCCTAGTGCCCTGAAACTGCAAGCCAGGAACACGCCACATAGTCCAGCTCTGTGGTGCGTGTCCCGGGGCTCCTGGATGACTGGCAGCCCTTGCGACCCCACACTAGCACCAGGAAACAATGGGGTGACATACTGAGGGATCATCAAAAAGAAAATCGAATAAAGGAATGCAAATGTCTTTAACCAGAGATCAGAGCACAAAATGCTTGTGTCCTGGAAGGGGGTTCGCTTCCAGAAATAACAGGAAAATAACCAGGATACCGTACTGGGCTTTGTAACATTGTTACCCCCGGCTGTTCCTGCCTGGGCTGTAGGCAGTGACGCAATGCCACCCTCTTCCTTCGACCAGCTCTTTCCACCTTTGCTATCAGAAATGTCTTACCCAAGCCCTGGTCGGTTTGGCTCAGCGGTTAGAGCGTCGGCCTGCAGTCCCGAGAGACCCGGGTTTGGTTCCTGCTAGGGGCACGCACCTCGGCTGCAGTTTGTCCCCAGCCCTGGTTGGTCGTGCGGGAGGCAGCCACTCGATGTGTCCCTTTCACGTCGATGTTTCTCTCTCTCTCTCTCTTCCTCTCTCTCCTTCCCACTCTATCTGAACAAAAAATGGGAAAATGTCCTTGGGTGAGGATAAAAAAAAAAAATGTCTTACCCAACATTGATGGCCCCGGGGAGAGACAGTGAACAGGTTTTTCCCTCCCAAGGAGCCAGTGGCTGCAAGAGATGCAGGAGAGCTGTTGCAGTAACTCAGAGGCTCTGAGATACTCCCGGAGGGGTACCCCATTGTTTGCAAGGGTGAAGACTCCGTGGGGGCAGGGACATCTGAGTGGCATTTGGACAGATTGATAGGGTTGTACTCAGTGACAAGGAAGAATAAGAGCACAAACAGAATGCCAAGTGTCTGCTGATCCCTAACTATCAAAGTCAGTCCAAATTCCTCTGCTGCCATTGAAGGCCTCCTACTTGGGCTGCTCACCCCCTCTGGAGTCTTCAGTGGCTCCCCAGTTCAGTGCTACCAAGCTCAGTACAAACTCCTAACGCACACGGTATAACTCCTCCTGACACATGCATCGGTCACCTCTTCCCTCCCACAACCCCAAACTCCTGCCTTCTGTCTGGAATGCTCTCCTCGTCCACTCTGCTGAGGGCTTCCTGCTTTCTCTCTCCCATGAGACTGAGCTTACTGCAGTCACCGTGCAGCCCCTTCAGCACTCAGCCGTGGGCGCCCATGCAAGTGTGGATGCTGGGAGAGCGCCTCAGTGGGATGAGTCCTCCCCAGGGGTCAGCACGCTGCCTCCCCTGTGCTGGGGGAGCATGGAGCAGCCCTCGGACCCCCTTCCCAAGTGGGGGTAATGACCCAGTGGTCCTCTGACTGCTCTTTCCTCCTACTCGTCGGGACATTCGAGACAGTGTCCCTCCTCGGTGTCCCCCACAGGTGTGGTTTAAAGGGCCTTTCCAGAGGGATCCAATGCAAGTACAAGGACTCAGACTCCTTCCTCATTCATTTTGTCATTCATGCGTTCATCAAACACCTACGGAACATTTCCCACATGTCAGGCATTGTGCTGGAGCTGGGGTACAGAGAGGACTGTCACCACCTGTCCCGAGGGGCTCCCAGCCCAGAGGGGCGTCAGAGCTGCGTGAGGGTATGCATGCGTGTACATGTGTATGTGCAGAGCATGCATGTGTGTATATATGCATGCGTGCACATGTGTATGGCTTTGCATGTCCGTGTGTGTGTAAAGGAGCATGTAATTGTACAGGCACATCAGCATGCATGTGTGTATGTCGTGTGTGTTCATGTGTGTGTGGCTGGAGGGCATATTAAACAGGAACAGCCTGTGGACGGGAATGGAGAGCTGTGGGTGGGTCATTGTGGGGTGGTGGGGGCTGGTGTTAGCTAACGTGTGGGGTTTGGGAGCAGACGGTGGCGTCTTTGAGTTCATTCGTTCCTTGGAGACACCCGAGGAACCAGACTGACTCTCTGGGCTCTGGGGCGTCACTGAAGCTCTGAGTAGGGGAGTCACATGGCCAGGGCAGGTCCAGGCTCAACACCAACCTCCCCACCCTCCGAGCGCTGCCCCGCAGAGGCTGACCGAGACCCGCCACGGGCAGGTGCATTTCAGAAGGCAAGGGGAAGACCCGGACCGTCCTCCAGTCTGGGCGACTGACGTTGACTGAGAAGTTGCACTTCAACTCTTGGTTTGTCCTTCCAGCTCTTGCATTCCCATGATTCCGTGTTAGCTGGGTGAGTGTTCAAGTCACCGGTGTGTGGCTGCCTGGGGGTTCCCTCTAGGCCCGGGTGACCTCATGCGGGGGATCGGGCGGCCCCCTGCAGAGACCCTGGCTCATCTGGAGTGCACTGGAGAACCCACCACAGGGCTTAAAAAAAGGCCTGGGTTTGAACAAACTCTCTTTGTGGGAACAAATTTTATGTTTCCAAGTATTCATGGGTTCAATTCTGCACACAATTAATTGTACTTACAAATGCCTCCTTGAGGGCACAATTAGTCACTGGCAACTCATTCTGAAGGTGCCAGAGGCTAGTTGTACCCCCCAGTGAGAGGTTCCAGGTGTGATTAATTATTCTTTAATTATTAAATTTGTCACTCACTGGTTGGATGCCCGGAGTTGTGCTCAGATGAACTTGCTGGCCCGGGATAGGCCGGAACGGAGGGGTCTATGCCACCCTCTGAGCGAGGAGAATGTGAGAGGGAAGAAGGGCTTTCTGGCTGCTGGGCTCGCGTGGGAAATTCCGTAGGTGGTGGGAACAGGGCCTGCTGCACTGAGTGGACCGTGGGAGGGCCAGCTCAGAAAGCCTGTGGCCTTGGGCCTGGCGGTCAGGCAGAGGAAGGACTGGGGACCCAGCCGTCAAGCCTGCCCTTCAGCAGTGTGACCGGGCAGATCAGGGCTCCTCTCTGAACGTCACCTGTACAACAGGCTCATCTTGTGCTGGGGCCACATGCGGGGAGTCGCCAGTCAGCTTTGAGGGGCAGTACCTGGGGTGGGGTGATCGCGGGAGAGCCCTCTGGAGCCGACTCGCCAGCTTTGAAATCTGAATATGAACATCTGCCGTGTCACCTCGGGCCGGTTCATCTCCGTGGCCTCAGCTGTGCCTCTGTGAGACCGAGTGTCAGCTCCGTGGAGTGCTGAGAGCATGCTGTCCACAGTCAACACTGCCATGTGTTCACTGCCGTCACTTTTGTCCTTTCCGTGGCCACAAACGTGTTTCTGGGAAAAAAAACCCACTGCGCCCGTCACCCACCTACTTTGCCAACACGCCCTTGTCCACACGGTTCCCTGACGCAGGGGAAAGCAGACCTGTCCGTATAGCCAGGGCCAGAGGGGCCTCACTGGAACGTCCAAGGGGTTATTTATATCTGCGTGATGAGATTATGGGTGGTCATTTTGTTCTTTGTCTTTTTCAGTCTGTTTCACATTTTTTAGTTTTCCTTGTTTTTTGTTTTTAAAATGTGCAATGTTCAAACAAAGACAAGAGGAGAACGCAGGAGCTCCCAGCCCGTAGGGTAGCCTTCTGCAAACCAATTTGCAGACCAGGTGTCCTTCAGACCACGGTCATGATGTCACAGAGTCCTGCCCCAGCTCCCGCCCCTCGCCAGGCCCGCCCTCCCAGTGGTCATCTTCTCCCAGCTCCCCGACACTCTCTGGCCTCCCGGGTGAGACACTCCCTGCTGGTTTGTCCCGGCCTGAGCGACAGTCAGTTGATAGTCTGTGAACTGCCGGATGCTGAGGTCCCCCTCTGTACCCACCAGGTCCCCACTGGGGCCCAGCCAGGATCTCAGCCAACTACTCCCTGTACCTGAAAACAGGGCCTTGGTTGGATTTTATGTTTTACTAGCGCCCTTCCCCCTCCTGCCCTCCCAGAGGTAACCACTGACAGGAATTGGCTGAGCATCTTCTCATTGCTTTTTTTTTTTTTAATCCTTACCCGAGGATATTTTTCCATTTATCTTCAGACAGAGTGGGAGAGAGGGAGAGAGAGAAACATCGACATGAGAGGGACACATCGACTGGCTGCCTCCCGCACCAGGGCCAGGGACGAACCGAAACCGAGGTACATGCCCTTGGCGGGAATTGAACCCGCGACTCATTGGTCCACGGGCCGACGCTTTACCACTGAGCCAAACTGGCCAGGGCTTCCCATTGCTTTTTAGTTGTTCTCCTACACGCCTGCCTCTGTGAACAACTGCGAGTGGTGTGTGCGTTTCTAGAATGTGCCCCAATGAAGTCACCTGCAACACGACTCTTCCCCTCCCTGTCTGTCTTTGCGCTCTGCCCGCAGCGGGATGGAGCCCGGCTCTGCAGGTGGGCCCTCAGCCCGAGAAAGCGGCCAGAAAACCGTCCCACTGCCCACCTCTGTGTTACATCGGGCATCTCCAGTCACGAGCAACAGAAGCCGACACCCGGCTAACTTAAGCGGAAAATGAATTTATTGACAGGCTATCAGGTCACATAAATTATTGAAGGGAGGAGGCAAGAGAACCAGCTGTAAGAACAGACATGAACAGGCAGTAATAGGGCAGTTCCAGGACCTGGGGGGCAGGAATCCATCCGTAGCCTATCACGAAGCCACTGGAATGAATGTCTTCCTGCTGACATGTTTTGCTCTTTTGCATTTCACCTGTGATGCAAAGTCCCTGCGAGCAAACTTCGCGCAAACCTGCTTAAGCAAAGGCAGACTGTGTGGTCCATATAACTAAAACGTCCAACGTCCAAAGGGGGGGGGGCTAACGTCAGGTATGGCTCGATTCAGGGCCCAGAGGAGGTCACCAGGATGCACCCTCTCCCGTCTCTCCCTTGGGTGTGCCCCATGGTTCTGCTTGTTGTCCCCTCTGTTTGGTGACAACATGGCATGAGGGCCTCTGCAGCCCCAGCCTCCACACGCTCAGCTTTCACAAGGAATAGCTCTCAGCTTCTGCCCCAGCCGCCCCGGGAAAGACTGGCCCATGGCCTTGGCCCTGATGAGGTCACGTGTCTGTTCTGAACCAATCACTGTGGCCAGAGGAATGCAGGCGTCTCATTGGCTAACACCTGGTCACATGCTCTCCCCAATGAGTCCCACCTGAAGCTCTGGGGGGCAGCTTCCCAAAGGAAAATTGTCAGTCTTACCCAAATGAGGGAACATAGATGCCCCGTTGGCAAAAGATCCAATCGGTCGCCAGCGCCTGTGCTGGGGAAAGGGAGCCCCCAAGAAGCCAGGGTCTGCAGACTGCGTGGTGGGCCGAAGAAGCAGCTTTCTGAAGCACACTGGCGCCAGTCCACCTGGTTCACTGGGACCCAGCAACACAGCCGGCCAGGCTGCGACACCGCCAGTGCTTCCTTCCATCTCTCTTCCCTCTGATCACTGTCAAATGATGAACTTCAGACACACTGTACATTTTCCTGGATCATCCCCGCAAGTGAATTATATGAATAATAAAGTTCCGATATTTTTCATTCAGCAATTAATCTTGGTGAGCACGAAACTTCATTTAAAGGGCTGATAATGGCGGCTGGAATCCATCAGTCCAGGTGGTGAAGGAGCCAGCCAGGCGCAGGACCAGTCTGAGAGATGAAATACGGGCGCTTCTCAAAACCCGGGGGACCCTCACCAGTGGTGAGATGCGGCACAGTGAGGCACAGCTGTCCCCGGACGGTGGAGTCGCCTGGCCGGTAGGGCCTTTCATTCCAGATTCTATGTGGGAAAACCTCTGGACTGTTTTAACATTCACGAGGAGTGTTCACGGGCGCAAAGAGATGATCGAAAAAATAATTCATAAACCCAAACCAGTCGTTATTAGAGTGGCAAAAACACAGTGCTTATGCACAGAATAGTTTACGTTAAATTAAAAACCATAACTTATCTCCGAGACACTCCATTTAGTACATCTGAGGTTAAATACGGTTCAATGCGGCTCTTTCAATTAGATTGTTCTTCCTTCGCTCTGGTAAAGTATATTAAACATAATTTCCTGAAAAGTAACAGAGATCATTACTCTGTTTGCAAATTGATACCATGTTATTGAAAATAGGAAATATTTGCAGGGATATTTCAGATCATTGTGGTTTTTTTTTTCTTTACAGAGAACCTAATATTGGCAGTGAGGATACTTGTGAAACCCAGATTTCTGGCTTCCTAGTCAAGGAGGGGGAGGCCCGTGTAGGGGGGAGGGTGAGGCTGTGGAAGCTTCAGAACAAGGGGGTTGGGCACGACGGGGCATCCCCAGGCTAGTCCTGGGAACCCAGGAAAGAAGTTTCCTGGGGTCCTGTGTCTTTCCATTCTGCACCCCAAAATCCTTATAGCTGTAGAACGTCCGCCTGGTAAGCTTCCGGTTGACTCTGAGTTGTTTGTTCATGTCTGACCTCATGGGTCCACTCCCATGAATGGGCTTCGTGGCCTCAGCTGGCTTTTACCTTTGCCTGTCCTTTGGAAAGACCTGTAACATTCACAAGGAGCCAGGCTGTCCCTCACCTCTCCTCCCTGAGTCACTGTCACAGAACTAGTTCAAGTTCAAGAATGAAGCCCCTACATGGCGTTTCCAAGGCTTGATGTGGCTCCGTGGAGCACGGGGTTTTCAAGACTGCTGTGTGGCCCAGGCTGGACGGTCGTTCTACGGGATTTGGCTAGGGGAGGATCGAAAGGCCCCAGGGAAAGAAGCCGGTGGCACAGCCCAGCTGAAGCCTGGCCGAGTCCTTTGTAAGGGGACAGAGACTTTGGAGACAGGGGGAGCACTGAGTCAAAGCCATCTGTCCATGGGGGTAGGCCTGCCGGGGATGCGTTTCACCTGAGGGAACTGCCCGAGCCTGGGGGGTGCCTGGGAGCCCCGCTCATTCTGCCCAAGGAGCCGAGTGCTACCCACTGCTCTCAACCCAGGCCTGTCGCCAGTGCAGGGCTGGGGCACTTCAGGTTTTCCAAGAAAGGACATCGTGTGTGTGGTCTCTTCAGAACCACCTAATCCAGCCCACGAGACGCCTCTGCCACCTCATGGTGTCACCGCCTGCCCTGGGAACAAGGAGCGTTTGCTCAAAGGCCTAGGGACCGGAACTCGGGGTAGAAAACGCTGTTCCTGCCGTGTCCGTTCCAGGCCGTCTGGGCCGGCTTTGACCTGCGTGGCAGGCTCTGTGAGTGGCTCGGTCACTCACATTTGGGTACTGTCCACAAACAACCAACACTTGTTCTGCATGGGAAAGTCCAGAAGGGGGCTTGGCGGCCGGTGGGTGGGCACCTCTGAAGGTGTGAGACGCTTCTGAACGGCCCTCCAGAGGGACCGGCTCAAGGTGCGCCCTGACAGGTGACAGGACCATCCCCCAAACGCTTGCCGATGACTAACCTTATTCAACTGAAAATTGGGCCAGTCTGGTGAGTGAAAAGGTGTCTATTGTTGCACGGGCTGGCTTTTCCGTGATTACTAGTGAGATGCAGCACTTTTCCTGGTACGCACAGCCGTGCGTATGTCTTCTAGGAATTGACTTATGTTCTTCACCCATTCTTCTACTGGGTCCTTTTTATTAGCAAATGGAAGCACTCCTTCATACAATCCGATTATTAATACTTGGTCATACATGTTGCAAATATTTTCTCCCCGTCGACTTCTCTTTTAACTTAGTTTAGGGTTTCCTTTTTTCCTACGGAAATACTCACTTTCTTTCTCCAGAGAAATGTTCATTGACGGGCGAGAAGCCCATCGCTGCCGTTTGTGGCGGTGAGATGCTGGGAAAACCCTGCAGTGAGGGACCACACGCCCCACCCCACATCCATGCTGAGTCTGGGCGACCAAGCGGCAGAGAAAAGACTGCGAGGCCACCGTGTACACAGTGCGGGACAGTCTGTGAAGCAAGGTGGATGTGTGTGGTATACCACTTAAATGAATAAGACCCCAGAGGATAAAACAAACCTCAACCACGCATTGGATATGATATTTTTATCTGCGCATATTCATCAGTGCAGAGAGGTAGGTCTGGAAGGGTCCACACCACACAGATGCCCGTCGTCACTCTGGGCAGGAGCCTGGGACTGCAGGTGAGACCCTCAAGGGGACTTGAGTTTAGTTATTTGCATTATTCTATCCATATCATTTAAATATTTCCTAAGAAGACTGTGTTATGGACCAAATGCTCGTGTCCCCGCAAAATTCACATGTTGAGCCCTGGCCAGTCTGACTCAGTGGTTAGCGCACTGGCTGAGGACTGAAGGGTCTCATGTTTGATTCCCGGTCAAGGGCATGTGCCTGGGTTGCAGGCTTGACCTGGCCCCAGTTGGGGTTATGCGGGAGGCAACCAATCGATGTGTCTTTCTCTCATCAATGTTTCTCTCTCTCTCTCTCTCTCTCCCCCTCCCTCCCTCCCTCCCTCCCTCCCTCCCTCCCTCCCTCCCTCCCTCCCTTCCACGCTATCTAAAAAGATCAGTGGAAAAATACCCTCGGGTGAGGATTAACCAGAAAAAAAAATTCATATGTTGGCTCCTAATCCCCGATGCATTCGGAGGTGGGGCCTGTGGGGGGTGATTAGGTCATGAGGGTGGAGCCTCCTGAGTGGGGTTAGTGACCCTGTAGGAAGAGAGATGGTTTTAACTCTGTTTTTCCCGCCGTGTGAGAATCCAAGGGAAGCTGGCAGTCTGAGGCCCGGAGGGCTCTCCCCAGAACTCACCCAGGCTGGCAACCTGATCTCGGACTCCAGCCTCCAGAACCGCTAGCAGTGAATTCCTGCTGTCTGTGAGCCCCCCAGGCTGGGGCACTTTGCTACAGCAGCCTGAACTAGACAGACGGGGTCCTGCTTTACGTGGCTTACTGAAAGAGCAAAGCTGGCCTGTAACACAGACTCCAGGAATCCCGTGCGATCGCGAGGGGGCCGGGCACACCTGGGCCCACACGGCTCATCTGCTGACTCCAGAGAGGGGACTCAGAGTCTTGGGGAGAGAGGAAGGCGGGTGGGGGAGGGGGGAGGGATGAACTGCGCTTCTCCTGAGGCACACCCTGCGTGAGGATCTGTCCTCGAGTGGATTTCCAACTCGGAATCATCAGAGCGGAATTTGTGTTGACCTTGTAATTTGTGACCCTGGGAGAGATATTTAATCATTGAGTCTCTTTGGGCCTCAGGTCCTTCATCTGTAAAATGGGAGTGTCAGCTGGCCTGCCTAACGGATGTCAGGCAGAGTGCAAGGTGTCCCCAGAACAGAACCACCTCAAGGAGCCCACTCGGTCCAGGAGGCTTCACTTGTCTTCTGAGTGTCCGGGTTGCAGAGAGCTGCTCGGTGACCATTCCTTGGAGACACCTGTCCGCAGTGTTGGTTATTCTCCATGGAGGACTGAGCCTTGGCCAAGGCCGAGCCTCCTAGGGCTTCCTGTCGTGCCTCTGAGCCTTCCATCCATAGCGGTCTTGGGACATCAGGAGTAGCATGGGTGCTGTCCCCAGCATGGCACTTGCAGAGTTAGATCCACAAAGGGCAGGAAGGAAGATTCCAAACGGAGAAGTCCCTCTGGGGAAACACTGGAAATGAGAAAAGCCATCCATCAAGGGCACGTCTCCCCTTTCTGAGACCACCTGAGGCAATCCGTCAGTGTCCGGGCTAGTGAGAAAGACCTGCAAGGGTGAACTCCTCTGTGCAAGACAAATGGGTTAAAGGAACTGTCTGTGCAGGGGCTTGCCTTCTCCCACCTGGAGAGAATAGAAGGAGTCGAGACTATGTCAGGGCGAGCGGCCCAGGGTCTGCAGCGTCCTGTAGACGGCTCAGGCACTGGCAAAAATCCAAGGAGCTGCACCAGTATCCAAAGTTTATTATGAATCACTCCCAAAGTTAATGCATCATTCTTAGCAAGAACATCATCCTGGTTATTTCCTCATTATTATAAATTGATCTATAGCGTCAAATCCTGGTCCCTGAGAGAGCTGTAAGAAATCAGCGAACCCAGCAGAATTCTTTCATTTCCACAAAGACCGAATGAGGCTGTTTTTGTTGAAGTTGGAGCAGGATCCCACCTACTCAGACCCACTTCCCCGTGCCTCAGTGGCCCCTAAGTCACCTCCTTGAAACTCGGCTCAGAAACCACCGATCTCACCAAAACCCCCCATTTTTCAGATGAGGAAACTGAGGCCTGGAGGGAGGAAGTGACTTGACCGTGATCACGTGCCACGTAAACATGGTGGACGTGGTTGGCTTCTCACTCAGCAAACATTGCCCGACTCCCTTTTTCTTGCTTGAAGTGCCGATCTCACATTGTCGGCATTAAAAATGCTGCTTTGCTCACTTTCCCACCCACCCTTCCAGCTAGAGTATGGGCATTGACCCAGTTCTGCCCAATTCTGGGACCTCCTTGGCAAAAAGAAGCAAGCGAGGAGAAATTACCGTTCTTTTTGACTTCCAGTGTGGCAGTGGTAATGATGTGATGGCTGGAGCTGCAGCAGCTATCTTGTAGCCATGCAAGTGAAGCTCGAGAATGACCATTGTCTCAGCTGGGGTCCAGCCAGGAAACATGAGCCACTCTGCGTGTTTAAAACAGAGGAAATGAGTGCAAGGGTCGCTTGCAGAAGTGATGGAAGAGATGACGAGCCAAAGGGAATGGTGAGGCGCCCCAACCGCCACCCTAGAGGTTAGTAATCGCAGGACTGGAGAGACAGAGGAGGAAGGAATGTGATAAAAGCCCAGAAGCTGGGGATAAGAAAGGTCCAAATTCTTAAAGCCACCTGGACTGGGACAGATCGGAGTGTTGCAGCTGCATCAACAACCCAGGTCTTCCAACCTGCAGCCTGCAGTCTGGGCTGCTCCAGCTGTGGGCAACAGCAGCGAGGCCAGAGAGCTGAGTCTGACGTTCACGCGCAGGCGAAGGCAGAGTGGAGAAAGTGATCATGTGAGATCCTGGGGAGCTCTGGTCTTTTTTTTTTTATTTTTTTAATTCCTCACCTGAGGATATTTTTCTATTTATCATCAGATAAAGTGGGAGGGACAGAGAGAGAGAGAGACAGAGAGAAACATTGATGTGAGAGAGACACATTGACTGGTTACCTCCTGCATGACCCAACCAGGGCAGGGGATGAACCACAACCGAGGTACATGCCCTTGACCGGGAATCGAACCCGCGACTCATTGGTCCGAGGGCCGACGCTCTAACTGCTGAGCCAAACCGGCCAGGGCGGAGCTCTGGTCTTGAGTCAGCAGCAGGGACACATGCTCCCAGTTCCCGAAAAGAAAAGCCGCTCTGAGTAACGCACAGCAGAGAAAGAAAGGAAGGGGAAGGGAGCTTGGTGGCCCCTAAATAGAGCACTTATAGCAGGTGCCCACAGGGGCCAATACGTGAAAACTGGGGTGTCAGCTGGATGGATCACCTGGCCAGGAGTTTCCACACTTCGTCAAAATTCAGAATCAAACAAGACTTTGCCTGGAAGCCCAAAGTGGGGTGGGGAGCCCAAGTACCCCTCGGCGTCCTACACCCCGGTCCTGCGGGTCCTCCCAGTGCGCAGTGTGAGAGCGCCCACGCGTGTCCACAGCTGAGGAAGTGGAGACGGGTTTTCTCTGAGTTGCGCAGCGACAGAGACCTTACTCAAGGCAGCCTCTGTGATCAGGGGGTTACTGGCTCATCTAATAAAACTGGGACAGGAGGGGGCAGAGTTGGTTTCAGGGATGGCTGGATCCAGACCACGATCAGGCTGCTTGCAGTTCTTTTTCTCCTCTCCCCGCCGCCCACCCATAGCTGCCGGCCCTGCCGGGCGGCTTCAGCAAACGTTACTGGGTCTCTTTCGAGGTCAGGAACATGGCTGCGGGATTCTCCAGACTGTACTCTCCAGCACAGCTCAAGGACAGAATTCCAAATGCCTCTCTCAGTTTAGGGTGACGACTCCTGGGAATGCACTTGGGTCCTACACCCATGGCTTGGACCGCTCACAGCATCAGGGGGCTGGGATGTCTGACGGCCCAGCCTTCGTCACAGCTCAGTCCGGACTTGGGGGGTGGGTACCAGATATTTTCCGAGCAAGGCGATCATGACCCCTGGGAAAGCAAAGGGGTAACACAGGTCTTCCAGCCTGTACTTGTCCTCGGTTCCGTGATGGAGCGAGAGGAGTCAGCTTGACCTTGTACTTCCGTTTGATCTCGCAAGCCCTGGCATCTCTCCGGATTTTGGGGTCCCCAGATATGAACCAGGGAGACCACCTGCATCTCACAGACTTCTTGTGATCATGAACAAGATAAAACGTTGAGAAATGCTTCCAAGGAGGGAGAGCGTCTAGGGCTGTTGGTTAGATTTCCGCATGGAGTCCCCTGACACCCACTTTCGTGATCTGGCCTGATGCCAGGCGCCTGGGTTCCCTTGCTGGTCCTTCCCAGGGTCCCTTAGGGAAGAGGAGGGGTGTGCGCAGCTCAGCCCCTCCCCCTCTAGGTGAGCCAGACTCAGGCCCCTGACGGGCAGGCCTCCTGGAAGCAACTCTTCCCGGGACTCCTGTGCTGGTCTCAGGCATCTTTATTTCTGGGGGCTGTGATTCTTATTTGATTAAATAACACATTTTAAAAAGCTGTTGTGATTCCATACTGAAGCTCCCCATATGGTTAATTGGAAGTGTTCTCACCAATATAGCAGGCAGTAAAAACTAATGAGGTAAATGGAAAATTTATCAAGTGCCACAGTTAGAAATTAACTTATTGCTTGATGCCGTGCTCATGACTAATGAAGTTCGAGGGTGCTCTTCCCACACAGAGCGAGACACGGGGGTCGGGCAGCCCTGGACGTCGGAGACGCTCCTCCGCTTGGCCCTCTGCACCTGTCTCGCCACCCGCCCATGTCGGACATCAGGTGAACACCGCACGTGAGCGGGCTCAGTCCAGGTCACTGAACACAATGTATCCGTTCAGTGATGCCTGATGTCACCAACGACAACAGTCGCTAGCTTGTTGGCGCCTGGTGCTTTGTGTGTATTATCTCACGTGCTCCTCACATCAGGGCTGCGAGGGAGGTACTGTGATCACCCACATTTCACAGACCAAGAAACTGAGGCTCAGACACATGAGGTCACATAGGCCTAAGTAGTGAAGCTCAAACCCAGGTCTGATTCCAATGTCCACATGCATGCATTCATTCATTCATTCATTCATTCATTCATTCATTCAAATGACACTGTGAGCTGCCAGGCACCACCCGCTCCTGGAGGCACCAGACGGAGCAGGGCAGCAAGGAAGGATCTGGATGCAAACCTCGCTGCCTCTGCCATTGCTGGCTGTGGGATAGTCCTCGGCCTTCCGCCTGGCTCTCAGATTCGCTCCACCCTCTGCACCCACTCTGTGCCCTGGAGGCTGGCCTGTGTGCTCACATCTGTGGGTTCCCTTGCCCTCTGGCTTCTGGTCAACCTTAGCCAATGGGGGCAGCGACCAGAGATGGGACATCGGAGGAGGGGGAGGAGGTTTCTTCAGCTTCCTCCTTTCTGGTTGTATCGCCCCTCCCCCCATCACAGAGGCCTTCTGTGTATAACTACCCGCTGTGGGTGCCCGTGGCCCTCACCCCTCACTCCTTCAGGCCCAGGGCGGTCAGGGCTCCCTGCTGTCCCTCACCCGAGGGACTGCGCCATTCCTTGTTGGTTTCCCTAAACCTTGCCTCCACTTTTGTGAACTTCCCCTTTAACAAACTCCCCTGAAGTGACCCATGTGAATGGTGTCTCTGCCCTGCTGGGACATGATTCAGTGATAGGATGATTTTACTCGTGTGGCGCGCTTGGGTGTCAGCCCCTCACCTGTGCATTGGGGATAATGCGCTGCCGTTGTGAGGACCGTAGGAGTAATATGTGCAGTGTGTAGCTCAGTGTCCAGCACGATAGACACTCAATAGATGCCATCTCTGCTTATGGTGGAGACAGGCTCCTGCCTTCGAGGGCAGAGAGCAGTGATTCCCAGACGTGGGCTTCCAGGGACGGCTCCAGAACGCGTGAGCCCCTCCGTGCAGGCTGGGCCCAGCTGCAGCCTGGGGGACGGGTTGAGGACTTCCTCAAGATATTCAAGTAAGGGATCTGCTTTGTGTCCCTTGACCTCCCCAGGAACCCCTGTGGCTCCCAGGTTGGCGTCAGCACTGCCCACGCAGGCTCAGGCCTCACGCCTGGCCGCCATCATCTCTCTAGTCTGTCTCTCGGGTCTCCAGCTCACGGTCCCCACGCCCTCCCTGCACCCGGCTCCACTGGAGAACTAAGTGCTGGGTCCCCTGTCCTTTTCTTCCTTGTAGCTCACGCTCCTACCACCTTCTCTCACTCCCTCTGCGTCGGCCGTGCGTGACCTGCTCCTGGCTGTCACCCCCACCATTCAGGGCCCCTGCATGACTGCTGCATCCGGGATAGTGAGTGGCTCCCTTTGGCCAACAAATACCAATTAGCATCCCTCTCCTCGCAAACCTCTGCCAGAGTGGCAGTGTCTCCCTGACCACGGCCTCTCCCCAGAGAAAGAACTCACGGAGGCTGATGACCACCGTCACCATCACAAGGGGCCGCCAGCCGAATCCCTCTCCACACTCCGCTATTGCCTGGTAGAGCGACCGGAAGCAGATGTGCAGGCCTTGAGATGCCACCTCCCTGGTAGGCTCCCGGGGCCGAGGCTGTGTCCGTGTCCTCGGAGGTCCAGGCACGTGCCTGGCTCGTTTGCTGCTTCTCCTGTGTCTCCTGAGTGAACGAAGCAAGGTGGAGGGGTACTGGACGCATCCTGTGTGCACCGTGCTAGGAGCTCTTTATGACCGAGAGTGAGACCCAGTCCCCCACTGGGAGCTGACAGCTTTGTGGGGGAGGACACACACATCGATACGCCACCAAGCTAGGGCGCAGACACCAGTGCTCCCGATGCCGGTCCCTGAGGACTTGGCTGTCACCCCCTCTCCTGGGTAGCACTGGGGCAGCTCAGAGCTGGTCTGCGTCTGTGGGCTCCTCCGTGTCTCTAGTGCATGCGGCTGGGGTCTTCCTGAAGGAACACGGGCCCTCCCGAGCTTCAGTGTCTCCCCACTTTTGGTGCCTAAACCACAGACTGCCACACATGCTGACATTCAAGGCTCTTCTTTTTCCTTTATTGATTTTAGAGAGAGAGGCAGGGAGAGGGAGAGAGAGAAAAACATCGGTGAAAGAACATCGATTGGCTGCCTCCTGCATGCCCCCCACTGGGGATCAGGCCCACAGCCTGGGCATGTGCCCTGACCGGGAATCGAACCAGTGACCGCTTGGTACATGGGTCGACGCTCAACCACGGAGCCACACCGGCCGGGCAAGGCTCTTCTTATTGTCCAGCTTCTTCCCAGTTCATCCTGCACCCCTTCCTCACACAGCAGAATGGGACGACCCACGTTCTTGGACCTTGGAGGCCCCGTCCTGCCCTTGACCCTTCGCTCAGAAACTCCCTCGGCCGGCAGCACCATCTCCTCCTGTCCCATCATCCCTCCCTGCCCGCTCGGCCCACGGCAGACAGCACTTTCTCCGGGAAAGCTCCCGGTTCGCCTGCTGGGAAGGGCCGCTCGTGGGTTTACAGCCTCACAGGACAGAAACTCAAAGGTGAGCACCCTCAAGGCTGGCCGCAGGCAGCCCCTCCTCTTGTCGGAGGAGTCAAAATCAATACTGTCGTTCAGAACTCCAATTTGGCGTAAGTATCAGGAGATTTTACAATTTTCTCTTTTCCCAGTAAGTTCACTTGTAAACATCGACATGATGGAAACAGCGGAACTGCTGTCAGAGACGCCTAAGATGTAAGATGCTGTAAGATGCGCCGGAGGGCTACTTCTGTGGTCCCCACGTGGAGTCAGCCTGTCGTCTAGACCCGAGATGCCCGTCAGGAGTGGCGTGGCGCAGTCCGTGAGAGAGGCCATGGGATGCAGTGTGCAGCCTCTTACACGCCACGCTTCCAGAGAGTTCCCGATGGCACGGGCACCTGCCTGTGGCGTGATATCTGAACCAGGTGGGCAGCTTATACAACAAATATTTTTATGTATGGGCAAAGGCTGGAAGGAAACAGGTCAAAAGGTGGGCAGTGATTACTTCTAGCTGGCAGTTTACGGGTTATTTAACGTTTTTTCTTTATGTCCCTCTGTGTTTTCCTAGCTTTCTATTTGTGTTGCCTTTATGATCGCAAATAAACTCCTCTCTCCTCCAAAGAACGCACGGCGCTGCTCTGTCTTTTACGGAGGCTTGATCCTGCTGCGATTTACAGGGTTCAGGGCACTTGGCTCCACTCGGCAATAAATCCCCTAAAGGACCGTTTTTTGCTTTTAGCTCACTTTGGGGGCCCCCTAAAGTCCCAGTCCATCCTTGGACAGAGTACGATCTTCTTGTTAACTGGTTAAAGGGGTTGGGTGGGCTTTCTTTGAAATCAGCCGCGGGGCCTTGGGGTCTCGGGAGGGTGCCGGGCATCAGTGACTGCGGACAGAACGCAGAGGCCGGGCAAGGGCCACCAGTCCTCGGCGGGGACTCAGTTCTGGTCATTTCATTTCCTCACTGGGAACGTCCTGTAAGCTGAGTCGCTGACCGCTGCACAAACTCATTTTGTTTTTTAAGAACTTTTATTTTTGCGTAACATTCAATTTTTATGGCTCCCTAAGTTTTTTGCTGTTGTTGTTAATGCTTACCCGAGGATATTTTTTCCACTGCTTTTTATTTTTAGAGAGAGTAGGAGGGAGGGAGGAGGGGAGAGAGAGAGAGAGAGAAACATTGATGTGAAAGAGACACATTGATTGGTTGCCTCCTGCACCCACCTCGACCGGGGCTGAGGATCGAACTTGCAACCCAGGTATGTATGTGCCCTTGACTGGGAATCGAACACACGACCTTTTGGTCTGCTGGGCAATGCTCTAGCCACTGAGCCACACCTGCCAGGGCACTTGCTGATTTTTTGGGTCTATTAATAGACCCTGCTCTGGAGATTACATTTCTGCCTTTTTTTGGTAAAACCCTCAAACCATCTCCCTCTTCCCTTTTCATACTTTTGCTAAATGGATGGCTTTATCACCCTGGAATCCGATGAAGTTTGAAATTGAACACGCAGAGGCAGTCCGCACTTCATGATGAGGCATTTTAAAGAAATGTGCTATTAAGAAAATGAAGGTTCCCCGTGGACTTGACCAGCCCTCTGCCCTCTGCTCGCCCCTCGGCTCGGCACTCATGAGACAAGGGCTCCATTTCCGGTCACTGCTTTGATCCCAGGCACCGCCCAGTGTGCCCTTGTCTCGTGCTCATCCTTCTGAAGAAGACGGGCCACCATTCCATCTCATCGTCTCTCACCTCCTCCGGCAAAACGATCTTCCAGATCATTAATTCACGGAGGCCGAGCCAACGCAGACATCGCTGGTGTCTGGATCTGTGGTCCTCCCCCGAGTCGGAGAGGGCAGCCTCACTCTGCCTTCTGGGGCAGGTGGAAAGCAATTGGACCCTGAACATTTGGGTTGGGGACAAATGGCAGATTTTTGTCCTGTGAGATGATAGGAAACTCTGTTTCCAACTATAACCAAACCAGGGCAGTTGCTCAATTAGACGATTCATTCATTCGTTCGTTCATTCATTCATTCATTCATTCATTCAATAAATGTTTATTGAGCACTTACTAGGTGCCAGGGGCTGCTACAGACTCTGGGAAAGTGAGGGATCCTCATGGAATGCCAGTCCCACGGGGTTGTGTGTGGGAGGATGGGGGGCATTTATCCAAACCCCACGAATGATATTTTGGACTATGGTAAGTGCTGCTATAGGAGCCGTGGGCCCCAGGTCAAGGGCTCAGGTCCTGAATCAAGGGCTCCGGTCCTGAATTCAGCCGTGGACGTGCGTGGCTCCGTCATCACCGGTCCTCTGCAGAGTCCTCTGTATGGGGACAACACAGCTGCTTTCGGAGGCAGGCAGGGTGCTCCAGGGATGGAAAAGGACGCATTGTCACAAACTCTGTGCCCGTTACGTGCCCTCCCCCTGCACCCTGAAGACATCTGTGCTCCTGGATGGGTCCATCTGCGTGGGCTGCAGGCGGGCTGAGATGAGCCCGGGCTGGGAGCCCCGGCTCCGCGGGAGTGTGGCATGGGACCTGTGCGGATGAGGCAGAGCTCAGCCGTCCTTCCACTGGGACTCAGAGCTCCAGGGTGACCCACCGGGCTCCCCTGCTCTCAGGCCTTGGGGGAAGGAGGCTTGGGGGCGTCGTCCACCTCCGAGCAGAGTGCAGAAAGGGAGCGGACAGAATGTCCCCATCCATGCTCATGGCCACACAGCGACTGCAGCCAGATCTAAGATTAGAGCGGGTGGGTTTCTGGCTCCCAGGTCCACAGCTCAGCCTCAAACCTGCGTTGTTTCTTGGTGAAAAGACCTTTCCACATTCCTCTAGCTCAGATCCACCCGGTGTGTCTCTGGAAATACCGTAGCTGTCATAATCATCGTCCTAATAAAATCCTCGTCCGACGATCTATTAGGGAGGCAGCTCGTTGACAGGAAACAATATGTTGTCTGTTTCCTGCCTCATTTTTCTTGGGAGGGCAGGAGTCACTGGAGACAACAGCGCATTGACAGAAAGAGAAAGCAAGAGAGGGAGGTGGGGGAGAGCGGGAGCGTGTCGCTCCACTCGGTGCAAAGGTTGCCGGCAGGAAATCCACACTCATTTCCTGTCAGCCAGCGCCGGCCGCTTCTTCCTCCCTCTGCTGGGACAACTGTCTCCTGGCCGAGGCTGGCTCCCTGCTCCTCTGCGGGGGTCCAGCCCGTTCCTGGGGGCTGCGGGCCGAGGGGATTCCTTAGGAATCCCGAGGAGAATGTGAACGGAACTGTTTTCCTATGCCACAGTCACCAGGACTGAAATGGAGGCTGGTGCTACACGAGGCCTGAAAGAGCCTTGTTTTCTGGACACTTCTTGCCCATCTCCAGGGGGAAGCACTGGCTGCCATGCGCGGGCGGGTGTGCCCGAGAAGAGAGAGGCCGCTTTGGGGCAGGCGCGCCTGCGGATGGTGGGCCTGTGGGTGGGCAGGCTCTGGTGTGCGGTCCTCTTCCGTGGTCCTGACCATGCTCAGCCGCATCCCAGCTGTCACCTGTGACACCCCAGTGGGGCTGGAGCCTCCCGGACGTGGGTCCCTGGGAGGAAGGGCTCAGACTCGGCCTCGGGTGCTAGAAGGAACTCTGGAGCACTTCCTCTCGGGGCCCTGGGCCTTCTGGTCTCCCACTGCTTTGGACCTGGAAGTGCCCACGGCTGGGAATGGGGGAGAAGGCACAGGGGCAAGGAGAAAGGGGAGTGACCTCAGGTGGCCGACTGGCCCGGTGTGCCTGGCTGTGTCTGGGTTTTAGCACTGGAACCCCTCCGTCCCAAGAAGCCCAGGATGGCGGGTTACCTGCGAAGGTGATGCCCTGTGTGAGTCTCTGCCATGCCTTCTGACCCCATGTCCCTGAGCCAGTTCCGGCGGTGAAGAAACAGGATTGCAGGGAGGGAGACAGAGATGTTGATGCTAATTACGGAAACTCAACTCAAATAGTCAGGCAAAAGGGAACTTACTGGCTCGGGTGACCCAAGTGGCGGCACCCACCTTCTTTCAGGCATAGCTGGAGGGCAGGGACGGATGGCAGCCGAATTGCTGTGAGGACAGCACCCCCTGTAGAAGGGGGACCCCCTCTATCCTAAAGGCATGGCAAGGTTTCTGGGGACTAGTCTCCCTGCCTGACTGCCCAGGCTGAGGCCATGCACCAAACCCTCCATCCAGGGGCACAGTCGGCTCCACGGGGACTGGGGGGACGGGGTCCCCAGGAATCACTGCGTTGCTCCTGGTGGAAGTGAGGATGGTGGTCGAGCACAGACAACAGGGACCCGGCTCATCTGTCCGGACAGGGTGGGCTGGGTGTGCACCTCTGTGCTCTCACGGCACCCCACTACCCCTCTGAAACCTTTTCCCACGGCATTTTAACTGTCCCTCCTACCCTGTGAGCCCTGGAGGGCCTGGTGGACAGAGCTGGCCCTCCACGCTCTCCTCCACGGAGAGTCTGAGTCCCTACTCAGGAGGGATGTTCGCAACGGATGCCCCGTGTCTCTGCACATTTACCTGACTTTTCCTTCCAAAGCTCGAATTTGAAAATCTCAGTCTTGCTTTTAAGAACTGCCACAGGCTTGAGAACTCTGTGAGGCTAGCAGAGAAGTAAACAGAGAGGTCAACCTGTTAGAATGCCTACTGTGTCCCCATGCTGGGCCAGGAAACTGTGAACCGAACTAGGGACCGTGTGCTGAGGTCCCAGCAGGAAGGCTGAGGTAGGTGCCCACCCATGGGCCTCTGCCCACCGGCACGCCCTTCTTTGGAGAAGGCCACATCACCTGTGGTCTGTTTACTGGCCTGGCCCTCCCTTCCCGACACAGCGAAGGCAGGGACAATCTTCCTAGTGTTCACTGGTCTGTCCCCAGCACTTAGCCAGGTGCCAGGCACACAGTAGGCACCTAACGCGTACAGTAGTGACCACTTCTCAGGAGCTTTGCTTCTGTTGCCACGCTCTGTGCTAAACCCTTTACGGAGATTATTTGACTTAATAGTCACCCCAACCCCATAAGGTTAGGGTTAAAATTGTGGTAGAATATACATAACACAAATTTATCATTTCCACCCTTTGTATGTACTTTCAGTGGCATTAAGTACCGCCACCTTGTCCTGCACCCATCACCACCCCATCCCAGAACTCTTTCGTCTTCCCAGACAGAAACTCGGTCCCCATTCCACTCACTCTCCGCTCTCCTCCCCGGCCCCCCTCACCCACCATCCCACTGCCTGTCTCTATACATTTGCTTGCTCTAGTACCGGTGATGAGTGAAATCACACACTGTTTGTCCTTTGGTGTCTGGCTTACCCTGCTTGGGGCAATGTCTTCCAGGTTCCCCGTGGTGCAGCAGGCGTAGAATGCCATTCCTTGCTGTGTCCGCGCACGACCCCATGCCGCACACCGACCACGTTCTGTTTCCCCGGTCACCTGTTGATGGACACCTGAACGGCCTCCCCCTTTTCACTGTTCCGAATCAGGGTCAGGGTCTTTAGAATCTTCACTTTCCAGAAAAGGGACATGGAAGCTGAAAATAAGCAGTTCTCCCTAAAGTACTGGGAGTCACAGGACGGCTCGGTGGCAGGAGCGGTCGTACCTCCAGGCCATCGGAGGCCGCTCTGCCGTATTTCCCGTTCACTGAATGAACGCACGGAGAACTGCGTGAATGAGACCCGTAGGAAGGTGCTAAATTGTATCAGCGAGGGTAACACCAGTTGCTATAACAACAAACCTCTGCATTTCCGTTGGCTTAACAGCGACATCGAAGTTCACCTCTTTCTGGTAAGTGCCAT
Organism: Tadarida brasiliensis; assembly: GCA_030848825.1. Lineage (NCBI taxonomy): Eukaryota > Metazoa > Chordata > Mammalia > Chiroptera > Molossidae > Tadarida > Tadarida brasiliensis. The sequence continues at coordinate 3,242,789 of CM061271.1, forward strand.
GTGGGTGGTCCGGGACTGGGGGAGCCATTTTCCACGGATGACCCGGGGCTCCGGGTTCCTTGGTGGAAGCAGTTTCTTTTAGGGCCTAGGAAGTCTCTGGCTCCAGGCATGAGAAGTGGAGAGGGACGTAGAGAGCACAGCCACTTCTAAAGCACGAGGGCCTGGAAGCGACCCCGACGCTGCCCCACAGCCATGCCAGGGGCACAGGGGAGGGGAACCTGCTCCCTAAACGGGCACCTGTTCCCAGCGACCTCTCTATGCTCTGGAAGGGGGAGCATGAACTTCTGTTGGATCACGTGAGAATCTGTAAACTCTCTGGTGGGTGAGGCACACGGGAAGCGAGAAAACACTTGGGTTTGGGAGGCCAAGGCATCAGGGTGAGCAGACAGTCTGGATGCAGACCCGGCTCCGATGGTTCATCGCACTTTAGCTCCCTAATGTCATGGGTTATCTGCAAGGTCGTCCGCGCACCCGCCTCGGTGTGCAAGCTCGCTGCCGTGGACGGCGATGAAGATCTCTTAACCTTGCGTCTCCCCGCGCGCGTCAGAAATCGCTCATGCCGGCGCTCGGGGCGCCGACAGCTCCTGCAATGAGATCGGGTGCCACGGCATATCTTCTCGTTATATATAAAGAACAGTGGCAGCGTCCATCGTTCACGCTGACATCAATGAAGTCGCTGGAGGAGCTCCCCAATCCATCCGTTCATAGCACCATTTACGACTCGAGGCTTTTCAACCCGGCGCTCCAGCCTGTTTCTCACACGCTCTACTATTATCAGCTCAGGGAGCCATTCTTCACCATTCCATTTTCCTAAGAATATCTACAGCATCTTCATTTTTATGAGGCTTCTCCATGGGGTGCACTGTCAGGTCCGCCTTTCCTGTGAAAAGGGCGGTGGGGGAGGGGCGCCACCTCCGGCTGGTCCTCTCCTCTGTGATGTCAGAGAGCGTGCGTCCCTTTTTCCCCTTCTTGGCATCCTCCCCAAATAAAGACCTAGGAAGAGACGTGGTCCCAAGACAGCTGTCACTACTGTATGGGGAACTTACAGGGTTGGAGAGAGGGAACTGGAACAAGGATGGGTCATAGGGTGGGTCACCCCGACCAGGACACAGAGCTCTTCAAGGTCTGTGAGTTTGCCACCAGGAGAGCGGCCCCCCTCAAGGTGAAGCAGAGCGTTCTCTCATGCCACCAAGGCGACGAAGCCCCCTCTCTGCTCCCCGAGGGACCCCACGGGGATGAGAAGAGCCCTCTTGGTTCCCAAGGAGGTGACTGAACACTGTTTGAAGGCGGCGTGGCTTCCTGGTGTCCCGGCACTTCCCAGGTGCCACGGAACCCCCACCCCCACCCCCGTGCCACTGCTTCTTGGTTTCTTCTTTGCCCGAAATCTGGGGTTGGGCAAGGTCACGGTTAGATTCAGCCCTAGTGGACTGGGATTGCTCTCTCCATCCGTGGACCCCCGGACAGGCTGGGGCGGTGGAAACAACCCCAGAAGCGACTTAGGAAAGACACCGACGGGTGTTGATGAAGAGAAGTTGGTCAGCAGACTGAGCCTGCCCACAGCTGGCAACCAGGGCATGTGACAAACACACCTGTCACTCCAAGGATGAGAACCGTTGACCTAACTTAGGAACACCCAACCCTTTCCCTCACACGCACTTCTCCGGTTCCAGATGAGATCCTGGTAGGCTCGTCGAGGGTGAATAAAATCCAGTCTCTCCACATCGTCCTGGAGATGATAAATGTGTTTAAGAAAGGGCTCCAGAAGCCGGCTTGCTGATTAGAAAAGGCAAGACGATTGTGCGAGAGTGACTAATGGATGGACTCGGGCTCCTTGCAGAAACGCCCCAGGTCTCATCTTTCCGAGATCACTACCAGCAGATGTCCGTGTGTTTCAGGTCCACCCTTCGGTCGCTGGGGGCCTCACAGGGGTCCCTGAATCGACTCTGCTCCCAGTGGCTCTGACGTTCTCTGTCTCAAGCCTGTTTTCTCAATGGCAAGGACTGTTCCGCATTCGTCAGTCCCGCAGTGCCTAGCTCGAGTCCTGGCACGAGCAGGTGTGCCATGTCCATCCAGGCGTGTGGTGGTTAGAAAGATGGGTCTCAATGTCATGGGCTCAGGTCCCCACCGCAGGTCACATGGTCTGTAACCTTAGGGAACTCAACCTCTCCGGCCACCGCCACGTGTTTGGAGTGAGGTTAAATAGTATGTAGCTTCCAGGATGTTATGGGCAATGGAATGCATCAAGTATTTCGTTTGATCTATGGGAAATTGCTGATATTTAACCATTTAAAAAAAAAAAACTTAATAAATATCCATTTCATATGGTTTCACCTAACATGTATTGGTTATTTATTACTGCATAATACACTGTCTCCACATTTAGCAACTGGAAACAACAAACATTCAGTAACTTACAGTTTCTGTGAGTCAGGAATCCAGGTGTGGCTGAGCTGGGAGGCTCTGCCTCCACCAGGCTGCAGGGCAGCCGTCACCAGGGCTGTGGTTTCATCCGAAGACTCGACTGAGCGGGGGATCCACAGCTGACGGCAGCGTGGGCTCACTCACGAAGGTGTGGGTAGGAGCTGATGGGATGAGGGCCCCAGTTTCTTGTTGGCTGGTTCCTCCCCATGTGCACTTCTGCCCCCAGAGTGAGCATCTGAGAGAGAGAGAGAGAGAGAGAGAGAGAGAGAGCATGCACACTCAGGATGGAAGCCACAGTCTTTTTATAACCTAACCTTGGAAGTGACCTTCATCACCCCTGCCATATTCCATGTTAGAAGCAAGCTTTTCAGCCCATACTCAAGGGGAGGGTATTACACAAGGGTATAGGGGACAGGGGAGGCAGGGGACATTGGGGCTCATCTTAGGAGCTTTCTACTACAAGGTGGCACCCTGGTCTCAGGAAAGGGTCGTTCAAGAAGATGAATGAAGGGAAAGAATAGCCACACTAGAGGTGTTTCCATTTGCATCCGAATTCAACTGGAATAGAACTTTCTTCTTGTGAAGTGATAGAAATAGAATGATCTGGAATGAGAACGCCAGAGGCGTGGTCCTTCCCGTCGGAATGCCTTTGGCCCGCTCCACCGTGTAACCTGGGGCCTTATTGTCGGCAGATTCTGCGCACCTGGCCTTGGAGTAACCTTGGCTGCTCCAGGGGCCTTTCAGTGCCTGGGGCCAACGCCTGGCTGCACAGTGTGAATGAAGATGGGGACTTTGAAAGGGATAAACGGGGGAATGGGGAAGGGTGGGCAGAGCCAGCACTGCCTTAATGAGAATTTCCAGCTCAGGGAAGGGCCCTTCCGGGAGAAGACACGAGAGGTGTGGAGGGAATCCGGGGAAGGGGCGGGGCTCCTTCTGATGAGAGCACCTGCCGTGTCCTTGACTCTGGTTCAAATCCAGGAGGAAGGATCTGGGGTGGACCCAGCTGGAGTAAATGATATAGGGAAAACATTGGCATTGATGGTTTGGCATTTTTAAAGCCAAGTTTATTGAGCACTTACTATGTGCCAGGCTCTGTGCTAAGTTCTTTAGAGTAATATCTCTTTTTTGTTGTTTTTTTGCTCAGAACAGTGGTAGGAAGTGAGAGCTGTTGTTTCCCTTTTACAGGTGAGGCTGGGAGTAAGGACGTGAATTGCCAAGGTCATCCAGGGTGCGGCTGCAAACCCAAGTCTGTCTGGGATGGACAGGAGGACAGAGCTCCCTGCAGACTTCCAGCACCGGTGGCCCCCCGGGGAGATCACTGGGGGGTCGAGTTGGAAAGGGGCCGGCCTCTGCTGGAAGCATTATCTTCCCCGGACATGCCATTTAAATTTGAATCATCTTGTTGCTGGTACCTTCTTCATCATAACCAACCAATTCCTACCCAAGAGCGTGAGCCGGGGGGAGCCATGCAAAGAGTAGGGGTGTGAGGTGCTCTGGGGAGCCACGGATCAGTGAAGAGAGACCTGGGCTGGTGGCTGGAGGATCCAGGTTTGACTCTCAACGTCTCTTACCAACTGGGTGACCTGGGCAGGTCTCTTCCCTTTCTGAGCGCGTCTTTCCTCATTTTTCAAATCACACCCATCCTGAGGCCGATACCAGTGGGCTTCATTGCCCGTGTGGACACTTGTGGAAGGTGGCAGCCTCCCGGAGTCTTGTGCTGGGAAGGACTGTGAGTTTGATTCCAGGTTCTGCATCGATTAGTTATGTCTGCCACAGGTGAGGGAGGGTCATGGGGGTACGAACACTTTCCTCTTGTCAACCCTGCTTGAGGCTTCCTGTGAGGCTTGAGTGTGGTGATGCACGGGAAAGTCACTCACGCCTAGTTGCTAATCAATAAGTAATATTTTTCCTTTGGGTCATTCTGATGCCATCGATGATCAAGTTAGAACCCTAACTGGAAAGTGCTGACCAGCTCATAGTAGACATTTAATAAGTATCCCAGTGTGTCGACAGGATCAGAGGCGGACCCAGCTCTTTCTGAGCGCACATGGACCCCACTCGGACCCCCGACCCCACACCTGGCATAAGTAACCAGTCCCGGACCTCAGGGCTGCCCAAGCACAGAGACAGCATGAACTTGATGTATTTACACCCCAACTGCTTTGCTGTCTCAGGAACCGCCCCTTCACGAGATATAAGTAATTCGCGCAGGCTGATCCCTGTTTTCTCATTAATATGCAAATGAGGCCTGCCAGTTGTTAGGTTAGAAGAAAGCTGTCATGTTTATTGTGACGGAGTTAATGGATGTGTTTGGATTGTGCATCGGATGTGTTTTCAAGAGCGTGTCTTATCTTTGTTTAGGCAGTAAATCAAAAATGTAAACAACAACTCATTAGCATCTGTCGGAAGCTCAAAGCCACACTGTTTCACTTGACAATCTTCCCAGAGGTGGGAAAAAATCCCCTGTATCTGATTTAGCTCAGACTGGCGTTCCCCTCGCTCTGCTCAGCGCTGAGTGAGCGGACCAGGGACAGCGGGTCTGCTCCGAGGCGGCTCGGCCTCGGCCCACTCCACGGAGGCCGGGCTTTCTGGGGCTGGACCCGTGGACAACAACATCATCGGTGCCCCAGCAGTCTAGGGTCAGCTCTCTGGTGACGCTGGCAGGATGACCACCCTCAGGACAGCTGGAATTGCTTCTGGACTTGGAGAACCATGAGCACCTGAAGGAGACGACCCAAGTTCCAACAAAGCCCTGTCCCTATGTTACAGTGTGCCGAGGACACCCACAGCACCGCTGTCCCGCCACGGCCCTGGTAGCAGCCAGGTGGCCTTACTGAGCCCGGCTTGCAGAGGAGGAAACAGGCCCAGAGGCTGCAATCGCACACCTGGGGTGAGCTGCTTGTTAGAACGGGGTGCATGGTCCAGCGCCCCCCATCCCCAGGCCCTGCTCAGCGCTGCTGCGGGGAAGTCATCGCAGCCGCTGGGTTAGAACCGGCGTCTGCAGTGGTTTCGGTCCACCCACTTGGCAGTCCTCAGCTGGGCAGTGTCCTCCCAAACGAGCTCACAGGGCTCCCCTGAGATTGCGACAGGGGCCTTGCCGTAGTGACAGTGGGGTCCACAGGCGGGGACCCCTTTAGTGCTTGACCACCTTCCTCTCCATCGCCTTAACTGGTTCTTGAGCATGTCCCCAGACGGCCACCTGCAGGACACGCGCTCCAGCACCAGGTGAGCGGGAAAAGCGTCCCTCGTCCAAGGAGCTTGAAGACCGCTGCTCACCTGTGGCCCTCCTAGAGGTAAACACACAGTGACCTGTGGGAGGGGCCCAAATCTCAGGGGGCTGTCTGCAAACCGAGGTTCTAGCCCCGCCCCTCCCCGCTGCTGGAAAGTGCTGGGGGAAAGGTTGGGTGCACAGGTTCGAAAGGGCCCGGAAATGGTCCAGAAGAACAGAGATCAGAAAGCTGGGCGGCGAGAAGTGTGCCCGCTGAGGCTGACCATGGGGGAGGGCATGTGGGCGTAGGAAGAGGAGGAGGAGAGAGAGGAAGGGAGGGACTCCGAGGGAGCAGCTGCGGAGGTCAGGCCTCAGTCAGGTCGGGGAAGAGGCTCTTTAGAGCGTTTGCCAGGTCTTGCAATGCCCCCCAACCCGCCCCTTCAAGACTTTTAGTGGAGAGTTAAATTCTTCCCTCCTCCCCTCCTCCCTTCCCCTCTTCCCATCCCTCCCTCCCATTCATCCATACACCCACCCACCCATTGTCCATCCTTCTTCCCTCTCTCTCTCCCTCCCCCTTCTCTCCTGTTCCTTCCTTGCCCATGTCAGACCACCGGTTCCTTTGCGTGTGGCTGGCCCAAGACGGCCTGACCGGGTCCTGGGCGTGCTCATTCTGCTACAGAGAGCCTGTGTGGCTCGGTACCCCGTGTTTCCTGCACTTGGCTGACCGAGCCCAACTCTAGGGTCCCGCTATCTCTTCTGAGATGCAGCTGGTCTGCTGAGCACCCCGCACCCCACTCCTCACCCTCGTCTCCCTCCTATCTGAGTCTTCTTCCCACTGGCAGCTCCAGAGGCCTTTGGCATAACCCAGCCCCCTTCCCTGTCCTGTTCTCAACCCTCAGCTCAGGGCCAGCATCCCTGGGAGCCTCGCTGCCCCTCCTGGGGTTCCCTGTCCTCGCTCTAGCTGAGCGCCGGCCCTTCTCTCAGGGTCCATGCCGCTCCCTTCATTGCAGCCTGGCACATGGTGGGTGCTCACTAACTGGGTGGTCGGGAGTTTCCAGCCCCACCCCCACCCCACCCCCACCCCACCCCCTCATCAATGTCCTCTTCCTTCCTCGTCTCTGGCTGTCCACAGTGTCTGGGCCTCCACCTGCTGGGCAGAGCAGCAGGTGGGGCAGGGAAGGTGGTCAGGTGGGCTCCAGAGGCCAAGGTGGACGTGGGGGGGAGGCTGGTGACCGGGCAGGTGGCCTGCAACTCTGAAAGCAGACGGTGCAGGCAGGCCACCCGTGTGGGCGGGAAGCCTGGGGCCGTCTGTGCAGGGCTGCTGCACGTCAGAGGCCCTGGGCAGAGGCTGAAGCTGCATGAGATGCCCAGAGGCAAAGGGGAGGCAATGCTGCCTTCTCCCTGCCACCTTCCCCGAGGGGTTGGATTCAGGCCGCCTGCACCTGGACCTGGGCATGCAGAAGAAGGGGGCGAGGACCTCCACTTCCAGCCCTCAGCAGGATCCTGACCGCAGCTGGCAGGGTGCATTAACCTTCCAGCACCGCGCGAAACCCGACTCCTCATTTAGTGGGAATTAAAGTAGCTGACGAACTTGCACTTGAGACATACATTCATATAAATAAAGAGCTATGAGCTCTAAAAATAACGCTCAGGTTTTTTTTTTTTAAAATAAGGTAAAGATCAGCATGTAGCACAACCCAGGAGGCTCCACGTCAAGCAATTAGAAGCTGGAGAGAATGGGGAAGTGAAAATGTTTATTCAAAAATCAATATGTTTCTCCTAAAAGGGGTTAGAGAAGCACACGAGTCAAGGCCCGTCCTGCGCCCGCCGCAGCCCCTGGGGGCGCTCTGGGGCCAGGTGGGTTCCAGGCAGTAAGGGGTTAAGATATGGATTTCAACTCAAAGTTGAAGGAGGACCCCTGGGTGACTTTTCATTGTGTCGACGAAAAATGTTTTAAAAATCAATATAATGGTGTATCAAAGGAGCTTCCAAAGATGGAGTCAGCCCCTCCCAGCCTGTGGGCTGCCGTGAGCCTGGCAAGCCCAGCCCTCCCAGGCCTGCGGCAGTGAGGCGGGAGGGTCTGGGCGAGTCCGGAGGCAGGTGGAGACCCTCCTGCGGCATTCTAACGGCTCCTGCAGGAACAGAGCGTGGCAACCTGGACCTGTCCTCAGCTGAGGCAGCAGGTGTACACACTCCCTGACCCCACACTGTCTAACTGGCCGATGATGCAGTAATGTAGTAACCGCAGAAACAAAGATTCGCCCCACAAGCACGCGATGGACTCCCGTGGCGAGGCGGACTGGGCTCTGGGCCACAGGGCTGGGTAGAAAGAAAGCTCAGGAGCCCGGGGCTTGGCCCACAGGGAGCTCAGACGCTGCTGGGAAGTGGCTTTCAAGCACTTTAACCGTGACACAGCAGCAGAAGTACGCACTCCTCTGTGAAAAGTGATGCAGCAGAAAGACAGCACCTTCCGGGGGAGCCGGGGGAGCCGGGGGAGCCGGGGGTGGGGGTGGGGTGGGTGGGGAGTGGCTTCTGGCTGGGAGATCAGGGAGGGCTTCATGGAGGACGCAGCATTTGAGCTGGCCCTGAATGACAGGCTGGGGTAGGAAGACTAATTATGTTTGTAATAGGGTATAACTTATATTATTATTATTATTAATAATATAACACACCGTTTTATCTTTCTCAAGGCGCTTTCCCTCCTGGAGCTTTATTGGATCATTCTAGCAAATTGTGACCAAGTTAGATGAGAGATTAGCTGCATTTTATCAATGGGGAACTAACAGGGTGGGGGAGGTAAAGGATTTTGTCCAAGGACCCACAGCTCCTAGACTGTGGCAGAGTCAAGTCTGAGGTGGGGGCTGCCTGGGCGGGAGTCCCCAGGGAGGCAGCAGTAACCTCGAGGCTGGGCTCCGCTGAAGGGCGGCTGGGAGCCGTGTTTGGGAGAAGCTCTGGGCACCGACCTCCAGCAGCTCTTCTCTGCTGTCCTGTGCAGCCCTCCCGGCCCTTTCCCAGAGCTCCTCATGCTGGGCTATTCCCTGGGCACCTCACCGGGCTCTCCTGAGTCACAACCAGAGGACTCCTACTCTGGGGGGGTCTCTGTGGGGAGAAATGAACTCAGCGACTTCAAACATCCCACCCAGACTCATGGATAACCGCCCCCCACCCTCCTGCGGACCCATCCCTTCTGTCTGGAGTCTCACCCACCTGGAGGCCGGGGCGAAGGCCACCACGCCTTCCGTTCTCCAAGCCCGAGACCTGCTGGCTCCCCACCACCAGGCGAGTTCCCAGCTGCTTCCGCTTGCCTTCGCTTCTCTCCAGGAACTTACAGCTTAATCAGGGGCCTCTAATAGTTCACACATTCTACATTTCAACCCTTGACGGCATCTGGCCCGGGGCTTTTCTGTCTGTTAGAAATATCAGGGTTATTTCCTTCTTTTAAGAGTTTACATTAAAAAAAAACACACACACAAACTTTACAAATAATGTGTGCTGTTTAATGTGCGCCTCTGAAATATCAATCTGCAACAATAGAAATCCTTTTTTACAATTCATGCTGCGGACGGAGTTCCAGTCCCTTGTAACGTAATGAATGTACTGCAGATAATGGTCCAATCGCGCAAATGAAAGGCACACAGACGCGGAACGATAATGGGGCGCGTGGCGCTGCGTGTGTAATAAAACCCACACCAATATGGAAATCATATCTCAGGGCAACATTCCTCTCTGTGATTCTGTAATAATTGTACGTGGAAGAGCCGGGCAGCGCGGTGGGGAGAACAAAGGCCTTTATTGCTTCGTTAGGCAGCTGGCGTTCTGATCGTCGTCCGGCCTGTCAACAGCCATCCCTCCATTTCCAAGGGAAGCGTCTCCCCTTCCTGCAGAAATGACGTCCCCTTCCCCTCGGCTCCCTCCTCGGCTCTTTCTCCACCACGATGGACAACGAGACGGACAGAGCTGTGCCGGCCATGTGATCAGCACCTTCTGCCACCTGGGTCCCAGGTCTCGGTTTGGGTCACACGGCACCAGGCCCCTGGTGGGATGGGAGAGGAGGCCTCGGTGGGGACTTACAGAGCCTCAGGGCTGGATTCTGCCCATTCCCTGAATCCTTGTGTTCTGGCACGGGCCACCCTGCCTAAGCTGACCAAGCCTTTGGTGGGGTTTCTGGGTGCCAGGCACTGTGGGCATGGGGATATATCTGGGACGGGGGGCCATATCTGAGAGAAATGGGCAGAGGCCCTGGCTGCACAGCCTCACAGCCGAGACAGGTCCAGGGCACACCAGTGAGCTTGCACACGTGTTGTACAATCAATAGCCGGGGTGGGTCTTGGTTCATGCACCAACTTGAGTATGAACGACCTTGGCCTTCCTGAGCTGCAGAGGTGGCTTGGGGCTGACCCAGGGCCTCAGCACCACGTTCAACCGCATTCACTGCTCTTTCCACTGGAGCCAGGGCTTGCTCTGCACGCGTGCAGTCTGGGCCGGGTACTGGCAGGTCTCAGTGGCTGGTGGGCTCCTGTGGGGTCTGCCCTGCCCCACCTTGCCCTCATTGGTCCTTCTTCTCTGGCTTCTGACCTTAGCTGGCCTTGGTCTGGCCATCCCAGCTTCGGTGTGACCTACTTGGCCACACTCTTCCTCCCGCAGGTTGCTTAGTGGGAGCTTCCTCCTGGCGCGGCGTGGGGTGCAGTTGATAGCTAGCATCGCCAACTGTTGGGCGACATTGGGCACCCCCCAAGTGGCTTCTTCCACAGCCCTTTCAGATGGGTGCTTTATCTTCTCCATTTTATGAATAACCCTGCTATAAATATCCGTGCGCAGGTTTTGTGTGGGCATGAGTTTTCAGCTCCTCTGGGTAAATACCAAGGAGCTCAGTTGCTGGATTGTGTAAGGAGAGCATGTTGAGTTTGGTGGGGAACCCCCGAGCCATCTCCCACAGCGGCCGCACCGTTTGCATTCCCACCGGCAGTGATCGCTCCCGCTGCTCCCCAGCCTCGCCAGCATCTGGAGTTGCCAGTGTTCCAGATGTTGGCCATCCTGGTGGGTGTGCAGTGGTCTCTCGTCGTTTTAATGTGTGTCTCCCGGCCGACATGTGCCGTGCAGCCTCCTTCCATGCACGCATTCGCCGTCCGAATCTTCGGTGAGATACTGTGTTGGCTATTCCTTGTCTTATGCTTCTCTGAACACTTTAGCATCAACCTGCGGATATTCACAAAATAAATCGTTGGGATTTTGACCTGGATGGCATTGAATCTATAGACAAAGTTGAAAGAATTGAGATCTTGACAACATTGAGTCTCCCTATCCAAGAACATGAATATCTTTCCATTTATTTAGTTTTTTTATTTCGTTCATCAGCATTTTATAGTTTTCCTCATAGAGATCTTGTACATATTTTGTTAGATATGTCCCTAAGTATTCCATGTTTGGGGCACTAATGAAATATGTTCTGAGAAACACGTCATTAGGCGATTTTGTTATTGTGGGAACATTATAGAGTGTACTCACACAAACCTAGGTGGTACAGCTGACAACACCCCTAGGCTACATGGCATGTCACTGTTGTACATGCGGTCTGTCACTGATTGAAATGTTGTGTGGCCCATGACTGTATTTATAGCTAATCCCAGCCCACTTTCAGAGAACATGATACCGCTTCCTGGGAAGTGTAAGATAATTCTAACTCCTCCCTTCCTTCCCTTGCATGGTATTCATTCATTTCACTTATACCTAAGTATGTATATGCCCATAGGATATACACATAAGTACACATAATCAAGTACATTGTTGCTATTATTTTGAACAAACAGTTACTTGTTATGAAAAATAAGAAAAAGATGTATTACTTGTGCCTTGATGTATCCTTTCTTTGATGCTCTTCTGTTCTTCATGTAGATCTGAGTTTCTGACCTATATTATTTTCCTTCTTTCTAACGAACTTCTTTTAACATTACTTGCAAGGCAGGGCTACTGGCAACAAATTCCCTCAGTTTGTCTTTGTTTGCAGAAGTCTATCTCTTTTCACTTTTGAAGGTTAATTTCACAGGGTACAGAATTCTAGATTGGTGGTTTTTTTCTCTCGACACTTTCAATATTTCACTCCATTCGCTTCTTGTTTGCATGGTTCAGGGAAGCTGGATGTGATCCTTATCTTTGTTCCTCTGTAGGTAAGGTTTCCTTGCCTCTGGTTTCTTTCAGGATTTTTTCTTTATCTTTGATATTTAGGAGTTTGAAAGTGAATGCTGAGCTGTAATCTTTTGGAATTTTTCCTGCTCAGTGTTCTCTGAGCTTCCTGGGTTTGTTGTTTGGCATCTGATATTAATTTTGGGAAAATTCTCAGTGATTATTTCTTCAAATATTGCCCTGTTCCTTTCTCTCTTTCTTCTTCTGGTATTCCCATTATATGTTGTTACACCTTTTGTAACTGTCCCACAGTTCTCGGAGAGTCTCTTCAGTGTTTGTTTGTTTTTTCTCCAGTCTGTTTTCTTTGATTTTCAGTTTTGGAAGTTTCTTTGTCATATTTTCTAACTCAGGGATTCTTTCCTCAGTTGTATTCAAGCTACTAACAAGCCCATCTGAAGCTGTCTTCATTTCTGTTACAGCGTTTCTTCTGGGTTCTTTCTTAGGATTTCCATCTCTGCTTACATTGCCCATCTGTTCCTGCAGGCTGTCTACGTTATCCATTAGAGCCCTTATCCTATTAATCATAGTTGTTTTAAATTCCCAGCCTGATCAGCCCAATACCCCTGCCATGTCTGGTTCTGATGCTTGCTCTGTCTCTTCACACCATGTTTTTGCCTGTTAGTGTGCCTCATAATTTTAAAATTGATATTTGGACACGATGTACTGAATCAAGGGAACTGCTTGCTGTAAACAGGCCTTGAATACTGTGGTGGGGAGGTGGGGCGAGGGCCTTTGGGTGAGCCCGTGCTTCTGCAGCGTGGACTTCACAGAGCCTTTCTCAGCTTGTCTTGTCTCCCCCTGAGGTGGGACAGATGGCAAGGTGAACTGGAGTTGGGTCAGTCCCTTCCTGCGGTCAGTCAGGCTCTGATCAAACCCCAGCAGGTGAGTTTCTCTGGAGGGAAGGCCTTGTTAAGAAGAACAGAGCGCTCTGGCGTATTTCAAACAAGTTGATTTCCCTCCTGCTACCAAAAGCGCGAGGGGATTGTTCTCTGATATTCACCGTGAGAACCTGGTCGAGCTCCTGGAGGCAGAGCTCATGGAAGTGCGGGGCCTCCTCGTGGCTGGGTCTTCCGGGGGGTTTGCACTTTCAGACTTGTTCTGAGTCTCCAGCAGTTTGTGGGCGACAGTCCAGGTTTTCCTGCCATGGCGCTGGTTCCCATGGAGATTGGTGATTCTCTGTGTCTGTCTCTCTGTCTCTCTAATTTGGGGAGCAGCAGTTTGCCCTTTGACCTCACTGCTCTTACAGATCTAAGAAGAGTTGTCGATAATTCAGTTCCTTCAGCTTTTTACTTGTTGTTAGCATAGAGTGGTGGAACTGGAGGTCTTTTACGTATTTTATTTATTTTTATATTTTTCTTTATTGATTTTAGAGAGAGGAAGGGAGAGGGAGAGAGAGAAAGAAACATCGATGAGAGAGAACATCGACTGGCCGCCTCCTGCATGCCCCCAACTGGGGATTGGGCCCAGAACCCGGGCATGGGCCCTGACTGGGAATCGAACCGGTGACCTCTTGGTGCATGGGTCGACGCTCAACCACTGAGCCACACCAGCCGGGCTCTTTTACGTATTTAAAAAAAAAATTGCATTATATATATTTTTAATTGTGGTAAAATATACATAACTAAACTTTACTGCTTTAAATGTACAGTTCAGTAGCTTTAAGTATATTCATATTGGTATGTAACCATGACCACCATCCATCTCTAGAACTCTTCATCTTGCAAAACCGAGACCTGAGACCCTGGACCCATTGGGCAGCTCTCCATACGCCCTCCCTTGCCTCTGGCCACCACCGTTCTATGTTCCGACTCTGAATTTGACTGTCCAGGTTCTTCACATAAGTGGAATCATGCAGTATTGGTCCTTTTGTGACTGGCTTACTTCTCTCAGGTTCCTGCATGTAGCAGGCATCAAATGTCATTCCTTTTTTCTCTCCCTTTATTGATTTTAGAGAGAGAGGGAGAGAGAGATAGAAACATCGATGAGAGAGAACATCGATTGGCTGCCTCCTGCATGCCCCCCACTGTGGATCGGGCCACAACCTGAGCATGTGCCCTGACTGAGAATCGAACTGGCGACCTCTTGGTACGTGGGTCGATGCTCAACCGCTGAGCCACACCGGCCGGGTACATCATTCCTTTTTAAGGCTGAATGATATTCTACTATACGGATACAGGGTGGGGCAAAAGTAGGTTTATAGTTGTTCGTATGGAAAATAATGCAGTCAGTAATAAATAATAACACAAGAATAAGCCCCATTTGGCGTGCTCACCACTGTACACCCACTTTTGCCCGCCCTGTGGACTACAGTTTGTTTGTCCATCCATTCGGCAGGGAACACTGGGTTGTTTCCACCTTTTGACTATCGTGAATTATGAACACGAACACGCAAATAGCTGCTTGAGACTCTGATTTTAATTCTTTTGGGTTCAAACCCAGAAGTGGCATTGCTGGGTCACATGACAATTCTGCTGAGTTTTTAGGAATGGCCAGAGTGTCTTCCGCCGTGGCCGCACCATTCTGCATTCTCACCAGCAACACACAAAGGCTCCGATGTGTCCACCTCTCTGCCAATACCTGTTATTTCTGTTTGCTTTTTTAGATTTTTATAACAGCCATCCAGGTGGGTGTGAATTGGGGTCTCGCTGTGGTCACTTTAGGTCACGAAGGCACGTTCTTGGAGCCCAGTCCCCTGCCACCCCGCCATGTGCCAGGCCCCTGGAGCCGGTCTGGACAGAGGTGCTCACTCCTCTGAGCGGCTTTGCCGAAGCTCCTCTTGCTGCAATGAGAGGGGATGTGCGGAGGCCAGGTGGACACTGTCGCTAGGACTGCCCCAGCTCTGTCACTAAGGAGTGGGGCTGGCTTTCTGCGTGTCAGCTTCCTTGTCCTGGTAAGCACAACCCATTTCCACTGGTGACTGCATGGTGCTAAGCAGCTGCGTGGACGCTCCCCGTGTTTGAAGGGCGTGTTTGTAGTGGTCTGACTTAGGGGCTATGGAGATGACCTAAAACTTATTTAGGGGGACCATGGGGAGCTCCCCTCAAATAACTGAGCACCGAGCCCCTGGAAGAGCCAAGCCCAGCATTGGGAAGCCCCTGTAACCACTGCTAGGGAAGAAGACCTACAATTAAGACACTGTGGCCGGGGTGTGGCTCAGTGGTTGAGCGTCGACCCATGCACCAAGAGGTCACCGGTTCGATTCCTGGTCAGGGCACATGCCCAGGTTGTGGGCCCGATCCCCAGTGGGGGGCGTGCAGGAGGCTGCTAGTCGATGTTCTCTCTCATTGATGTTTCTATCTCTCTCTCCCTCTCCCTTCCTCTCTCTCTAAAATCAATAAAGGAAAAAAAATTAAAATAAAAAAAGACACTGTGGCTGGAGAATGGTGTCTTCAAATATGAGCCCTGAGTCCAAACTCAGGACGGAGCCTGCAAGTGGCCGACTGCTTCTCGGTGGGCCCCTCGAGACCCCAGGCGGGCACCCGAGGCTGTCGAGTGGGGGGGTTTCATTAGGGAAGCTCCCCAGCAGCCAATCTGGAATTCCAGAGTTTGGGGTCCACCAGCCCAGGCCTTCCCAGACTGTAACGTGCCCACGAGTCCCCAGGGATCTCGTTCAGTGTGGATTCCAACTCAGCAGGGTGGGTCGGGGCTGAGAGTGTCACCGACAAGGTCCCACCTTTGAGTCACAAGGACCAGATGACCTCTGAGGCGCTACCTCATCCCGAGACCCCTCAGTTCCTCGGGACCGGCTCCCACATCCACCCCCAAGACTCCTGACGCTCTTCTCCTGCGGCCCCGACGGAGTCTGGGGTTGTGGTTTCTGTGGCCGACACCTTTGATCTTTAAGGACATTGCGTTTGAAGGCATGAAGCTGTGCTCCCCCGGGATGGGTGTGTCTCACCGATCCTGCACATCTGCTAGGGTCCCCGCTCAGCGCCGGGCGCGGTGAGTGGTCGGTACTACTGCTGGAAGGAGTAACATCAGCCCTTCCTCTGCGGGACCACTGTGCAGCTCGCAGGCCCCTCCACACGCTCAGTTCGTCGTCCACGACTTCTCTTCGGACGAAGCGGACGGTTCCTCCTCCCGGCCTCCACGCTCGGGGCGAATTTCCTGATTTTCGTCATCACAGTGATCCTGTGAGTTACCTGCCTGCGAGGAGGGGGCCAATCTTCGGACCTGCATTAAGTGTGCTGCCAAGCAGACGATGGCAAGACTGGGCTCTGTCCCCAGGGTGCTGCCGCCACCTCCTGGGGGACAGTGGGCCCAGCGAGCAGGGGCAGGCAGGAGCTCCAGCCCTCTGGGCCCCCCCGAAAGCCACCCTCCCTGGGCTGGCGCCCGTGGCACAGATGGTCAGCACACGGCTCCTTTCCCGTCCTCGGCACTGACGGCCCTCCAAGCTCAGAGGCCTGGAGTCTGGTCCTGGCTTCATCACTCCTGACCACGGGACCGCATGCCAGGCTCCAGCGCCCCGAGCTCTGGCTTCCTCTTCTGTAAAGTGGGGGCCCACTGTCTGCCCAGCTGGACCCACGGGGCTGTCGGGCACCCACGCCAACCGAGCAACGTGGAAACGCGTCGGGCGTCGCGAAGAGACACACGGTGCGTGCTACTTATTCATCGAGGCCGCGCGTGGTGGAGCGGACTTGCTTGCTCGTTTGTCAGCCTCCCATGCAGGACGGCAGTAGCTGCTCATCTATTTGTCGCGCTGTGTGAAAAACAATATGTGAGCCCCCGTGGAAGCCACGGGCACGCTCCTCACAGTCACGAAGGCCGATTTCCGCCGTCACCCCGACGTTCCCCTGGGGTGCGCCGAGGGCATCCAACATCAGCACGGCAGCTCCGAGTTAAAAGTTAATTATTCTTCTTTAGTGTAGCGAGGACACTTAATTTTTTTTAGTGATTTACTCTTCTTTGTAATCATAGACGTGGTGATTGGAATGTCATGTGTACGATACCACAGACTTTTGAAATATGATTTATCCCCACCCCCGATGGGAAGGTCTTCCTTCATAAGGTTTTCCTCTGTTCCTGCGACAGTGCTCAGGGACTCCGGCCGGGCCCGCGCCTCTGCGGGGGCTGTGAGAGTCTCTGCGCACATATATAATTAAGGGATTTCTAAACGCGAATTACCGCCTTCGGGGCCCGTCGGCAGCTCCGCTACCATCCATCACGGCAGCTCTCGGGACGGCTCTGTGTGTGTTTGGTAAAGTAAATTAACATACCACAACTTTGCTTAAAATAATGCTCACATTTAAGATGTAGCAAGAAGCAGGAAAAACAAACAATAAAGGCATCCAGGGAGAGTGGAAGTCATCTGTTTAAATGAGGAGAAAACGAGGCTCCTTCCGTCACCTGTGGGTTGGGGCACGCAGCCGTCTGAGTCCCTCTCCTCCTCCCCCCTTCCGGCTCAGCTTCCGTTAGGGTTGCGTCCTCTCTGAGCAGACCGGGCTGGGCAGGGACCTCTGGAGTCTCAGCTATGTCACGCATTTCGTCCTTTGGCAGCAGGTGGTTAGAGACAGAGAGCCCATTTCAGAGTGTGGGAACAGGAGGGAGCGGGCCGTCAGCGTGGCCCGAAGACGAGTCGGCTCAGAGGCCCGCCCCACGGGAGGCACCGTGGCGTTTGTGTCCAAGCTGGGGATTGTGGCCTCGAGACTGCTTCTGGTTTTCAAAGTTGGTCCCTTCCCAACGTTATATCATTGATTTTTTTTCTTTCTTCTTTGGCCACCAATAAAACCGTGTCCAGCGCTAACATGAATGCATTATTTATTTATTTATTCAATATTTTTCTTTATTGATTTTTTTTTAAAGAGAGAGGAAGGGAGAGGGAGAGGGAGAGGGAGATAGAAACATCGATGAGAGAGAACATCGACTGGCTGCCTCCTGCATGCCCCCCACTGGGGATCGGGCCCACAACCTGGGCGTGTGCTCTGACCGGATTGGACCAGCCAACTCTTGGTGCACAGGTCAATGCTCAACCACTGAGCCACACCCCATCAGGCTAATATTAATGCTTTAAAAAATACAATTGTCTTCTGGAGCTCAGTTAACAAAAGCAAAGTCTTTAAAATTTTTTATTTCTTTATTGATTTTTAGAGAGACAGGAAAGGAGAGAGAGATAGAAACATCGATGAGAGGGAACATCGACTGGCCGCCTCCTGCATGCCCCCCACTGGGGATCGGGCCCACAACCTGGGCATGTGCTCTGACTGGGAATCGAATCAGCGACCTCTTGGTGCATGGGTCGACGCTCAACCACTGAGCCACACCGGCCGGTCCAGAAGCAAAGTCTTTAAAACAGATGTGTTTGTGGACTAGGCAGTAGTGACTGGGATGGTGTCAAAGTTCCCACGTCTCCTCAGCGGGAAGCGAAATGATGGCCCCGCACATACAAAAAGCCCAGATCAACCATTGCTCTGCTTCCCAGCATAACCACCAGTAATATCTGGTGTTTCTTTTAGACCTACTCGGTGGGTATTTTTTTTTTTGTATCCTCTCGAGGACATTTTCCCATTTTTTGTTCAGACAGAGTGGGAAGGAGAGAGAGGAAGAGAGAGGGAGAAACATCGACGTGAAAGGGACACATCGAGTGGCTGCCTCCCGCACGACCAACCAGGGCCGGGGACAAACTGCAACCGAGGCACGCGCCCCTAGCGGGAACTGAACCCGGGTCTCTCTGGACCGCAGGCCGACGCTCCAACTGCTGAGCCAAACCGGCCAGGGCAGGGTATTTTATATGTAAAGATGAATCTTCTAAAAAGCACACCGGACTTCATATTTCCCACCTTTTTTCTCATGTACTCCACCTTTTAAACACTTTCCCAACCCTCGAATATTTGAGCAGGTGATCTTCATGGCTGCGGAAGTCTCCGTCACTGAGCAGAGACCCTCGCGTCTGTGGTCTTTCCACTGCTGATGAACTTGTGGCTCTTTCCTTTTTTTAAAAAATCCTCACCTGAGGATATTTTTCTATTTATCTTCAGATAGAGTGGGAGGAAGAGAGAGGGAGAGAAAGGGAGAAAGAGAAACATCGATGTGAGAGAGACACATCGACGGGTTGCCTCCCGCACAACCCGACCAGGGCCGGGGACAAACAGCAGCCAAGGTACGTGCCCGTGACTGGAATCGAACCTGAGACTCATTGGTCCGTGGGCCAAGGCTCTACCACTGAGCCAAACCGGCCAGGGCAGCTCTTCCCTTTTTCTAAAAGAAATTTTACTAGTAAGGTTGCTGCTTCAATGAACACCCTCCTCTGTGTGACTTTCTCCAGGTCTGCTATAATTCCCTAAGATAAATTCTTAGAAATGGGCTCCTGTATCAAAGGTGGACATCAGCACTCATTCCTCTTTGTTTAAATTCCTCACCCGAGGATATTTTTCCATTTACCATCAGATAGACTGGGAGGAAGGGAGGAAGGGAGGGAGGAAAGGAGGGAGGGAGGGAGGGAGGGAGACAGAGAGAAACATCGATGTGATAGAGCCACATCGACTGGTTGCCTCCCGCATGACCCTACCAGGGCTGGGGACAAACCATATCCGAGGCATGTGCCCTTGACTGGAACCGAACCCACAATTCATTGGTTCGGGGGCCGAAGTTCTAACCACTGAGCCAAACTGGCCAGGGCAGCACTCATTCCCCTTAAAAATAGTGTCGTCCTTGGTCAAAAGAACGAATTGCTTCACGACAAATCTGCGCACTCGTGGTGGTGTTCCCGTAGACCACGTCTCCCGACAAGGGCTGACGGCGAGTGCTGGCACCGGCCCCTCCCCCAGGAGACGACACGGAAAGTGACAACAGGACCCTGCAGCCCAGTTCCCACAGGAGAACACGGCCGCTCCTTCCGGAACAGCGGGCAGTCCTGGTGGGGAGCGAGTCTACCTGCCAAAGGTGACCGAGTTTGAGCTGTGTAGACGCGGCGGAGCCAGTGAGCTGCAGTAGCCCTGTGGCTGGAAGCATGCACATGGAAGGTTCCAGAAGCTTTGTTCAGTCGGGCAGGCTACAGAGTGTCAGGTTTTCATGGCGTGAATTCTGTGGGACACGAGCATTGAGAAGGGAGCAGCGGGTTGGCTACAAAGCTGTTTCTTTCCGGTTCATTAGGGGACAGCTGAACCACCAGGTGTAATTCACCGGCTGGCTTTGACTCTGTCCTCATGGGCTGGCACCACCCGGGAGGCTGTGGTTGCTGCCTCCTCAGCACCCAGCCTCCCACTCCTGTCTTCTGCTAACAGCCCCCTCACTTTCCTTAGCGACCCCTAGTCCCCACTCTCAGTCCAGGTGGTTGAGATTCAGGAGATGACACCACCTCCACCAGACAATCAGAATATGCCAGCTCCTTGACCCTTGACCTTGGGACAGGCACCTGCCCACTTCATCCACAGAGTGAATCTCAGAACTTCTGCTTGAGCAACTGTCGAAAGGTGCTTCTTTTCTAAAAAATTTTCTTTGACATTAGCGTTGGGAGGTGTAATAACACAGGGATACAGAAGTATGCTTTCTGAAGATATAATGTGAGTTCCTGCACCCAGACAGACCAACAGGAGAGCTATCCCTGGAGTTCTTGGTTATTTGAATATATGTTTTTCATGTATATGTATTTTGAATACATATCTTTATCATATATAGTGTTTTGAGTAATATTTATTTTTCTTAGGCCAGTTTGATTTGGGATTCTGCCGCTTACACTCAATATTCCTGAGTACTACAGTGATACAAAGTTTCAGTTCGGCTCAGAGATCTAGCTGGGATTCCGCTGCTGTTGAGCCTGTGGGAACCGGCTCAGTCCCACGCTGAGCCCTGCAGGTGGATGAATGAGTCCCGGCCCCGCCCTCGAGGCACCTGCAGTGTGGGACAGGGACACCGGTCTCACAGACAAGGCAGTGCAGGATGGCGGTCAGGGAAAGGAAACATCACATTCTGTGGAGAGGGTGAGGATGGAATTCATAAAAGAAGTGACATTTGTGATGAGGCTAGGACCATGACAGGTGGAATTGGCAAGTGGTGGCATTTCTTGTAAAGCACCGGCGGAAGCCACAGCTGTTGGGGAAAGAGAGCGCTTTGACCTTTAGGGGAAAGCGAGGCGGTAAAACGAGAGAATAGCGGCGGTCATGTCGTTGGGACCCTGAGTTCCATGCTGGAATAGAACTCAGTACGATTTCCCATCTCCCCGTCAGTGTTTGATGGAGAAGCTTGTATCAGACCAACAGACGCACAGGGACAACTAGAAAATCCACAACAAAATTAAATTTAAAAAACCCTGAGTCCTGAAACATGACTGTTCGGAGGTCGTGAAGCTAGACTTTGAGGGGCAAAGATCTTGGAATGAAGGGATCATTGAGGGCTGAGCATTCTGCGTGTCACTTTTGCTTTTGGGCACTTGATTGATATTTGGCTGTAACAAGAGGATGAAAAATCTGGCAAAGGCACTTGCTAAGAGGCAAAGAAGCCAGCAGAAGTGTGGCAGTCTTGCAGGGCTGGGGAAGAAAAATGGAAGTTTGGAGCTTCGTAAGCAGCCAGAACTTAAGGCATCCAGATCACAAAGAGAAAAGAAAGTAAGTGAGCCCAATGCTTGGCGGTTTCCACCTTCAGACACCTACCAAATCATAGTTACACGCGGCAAGAGGCTCAGGATCCAAGAAAAAAGGGGCTGAGAGATAGGAAGTTGTTGGCAGTTTTATGATATTCAGCAACAAATATTTGTATTCAGGAGCCACCCAGGATGAGGGGCCCTAGTAAATATTCCAATCTCTGGATTGGACCCCTGAAGGGCTACGTCCATAGGTGGGTAAACGAGAGCTCTACAAAGACTGTGATGCAGCCTCGGGTCAGCAATGCCCCTGATGGGATTAGAGGTAAACTGCTCTTTCAAGCTGCCTGCCAGATGATGGGGCTCATCTTCTCTGGAGGCAGATACCATGGTCTAGAACGTGTCCTCTTCTTCATACAGCATGCTGATAAAACATTCACAGGCATACCAAGAAACAGGACCCAAAAGAGGAAAAGCAGATGATAGAAACAGACTTAGGAAAACTAGATATTGCACTTTTTAGACATGGACCTTTAAATAGCTGTAATTTATGCTAAAAAAATAGATACTGTGATAGAGAATTTCTTCAGAAAACTGAAATCCATAAAAAGAACCAAATGAAAATTTTAGAACTGAAAGAAAACTCCCAATAATTTAAATTAAGAACTTAAGGTATATATAATAGCAGGTTTTACACAACTGAAGAGGGGATTAGGGAACTGGAAGACAGGTCAGGAGAAAATGCCCAGACTAAAGCTTGAAGAGCGAGCCAGCTGTGATCTCTGACTAATGTGAGCAGAAGTAAACTAGAAACCAATTTTGAAAAGTTAACTGGAAACTATCCAAATGTTTGGAAATAAAGGAATACCCTTCTACACAACCCATTGATAAAACACAGGCAATCACAATAAACATTGTAAAATATTTTGAACAAACTGAAATGAAAATAAGACATATCAAAATTTGTGGAATGCAGCTAAAGCTCTATTTAGGGGCACATTTATAAAGTTAAAATAAATAAGAAAACAAAAACGGCTAAAATCAATGATTTACATATCCATCTCAAGAAGTTACAAAAGGAATGACTGATGGAATCTGGAGAAAGTAGAAAGAAGGAAATAAGGCATACAGGAGAAGAAATGAAAATAAAAAACAAACAAATAATAGAATAAGTTAATAAAGTCATATGTTTCTTTTTTGAAAAAATAAAATTGATAAAACCCTTGAAAGAGAGAGAGAGAGAGAGAGAGAATCAAGTACTAAAATCTGGACTGAAAAAATAGATCCCCATAGATCCTACACTTATTAAGAATAATATAATACTATAAACATTTTTATTCCCATACATTTAAAAATTAGGCAAAACAGACAACATGGTACAAAAATAACAGATCACAAGTGATGCAAAAAGAAATAGATAATCTGAATAGTCCTATATCTACCAGAGAAAGCTATTGTGTCATTAAATTCTTCCCTCAAAGAAAGCTCCAGACCAGACGGCTTCACTAGAGAATTCTTTCAAATGTTTAAGAAAGAAACAGCCAAACAGTTACTTGTATCAAAATTGAGAAAATGAACCCCTCCCCAACTTGCTTTATGAGGCTAGCATAATCTTACCAAAACTTGATAACGGAAGGAAAATTGTGAGTGAATTTCTCTCATGGATGTAACAAAAAATCTTAAACAAAATATCCTAACTAGAATACAGTGAGATGTACTATCCATGTTGGGTTTATGCGGAAATGCAGAGTTAGTGTCGCATTAAACATGAATCACTGTAATCACACATTAGTGGAATAAAGGAGAGAAACTAAATGCAAGAAAAGCATTTGATGGAAAGTAAACACTAAACGTAGGAACAGAAGGAAACTTCCTAATTTGGATAGAAATCCTATAGGAGAACATCACAGTTAATGGTGAAATAGCAAAAGTTTTCTCCCCGAAATAGCAGGAGACAAGGATGCCTCTGTTACAACTTCTACACTCTACTGGCTAGTGTAACAAGGCAAGAAAAAGAGAAGAAGGCACAAAAAATAAAAAACAAGGACATAAATTAAAAACTATTTTTATTCGTAGATGACATGACTGTTTATGTAGGAAATACGAAATAATCTATAAATTATTAGAATTAATAAATAAGTTAGCAAGGTCTGGATTCAAGGTTTATGCATAAAATAAATTATATTTCTTTATAGCAATAACAAAACATATCACAAAATAAGGTAATGATTTCTAGTAGTATTACCCCCCCAAAAAAAGCAAAAACCAAAAACCCCACTTCAAATATCCAGGAATTAATCTAATGAAGAATGTGTAACTCTTCAACACTGAAAATTCAACGTTACTGAACAAAATTAAAGGTGACTTGAATAATAGAGGTGTATACCATGAATTAGACAGCTCAATACCGTAAAGCTATTAAATCTCTCTTGAAGTATAGATTCAATGCAATCTGAATCCAAATTCCAGGGTGATTTTTATGGACCTTGCAGTCTGATTCCTACATTTCAATGAAAATGCTAAGAGCCCAAAATAGCCAAGACCATCTTACGGAAGATGAACAAAGTCGGAGGACTTTCCCTAGGAGACGGCAAGACTCATTGAACAACTGCAGTAATTACGGGAGCATGGCGTTGGCTTGAGGAGAAAGCAGGAGTGCAGAGGAAGAGAACAGAGTCCAGGAACAGACCCACGTGCACAGGTGAGCTGTTTGTATAAAGGTGAGAGGCATGCAGTGCAGTGTGGAAAGAACAGCCTCCTCAGTGAGCGGTACTGAATCAGCTGGCTGTCCGCACGGATACAGAGGAAGCCCGACTCCTATCTTACATCATACACAGATGAAAATTCATCTAAATGTGAAAAATGAATCAGTAAAGCATCTAGAAGAAAATGCAGAGAATATCTTCATAACCTTAGGACTAGGCAAAGATTTCTAAAACAGCACACTAGTCCGGCCGGTGTGGCTCAGTGGTTGAGAATTGACCCATGCACCAAGAGGTCACCGGTTCAATTCCCAGTCAGGACACATGCCCAGGTTGTGGGCTCGATCCCCAGTGGGCTGCATGCAGGAGGCAGCCAGTCGATGTTCTCTCTCATCGATGTTTCTATCCCTCTCTCCCTCTCCCTTCCTCTCTCTCTAAAAAAATAAAAAAAAATAAAAAATAAAACAGCACACTAAAGGGACTGATTATCTAGGGTAGGATTAATAAGTTGGACTACATTAAAATGAACCATTTTTGTTCACCAAAAGACACCAATAAGAGAATAAGAAGGCCTGCCTCAGAGTGGGAGAAGATATTTGCAATACATATATTTGACTAAGGACTCATACCAGAATATATTTTTTAAAATCCCACAAACTAATAAGAAAAAGACAAATAACCCAATAGAAACATAGGCAAGAAGCTTGAATAAATGTTTCACAAAGGAGCAATAAATACCCAGATAACCAGTTAACATCTGAAAAGGTGTTCACTTCATTAATCACCAGGAAAATGTACATTAAAGCCACAGCTACTCCCCTGAATGGTTGAGATGAGAAAGAGTGACACCACCATGTGTCGGAGAGTGTGTGAAGCAACAGGAATGCTTATTAAAGTAATTTGGGACACCCACTTTGGAAAACATTTTGGCATCACCTACTGAATCGGAACATACACATGCCCTGTGCTTCAACTCGTAGGCGTGTGCTCAAAATAGTTAAGTACATTTACTCCTCCAAAGACTTGTAGGAGGCAGTTTAGAGCAGAAAGTTCAGACAATCTGCACTAGCCCCACACTGGACATAGCCCACACAGCCATCAACAAGAGGGCAGATAACTAATTTGCAGGACTCTACAGTGATGAGAAAGAGCAACCCACACTTATATACGCATAGATGGATCTGCCGAATGTGATTTTGAAAGAATCCAGGCACAGAAAGATATATACTGTTTGATTCCATTTATATGAAGTTCAAAACTCAGCAAGACTCGTTTACAGTGATAAGAAGTCAGGACAGTGTTTACCTCCGCGGGTGGGGTGGCTGTCGTGGGGGGTGAGGGGTCTGTGGGGTGCTCCGTGGTCTATGTGTTGATTTGGTTGGTGAGTTTGCTCTGCGATCATTCACTGAGCTGTGTATTTGTCTGTGTGTGTGTTGTTCTGCATGAAAGAGTTTCCTTTAAGGAGCTTAATGAATGACCCATATGATCATGGGAAAGGTCTGGCTGATTCAGCGTGAGGGGAGCGTGGGGGTGGAGGACGCAGAGGGCGGACCCTGGGGAGAGGGGCGCAGCCTGAGACACGGGGTCTGAAATCTCACCTACCTTCTGCCCTCAGCTGCAGGACCTGGGCCAGTGTGACAGTTCTCTGGGGCTCTCTTGGACTGGATCGTGGCTTCTCAACCCCTGGGCTTCATGGATGGGCCCTGCAGGCCTGTCTGTGGGCTCCCTGAAACCGTGAACTACTAGCCTGTGCTCACGCGCACTTTCTGGGGCGAGGGCCAGAGCTGTTTTTATAATCCTCTCCCAAGGATATGTTTTTCAATGATTCTAGAGAGATAGAAACATCAGTGGGTTGCCTCCCGTACACACCCCAACCGGGGATCGAACCTTGACCGGGAACTGAACCCGAGACCCTTCAGTGCACGGGAAGACACTCCAACCAACTGAGCCACACCAGCCAGGGCGAGGGCCAGAGCTTTGACCCAGTTCTTCAGGGTGTCTGGAACTTAAAAGATTAAAAGCCACTGAAGTGATCATCTCTAAGGCACGCACACCCTTGCCCGCTGTGACTTCCGCAGGGAAACTGGCGGGAGGCACACTGTGCACTGGGTGGCACTGGGTGCCAGGTCGGGGTGGAGTTAAAGCAGACTGTGGCAGACAGAGAGTGGGTGGGGTGGGGTGGCACTGGAAGGAGAGATGGGACCCCTCTTCTCTCTGCCATCTCTGTGTCATCTCTGGGGACTGTGAGCAGAGAAGTGGCGAGGGCTTGTCAGAGCTGAGTCAGTCTCTCTTCCCAGGCAAAACTGTTACAACTACCGTTTCCTTTTTCCTGACAGCATGGACTCAACCCTTGTGCAGTAAGAATTCCTGGTTGCTGCAATGCATGGCTCTGGGGGCACCCAGAAGTCACAGTGGGTCAGGTCACCTGTGAGCGCTGGGACAGTGGGAGCTGGAGGTGCCATCCCTGAAGGTCACCTCTTCTCTTAACATCAGGAGGAACTAGAAGCACATGCTGAGGCCAGAACTTGGGCTGAGGATGGGCTGAAATCCTTCCCTTTGCTTCAGACACGGAGTGATGTGATTTTTTTTTTTTTTTGGTGGGCGAAATCTCGTCGTAGGTGATAGATAAAGATATTTTATTAACATTGATTCATGGCACCATTTCAGAAGTTTTCACATTTGCATGTTCCATGTGGTCATTTCTAAATGGAATCAGGTCCACAGGGAACCTGGGGCAGGTGTGGCCCACGTTTCGCTGTGAAGTGGGACAGGTGGCCACACTTCTGGTGGGGGCATCAGGTTTCAGCCATGGTGACCCTTCTCTGTTGGGAACTTCCAGACCCTTCTCTCTCTCTGTGCTGCAAGGGGCTTTCCATTGGGTTTTACAAGGAGAAACACATTTCAAGGTGTTTGAAACTACAGCTCACTACGCCCTCTAATAACTGTGTGGATGCCCGGCCGGTGTGGCTCAGTGGTTGAGCATCAACCCATGCACCAAAAGGTCACCAGTTCAATTCCTGGTCAGGGCACATGCCCAGGTTGTGGGCCAAATCCCCAGTTGGGGAGCGTGCAGGAGGCGACCAGTCGTTGTTCTCTCTCATTGATGTTTCTATCTCTCTCTCCCTCTCCCTTTCTCTCTCTCTAAAATGATCAATAAAGAAAAAAACAACAACAAAAAAAAAACTGTGTGGATTTGAGCATGTGGCTGAGAGTTTGACATCCTCATCTATAAAAAAATGCAAATGATTTGGTAGCTCTGGGCTGTTGTGACAAGTCGGTGATTGGCCACCAAGAGTGGTCAGCAGGTGGTGACTGTTCGTATCATCATCAAAAGCAAACGAGACAAGAACCTCAGCAGCGAGAGCTGTGAGACCCAGGAAGAATGAGCCGTTCTACAGGGACTCAGCGAAGTGTTCAGGGACGAGACACTTAGATGAACTGTGAAGGATGACAGGGTTTTGCTGGAGGAACACAGAGAGAAGGCATTTGGCTGGAAGAAAACGTCTTGAGAAGAGATGCAGACATGTGAGGATATGTTGGATATTTTTGGGAAAAGGAGCTGCTGGGCGTGGCCAGAGCCGAGGGTGTGTGGAAGGGTCAACGGGAGGCGGGAATGTTAATGTGGGATCCTCGGAGGCCTTCATTTGTTGGGCTGAGCAGACGTTTCAAGCAGAGTCCCAAATACTCCAGTCGTTCCCATGACCATCCGCCTTGTTGATGCACCAGCCATACCTGGAGATGGGAAGGCTGGTTCCTGGACGGTCCTGAGAGGCCACAGACTCCTCCTCTGCTCCATTTGCTAATATTATCCTGATGCTAAAGCAAAGGCTAAATTAGACTGTGAAGGTAAATGTACGCAGAGAAAGCCACAAAATTAAAAATATAAGGGAGGGATTAAGTTGTTAATCATATTGCAGCATTTCACAAAGAATAGGTTCAGTTTTCCAATGAACCAATGACTCCCGCATATAAATTAATCTTTTGTATAGGAAGAAATGAAAGTCATTAAATGTCATCGTCTTATTTTAAAAGCAGCAATATCCTGCCTGATTGCAAGTGCTTAGAGGAGGATGATTAAACAGAAACCTTATCTTCACTGTTCCAAGGAGAAAATGGGAGAAAAGTTATCCAATTATGGATGATAAAGCAGAGAAAAAAACCCAAGAAGAGGCCAACTTGGGACAGCAGGTTGTAAGGAACGTGTTTCCCCTGGTCCTGTGACCCCCTCGTGGTCAACGGCCGGAGACGTCCACAGCCACAAACGTGGCCACATCATTTTCACGTGCTGTCCAACACCAAGAGTATCTGTACATGCTTTCTTCCTGGAATCCATTTCCAGGTTCCTATGATTGGTGAATGATTGTTATTTTGTTCTCTATCCCTATAAACTAAGGACTTTCAAGCTTGCCCTGGGAGTATGGGCACGTGATTTATCGTCCCTGAAACTCCGTCTCCTTATCTGTAGGCTGGGGCTAAATAAATGACAGCAGGTGGCTTGGGTTCTCACCCTCACGCTATTGACATTCTGGGCTACAGGACTCTTCGTGGGGGGTAGGGCTGTGCTGGGCATTGCAGCATCCTTGCCTCTGCAGACTAGCATTGCCCCCACCCCTGACCTTGCAGGTGTGACACCCAAAAATGCCTCTAGGCAATGTCAGATGTCCCATGCAGCACAAAGTCACCCCGGTTAGGAGGCGCTCCTGTGGGCCGAGCACCTGACTCTGCAGAGTCCACGCTCAATCAATAGCCATCATTCTCACCGTTGTTGTTACATCAGACTCTTCTGACAGTTGCTCTCAAGCCCAGTGTTGCTGCTAAATGTACCTGGTGCCTGATGACTTAGGAATGATCCCTCACTTCTGTCCTTGGTATTTTTTTTTCCCAAATCAAAGTATTTAATGCCTAGCTCGAAATTCGATGGTTCTGGTAAAATTGGAGTGTTTTCCTCCAAAGGAATAACTCTTTCCCCCGCGTTTTAGGTTATAATTGTGGATTCTGTACTTTCCTGTGAGTAAGATGATGGGGCAGGTGGCCTCTCTGAAGGGAGGATTGCTTGAACCATATCGGGTAGAGCAAGGAATCACTGAGCAATGACCACGTACAAGTCTCCGTGTGGTGTGTGACCACTCCGTGGGAATATTTACCTTACTAGAGACAATATCACAAACGCACATTTCAAGTAATCATCAGCCTGACGACATGGGCGTGAACATGGGACCAAGGTCATACGGACACATCAGCAAAGTAGGGACAGAGACACCCTTTCCAAATATTCACACGTCTAGCTTGCTGGGACTCTATTTCTTAGAGGAGTAAGAAATTTAATCACAATTTCCATCCTCCTTAAATAATTTCTATTCCCTTTAGACCTATTTGATCACCAAAGGAGAAATTAGGGAAGGAGGAAAGAGGGATTTTGTTTGGGTCGACGTAGAGAAAGTATCTGTATTAATTTCCCAGGGCTGCTGGGAAATTAATTACCACCAGCCGGGGGGCTTACAACAACAGAAATCTATTCCGTCACAGGTCTGGAGGCCAGAAGTCCCATTGCAGGGTTGGCAGGGCCAGACTCCCTCCGAAGGGGAGGGTCCTTGCTGGAAATTTCTTTCCGCTTCTGGTGGCCCCAGGCCCTGCGGGGCTCACCGCCAGGTCCCTGCAGTCTCCGCCTCCCTCTTCACCTGGCCTTCCCCGCTGTGTCTCTGTTTTGAGGGCCCACCTTAATCTGGGGTAATCTCGTCCGGAGAGCCTCACCTTAACCACATCTGCAGAGACCCTTTTTCCAAACACAGTCGCATTTCAAGGTTTTGGTGGATGTGTTTTTGGAAGGGGGCTCAGTTTTCCCAGGTGGAGCATACGGAGGTTAACCCTAATGGCTGACCACCATTAACAGCACTCCAACGCTTAGTAAATGGGGGTCATCCTGCCCCTCTCCTCCACGCCTTCAGCTTTCCTCCCCAAACCGAGAGTAGACCCTGGCTCCTCCCTTCGGTTCACCTCCCCACGGAGCTGCAGGTCTGAGGGAGGAACCTCTGCTGTGGTCACAGTGCCACCAGCAGTGCCAGCCCCAGGAGCTCCCGCGGTGCCCTGCCAGGCTGGAGAGAGGCATTCTCGCAACTCAGGCCCCTCTGAACGTGCTCACGGTGGCTGAGGGACTCATCGGGATGGGAACTTCCAAAACACAGTTAACCTTGAAACTGGGAATATCAGCAGGACTTGGAGTTTGTGTTCCCTGCTCTGAATGTCAGTTGATGTTTGATTTGTGGCGGCGGAGGTCGCCCCGTAAGCCCTTCTCTTTGTGGGCGGCTCTTTTTAAAAAAATCCTCACCTGAGGATATTTCTCCATTTATCTTTAGATAGAGTGGGAGGGAGGGAAAGAGAGAGAGACATCGATGTGAGAGAGACACACCGATTGGTTGCCTCCTGCACGACCCCGACCAGGGCCAGGGACCAAACCGCAACTGAGGTACGTGCCCTTGACCGGAATCGAACCCACGACTCTAACCCGATGCTCTAACTGCTGAGCCAGACTGGCCAGGGCTGTGGGCGGCTCTTTATTGGAAATTCTCTATTATGTGAGGGTTTTGGGATTCTCAAGAGTAGGAATGGGGGGATTTGAGCTACATGATTTTTGAGGCCCTTTCCGGCTCAGGTATTTTTTGGCATTGTACACATTAAATTAAAATGGAACTCCTCCCCTTTAGTCCAAAGCTTGCAGTTTCTCTTCAGTTCTAAATTGGCCATGCCTGTTTCACCTGCACCCCCTCTCCCATCCATCCATCTATCCATCCATCCATCTATCCATCCATCCATGTCGTCTCCCTTCCACTGTCTGTCCATCCATCCATCTTTCGCCTTCCTTTCATCCAGCCATCTGTCCTCTGTACAGCTGTCTATTCATTCATGTGCCCCCCATCCTGGTACACAGACGCGTCACCCGTGTGCCAGGCACAGTGGCAGTCGGCTCGGAGGATACGGTGGTGAGCGAGGCAGGGGAGCAGGGGCAGCCCCAGGTTTATGTGACCCGAAGTGTATGCAGTTTGGGGGACCCTCTTTAAAGAATACAGACTCACAAATACAAAATTGTCAGAGGGTTCGCACTGCCTCAGACGGGGCCCATGGGAGCGAGGGACCCTGAAGCTCCAGCTTTGCTGGCTTTTGTCAGATGCCCCCATGCAGTGTGCCCCGCTCTCTCGGCTCAGATTCTGGTGTCCCCCAGGGGGTTTGGGTAAAGCTGGCGGGAGCCCTAAAACCGTGCCTAGGAGCCCCTGCACCTCCCTCAGCTCCTGTCACGCCCCAGCCCAGACCTGCAGGTGCAGCTGGCTCTTCCCCTCGGGGTGTGCAGAGTCCAGCCTCCCGCACTGGTGCCCATGGAACGGCCATTTGTACCCGGCCTTCATGTCGCTGCTGGAAGTTACTAAAAGGGCTGCCTTGCACTTTGCACAGCCTTCTGCCTCCCCGCCCTGCCTCTCTTTTCCCCCGCTCACCTCCCCCCACCCCACCCCTGCAGGGAAGCTTCTGTTCCAAGTGGGCTTGTTCATGCCTTTCCCCCAGAGAGGTGGGGTCTCCGGGAGAAAAATTCCCACCCAGCTGCAGGAGCACGTCTCCACCTCCTTGGGCTGGGTCCCTATCAAGCCCATCCTGTCAGGGTGACACCCGGCCAGGAGAGGGCGCTGTGGTTCCGGCTCGCCTCAGTTTTCCTGCCCATAAGAATGGGAGCAGCCCAGTGCCACCGTGGGAATAACCACAGACGGAGTATGTGAGGCCCCTGATGGGGTCCGCGGGGTGCAGCCTCAGGGCAACAGACGCCCGCCTCGCCTTGGTGCCCAGGAGGCCGAAGCTCCGTAGACAGCTCCTGGGCGCCCGGAGCGCTGCAAGCCCCCAGCTGTCTGCTGACGGCGTCGCCGTGCTCAGCGGAGTCTGATTCATCTGCGCCCCATTTTGCTGGTGTTCTGTTTGGTTTTGTTTTTGCTGTTGTGCTGGGATCTTCCAGCTCTGCTGGGGCAGGACTTTGTTCTCTGTGTAAAGCTTGCCATCATCGCAGGGCCGGGAAGCATTGTCTGTGCGGTGTTATATAAATAACAGCAGAAATAACCATAGAAACTTAGCTCCTAAGTAGCTCTTTTCATCATCAAAGCATTTTGAAAATACCAGCTAATTAATAAACAAGACAGAATACCAGAGTCAAT
Organism: Tadarida brasiliensis; assembly: GCA_030848825.1. NCBI lineage: Eukaryota > Metazoa > Chordata > Mammalia > Chiroptera > Molossidae > Tadarida > Tadarida brasiliensis. Next base: position 3,275,000 of record CM061271.1, read on the forward strand.
GAGTGTCTTTGGGGCAGAGTAGACACAGTGCTGCAGGGTGGGGGTGTCTGGCAAGTTCGCAGATGCTGCTGGGTGGGTCTGGCCTGATGGCTGCTGGACGAGCTGTGGGGGTCGGGCAGGGGCAAGCTGTGCAAGTCTCTCCACTGTGCCCCACACGGGACCCCTGCACCTGTATTCCCTGACTGCCAGAACATACCTTTTTCATCTCCTGCAGTAAGTGTTTGGAGGTCCTCAGTGGGGCCCCAAGACTGGAGTGGACATGATCGGCTCCAGATTGCCCCCAAACCATGCAACTCCCCAGCCTGACGCTCACTGAGGTGCACCCTGACCAAGGGGCTCAGCCCAGAGCAGACCGGTCTCTTCTCACCTGGGTTTACCTGCGTCCAGGCGCCGTATCTCTGACCTGCAATCTGGATCAAGCTCCACTATCTTCCAGGTGCCTGGAGTAACTGTTACTGAAAAATACGTGTACGGCTTCAGAGACTACGCTGGCGAGGGGCAGACGGCTGGGGTCCCACAGCCAGGACGTGGGGATGTGGGGCTCGAGCCTCTCTGTGATGTCCGAGTCTGGTGCTCCTTCTTCACGACTATTCCATGATAATATTCCACAATCATTATAGTTATTCTTATAATAATACCCTGTCCTCATCCTAACCGGATCTAAAAAGTATACATAATTGGATCACACGAGCAAAGGAAACAAACAACGAAATGCACCATCCTAAAAAACCTCAAATTTACTATGGATGCTAATTTTCAGGAGTTTGCTGTGCTATCACAGTCAAGAAATGAAAGCAACCATCGAAGTATTCAGAAACATCCAACACCAGAGTATTTAAAACCCCACTGTTTGTAGCCACCCCTCAAAGAGCTACAACCTGCATTTTTAAAAATATGTTTTTTAAAATTGATTTTAGAGAGAGAGGAAGGGGGAGGGAGAGAGAGAAAGAAACATCGATGTGAGAGAAAAACATCAATCAGCTGCCTCCTGCACATTTCCTACCAGGGATCAAGCCTGCAACCCAGGCATGTGCCCTGACCAGGAATCGAACCGGTGACCTTTTTGGTACATGGGACAACGCTCAATCCACTGAGCCACACCAGCCAGGGCTACAACCTGCATTGCATTTTTAAAAGTGTATTTTCTCTGCCAAGTGATACAAAACCTTGTACAAGTTTCTGTACTGAAACTATATATTGATATTGAACTGAATATCTGCCTCTCCAGGTGTGTCTCTAGCCAAACAAAATTCTGAACACAGGGCAGATCCCTCTGCCTGGACTGTCCTTCTGCAGAGTCCCCCCTCGCCCTCAGCACCCAGCTGAAAGTCCACGCCCTCGAGAGGCTTCCCTGAAGGGCACCGAGGGTGTCCCCGCTCTCACCTCTCCTGGCACTGGCCACGCCCCCTGGAGTGGGTGATTGGCACTCGCTCCTGTGGCTCCTGGACTGGGAGCCACCTGAAGGCTAAGTCCCGGTCTCCTTCCTGGTGGCTCAGGAAGGACGCATCCTGGTGGGCGCCGTGTCCCACCTCGTCCCTGCCCAGTTCCCGGCTCTGAGCGCTCACCCACCCAGCTGGCCGCTCAGATGCCTGGGGCCATTTGTCTCACAGGTCCAGAGGGTGAGCTACCGTTTCCATGACAACCCCTTCACACATGGGTATTTGAGGTCATGTTTGCACAAAGGACGGAGCCAACCTGCCACACGGACACATGTGTTTTCTTCGTCTGTCACACTGTACAGTTTTGTTGCCATAACAGCCGAAAGGGCCTTCGCAACTCCAGCTGGAGCGACTTTGGGGCTTCCGCCCTCCAAGCCCAGCCTCAGAGGGTCGTGCAAACTAAGTGCTCATGTCCCCCTTTCCAGAAAACGGAAGCTTGGTCCTTTAGATGTCTTTTAAAATGTTTTTAAGGTTTTTTTCTTTTTTTAGTAAGGAATCAGAAAAGCGCAAAAACGGTGGCGCCTCCCTGCGTCCGCGAGTGAGGAGTGGAACGGGGTCTTACGTGGGAGCCGTCCGGGGCTTCCCAGCCACGGCCTGGTCCACGCTGTGACCCGGCGGGCTCTCCGCCCCGCTTCCCTCGGCCTCCCTCCTACCTGCTCCCACCCGCCAGCTTCCCTACTCCCGACGGCGTGTTTCCATCCTTTCCATCCTGGCCCATCTGAGGGTCCCCACAGGCCCGCAGAGCTTGGCAAGCACATCCTGTGGAAGGAGCGCGTTCCTCGTGGGGGTCGCGGGCTCGGCTCTGGCCACCCCCTTCTCAGACACCGCACGCGCTCCTTCTCCTTGACCGTGGGCCGTGGGTTAGCAATCTCTGCCTGCTGGTTTTCTCCGAAAGAGGAAAATTCATGGCTGCGTTATAAACTTAGATGGCGGTTTTCGGAAGGAAATGAATTAGGCAAGTCTCCTGAAAGCCCTCTGGTTTGAAAGTCAACGTGGGTTCTTACTCAGTACTCGTCTCCTATCCTTCCCAGTCCGGCCAGCTCTCCGGCCCTGCCTTTGGGGTTCTCGGCTCAGGGCTTGGCGCGGATGCGCAGGTGCCGCTAGCCAGGTGCCAAGGGGGTTTCTCAGTTCCAGAGGCACGTGGGGCCCAGGAAGGCAGGTGCTGAGGAGTCCAAGACCCGGGTTCAAGTCCCAGCCCAGCCCTTCCTAGAGGTTTTGGGCAAATTGTTCCATCTCAAGGAGCATCAGTGTCCCCATCTGAAGAGTGGGGACAATAGTAGCAGCCTGATGTGAAGGGTGATGGGACGGGGCAGGTGCGGGTGTCGAGGAATTGCCATGTGCCACGAACAGGGGAGTTATTCTTGCTCTCATGTACTGAGTTCTGAGCCAAGAGCCGTAGTGAGATCTCTGGGGAAAACGATGAGCTATTGCCTAGCACATTCTATTTCATTTTAGATTTTTTTAAAAAGTAGGTTTGGGATCAGTAACAGAATAAACAGTGCCTTTCCTCGATCTTGTCTGTCTAGTGAAGTTGGGCTGGTTGAGGACAAGAAGTGTTTGCTGTGTGGTCTGAGGGTGGCCTTAGTCACTGCCCCCAGAGGAGGGATGTGGCCTGGCATCTCCGTGTGGCCTGGGGAGGCTCAGCTCCATCCAGCCTGTACTGAGTGTCACTTACTTTGCACCAAGCACTGTGCTGGGGACAGAGGTAAGCCTGGCCAGGCCTGGCAGGGCCTCCCCGGGGAGAGACATGGAGGGGAGCTGACATGAGGTCAGTAGCCCTCCGTCTGGCATGTCATCCTGGAGACCTCACAACTCAGCAGACAGAGACAGTCACTCCTGTGATCTGGATGAAAAGCTATCAGAGCTCAAAGTCAGGGGACACTGCTGGTGGGACTGTTACGTGGGGACCAGAGAAAGCTTTGGGTGTCTTTGAGAAGGGCCTCGAAAGGGGAAGATGGGCAGGATTCTGGTGGGTGGAGGATGGTGAAGGAGGGACAGGGGGCTAGCCCAGGATGAAGGCACGTGTGAGCGCAGGCAGGAAGGTGGGGCCCATGGGTATATTGGGGACTGGAGGGGAGTCATGGTTGCTCGGAGAGCAGGGCAGAGTCCTGACAGAGGAGGAACGAGAGATAATGGCTAGCACCCCAGTGGGGCATACCCTGCAGTCAGCCCTTTGTATCCATGACCGCACATGACCCTCACTCTCTAGCCCGATGAGGGGGAGCCCTTTATTCCCCTCCCTCCCTCTTCCCGGTGAGAACACAGAGGCACCAGCCCAAGGGCAAATGGCTGGTGACATCCCAGGGATTCTGAGATTCAAACCCAGGGCTAGGTCCTGAATTGTCCCTCTCAAATTCATGTGCTGAAGCCCGATCCCCAAAGTGATGATGTTTGGAGATGGGGCCTTTGGGAGATCATTAGGGTTACATGAGCTCAAGAGGATGGGGCCCCATGAAGGGATTGGTGGTTTTATAAATGAGGAAGAGAGAGAGATGGCTCTCTCTGCCATGTAAGAAGGCAAGCCAGGAAGAAGGCTCTCACCAGGAGCCGAATTGGCTGGCATCCTGATCTCAGACTTCCCAGCTTCTAGAAGCATGAGAAATAAATGTCTGGTGGTTAAGCCCCCAGTTCCCAGTATTTTGTTGTAGCAGCCTGAGCTGACTGATACACCAGGTTTGTCTGGGTGTGTAGATCCTCTCAACCAATCCGGGGCCACCCCAGGTGTGGCCCGTCAACAGGTGTTCCCCGGGCTCCTACACTGATGACCTCCAGGGAGCGGGCCATTCATTCTCCCCTTGGACGCTCTTGGACCTTCCGCAGATAAAGCCGAGCATTTCTCATGGCAGAGCCAGGGGGCCAGCCCCAGGCTGCAGAGCTCAGCCCCCCTGGCTCCCTCCCTGCCGGCCTCCCCCAGAGAGCACACGGCTCTTTAAAAGAATCGTTTCTCCTTGTTACCTTCACGCCAAGGTTATCTACGCAAGTATGTGCGGAGTAAATGAGGTTGTTTGGCTTATGGATACAAATAGATACTGCTTTTTTGACTTGCAAAATGAATTCCACCCTGACTGGCTCAGACTTAAGTATGCTAATGCTCAATGAACCAGTTGTCTATTTATTTCTGTTTATGCCTGCAGACCCATTAGCAACTTTTTTTCTTGTTTTCTTTTGGAATATTAAACGGTTCCAACATATTCTAAAAATTAGTTGATTAGCTAGTTAGGGTGCATTTTAACTGCTGGCTCCGCTGAACCAAAGGAGAAAATGAAGGTAATTTTGTTTGCAAGGAATGCATGATTCGGAGCTGACTGTTGAAAGATGGGCACGTCAGCGTAATGAGGGAGTGTAATATCTCAGTTTGCATCAATATGGAAATAACCGCGCGCTTTGACAGACCTGACGCTGAAGGCGCCCCCGCCCGCTCATTATGCACTCCAGCTCTGATGATGAAAAATAGTGTGTTTTCTTTTAAAGAGGAATCCACATTATCAATCAAACCACACCAATTATTTCCGAAAGGGATCACAGTGAAACAGACACGGGGGCTTTTCAGCTAGAACAGTGCCTGAAAGTCAGGCAGGTCCTTAAAGGGTGTGATGTTTTCATTTCGTGACAGTTGTTAGTATTAATTAGGAACACTAACGAAGTATTTTGCGCGGTGGCACCCAGACAACCTGCTTCTCTGCTATCCTCTGGGTCTTTATTATTTTGTTTTAATGAGCCCTGTCGTCAGTGATATCAATGCGCGTCTGATGGTAGCTCCCATCCAGCCTGAAATTCCTGTGCTCGTCTAACAGGGTTGTCACCTCGGGGGAAAAAGGAAAGGAAGGGAAGGGACAAAAGAGAGATCACGGGAAAACCCTCGCCTGTGATGAGCAAGGGCAAAACAGGTATGAAAACAAAACAATGTCCATGGCAAAGGGAAGTGTTTCCGTGCGCGCGCGATCCATCTCTGTGCGTGGCACGTGTGTTTGGAGATGACTCGCTGATTATTTTTATTCCAACCTCGCAGACAGGTTAGAGGAACAGTCGAAGGGCCAGGACAGTGGCTCACGGGCCACCCTCAGGACGGGGTCACTTTACTATTCTTCCCACTGTTCCCCTGGACTGCCGACGGTGGAGGGTCCCGCTCGTCTCTGGGGGTGTTCCTGCCAGCTTATCCTGGGACCTGATGCCAGGTCGGCTCTCAGGAACTGTTTGCTGAAAGAATGACCGAAAGAAAGGGACCTTCTCCGAGCACACGGAGGCGCACGCTTTTCTTGAGCAAAACACAAAGACAAACTAATCAAAGGCACGGGACACTGGTTAAATGAGTGGGAATTGGACAGACCTGGACACACGTAGGTGTGACCTCGGGCACGTGGGGTCATGCTCCGACCCTCACGGCCCCGTAGGAGGGGCGGGGGTGTGAACCGCCCTAACACACAGAGGCGCTGGCGGAGGAGGGCATTCCAGCCGGGTGTGTCAGGGCCCAGTCAGTAAATACTTGTGGAATGAATGAATGGGGGAGAGATCACACACCTCTTGGCGACCCCTCGCGTTCCCAGCACTGCGCGCATGGAGCAGAGTGATTGCGGTGGTTGTGTGGCTCCAACCCTGGGCCTGCGGGTGGTCTGGGCGTGGGCGGGGGCTTGCTCGGACCTGCGTGCTCGTTGCATCAACGCTCCAAGACGAATACCAGAGAAGGCAGGGTCCTTATTTTCACCACAGACACAAGCACTCACTGTGCCTGAACCCACTGCCTCTCCCTCCATGGTGGACACCAGCGTGTCCTCAGGCCCGGCCTGGGTTCGTCCTCCTTCTTGGAGCTTTGAATCAAACCTGTCCTGGAACACTGCCACTTCAGAAAGAGGAAGAAGGCCAACTTAGGGGGTCCCTGTGGCTCTGGGTGCTGCTGAGACCCTGAAGGGTCTGGCTGGGTGCTGGGTTGGGCGTGCCCGGGATGGAGGGCCTCAGCCTCCGCCGGGTTCCGAGCCCAGTTCCTGGCGAAGGCCCTCCTTCTGCAGAGAAGGCCCCTCCCACCCTGCTCCGGAAAGTACCACAGTGCTCCCAATGAACCAAATCCATCGCTTCCTGCCTGCCCCCCCACCTTGCACCCAAACCTCCTTGTGGGCTGTAAGGGGCACAAAGCTGGTCCGACACATGAGCCGGCAAACGCTGAAGGTCTACCGGAGCTCTGCTAAGCTGTAGTATACATCCTAAATGGGGGTGGGGGGTCTTCTAAGGAAACGTGGATTGGCACCGTCATTTTCTCCCTCAGAGTGCCAAAAGGTGACACTGGAAGGTCTGTCCCTGGACAAGTCAGGTAGTGGGACGGAGGGGAAGAGCGAGGGTTCAGAGCCAGCCAGACCTGGCACAAGTCTCCGGCTCCGCTCTGGCTCACTGACTCTGGGGCAACCCCTGTGTGCCTCTGCGTGGCTCAGAGCAGACGCCGGTAGCCCGCGGAGACGACTGCGTGTGAGGTGCGGCCGTAAGGGCTTTGCACATTCTATTAACTCACTGAATGCTCACCGCCATCCCGTGGCTGGGGTTACACCGTTTCTGCAGACAAGGACACTGGAGGAGAGGTGTTCACACTCTTCCCCTGTCGATTATGACCTGGTAGTAGGCTCTGGTACTCACCCAGTCCCCGTAGATAGAGGTGGGCTGGCAGGTACCACCGGAGTGCCCTAAAAGGTATGGGAGGGAGGGGGGTTCACTTAGATTAGGGATGGGTGGGCTTTAACACAACTCTGACCAAAAGGATGTTGCCGGGTAGAGATGGGAAAAGTGTTCCAGACGGAGTGTGAGCAACGGCAGAGGGCAGGAGAGCCAGGGCGTATGGGAGGGACGGCAGTCCTGCTGGGACGCAGCCGGGTGCAGGCGTTGTGTGCACAGGCGTTTGGGTGTGCATGCATGTGTGCATGTGTGTGTACACATGTGCATATACTGTGGTGGGAAGGGGCAGAGGACATTGAAAGCTTGGCCAAGCCTTTTTAGTTTTAGTCTGTCGAAAGCAGTACTATCTCCCAGGTGCAGACTGTGAATCTAAACCACTTTTTAACGCTCTATTATTGAATCTGTCCATCTTTTTAATAATGTTTTTAAATGCAGCGAAAGCCTGCCCTTTCCAATCAAGATAAACCACTGGACTTGACATTTAATAAAAAACAGAGTCCAGGTCTGCAAGGCAAGGTGAGCACGATGAGCGCACGTTTTTACAGAGATTATACTGTAATGGGGGGGGGGCACGTCTGGCTTCTGCTTCAGGGATGTGGTCAGTGCCCGGCTGGGTCTGTGGATACAGCCAAGTTCCTGCACACCAGCTCGGCTGGCAGCGAGACACATCACTCCCACTGGGAAGGGACATCTGTGGAAATAGCTGTAACGCAAGGTCATATGTGCCAAGTGTCCTGAAAGGTGCATGGGCAGTGCTGTGGGAGGGACGGTTGTGTCCCTCTGGGGTCTCAGGGAATGGCTCTGTGGGGCAGGTGGCCCCCCACCATCTGGGTGGTCATTCTAGTTGGTGGAAGCAGCTCCATTTGCTGGTCAAATGGGGTGACTGTCAGCCGTCAGAGAGTGCAGTGATGAGATAGGGGAGGAGGGAGACAGCTGAAAGCTGGAGACCTGGGGTGGGGGGCTGCTTGTCCAGGGCATGGGAACTGCAGTTTTGCTCCAGGAGGACAAGGTTGATCACAGCTGTTACCAGGCTCTGAGGACCCTGGGAAAAGGGAGGAGCAAGTGGGAGGGCCAGGGTGCTCAGGTTGCAAGCAACAGAAACTAACTGTGGACTTAAGCAGAAGGAATTTTATCAGGAAAGTATCCAGACTCAATGGAAAGGCCAGAGACCTGGCTCTGAAACAGGCAGAAACCAGGGAAGCTGGCTGGGGGTGGGAGGCTGGAAGCAGAGCCACGGAAGGAGCCTTGTGGCAGGATGCTGGGATCCATCCATTTCTGAACACCTGCTAGAGACTTGCACTCAACAAGGGCTCGGCCTCGGAGCCTCACATGAGCCACCTGTTTGCCTCTCAGCTTGGGGAAGGCAGGGCCCTGCCCACCACCCCACAGGTAAAGGATGTTCTCACAAGGAGACTGGAACACTGTTAGGAAGGCAGTGGGGGTGTGCGGCCTGAGCCACAGCGGAGCCCACTAGAGACACCTACTTGGTTGGAGTCTGTGCCCACGTCTGATGCCCACAGTACTGTCAGCAGGAACAGACTGTCCTTTGCCCTCCAAGGGGACCCTCAGATTCTCCGTGTGCCCCCACTGGCTGGTCGCACGGGGCTCTGAGCAAGTCATTCAAGGGCCCTTACAGCACAGAAAGCTCACGTCCTAGCCCCGGTAGACCGGAGTCAAACGGGAGAGTACTATTCCCAAGGCTTTGCAAGAACAAAGCCAGGACACAGTTTGAGCTGCGTTTAAAGAGAATCTTCAAGCATGAGCCATTATTCCACGAGAAATACATGTGTTTCAGAAAGACTGCGTTAAAAGCTGGGAAATATGACAAGTTATGATAGACTGAGCCATGCAAAAACTGACAAGCCACGTGACCAGGTGGTGTTTGGGGGCCGGGGCCGGAGTTAGAAGTAATCTCAGTGGAACCGAGCCCAGCTTTCCCCCGTCTGCTGTGCGGCGGGGGTCCCGTACCTGCCGACTGAAGAGAAGAGAGAAGCGTTTGACTCTGATTTCAAGCCTTGTTCCTCTAATGGGTCCTCGTGGAATGAGGTTAAATAATGATAATTATCACAGAGCCCTGTGCCGCCAGCTCCCCTTGCCAAACGCAGCTGCGGCCCGAGGGGTCTGCTCCTTCCCTCTGAGGTTGGTTCGTGAGGCTGGTCCAGATGTTCGAAGATTACTTCCTCTGAAACTTTGAAACTGTACTTTGGGTTGGTGTCACCAGATGAACACAGAGAGCGCGAGTTTGGCACCCGGGGTCCAACCGTTTAGGCTTTTCATACTCATGGAAAGAACCTAGGGGAACACAGGTTACCCCAAATGATAGCCCATGACAGCATTATTCATTTCTTCACTGGAGCCCATCAGCTGCGTTCCTGTGACACTCGATCACCGTTGGTGACGCTCTGCTAGGTGCCATGTACCGGCTTGGGGCTGAGGACAGAGCGGGGAGGGACATACTTCTCTTTCTAGAAGTTCATTGAAAATAAAACCATTGGTTATAACAGTGTGGAAGGTATTCCAATGAAGACACACACATGGGGCTTGGGAACTAGAGAATGGGTTCCTGAGTCAGCGTGGAGTGGACAGGAATCTGGAAAGGTGACGCTCGAGGTGGGAACGGAAGGGTGTGTAGGAGTGAGCAGGAAGGAAGTCTGTCCCAGGCAGGGGTCCGCATGAGTCATGACACAGGGCACAAAAGCAGATCACAAGTTTAGAAAGAAAGATGTCAGGATGGCTGAATCGAGGCAAGATTCTACTTTACATTTTTAATCAGTTATGCCTCTCTTGTTATAGCAATAATACTTATGTAAAGACCACTGTGGTCGGAGTCTTGGCTCCTGTGCGCCCTCCTTCTGTGCATCTTTCCTCTCCTGTCCCCCCTTCAATAGAGGTGGCTCCTTTCCTTTACATTAATCTTCAAAAATGTATTTCTTTATTGATTTTAGAGAGAGGAAGGGAGAGAGACAGATAGACACATCGATGAGAGAGAACATCGATTGGCCGCCTCCCGCACGCCCCCCACTGGGGATTGAGCCCTCAACCTGGGCATGTGCCCTGACCGGGAATCGAACCAGCGACCTCTTGGTGCATGGGTTGATGCTCAACCACACCGGCCGGGCTTCATTAATCTCTTTCTCCAGAAGTTGAACATATATTTTTATGTCTTTTGATCGCTTACTGATTATATTATGAACATTTCCCATCATTAAATACTTTTCATAGATATTATTTTAATATTTCCTCATACGGATGTACCATCATTTCTGAAACTATTTCTCTATTGTTGGACATTTAGTTTCTATTCAGTTTCTTGCCTTATAAATAACACTATAACGGACACCAAAATAAAATCTTTTGTCTATATTTCTGGTGAATTTCTTTAGGGTAAATTCCTAGAAGTCTAGAAGTGGGGATAAAGGGTATGAATATTTCTAAGGTTCTTGGTACACATAGTTAATTATTTTCTTTAAAAAAAAATAACCTACACCAACTTATAAATATCAGTGGAAAATTAAACTAACTTTACTCCCTCTTCCCCCAGTGAAGTGAGAAGACTTATTATTTATTTATGATTTTTTAAGGCATAAACTTGCAAGGACACGAGCAGAGAACAGCAGTGCAGGCCAGAACCAGGGAAACAGAGGGCCAGTGGAAGCCGCCAGCCGCTGGAGAAGACCGGCCCCAGCTGGCGGCGAGAACACACACAGCCAGCTCAGGGCATGCAGTGGAGCCCTCAAAATCCGCGGGCGCATGTGCCAGGGAGTCTCGGGGAAGCGGAGAGTGTTCCAGAAGCAGCCAGACCCCTAGGTGACCCCTGCACTGTTGATGGGTACAGAGAGAGTCCCCCACCCCTGCACTTCACACGTTTGGACATTATTCTCCGGAGAAGGTAAAACTGAGCAACACGTCGCATTGGGCCATCGGACGCAGTTAGGCAGTTAGGACGGGGTGCTTGTCCCCCGGGTGACCTAAGTGGACCTCTGCAGGGTGCTGCTGGCACACTGCCAGCCTGGTGGGGGCCCCCAGCTGCAGACTGAGGGTTTTCCTTAGGGAGTCTGCTCAGCACCAGAGGAAAGACCGAAGGTACACCGAGCAGGTTTTCATACAAACACGGGGACGTTCATCATTGACACTCTCTCCCCACACACTCAGAATTTCTAAACAGGGTTGAGCACGCGAAGGTAACCAAGGGTTGGCAGCTATCCAAGGAACGTCTCCACCATGAAAGATGGAGGCCAGAGCCAGCCATCCAGGGCGCCGACCCCTCCCTCACACCCACACCCGCGGCAGGTGGAGAGACCACAGATGTCAGTGTAAAAGGAACATCAGTAAAGCTTCCAGAAGAAAACACAGAATATTGTCATGACCTGAGGGAAGCGAAGATTATATCATATATTAACTTCAGAAAGCCAGGGCAGTGCCTACCTAACATCCTTGTTTCTGATCTTCAGGAGTCTGAGTTCTTAGTCTCCTTTTTTTTTTTTTTTATCTTTGAAAGTATTACATCTGTACTACTATCAGCAAAGATTTTTTTAAACGAGACACAAAAATCCCCTCATTAATTTAAAATAAAAGATGAATTAATTGGAGTTCATTAAAATGGAGAATTTCTGCTCCTGAAAAGACACCATTTAGAGAACGAAAAGGTAAGTCACGAGTGGGACTAGATACTTGCAGCTCACACACAGACGGAGATAGAATTGCATGAAGAACTCCGAATCAATTATTAGAAACCAGCCAATAAAAAAGATTGCTTAAACCTTCTAGAAATGAAAAACCCAAAATAAGGATTAGAAGATAAAATTGAGGAATTTCAGAAAAATAGGGCAAAAAAGACCAAGGAATAAAAATAAAAAAGATTAGAACACCGGAGGACCAGTTCAGAGAGTAGAAAGAGAGAAACGGAAAGGAGAAAATCAGCGAACTAAAGTTTCTGAAGTCAAAGGACATAGGTCTGATATCGAAAGAACTCATGGATTCACCGTGAATCCAAACAGAACCTCATGGCGACAGTTCGAGGCACTGAGGACACATAGGCCGTAAGCTGTCAAAGAGAAAAGAAATAAAATAAACCCCGTACAAGAGAAAGGTCACACTCACAGGGCGGGTACAGGACCAGCTTGGACCTCTCAGCCCGCGGACCGCCTGGGGCTAAGGCAGGGAGCGATGCCTTCCAAACCCGAAGGACCTGCTATCCGCCCCCATTCTCCCAGCCGGAGGGACGTCAAGTCTGAGAGTACAATCAGCTCATCGGTAGACTTGCAAAGCCTTACAGAATTGACATCTCATGTACCTATTTCTCAGGAAGCCGTTGGAGTTTATATTTTACCAAAGAACACAGTTAACATCAAGGAAGATCAGGGACAAGAGACTGGAGCAGGAACAAGGAGCCAGGCGAAGGGACCCCCCGGCGGTGGCAGGAGCCTTGGCCCCAGCTGAGTATGGGAAGTGGGGGCAACAGAACAAAGTGGTGAGGGTGGGGATGAGAGTCCAGGGTATCACCTCCAAGAGGCTTTATTTCACTATCCTTACTTTTCCTGCGTAAAAATTCCAAAATTGTGGTCATATGATATAAAACAAAATTTGCCATCGTTTAAACCATTTCGATGCACAGTTCAGTGGCGTTTAGTACATTCATAATGCTGTGTGACCATCGCTGCTATTTCGAAACTTTTCCATCCCCCTAGACAGAAATCCTGTGCCCGTTGAGCAGTAACTCCCCATTCTCCCCTCCCCCAGCCCTGCTAAGCTCCATCCTACTTTCTGTGACTTTTGACTCCTCCGGGTAATCACAGAAGTGGATCCACACGACATTTGTCCTTCTGCGCCTGACTTCTTTCACTGAGCGTACTGTTACTAAGTTTCACTGTGGTGTGGCATGTGTCAGGACTTCCTTCTTCTTCTTTTTTTTTTTTAAATCCTCACCAGAGAATATTTTTCCATTCATTTTCAGATAGAGTGGGAGGGAGGGGTAGAGAGAGAAACACTGATGTGAGAGAGACACATCAACTGCCTGCCTCCTGCATGACCCCGACCAGGGCCAGGGACGAATCGCAACCGAGGTACGTGCCCTTGACCGGAATCGAACCTGAGACTCTGTGGTCCTTGGCCGATGCTCCAACCACTGGGCCAAACTGGTCATGGCAGGACTTCGTTCATCTTTATGGCTGAATATCCCTTATGGACAGCCCACATTTCTGAGTCATCTATTGATGCCCGACGAGCCGTTCCTGTGTTTGGCTCCTTGGACCATGTGCTCTGCGGTCTTTGCTGTCTGTGTTAGATACGGTTTTCATTTTACTTCGCGCAGGTGTCCGGCTGTGACTTGTCCCTGACGCTGAGGCTAAGTCATGGTGAGCTCATGGGCAGGAAACAGAGAGCAGCCCGCTCCCCAGACCTATTCCTGCTGGATCCCCAATCCGTACGTGCTCACACCCACACCCTGACTGATACTCCCACTGGGGTGACCTGCTTCCCACGACTTACTCGTGGCCTCACCCACTGACATCCCCAAAGGGGCTTTTAATTCTCGGGGAAGCTGGAGCCAGACTGTGACCCAGACACTTGTTCGTCTGGTCTGTTAGGAGCTTTGACAGACAGCGAGAGGATCCCCTTCAGCGCCCAGCCAGCCTCACGCCTGCTACACAGTTTTCACACGAATTGCCATTCATTCATTTGTATCTAAGTAGCTGTTGATAGACTAATAAAAATGTTTGACCAGGAAAGAAAGGTTGAAGCAGCCTAAGCATAGTCCAGGAAAAGTATCCCTTTTACGGCACAGTATACTTTGCTCGTATGTGCTCGTCTGACCACAGACATTCAGGTACCGATTTCTTTGACTTTGTCTCACTGATTAGTGAGACTGGCCAGTTTTTCTGACGTTCCTTCGTGTTCATCTTCTGTTTTTCAGCTTGTGGCTTTTTTTGTTTTCACACCGAAAACAATGCTGAGCCGTAGGGACAACTTTTCCTAGGAACCAGTCCCACTTCCTTGTGTCCTCCTGGAGGAGACAGGCCGCGCAATGGAGACATGCACATGAACTCAGTGATTGTCATCGACAGTCCACTGCTGGTCACCCAGAAGGTCAAAGTGGCCTGAGAAGTGCACACGCAGAATGAGGATCGCTGGGAACCGGGGCAGCGAGAGTGAGCCCAGGGTCTCAGGAAAGCAAAGCCCTCCCCCGCCCCCAGACCGCGCTGTGTGCGCAGACAGGAATACTACGGGGTCCCCTTGCGGGTCCGCGGGGAGTGCTGGAACCTACTGGCCTGCAGCACCGGCCGCTGCGATTTTGGCAATTTCTTGCTGAAAATTGCCCAAGATGGCATCCCACTGGTAGGGTGAAAAGAGTTACTTAGAGAAGACCGACTTACAGCCTTATTGATTGTTTCTTAAAAAGTCAGCATCTCCAAATGTGCCTTTCTAAGAAAATGAATTCTTCGGTTATTGTGATATAATAAAGCAAGGAGATAGGAGACACGGGCACGAGCCAATGTTTGTGCCATGCAGTTAGCAACACGGAGTGTAATTTACAGCAGCCAAGACACGGAAGCAGCCGCGGCGCCCGTGGACGGACCCGGGCGTGAAGGAGAAGGGGTGCACACGTACAGCGGAATGTGACCCGGCCATGAAAAAGAACGAAATCTGGGCCATTTGCAACAACGTGAATGCACCTAGAGGGTATCGTGCTGAGTGAAATAAGTCAGACAAAGAAAGACAAATATCACGTGATTTCACTGATATGTGGAACCTAAAAACCTCAAAATAAAGAAACAAACAAAACAGATGCAAACTCATAGATACAGAGAACAAATGGATAATTATTAGATGGGAGGACGGTTGGGGGCTGGGTGAAAAGGTGAAGGGATTAAGAAGTACATATTAGTTACAAAGTCGTCACGGGGATGTAAAGTACAGCACAGGGAATGTCGTCAACTATATTGTGATAACTCTGTATGGTGCCAGGTGGGTACTGGACTATTGGGGGGATCACTTCGTAAGTTATTTAAATGTCTAATCACTATGTCGTACACCTGAAACTAATATAATATTGTGTCAACTGTAATTGAAAAAAGAAACCCACTGAATGTAATTTACATGTCCAGCAGGGAAATGGTTAAGCTATGTCCCATTTGCTTGAAGCAATATTATATACACTTGTTAAAGTTAGGTTTACTGGGAATTTGCAATAAGATAGAAAAAGGCTTATAGAGTGTTGGTAGGTAAAAAAAAACAGGACACAGCACTGCATCACTGTGTTATACATAAAAGAAATAGCCCAGCCAGTGTGGCTCAGTGGTTGAACATCGACCCATGCACCAAGAGGTTGCTGGTTCGATTCCCGGCCAGGGCACCTGCCCAGGTTGTGGGCCTGATCCCCAGTGGAGGGCATGCAGGAGGCGGCCAGTCGATGTTCTCTCATTGATGTCTCTGTCTCTCTCTCTCTCCCTCTCCCTTCCTCTATCTCTAAAATCAATAAAGAAAAAGAAAAAAAAAGACATAGTCTACACACAGGAAAAAGCACCCTGGGAGGAGATCCTGTGGGCGGAGCCGCAGGTGAGTCCCCGCCCCGTTCTTCCCTGGGCCTCAGTTTTCTGGGAGCGTGTTTCTTTGTAGAATGAAAATCGTCCTCAGCAAGCGCAGCCAGGCTCCGGCCCCTCTAAGGCAGAGGCGACCTCACGGTGCCACCTGCTTCTCTGTTTGTTTAAACCCCGGAGCAGGCGAGTGGAGTGTGCGGACGCCGGATCCCCCCTCGCTGCCGGCAGGAGTGTGAAGTCGCAGTCTTTCTGAGGACAGTCTGGCGACCCTGGAGAACAGCCTTCTGCTTCTGCACGTCCCTGACGGCACGGCTCTGCAGACGGAATTCTTCTAAGGAAACCAGCCTGGTGTTTGTGGAAACAGAGTGGTGAGACTGTCCATCATCGCAGAGCTGATAATAACGAACAGTTGGGGACAGCCCAAGGAGGCCGGTGAAGTAAATGACAGTTCATTCGTGTAACGGCATAGTATGTTTCTGAACAATATTGAACACAATGGAAATGATTCCAGCTCCATTGTTATAAAATAATCTGATTATGGAGTGCTACAGAACAACGTGATCCATTCTGCACGGAGATGCTTATGTGCTAATTAAAAATAATGAAAAGATATACAACAATTGGTAGCTGTTACCCTGTTTCTGGATGGCGGAATTAGGGGTGATTTATTTACGTATTGCCGATAGATTCCTTTGTTCATCCAACAAGTGCTGCTTTGCTCCAAGGAGCAGCTTGCAGTCAGTGAGGCGTGTCCCGGGCGAAGCGTGTCCAGGTGAGCGGTCTGCTGTGCTGGCCTGTGAGCTGCCCGGAGCAGGGCCCCCGCATGCCGACGCTCCTTCAGGACATGGTGAATGGGCTGGGCCTCAAGTCACACGATGGACTGGCCGCTGCCAAGGGAGCGTTCAGGTGCTCTCTGCTTACCCGAAAGGGGGTGGCCTTCTTGAAAATAGTGTGCCCTGCCTGGCCAGTGTGGCTCAGTAGATGGACTGAGGTCTCCCAGGGACTGAGAGGTCCCTGTTCGATTCCCAGTCAGGGCACATGCCTGGGTTGCGGGCTCCATCCCCAGTAGGGGATGTGCAGAAGGCAGCTGACTGATGTTTCTCTCTCATATCAATGTTTCTATCTCTCTCTAAAAAATCAATAAAACCGTATTTAAAAAAAAATCCAAACCTCACCTCCTGCACTCAGCAACATCTCAGAAAATGGGGGACCTTCCACCGCCGTGCCGCGGGAAGGACCAACCCTGGAATGGAGACGGTGCTTACACCGAGTACGTTTATTTGTAGGAGCGTGTATTCTTTTTTTTTTTTTTTATCCTCCTGAGGACATTTTTTTTTTCATTTTTTGTTCAGATAGAGTGGGAGGGAGAGAGAGGGAGAGAGAGAGAGAAACACCGACGCGAAAGGGACACATCGAGTGGCTGCCACCCGCACGACCAACCAGGGCCGGGGACAAACCGCAACCGAGGTACATGCCCTCAGCAGGAACCAAACCTGGGTCCCTCTGGACCACAGGCCAACGCTCTAACCGCTGAGCCAAACCGGCCAGGGCGGAGTGTGTATTCTTACTTCTTTTCTTTCTTTGCTTCAAACCAACGTAAACTCTGCCCCGTGTGGCAGATGCCCCGGCACGTGGGCACCTCGGCTCAGGGCCCCAGAGCCCTGCGTCAGGGGGGCAATTAGCCCGAAGGCCCCCTGCTCCTCACCTCTTAGCTCCGTGGCCACCCTCTGGAGAGCCCTGGCCGTCTCATTAATGGGGACAGGGACACCTTTGTCATGCGCTAACAGAGGGGCTGAGGTGATTGGAGGCGGGTGACTCCTGGACTCCGTGCGGTGATTTGATTTGTGACCTTCACTCCCGTCGGGAGCTGAAGAGTACACAAGCATCACTGAGCGCTGTTGTTTTCTGTACCTGACCTCCGACAGCTCTGCGGAGCGCCTGCTCACCCCGGCTCCCGGGGGGGCTCCTTGTTCACTCGTTTACTCTCCGGTCCCCTCCCTTCCCGAGCCCATGGCAGCGGAGACGGAAGAAGGGAGGGAAGTGTAGGCACATCTCAAGCTTCTGTTTCCTAACTCGGAGCTGAGGACGTCCTCTCCTGTTTCAGAGGAGCAGCAATATCGGGCCAGAACTATTTCTAAATTCTGGCCTGTATCCTCGAAGTGAAGGCGAGGGGCCCAGGGGGTCGAATCCCCGCGCCCCCTCCTCGCCCGCGCTGTGCAGCAGCAGCGTCGGGGACCGACTCGGATCAAAGGTGGGCAAGACCAGGCAAAGACCAGTGAGACTTGAGAGTTTCTCTGGCAAGTCCCGAGTGCTCTTCCTCACCCGTGAGAGAGCCAGGGCGTCTTCTTGGCTCAGAACACAAACAAAGAAGTCTGTTGCTATGAATGCTGCGGTCCGCTGTCTCGTAACCAGGAGCAAACCAGCCTGAGGATGAGGCTAACGGTGAGAGGACACAGCAGAGAGAGGGGAGGACTCTGGGTGCTGGTGATACTGTTGAGCTGTCTGGTCGACCATCCCTGGCATCCTATCTACCGCGAGGTCGGTGTCCTGTGAGCCAATGACTTCCTTCTGTTTCTCGCAGCCAAACACGCCTGATACCACGCCCACCCTTATTTCCCCCTGTTTAAGGTGACTAGGCATTCTGCTTCTCATGAATCCCTCCCCCATCCCTTCCTGCATTCTCTGTGGACCGGTGTGTTCGTGCCCAGGACTGCTGGAAAACTGATGAATGAGCCCTGGCTGGTTTGGCTCAGTGGTTAGAGGGTCAGCCCGCAGACCGAAGGGTCACAGGTTTGACTCCCAGTCAAGGCCACGTACCTGGGTTGCAGGTTCCATCCCTGGCCCTGGTCGAGGTGGTGTGACAGGCAACCAATCGATGTGTCTCTCTCACATTGATGTTTTTTTCTCTCTCTCTCGTTCACTCTCTCTAAAAATCAAAGGAACGTATCCTCGGGTGAGGATTAACAACAACAAAACTGATGAGCGAATTGTCCCTTGTCCATCCTGTGTCTCCCAACCTCTTCCTCTTGCCTGTCTGGGTCGTCTGAGCTCCATATCCTCCAAGACCCAGTTCATACGTCGTCTTTTCCGAGGAGACGTCCTGATTCCCTAGAGGGGGTTACTCACATGCTTCTCTGCGCTCCATGGTGCATTGATTCACGGGGGACCACCCAGGCCGCTTCCGAGGAATCCGCGTTACTGGGATATGGTTTCACTGTGTGTGACAGAGACGGAATACCAGTGGCTCCACTGAGACAGGTCTCCAGCTCTCATCTGTGTGAGACTCTGAGCAGGAGTGTGGTGCTTCTCCAGGGTACCAGCTCCTTCCTGTACCCTAGCAGATGGCCCCACAGGCCCTGGCATGTCGCCCACCATGTCCTCAGGGGCAAAGGGAAAGAAGAGTTTTTCCTTGAAGTTAGGCCTGCCCTTCTACCGCTATCCCCTTGGCTAGAGTTAATAAATAGCCTCAGCTAGCTGCAAAGGCATCTGGGAAATGTAACCTTTATAGTCCCAGTGGTTGTGTGGCCAACTAAAAGTCTGAGTAGAGTGGAAGGAGGAGGGATTAGGTATGGGGCACCTTGCGATTTCTGCAGAATGTCTTTTTTTTCTCTTCCCTTTATTGATTTTTAGAGGGAGAGAAAGAGGGAGATAGAAACATCGATAAGAGAGAACATCGACTGGCCACCTGCTGCATGCCCCCCACTGGACATGTGCCCTGACTGGGAATCGAACCAGTGACCTCCTGGTACATGGGTCGACGCTCAACCACTGAGCCACACCGGCCGGGCTCTGCAAAACATCTTCGCCATCAATCACAGACCGGTGCTAGTTAACGCAAGTTTCTGCAAAGGGCTTCTTGGTTCCATTCCCGCTAACGGAGAAGCCAGCGCCATGGGGAATTTCTTGCTAATGTCGACCCACTGAGCCATTCTGCACCTGACACAAGTGGGCACAGAGAGACCTCGGGCACACCTCTAGCTTTAGACCCCTCAGTGACAGCCACCGGACCTGGCAGTCTCGGGACACCAAAACCCTGAACTCAGAACAGTGCCTGGCGGAGTTCTGTCTCCTGTGAACGAGAGGTTGCTTTCATTTTCTACATCTTACACAGTCTAACATGACCTCGACCCCCCGCATTACTTTCCTGGTTTGGTAAAGCACCGAAGGAGACAGAAATGAAAACACACACCACAGCCCCCGCAGAAGTGGCCTGCGGGCAGCAAAGCCTGGACGAGAGGTCCCGAGTGCCTTCGTAGGATCTGGCGCTGTCTCCGGGCAGACGCCCCATCGCCAGCGCGGGTGAGGGCTGTGCTCCGCGTCTGGGCCTCGAGCATCTGCTGAACGGAAGACTGGGACGCGTGAGCTGTGACAGCCTGCTCATTCCCTGCGTTAAGTCTCTTATTTCAACCATTAAAACAGCTACGCCATTCTTACTAATAGAAAAAGAACTTCTCCTACCCCTCTAACTGTGAAACAAATATTTTACAATGTTTGGCTTTGAAGGAGAGGTCAAGGAACTAGCCTGCTCCCAGTGAAGCCACATGTCTTTCTTGGATCCCCATAGGCTCTGGATTTTCATTATTTGTTTATAAGTCTCCCAACCCCCAAGATCCTTGAGGCCAAGGCTGTGTGAAGATGCAGGTATCGGAGCTACTTGTGAAGCTGCGAGCAGGCGGAACCCTGGTCCGGCCAGGCCAGCATTAGGGTTCCGGCAAAGGTTCCAGTGGTCAAGGCAGCTGGGGAACTGCTGTCGCCTCTGGGAATTCACAGCCCACGCTCGGACCCAGAGGCCCTGGAAGGATGGCTGTGAAACACCTCGACTTTGTTCACTGGGGTATGCCTCAAACTACACGACCACCCTTTTGGGGGTAATGGTTTGGTCTCTTTAAGAAATGATTACTGCCCAGCCTGTATGGCTCAGTGGTTGAGTGTTGACCCATGCACCAAGAGGCCACTGGTTCAATTCCCGGTCAGGGCACACGACCAGGTTGTGGGCCAAATCCCCAGTGTGGGGCATGCAGGAGGTGGCCAATCTATGTTCTCTCTCATCAATGTTTCTATCTCTCTCTCCCTTTCCCTTCCTCTCTCTCTAAAACCAATAAAGAAAAACAAAAAACAAACAAACAAAAAAGAAATGATTACTGCACTGTATTTCAAGGATGCAGAAGGTATGGAGGCTAGCACAGTAAGCACCCTGTCCTATCATCTTCCCAACATTTTGTCAAATTATTTCAGATTTTAAAACATTCGGCATCCTTACTGAGATTGCGAGGAGCCTACCGAGGGAAGTGCGGGCCAACTGAGAGGCCCCCCATCAGACTGGGCCCCATCTCCCCAGCTCCACGCCAATGAGCCGCCTGAGCTCCGCCTGGCTCCGCCTCTTCCCTCTCAGCACCTGCTGCTCCCCGCTGCTCCCGGGGACTTCCCGCTTCTCTCCCACTCGACCTTGGTCCTTATCCTCTGACCTCAAGAGGGGACAGGGCCCCTTCTAGCTCAGCGGCACTGGTTCACTCCACCCTCTCTGCCCCTCCCTGGCCCTGCTCCTTTGCCTCTGGGAGAGGGCCCGGGGGGAGAGGGCCTGGGGGGAGAGGGCCCGTGGGAGAGGGCCCGTGGGAGAGGGCCCGTGGGAGAGGGCCCCGTGGCTGAGGCTCCGCACACCCGCCTTCCTCGCCTTGCTACTCCAACAGCTCAGCCCACACACTCTGGGTTATTGCTACTGTTACACTCCAGCCCCTGAGGCAGGGACTCCGTCCTACTGTAACAACAAAAGCCTTCTGTAGCTTTTCTTGTTGCTGTTAATCCTGACCTGAGGATATTTTTTCCATTGATTTTGTTTAGAGAGAGTGGAAGGGGTGGGGGAGGAGGAGGAGAGAAACATTGATGTGAGAGAGACACGTTATTGGTTGCCTTCTGCACACACCCTGACTGGGTCCGGGGATCGAACCTGCAACCCAGGTACGTGCCCTCGACCGGGAATTGAACCCACGCACTGTGGTGCCCGTCTGACGCTCTAACCACTGAGTCACACCGGCCAGCGCTGCCCTCGCAGCTTAGGCTCAGGGGCAGCCTTGACAGATGGGGTGAATGATGGGACGGTGAGTGAGTGACAACAGGCTCTGTCTTCGGAGGGTCTTGAGTGCTAGGATTTGGAGTGGGGTGGAAGAAAAACCTGGAATGACCACAAAGGGAGTGTTGTGTGAAGACTCGACCCCCACGAGGGTTTGGGCCGGGGAAGCGGAGGAGCGGTGGTCACCGTCTGCACAAGGAGTGCCGGCCGGGGACGCGGGGCCGACCCGAGTGACCAGAAGTTCAGCGTGGACCTGCCACAGGACCCTGCCATCTCCCTCCTCAGTGCACGCCCGAAGGAGCTGGAGAGAGGTGCCAGACAAGGTCCCTGCTCCTGTCACTGCAGTTAGGCAGAAACAAGGCACTGTGCAATCACAGGTGCGTAGATAAGAAAATGCAGTGAATTCATGTGATTCCGCACTATTCTGCCATGAAAAGCACGAAGCCTTAGAACCACGACGCCCAGTGAAAGAAGCCAGACCCGGGAGCCCACACGGCGTGTGGTCCATTTATCTGAACCCCTAGAGCTGGCAGACCCACCGGGACGGGAACAGACTCCTGGGGGCCAGCGGTGAGGGAGAGCGCAGACTGGGGACTGAGCGCCAGGAGCGTGGGACCTCCCGTAGGGACGGTGGACGTGTCCGGGCACTGGGTGGGTGGGGGTGCACGACGCTGGGAGTGTGCTAGATGCCCCTGAACTGGACATTGTAAGATGGTCCCTTTTATGTTATGTAGGTGTCACCTACACAACAAACACATGTGCGGGGTGGAGTTTGAAAAGTCTGCCCTGGAGCTGGTGCTGGCTCCGGCCACGAGAGCGTGAGGAGAGAAGTGACCCGGGCTGGAAGTGACAGGGGTTCCGGAATGGGAAGCGCAGATGGCCAGAGGGAGTGGAGGGCCCAGAGGGTCCCCCGGGAGCTGGGCAGGGAGGCGGGGGTGGGGCGCGGTGGCCCCCAGGGCTCAGTGTGGCAGGGCAGCTGGAGAAGGAGAAGCTGTGGAAGGGTCCCTTGGTTAAATGATCTGACACGTCCCACCGAGCTCCGCGTCCTCCGGCTCCACGCCGCTGCCAGGAACTCTGTGCTGTGGGGAAGGGGCTTCCGCGGAGGGCGGAGGGAGGCCAGGGCTCAGGGGCTGGAGGTGAGGGTGCGGGGACAGCACCAGGAAGCATCATATGCAGAGGGCCAGGAGGCCGGAGGTGGGACTGCACGGGTCACAGGACCAGGTGAGAATGTCCAGATGACAATAGTGGACTCAGACAATCCTTGAAGATAATCCAGAAAGAGGAGAGCGAAGGAGCCAGAGAGGGGAGAGTTAACTCAGAGGGGGTACCGTGAAGGAAGTAACAAGCAGGACCCACCCGGGCCGGTGGGCTCACCTCCGGTACCCACTGTGGCCCAGGCTGGTCGCCGGCAGTCGAACCTTTACTGATTCCTGGCCCACGGAGGAGGCAGCCCTGGAGGATGTCCTGGGCATCGAACGCTGTCACTCTAAGCTCCTTTGGGCTACCTCATCCCTGTCTGCCAATCATGTGTCCTTTCCCTAAATTATCCAACCAAGGGGCACCTGGCCATTCAGAGCCATTTCTCTCAGATCGCCGAGACCCTGATTAAGCCTGAAGGTTCGAAGAATGTCACGACAGTTCTGCTGTGTTCCTGCTACCAACTGCTGGCCAGCGACACGGGTCCACGCAGCTCCATCCTGTCCCCAAAGAATTCAGCGCCTGAGTACTTTCCAAAGCCCATCTGTCTGCTCGCCTGCCCGGGGAGCAGCCCTCTCCGCAGCCTCCCAGGATCGGACTCAATACACCCTGACATGGAGGGATGTTTTCTCAGCGGGCCCAGGAACTGAATGTTTTCCAAATGGAACATCACTGACACTGAAACCGATTTGTGCATGGCCGGCCAGCAGGGAAAAGTACTAAGTAACATCTCCAGGAACGAAGAGGAAATTGAAAAGCCTGTCCACACGTATTTATCAGCAAAAACACCAGCCTTGACTGTAAAACCCAGGGAGAGAGAAATCTGTGGGTCCTGGACACAAGCCAAGGCTCCTTGGGCGTATTCAGACGTAGGGCCCCTAAACCCACCTGGAAACAGCTGACAGAAAGCGGGCGGCTGTCCCAGGCACCTCTGGGCCACCACGGGAGGTCCAAGGGGAGGACTCAGGAGTGAGGGAGGCTTGGGTTGGAATCGCGGATCCCCCTCCCTCCTTCCCACACACGGGCTGTGTCATCTTGCAGAAGTCACTCACTCTCCAAAGCCTCTGTTCCCTCCTGAGTTAAATACCCGTCTCGCAAGATTGGGGCGGATAACACATGACCCGTGGCACACAGGGGGGCGATACAGCTGACTCCCTCTTCCTTTTCTAGCTCCTGCTCTGTGCCCCCGCATACGTGTGGGCCCCGAGAAGCAGGTCAGAGCCGGGACCCTGTGGGTGCATCCTCCTTCGCTCTCTCTCTGCTGTCTCGTATAATGTCATTTTCTAGTACGGAGCTCTAATCACCGTTCTGTCGAATGGGTACAGATCGCATGCAATATATTCAGGGAGTAACTTAAGTAAGGCACGGGCGTGCGGATTTCCAGACCCACTGGGGATGCAGCTCCGCGCCGCACTGGGGGCTGCTGCACCTGTTACAGAACCTGATGCATTTCCGCACACCGTCCCGGTGGGGTCGGGCCTCCTTGTCTGCAGGTGGGACGCTCTCCACTGGCCGTGGAGAGTGGGGTCTGCCACCCGCCTTGCCCCCAGCAGGGGCTTCCGGGTCAGTCCAGGGGCTTTTGGTCATCTTCCGAGGGTAGGTGACTGCAGATTTCTTCTGAATCTTCTAGAATCATTTAAACATCAGGACAGCACTTTTTAAGCCAGTGTCCCCAGTGGGCCATCAAGCATTTGCTTAAATTTAACTTTAGAATATATTAGTGGCAAGTTTCTTAGGGCTGTAATTTAAAAAACACCATCGTGTCCCGTAACCGTGTATGAGTCCAAGTTCACCAGTTGGGGACGCCTGTTCAGTCACAGGGGCTGACCCTGGAACGAGGCCTCGGTGTCATCTGGTGCCTGGGCACGAACTTCCCATAAACCACTTTCCACGGGAGATGCAGCCTTCTTACAGTCCACTCGGTCTCTGCTAGTTTAGTTAAAAAATCTTTCCTCCTCTTCAATTGCCTCGCCTAATATACCCTTTATTTTAATTATTCATTTTACAGGGTTTGGGAAGACCGAAAAAACTTGGCATGCGTCAGAACATGAGCAACTTATACTGCATTCCTGGTCTTAAACTAACGGCCTAGACGGTAACTTTATCAAGTTTATATTGCACACGATTTCTTTCAAGCGTTTTGTGTGCTCCCCGCCAAGCACCCCCACTGTCTGAACCCACGGAGTTTTCTAATTAGTCGGACATTCCGGAGAGGGATCTTGACCCTGTAAGAAGACTTAGCTGTTGACCAACAACCAACCACGAGCCCGGCCCTGTCGGCGTGAAGCCCCACGACGGCCTCTGGAGGTGTTTTTGTACCAAATCAAGGCCAATAAAACTGCATGCTTTGGTAAGAAAAAAAGAGTCTGGTGCTTTCTTAAAAAGTGCTTTTTTTTTTTTTTTTTTTTTTTTTTTAACACGGGAAAGGATTCAAGTAAAAGTAAATAACACCATTGGGGCAGAGAGAACTTTCCACTTGACTGTGTCAAAACCCCAGCAAGTTGCCCTGGCCAGTTTGGCTCAGTGGTTAGCGCATTGGCCCTCGGTCCGAAGAGTCACGGGTTTGATTCCTGGTCAAGGGCACGTACCTGGGTTGCGGGTTTGATCCCTGGCCCAGGCTGGGGCCATGCAGGAGGCATCCAATCTGTCTCTCTCTTGTTGATATTTCTTTCTCTCTCTCTCTCTCCCCCCCTTCCTCTCCATCTAAAATCAATGGGGAAAAAGTATCCTCTGGTGAGGATTAACCAAATAAATACATAAATCCCAGCAAGTGACTTTGTGGCGAGCAGCACACCGATTCCAAAGTTTACCTGGGGAGACCAAAGACCAGAGCAGCCAACACATGGCTGGGGGAAGAAGAGTCGGAGGAGTGCGATCCCCCTGCCTCACGATTTACTCCGAAGTGACAGCAATCAGACAGAGCGGTGTGTGTGAAAGAGACACACAGGTGGAGGGACAGCGCAGAGAGAGAGAGAGAGACAGAGTCGGCTCATCGGCAGCGAAGGAGCAAAGGCGATCCGATGGAGAGAGGATCGTCTTTTCAACAAAGGGTGCTGGACCGCCACGTGCAAACAAGAAAAACAATCTAGACATTTGCAGTGGATGGAACCAGTTAGGAGATGGAAATGCTGAAGAGAGGCCGCAGCAGGGCCATGGGGGTGGGGTGGGGTGGGGGGGCTGTCTTTCCCGAAACCTCTAAGAATAAGTAAGACATCTGTCTAATTAGGAGGGTCGGCCAGGCCTGCTAACGTGGCTGGAACCCTGCAGTGTTTTCACCTTGTACGGCGGCTGCCTCTGCTGTTCTTTATGGAGCCCAGGGGTGACACAGAGCCATCAAACGTGTCGAGGCTTATCACCCTTCACCGGGCTCCCGCTCCACATAAAAGGGTGCGTACGGTCAAGACTCATGGGCTTTGTCCAGCCTTATCCAAACAGCTCTTTAAGGGCGCTTCCAAAATATCTATTTTGCCTCTTTGAGTGGAGGAAAATCAATAACAATATTAGGTTTATGTGAAGGTCACTCGGTCCAGCACTCGGCGTCTCCGGTCCTCGGGTGTAAAAGGAGGTTCCGGAGGAACATTCTTCCTGACGATCCTGCACGGGAAATGTCTCGACTGAGATCCCTGGACTTAATAAAAGATTTATGGTGGAAATTCCGCAAGTAATATCTTGTTAAAAGGACTTCTGTGCAAACCCCAAGTGACAAGTGATCGCTCAGGCTTGTTCCCGCGGCTCCGGGGCTTCCCTTTCATCTTTTATTAGTTCTGTTCCCCGAACTTAAAATACAAGGGGCGGTGATTGTTTTAGTCCATTATCTTTGATATGAGTGTCTCTTTGCTGTATTCCGAGATGTGTTTTCTTTTTCTGAATTACAAATGAAGTAAATGTCACCGTTTGATGGTAATGGATGGCATTTAAATGCACACTGAATGTCGCACTGCTTAAAAGTCAAGACCCTTGGAGCAATATGAAGTGATAGGCAGAGAGTGTCTCCTCGCTGGAGCAGACAGCGGGGAGAGCTCACAGCCCTGGTGGCAAAAGCCAGCAGCGGGCTTGTCCTTGGCCCCCAGGAAACCCGCGGCACCAAGACCGCTGTTATCAGATGGAAACACAGGCACAGGTGTGTGCATGTAGAAAGACAGCTATTTCAGAGAGGGACCGTCGCCAGAACGGTCTC
This sequence comes from Tadarida brasiliensis, assembly GCA_030848825.1. Taxonomy (NCBI): domain Eukaryota; kingdom Metazoa; phylum Chordata; class Mammalia; order Chiroptera; family Molossidae; genus Tadarida; species Tadarida brasiliensis. Next base: position 3,302,069 of record CM061271.1, read on the forward strand.
CCACAATCTGGTGCTTGTGGGAAGCTGATCCTGGTTGTCAGCGGGTATAGACTGAGCTGTGTCCCCACCAACATTCATATGCTGAAGCGCTGACCCTCAAGGTGACTGTGTTTTGAGATAGGGTTTGGGGATAGGGCGGGGGTGGGGAACCTTTTCTCTGCCAAGGGCCATTGGGATCTTTATCACATCGTTCGAGGGCCAGACAAAATGATCAACTTAAAAATTCGCCTGCGGTGTTTGGGCAGGCTCCTTTGGTGAGGCTGTGATGTCCGCTGGTACTGATTTCTCAGCCCTTATGCTGCCCGAGGGCCGGACGTTCCCCGCCCCTGGGATAGGGTGATTAAAGGTAAATGAGGTCCAAAGGGCGGGGTCCTAATCCGACATGACTGGTCCCTATAGGAAGGGGAGGAGACACCAGGAGTGAGCACGCACAGAGAGAAGGCCACATGGGGGGGTGGCCGTCGGCAAGCCACCAGCAACTGAACTGCCGTCACCTTGCTCTTGGACTTTCAGCCCCTGGAACTGTGAGAAAAGACATTTCTGGTGTTTAAGCCATAGGCTGTGACATTTTATTATGGCAGCGCTGCCAATAACATATCTACGGCTCCCAGCTGCTCCCCTGCAGCCCAGGCACGGACAGGTGACCCAGTCCTAGCCCACGAGAGACAGGGAAGTCTACTGGGGCTTCTGGGCAAGACCTCCCTTCCAATAAGAGACAGAGAAAGGCATGTGAAAACCCCTCCCCTTTCTCGTCTTGCTGTCCAGTTTTGTCACACGAGGACGGAAACCTGGAGCTGCTCAAGGCATCGTAAGACCCTTTGCAGAAGGTCAAGAGACCGGCCAGGTCACGAGTGGCCCAGAGCCCTGGTGCTGTGGAGCCAGGGGACCAGCCCTGGAAAATGCTCATTCCTACAGTCCTGGGTACGAGAAAGACAAACCCCACAGCTAAGCCACGTCACCTGAAAATACACGCTTGAGTTGAAAATATGCTCAGTGATACAGTGAGTAAATAAAAAGACAAAGGAAGTCCATGGAAAAGCCTGTCACTCCACCTGACGCCACACCAGACAGAGAAGCCGTCTCATCTGGAGAATGCTCATTCACTCCGGCCGCTGGAAAGTCAGTCTTCTCAGTGCTGACCCTACCTTATGACTCATGGTTTCGTGTGGTGCTGACATAACTGGTCTCCAGTTTTATTTAAATCTTCTCCCTAAAGGTCATTGGAGCTGGTTTGGCTCAGTGGTAGAGCGTCAGCCCGAGGACCAATGAGTCCCGGGTTCGATTCCAGCCAAGGGCACGTACCTAGGTTGCGGTTCGTCCCCGGCCCTGGTCGGGTTCCTGCGGAAGGCAACCGGTCGATGTGTCCCTCTCACATCGATGTTCCTCACTCTCTCCCTTTCTCTTCCTCTCTCTCTACCTGAAGATAAATAGAAAAATATCCTCAGGTGAGGATTAAAATAAATAAATAAATAAAGGTGATTGGACTTGGCCCCCCTTTCCTCACCTCTGAGCACCCCAGTTCATCATCTTGTTCCTGTGTGGCTCCATGGATGCTCTCCTGTCTACATCCCTTCCTCGTGTATCTTTTACTTATAAAGACTTCAAGTCCAAGTAACACATGCATCTGCTTAGAAGATGACACTGTGCAGAGGGTTTAGATGGGTCCCTTGCCTCGGCACTCCTCTGCAGCCCTGCTTCTCAGAGGCCGTTGCTTTCACCATTAAGTCATTATTATTTTTTTCATCCTCACTGGAGGACATTTTTGCATTTATTTTCAGATAGAGTGGGAGGGAGAGAGGAAGGAAGAGAGAGAGAGAAACATCTATGTGAGAGAGACACATCGAGTGGCTGCCACCCACACGACCCCAACCGGGGGCGGGGACAAACTGCGACCGAGGTACTTACCCTTAGCGGGAACCAAACCCGGGACTCTCTGGTGCGTAGGCCAACACTCTAACCGCTGAGCCAAACCGGCCAGGGCAATAAGCACTGACTTTAAAAACACTTAGAGAGTGAATTTTAGGCCCGGCTGGTGTGGCTCAGTGGACTGAGCATCATCCCATGGACTGAGAGGTCCTGGTTTGATTCCTGGCCTGGGTTTCAGGCTTGATCCCCAGTAGGGGGCGTGCAGGAAGCAGCCGATAGATGTTTCTCTCTCACATTGAGGCTTCTATCTCTCTCTCCCTTCCTCTCTCTCTAAAAAAAATCAATAAAATATATTTTTAAAAAAGAGTGAATTTTATGGTATGTAAATTATACCCCAGAAAGCTGTTAAGATATAAAAATCATAGTTTTCTATTTCTTCTTCCATCAGCTAAAGACAGGACAAAGTTGAGACTCCTAGTGCCCATCTCCTGTCGTCCCCACGTTCCGACTTCTTACAGTTGTGGATTTACTTCTGCTTTGCAAAGGATGCCAACATTTTATTCTATTTGGTTATAAATAAAGGATTGAAACAAATAAGCAGCATTGATATTCATTAACACGGTTACTGCAAATCTTTTCCACAAAAGCACCAAGTCTTGCTTGTCCTGTGACTGCATTTTCTTTTCTGAAGTTCTGATGTCACTTTTCCCGGACCCCCCGAAAGGGAACGCTCAGTGGATTCTCTCTGTTTGCATTCCATCAATCCCTTAAAGCCATGCCCCATTTAATTTTTCTTCCTATCTGAGCAATGCCTTTCTTATACATTTGCACACTTCCCCTGCCCTGGATGAAAAAGAAATAAACTTTCTGTTTTATAGACTAGTTTTAGATTTATGAAACATTGTGAAGAGAATACAGAGAGTTCCCATATACCCCATCCTCACTTTCTGCCCTCATGAACACTTTATATTAGTTTAGCACAGGTGTCATTATTAATGAACAAATATTGATACGCCCTTATGAACTGAAGTCCATACTTTATTCAGATTTCCTTAGTTTTAACATGATGTCCTTTGATTGCATTCCGGAAGCTACGATACCTTTAGTCACCACATGTCCTCGGGCTCTTCCTGGCTGTGGCAGGTCCTCAGACTTTCCTTGTTTTTGCTGACCTGGACTGCTTCGAGGAGGACTGGTCAGGTATTTTGTAGGGTGCCCCGCTATTGGAATTTGTCTGATGTTTTCCTCATGACTAGACTGGAATTATGGGTTTTTAGGAGGTAGTCATTCTAATTGCTTCATATCAAGGGTATATACTATCAGTAAGGCTTATCACTGTTGATGTCGACCTTGACCACCTGGCTGAGGTCTGTCGTCAGGTGTCTCCACTGTAACGTGACTTCCTCACCCTCGCTGTCCTCTTTGGAAGGAAGTCACCGTGGGCAGCCCACACTTGACCAGAGGGAGCTGGGTTCCACCTAAATGAAAGTGGGGCATCTCTGTATGTTATCTGGAATTCTTCTGCCCAGAAACTTTGCTCAAATTTCCCCATTTATTTATGATTCGATTATTCATTTCTATTCATATGGACTCATGAATACAGCGGTATTTCACGCTCTCTGAATCTATGTAAAAATGGAGAGATAAACTATATAGTAAACTCCCAAATCCATGGACAACATTTAAAACAAAAATAGGGAACACTTAGATGGTCTCTCTTTACCCCCCCCAAATAGTGGGTGGGGGAAACACCTGTACGTTAGCAGTGTCTGTGATGAAGACAGAGGAGAGGGAACGGCATTTAATGAGTCTGAGTACAGGAGAACCCCGAACACCAGGAGATACTTGTTGGAAAGAGGTGGGAAAACAGCAGGGACCAGGAAGGGTCTGTCCTCTGTATGTAAGAGGCCAGTGCAAGGGACCAAAGTGAAAACGGAAGGGGTCCCCCATGGGGGAGGAAATGCTGGAAATATGATAAAATCAAGGAGGACAAGGACAGAGAAAGGAAGGAAGGAGAACATCCAGGTCAACAGCAGGCAGAGGAACAGGTAGGAAAGCCCAGGAAACCAGCCACACTATTTTCGGGCACCACAGAGACCACAGAGGAGGGAGCTCTGTGAAGTGAGGAAAGCTTTTGGGAACACGTCCTCATGCTAAAACTTCAGTTCCCATAAAAATGAATAACAGAAAAGCATCAAGGCCAATTCTCACGCAGAATTATTACTTAGAAAGAGAGAAGAGAAAGCAGAATAACCGCCTGGCAGGTACCTGCAAGAAAGCAAACCCAGGCAACAGAGCAGAACGGCAGAGGAAATACGAGCCAAGGGTTTTATACCCAGCACAACGAACCTTTCAAGCATAAGGATCATGAACAGATTGCACGATTGATCCCATGAGCCCTTCCTGAGGAACATGCTAGAGAGGAATCTTCAGACACCTCCAAGGACTAGAGAGTCATCTGATGGAAGGCATAAAACATACCGTTACCCACAGAACACAGACTAGATGAGGGGTAAGAGGGAACACATCTGGTGCGTAATGGCCATATGCGCTGACCAGGTAGTAAAACGATCATAGTGGGGGAGAGTGAGAGAGCATAGCAAAATAGATTTAATATTTTTAGTAAATATATTGGTGGTGGTAATATTATTCTGGGGCTGTTGTATGTACAACATGAAATAAAACATGTGATTAATTTCAAGGTGTTCTAATGCTAGGCTCCCTTATGACTTTGAAAGCCAGCGATTTCTGTGAGGAAGAACGGAGATGGAGATGTAATAGAGAAGCGGAAAAAGGAGTGCAAACTCACGAGATTGTTTCTTTTCATGTGTGTGTTTGCTTATCTTCTAGCTCTCTCTGCTAAGAAGGCCTAGAAACAATGACCAGCTGTATTAGTCTGCTAACAGAATATCGCAGACTGGGTGGTTTGAACCAGAGACATGTTTCTTTCTCCCAGTTTTGGAGGCTGAAAGTCCAAGATCAAGGTGTGCGCAGGGTTGGTTCCTCCTGAGGCCTCTCTCCTGGGCTCGTAGATAGCTGACTTCTCCCTGTGTCTTCACGTGGTCTTTCCTCTCTTTGTATCCTAACCTCTTCTTATAAGGACACCAGTCAGCCTGGGTCAGGGTCCTTATGACCGCATTTTAACTTTATCACCTCTTGAAAGACTCGATCTCCAAATACACTTACATTTTGAGGTGCTGGGGTCAGGATTTCAACATATGAATTTTGGGGGACAGTGACACAATTCAGCCTATAACCCGAACTAGTCCAACAGCACAGTGACTGGTGCGCCACAATAAAAGAAACAAAGCCCTTTGGAGAAGATTTTGGGGTGGCAGCGAAGTTCTATTTCTTGACCTGGGTGGTGGCTATAAAGGTGTTCACTGTATAATGATTCATTAAGTCATATATTTATTTTGTGTGTTTCATTTTACAATAAGACTGTGAATTGAATGTTTGTGTTCCCCAAAATTCATAAGTAGAAATCTTAACCCCTAAGGTATTGGTATTAGGAGGTGGGGACTTTGGGAAGTGGTTAGGTCATGAGGGTGAAACCTTCATGATTAAGATTTGAAAAGAGCCCTAGAGCTCTGGCCAGTTGGGCTCGGCAGTTAGAACGTCAGCCCTCAGACCGAAGGGTCTTGGGTTCAATTCTGGTCAAGGGCACGTACCTGGGTTGCAGGTTCAATCCCTGACCCCAGTTGGGGTCATGTGGGAGGCAACCAATTGATGTGTCTCTCTCACATCGATGTTTCTCTCTCTCTCTCTCCCCCTTCCACTCTATCTCAAAAACCAATGGGAAAATATCCTTGGGTGAGGGTTAACAAAAAAGAAATAAAACAGTCCCGAGAGAGCTCGCTCACCCTCTGCCATGTGAGGACACAGAGAGCAGATGCTGTCTTTGAGCCTGGAAGCGAACTTTCACGAGACACAGAGCCTGGCGGTGCCTTGACCTGAAACTTCCCAGACTCCAGATGTTCGGTTTGCAAACATTTTCTCCCATGCTGTAGGTTGCTTTTTCATTTTGTTGGTTTCCTTTGCCGAGCTCTTTAGTTTGATGTAGTCCCACTTGTTCTTTTTGCTTTTATTGCTTATGTTTTTGGCATCATGTCCATGAAATCACTGCCAAGACCAAGTTCAAGGAGCTCTTTCCCTGTGTTTTCTTCCAGGGGTTTTTATGATCTTACAGTTAAGTCTTTAATCCATTTTGAGTTAATTTTTGTGAGTGGTGCAAGACAGGGGTTCACTTCATTCTTGTGCACGTGAATATCCAGTCTCGCCAGCACCATGTATGGAAAGACGGTCTCTCCTCCATTGAATATTCTTGACTCCCTTGTCAAATCTTAGCTGATTGCACATGAAGGTTTTTTCCTGGGCTCTCAGTTCTGTTCCATTGGTCTGTGCGGCTGTTTTTATGCCAGGACCATGCTGGTTCGATTACTGTGGCCTTTCGGTATAGTTTGAAATCAGAAAAGGTGAGGCCTCCAGCTCTGTTCTTTTTCAGAAATGTGTTGTCTGCTTAGGATCTTTGAGGCGCTATACAATTTTAGGGGTTTTTTTTTGTTTTGTTTTCTATTTCTTTAAGAAATGTCGTTGGAATTTTATAGTGTTAAAATCTTTAAAATTTTTATATTGATAAAATCTTTGATATTCTATGAAAGAATAAATGTTATTATTATTATTTTTTTATCCTCACCCGAGGACATTTTTCCATTTTTTGTTCAGATAGAGTGGGAGGGAGAGCGAGGAAGAGAGACAGAGAGAAACATCGACGTGAAAGGGACACATCGAGTGGCTGCCTCCCGCACGACCCTACCAGGGGCCGGGAACAAACTGCAACCGAGGTACGTGCCTCTAGCGGGAACCGAACCTGGGTCTCTCTGGACCGCAGGCCGACGTTCTAACTGCTGAGCCAAACCGGCTAGGGCGGAAAGAATAAATGTTAGAGAGTAGTCCAAGGATATATGAGAGAGAAGCGTAATGAGGGGAAATGTGTCTTATCCGGTATCAGACTTACACTAAAGGTATTGTGGTCTGCAGCAGAATCAACATGGTCTTTAAATCAGAAGAGACAACAGGTTAGTGAGACATTAGTGAGCCTGAAATGAGCGCGAGGAGAGCATTTGATAAATGACCACAGCGATGGTGTGTTTCGGTGGGGAAAGAAGAGATGATGTAAGGAATTTTTCTGGTATGATTCAGCATACATCTATAAGAAAACAACAGTGAATTCTTATCTTATACCCTAGCCCATAGCAAATCACAGCTTTATTATAGAACTAAATACCAGAAGCAACACCTAGCAAACTCCATGTATAATTTAGGGGCGGGGAGGCCTTCATTATGAGGCTGACAACTCAAAAGCTTTAAAAGAAAAGACTGACAAAGTTGAACACATAAAAATTAAAAGCCTTTGTATGGTGAATGATATTATAAACAGTCAACAAACAATAGATTTGAAAAAATATGTAATAGAGATGACAAAGGTTATTTCTATCTATTACATACAAAGAGCTCTTATAAATTGACAATGGAAAGCTGGTAGAAGCAACCCAATGGAAAAACGGATAAAAGCGCGAATGGGGAGTTCGGGAAAGGCACACCAGAAAGGCCAGCAAACACGGGGAAGAGCCTGAAGTTACCAGCGGCAACGAAATTGCAAACTCAGGTGACACTGTGATATCATTTAAGCCCACGAGAGAGTTTAAAATGATAACAACAGGATGCGTGTAACACGGTGTATGGGCTTATATGTGAATGAGCACATACATGTGCGTAGTTACTGCTGCACGTGAGGTTGTGAGCCGGAGAATTAGGAAAGCTTCATTCCTGAAGGCTCACATAGGTAGGTGTTGGAGGGTGGATATGAGGTGGAAGGAAAAGTGAGTCAATAAGAAAGGAGAACAACAATAAGAAAAGACTCTTCTTTCTTTATTTATTTTTTATCTTCACCTGAGGACATTTATTATTTTATTTTATTTTATTTTTTTGCATTTATCTTTAGAAAGAGTGGGAGGGAGAGAGGGAGGAAGAGAGAGAGACACACATCAAGTGGTCACCACCCACACAACCCCAACTGGGCTGGGGACAAACTGCAACCGAGGTACGTGCCCTTAGTGGGAACCGAACCCGGGACTCGCTGGTCCGTGGGCCGACGCTCTAACCGCTGAGCCAAACTGGCCAGGGCAAAAAAAGACTTTTAAAAAGCATTGATGAGTCTGGCTGGTGTGGCTCAGTGGTTGACCCATGCACCAAGAGGTGCTCTCCGGGACCCAGCCCTGACCCGTGGCATTTGCTGCTTGCCACGGTGAAACACTGCCCGGTGCCCGTTTCAGGGCCCCAGTGTAACATCACCGAGTGCAGAGTGGGAGGAGACGCACGCTGTCAGCTCCCTGGAGCTGGGACCAGCCGGCGCCAGCACACCCCTGTGCAAACGGGACAACACGTGCCGAGGTCAGAGAAAGTGTAGGAGGCCTCTCCACGCGCATGAGCAGCAGAAGAGTAAACAACAGACAAACGAAATCAAAAGAGCAGCCTTCCGCGAGCTGGCCCTTTGCAGACCACACGCGGCCAACTGGAAGACACCTTGCTCCTAGGACGGGCCTGCTGGTACTTCTCACTCTGCCTGACTCTTTTGGGTCATTTCCAAACCCAAATAAAAGATCACCGCCAGCAACAATAACAACAGCAGCACATCGAGAGCGTGTGAGGAGGGTACCAGGAGAAGTGTGTCGCACTGGTTGAGTCCACGGGGTTTGCTGTCAGAGACACGCAGGATCCGTCCAAACAGCTGTAGGAATTCCAAGGGACCCTGCCCTCCCAGGAACGCCTCCGCTCCTGTGCCGGGCCAAGGCACTGAGCCTCGTGACGTACCGCACAGCACAGGGATTTTCTCCTGTGAAATGCATCACTGTTACCTGGTGGGCTTTGTCAGGCCCTGCCCTGGACAAATTAAATACAAATCTCCGTATGACCCGAATGTGCCTCCAGGGCTGAGCGTCGCCGCACTGGCCGGAGGACAAACACTAGCTGCCTTCGTGGTCACGGGTGAGTCATGCCTCTCAGTGAGTCCCCGAAGGCGCATCCCTGGAAAATCAAAGCTCATCTGTCTGAGAAAATGTTCCAAATGGCTTCAGTTGTCACTGGAAAACCCTCGAGGAAGTGGCTCGAGGTTGGTCCACAGGTCTATGCACACGGGCCCCGAGTTCTGGCCTAAAGGACAACGGGCTGGCACTTGCCACCAGACTCCAGTCCTGTGGCATCTCAGCATGAGAGGCCCCATAAGGGCAACGAGTGTCCCTCAGGTGGTTACAGAACAGCCTGCAGAGAGCTTGTTGCTCTTCTAAGTCCTGGCTGGATGGAAACGGTCACAGGTCCCGAGAGGTCTTAGCGACTCAGCCAGACTGTCCCCCAGAGCACCGGCCGCCACGCGTGGTCCCCACTCAGCAGGGCTGTGTCCACGTCGATGCTTTTGCGGCTTCAGCGTTTCAGGATCTCTCATCCACGTCCACCCTGATCTTATCGATGACGCTTTTTCCTTCATGGATTCTGATCATACCTACCCTCAGACTTTGCCTTTAGACCTAAGAGGCCCAGGCTTGCCCTGTCCTCCGCAGCAGCCCCAGCACCACTCTTGTGGCCCTTCTGTGGGTGACCCAGTCTAGGTCCCAGAGGCATAGTTTTGCAACTATGTCCAGTCTTATTTCATGAATAATATCAATTGAATGCTGTTGGTTAGAAATAACAGAAAACCCAACCAGGAGTGACTTACACAAAAGAACATCTCTTATCTCATGCACGAAGAATTCTGGGGGCAGACCGGTTCAGGCGGGTTAATTAAGCAGCTCAGACAGTGGCAGGTGTTTTCACCTCCTCCACTCTGTCATAACCCTCACGCTGCCCACCGTGCTCGGGCCTGTTCCCTGACGCACAGAGAGGGGCGCCGGCACCCAGCTCCTGGACAGACAGTGATGTGATGTGTTCCTGCGTGTTTCCTTTGAGCAAAGAAAAACGTTGCTCTGGAGCTTTCTAAAAGTTTCCCCGGACGTCTCCCAGGCTGGCATTTCATCCTATGCCCACCCGTGACTGATGAGTGGGAAAGAGAACGGATTTAGCACGGATGGCGCAGAGTAATATTTAACCCTCTCAGCTGCCTGCCTGGAACACGTTGCCATCTTACATCGAAGAACACGGGGGTTTGTTAGCAAAGTGAGAGAGAGAAAGGTTCTAGGGCAGGCAACCACCCACGCAGCGGCCCCACACCCTGGGCACAGCCGTGGGCTTAGGGAACGTGGCTGGTGATTCCCAGGAGCCGTGCTGGAGATGTTCACGCGGCAGGCAATACGTTGCTATTCCCTCGTGCACCCTCGTGTAGCACTATTTGCCACACTTCGCTGGCAGTTTGGCTGTGTAGGGACGTGTCAGACCAAGAGAACTTGCCCACGGCACTACGGGGCATTGCTCCACCACCTTCCAGCTTTCAGAGTGTCTCAAGGGAAGTCCAAATGAGCCTGACTCTCATATGCTTATCCAGGTAAATGTGGTTTAAAAAAAATTTTTTTTCTTTATTGATTTTTGAGAGACAGGAAGGGAGAGGGAGAGAGAGATAGAAACATCGATGAGAGAGAACATCGATTGGCGGCCTCCTGCATGCCCCCCACTGGGGATTTGGCCCACAACCTGGGCATGTGCCCTGACTGGGAATCGAACTGGCGATCTCTTGGTGCATGTGTCAATGCTCAACCACTGAGCCACACCAGCTGGGCCAGGTAAATGCTTTTTAATCTCTGGGACAGTTTTGAATTTGCATTTTCCCTTTGAATTCTGAAACTGCACCACGATGGCCTGGGTGGGGACCTTCTCTCATTCGTCCCCCCAGACACTTGCTGGGCCCTGTAGTCTGAGCATTCCATCCTTTCCCACCTTTATTTGCTGTTATTGACTCTTCTTTCCTCTGCTTCTGGAAGTATAGCAACACTAATATTTCACCTTCTGGGCCTATCATACTTCTTCGCCGTTTCTAGTTTTCTGTTTATGTCTGCTGTAGATCATTGTATGGCTTCGAGCTCAGAATGATTTTACATTTTTAAATGGTGGAGAAAAACAATGTTTCAAGGATGGTGAACATGAGAGGAAGCTCAAACTTCTGTTTTCATAAATAAAATTTGATTAAAGCACAGCCTTGCCCATTCCTTTACTTATTGTCTCTGGTCGCATTGGGCTAGGATGGAGGAACTGAGCAGTTGTGACAGAGGCTATAATCTCCCAGTACCTAAAATATTAAGTTCTCTTCAGCAACGTATGTGATCCAGCTGTCCCAAGTCCTCACCAGCACTTAGTAATAGTCTTTTAAAATTTAGAGATTCTGATTCACTGTGGTTTTAATTCTATGTTTCCCTAATAACTAGGAGTTTGGAAAAGTTGGGCAAAGGTGGAAACAGGTGATCCATTTGGAAGCTAGGTGCAATGTTGCCTCCTGTCAGTGAAACAGGACAATGACACGGAAGGTGGTAAGATGTGACCAGATTCTGGAAATGTATATTTTTTCAGTATGTTATTATAAACATTTTTAAAAACAAAAATTTAGTCTTTTTAAAATAGTCTTTTCACTTGAAAAATGGGTCACATTTTCCTGTTTCTTTGTATGCCAAGTAATTTTGGACTGCATTGTAAATGTTATGTTGTGGAGACACTGGGTTCCATTATATTCCTTTGAAGAGTGCTTTTTTTTGCAAACAGGCACTTAACTTGGTTGGACTCCACTGTAAACGGGCTGCCCTGTGGTAGGCAGCTGCTCAAAAACCAGTTTGGTTCTTTTAGCCTTAGCTGGGCCTCTGGAACCTGCCCTTCTCATGCATGGTTTAGTGTCAGCCCGAGATTTGGGTTGAGCTTACACCCAGAATTTGGGGCTTCATTCTCCATTTCCCAAACTTTCTGCCCCCATTTTTAAAATCAGATATAACTGCCTTGAACTCTCCTGGTTCTTTAAACTAGAAAGATGAACCGTTTTCTACTGGACTTGCACCTGCCCTATACGGTGAGCACGCGAGCCTCCCCTTGAACAACACCCATCAAGATTGGGACACTCACCAGCGGCATGCCTTCTTCCAGGTGTGCACCCCCTCCAGAACCGTCTGCTCAGGGTTGCTGTCCAGTTACATCAGTTTTATATTTCATATAAAATTTTACATTTTGGTGTCTGCACAAGGGTATATTTGATTGGAACATCCCAGCAATAACTATTACTAAATAGATTTTGAAGTTAGAATATGGGGCTTGTGAGAAATTTGGTTTTTCTCTAAATTTCCAGTTAACTGGAAATTTGTTTAAAAAAAAAGAGTTAGCTCCAGTTGAGTTGGGGAAACCTGGGGATGGTACAGAGTTTAGGGGGAGATCAGAAGTTCAGTTTGGACGTGCTGAATTTGAGATGTTTGCTGAGTAGGTCACTGGATATGCAAGTACTGAGCTCAGAAGATACATCTGGGCTGGAAACATACATATTTTAGGACTTGTCAGCACACACATTTTATTTAAAGTCATGAGACTGGGCGAGGTTATCAGGAGAGTGGGTGGGGTCACGGAGGAGAAGGCCAAGGGCTGAGTCCCAGGCACGCCAGACTAAGTTGTGAAAAGAATCAGGCGAAGACCGAGAAGAAGCTGTCAACACGGGAGGGAAATGCGAGAGCTCGGCCTCCTGAGAGCCACACGAAGAAGATGTGTCGCGGAGGAGGAAGTGCTGATAACAGGTAAGTAGGACGGGGACCGAGGACTCAGGTGGCAGCACGGAGGTCACTGTCTGATGAGAGTGTCTTTAATGAAGTGCTGGGAGAAGCCTGGCGGGAGTGGGTGTGAGAGAGAATGGGGATTAGGATGGGGGGAACGGGGGGGTTATTTAGAAGTAGCTCCTCAGCCAGGGTGGTGTCAGAATAAGGTGAAGGTGTCATCAACGTGTCATTCAAAGTCAGGGTGCCTAGAATGACCAGGAATGGGAGGAAGCCAGAAAGACGCTCATGTAAAAGCTCAACTGGCCCCAAAATTGCTGAGTCTGGAAGAACCTACGAGGGGGGATGAAGGTGTGAGAAGGTCTGGAGGTAAGGCTCTGGTCAGAGAGGGTGCCCTGTGTTGGTATTCGCACCCTGGACGAGGCGGTCCAGAATGCAGCTGTGGGCGGAGAGGCCAGGGGACATTACAAGAAGTTACGAGGCCTGAGATGGATGGAGCAGCGTGCGAACAGTGACGTCATCCAGCCTTGGAAAGGTCTGGGTGGAGGGAAAGCCCGGATCCCTGGCTCAGTGGTTAGCACGGAGGAACGCGAGGGAGCGAGGGGGACAGGGGAGGGCAGTGAGGGACGAGGCAGAGCCTGGTCTGCTGGACAGCACCGCCCCATGAGAAGGGGGTTCTGTGAAGGTACAGGGGTGATGGTTTCGAAGTGCCATCCCCACCGTCCTTGTCCCGATGGCCGTTGCCGGCAGAGCAGGGCTGTGGGGAGAGCCAAGCTTCACTCTGTTCCTCTTAAACACATCAGGGAGATCACTTCCGCTCCATCCTTCGAGCCTTCAGTAAAAGTAGCCACTACCAAATACGTGTCAGCCCCAGAGCTGTTACTCCTTGGCATTCTGTGCTCATCAGGTATTTGCAAATGGACTGTTTGGTGTTTTGTGTTTCACTTAACTTTTCAGGGTTAGTCCTAAGCCAACGAACACAGGTGTTTCCTCCACAAAGCCGTCTCCGCCCCTCGGTTCAAGCCTCACTGCCCCTCCTGCCTGGCTGGGCTGCCCTGGCACCTGGCTCCCTCCGGTCCTCAACCTTCTCCGGGTTCAGGTGTTCGCTTAATGCATAGCCCTGGGTCCTCCCCACCCCTCCCCCCAACCTGTTCTTTGTCTCAGCTCCCTCTTCTTTTCCTCCGAACAACTTACTCCAACTTCTCGTTAACTTATTATGTATTTCCTCTTCAAACCGTCATTTCTCTCATTAGAATACACCTTCGCTAGGGGCGGGGTCACCTGCCTTGCTCACCATCGCAGTTCAGGACCGGCCACGGAGACCGGCCACGGGAACCGGCCCACAGCAGCATTTGGTGGACGTCTGTCAAGCAGGTGTTAGCATCTCCGTTTTATAAACAACAGAAATGAAACCCAGAGAAGGTGGCGATGCCTGATGGCCCCGGGCGTCCACCTGTCCCATTTCCACATTCTCTGTTGAGAGGTGGTGTGAACTTCCCACCGCTCGGCTCCGAGCTGGTCCTGAGACTGGACTGACCGAAAGGATGCGGAATCGAACCCGAGCCAGCTCCAGGCTCGGCCTCCGAGGGGACTGGCCGCTGCCTGAGCTGCCACACGAGACAGACTCTTCCTTCTGGAGAGAGCCTGTGGGGAGGGAGAGAGGCCGGCTGACTCAGCATGGCAGTGGAACCTCCAGAGGACTCAGACCAGCTGCCACTCGGCGGCAACGTCACGGGACCTCAGATGAGACCAGTAGGAGTAGCGCCCAGCTGAGGCTGTAACCCACAGCACCGTGAGGGAGATTAAAATGTCGTTGTAAGCAGGGCGGGGACCAGATGAGGCAAGAAGGTGTGCCCTCTGGGGCACAGGGCTCGCCTGAGCCCTGACCGAGAGTGAGTGACTCCACCTTGTGCTGAAGGGACCCCACCTGCCTCGCACAGTCCTGGACCCTGGTGGTCAGCCACGAGGTTTGTGGCTTTTCCCCAGGGCTAGAGAACAAACGCATCTGCTACCTGGCACAGCGCAGGCTCAGAGACTCCCACGTAATGAAATCAATTAAGGTGGGATTCCCGACTTCCAAATAAGGTTCTTTCCATAGGAATCCCTGGCCCAGGAACATCCTGTATGGACCTTTCTAAAACATGTCACTGTTGGAACATCCTGTATGGACCTTTCTAAAACACGTCACTCTTGGAACATTTTGTATGGACCTTTGTAAAACACATCACTCTTGACAATTCCTGCGCGTCTAAACTCTGTCCTCAGCAAACGTTTCTGGAGCATCTCCTTCGGGCCCGGCACAGTCCGAGGAGCTCTGGGACGTGGGGGGAGAGGGCAGGCAGGGGAGACACGACGAGTGAGATGTGGTGGCTGCCTTCACGGAGCAGACCGTGGACCGAGGCGGCCACAGCAGAGAGCCCGTGGGACTGCTGGGAGCCAGCGTCACGGGAGAAGGGCCTCGGAAGGGGCTGCAGGTGGTAACTGGGGGATGGGAGAAGACCGGATGGAGCAGGTTTGTGCCGAGCCTGAAGGATGCACGGGTTCTGACCGGCAGCAACGCGGGGACAACACAGAGCACACCTCTGCACAGCCCTGACCTTGCCAGGGGCGCTGCTCTCACCCCTTTGCCTTATTCTCTTGTTTCAGCCCCTTCCCCCCACACCACCCCCTTTGCACAGATCAAGCAAAAAGCGGGCTCACGCGGTCTCTCCAGCTCTCCCCTCAGTGGTTGTCGGGACGGTCCCCACGAGCTGCTGTCCTTCTGGAGTGACGTCTGCTGGTGATGAAGCCTCTGTTGCCCGGTCCGGCTCCATCGTCCTTCAGTAAAACGGCCAGAGGGGACGTGCCCCGCTGCTCCACGTACAAGTGTTCCACAGAACCCGAGTCCTTCAAAGTGAACACATGGAGAGCTTCCGGGGGCTGGTGGCGCGCCGCACCCGGACCTGCGCTCGAAGGTCGGCCGGCCTGTCCGCTGTCCTGGCCTGAGAACCGGGGGAGGGGGAGGGAATGTCCAGCTGGCCCGGCTCAGTGCGATTGCTGACACTTGGCTCAGATTGTCGGCAGAAACGGGCTGTTTTCAAACAGGATCTTCTCTGGAGGTTCAGCATGTACCTTCTGCTCTGCTGACACAGTTAATTTGCAGAGCAGACCCCTGTCCGCGTGTCGAGTGTCAAGGTAAATTCCTGTGTGGACCTCGAAGAATGTGGCTCGCACCGTCCCGGTTCAGAATCCGGGGGAGGAGACAGTGGTCCCAGCTGGTGAGGGATTGGGAAACGGGTGAGGCTCTGTGGCAACTGCGTGGGGCCAGGTGAAGGCGGAGAGAAGCTCTTTTAAACGTCCACGCCCACTGGGGACAACAGGGGCCTCGGGAAGAGAATCCCCATGTTCCGGGACCCGTGCCTTCCGGCTCAGGGGCAATCCCATGGACGATAAGTGAGGTTCCTGCTGTAAATATAAGTGTGTACATCATACTTCTCAATTTTCATCTTTGCAGACCATGCGTCTTGTAGGTTCGAATGTCTAACTGAGGTTTGCCCACCAAGAGGTAACCGGGAACCTGACTGGCTCACCCTCCCCATTCCTGGATCTGGAAGAGGGTGTGAGGGGTGTTCTTCCTCCCAGACTCTGTTCCCTTATGCGAGGATCACAAACATATGGTCTCGGGGGCCAGGCAGGTGCCGTAAATACAGGCGCAGTAGAGGGCGGGCCTGTGGCCAAGGCGGACCCCGGCTCCCTTTAAAGGGAAACCTGACTTAGCAGATCCCACTCTGGGAAACAGACCCAGTGTCCTGCAAGGTCAGGTCTTAATACAGAAGGACGTCTGGATTTTTCCTTGAAATGGGCAGGAAAGCATTGACAGATTAAACAAAACGTGTCGGCAGTCCCCGGTGGGCACTTGGGCCGAGGGGAGGGGGTGTGGGGGGAGGGAGAAGGACAGGGAGGGTATCGGGCATCTGGACTCCAGTTTTCTCAAGCCCCTGCCTGTGTGACACTGGCCAAGACGCATCCCTTCTTGGGCATCGTTTCCTCATCTGCAGAGTCGTGATCTGGAAGATTTCATCTCTCAAGTTGTTCAGCTTCAGGATTTGAACCCCCAGTACACGGTGTGATACTCTCTACTAGGTGGTCAATAAATTGATGTTGAATTAATAAAAGAATAAATCCTTCATCTGGCCTTTTTGCAAACAATCAGCTTCAGAAGAAAGCTTTAGACAGTCCCTTCTTTGTCTTAACAAATTCTCCAGCGCTAAACTCTTCCTATGACGCTGTTTGCCCCCTCATTTTCAATTTCTTTTCCCATGAAACCTCAGCTTTTGGAAAAGCAGATCCAGACCCCTCTGCACACCTCGGGTACAGAGCCTAGGTGCGGGCTGGCCGCTCTCTCCTTGGCAAAGCTTCTCGGGTGGTCCTGATGTCCTCTCATGGTCAAGGGCCACCGATGTGAAGGCCACCCCTTTCACACCAGGTGGTGCGAATCTCAGGGAGCTGGACCCCCCTGAGAAAGCCCAGGGCCCAGAAGATGCCAGGTCTGTAGGGAAGCCATCAGGTCAGAGGGAAGTCACTGGCCCAGCTCACCTGTGGTCATAGAGGGACAGGGGAGTTACCTGAACATATCCAGTCCCCGTGACCGCATAGCACCTGACCTTCTTGTGCAGTGCCCCACCTGTGCAGACGAAGTCGCCCTCACAGGACGGGATCCCAAGGATGTCACAGGTTAAGGTGGGGTTTTCCAGTCTCTATAGAGTCGTGGAATTTTAAATGGACGGGACCTCAGGGGAAAGAACAACTGGAAAGAGAGACTGCTGTGTGCCGCCCTCTTCCGAGAGCTGTATCGCGCTCCGGGCTCAGCTGAACGAGGCCCCTCCCCCACTGCACCGAGGTGGGGAAGGGAGGTGCGGTGAGGAATAAACCCCCCAAGTTCACATAACGTGTAATGCAGAGCCGGGACTCAAACTCAGAACCAGCTGGCTTCAAAGTCCTCACTCCCCCTGAGAGGAGAGAGCTCGAGACAGTCCACAGGTGCGTCCTTCCCGGGCAGGTGAACAGGTGCGGCCCGCAGAGCTCCGTGGCTTTGCCGAGGTCAAGAGTGAGCGTGCTGAGCAGCTGGGGCTGCCCTGCCCGTGTGTTTTCTGTGTTGAGGTGGCCCACTGGAGTCCTTGGGTGATGGTCCAGCCCTGAGTGACAGCAGGGTGGTGGAGGCAGGTCCCCAGGCCCCGGGCATAGAAACCCTGGTACCAGTGTCCCTCTTCATAGCTCCTCAACCCCAAGAGTCACTGGATCTACACCACGCCACAGTCACCTTCCAAAGGAAGCCACTGGGATGGCCATCAAAGGCCACTTTGACTGTGACCTGACACAGAGCTGGCTGGCAGCGGTCCCCATATAGGGGCCCCCCCGAAGAGCCCTTTCCCTGCCCCGTGGGCTCTGGTCCTCTCTCACCCTGAGCGCTGGCCCTTCCAGGGACTCTGCCCCAGGGACTTCACTCAGGGCCACTCGAAGGCAGCAGCCGGGAGAGTGACCCAGTTCCTCGTTGCCAGCTCCCCGCCTCCGCCATCCGCCTTGCCTGTGAGGTTTCCGGGAACTTCAGTCCCCAGCAGCCAGCCAGCCTCAGGTCCGTTTCAGCCTGGTAACTTCTCCAGCCGCTGAGCCACCTGCCAGCCAACACCTCCCGCACCAGATGGCGGCCCCCCACCCCTCGTGGCAGTCCAGCCAAGCCCGGGCCCGGCATGGGCAGCAGAGGACCTGAGTGGCTGCGGCCAAGGTCAAAGTGTCCATCTGGACGCAGGTAGCCGCAGAGCCGAGTGCGGCCACGGAAACGACTTGGGCGGGAGGGATGCCGCCGGCTCAGGCTCTTGTCCCCTCGGAGGCCCACAGAAGGCCTTCAGAAACGACATCTAGCCAGTGGTCTGCTCAGAGCGCCTCTTGAGGGCAAATCGTCCCATTTCTTTGCCAGATAGAAGCATGAGCAGGTGGCCTCACTCTGCTTGTCCAGGGCTCCCCCAGCCCCTGTCCCCATGGCCCTCCCCCGGGACAGCCTTGAGTGCTGACTGTCTTCCGTGCCACCCCTCCGAGGCTTCCACTTACTTCTTCCACTTGACCCCGCACCGTGGTCCTAACACGAGGCGGTATTGCTGTGCCTGACTGTTTACGTAGAAAACTGAAGAGGAGACGACGCTTTGTTTTCTGAGCAGTGAAACCCCAAACAGACCTCCTCCTTTTCAGCTCTTATGTCCCCCTGTGTACATCAGAAGCCACTCAGGTGGCCCTGCAAGAAGCTGCTTGCCGCTTCGAACAGACCCTCTCCCCGCAGATCCCCTCGGAGGTGGCGTATTCCGAATTAGAACATCCCGCCGCATCCTGGGAGTCCCAGCCGCGCAACCCAGTTCCTGTTCTACACAAGTGGACAAACATTTGTTTCTAGGGTCCAGATGTCAGCGTTAAAGATGTTTCAAGAAAGAAGATGGAAGCCCAGCGTCCATCCGGGGCCTGGCTGGCTCCACGTTGGCTGATAACGGCGGAGTAGCGGGCTTTTTCCTTCGTGTTTATTGTGTATGGTTCCCGGGTGGGAGCTTCAGGAGGCATCTTCGTTGCCATTCTGCATGGCCCACGTTCAGTTCCGTTTTCAAAAGGGCATCCCAAACATCTCCCTTTCCCCAGTAACTGATACAATGTAACCCACCAGACCGATCATTTCCTTTTATGGGAGACACGTGTGAGCAGCGCTGTCCTGTTTCACCCAGCCAGTCGGCCACGGGGGAGGGGTCGCGTGAGTGAGTCGGGCGATGCTGGCTGCAGGCCGATGGGCTCGTCCTCCTCAGATTGCTGCCCCAGCACCGGCTCCTGCATCTTTCCCACTTGCTTCTGTTTGGACGGCCAGGTCACCTGACAGTGGCCGCCTGGGGAAGCTGGCCTTGAAGTTTTGCATTCTCACTTGGCTCAGCTGACGCCTGCCATCCCTTGCCAGCCTCACGCACCAGTGCCAATTCCAGGGGAAAAGCAAATCTAATCTGAGCACCGTTTTATCTGCTTATGTCGCACACAGATGTGAGTCTATTCCTCTCCGGATTGCATAAGTGTCTCAGCTTTCATTCCAACTGTTTTCGGCACTTACGAGGACACACGGCCCAACAGACAACCAGGGATACCTCTTCACCGACACTCCTCCAAGGCTGCCAGGAACAGAACGCTGGGAAGCGAAGGCGGACCGGCGGAGGTTACAGACAAGTCCCCCAAATTACCCAGTGTCTCTCCGAACTATTTCATGCATTCTGGAAGTGTGTGCTGAGAAGCGGTGGGTGGACTGAGCCTTCTAGCTTCCCAGTTTTGGCTCCTCCAAATGAAATATTATTGAGCCCAGCCGGTGTGGCTCAGTGGTTGAGCATCGACCCATGCACCAAGAGGTCGCCAGTTCGATTCCCGGTCAGGGCACATGCCCAGGTTGTGGGCCCAATCCCCAGTGGGGGGCATGCAGGAGGCAGCCAGTCGACGTTCTCACTCATCGATGTTTCCATTTCTCTCTCCCTCTCACTTCCTCTCTCTAAAATCAATGAAGAAAAAAAAATTTTTTTTTAAAAAGAAAGAAATGGTATTGACATCACTACTGCCGCACTTAGCAGTACAAAGAAGCTCCCACGAATACGTTGTGTGTGTGAGAATGTGTGTATTCATTGCAGGTGAGCAGAACCACACTTTATGGAGTGTAACAGGTGTGCATCCCTAGGCACATACATCGGTCAGGGAGTTACTGAAATCCTGGAGGACAATCCATTCGGCCAGACGAGGGGTCACCAGGAAACGTGGATAAAGTGCTGAGTCAGCAAAGCCTTGCTCCCACGAGTCAGCATCAGCCATTCATTTCGGCTGGATGACTCTTGGTGCCCAGCAGCCAGTGGGTGTAACGATGCCATTTTATGGGGCGAAGAACGCGTCTCTGAGTGCGCACACTTTCAGTCTGACTGCTGTTGATTTTTATTCTGGTGGGCTTTGTGGCGTGGGTTCCCACGCAGTGCTGGAGCTGAGAGGCAGGAGGCAAACCTCGGCAAGATGAGAACGTGTAGGGCAGATACTACGACTGGGGGGAGGAGGAGACTTAAACCACAGACCGTCAGCTCTCACAGTTCTGGAGGAAAACGTCCGATACTTGGTGGCAGCATGCCCGGGTTCTGGTGAGGGTCCTCTTCCTGGCTTGTGGACAGCCACCTTCTTGTGTCCTAACATGGCAAGGAGGGAGATTCTCTCTCTCCTACCTCTCCTTTTTAAAAATTTTAAATCCTTGCCCAAGGATGTTTTTCTATTTATCTTCAGATGGAGTGGGAGGGAGAGAGAGAGAGAAACATCGATGTGAGAGAGACAAAGCGACTGGTTGCCTCCCGCACGACCCTGACCAGGGCTGGGGATGAACCGCAACTGAGATACGTATGTATCCTTGGCCAGAATCGAACCCAAGACTCATTGGTCTACAGACTGATGCTCTAACTGCTGAGCCAAACTGGCCAGGGCTCCTACCTCTTCTCATAAGGGCACTAATCCCATCAAAGGGGCTATGCCTTCATGACCTAATTACCCCCCAGAAGCTCACCTCCAAATATGATCACATTGAGGGGTACGGCTTTCACATACGCATTTTAGGGGGACCCGAACCTTCAGGTCACAGCAGAAAGCGATGATTGTAGATGTCCCTTTGGGAGGGAGACCAAGAGGGTGACTGATGACAGACCCACAGGGCACGAGGAGCCTATCAGCAGCTTCTCCAGCGGGCGTCGGTGGCTTGGAGACAGAGAGGAGTGTCTCCCACCTCTTCCTGCCACGAGGGGGGGGTCTTTGGAAACCTGAACTGCCCTGCACTCCACGTGCCCGGCTCGCCCTGCCCAGAGTTAAATGCTCAAGCTGAGGTTTGTGGTTCTAGGTCCAACACTGAGGGGACTGTGGCTCCGGGTTGAGCTCACCCCGAGGAGGAGAGGGTTCTGGTGGGCAGGAGCGCAGACTGCCCCTGCCCGCTCTGCTCGGCCAAAGCAGCTTGGCACAGAAAGCTGTTGGGCAGAAGCACCCTCTGGCACCTCTTCACCACAGGGGCCGCCCAGATTATGAAATGAGGCACCCTCAGATAAAGCTTCTGTTCCCGATGGTACCGTTATCCCCATCTGTGGGTCAGGTGTCCTGTGGGGCTTTCCTGCTGCACAGGAAGGCTTGGTTCCTTCAGGATCGTGGGGGGTTTGGGCAGAAGTAACAAACAGAATTCTGGGTTCAGAAATTGTTTCCCATCTGTGAGCTGCCTAGGTCTTGAGATTCAATGGCTTGTCATCACGGGCTCCTGTTTGTCTCCCTGGCTCCCGGTCCAACAACCAGAGGGGCTGGAAAACATTCTCTGGAAAGCGTCCATAGAGCGTATTTCCAGTTCTGCGGGCCACACAGTCTGGTAGTACCTGCTCGGCTCTGCTGTTATTGCAGAAAAGCAGCCATAGGCAATATGTAAACGAAGGGGTAGGCTGTGTCCCAATAAAACTTTATTTACAAAAACAGGAAGAGGACAGGATCTGGGCTCTGCTGTGGTTGGCTGACTCCTGCCCTGGATGCATTGGTGGGTGGCTGGCTCAGGCAATCAATCTTTTATTTATCAGATGTTTACTAGGCGTGACTCTGCACCAGACAGTAGAATCTAGGTGTTTGAGATAATTCAGCGGACAACAGAGACACAATTCTTAGAGCCTGGGCTCTTAGAGATTACATTTTAGTTGGGGGGACACACAGTAAACCAATGTGATGATTCCCATCTATACATCTACTCCCCACCCTTCTCCACCCGCTCCAGGGGTGCTCTAAGCCCTGGTGGCCCACGCGGACGCCATCAGCACACTCTCTGCTCTCCACTTCCTCCCACTGGGTCCAGCCCACGAAAGACATAGGCAAGAAGGGTTTTATTCCTCCGGCTCCTCAAATACTTGGTCCATAATACCAATTTGGGTTTGTATCTGTACACAGATACTGTAGCTGTATATGTGTGTGTGTTTCTGAGCAACATAATTGTTCTCAACAGAACATACTGGAGACCCAATAGCATAGCGGTTAAGAGTGTGGATTCAGACAGACTTGGGTGTTACTTAGAGGTAAGAGTAAGGAGTCAGATATACCTGGGTGACTTCTTAGAGTTCTGCTGTCCCATGTGTAGAATGAAAGTAATAATAAAACTGCAGCCCTGGCTGGTTTTGCTCAATGGTTAGAGCATCAGCCCTTGGACCAAAGAGTCTTGGGTTTGATTCTGGTCAAGGGCATGTACCTCGGTTGTGGTTCTGTCCCGGCCCTGGTCGGGGTTGTGTGGGAGGTAACCAATCGATGTATCTCTTCTCCCACCCCTTCCATTCTATCTGAAGATAAATAGAAAAATATCCTCAGGTGAGGATTAAAATAATAATAATAATAATAATAATAATAATAACAATAATAAAAAAACTGCAACCTCATAGGGTGGTCGTGAGTATTAAACGTGATCATACTGGTGAAGGGCTCGGTGCAGTTCCTGGCTCCCAGGAAATCCTCAAGAAATGCAGCAATGATCACTATAATATGTGGTATGTTGCAGGTTGTGTTTAAAATAGTGAGTTATTTTCATCAGACAACAAGTGCTGGCGAGGGTGTGGAGAAAAGGGGACTCTAGTACACTGCTGGTGGGAATGCAGACTGGTGCAGCCACTATGGAAAACACTATGGTGTTACCTCAAAAAATTAAAAATTGAACTGCCATTTGACCCAGTGATCCCATTTCTAGGAATATACCCTAAGAAGCCTAAGACACCAATCAGAGAGAATATATGTACCCCCATGTTCATAGCAGCACTATTTACAATAGCTAAGATCTGGAAACAGCCCAAGTGTCCATCAGTAGATGAGTGGATAAAAAAGCTGTGGTACATATATACAATGGAATACTATGCAGCTGTAAGAAAGAAAGATCTCTTATCTTTTGAGATGACATGGAGCGACCTGGAGAGTGTTATGCTAAGCGAAACAAGCCAAGCAGAGAAAGACAAATATCACATGATCTCACTTATTTGTGGAATATAATGAACTAAACAAACTGATCATCAAAATAGACCCAGAGACACAGAAGAAGGGTACAGACTGACAAACCTCCGTATAGGGGGTGGTGGTGGGGGGAAGGGATAAACCACAGAACTTATATGCATGTATGCATAACCAATGGACATAGACAACAAAGCTGGGGACGAGGTGGGGGGGAGGGGAAGGAAGGGGTCAATGGGGGAAAAAGGAGAAACATCTGTATCAAAAATAAATTAATAAAAATAATTTAAAAATAGATAAAATACTGAGTTATTTCAAATATTGTGCTATGATTGCATCCTTTGTGTCGCAGTCTAGTAGACCGAAGGGCAGGCACGTGGAGACTCAGCTGGCTTTGGTACAAATGTGTCTTATGTTGGTCCCTGAAGGGACCGTGGCGGAGAGTGATGGCCAGGTAGATGAAGCTGACTGCATTTTGTTCCCGTGCCCTAACCCCCTCTCTCACTTGCTCACAGATGTTGTTCCCAGAGTGCTCTCACCGAGGAACCTCCTGAGTCCAAGGGCCCAGCTCCGAGTCTGCTTCCCGGGAATCCGACCCGACGCACTCCCGTTTCATTGTCCACCTTCCTTAAGGAGTGTCTTCTCCAATCTCAAGATTTAAAAATTGGTAATTACATAAGTAAGTCTGCTATTCTTTGACTATAGATGGATTCAAATAACCAAAACCAATGAGCAACACTTACATTATCATGACAATGTAACTGTTGTCCAATGCTCGGTCAACAGCGAGCCGAGATGATACTTCCTTCTCGAAGGTTCCAATGTCGTGGTCTTTGAGACAATCAAAGGGAGGTATTTACTTTGTTTCATATTTGAATTATGATTTTCTTGGACTTTAATCGCTGCACTAGGTTCAAGAATGACCTACCTGAGGATTCTGAAGGCCTTGCTCTATTGCCTTCTAGCATCTCTATTGGTTGAGTCTGATGCCAATCCAATTTCTGTTCCGTTATTGGTAATTTTTTTCTCTGTGGGAGCCATTGGGCTCTTTTATTAATTTTCGCTGCTATGAAATTTTATAAAAATATGCTCTATCAGTTAGGAAAGTTTTAGCTGTAGGTAAAAAACAAAAACCATTAACAGTGGCTTGAGGAACACGTGAGAAGCAGGTGGCCCAGGTTAGGCATCGCTTCAGCGCTAGCAGGACCCTGTCATCGGTCCTGCGTCACGCAGGAGTGGAAGGAAAGGAGTCTCCATCCCTGTGCCTCTGCCTCACGGTTGAAAGTCGCCCCATGTTTGGACTAAGCCGAAGCAAATCACTTCTCTTTAGGGGGCGCTGAGTTTAACTGTGAAAGAACAGCACCCCTCCCCCCAACACACACACTGTGACATTCTCTCAACATCTCACTGGCCAGAATCCAGCCACATGTTGACGCCTAGACACTCAGTATGGTCTGAATTTTGTACCCCCCTGCCCCAAATTCATATGTTGAAATCCTAGCCCCCCAAGATGATGGTACAGTAAAACCTCGATGTAACCAACTAATTCGGGGGAGGGGGTGTCCGTTAAAGCTGAAAGTCCATTATATAATCAAATCAAGTAGGTTTTCCAAATGCGTATGTTAAAAAATGGACAAATTAGTTAGTGTACCTGTTTTCACTTACGTAGACACGTTTGTGTAATTAAAATTCAGTATGTATGAAAAGTTTCATTCCACAGAGGTCTTCCATGTGTGTCACAGTAACGATACATCTGTACGGACTGGGTCTGGCAAATGCGTGCGTTCAGCGGTCATCCGAGTGAACAAGTGCACACGGCTGGGGCACAGCTGGGCGCACGTGGGGACATCGAAGGCACCTGATGAAACTGCGCAGAGTCCCGCCTCGGGACAGCAGAGCCAGTCACCTCTCGCGATGCGAGGTGACCACGTGCTGATCATCCCCCAACACTGTTAACGAGCGGTGACTGCTGGGCTCAAATACACAGACTATAGTTGTAGATACGTAATATTTACTTATGTTGGTGAAATTACTACACTGTTTTTTCCAACGTATGGCCTGTTCACTAAAATTGGATAAAAATAACAGTGAATAGCCCTAGCTGGTTTGGCTCAGCGGTTAGAGCGTCGGCCCGTGGACCAGAGAGTCCAGGGTTCAGTTCCCGCTAAGGGCACGTACCTCGGTTGCAGTTTGTCCCTGGCCCCAGTTGGGGTCTTGTGGGTGGTAACCACTCGATGTGTCTCTCTCACATCGATGTTTCTCTCTCTCCCGCCCTATCTGGAGATAAATGCAAAATGTCCTCCCGTGAGAATAAAAAATAACAATAAAAAAGTGTAACAGTGAATGCCCAGCCGGTGTGGCTCAGTGGCTGAGCATCGACCCATGCACCAAGAGGTTGCCGAGCCTGGGGGATTGAGCCCGCAACCTGGGCATGTGCCTTGACCGGGAATTGAACCAGGACCTCTCAGTTCATGGGCTGATGCTCAATCCACGGAGCCACACCACCTGGGCCTGTCTTACCCATTCTTAATTGCCTAGTCCAGTAGTGGTGAGAACACTCACACTGTCGTGTGACCAGCACCACCATCCGTCTCCAGGGCTCTTTCCATCTTGCAAACCTGCAGCTTGGCGCCCACGAAGCAGCAGCTCCTATCTCCGCCTCCTGTCACCATCGCTCTGCTGTCTGTCTCTACCAATCTGACTACTCAGGTATCACAGAGTCTGTCTTGGTGTGACTGGCTTCCTTCGCTTAGCATGATGTCCTTAGGATTCACCCATGTTTTAGCATGTGTCAGAATGGCCTTTCTTTTCAAGGCTGAACACTACTCCACTGTGTGTGGATAGCACACGTTGTTCATCCATCTATCCGTCCACGGGCGCTCGGGTTGTTCCCACCTCTTAGCTGTCGTGAATACGGCTGCTCTGAACACGGGTGTGCAGATGCTGCTGAGTTTTTAAAGGGCTGCTATGCAAGAGACCCTGCTCACTCAACCCCCAAACAGATGTATTTGTGTGTATATTTCCTATTGCACTGGGATAAAATCATCGTCACCATCATCATCACATTGTCATCCATATATTACCCCAGTGCCCAGAGTTTTACTTGGCGCCCTTCTTCCAAGTCCATCATCATAACCCATGAGGTAGCGTAAGGAGTTTGAGCTGCAGACAGGTTAAGTCTAGATGAATGATGAGAGGAGAGAGCTCATGAAAAAGGCCCAAGTTGTGTAACCAGGAAACGGTCATTCAAGTGTGGCTGAAGGTGTAGGAAAAGAAGAGAGAAGCGACAGGGACTGAGATTACCGAATCTTCACTATCAGCCTAAAAGACACTGTTGAACTATTTTGTTTTCTTAGACTCTGTTGTGGGCTGACTAGGGAGACATGGCCATGGAAAGATTATCTCGAATCTGGTAACTTGAATGCACATTTTCCTAACTGATGAGACAGGTTGACATTGTAAATTTCGTGTGGAAAGAGAAGAAGCAATCTATCTGAAACTCTGCCAGCTGAGATGAGACAGAATATCAGATAAGATTTAACTATTAAAATTATAGAGCTTCATTCCCTTTTATTTTTCACGGAGGGGAAGAAGGTAAACGCTGTTGGGTTGTTGGCGCTATTTCTCCCGTTCGTATATTCCTTCTAAACACGAACGTTATGTTGTTTATTCGTCTGTTAATGACAGCTGATTATCAACCCATAAATATACATGTTGGATCTAATGGTTTGTGACTGTGAACCCTCAGACAGTAATATTCGTGGGTATTTAGAGAAGTCTGCAGCTTCATCCCAATCACTATCTAGCTTGTCAGTTTCCTGCAGAATTATCTGATTCTCTGTGCTGTCAGCTGAATCATGTATTAGGGAGAAAGCAGCTTTTCCCTCCATTATTGCTATTTTTTTTCTTCCTGTCAGTAAACAGATTTTAAAAAAGAAAGGAAGAAACGCAACTGTCGTGTAATCTGGGCTACAGATACCACGTTTTCTCTGTGTGTTTTGGAAAATAGCAAATGTGATTTCTTAAGGCTTTTCTTTTTCCAATCATTTTAGGAACATTAGCAAACACACACGCACGCATGATTTTCGTACCATATATTGGAGAAAATAGCAGCTACGAAGAGGCTGAAGTTCAAATGAAAGGGCTTCATCCTCCAGACCTAACAGCCCATGGTACTTATTTAAAATTTAAAAATATTTGGCCACTAGCGGTTTGCTCCCAGAATGCCAAGATACATTTATTTATTTTCTAAGCCCAGCCAGAGCAGCCTGGCATTTGAGTTTTGACAGTAGGCTGAAATGTGCTGGGGAAAGACTCACCATTCCCCAGGGTGCAACCAGGAGCCCCCGAGAACTTGTCTTAAAATGTCTTCATTCTCCCATTCACCCAGAAAACAGTGATGAAGCATTTACTGGTGCCAGGTCCGCCCTGGGCTCTGGGGAAATAATAGCAACTGTCTGCGCTGGAGGTTCTCAGGGCTGGAAGGCAGCATGACCGAGCAGAAAGGGCCTGGTCAGAACCAGCCGCCTACCTGCGAAGGCGTGGCCTTCACCTCCCCAAGCCCTTCCTCTTGGCCAGGGATGGAAGGACCACCCCAGATGCGGGGACAGAGCTGGTGGACCTGTGGACGCACAGAGCTGCAGCCCTCAGGACATTCCCGGCGTGTTTCATTGCGTTCACTCCCCTCGACCCCTTCCAGTGTGATTTCTGTTCCACACACTCTACCAACAGTGCTTTCTTATCTCCCTCCCATGTTGCTGCTGACCCCCCAACTCCGCCTTTCCTCCCCCACTCCCCCCCCCCATGCTCTTATCTCGCTAGAGCAGTGGTTCTCAAATGGGAGTCTCAGAACCACCTGGATGGCTTTTAAGACAGATGTCTGGGCTCCACCCCCAGACTTTCTGACGCGATAGGTCTGGGTGGGCTGGGGCATCGCGCATCTAACAGGACTCAGGGCGGTGGGTGCTGCCGGTCTAGACAGCATCCCCCGCACTTCCTCTCCAGCTGAGACGATCGATTAGTTCCCAAACCTGTTTATGTCAATTGCACTAGTTATTGTAGCCAGGTAATTTAGTTAAACATTGAATGAACTGATGAACGAGGAAGGAAGACGAGTTGAACACTATTAAAAAGACTCAATATAGGTGAGTCATTGAGAAATTTCGAGAGATTTAGGAGTGGTCAAGACACGTGTAAAAAGTCACAATAATTGAAAATTGAAAAGCCACAATAATCTAGATTATTCAAAAAGATTATTTGTGCCTGGCCCGTGTGGCTCAGTGGATTGACCATCGTTCCATGGACTGAGAGGTCCCTGGTTTGATTCCCAGTCAGGGCACATGCCCGGATTGTGGGCTTGATCCCCAGTAGGGGGCGTGCAGGAGGCAGCTGATCGATGTTTCTCTGTCATCAATGTTTCTCTCTCTCTCCCCTTCTCCTTTCCTCTCTATCTAGAAAATCAATAAAAATAAAAAACAAAAACCCACAAAAAAACAAAAAGATTATTTGTAAATGTCTTTCATTTCTTGCTCCATTATAAAGTATATCAAAAATAAAAATGGATGGCAATGTATTAATGAGGTCATCTATGTGAAAAATACGCCTGAAATGCCCTTGAGTACTTTCCACTAAAAACGTCTTGCACCTATATTAGAATATTGTCAAATACATACAAATGTATTTGTTTTAATTTAAATATAAAGCTTAAGCTAGTTACGAATTTTTTTACTGATATCCTACTTGAACTATTTTGATCAACTGACCTGATCCAATTGAGTGAGAGAACGTCCACGGCCTCCACTACTGAATCTTTCTGTCCAAAAACAGTTTTCCCCCATGCAGGAAGCTGGGAACTAGGCATTCCAGGGGGGTCCCTCAATGTCCCAAATGGTACTTTGTTATTAAAGAGTGTCAACTTAGTGTTTTAAATTGTACAAAAGTATACATTTTATACACTGCTGACAATCTGTTTGGATCATTACCCTGCCTCCAAGTATGCACAGAGCAGTCTACGTCCTTGGTGTGGCATTCAGGGTTGTCTCTGACCTGACCAGCATGTCTCTCACACCCTGTCACTTCTCACTTCTTCCCCTTATATACCTTGACCCACACATGAATTATTACTTCCCAAGGATATTTTTCCACTGATTTTTTTTAGAGAGAGTAGAAGGGGTGGGGGGGAAGAGAGAAACATCGATGTGAGAGAGACACATCATTGGTTGCCTCCTGCATGCACCCTGACTGGGGCCAGGGATTGAACCTGCAACCCAGGTATGGGCCCTTGACCTGGAATTGAACCCAGGACCCTTTGGTCGGAGGGTCAATGCTCTAACGACTGAGCCACACCGGCCGGGGCCAACATGAGCCTTTTAAATGAACTCTTTCCTCTGGTCATGCATCTAGAGATCTCCTATTTATCCATCAAAGCCCAGCTCAAGTGTCCCAACGCTGGGACGCCTTCCCCAATCCCTCCTTTATTCTAATAGCTCCTTGTGATGGTCTGGGATAGTACTTGTCAGATGGCTTTGGATTTGTTTTTTAACTTTGGTTTTAGTGGAACCTGTAATATCTTAGCTTTCAACGTAGCATCAGCTTTCCAAGCTATTAAATGAGAAACTCCAGGGGTGGGGCCCGAGGAACACTGATGCTATTTTACCACATTTTACTTGACCACTTTACCTGAGCTCTGCTGTCGTCCCGACACTCGGCAGGGGCTCAGGACGCTGATGAAAAACATGAACGAATGAATGGAGTCACCATCTCTCACACCTTTGATACTTCGTACTCAACCACCTGTAGACATAAAGACCCACTGTAATGTAAACGACAGCTTAAGTAGTACATACATGGTCTTGAATTATTACATCACGCATCCTTTTAACGCTTAGCACGTTCTCCTCGCATTCATAAATAAAGCCCATCCTTGTTCTAAAAACTATTTTTAAAGCACAGGAGTGAAGCTCAAATGATTAAACAGATAAATAGCTTTATTAACTATGACAGCTGGAGGGCCTTTTACAGACTCATTGGCGGAACTTCTCGGCTGAGAGGACGTGAACCTCCGAAGCGGTAACATGGGCCAGTCACGGAGCTGGCCTCTCGGGAGCACGGAGAGCACGTGGAGAGGCTGTGCATGGAAACTGTCCAGCCATAGCAGGGCCCCACGCAACTGACTGCATGAACTGTGGACTTAACAGACTACATTTTTGTTTTGTTTTTTAACTATGTTTTTACTGATTTTTTTTTAGAGAGAGAGGAAGGGAGAGAGAGATACATCTGTTGGCTGCCTCCTGCACACCCCCTACTGGAGATTGAGCCTGCAATCTGGGAGTGTGCCCTGACCGGGAATCGAACTGGGACCTCTCAGTCCAAGGGACGATGCTCAATCCACTGAGCCACACCAGCCGGGCTGGACTACACTTTTGTTAAATTGCATTTTAAAATAGGGACTACATAGCTATGGGGACAGAGCAACCCACACACATATGCTAAGACCAAGGAATCCCACTCCTAGCTATTTACCCTATAGAAAGCTCACAGAGGGGCATCAAAAGATAGGGCAAGAGTGTTGATAGCATCAGTACTCATAATAGTCCCACGCTGGACACAAGCCAAATGTCATGAGAAGGGTTAAGCATCTTTTTATGTGCTTAAGAGCAGTTTGTATTTCCTTCTCTGTAAACCATTTGTTCATATTGTTGTCAATTTTTCTATTGAGTTTTTTTTTCTTATTTATTTCTAGGAACTCTTTACATATTAGGAAGCTAACAGCCTATGTCACATTCACACAGAGGAACACCACCCAGCAACAGAACAAGTGAAGAATTGAACCGTGAAAGATGTTGCTGAATCTCACGCACAGCCCAAGGGAACCAGCAGGCGCAGAAGAGGATGAACGGTGTGTTCAGTTGGTATGAGTGACAGTGAGCCGGCTACGCTGTGGGGTAGACCTGGCGGGGGCGGGGCGTGAAGGGGCTACGGGATGCTGTGATGTTCTCGGTCTTGAGCCAGTTGTTATCTGGGTGAGTTCACTTTGTAAAACTTCACACAGCTGTGTATGATCTGTGTGCTTTTCTGTACGGACGACACACTTCAATAAAAGGCTTAATTAAAAAGACAAAACTGGCTGGGTGATGGGAAGGATGGATTTGGCAAACACAGTGACTAGGAATTCCTGGTGTCTGAATGGGTAGCAGGGAAGAGAATGCACCAAGAACATACCCTCAAGTCTCTGAAAACAAAGCCACTCACAGCCCTGGCTGGTTTGGCTTAGTGGTTAGAGTGTCAGCCCATGGACAGAAGAGTTGTAGGTTTGATTCCCAGTCAAGGGCACATACCTCAGTTTCGGGTTTGATCCCTGCCCCCAATCCTCATGTGGGAGGCAACCAGTTGATGTGTCTCTCTCACATTGATGTTTCTCTCTCCCTCCCTCCCTCTCTCCCTCCCTCCCACTCTGTCTGAAAAAAATCAATGGGAAAATATTCTCGGGAGAGGATTAAAAAATATAATAATAATAATAATAATAATAAAACACAGTCACAACTTGTCTTCTTCTCTGAATGACACAGCAAAAATGCTTGTCACCTGATGAGACAGGAGAGTAGCCATCTGGGAAAAATAATTTGAAGTTCACACTGTACATCAGGATAGATTCTAAATGAATCAAAGATTCATGTGTACAATAGAAAACCGTAAGTTTACTAGAAGAAAAACGGGAGAGTTCCTTTCTAATCTTGGAGCGGAGAAGACTTTCCTAACTGTGGAACAAAGCAGGAGAACGCTGACCCATCGGACTGCAGGGTAGCAGAAGCCTCTCGTGCAGCCAGCACAGTCACCCTGCACGCAGAGAGAAAGGAAACAAAACACCTGCAAAGCAAAGCCAACGGCCCAGTGAAAACCAAACAGTTACATTGTACTTCATACCCTAGTAAAAGGATTAAGCTTCCTAATACGTAAAGAGCTCCTAGAAATAAATAAGAAAACAAAAAAAAATTCAATAGAAAAATCGGCAACAATACGAACAAATAGTTTACAGAGAAGGAAATACAAACTGCTCTGAATCATACGAAAAGATGCTTGACCCCTCTCACGATAAGATAAAGGCAAATAAAAATGGAGACTCCATCCTTCACTTACCGGATTGGAAGAAAGCCGCGCCTGCTAATTCTCTGTTGGTGAAGTGTGGGGGAGAGGCAAGTTTATACATTGCTATCGGGTGTGTGAGCCCATGCAACCCTTCTTGAGGCTACTTGGCCATATCCCTGAATTCCAGTTCTGGGAACTTGTCCTACAGATTTCCTCGTCCACATGCAGAAGGATGTAGGTCCTCGGTTACTCACAGCAGCATCGTAATGGGAGACGCCTTGGGAAAAACTCCATCCACAGAGGCTGGTTAGATGGATGACGCAGCCACACCATCTCCATTTAGATCAAGGTCTAAGACACAGACACCATTATGCGGGAAAAACAGTGTGTATGACACGTTGCTTTTTATGGAAAGGTGTGTGTGTGGTGGGTGGGGACGACAGAAAAACCTATGTTGACACTTGCTTCATTGTATAAAGAAGCTTGGAGGAATACATTACGCGTCTGGAAGCAGAGGCTGTTTACCTGAGTGGTGGAGACAGTTACCGGCTGAGTGGGTAACAGATGTCCCTTTCCTAGTAAAAGATGTTTGAGCTTTGTGAATATGTTAGCTGTTCAAACAATTAAACACAAGTGAATGATCACGTTAGCTGGCATCGTTTGGGTAGAATGCCCTGCCTCCTTCTTAAACTGGTGAGTTGGCAAAGTGAGATTAGAGAGAAAGTGTGTGTTCCTCTGTGGCTTTAGTCTTCTCGCTGATGAAAGGGCAAACAGGAGTCATGCACTGTTCCAGGCTCCCGTGTTCTGACACAGTTTTCGGTGAAACGACGGGCTGACGTGTGCTGCCCCCCTGCCCTGGAGACTCTTCGCAGAGGACCGGGTTCCGGAAGGCTGGGGCTGGCCAGAGGCGCAGCGGGGAGCGTCGGTAGATCGCTCCCCTGCAGCTTCGAAGGAAGGGACCGAGGGGCTGGCCAAGCAGAGGCGGCCAGCTGCAGGGTTCGAGAAGAATGTAGGGAACTCCAATTTTGCTCAATTGCCTGGATATTTCAAACAGAAGTAGCTCTTGGGTTAAAAAAATTCTGGAGAAATTACATGATTTTTTTTGTTTTATCCTATGCAACTTGACAGATGTCTGACTCCAAATCCGTGGCCCGTCCACGTCTACACCCCACAGGCCCTGTCTTCGGAGCAGGTCCCGGCGCTTCACCAACACGCAGGGCCTGAGCGAACACAGGACCGAGAAGGCTCTTTGTTTCCAGCTTTGGGGCAGCACCCGCCCCACCCAGCCAGCAGGGAGGGAATTAACATGCACGGCGCACGTGGCCGCGGACCAGCCGGGGAGGGGCTCCCCATTAATTACAGAGAACGTGGGGTGAAGCGGGTGTTCAGACTTTGAGAAATTGTCTCAATAAAGGAGAACTTCATTTGGCCTTAGGTAGAAGCCAATCAATAAATTAGTTGGCTGAGGGCTGAGACGTGGAGGGAGAAAGAATCGGAGGCGGGAGCTGGTCTTGTACAAACTGGGTGGCCCAGAGGAGTCAAGGAGGGGGAAGGGCGAGGAGCCATTCACAAAGGGTGACAAACTCAAACGAAATGGGAAGGCGCCCGCCCAGTGCTCCACTTCCCTGTGACCTACAGACCAGCTGATCTCCCTCAGCGGTCAGCCCTGGGAGCGCAGCCAGGGTGGAAGGGGGCCGACTGTCCCAGCCCCCGTCACCATTTCCCCGCGTGATCGACTCCATTAGGACCGAGGGGGGAGCCACCGAGAGCCACCTCACCGAGAAGCTGTCCTGGCCTTGTGAAACTTGAGTCATGGTGACAGAATTCTTTCCATCCATCATCATTTATGCCGCACCTTCCCGGTGACATTACCCTTATTTAGCATCTTTCTGCCATCCGTAAAGCACCTCATGGCCATTTGTTTGTTATTTCTCACTCTCCTGAGGTTCTCCGTTCTCATTTCCTGTCTGGAGGGGGGAGGGAGGGAGAGAGAGAGAGAGAGACTCTGTCCCAGGCTGCTGTCTGCAACAGCCCCCCACAAGGTCCCCTGCCTTTCCTCTGAAGGGTCCTTCTGCCCTCTGTGGTTACCCCTGTCAGGTGAGTGCGTCAGGGTTGGCAGCAGGGGCCTGGCATCTGGACCTCTCTCCCCACTCTTCCATTTTATGGTTCCATTTCAGTCTCTTTTGTGTGTTCCGAGCTATAAAACAGACAAATTATGGTGGCCCCTCTTTCTCCCACAGAGATGTCATGCCTGATCTTTTGGGTTTCCCTAATGTAAAAAATCTAACAGAACCAAATATGATAATCGAGAAGAAATTCACCGAGTTCTGAGGAAGGGCAGGTTTCTACCCTCTCCTGCTCACCTGGATCCTCTGAGAAAGTGTCCCCAACCTGTCTTCCCCTCCACTTCCTGAGTTCACTTCAGGTCATATCCCTCCTCTGTTCAAAACCCTCCTAATGGCCCCCACTTCACTTGCAGTTAAAGTGGGTCCCCAGAGGGGCCCTTTACGATTTGCCCCCTCCTTGTCCCTTATAGCTTGACATCCTCTCCCACTACCTACCCTACTCCAGCCACCACACCTTGCTGCTCTTTGGCACACACCTGCACAGGGACCTCTGGCCCTTAGCACTTGCTAGTTCACAAAGCTGCGGGCTGGTGGTAGAAACGAAGGGACAGAGAGACAAAACAAGGCATGAGGCATATATAAAGCAAACACAAAAACAGCAGACCTAGATCTCATCTTATCAGTAATTATATTAAATATAAACGGATTAAACCCCCAGTTAAAAAGCAGATATTGGTAAAATGGAATTAAAAAAATGATTCAACTGTACGCTATCTATAGGAGGCATGCTTTAGATTCAAAGACACAAATAAGTTAAGAATCAAAGGATGGAAAAAGATATATCATGTAAAGAGTAAACAAAAATGATAGAAAAAAAATCAATGAAAACCAATAAGATTTTTAAAAAATGGAAAAATCTTTCGACTGACCAGAAAAGGGAGACTTAAACTACTAAAATTGGAATTAAAAGAGGGGGCATTATTAGTAAGTAAAAAGGATGAGAAGTAATACGGTGACTAATTGTACACTAACACATTAGATGACCTAGATGAAATGGACAGATTCCTATAAAGACAGAAATGACCAGAACTGACTTAAGAAGAAATAGAAACTCTGACTGTAAGGAGAGTAATAATAAAAAAACTTCCCATAAAGAAAAGCCCAGGACCAGAGGGCTTCACTGGTAATTTCTACCAAATTAATACCAATTCTTCACTAAGTCTTCCAAACACTGAAGATGGGAGATCACTTTCCAAGTCATTCCAGAGGCCAGCATTACCCGGATATCAAAACCAGACAATGACATCACAAGAACACTATAGACCAATATCCCCTATGAATACATGCACCAAAACTCTCAACAGAATCCTAGTAAATTGAATCCAGCAACATATGAAAAGGATTGTATACTGTGAGTGGGTGAGATTTAGCCTAGGACTGCAAGGTTGGTTCAACATATAAAAATCAACCCGTGTTATACACCGTATTAACAGAACAAAGGGCAAACCCCACATGATCATCTCAATAGACGCAGAGAGACCTCATGTCCAAATGATCTCGGCCACTCACTGACTTTGTTGCCTGGAGCAACTGCCCTGATGACTCTGAGCCTTAGTTCCTTCAATGGTAAAGGACTAAATTAGTTAACATAACTAGCATAATCAATATATGCTCGCAATTCTTAGTAGAGAACATGATTCTTAGGAGCAGTCTCAGGCAGTGTATGTGCATCTAACAAGTTTTCATTGAAAAATGCATATGTGTTAATCTCAATAAAATTATAGAGATGTATTTGATAAAACTCTCTCCCTAGTGGGGGACAGTTTCTGGGGCATGCACATCGGCCCACTCTCTTTGGATGTGTCTGCCATGGGTACCACATGTGCCTAGATGGAGACCCCTCAACGAATGAAACATCCTGGCCCACAGCAGGCATTCAGTGAAGTTTACCTCCTTCTCTCTTCTCTTGATAAATGTCTTATACTTCTGGTATAATTTTTATGGAGTTTATTATTATTCATATTGCTGTAAGCTATCTGCTTTTTCTTCAGAACTAACTTATGAACTTCTTCAGAGGAGGGGCTGCCTTTGGCCCCTTGTACGCTCACTCCAAAGTCGTGTGTATAGCAGTTGTGTAGATTTGCTTTTTAAAAATCTGCGGTTAGGCCCTGGCCTACGTTGCTCAATGGTTAGAGCGCCGATGTGACTCGGTGGTTAGACAGTCAGCCCTTGCTCTGAAGGGTCGTGGGTTTGATTCCCAGTCAAGGGCACATACCTGAGTTGCAGTTTTGATCCCCAGCCCCGGTTGGGGTGCATGTGAGGGGGGGGCAATCAACTGATGGGTCTCTCTCACACTGATATCTCTCTCGCTCTCTCTTTCTCTCTCCCCCTTCCTCCCTCCTGTCCACTCTCTCTGAAAATCAATGGAAAAAATATCCTCCGGTGAGGATTAACAACGAAAAAGATGTAAGTGGTTAGAACATATCAGAACTGATAAGCTCAACCAAGCAATGTGCTTTCATGTTCATTTGTAGTCATTTGGAAACGTTATAATCTAGCAACAATGCACTTAGATACACTGTTTGCCACAACGCTCATGCTCGGCCCTGCAGGCGACAGCTACATCTAACAGCCTCGCCCTGAGCGCACAGTAGGCGCTCACAGAACTGCTGGATTCCCGAGCAGCGCGGAGAGGGGCTCGTCGTTATTGATGGGAGAACAAAGGAAAACAGAACCCGTTACAGACATGAAATATGTTAGTGTCAGGATGAGCGATGAGTTCCGACCTGCACCAAATGTGCGAAGCAGGTTTTTGGAGACAAAAACAAAAGGTTATTTTGAAGGCAATCAATTTTGTTTCATTTTAACATGGCCACATGTGTGCCAGTGATTAGCATTTTCTCGTTAGCTTAGCAACTGTGATGTGGCTGAAATGTTTGGCAAGACACGGACTTTCAGAAATCAGATGTTGTGCCAACCTTGCTAAGTGATCTAGATATCATTTTAAAACCACCCACCCCTCTGTGATTGTTTCAATGCACCATAATAGCTTCTCATCAGAAGGACGATCTTTTTCTTGGTGGAAAGAAAGATGTTTGACGTACTGCAGATAGCGTTGACCAAGAGACAAGAGGGAACCCATGTGAGGTGTTTGAAAGGTAGAGATATCGGTATTAAAGACAAATCCCTCCCTGGGGGAGTCTGCCACAGTGGTTTTCCCAAGGCCACGAGCAAGGGAAGGCTGCACGCCCCCCTGGAACCGCCCACGGGGCTGCAGGGAGAACCGAGAGTCTGCACTGCTTACCCTGAAATTCATTTCTATTTTGACTTTGCCTTTTCGTGTCAATTAGAGACTCTTTGTTAAAATGATTACATAATTTTTGCAGAACTGTGTTATTGCAGACCAGAGGATATAAAGCCTCTTAAACGTGACTAATGCACTCACACATTGCTGCCCAGAGCACAATTTCTCGAGGTGGGGCCTTCCGCGGACTATCTTTTAAAAGTGGAACAGAGAGAGAGATAAATGCCCGAGAGATAAGTGAGGCTGAAGGCTGAGATGGGGGATAAGCTCCTTGTTCCAACAGCAGACCGAGGTCTCAGGGAGCCAGAGCATCCTTTGCTTTGGAACGCGTCTCCACGCTCGTTCCTGTCTTGTGATAAGGTTACACTGAATGGGGCTGGCATCCTTCAAGGCTACTGTTCCAGAAAATATTTGCAAATAATGTGACATGCTGTCAGCTAGCAGGCTGCACTGAATTCTTATAATTCAACACACTAATGTGGTTTTTCAAGCCTGAAGCTATAGATAAGTTGGCTATGCAAAAGTTTCTATAGTGTTTATTTAAGAACAACATTTTAAAAAATAAATCTTGATTATTCCAGCGGGCTCCAGTGGAAATCTTCCACTCTGAAGGTTGTCTGGGACCTCGGGCAGTTTCTTCCTTCCTTCATCTCATTCGCTGTCACTGAAGAAACAGCCGCTTCGGAAGGAGCGCTCTGCAGCTTCTGCCCACGAGCTCATCCGAGTCTGCTCGTGCAAGGACCGAGCTCAGTTCACGTGGAATCATTCCAGCAGGATGGCACAGCCATGGACGCAGGGCCTCAGGCCGGGGCCACAGGAAGAGAGAAGTGGGCACCCCCGCACCTGTACCCCTGGCTCCTAAAGACCGCTCATATCACAAGAGCATGGACCCTGGACTTGAAGAGAACGCACAGGGAATTCCGGATCCGTTCGTGGAGGAGGTGGCCCCGATGGGACCTGCGAAGGTGTGTATAGGGTGGCACCAGGCAGAGGCGCAGAAGCCAGGTTGCTGTCAGAGCCACCTGCCCACACAAAGACAGAGCAGCAGAAAGGACGGGGCTCTTTAAGGCAGGACAGATTGGAGTGGCGATCTGCTACTGACAGGTTTCTGGAACGAGGTCACTGAAACCATGGCCAGCCGGTGTGTCTGCAGGCCTGGGGGTGCCTCACAGGGCACCCCCAGGGACTCCGTGAAGCTGGGTGCAGCCAAGAGCACCAGGGTTGGAGTTAGCAGGTAACAGGACCCGGGGGACTGAAGGGCATCTGTCTGAGTGGGGGAGCCCGACTGAGAGCCCACGGCGACACGCCCTTCCCCTGGGGTTGCTGTCACTGGTCCCCAAGGAGCCTGGTGCTGACAGTGAAAGGCAATGGAAGTGATGACCGTGCTTCTCTGACACGCACACGCCCTGTATGCCTTGAGCTCTCAGGAGGTTGCAGCGGGGATGCTGCGGAGTGGAGGGAGGAACAACTTGGTGGCTTCACTTTGTCCCCAGGGCTGTCGCTAGAGCCAGGCAAGTCGTGCCTTTCAGGAGTTTAGCCCAGTGCACTCGAGGTGGCAGTGCTCAGGGGAAGAGTAGGTCAGCATCCACCCCACGGGGGGCAGGAGGCGTGGCTTCTCAGGTCTGTGTGTCCCGTTTTTAAAAAACAACTTTATTGCAATGCAATTCACGTACCATACAGTTTTCCCCTTCAAAGTGCACTATTCCATGGTTTTCTAGTCCCAGAATTGTGTATCTACCGCCACAATCAATTTTAGAGCATTTTCATTATCCCCCAAAGAAACCCCGTTCCCCTTCCCTGTCACTCCACCCCCACATTCCGCCATCCCCCCAGCCCCAGGCAGCTACTCACCTCCTTTCTGTCTTTACAGATTGCTCATCTGGACATGTTACGGAGTGCATCCTAGCCCGTGGTCTTTCGTGCTGGCTTCTTTCCTTCAGCGTCATGCTTTCCAGCTTCATCCACGGTAGCTCGACTACAAGCTCCCTCGGTAGCTGGCCGCAGTAGTTGCTAAAATATATGTGTTGAATGAAACAACGCACGGATTATAGCAGCTGCGGGGCAGCGGTGTCCCTGGACTCGCCACCCGAAGACCCGGTTCCTTCCCAGCCCAGCTCGGCCACTTGCTGCCCTGGGACCCTGGGCCCTCCCCTGTCTCCCTTCCGTTCCCATCTGTGCCACCAGGGAAGGGATCTCTGGCTCGTGGAGACGAGACTGACTCAGAGATCATACATGGGTTTTGCAAATCTTAATGTGGCATCTAAGTTTAAGGAAATACCACAAAGAGCGCAGCTGAAGCACACAAAACTTTCGGCGTCTGGGCTAGAACGCGTTCGGCAACAGCTCCGCGCACAGATGACGCTTGAATGAAGTCTCGCTTCCCCCCTCCTCCCCTCCCCCACAACAAAACATCCAGGGAAAGCAAAGGTTAAATAGGGCTTGAACTTATTTTTGTTGCCTTTCGAGACGACAAAATATGGGAGGAAAGAATTTAATTATTATAGTTATTCTCTACTAAGCGTAAAGATACCTACAGTGAAGATTTCTTTTATATTTTGAATAAGTAGACTGGCTTTTTTTCCCCCCCTCAAAGTCATAACTGTATTTATTTTAGATTTATATCCTGTCTGCTTCAAAAAGGAATTTGAGGCAGCCAGGAAAATCATCAGCTATAAAACGGGCAAGCTCCATTTTCTACTAATAAAATAAAAGTTAGGATCTCATCAGCGAAACAACTTCTCTTTGTGCGGTGCTGTGTGCAAATATTTGGATTACTAAAGTGAATTTATGAAGCAATTACTTTTAATGCTATAAGAGGAAATTAAGTACTCATTGATTCTTGATTTATAAGCTAGAGCTAAAGATCATGAAAAAGCAAATATAACTTAATTAAATGTCCCTTAGCTTTGCTACTACTGAGGTCTTCACTCATAAAGTTAGTAAAACAAACCATTCCTGGAACATAAATGTATATTGGTTCTTCCAGTTGGGAAGGCAAATAATTTACTGGTTAAATATATTCAGCAAAGTTAACCCAAGTGAGAGATTTTCCCAGTGTCCTCTGTGGCTTGAAGAGATAAAAGCTTTTGTTGTCGTTTTCAGGAAGCCAGTACCCTGAGAATGATAGGCACAAAAAGGAGTAAACAAAAGGGCATCTAATTTTTTTTTCCTATTAGAAAATATATTTTAATATGCTCACAAAGTAGACTATAGATCTGTGAGAGAAATAGAGCTTTATAGTCTATTCATTGGCCATTCACTTGTGGTTATTCATTGCCAACAGTGAACACATTAACCTGGGATAATTTAATTGACTCTCCTGGTAATGTTGCTATTTTTCTACTCTGAAGTGTAAATGATTTTTAAAAATTGGGTTCTAAAGCATAACACTTCAAGTGATGTACACAGCCAACCAAGGAGCCAGGGAAAGTCCCCTTTTGTGCTGCATGAGTTATTGATTAGAAAAGAAAGAACAGAGAAAGGAAAAAGAAAAGAAAGAAGAAACACAGTAACAAAAAGTGCCACCTGGAAACGAGACCGCATTGGACCCGAGTGCTCGGGGTAGGAACCGCTACGCCACCCGGGCTCTGCCTTTCCTGCCCTGCGGGTCCTCCCCTGGGATGGATGGAGTCTAGGGGTAGTTTCTCATCCGGGAGAGTAACGGGAGGGCTTACTCATGAACACGCAGAGTTTCCAAGTTCCTCATGGAAAACAACGGTTTTGAGAAATTCTCTTCTCCATCACTGGGATGGACTGGCATCTCATCTTCACTGGCACAGGCTTTTTGAGCTGGCTTGAGGAGGGAAGCAGCAAGAGAACGGGCTTTTTTTGATTAGCCAGGAAGTGTTAGGATAACAGTTCCCGCAAGTAGAATACGCTGACTTCAAGAAGATGAGGTCACCACCAGAAGGCCCTGGACGTCACGGGTATTTTTTAGGAGGGACTGATGGGCTGGCAGACGTTCTCTTGGGTTGGCCCTGTGAGCAGGCAAACATTTTTGTCTGGGGGCTGTTTGACCTTAGGGAATTCTGCAGGGGTGGAGATGTTCCTCTCCCGTTTTCCAGCCTGTGACTGAGTCCTTGACCTCGGCCTCTAATCACAGGTACTAACTGGCCCTGATGTGCAAACTGGGTACACTAAGAGCATGCTAAGAATATAAGAAAGTCGAGGTGAAAAGATGTGTTAGTCAGCTCGGGTGGCCATAACAAGTACCGCAGACAGGGCAGCTCAAACAACAGAAATTTGTTTCCTCACAATCCTGGTGGCTGGAAGTCTGTGATCAAGGTGTCTGCAGGGTTGGTTTCTTCTGCAACTTCTCTCCTTGGCTTGTAGGTGGCTGTCACCTCCCTGTGTCTTCCTTCTGTGTGTCTGTGTCCTAATTTCCTTCTCTTATAGGGACAACAGTTATGATGGATTAGGGCCCACCCTAATGACCTCATTTTAACTTAATCACCTCTTCAAAGACCCGGTCTCCAAATATGGTCACATTCTGAAATACGGGGGTAAGGATCGCAACCTATGAATTTGGGGGGGCGTGCCACACGATTCCGCCCATAACAGAAGAGAAGGCTGCGGCAGATGCACACGGCTGAGTCCACGGTCCGGGAACTACGTGAGCAAGTCTTGTCTTTCTCATCGTCGGTTTTTGTCCATTT
Source organism: Tadarida brasiliensis (assembly GCA_030848825.1). Lineage (NCBI taxonomy): Eukaryota > Metazoa > Chordata > Mammalia > Chiroptera > Molossidae > Tadarida > Tadarida brasiliensis. Next base: position 3,344,781 of record CM061271.1, read on the forward strand.
CCGTCAGTGCTGTGCTGGTACACGGTGGCCAACCAGTGACCTGAGTTTGTCGCATTCGCTGATTTCCATGATGTAAACATTCCAGCACGGCCTATGTCAACCTGCCGAGGTGACTTCCTGGACGGGGCACAGGAGAGCTGCAGGTGTGAGCCGGCTCGGGAACCCCGCGGAGTCCAGTGGCCGTGACAGAGGAGGACAGGGGACGAAACTCGGGCTCAGTCTTGGTAAATTTACAGCTATTCCTATGAGACTCGGTAATGGAAGAAGTAAAAAATGTCGATGAAAATAATTGATCTATAATCCTGTCATTTTGCTCCTATTTTATTATTAAAAGTAAGAACTTTACAAAAGTATGGAGAATAAGGACTGGACGAAAAGAGGTAGTGACATAAAACCGGTTAAAAGAGCTCACGTTCCTGGTAATGTGACAAATGAGGAACCTGGAAACAGACAGACAGACACACACACACACTCTCACACACTCACACACACACACTCACACACACACACACTCTCACACACACACACTCTTACACACACTCACCTACTCTCTCAAACACACTCATACACACTCACACACACACTCTCACACACACTCACCTAATCTCACACACAAACATACTCACACACACTCACCTACTCACACACACACACTCACACACTCATACACACACACACTCATCTACTCTCTCACACTCACACACACACTCATACACACACACTCTCACATACCTACTCTCTCACACACACACACACTCTCACACACACACACTCATACACACACACACTCACACACACACTCACCTACACTCACACACACACTCACACACACTCATCTACTCTCTCACACACACACTCACACACTCACACACACACACACACTGCCCCTTCTAAAAGTGTCAGTGAACTGGTAAGTTAGTGAGAAATATTCAGGAGCCAACTCTGAGAGAGCAGAAGCCCAGACGAGAACTGGGGCACCGAGCGAGGTTGTTCTCGCTCTTGAGGGCATCGGCTGGACAGAACAGGCTTGAACTCCGATGTTCACAGCCCCACTCTTAAACCCTTCGGAGCAGGGTTAGATCCCCGCATACCTCAGTTGTTAAATTGATACATTGAGGATACAAAATAACGAGAGTTAAATGTTTACATAAATAAAATGAGTGAATAAATATGATTAAAGAATAAGAGATTAGCCCTGGCCTGGTGGCTCAGTTGATTAGAGCATTGTCATATACACCAAAAAGTCGTGGGCTCAATTACCAGTCAGGGCACATACCTAGGAAGTGGGTTTGATCCCTGGTCAGGGTGCATACAGGAGGCAACCAATTGATGTTTTTCTTCCACTTTGATGTTTCTCTCTCTCTAAAATCAATTTTAATATCCTTGGGTGAGAAAAAAAATTAAGAGATTATAATTAATGACTGAGCAGATTTGAAAATGAAAAACAGAATGATTAAAATGAAAAACTCAATGGAAAGCAATTAGACACAGATAGGGAGAGTTAGTAAACTAAAAAATAGGTCTAAAAACTTCCCCACAGCGAAGCCGAGAGATTAGGATATAGAAAAGAAGAAAGTGTGAGGGAGAGAAGTGGAGGATGGACCCAGAAGGTCCAACATATGGCCCAGCAGAGCTTCTGAAAGAGCAGAGACAGAAAACGGTGCAGAGGCCAGGTCTGGAGAGAGAATGGCCAGTCACGTCCATCAGCTCGTGAAAAACGCCAGCCCACAGACTGAGAAAACCCCGTGCGTCCCAAGCAAGCTGGATAAACAAGAGCAGATCCTACACACAGACCCATCGCAGTGAAATGGAAGAGCTCCAGGAACAGAGACCATCTTTAAAAAAATGCGGAGGGAATTAAATTACCTGCAAAAGACTGACATGTAGATGGCTGTTCAAAACAAACAACAGAGGCTCAGACAGTGAAACGGTATGGTCACCATCGCACGAGAAAACAACTGCCAACCTAGAGCAACGTACCCAGCAGACTTCATTCAGGAACGCGCAGAGGCGTTGTTCTCAGCAGACCTCTCAGAAAACGAAATTCTAAAAGATGGGCTCTGGGCAGGAGGAATGTGGTCCAGATGGAAGGATTGAGATGCTGGACGTGTGTGCCGCTAAACAAACATGGACTGAGTAAAATAATATTAACAGCTCCCCGGAGTTGGAAAAAAAAAATCACCTGCGTAAAAAAACAGTAGTGTCTGGAGGCGGTGATAAGAATTCGTGTTCTAAGGTCTTGTTTGGAAGGAGAGTAAAGAGAGTCATTAGTTATACATTTTGGTAAATTAAGTGTGCGTGTTAAAATCTCTAGGGTAACCATTAAAATAATGAAAATCAGGTGCATAGTTTCTAAACGAGTAGAGGGAAAAGAGAGGGACCTGTGTACGAAAAGTTTAAAAAACAAACTAGCCCTGGCTGGGGTGGCTCAGTGGGTTGGACTTCGTCCAGCGCACCAAAGGGTTACAGGTTCGATTCCCGATCAGGACACACGCCCAGGTTTCAGGCTCGCTCCCCGGTGGGGCACATGCAGGAGGCAGCCAGTCGATGTTGCCCTCTCGCATCGATGTTTCTCTCCCTTCCTCTCTCTCTAAAAATCAATAAACTATTCTCTTAAAAAATAAACAAACTAAACTCAACTCTATATTGTTTCGGGATACAAATGCATGGTCAAGTAATGAAGAGAAGTAAGATGACACACGCAAACCAGGATCACGGGAACGTGGCAGGGAATGGAAGGGCGCCTCAGCGGGGGGAGAACACAGGGCGCTGACGTCCACCGTACCTGAAAACGGGTTTTCTTAAACTGATCGCTGAATTGCTATCATTTACATCTTCAATGTAATTCATTATCTTTTGTATCTACTCAACATTTGATTGCAAAAACAACACATTTTCAAAAGAAAAAGAAAAAAAATACTCCCGCGGAACACTTTCCATTTCCTGCCACACGAAGAACACTCTCAGGAGTCAGAGATTCACGCCGGTGGTTCCGCGCACTCTCCGAGCCCTCTGGAGACACACACGCTGGCCACCCGCGTCCCGCCGGCCTCTCCCTTGGCACCCTGGACAGAGAAGGCGCGTGCTGGTACATTTGTACAGGAGAAGGGTAACTACCAGTGGGACCGCTGTACTTAGAAATTAAAGAAACACTCTTCATCAGTCGTCAAATAATTCAAATAAACCAAGTGTTTTTTCATGGCAAAGCGTCATAGTGTCTTTAGAGGGCTGCCTTGATTTGGGTACCCCTGGAAGCAGATTCTCAGATAAGGACTCAAGGAATGAGTAGTTCCCTTGGGAGGTGATCCCAGGAAATGCCGGCAGAGCCGTGGGGAAGCAGACAGGGAAGGGAAGGAAGCCGACACAGGTGGATGAGGGGCAGTCCCGGGTGGGCTCAGCCCTCTGCGGCTCCCAGCGGCAGTCAGGAGCATGCCCAGAGCTGACTCAGCCACGTGGGGTACCTATCACCGCGTCCCCTGGCAGGAGGTGAACTGCCCCCTGGGCATCCCCTCTTCAGACTCCGCCTGTCCTGTGCACAGCACCGCGGCTTCCTACCCCAAGGCTTCCAGCGATGCTGTAGGTCCTCTGCCCCCCGTTTCCACCTCTACACGCGTAGAGGTGGAAACGGGGGGCAGAGGACCTACAGCATCGCTGGAAGCCTTGGGGTAGGAAGCCGCGGTGTGTGAGCTCAGGCAGGCGTAGTGGAATGGAGCTTTGAGGAAGTGAGTTAGAGAAAAGGAGACCTGGGGTAGGAAGAGGGCTTGGAAATACAAAGCAGCTGCCGTGAGCGCCGTGGTCTCCTTGGCCGTAAGTGGTCAGAGGTGCATGGCCACGCAGGACCGTGGCAGCGGCGACAGTAATTGGGGCTCGTCTCAGCATGCAGGTGGAGAGTTGGGGACATTACCAATGCAAGCATTGACTTACTGCAAGGGCAGAAAGACAACACGAGCGTTGACATCACCGTGGAGGAAGGTTAACTTTTCACGCGGGGCAGCTGTGGGGAGTTTAGGGCGTGTCATTGGATGTGGTTTCATTTCTACAGGAAATAAATAGGTAAATATATTGAACCACTTAATAAGCTATATGCTGTCGAATCACTGGGTTATACACCTAAACTAATATAATATTGTAGGTCAAGTGTAATTGAAAAATAAAAAAAAATATTTAAAAAGAAGCACACTGTATAGAATAGGCAAAGGTGTGGCAGGACAATGAACAACAAAAGCAGGTTACAATATGAAAATCAAATAAAGAAAAATTCAAGGGAAGAGGTACTGAATGAGGCACTTACTCCGAAGGCAATGGATGGACATTGGTTGGTTTGTTTCCTGAACCTGTTCCCTCAGTGTTATTCTGACTCCCTCTTGAGGAATTTACCATTTTCCCACGAGCTATGTGTCTTAAGGTGACAATGACCCACTTTCAATCCTCTTTTTTTTTTTTTCTTTTTTTTCTTTCCTTTTTTTTTCTTTTTTTTCCTTTTCTAGAAACCAAGGTCTCGGTGGCATCAGGTGGGGCTGCTGGATCAAGCCTCACCTGAATCTTGCTTGTTAGTTACAAGAACGAGTGCATTCCATTTACTGTTTGGACAAGTTTGAGGTGGGCTTCCTCTCACTTGCAATATAAGGAGTTTTTACTAACACAAAGGGTGTAGTGCATGATGAAGGCAAAATTATTGTAATCCTTATTAACCAAATAAAAATAATGCAGTGAAACATATAAAGAAAAAACTCAAGAAATGCAGAAGAACCCTGGCCAGTTTGGCTCAGCGGTTAGTGTCGGCCTGCGGACTGAAGGGTCACAGGTTCAATTCCTGGTCAAGGGCACGTACCTGGCTCGCAGGTTCGATCCCCGGCCTTGCCAATCGATGTGTCTCTCTCACATTGACGTTTCTCTCTTTCTCCCTCCCTCCCTCCCTTCCACTCTATCTAGAAAATCAATGAAAAAAATAAATAGTAAAGATGTAGGAGAAAACACAGAAATAAAATTGTAATGAAAGATTTTAAAATTCCTCAGGGGCCAAATAGGAAAGCAAAGGACACGTGGAAATCTGGAGAATCTCATTAACAAGGTGTACCTAATGGGTATATCAGCTTCGCACAGTACACCTTCTCAAGTGCCAGTGGTACGGACACAATCTCACAATTAAACCGCAACAGAACTCCATGTGTTCCCTGAAGAAGAAGAAGTACCACGGTCTCTGCCAAATACTCGAGCAGCTAAGAGCAAAGAACACCAGACACACCCCACACCTCCCAGCCAAACAGAAACCCTTCTTCCTAACCCGTTGTCTGAGTCAAGAAGGAAATAAAACCTGTAACTATAGACAGAATATCTAGAAAATAGCTACAATAAAAATATGACTTTAAAACCTTTTGAGATATAACTGAAGGCGAACTCTAAGAGCATTTTCTATTAAGCACTTTATTAAATAAAACAGAAAAAACCCACATAACTCAAATTCCAATTCGAGGAATAAAAAGAATCTGTACTTTCTGCTCAGTTTTGCTGTGAACCTGAAACCACTCTAAAAAATAAAGTCTGTTACAAAAAAAAAAAAAGAGTTCATAAATCTTGGGAAAATAGAAGGAAAAAAACAGACATGAAATTAAATATTAATTAGAAAATGGTGTAACTCACAAACACAGGAGATAGGTAGTTCTTTTGGGGGTGGGGGGGGGGAGAAATCAATGTATTTTATTCATCTACTAACGAGCTAAGTCAAGAACTAAGAGAGGAAGCCCAAATAAACAAAACTGGGATTCACACAGGGAAACTAAGCATAGATACTGATAAAATTCAAAGGATTCTGAGATAGCACTTTGCTTAATTTTGTGCTGATCAACTTAAATATAAGAATAAAATGAATGATTTCCAAGGAAAATGCCCAAGACCACAATCAGTGGAAAGATAAATCTACATGATAATCATTAAAGGGCTGAGAAGTGGCTGAAGGCTTAGGCTGCATGGCTTCCAGACGCTGAGGGCAATTCATTCAAACCTTCAAGGAGCAGATCATTCCTATGCTTCGCTAGCTCCTTCAGAACACAGAGAAACAAGCAAAGCCTCTGAGAACCTTTTTAGAAAGCCAGAATTTGTAAAACAGAGCATGCAACACACCGACCAGCTCACTGAGCAACAACAGGACGATCTCACTCGGTACCCGGGGAAATCGGGTCCTGCATTGAAACAGAGTCTCTGGGCTAGTAAAGGAACGAAACCAAGAGCAGTTCTTAGCACAGGAGTAAAGGTGGCTTGATATTAACACATCTCTTAACATATTCCACCATACATCATCAATAGATACCAACAATTCATTTAATAAGTTTCAATATCCTAATTTGAAAAGCCCATGATAAAATAGAAATAAATGGATACTGCTTAGATATAACTTTGTGTGTGTGTGTATTTCATCATATAAAACAATAGCCATTATCCTGCTTAATAATAAAACACTAGAAGTAATGCCCACTTAAGTCCATAGAAGACAAGAGTACTGGTTATTATTATTATTATTATGTATTTTTTTTTATCCTCACCCGAGGACATTTTTCCATTTTTTGTTCAGATAGAGTGGGAGGGAGAGAGAGAGAGAGAAACATCGACGTGAAAGGGACACATCAAGTGGCTGCCTCCTGCATGACCCAACCAGGGCTGGGGACAAACTGCAACCGAGGTATGTGCCCTTAGCGGGAACCGAACCCAGGTCTCTCTGGACCGCAGGCCAACGCTCTAACCGCTGAGCCAAACTGGCCAGGGCTATTATTATTATTATTATTTGATAGTTATCGCCACACCCATACATCAGGGTTTCCGCAGTTTATACTCATCGACTGAACACGGACGTGTCTGCTAACTCACTCACGTGTACACTCGGTATCCTCACCCCTCTACATCTCTGCCAGCGTACATAGACAACAACGTTTGACAGTTTTAATTAGCATTTCCTGAAGTGTCAGTGAGCTGACTTCCACATGGGTAAAGCCATTTGTGCTTTTGTGAACAACCTGTTTAAGTCCTTTGCCCATTCACGTGTCTGATGGTCTTTGCTTGTTGTATTTGTAAATGAGCAATTTTAACTCTTTTGTCATCTATCTCATAGATATTTCCTCCGCCTGTCTTTAATCTTGTTGATGGTGTCTTTTGACATGAAGAAATGTGTTTTCATGCAATAAAACATTCCATGTTATCTCTGAAGTGTGCCGGCCTGGCGGGCAGACTGGGAAAGGCTCTGTTTCAGGAGCGCGGCAATATCCCCGCTGTTTATCCCGCAATTCACGCTGCGCCTCTGGCACCTGTCATTCATTTTGGTGTAAGGACTCAGAGAGGGCCACGCACAGCTCTCGATCTCTCCCATAGCCGTAGCCTAGGTCATCATCTTTCACTTACTGATCCAGGCACCCTCTACTCTGTCCTCCCAAGCCCCGGTGTGCTGGAGCTCTCGGTGGCATCACGGGTCTGGGGGCCGCGGTACCAGAACATCCATTTCAGAAACCAGCATCGAAGTTCCGACGTTTGCGGGCCGGGTGCTCCCTCCCCCTGCTCCTTCAGACTTTCTCTCCTTGTTCCCACACGTTAGCGCTTCCGGATGAGCTCCAGATTATTTTGTCACGTTTCCAAGAATGTTCTTGAGGCCTTGTGACCGAGGCGCTATTGAATTCTAGTTCGGTTTAGAAATACTGAGCATTTCTGTCTGAGAATCGAATGTGTTTCTCTGTCGTAAAAATCATTTTCATGTCCCTCAGTGGAGTTCCGTGATTTTATTCTTGTGCCTCCCATGCATTCTTCACTGACTTTATTTTTAGGTGTGTTATAGTTTGAGTACTATTGTGGATTTTCCATTATATTTCTTCAAATCATATTTTGAAACTGGTTACTGGCTATATATTAAAAGCTATCTGTATATTAATTTTAATTGATAACCTACATGGTACTATAAATAACATATATTATGAAAAATAACTATATTCTAAAAATATTATAGCAAATAGAGTGGTACTGTTTTACATTCTTTTGCAAGTCTCCTTAATGTCTGGGTCGGCGTAAGATTGTTTGATTCTCTTATCTGATTCTTCATTTACTCCAGTGTATTCTCACGGCTTATGTGGCCTCTGAGAAACTGTACTATATGTAGTGAAACAATGACAGAGAGAAATTAGATACACGTTTGTGTTATTATAATATTCTCAGGGACCTCCAGCAGTCCCCCAAATACCCTTTGAGAACCACTGCTGATAACCACCATTATTAATACTATTTAAACAGGCTATGACACATAATTTAAAAAAGAACTCTACTTTTTAAATAAAAATTTTTTTTTCTTTAGTGATTCTAGAGAAAGAGGAAGGAAGAGGGAGAAAGAGCTAGAAACATCGATGAGAGAGAACATCGATTGGCCGCCTCCTGCATGCCTCCCATTGAGGATCGGGCCCACAACCTGGGCATGTGCCCAGACCAGGAATCGAACCGGTGACCTCTTGGGTTCATGGGTCAATGTTCAACCAGTGAGCAACACCGGCTGGGCAAGAACTCTAGTGTTTATTGAATGCCTGCTTTGTGCTAGATCTCATTGAAGTCTTCAGAACAGCCCTTCAGGGTAAGTACTGTTATCTCCTGCCTATTTCCTCCCCCCAATGTAGGGCTAAGCAAACTGAGCATAGAGACTCAACCATTCCCCCAAAGTCACACACAAGTGGACAATGGTGCTAGAATTCAAACCCAAGTGTATCTACATCAAAGTTCAAACCCTGTCCATCATCTCTGTCTCTCAACATCTTTCCTTAAAAACAGTCTCATTAAAAACACTCTGTGAAGGGGAGTCAAACGACAGCAGTTTCTTTGACCTCCTCACTGGGTACCCTGTTGGAATGCAACATGCCGTTACGGTTCTTTGTGTGACCGGGCGACCCTGACCGGAGCCCTTGCCTGCACGGTCTCTGCCAGGACCCCCAGATCTCCTCCACGGGCCAGGGTGCCATTAATTCCGAGGAACGGCTCAGAACACGCTTTGAACATACTGCATCACACACTTTGGTGTGAGGATGGTTATTCCCTAATAGATGAAAGGCTCACATCCTCTCACGAAGAACAGGTAGCAATGTAGATCAATTTCTTAAAAAGACTTTCTCTTTATTACTGGCAGGGGGTTAGATCTAGGAGAGCAGAGCATGCAGATAATAAAGGTGAAATGCAGGATACTTCGCAGGAAACCACTACCCACCTTCCTTCTCCTGACAGTTATGGAGGGAAAGGAAGACCACAGGTGTCTGGTAAGGCCAGAGACGCCCTCACGGCGTGTGTCTGAAGAGGCAGGAACAAGGAAGAAAAGAGTGGAAGGGGACATAGGACAAAATTAGGAGGATAAAGAAAACACCGAGCAGTCCTGGATTGTAGGGGTGGTTTTTGATTCCTGCACATCTGTGGACAGTATTTGAGATTTACTTATTCTCTCTGGGGATTCCTTGCTGGGCTAGAGTTGATGTCTGGAGCTACGGACAGCTTCTGTGAAAAGATCCCTTGGCAGATTAATTCCATGGTTTTGTCTTCATTCATAATACATCTCTGCAAATAACCACTGGAATTTAGACTAGGAAGCAACAGAACAGTCCAGGCTAAGGGTTGAAACAAAATTACAGCCCTTGCCTATTCTGAAGTCGCCCCTGGTCACCTCGTAAACACCAGACCAATCTTTTCCCCTTGAAATGGTCCTTCCTCGCGTTGAGGATCATCAACGGTGAAGAATGAAAACGAAGATACTACGGTCCAATTTCTCAAAGGAAGTCTTTATGCTAACACGGTCCACATAAAAGTGGGGGGGGACATCACCATAAACATTTTAAAGAGACAGGAAAAAGGAAAAAACAAAGAACAAACTGCTCCCCACTCCCTGCCCACACTGGCCCAGCGTTGAGAACACAGTAAAAGTCCTTTACGAGCGACCACAAGTAATTGTACACAGATTCAACTTTTCGACAAAAATATTTCAAGGTGAACCTTAAGCTTCCTGTAAACAATTCCAATCTTTTATTTATTTATTTTTAATATATTTTATTGATTTTTTTTTGGAGAGAGAGGAAAGGGGAGAGAGAGATGTGAGAGAGAAACATCGATCAGCTGCCTCCTGCAGCCCCCTACTGGGGATCGAGCCTGCAACCTGGGCATGTGCCCTGATCGGGAATCAAACCGGGACCTCTCTGTCCATGTGGTGACACTCAATCCACTGAGCCACGCTGGCCAAGCAATAATTCCAAATCTTAAAGTAGCCCAAAAGACCTTCACCCCAGTCAAGCCGGAGAACTGAGACATCCCTCACTACCGAGCTCACTGAGAAGCGTCCCGTGCTCAAACATCGAAGGCAGGGGTCAAGCTGGTCTTACCTGATGAACCGGCCACCTTTCCGGTCAGTTTGAAGATCCAGGAATGATCGAGATTCACTTTCAGTTCAGGTGAAGATCTGTTGTGTTTCTGTTTATTGTAAATGATCAGTGTACTGTTAGAAGAAAGATAAGTGACAGTACAGATTACAGAGAAATGATGAAACGTGGAAATGAACACATATAAATACAACCAGCATGCTACTCCCTCCTGAAACAAGCCTTCCAGTTACACGTTTTCCTCTAGCTGCTGCTTTGACGCCCACCCCAAACGTTCGCTATGTTGTATTTTCATTATCATTCAGTTTGAAATATTTTCTAATTTCTCTTATGACTATTTTTTGTCTCAACAAATAGTGTTTGATTTCAAACTATTTGAACATTTTAAATATACTGATTTCTTTTCTTTTTTTTTTTAATCCTCACCCCAGGACATTTTTTTCCACTGATTTTTAGATAGAGTGGAAGGGAGAGAGAGAGAGAAACATCAATGTGAGAGAGACATATTGATTGGTTGCCTCCTGCACGACCCAACCAGGGCCGGGGATTGAACTTGCAACCGAGGTGTCTTTGCCCAGGAATTGAACCCGAGACCCCTCAGTTCGAGGGCTGATGCTCCAACCACTGAGCCAAACTGGCCAGGGCGATATTGATTTCTAATATAATTCTGTAATGGTCAGAGAACATACTATGTGTAATTTCAAATTTAACAAGACTCATTTTGGTGAAATGTCCCATGTCCACTTGTATTTTGAAGTTGTTGGATGAATTTGTCATAGATACTCATTAAGTTCGTTAAGAATGTTATTCTCTATTTGTCTGACTTTTATCTACTGTCTCCTCAGTGACTGAGGGCGGAATGTTACAATCATGAACGATACTTTTCTTTCTACTTCTCTCCATAGTTACTTTATTTTTTAGTGTGTTCTCATGCCTGTGACTGGGTGCAGACACACTCAGGATGGTTCTGTCTCCCTGACTCTTTGACCATTAAACCCTGTCTCTGCCTCTTGCAGTACCCCTTGTCTTTAATCTGCATCTGATATCAACAGGGCCACGGGGTGTTCCCTCATGTATAGTATCTACTGAAGATGGGCATGTCTTTTTCTATCCTTTTCGTTTTAACTTACAGCCTTTGTGCCCAAGGTGAAATTCTGTTTTAAATTTACTTTTGAAATATTTTTCCTTTATTGATTTGAGAGAGAGAGGAAGGGAGAGAGAGAGAGATAGAAACATCGATGAGAGAGAACATCGATTGGCCGCCTCCTGCATGCCCCCCACTGGGGATTGAGCCCACAACCTGGGCAGGTGCCCTGACTGGGAATCGAACCGGCGACCTCTTAGTGTATGGGTCGATGCTCAGCCACTGAGCAACACGGCCAGGCTAAGGTGAAACTCTTGTAAAGAGTAAATAGTTAGGTGGTGGTGGTGGTGGTGGTGGTGGTGTTTCAACCCAGTGGAATTAGGCTAAAAAGAGTCAACTCAGAGTAGAGGATGCAGGACACCTGGACGGGTTCAGGAAACTGGAAGTGGGAATTGTTTAGAAATCAAGAAGGAAGGACCTTTAGTAACCACTTGGAAGGAAAAACATTTTAAATCCAATTATCCAGGTGGCTTAAACTTCTTAACCTCCAGTATTATCATTTCTTGACGGTCCCGATTCAAGAATATTGTTATAGCCCTGGCTGGTTTTGCTCAGCGGTTAGAGCATCGGCCCACGGACCAGAGAGTACCGGGTTCGGTTCCTGCTAAGGGCATATACCTCGGTTGCAGTTTGTCCCCAACCCTCGTTGGGGTCGTGTGGGTGGCGACCAATCGATGTGTCTCTTTCACATCGATGTTTCTCTCTCTCTCTTCCCACCTCTTTCCCTCCTGCTCTATCTGAAGATACATGCAAAAAAAAAAAAAAAGAATATTGTTATAGGCGGGAGGAAGGCACTTAATTTCAACTTCTTGGTGGGGGACGGGGCAAGCAAAACAGAAATTCTCGTTCCTTTTCAGAACTGTGCCCGTGACTGAAGATGTGCTCACTGGATAACTAAGTACTCGAGTGACCATAGGAGCCTTCAGTGTTGGAACAGAACGACGAGATTTCAGTATTCCCCATAGCCTGCAGTCGTTAGGCTGCGGCGCTCCCCAGATCAGGGGTTTCATCCCTGCAAGGGCAGTGTGCGTTCATTTGGCTACACTTCCAGCGTTTCCAAAGAGGCTGTCGTTCCGCACAAACAGAGCGCGCCCAGTGCTTTGTCATCATAACGAATTCTCCTCCAAGAGGCGTTCGGCACTTGGAAAACGGCAAACCCCTGTTTTAACCAGCATGATCTCCAGCAGTTTTAATGAATGTTTTTTTAAAGGAAAAAAAAAAATCACCCTGAAGACAAACGGTTGTGTTTATCATCTCCTCTGCAAAATCAAGACCCGCCTGCTCTTCAGACAATCAATTTCCACGAATTACTAATAACAGTCATATGACTAAGTCTGTCTCCCAGTCTCGGCAACTCAGCAGTTGTGTGTGAGCGACAGTTTGCATTAAAAACAGTCATCTCACGATACAAATCCTGAGACCACACTGTCTGCTAACTTCTATGCAAGAGAGATGATTTCTCAGATAGACAATGTCTACTATCTTATAAGGCACCTAATTGCACAATTAAGGTTTGTCACAGAATTCGTACACATCAAACATTTTAATTTAACCTCAAAGTTTAGTTTCTCAGCTCTCAACCCAACATGGAAGTGTTTTCGAGTTCGCCGTGGTAACGTAGCACAGACTGACCTTTTTGCAGGAGTTTGCTGAACGGTGAGAAGAACACACATTTTAAATGCCGGCTTCCAGAAACATACTGAGCCGTAATCGAGAGCTGTTGAGAGAACTCCCGGGGTGGTGTTCAAGTTTTCTGCGTGAAATAGGTTCTGAGCCGTGGTGTTGGAAACCTGAGAGGAGACTTAGCTGTGTTTCTGGCCTCCTCACGGTGTTGACAGTCCTCTGACGTCCGCTCACTCTGCTCCGTGAACGTGAGCGATGGAAGGCCATGTCAACGCGACACCCTGACGGGGAAGGATGCCACCCCACACACACGGGAGGTGTCCTTACACTGAGAGATCTGTCCCGTTGGCCTTCTCTCAGAGGCTGAAGCCTTTCTCCGGAGGGGACCCCAGCACAGGCCCCCTTCTGGAAAGAAGACCTTCAGAGGAAGCTGACCCGGGGACTGTTTTCTTTCTGGTTGTGTAGCCAAAGGGACATCCAGAAAGTGAAAGACAGAGGGCCTCATTTAACTTGTACAAAGAGAAAAGCCCAGCCATCAACACCGTCAGCAGCCCTCGTGTCTCCGATGGGCTGGGCCGAGAAACTCGGTAGGAGATCCGGTCAGATGTGGCTTTGGTTTAGGAGCGAACCACGCTTCGCTTCCACTCCGACATCCCGCCGTTTGCTGCTGGATAGGGACACAAGCAGGCGTCGGAGCGGAACGCTGGGCTCAGGCTCATTTCTCCGCGGGGCCTAGGGACACCTGGCTCCCACACGTTTCAGCGTTTGGAGGTAACGTGCACACAATGTGCGGCGTGCATTTTTAAAGCCCGTCTTCTGTGGAAACGATTACACAGCATACTAAACGTGTACAACTTAGGGTTCTCCGAGAAAACAGGAGTCAAATTACTCACGAAGTCAGAGTTCCCACGGTTATCAATGGGCTGGAGGAGACCCCTGACAGGTAAAAATGGGACCTGCCAGCACTACACCTATGATGTGACCTTGAGCTCCTTTATACGTCCCCACACTCCAGGATTTGGACCTGTCCTCTATGCCCTAACACGGGGGCGGAGAGGGGAAGGCAGCCTCTGCAGGGCCAGTGACCCAGGACAGGAGGCGATGCCGCCCCCTGGCAGGGCAGAGGCGGAGGAGAGAGCGTGCTTGCAGGAGGACAGCGGCCTTCCGAGATCAGGGTCCAAGAATGGAAACCCACCTCTGGGTGGGGTGAGCCCTTAGACTGGGCCTGGATAGCATCGAGCAGAAAACAGATTTGCTCAGAAACCGCTCCTTGCCCGTGGCCCCACCCCAGGAGAGTGAGGGTGCCGTCAGCTCTGGAGAAGCCACAGAGGAAAGGGTGCAGGAGGGATGCTCCGGGCCGGAGACCAGCTACGAGCAGCTGCTCTCCGCTGCGGGTGTCCGACGCCGGTGTCTATCCGACTCCAGCCACGCCCGCTCCATAGTTACGCTCTCACTTTCCTGTCTGACCTTGAACTTGCACGACCCTGTGCCTCTGCCGCTGTTCTGAGCTTCGGCAAGGAAGTCCATTCTGGCAGGGGGCAGCGCCGGCCGCTCAGACTTGGTGCTGGGAAGCTCTTGGCAAATCTACCCCCTCCCTGTCCGAGACAGAGGGCATCCCACAGAGGCCTCCGGGCTGGCCGGAGAGTGGGGTCCGTGCCCTGTGCGCTTCCTTCAGGGCTCCCCAAACAGCTCGCGGCCCCCTGACCAGGACAACCAGTGGGCTGGGCTGGCCCGTGGCAGGGACTCCGAGGGGGAGAGCCAAAACAGTTTTGCAAAAGAAGAGTGAAGTTGGAGAGTGTACACCGCCTGGTTCCAAGACTTACTGACAAGCGACAGTCATCAGGCCGCCAGTGTGATGCCACCACAAAAACAGACCCGGAGATCAGTGGAACGGACGGAGTCCAGAATAACCCTGCCTAGGGTCAGCTGCTTTCCAACAACGGATTCTAGCGGGAACGCGGCAATCTAACGGGGAAAGGGTGGTGGTGCTGGAGCAGTTAGATTGCCATATGAAAAGAAAAGAACCCCAGTCCTTACCTCACACCGTACACAGAATTCCCATGAAATAGATCATAAATCTAAAGTAAGTGCTGAGGTTATAACACGCCCAGGTCCCCTGCAGCTCCCTGTACGTTCTAGTCAGTTTCCCAGTTTCCACTTGTCTTTCTGATGACGGCCTTGGCGTTCGGGGTGCACCCGGGCACCCAGGAGAAGCAGTGCCCACGGTCCCTGTGGTGCGTGGAACCACGAGCAGGGACGAAGCTGCCTCTCTCTGCCCTGCCTCCCCCCTAACGTCTTAATTATTCAAGGAACACTCTGGCAATGACAGTTCCTGTTTGTAGCCACAGCCTACGTCAGCACGTCTCCGTGGCTGACCCTCTCTCGCCCGGACGCTCGGGAGTGGCGGGACCGACCAGGACCGTGGAACACTCGGTCAATGGGCCAGGGGCTTCCCGGCATGTTTTGAGTAAGTGGCCACTGTCGTGCAGGTCCGGTTAATGTCTGTCTTGTCAATGAGACCCAAATGGTACCACTCTGTCTGCAAAGCGGAACTGCAGTGGGCCGGGCAGCCCCGCCGTGTTAGGCCGCACTGTGGTCCTTTCTGTTTTCCTCTGGAGTATAGGGAAAGGGCTTTGTGTCCGAGGTCCAACAGAGCCTGTCCCATAGCCTCGAGCAACAGACACAGACCCAACCCCACTCGCCATCCAGGACACAGGGCTGGGTCTAGGGCAGCGGCTCTCAACCTGTGGGTCGCAACCCCTTTGGGGGTCGAACGACCCTTTCACAGGGGTCGCCTAAGACCATCAGAAAACACGTATTTCCGACGGTCTTAGGAACCGAGACACCGCTCCTCACTCCGTCTCCAGGCGGGTCCGCCCACATGCAGATACGCCCACATACGACATGAGGAGCTGTATTAAAGGGCCGCGGCATTAGGAAGGCTGAGAACCACTGGTCTAGGGTAAAGATGCGAGGTGCCCAGATCACAAAATGTAACAGCCAGTGGATGTCCTGAGACTGAGTGTCACAGGGAAGCCTCACCCTGGATGCCTCACTCTCCTCCCCCGAGTCCCCGCGCCTCAGGACAGCTGGTCGGGATGGTTCTGAAATCTGCAGGGTGTCTTGGTCATCAAGGACTCTCATTTTCAGCCGAGGCTCATGCATTTCCTATACTGACCCCATTTCACAGATAAGAAAACTAAGGCTTACAGAGAGGCTAAGACAGCCAATAAGTGTAAAAGCCAGGATTTGAACCCAGGCAGACAGAGCCCAAACATTAGCAGAAAATTTTGTCTGTTTGTTAAATGGACTCGTGTTACACATTGAGTGGAACTATTTTGGCTCTTTTTTGGAAATGGTTCAATACTAGCCCTGGCCCGTTTGGCTCAGCAGTTAGAGCATCGATCCTCGGACCGAAGGGTCAGGGTTACATTCCCGGCCCCAGTCGGGGTCCTGCGGGAAGCAGCCAATCGACGTGTCTCTCTCTCCCATTGATGTCTCTCTCTCTCTCTCTCTCTCTCTCTCTCCCTCCCTTCCACTCTATCTAAACTTATCAATGGGAAAATATCCTCTGTTGAGGATCAACAAACAAACAAACAACAACAAAAAAGACACGTTTCGACACGTAGGTGTACGTGTGCTGAAAGGCCGTGGCGCCCCACGGCACGTGGCCTCGTGGTGGGGAAGGCCGTGTGGCGGGCGCTGGCGGCAGGACGGGCCGCACCCCCTTTCGCCCTCAGAGGCGTTCCCGGAGCTCAGTAAGACTTGGCGCCTGCAACCACACCTGTCCGCGATCTGTGCCGTGGTGTAAACAATGGCAGCCGTGTATGTACCCAGAACCCACAAAGCCATTTCCATGGAAACTGTGTTTTCATGTCATATCTTTAATGAACAGGTAATGAAAGAACGCTCCATTTACAACTTCATTACTAGTTCTTTGTAAAGCACACTCTCGTAAACCCAGCCGTAAATCTGAATTACGGTCGCTGTCACATTTTAGAGCACGGTGAACATCACAGAGGAACGGCCGAGGCTGTCATTTTGGATGGAATGAAGAGAGGGAAGAAAGACAGAAAAATCGCCAAAACCCTACCCACTGGGCCAGCCTCTTGGGGTGTCTGTCTCACTCTTTATCTCATGGGATTTTAATAATTCTGGCACAGAAAGACCCCCGCCCTCAGAAGCAGGCACGTTTGGGGGTGGGGAGGGAGATTTAACGCAAATTCCTTGTTTTCCTCCCAGGTGACCTGCCTCATTTTTTGCGAGGATATGTTAACACTGGTGGTCTTCCTCAAGACTTTATCACGAGGAGGCTGACGAGATAGGGGTCTGATGTGCTGTTAAAAGATGGCTTTGATGTAACAGAACAGATCGTCGGTCTAATCACGGCCTCCAATCACCACGGGGAATTAATTCTTGCAGCCTCGGTGCACATACCTGAAAAAGGACTTTTACAAGAATTGTTAGCAAGGAACGAGGTAGCCTCCGTCCGGATGGTCTGATCAAAACCAGTGAGCAGGTCTGACGGGAGGGCCATGGAGCACAGAATGACAGGGAGGACGCAGAGGCTGTGAGGCTGTCTCCACATACACGTCCACCCCCCACCTTCCAGAACGTTCCCCTGGCAAGCGGTGGCCTGGCACTGCCGCTGCCCACGCCCCTCTTCACCCCATGCCAGGGGTGGAATGTGCAGAGGGGGTAAAAAATCTCAGCGGCAGTTCGATGGGCAGAGAAAAACATTGAAAACCACAGTCGTCGTCCGTCAGTCCATCCTCTCTCCCATCCCCGCCCAGGTCAAGGTCGCGGTGACACCCAGCCAGCTCCAGACCCCATCACTTGGGGGTTATGAGAAAACAATGCCTGGGCGGAAGCTCCCCTCCGTGCTTTCCTGGGGAGCCTGTGCTGAGCAAATCCGCGGGGAAAGCACGTCCTCAGAGAAGACAGGAGATCCCTCTCAAGTGCCCTTGGGGGAAATGCCCATTTGTCTACAAAACACAACTTATCTACTCATTCCAGTTCTTTCCCTAAGAGCTTCGAACAGGTGTTCTGTGTGTGTGTGTTTTTTGCAGGGCAACTCTCAGTACTTGAAAATAATAAAGCTCCATTTCTCTAACAGTCCAGGACTGGTGAGAGGCGTCCGCTGTAATAGAGAAGACAGCGCCTGGCTCCTTCCCACCCGGCGTCGGCCGCGGGGAATCACTTCGCGGCCGGGTGTCCTGGCCTAGACCCTGAACGGGTGGCGTTGATCTCAGAGCGTCTTCCAGCTTTACTGCTTTGTGAGCTCACGTGCGTTCCACCGAACCCCGGTCTGAACCCCACCCCACTCCGGCACTGGGGCGGAGCACAGTTGCCTACGTGACCCACTGACCTCACGCGGCCCTTGGAAGCATCCTCAGGGTTCTGACGCGACCCAAGCCCGCCTGCTGTCTGCCCACAGTGTGACCACGGTCCTCACCCCACAAGCCCCTGGTCAAACCCCAGTCTCAGTCTCCCTGAGGGACGGTGGCCCATGCCTTGCAGGCAACCTTGATGTGAACTTGTGCAGGCTGCACGATCCCCCCTCTGACGCACCCTCCACACCCAGGGACAACCTATCCCGCCATTTCTGTGCGATGAATAGGGGATGTGCCTGAGCTGTGACTCTGGGTGGGGTGGGGAAAGGGGCGTGGCCCTGGGCTCTGGTCAGACCTCCTGGGTGTAGGGTCCAGTGTGTGACCCTGGGCAAGTCACTCTGGGCTTCCACTCTCTGCAAATGGGAACACGAGCACCCCGTCCCTGACAGTCTCTGTGTGGGTCTGAAGACCACCCAAGGGGATGTGGTGAAACTCATTTATCAACTATAACGTGCAATACGAAGTGTTACAGAAAACTCCAAGCAAACACAGTCCCCTCTGTGGGCCCCTGCTGACCCCTGAGGACCCTTCCGGTTAGGTGGTGGTCGTGTTCAGCCCGATTCCTCAGCAAGGTCTTCCTTACGGATTACTCTCGTCTTTCCTTATCTGTCCCCAGACCACCTGTGGCGGGCAGAAAGGACCCTATAGTTATGACACTGTACATACTTGGTTATTTGAAAATGAACAGAATCTACATAATACAAAGTAGTTTTACCCCATAGATAAGTCATCTTCTAAAGGACGAAATGTGCTTTTTGTCACCATTTTGAAATATATAAAAAGCTTTCTATGTAAAGATGTTCACTGAAGGGTTATTTGTAATAGGGAGAAGTTGTAATGAACATAAATGTCCAAAATAGGGTAAAGGGGGTTAGGCTGGGAGTGGGTGGACACCAACCGCCCTGGGAACACGCGGGCAAGGGGGGTGCAGAGGGTGACAGCTGCCGAGGGTGACGAGAGCCGCGCTCGGGGCCACTGGGGAAGCCTCTCTGTGGAAGTGATATTTCGGCCGAGGTCTGAACTGTAAGATGGAAACATCAGGAGGCTATCAGGAGAAGAGCACCCCTGGCTAAGGAGAGCCAGTGCAAAGGTCCTGCGGTGGGAACAAGCGTGGCTTGTTTGAGGAGCAGGCGGAAGGGCAGTGTGGCTCACGGGCAGTGGGCCAAGAGGGCAGTTAAGAGAGAAGGTTGGAAGGAAAATCACGGCCAGATTCTGAGGCCTGAAGAAGGAGGGGAGTCAGCCAGGAGGCCGAGGTGAAGACAGAAGGAACCCGAGGAGAATGTGGTGCGTGGAAACTCAGGAAGAGGATGGGGTATCAGCCGAGCCCTGAGCAGGGTCAGGAAGGTGGAGATTTAATAACAGTGGGAAAGCCCTGGCCAGTTTGGCTCAGCGGTTAGAGCGTCGACCCTCGGACCTAAGAGTCGTGGGTTCAGTTCTGGCCAAGGGCACCCACCTCGGTTGCAGCTTTGTCCCTGGCCCTGGTGGGGGTCGTGCGGGAGGCAACCAGTCGATGTGTCTCTCTCACATCGATGTTTCTGTCTCTCTCTCTCCATCCCACTCTAGCTGAAGATAAACAGAAAAATGTCCTCGAGTGAGGATTAATAATAATAATAATAATAACAATAATAATAACAATAATAATAACAGTGGA
This sequence comes from Tadarida brasiliensis, assembly GCA_030848825.1. Taxonomy (NCBI): domain Eukaryota; kingdom Metazoa; phylum Chordata; class Mammalia; order Chiroptera; family Molossidae; genus Tadarida; species Tadarida brasiliensis. Next base: position 3,364,965 of record CM061271.1, read on the forward strand.
AAATGATGATAGCTTTCTAAAGGAAAGAAACATGGAAGGAGAGGTGAGGGCAGTCACAGCTCGTACACGTCAGGTGTTATCACTGGTCAGGGCTTCTCAGTGGTGTCCCAGCAAAACATTCGGGTAAGCTGGCGCGTATTTCCAATCAGCTTTTGGAAAATTAACTTTTCATTTTGGGCAATTTGAGCTTTAAAGAAACGTTGCAAAGATAGCGCAGAATTTCCATAGACCCTGCGCTTGGATCCCATAAATTCACCACATTTACATAAACAGGTCACCTTTGTCAGAATTCAGAAGTTACCACGACCTGCCGATAAACTAACCACAGACTGGGACTGGGTTTCACGAACATCGCTTTTCCCTTGCAGGATCTAACCCAGGGTGCCGCTGCTTTTAGCCAGTTAGCTCGAGAGAGTCCTTGGCCGAGGCACGAAATTTGTTAATGGTGTCTGCCTCACAGAGACTTCGCCGAAGGAAGTCTGCAGGGAAAAGGCTCAGAAACGGGGAGTGCTGCCCCAGGTGGGGTCATGTCGGCGACACACACTTCGCCTCGGGGCTGGAAGGGACATGATGACAGAAACGTCTACCTGTGCCCCGTGCTGTACTTCTGCACGTGGTCTGGTCTCGTCTGTGACCCGAGGCCACCACGTACTGTCGATCACATGCCCAGCCCTGCGGTGACTACGGCCGCAGTAACAGGCTCCACAGACAGGGGGCCTCACAGCCACAGAAAGGTGCTGTCGCTTAGTTCTGGGGCGGGGAGGCCACAGGGAAGACGCCCGCAGGGTTGGCTCCTTCTCGGGCTGGGGCAGAACCGTGCCCCGACCCTCTGCTGGCTTCGGGGGGCTGCCGGCCATCCGGCGTCGCTGGGTTGTAGATGCATCTCTCCAACCATTGCCTCTGTCATCACAGGTGTTCCCCCCTCCCCACCCGCCTTCCTAAAGTTCCCACTCTCATAAGGACACTGGGCGTTGGGATAGCGCCCCACAATCCACCATGACCTCATCTTACCTCAACTATGTGGGCACAGACCCTGTTTCCAAACAAGATCGCATTCACAGGTCTGGGTGGGCCTGGGTTGGGGGGGACAAAGTCAACCCAGTATAAAGCTCTAATTCATTACCTCATTGCAAATAACTCATCGACCTTATGAGGCAGATACTTTTATTAATCCCAGTGTACAGTGAGAAGAATGGAGGCTTAGAAAGGTGAATAAGTGCCCTGACCGGTGTAGCTCAGTGGTAGAACTTCGGCCTGCGGACCAAAGTGTCGCGGGTTTGATTCCAGTCAAGGGCACGTACCTCGGTTGCGGTTCGTCCCCGACCCTGGTCAGGGTCATGCGGGAGGCAACCAGTCAATGTGTCCCTCTCACGTCGACGTTTCTCTCCATCTCTCCCTCTCATTCTCTCTCTCCCTCCCTCGCACTCTATCTGAACTCTATCTGAAGATAGATGGAAAACTATCCTCCAGTGAGGATAAAAAAAAAAAAAGAAAAAAAGGTGAATAACCGAATAACTTGCCCAAAGTCCGGCAGCTTCAAGTGGCTGTGCTCAAGCTGGCCGCACATTTCCCCGCTCTTCCAGGGCTCCCGACCTGGGGTCCAGGTCCTCTCCTTGGGATGCCTCCAAGTGTCAACAATAATTCAAACATCTTGTTCTTTTACTCCGGCCTCCGGCAATGCTCTTCTAAAAACCCACGCCGGCAGATTTGGGAACCTTGCCATGTAACCAAATATTACCCGCACCCCCGTGCCCGCCCCAGAGCCCACCTTGTAACTGGCAGGGATGGAGTGGGGGTCGGGGCCAACCCTGAGCAAACAGAGGCCCGCACATATGAAGAACGCCTCTCACAAGCGAAGCCCCGGTGACATCATGGCGACCAGACCCAGCCTGGATCCCCGGCTGCAAAGCTGCCTGAGAGAGGAAGACGAGGACGGGTCACCAGGCGAAGCCGAGACCGTCCGACTCCCCGGACTCGGCCGGAGGAGAGGCACACGCGAGGAGGGACTGAACCCGCCCAGCAGCATCAGATCCGTGTCGCTTTAGATCCGTGCTTTTTAATTGGACTTTTATAGGTTTTATGGTTTTGTTTGTATTTGATCTTTAAATTTGCCTTGGCTTTTATAGAGGTAGAAGAGCTATAAACATAAGGGAATTATACCTAATTTATGTTTGCACGTATTTGAGTGATACTATAATAAGCATTAGGGTCAACCCGAGGAATGCGTGAGGTTTTGCTCCGGTGGGAGGGAGACCACCCTCTGCTCTGCGGCTCCCAGCTTCTCTCCGCGGAGCTGCCTGGGGGTGGGGGTGCTCTCACTCTGCTTCAGTGGGGAGGAAGCCCGGTCTTGGGGAGGGCAGGGAACTTCCCAAGTGCTGTCACCTAGATGGTTTGTGGGACAGCTGAGGGGACCCACCAAGCAGTCAGGACTCCAAGCTCCACGGGGCAGAAAACTCAATTCAAGTCAACTGAGAACTTACAGGGAATTTATTGGTACGTGCTACTAAATAGGTCAGGGGCAAAACTTACTTTCGGCTGGTTTTGATCGGAGGTCCAGATACCTGACCAGAACTTGGGTTATCTCTTCCTCTTAGCACCCCGCCCTCCACATCTCAGGTCAGCTCTCCCCCAGGGTCTCCAAGTGGCCCCAGCAGCTCCCAGGACTTGGAGCTTCTCCAGGTTCTGTGGGGACAGGGCAGGCCAGAGGAAACTCCCATGCATCCCTTTGGCATCGTCCTAGGCACCAAAAGTTCGCCGGTTCGATTCCCGGTCAGGACACATGCCCGGTTGTGGGCTCGATCCCCAGTGGGGGGCCTGCAGGAGGCGGCCAATCCATGTTTTGCTTTCACATCGATGTTTCTCTCTCTCCCTCTCCCTTACTCTCTCTCTAAAAATCAATAAAAATATTTTTTTAAAAAGAAGAAAATGGAAAAGCATCAAGCCTTCACTCTCCTTCAAAGCTCCCCTTCGCTCTGCCTCTGCCCGCTGACCGCGAGCCCTGCCTCCCTCCGCCTCCCTCCCTCCGTGGACATCCAGCCTCGTCTCCACGTGTGCCACCTCTCTGCGACCTCCCCGCTTTGTTTTTCGAGGTAACCTGACTTCTGGTCCTCAGCTCCACGGACGGTAGTCACCTTTAGAGCACGGATGCCCTCCTGTGTTTGAATCCTCATCAGTCTTAGCTGGGCACCGTGCCCAGTGCCACAGCCTGAGTGGCTTAGCCCGCAGACATTCACGTTCTCCCGCTTCTGGGGGCTGGAGGTCCGACATTTACGTCCTTCTGGTGGGAGCTCTCTTCCTGGCTTGCAGACGGCCACCTCCTCAGGGTGTACTCCCGTGGTCTTCCCTCTGGGCATGGCCACTCCTGGCGTCCCCTCTTCTTATGAGGGCCCCAATGTCTGGATGTCTTGGTCATCCTGACTGTGTTTGGGGGTGTCTAGTGGTTACTGATGAGCATCCTACAGTGCACAGGAGAATTTTCCAGCCGCCAAAGTCAGTAGGACCGAGGCTGAGAGGCCTGCGGGAGGACCACTGGTCATAGTTTGGAGCACATCCAATGAGCTGTTTTTCTGAAAGGATATAACTATAAACACGTGTATACTTTTATATTTTTAAATATGTTTTTATTAATTTTTTAGAGAGAGAGGAAGGGAGAGGGACATAGAACCATCGAAGTGAGAGAGAAACATCCATCGGCTGCCTCCTGCACGCCCCCCACTGGGGATCGAGCCCGTAACCTGGGCATGTGCCCTGACCAGGAATCGAACCAGGACCTCTCAGTCCATGGGATGACGCTCCATCCACTGAGCCACACCGGCTGGGCAAGACATGTGTACTTTTAAAAAATAAAATGTGAGTATGCTAGATGTATTGTTCTGCAAATAGCTTTTATGCCTTAAAAGCATCACTTTCCCAGTCAGTACATATAGTTCTTCTTCTTTCTCTTTAACAGTTATAGAGTGTTTTCATTATCTAGGTCTACTATTCTGCTCTTGTAACACTACAAAGTTTTGCAATGCAAAATAAAATGTGCATAACAGGTACTAATAAATTATTTTGAAGGAACTGTATCCCCAATAAAAAGCTGTGGAGCTAACCCACGGGCTAAGTCAAAACAAGGTGCTAAAATCCATTGTCATTTGCAAAAGGTGCTTTGCGGTTGGAAACAAAATCTCCCCTCCCCACACCCCGACGTTTTTTTAAGCCACTGTGCTACCTGTTGGAGATTACTGCGATATTTTTACATTTACCGATGCAGTTTTTCCAAAACTCAGAATAAGAGAGGTTCTTCCTCAGAGCGCCTGTGGAGAAGGCAGGCCTCCCCTTCGCCCCGCCTCCCGACCGTGAGTGCGCCCTCAGTGCACTGCGAGGAAGGTCACCAGGGAAGGCGCGCGGCTGGCCTTTCGAATTGTTTGGAAGTTTTTGAGCTGTGAGTCCCTGACACAGACAAACACTGCAAATACTATCCAACGAGCGAGAAGGGCTCTGCCTTGTTCGCCTCCAGGGATATTTGCTGATAAACAGTTAGATTCCGCAGGAGGAAGGACACGGTGTCTCGCTCTACCCTGCGGCATGCGACAGTGAAGGGCGGTGGGCGAGGGACCCCGCTTCGCGTGAGAGACAGCACAGGCTCGCGCCCCACAGCGGCGTGTTTCCCCCACGCAGTTCCCGGAATCTGTGTTGTTTATGATCAGAAGCTACCACTCCCGCTTCATGTACCAAGTCGGCTGACCAGTGGCCCCGAGAAACACAGCAGCTCACGGAGTTTCAAGACTGACTTTCTCCCGTGGAAGGGGCGTGGATGCTTGAACATCAGAGACCCACCCAGCAGATTACCTGACCGTGTGCACAGCTCAGAGAGCTGGTCAGTGCCCAAGGGGCCCGTGTACGTGCTGAGACCTGGGGCTCTCTCCGGCCACTCTCCTCCTCCCGTCTGGTCCTCTTACCCCACGCGGGTAATGAAAGCAGCACGCATTTCGCTGCAGTCGTGCGAACACAAAGTGACCACGTGAGAATCTTCTCATCAGAGACAGCACTGTGCAGGGTCCGGCCGTTACGGGTGGAAATGGAGGGCCTGGGGTGCCCCCGCGGGAGAATGGGGCTTCAGGGAAACTTTATTGATGGTGCAAAATTAAGGGGGCTCCCCTCCAAGGTCCCATGTCTGTCCGTGCCCCCATGGAAGAAGTCCAGTCTTGTCTTCAGCGGGCCAGAGTTTCTGCTCCGTGGTAAAGCACAGACCAGCCCGGCATCGGGCTCACTCAGCTTGTGTTCCCAGCCCCAGTGCACTGCGTGTGGGTCTGCACAGCCACGGGCCACGGGCCACGGGCCACGCGGCTGCTCAAGGCCACAGAGCTATGGAGAGAGCACACGCAAATGCGCAGGCGAGTGAGGGTCGCAGAGCAGGAAGAACAAAAGTGCAAGAGTGTGCCCGGCTGGTGGGCTCAGTGGACTGAGCGTTGTCCCCTGGACTGAGAGCTCCTGGTTCGATTCCCGGTCAGGGCACTTGCCCGGGTGGTGGGCCAAATCCCCAGTGGGGGGCGTGCAGGAGGCGGCCGGTTGATGTATCTCTCACATTGATGTTTCTCTCTCTCTCTCTCCCTTCCTTTCTCTCTAAAATCAATAAGGAAAAAAATTTTTTTTAAAGCTTTAAAATAAATAAGCAGTGCAAGAGTGAACAAGACAGGGAACTCTTTGGGGATTTTAACCAGGAGCTTCTTCAAATTAACCAATGAACTTTTTCAGATTTCTGCACCGCTGATGGGGTCCAGCCCTGGCCAGCGCGCTGCTCTGGGCGAGACTGGCAGGGAAGCCCCTGCCCTGCACCCTTCCACTTGACTGGTGTCCTCATCTCTGGTCCGCCCGTGGCACTCCAGGTTGGGGTGGGGGAAGAGGGGTGTTATCCCCTTGGAGGAACAACGCTGTGGGAAGCCGCAGCTTCCTGGGGAAGCTTCCCAGGTGACATGCTCACAATGTCTGACTTCCCTCTGCTTTCTCTCCTCTGTGAAGTAGCTAATTATGAGGATAACAAGGCTATCATTAAGACATCAGGAGACAACAGGAGCTCCTCTCTGATCCCCAGGGCAGACTGTTTACTTATGCTCACTCAGGGTTATTTAGAGCTGTTTCCAGTTCTTGGAGACACCTGTCCCCCCCAGTGCCTGACTGCAGATGGGGATGTGACCGCCAGTGTGGCTGGTCTCACCAAGTCACGTGTGCTCAGAGGCAGAAACGAGGCTGATGTGAGGTCTCCTGAGGCAGGTTCAGGGTTCAGCAGGGGGCAGAACTGGAACGTGGTGGAGCGACTGGAAGTTTAGGGGACCACGAAGAGGAGGAAGCCCAAAATCTGACTACGCAAGCATGTTCCCATAACACTGGAAGGGGGGCAAGGGCAGCAGGCACTGTGCCCGCTGGTGCCCACTGTCTCTGATCTGCTGGCTCCCCTTGCTGACGGGACAGGCAGCAGCCAGGTCTGCAGCGTCTTCCGCTCCTGCCAGGTCCCTCAGCCTCTCTGATGCCTGGTTCAAGCCCATCACGAGATGCCGAAATAGCAAACAGACCTACACTGTCTATGAGCTCCCAGAATCATGCAGGCAAATCGTGTACATGTGTATTCTCTACCATTCTTAGTCATTGTTGTTGTTGTTTTAAATCATACCCCGGCTGATGCACCCTCAAACAGAAAGCATAAGAAAGTTGGAGTGACAAGATATTAATATCAGATGAAATAAACTTTAAGTCAAGGAGAATTACTAGATAGATAATTCATCATTCAACGGGGTTATTACAGCAGGAAGATACAATTATAAATGTAGGTTTGTGTCATCACAGTTACAACATACATGAAGCAAAATGGACAGAATTAAAAGAAGAAATACACTAATCCATAATTATAGTTGGAGATTTCAATACTCCATTTTAGCATCGATTTAAAAATCAGTAAAGATAGAGATGACTTGATCAACATTATCAACCAGTTGGACTTAGTTCACATAATTCCATCCAATAAGAGCAGAACGCACTTTTTTCTTTTTTCAAGGGTATATGGAACATTTACTAAGAAACACATATGCTGGGCCATGAAATAAGTCTTAATACATTTTAAAAGATTGAAACAATATGTATTATGTTCTTTAATAACAACAGAATTAAACTGGCAATCAATACCAGAATGATGTCTGAAATAGATGGAAATTAAACAAACACTTCTAAATAATCCTCGGATCAGGGAAGAGACTTCAAGAGAAATTAGAAAAATATTTTGAACTGAATGAAAATGAAAACAGGACTTATCAAAATTAGCAAGATGCGGTTAAAGCAGTGCCTAAAGGAAAATGAATATCTTTAAATGCTTACGTTAGATAAACAAAATGTTCTCATCTCAGTAACTGAAACTTCCACTTCAAAAAGCTAGAAATAGATGAGCAAATGAAACCCAAAGTAAACAGAAAGCAGGAAGCCATGAAGAGTGGAAATCAACAGAGAACAAAAAACCAGGCTAAAGAATTGAACCCAAAGGCTTGTTTTTTGAAAATATCACTACGTTTAATAAAGCTCTACCCAGACTGACCAAAGTGAGAGGGAAGAGAAAGTGTGCCAGTATCCTGGTGAACGAGAGAAGAATCATTACGAAAAGTTCTACAGATATTAGAAAATTATAAAGAATTATTAGGAACAACCTTATGCCAATGAATGTGACAACTTAGATGGCACAGATTCCTTGAAAGACACAGCTGGCCACCATGAAGGAGAAATGAAAACACGGATAAGGAAATTGTATTTTCAACGTACATCAGTCCTGCAAAGAACATCTGAGGCACTCATGACTTCACTGGTGAATTCTATCGCATGTTTAAGGAGGAAATAGTACCAATCCCATAGAAAGTCTTTCAGAAAATACAGGAAGAGGTAAGACTTCCAACTTATTTTATGAAGCCAGAATTATTCTAATACCAGCGCCAGACGAGACATTAGAAGAAAAAAATGGAATCTCTGAGTCAACGTCATGAATGAACATAGAAGTGAAAATCCTAAACAGCCCTGGCCAGTTCGTCTCAGTGGTTGGAGCGTCAGCCACGGACCAAAGAGTTGCAGGTTCGATTCTGGTCAAGGGCATGTACCTCAGTTGCGGTTGAGTCCCCAGCCCTGGTCGGGGTTATGTGTATGTGTGTGTGTGGGGGGGGGGGGGGCAGCCAATCGATGTGTCTCTCTCACATCGGTGTTTCTCTCTCTCTCTCTCTTTCCCCCTCCCATTCTGTCTGAAGATAAATGGAAAAATATCCTTGGGTGAGGATTTAAAAAAAAAAAAAAGAAAGAAAATCCTAAACAAATATTAGACAATCAAACCCAGTAAAGAAAATAAATACACGTACCCCAAACGCAAGGTTGGTTTATGGTTACAAAATTAATCACTGTAAACCATTCTGGTAACAGAACAGGGAGCAGACCATGTGATCATCTCAACAGAAGCAGAAAAGGTATTTGATACAATTCAACCCCTGTTCCTGCAAACTGCAAACCAGCAACAGAGTGAAGCTTCCTCCAGCTGAAGGAGAATTTACAAAAAACCTACAGCTACTATCATCTTGATGATAAAGTAGCACTTTCCTCCCTGAGACCAGGAATAGGCGAAGGATGTCCACTCTCAGCACTTCCGTTTAACATGATACTGGAAATCCTAGCAAGTGCAGCAGGCCACACACACACACACACACACACACACACACACACGCACGCACACGCACACACATGCACACACACACACGCACACACACATACACGCACACACACACGCACACACACACGCGCACACACACACACACGCACACACATGCACACATACACGCACACACACACGCACACATGCACACACACGCACGCACACACACATACACGCACACACACACGCACACACACACGCGCACACACACACACACGCACACACATGCACACATACACGCACACACACAGATTGGAAAAGAGGAAGTAAACCATTTGTATTCTCATAACACATGGTTGTGTACACAGCAAATGATTCCTAAGGAATGTCTAAATAGGTCCTAGAATTAATCAATGATTTTAGTAAGATCCTTAAATATGAGGTCAGTATAAAATCAATGACATTATTATGTACCAGCAATGAACAACTGGAGAGCCACATTTTAAAATATCGCTTATAGTAGAATAAAAATATGAAGTATTTAGGGATAAATTTGACAAAATGTGTGCAAGGCATGTACACTACAAGATACTGCTGAGATCATTTTAAAACACAAAGGAACGGCGAGATATGACGTGTGCATGGATTGGAAGGGTCCATATCATGATGTCAGTGTTCCCCAAATGGATCTATAGATTCCACAGAATTCTAACCAAAATCTTACCAGGTCGCTTTGTAGAAACGGACAAGCGGATTCTAAAATCTATATGGAAATTCAGTGGACCCAGTACAGCCAAAACAATTATTTAAAAAATAACCAATTTGGAGGACTCCGAGAACCTGATCCCAAGTGTTAGTGTAAAGTCGCAGTAATCAAGGCAGTATGGTATCGGCATACAAACTACATTTAGACCAAGACTCTGATTTATGTGGCTAATTGTTTTTGCATATCAGGAGCCTGTTTCTGTTCACTGCTGAGTAATATTCCATTGAACGGATAAGCCAAAACATGGGTAGATCTCAAAAACATCGTCTAGTCAGACATAGAAGACTACAGGGTACATGATTCCATTTATTTGAAATTTGGAAAAGGTGAAACCATAGCAACAAAAAGAAGGTTGCGGGGGGCCAGGGTTGGGAAGGGACTGACGGGAACATTTGGCGGGGTGCAAGGGTTGGGTTACCACTGTGGCGGAAGTTCTGTGACTTGCACATTGGCCCAAACTCATCCAATTGGACACTTAACATAGGTAAATGTCATTGCATCTAAATTATACTCCCTAAGTGTCCCCGAAAGAGCAAGAATAATTTCTGGACCTAGGGGAGCACGGGGCTTTCCCGTGGATCTCCCGCAGCCCATGGCGGGGTGGCTGCCTCCCCCACTCCTCCAGACGTCAGAGACCTGGGCTTCGGGTGGAGCTGGACTGTGGACTGCATCCTTTCCCTCGTGTCTAGCATGACTCCTTCCGGCAGGACCAACCCAACGAGACTGTTTCCTGTGAGCAGCTTCCCACGTTACCCCGTTTCACTGCGTCTCTCCTTATCTGTCCCCAGTCCCTGATGCCTCCATTTCTCTCATTTTCCTTCCTTTTCCTCCCTCAAAGCCAGTGAGGCAGAGCTCACAGCCATCTTCTGTAAAATAACCTTTCAGACCCTTGAGGAGACTCATTCCATCACCCTCCACTCTTGCACACTGGGATGAAGACTCCTTATGTTCGTGCTTCTCATGTTTTCCTGTTTCTCCCCCAGGGAAAGGCTTTCTGGGCCTCTGGTCGAGAGCACACTGTCAGGAAGTCAGGAAAAGGCACTGACTTCCAGGAACCCAGGGTCTAGGGATCCAGGATGCGGGGACGGGCCTGCCACTTGTTCACCGTACCTTCGGGCCAGTCTCTCTGGCTCGTCACTGGGCAGCACAGTACGTGGAGGGCTGGTGGTCAGCACACCCTCACCTGGCCTTCTCCACCTTGCCCTCCAATCCAGACACCTGTCCGCTTCCCTCGTCCTTGGAAGGTGTCCCTGGGAAAGGGGGATGCCTGCACTCTACTTATCTAGGAGGATTAAGATACGCTTCGACGCTGTATTTTTAAAAATTAATGAAGCAAGATAATCATACCTAGTATTGATATAGTCTTTGGTCTGTTATCTTAATTATGCTTTATGAAGCTACTATAAAACTATTAAATAAGATTACTGCGCATTAATTAATATTTATGACACCCCTGGAAGCAGAGGAGAGCCTCTATAAATCAGGCAGGGCGAGCTCTAGAAGCTTCTTCCTGAATGCCGGGTCCGGTGCCCTGAAGCTGTCGGTCGGCAGCTAAGTTTGCCCTCGATTTTCAGCCAACACCGATGCGGTCAGCAGGGCGCTCGGGTACGACACCCAGCATGAGCTGGGAACTACGCAGAATTCAGAATTTATTGGGGACCTTAGCCCCTTGAAAAGTACGGTGTTGGAGATAATGCCTGAAAAATGACAGTCACTGTCTGCTTTTCGTCGTAGTCCCTTACTTTGTCCCACAGCACATGGCCATTCCTTCGGGGGGAGGGGGGAGAGGTGGGTGCTGGAAGAGAGAAATGAAAGATGGGGGGCACTGGACTGAAAGGAGTGATGACTTGTCAAAGGTGATTTTTTTTGTCCTGCAGCAATGTCCCCTTTCCTGTCCTTGTTCCCTGCTGTGACCCGGTGGCGGCTGTGACCGGCTGACTTGGTAAGTGAGCAGTGATACTCGGTGTCTGTGCTGTCATTCGCATGATCTTACAGATGATTCCAGAAAACACAAACGTGCTTCCCCTGGGGGCTCCCTATCTCATACCCCCCAGACTTTCTATTCGTGTGTTTCAGAATTGGTTTGCACTTCATTATGTAATAGGCTGTCTCGACCAGCTCGAGGAGAGCGCGGCTTGGCTACCTCACCTCTGACAGCCTACCCTAAGCCCAGAACAGGCACGCGTGTGTGCTTCTGTGCACGTGTAAGTCACGTGTGAACATTTGCAGAGTACCATATGCAAAAACCGTATTCCTAGTGTTTGTTTGGGTGCTGGGACCTGCCAACAGCGCCGTGCGGGGAGAACAGGACGGTCAGTGAGGTGCCCGGAGGGCAATGCCGGCGCCCACACCTGTGCCCCGCTGGGGACTCCCGCCTCCGCTCCCTCATCTCTAAAACAAGGACAGTGACAACACAATACGAATTCCACCTCCAGTCTCAGATCTTATTCGACTTTCCGGGCACGCAAACCATGTATTTGAAAGTGCTCTGTAAACTGTGAAACTCTGCCCAAGGCTAGTTACAGCTCCCAGATTTTCTGTAACATAGATATCCAGGCTCTTGGACTGGAATTAAATTTGGTACCATCTGAATAAGAAAAAAATGTTTCTAATGATTTTAAATGACATAAATTCCACAACAGGTTTCCACTTGACACCCTAACTAGGTTGGCTCTTGTGTGTGTGTGTGTGTGTGTGTGTGTATGTATAGCATGTACATATATATATATTTTCAAAACATTAAACATAGAATTACCATAAGATGCACTGATTCCAGTTCTTGGTATGTACCCGAAAGAATTGAAAGCAAGGACTTGAACAGGTATTTGTACACCAGTGATCATCACAGCATTATTCCCAACAGCTAAAAGTGGCAACAACTCAAGTGTCTATCAGTGGATAGACAAAATGTGGTACATCCATACAGTGGACTATTATGCAGCCTGGAAAAGGAAGGAACTTCTGACACCTGCCTCCACAGGGATGAACGTTGACGCCATTACACTCAGTGAAACAAACCAGACACAAAAGGACCAATAGTTAATGGTTCGACTTACAGGAAGTACCTGGGAGTCAAATTCACAGACAGAAGGTAGAACAGAGCTTACCAGGGACTGGGAGGAAGGGATAGTTGTGTAATGGGTAAAAAGTTTCAGGCTGGGATGCTGAAAAAGTCCTGGTTTTGATGATGATGGTTGTACAACAGTATGAATGTGCTTAATGCTACTGAACTGTACACCCCAAAATGCTTAGCGTGGTACATTTATGTTGTGTATATTTTACCGCAATAGAAATATTTCCCATGCTTTCCCCCCTAATTTGGCTACTTTAACTATTGGTATTTTATATATCAAATTTCAAAGCTACTCGGCTCAAAAGGCCCCGCAGAAAACTGGTTGACAAACAGATGACTAGGGTGGGACCTTGGCCATGTCACCTCGTCCCTCCCCCACGGTGTGGCTCAGCTGTGACGGCTCGTATTGTATTTATTTTTTATTTTTTAAAATATTTTTTCTTTATTGATTTTAGAGAGAGAGGAAGGGAGAGGGAGAGAGAGATAGAAACATCGATGAGAGAGAACATCGACTGGCCGCCTCCCACATGCCCCCCACTGGGGATCGGGCCCACAACCTGGGCATGTGCCCTGACCGGGAATTGAACCGGCGACCTCTTGGTGCATGGGTGGACGCTCAACCAGTGAGCCACATGGGCCGGGCGATGGCTCTTATTTTAAAGCATAACGATCTCCCATTCCATAACATCATCTGTACCCCGCCTCTTTCACACCTTCGCAAAGGGTTCATTTGATTTTTGTTTCTGGTGGCTTGGTTTGGCTGGTGTGGTGGCGGCTTTTGTGTTATTCTGCGTTTTCATCATTTTGGTCCCTTCCTCAGCCCGGGAAGCACCTGTAGCACTGCTCGGTCACACCCTGACTTGGGCCCCCGTCCTCGTCTCTTCACTAGCCCTGCCCCCAGTCTCCGGGTTAGTTTCTCACGCATCGGTTAAACACAACCCTCACCTGCAGCACACTTTAGACCATCTCAGACCTGTCTGGTTTCCTTCCAACGCGCCAGCGGCCCACGTCTCAGCTGCGTCTCCCTCCCCTCCCACCAGAGACCCATCTTCCCCTCCAAGACCTTCCCCACAGCGAGTCCCTGTCTGCCTTCGGTAACGGAGCACTTTCTCATTCTTGGTGTAGTTTCCTCCATCTTCGCCTCTGCCCGGGAACTAACTGCTTTCCCGACGCTCCTCGCTCGGGTCAAACACACCACGACGCCGTGTGTATGGGGATTGCACCACGACGCTGTGTGCATGGGGATCGCCTCCCTCCTGCCCTGCCCTGGCCAGGGGGTCTCTCTGCCGCGCGCCCCGCCTCTTCTCAAGGCCGCGTTCACCTCCTTCTGCTGGTGCTGACCCTTCACATCACGTTTCTAAAAGGGAAATTGGAAATTTCAGAACGTTTGCTATGGTCACTTTTTCCAAATGATGTTGTGGCATGAAAAACATCCGATTCCAAAGAGAACCTCTGAATTTTATGACGGTTCTCCTCCAGCACTGAGCTCAATTCACTGGCTTTCCATCACCTTGGCACTTAATCACATTAGCCCGATTGTTTGCTGAGATTATTTCAAGCTCTGCCTTGCCTTTTATTGGCTCTGGTCCCCAGCAGCCTTCGTGGGACTGGACCGGAACATGGAGGGCTGCCACGCCCTGGCCAGGAAGGCAGCTAACCACGGGCTCTGCGCAGAGGGAGGGTTTGACCCTACATCGCCCCCTGCTGGACTGTGGTTAGCTCTGTGAACTGGGGCCTCTGTTTCCTCATCGGGAGCACGCAGGGTCTTTACAACACCCAGCTCTCGGTGGGAACGGGTGAGCTACTTCCCAGTCCATCTACATCTCCCATTTACCTGCCAAACCCCAGTCCAAGCTACCAGCACTTCCTTCCCGGACTCCTACGACAGCCTCCTAGCTGGACGGCCCGCATCCCATCTCGAACTTCCCACATCCATTTTCCAGGCTGATGGTTTTCAAACTGGAAATCTGGTTGTGTCTCCACCATCCAGTCCCTTCTCCCGCTGCCCTGTGCTCCTGGGAAGAAGATCCAAGTTCTCACCAGCACTGATGAGGTTTGTGTGACCCCCGCCTCCGGTATCCGCTGGCTCCCACCCACGCCTTCCTCCATCCCTCCCCCTCTCGACCCTCCTGGGCCTGGGAGGTTCCGCAGCCTCACCCTCCACTCGGACGCCTCCTTCACAACTCAGCTCACATGAAATTCCCGGACACTCAAGGCCACCTGGGTTCCTGGTCACATGTTCTCCACACTCCCTGTCCCTGTCTAGCCCTTCCCACGGTTTGTTATGCCTTAGAGTCTGCATCCTTGTGATCATTCGATCTCTTTCCCCAGTGGACAGGCTCCCTGAGGAGTGTTTTGGCTCCCTGGAGTGTCCCCGGGGCCTAGGACAGTAGTAGAAACACAACAGACATGAATGAATTCTTCGTTATTAATTTAGGGGCCATCAAGCAGAGCCCATACCCGTAAGGAATTAATGCCAAATTCCTCTGCAATTTTAAACAGTCCTTTCTCTAAAACTTGGGGAGAAATGTCATAATGACAGCCACACGGGGGGTGGGGGTGGGGGTTACGTTGTGCATATATTTGCAGAAGTGGAGATGTGTGTGAACCGCAATTCTCTGGAAGAATTCCCAGGCTATTAATACTAACCCAAGATTAAAACTGAAAGTCATTTCCTCCTCGAGTAGCACTCAACTGTAAAGCAACCCATGAGGGTGTGGCATCAGCTCAGAGACCTCTGAGCTTTTCAGGACGTTGGGGGGAGAGGAGAGAAACTTCTGAAGGTGGGCTGGAGCGAGGCAGTGAATGTATCCGCCGCGGCTGCTCCAACAGAGTCATTGCGGCTGTGAGACGGTGCAACCCAGACGCAGTCGGCGTCGTGTCTGTCATTAGGGTGCTAATGAGAAACCGCCACACACACATCACCTGGAAGCTGCAACTGGGGGAAGCACTGCATCACTGGAAGGAGCTGGAAATGGAGTAATCAACATCAACAAAATCTATTGTTCCCAGGTTGCAAAACAGAGGGATTTTTTCTACTGCAAGTCAGAAGGAAACCTGTTTACATTTGTCAGCAAAATGATCACATTTTACACCATTAACATTTTGGCAAGACGGAGCACCCTCCATTAGCTAATCTGCAGATGTCCAACCAGGGATTCGGGAAAACAAAGAGCAGCTCGGTGCTGGCTCGTCCCCGCCAGCCAAGGCGATGAGCTAAGGCTGCACCGGGGTCACAACTCAGGTAAGGCAGCAGCCTGGTGGGCAAAATGGAACGGCTCATTAAAACGATTCAGGACCTGGTGACTGCTGGGCGCATAAATGTCAGGAGGTACTGGGGCAGGTACTGCTGGTGCATTAAGATATGCATGGGGTGGTCATAAAGGCTCGGGACACGGCAGTAAATAAAATCAACACTCCTCATTAACTTCGTCCCAAGGATGGCGAGTTGGTGCTGTGTGTTGGGCTCATGTCCTTGCTTGAGTCCAAAGGCCGCCCTGACACCGCTCCCCTTTCTCCGCTTGGCTTTCTCTGGGGATTTGGCCACTTGGCTCCGTCCTCTGGTTTTCATCCTTCTCGGCAAAATCTAGCAAGTGGCTTTCCCAGCTTAACCTGCCCCATTCCCAGCTGTCCTTCCTGGCTCAACACTCACTGGTCACCTGGGAACTGAGGTGCACAGGTACCACCCACCCCCCGGCAACCGGACCTTCTCCCCAGGGAGAGAAGCATTCACAAGATGCTGCAAAACAGCACTTGCCTGGCTCAGGGACAGACATGGCTGAACAAGGAACAGCGAAACCCTGAACACAGAGGGTGCAACTCATGACTCTCGGGAAATCACCCAACAGACCCACCAGCAGTGCGGGGACAAACACAAGCCCTTGGTCCCCGCATTTTCCTTGGTAAGTGGATTTGTGGCGTTTTATGAATGTGAATCTAAGAAACTATTTTGAAATATTAAACACTATGCAATTTATTAAGAGAAAATCATAATTCAGAGTTTGTGCCGACACACAATGGGCGTTCGAGTATTTATTGAATGAATGAATGAATGAAAACTGACCCAAGAACAGCCATGCCAGCATGGAGTAAGGCAAAAGCATTCCATCTGAACCCTCAAACTGTCCTTCTGAGCAGAAATATGACAAACATCAGTCCACATGAAGCAAATAAATACAGGGCTCTGGGAGCTGAGCTGTGATGAGTGTTTGTTTTATGCATAAAGATTAGTGATTGTGGAAACTGAGATTTTCACAGCGTAAACAACCCTTCGCCAGCAAGCGGGGCCATTCAACAGGCACCAGTAGGACAGCTTACAATGGTCACAGCTGGGCTGACCTCCAAACCGAATCTTCCAGCCCAGATGACACTAACGCGCTGCGATAAAGCACCAGGTGAACCTGAGCTCCAGACAATGTCTGTGAATGGCCTCTGTCTCCAAGCCTTACCCCCAACCCCTGTTCTTGGCGGTCTCTGCAGATGCTGGCTCTCCTTGGCGGCGGGTCCCAACAGGGGGCGCTGCAGGGAGCCCGGGCAGCCGGCTCTTCCTGCCAGTTTCCAGGGATGCTTTTTTCTATCCACACGCCTAGGAGTTCTCCTTGTGTCCCCTTAGCCCCTCCCCTACCTAGAGGTCTGGGTCCGGCTCTGCAGGGTGTCTCCAGCAAGGACCCGAGTTCTAGAAGTAAGGAAACAGACTAGCCTCCGTGTTCCCCCAGCCCTAGCTGGTGGGGGCTGCTGCGTGCAGTTCCTGCGTGTACCCCACGTTCCCTTTCCACCTCTGTTTGCTGATGCTTGTTTAACCAATTTTTGTTGCTGTTAATCCTCACCTGAGGACATCTTTTCCACTGATTTTTTGGAGCGAGTGGAAGGGAGGGAGGAAGGGAGGTAGGGAAGGAGAGAGAGAGAGAAATATTGATGTGAGAGAGACACATCGATCCGTTACCTCCCACACACGCCCTGACCACGGCCAGGGATGGAACCTGCAATCCAGGTACATGCCCTTGACCTGGCATCGAACCCTCGACCCTTCTGTATGTGGGCTGATGCTCTCACCACTGAGCCACACCGGCCAGGGCTGTTTAACCAGTCTCTCAGATTGCTGTCTCTCTGTTACAGTCACTGCTGATAGGATCCCCACAGTCATCCTCATCATACTTACCATGTCCTAACTCTATTACACACCATCACTGTTCCAAGTGTGTGATGGGAATTCATCTAATTCTCCCGACCCTGTGAGGCAGGTACCACGATTCCCTGAAACGTACAAGAGCCAATGAAGGAACAGAGAGATACAGTAGCTGCCTACGATTTCAGAGCCAGTAAACAGCAGAGCCGGGACACTTCTGAGCGGAATGAATCACCCGGTCAAGGACAAACGCCTTGGACTGGCATCGAAGGCACTGGCCCTGGAGTGGGCTGACCCCGGGTCCACTCTCCCTGCTCGGGGGCCCTCTAGTTTAGATGGGTCTCCAGTCTGAACATTCCCGGGTGCTGCTTCTTAGCTCGTTCTCAGAGACAGGCCTGAGCAAGATGAGAAAACCCCCTCCCCTAATCTCCGTCCCCATTTCAGCCGTGTTTGTCACACCTCAGGGGAGCGGTGAGCACCAGGCAGAGGATGGAACTCTGCCAGGGACAACCTGGGGTGGCACCTGCAGGGACGTGGCTGTCCATCACACCACCCCGACCCCCATGCTGCTCTTTCTTCCACCTCACAGGACCCCGAGGGACCCCAGGAAAGGCAGACTGCTTACTGGGGACATAATTTAGAGTGGCAAAGCTCCGAAATGTTGGTGGACGCCTCACACTGCCGAGGAGCTCTGCTCCTGGGGCGCCGGCTAACACCAGCTTGCTGCCGTCCGGGGCGGTGGGCGCCCGGCCGTGGGGGGCGTCCTCCCCTCTGCAAGGCGACTGCTTCCGTTTCCCGCACGCACACGGTTGTCTAATGTCGCAGCACCGCCGCTGGGCCCAGGAACACATCCCTCCAGGGCCCAATATTAACATCCTGAAAATGGAAAGCATAATCTCAGAGCAAGTAGCTCAAATAATGTTTAGCCAGGGCTTTACTTTTGCGCGGTGCAGGGGGAAGGCGAAGCAGTGTCCTCTGTCCTTCTCCTTCCGGAGCTGGGGGTGCTGGGACCAAAGTGCTTTAGATGCAGAGGGCACTGAACCAAAGGGGTGGGGAAGTGGGCAGGCTGCATTCCTCCCATTGCCCTTCGGAGAGAGGGGACAGCAGACGGTGCAGAGGCGAGGCCTGTTCTCCAGGGGACCCCAGCCTGCTGCACCTTGCCTGGGTGCCCCCGGGTGGCAGGTTGGCCCCTGGATGCATCCCTCTCACCCATGCCATCTCATGAGTCTGCAAGCTCAGCATTCGACATCTGTCAGTTACCCTCAAATAGCCAACTAAACTCCTAGCGCACTGACTGTACCCCTGCCCACAGCTCGGCGGAGTACTCTATGCACACGCCCCATTCTCTGGGCCTGCGGGCTGGCAAACGGTTGGCGACCCAGTTTCCAGACTGAGGGTATGGAGCAGCCTTCCCCAGGGCCGGGGCGGCCCGGCTCACACACGGCTCTGAAAACAGAGGCAGTGACTGAGCTCTCCTCTGGCCCGTGGAATCGCTCACTGCCAGCAGGCCCAGGCTCGCGGATTGCTCGGTCACGATGGATCTGGCGCTGGGCTCCCTGGTCCTGCCTCTGACCTAGGAGCCTGTGAATGCTTCGGATCCTGTCCTGTCGCCACCGCCCCTCCGTGCAGGACAAGGGCGCCTGGTGCGCCACTGGCCCGCCGCCGCCTTGGCTTGGCATCGTCTTGAAGAAACACATCTATTATTAGCACAGGAAGCTCTCACTCGGAGACGTATTCAGAAACTCATTTTAAAACTCTACTCCAGAAACGTAATTTAAGTTTTAAATAAGCACACTGGATGCACTAAACAGTGCAACTTGAACAGGCCCCGCAGTGGGGAATTCAGGAGTTGCTGCTGACATCCATCTAGGTATTCCGGGCACATCCCCAAAGCCCTGGGCTGCGGGGGGATGAGTCGGAGGTGGTGCAGGGACTTTCCGGGGGTGCCGAAGCCGGTGCAGAGGACGGATCTTAGGTGCAGACGCCAAGGGGAAGAGCCGGCCACAGGAGCCAGCGTGCTGACGGAGACGCTCGTGTTAATTACAGCTTCTGCGCTAGACTAATGCGTTGGATGCTGAGTTCAACAGTCCCCTCCGGAGAAACTCCCCTCCCTCCTGGCCGCCCTCCTCCCCACCTCCCACTCTCCATCCCCAAAGCCTCCTCCACACACGCTTCAAGCTTTATTTCATCCACTTAATGCACTCTGCTCTGTGCTCAGGTACTTAAAATCTCCATTACTATCACTCGGGCTCTTTTACGGCTTTTTTTATTTGCTCTATCATTTCACAGTCCAGTTGTTCTTTTCGGTCAGGTGGACTATAAAATACTCCGATAACAAGTTCACAGTAGGAGCCGATGGCGGGCTCAATGCATAATGACCGCAGACTCTCCTGTTACTACCGAGCCCAGACCACGCCGGCGAGGAGCTCGCATCCTCCCGCCTGGGAACCGATTTTTCTTCCTCTTCCGTGGGCTGCTCTGAGGATGGCTCCTTCCACGCTGACAATCCTTCTCTTAAATAGGCCAGACTTTCTCACCCTTGCTTCTTAATTATCTCTCTCCTCCAAAGGTGCTTTAATCTATTGCTATGCATTTAATATTCTTTCTCTCTATGTCGGTGTTCATAAATACGAAATAAAATCAACAAGGTGGCTCGTCTCTGTGGAACGTCGTCATTGGCATGCTGCGTCTGTCTGTGTCTCCAGAGCACACCTTCACAGGTTCCATGCCCAGGTGAGGGGGGCGGGGCCTAAGAGCATCACCCCTGGGGTCAAACTGCCTGTGGGCCCACCTCACGCTACCTGTTCTATGCCCTTGAGCTTCTCGGAGGCTCAGTTTCCCATTTCATCTGTGAAATGGAATAGTAATTGTTCCTCCCTTGGGTGATCCTAGGATATGAGATGCACACAGGTCTTCTGACCATGGGGTAGAGCGGGCATTTCCCTCGCCGGGGGTGTCTCCTAGAACCACTGTCCTTGCCGATCCTGTTCGTACCCCCATCTCAACCAAGAATGGTCCAGCTTAAGTCCAAGACCCACCATCGCCGCTGTCTAGGTCAAGGTGAGACTGCACCGGCCGAGCACGGCTGGCCCTGCGTCGTCGTCCTCGCAAGGAGGGGTGTGCATTCACGCACTGACTCAGGTGCGAGGGCACCTGGAGGCTTGTGTCGCTTCATTCCATGGATCCCAACTGGCTTTAAAGTTTGTTTTCCAAAAACACCTCCGTGGCATCTAACATCAGTAGAAATCTGGAAGCAACCAGGCCAGATTCAAGAGTATTTTTGTCACCATCTTTCTTTAAAAAATTTGAAATGACATATGAACTCGACACCAGGCTGAGGGCAAGGAGCTCAGTCTTTTACAAGACTCTTAACTTGTAAAACCCTGTGAGGTGAGGGTTCTCTGCACCCACTTTACAGATAAGGAAACTGAGGCTGAGAGAGGCTAAAAGTCTTTGCAAGGTCACGGAGCTAGATAGCAAGCGGCAGATGGGACGCAAGCTTAAGCTTGCCTGACTCCCTCCCAAATCTGCCATCTGGGAGAGGGCTGCGTCCCGCAGGCCCCACCTGAGCCAACGTGGGTCCACGAAGGCGGGCCCCTTGCTCCCCACAGCCACCGGGAGGCTGAGTGCAGATCACAGTGGCTGGAGGGCGCAGTGCCGCAGCTCAGCGTGGGAAGGGTGGAGAATTTCTTGTCTGTGATCATTCTCCACACTGAGCTCCTGCCGCACTGACTACCGGCCGGAACGGAACACGACTCTATCTTACGACAGCAGCACACCCATATCGCATACACCTCATTTTGCATGAAATTTGGGAACTTTTGCTTCTCAAATCATCCAACTAAAAATAATAACCTAAAATTGAGATGCTTCTTTTTTCCCAACTTATTTTTCTCCCACGCATTTTCTCCTTTTCTGAATAGAAAGCACCTTGAAAATAAGATGAATGGATTAACGTATCAGTAGGATGTGAAACCTTCTTATTATCCCAGATAACTGTATTTACTTATAATGTACTCCCATCCGTTTCTAAAAATTATTTGAGGTGACTTAAGGTAACAAATACCCAGATGCCAAGATCCTGAAGACAAGGAAAAAGAACTAAAGACTGCAGCCCTGGCCAGTTCGGCTCAGCGGTTAGAGTGTCGGCCTGCGGACCAATGAGTTGCAGGTTCGGTTCCCGCTAAGGGCATGTACCTCGCTTGCAATTTGTCCCCGGTCCTGGTTGGGGTCGTGCGGGAGGCAGCCACTCCATGTGTCCCTTTCACGTCGATGTTTCTCTCTCTCTCTCTCTCTCTTCCTTTCTCTCCCTCCCACTGTATCTGAACAAAAATGGAAAAATGTTCTCCAGTGAGGATAAAAAACAAAACAAAAACGAAAGACTGCAGATGCGGACAGGAACATGGTAAGCAGCCCCGAGGGTCCTCACGGGTGGGCCGTCCAGTAGAGATGAATTATAACAGCGTCAGTCCTTCCTGCTGCCCCTCACTAGCACACACGCTGTTCTAGTTGCTTTGTATACACTATTGCATTACAGGCTTTCAACCAGCCTGCAGGTAGGTATTGTCCCTGGTTTCGAGATGGAGGGCCAGCCGGTGATTACGGCAGTTTTCCCAGAACGCGCTCTGTGTGCCTACGGGATGGGATGGGCTTCCCCAAGCTGCACAAACCCCCCCCCCCCCTGCAGCCTGCCTGCCCCTCCCATCCCAGGAAATCTCCCTCTCCGGACTCTGCCCCTTGGATCACTTGCTCCCTTCCTCTGCCTGTGCTTTGTGGCTAATCCTTCCCTCAGGTCTCTTGCTTATCTTCTGTCCACTCGCCTGGTCATGCCATATTTCCGTCTGCCACACTGCTGGCCTGGCCGGGTTCAAGAATGGAGTGCTGACTCCTTTGGCCACAGGGCAGATCCAGCCAGCCCCTCCCACCCTCTTCCTGAGCTGTGCTACTTGCCAGCACGCTCCACCCTCCCCGGCCTCCATCGCCTTGAGCAGGCCTTGATCTCATCCTAGCTCCCTGCCCAGCCACAGCCTGATCTTATGGGCTAAATGTGCCCGGCCCCCAAATTCATATGTTGAAATGTGCTGGTATTAGGAGGGGCTTTGGGGAGGTGATTAGGTCATGAGGGTGGATTAATGTCCTCCTAAAAGGGACCCAGAGAGCTCCCTCGCCATGTGAGGACACAGTGAGAAAACAGCTGTCTGCAGCTGGAGGCTCTCACCAGACCCCGCCGTGCTGGCACCCTGATCTTGGACTTCAGCCTCCAGAACTGTGAGTAATACTTTCTTGTTGTTTGTAAGTTACCCAGTCTGTGGTATTTTGTCATAGCAGCCCAAACTGACTAGCACCCCTGCCAACCTATCCTCCCTTCCATGGGCCGACGGTTGCCTCTGGGTGGCTTGTTGATTGGAGGCCCCAGTGGACAGGGACTGAGTAACCGAAGGAGGCACTAAGTCATGGAAAGATGGGTGGATGACTGGCGGAAGCCACAGGCTCTGCCTGGACCGCACATCACACACCCGGGATCACACCTCTGGATCCAAGCCCGAGTCTGTCCGTCTCTAAGGTTTGGGCTGTCTTCTCTGTACCCTGGCCTCCTAAGCAAGTGTGGCCTCTTGGGCTGTACACAAACATGCGGGAACTCTGACTGCATTGCACAGCCTCAGGCCACTGTGCACCCTGGAGTCCACGGGGATGGGGCGCCTGGAGCCGTGCAGTGCTGCAGCCCTGTCCTGCCTTGACCACCTGCACCTTGTGCAAAGGCTCCCTGATAGCAGGAAGGTTTAACCACTGCAATTCCAGAAGGCTAGGCCCACCCCAGTGCCCTGATACCTACAACAAGGACATGTCTTGCGAAGGCACTGCCAGCCGGTCCTCAGGGGAAGGCACAGGACTCACTCTCTCAACAAGCTTCCGCCGCTGTCTCTGCCCTGGAAAGTCACCACGGAATATTCCACGAGAGTCACACTCGGCTTCCTTGTGATGCCTACTCGATACATTGTTGTGATGGAAACATCACAAATCCATTTTGTGAAAAGCCAATGTATTTGCACCCAAGAATTCAATAACGAAACATGAAACTCGGGGAAAGAAATAATCAAATTGTCCATCCAGAGTGGAGTTAAAATCGTCATAAACATTGATCCTTCGTTGCAGGGAACAGAAATAATAAACAGTTGCCAAAATTGCAAGGCCACAGAGATTTCATTCTCTAATTGTCAAAAAGCATTAACCATCAACTGTTTATTTTGCAGCCGAGGAAGCCCGCAAGCAGGCTGCAGTGCATTTCCTCACCAGACGTTGTCCCTAATTGTCATGCAGAGACTGCAGCGTGGGTTACTGGGAAAAATTGTTTGCATTTATTAATCAAAAGGAGTCAAAGGCACACGAGATATCATCAAGGCTCGCCTGTGCGGGGGCAGGCTGACAACCCGCGTCCCTGATGAAGTGTTTGCAATCTTTCACAGCCTTTTTTCTTCGCAGGTGCAAACCTTTCTATCGGCAACATCCAAGAAACAATCGAAAATTAAACACAGTAAACACCACCATACAGGTCTCAGTCTTCCATTTCTTAAGACAATGGGAGAGGTATAATTAATTTCAAAGCAATATTTGTGTTCTTTCAGAATTCATTTGTGCACATTAGCATTTCATCACTTGCGTATACAGCGCGAGGTTCCCTCTCCCCCTCTCTTTTGCCCCTTTTGTTTTATAAAAATTGGAAAGTGGAACCACTCCAGCATCCATGCATAGATAATTATCTTGCTAGGCTTGTTTGATCAGTAGAATAAGTCAGCTCTGCTCCAGCAAAGTCAGGCAACAGAAAACAGATTAAGGGAGAAGGAATCCCTTTCTGGTGATGGTAAAAACTTCAGAAACAAATACAACCTCACTAAAATTTGCTACTGAGTAATGTGTTTAATATGCTCATTGTAGGTACCTTTTAATATGTTGACTTTGTTTCATTGCTTCTCCTCACCCCCATTCCATTTAGTGTTAAACTCATCCGCACCAAGTAACAAGTGAAAATACAACCAGCAAATATTATTTTGTTTGACATCTTATATTTTTCTTATATTTTGTTTTGAACCCATATTTGGACATCATATTCAACTGGTGATATTTCCTGCCTCATAACCTTTTCTTTGAAGGTCTATTATACGTCCCAGACAGGAAACTGACTTTCTCAAACAGTACGCGAAATCACTCCTGTCAATGAAAACATAACCCTTATTGTGCTCCATAAAATAGCACAACGGAACATGAAATCTGTGCTTATTACAGTTTTTTAGTAAGTAAGAATAATGCTTAAGATTTGGATGGAGAATATTAAGAAATAGGAGTTATTCAGTTACTTTGTCCATTATTCAAGTATAATATTTACAGCGACTCTATTTGTACTTAAAATCCTGATTTGTATCGTAGGGGAGGGAACGAAATATCTGCTACAGGACATTCAGCATGAGGACCCCCTGGGCCTCAGCCCCTGTGCCCTGCGTGGCCCCGCCCCCTGGGAGAGCCTGGCGTGGCCCCGCCCCCTGGGAGAGCCTGGGTGGGCCCGCCCCCTGGGAGAGCCTGGCGTGGCCCCGCCCCCTGGGAGAGCCCGGCGCAGGGGGCGGGGTGCAGCCTGTCGTCCGCTCCTCTTGGTCAGGTCCACAAGTGTTACTGCATTTCTCTCCCGTGTCCAGCACTGGCCTGTGTCAAGCTATGACACCATGGGGGTCCGCAGCCTTGGAATGTGCTCATGAATAGCCGGCCCCTCCCCCCCTACAGACCCCTTTCCGAAAGTAAGACTGGATGGACAATCACTTATTTTTAAGTTGCCCTTGACCGTTAGAGAGCGTTTTAGAGGAGCCGGAACGGAAAAGCCATTCATATTTTATTTGGGTGACTAAAGCAAGGACACAGGACTGATACAATATCTACTCCGCACTGAAACGGCAGGAGGAATTGATACAGCAAAATGCTCTCCCAAGTGTTGTCTCCCGGAGAACCACCCACACAGCCCAGGTCGCCTGGACCAGCAGCCGCAGCCTTGGCGACGCACATGCCTGTGTCTCTGGGTCTGCACGTGCGCTTGTCTCTGCCCCTCTGCTGGGCTTCGGTCCAGACATCCTAAGCACAGGTTAGGCTGCAGCCTGGCAGGTTGGCAGCGGAACCCCGTGCCCCAAGGGAAAGAGAGGGAAGGCTGTTAGCGATGAGTCCCTCTTGTCCTTGTTCGAAATCGGGTCCATTTCTTTCGGTTGAGAATACTTCTTACACCTTAGTGGGAATAAGGGAAGGTGTTTAGTCGTTAAGACAGGATGAGATGTTTGGGGCTTCTCCACTATATTGAGACTTTGAGGATTTTTCTTTTTAAAAATCAAAAACAAGGTTTGAGTTTTCCGAAGCGGGGGTCCACCTGCCCTCTATTCTTTCTGAAGAGGGGGGTCCCCCTGCCCTCTATTCTTTCTGAAGAGGGGGTCCCCCTGCCCTCTATTCTTTCCGAAGAGGGGGTCCCCCTGCCCTCTATTCTTTCCGAAGAGGGGGTCCCCCTGCCCTCTATTCTTTCCGAAGAGGGGGGTCCCCCTGCTCTCTATTCTTTCCGAAGAGGGGGTCCCCCTGCCCTCTATTCTTTCCGAAGAGGGGGTCCCCCTGCCCTCTATTCTTTCCGAAGAGGGGGTCCCCCTGCCCTCTATTCTTTCCGAAGAGGGGGTCCCCCTGCCCTCTATTCTTTCCGAAGAGGGGGTCTCCCTGCCCTCTATTCTTTCCGAAGAGGGGGTCCCCCTGCCCTCTATTCTTTCTGAAAAGGGGGTCCCCCTGCCCTCTATTCTTTCCGAAGAGGGGGTCTCCCTGCCCTCTATTCTTTCTGAAGAGGGGGTCCCCCTGCCCTCTATTCTTTCTGAAAAGGGGGTCCCCCTGCCCTCTATTCTTTCTGAAGGGGGGGTCCCCCTGCCCTCTATTCTTTCGTTGCCTCAGCTCCCCCTGTGGTGACCTTGAACGTCCAGCCCCACTTTGCTCAAACACTATTAGGAAAGCGAAGGGAGTCAGCCGAAACTGGAATCGTTCTTTCAAAAGCTCTCTCTCACTTTATGGTAACTTCTGACCACGAGCCATGTTAACTCTCAGAGGACAGAAAGCCAGGGTCCTACAAAATCGCAGACAAACCCAAAAGAGAAATCTTCTGGGGGTAATTCCCGTGCCCGCGGGGCTCCCTTCGGGTGTGTGTCAGCTCCGCGTCACCTGCAGGACTGCCCAGGGCCTGCTCCCGCCTGCTCTGCGGGCTCCTTGGACTCGGGGCTGCTGACAGCTGCACCCAATGTCATGGTGAAATATCTGACGAGGTCACTCGGAAGTGCACTGGTTTCAAACTGTCAGCCTCTCTCCAGCAAGTAGCTGTTAAAGATTGTACTGGAGTCCCCCAGTAATTTACTTGTTCAAGATGTCCTGGAGGCTGTGTCCGGCCCAGGAGGCGGGCAGAGGCACATCTGACAGCTGAAGGCCTGCTCCCCTGCTCACAGCTGGACGGGCTGATGCCTCCCGAGGCTTCCCAGACAATAGGCTGTGCAGGCGTCATGCGCCCAGTAATGAAGGTTAAGTCTAGGGTAGCTCTGTGTATTTGCTAGGTCAATAATTTCAACGGCTTCTTTTCAAAGACTTCCTTCGGAGAGGGGAGCAGTGGTTCCGCCAAGATGCGGAGTTACCGTGTCTGCAGTGAGAAGCCCTGTGTGTTCCTTCTGAGCGCCTACAGCCCCAGACTGATCGGGAAACAGATTCCATTTAACACAGGGATCTGAACTGTGATAGGAACTCGACGGGTAGAGCCCCCAAAATCTTGGATGCCCGCTGAGACTCGAGAACTATTAAATTCTGGGAAGATTAAAATGTTTCATTGAGGTCAACTAAAAGGACACATTATTTTATTCCTTTTTCATGGTTCTAAAACGATTTGCTGTGCCACCCAAGCAGGAGAGGTTCATTCATTGGTTCGTTTCATAGGTAATAGTTCCTGATACCTGCTGTGTGACAGTTCTGAGCTAATGTCTACATGTAAAGAGGAAAACCCAAGGTCCCTCTTCTTAAGGGGCATATCTTACAACTAATACCTGGTTACAAAGTGGGGACAAGTGACCTTCAATAACGGACACCCCGTCCCCAGTCCTCTCTCGCTTGAAAGGAGCATGTGGTGTTCACTGCCAAATCCCCCAAACCCAGTGTAGGGTCAGCCCTATAATTTTTCTTATAAAAATAAAGTTCAGTCCCACTGACGGGCAGACTATAGTGTTCCTAATGAAATTCAAGCAATGTTTCCAAGGAATCAGGACAACATTGCATAAGCGATGTTTCTGTCCATGGCCATAGTCCTGCCTGGAAAAGACGTCTGCATGATGGTTCCGGGGGGCTGTTGCTCGCTTGCTAAGGACAGCCCCCACCCCACTTGAGTCCTCTCACCTCTGAACAAGAGATACCCCCACATCTTAACAGTATCCAACTGGAGCTGGCCCCCTTCCTCTGACCCCTCCTTAGTGAGAAGGCAAGCAAGGGGCAGACAACCCCCTTAGGCAGTGCAGAGACCCCGCCCCTGGCTTCTGTGATCCCCTTACATCCACCAACCGCCTAAACTACAGTGGAACTAGAAGCCCCAAATACCCGGAGGCTTAGCATGTATAAAAGGCGGCTGGAACCGGGTGTGGGGCTCAGCCTTTGGAGGTGACTCCGCTGGGCCAGCACCGGTGTCCATTAAACAGTCCTTTTCTGATCCTCCGAGTGGGTGCAGTCTGTCTCTGCCCGCCGACCGAATTTCTGCCACAACATTAGAATCACCCAACATGAACCCATCTCCCCCTGTTGATACATCCCCACAGTTCCTTGGGGAGACACCATACTGCATCAAGCTGCATAGAACTAGACCTCACGGTGTTGACCACAGATGTGTCCTTGGTGGTCCAGGGCTGGCGGCTCCCATACACTCAGGGGACGGATGCTGAGGAGGGCAGACGCAGGGCTCGGGGGTCAGCCAGACCTGAGTCCATTCTGCCACCTGCTAGCCGGGGGTCATGTGGCGAGTTATTTGACCTCCTCATCTATACAGTGGGGATAATGCCTTCCACGTGGGGCTGTCAATAAGGGCAAACTGCCGTGACGCACAGGAAGCGTGGGGCACGGCTCACGGCAAGGAAGCCACGCTCAGTAAGAGGTAGCCACGTGCCTCGGGCTGGAGGCCCCTTCAGACTCCCTGTGACCGAAATAAAGCCATACACAGTAAGTCAAGTCGGGCATTTGTCCGAGTGTTAGTTTGGAGACTGCACAGGTGGAATTTTCTGGGAGTCTGGGCACCTTCACCCCCAAAGACTTACCCTTTAAGGCTGATACAGGAAAGGGAGGCACGTAACCGACAGAACGAGGGGGGTGTTTGTCAAGCGTGGGAGACAAAGAGCAGACACTGAAGCCACGTTGTTGTTTTAGATGGCTGCGTTCCCGCGTGATCGATCGCTGCCTGGCGAACCCTTCCACGTGGCATGGTGTGCCTTCACGCACGTGGCCGCGTTAGTAAAAAGTTACATCCGCGTGAATGCCTGTGGCGCGGGACGATTTATGAGAGCTCAGTGTGAGCTGACACGGGCTCGAATTCCCCGCCGACACCCACCGTGGGAAGAGGGTCAAACCACTTGGGGATGGGACGTGGCTGGGAGTCCGTGGGGTGAAATGCGTTGGGCTCCCTGGAGGTGGTGTGTTTCTCAGCTGGTGAAAAGCTGGGCTGTGACGGAGCCCGCTCCTGCGGTTCCAGCTGTGACTCAGTGCTTCTCGGAAGGAAGTCTCTGTTTTGAACTGTATGTATCTGCTCCGCCCCTCCCCCCCAGCCCTAACCCCCACTGTGATGGCATTAGGAGGTGAGGCCTTTGGGAGGCGATTAGGTCACCTCGACACTAATGGGATTAGTGCCCTTCTCAAAGGGACCCCGAGAGCTCCCTGCCCCTTCCGCCACGTGAAAAAAAGCACATGCCATCTACGAAGCAAAGCAAGCTGTCACCAGGCACGGAATCTACGGCACCCTGAGCCTAGACGTCTCAGCCTCCAGAAACGTGAGACACAAGCGTCCGCTGTCCATAAGCAGACCGGTCTACGGTATTGTTAGAGCAGCCCGAACTGAGAAAGGCAGGCACTCCAGAACCAAGACCCAGCAGGGGTCGCTGTAAACACAGGCTGTCCCAATGTCGCATCTCTGCTTCACCCTGCAGTAGTAGGTCACGATGAAAATACCCAGTGGTGTTCGCCATCAACACTCACGATCATGGCTGTTACCTACTTTGATGGCCAACTGAATGCCTAGATTTCTTTCACAAAAGTGACCATGTTGGGATGGACATGTTTGGAGCTACAAAGTCCTGGAATTGCACACGTCAGCTCCTCTGTCGACCGAGTACTGATGTCTCTGGGACAGCTCTTCTGAACTGAAGGCCTGGGCACAGAAGGACAAAGTATATGCCACAGCTGGAGGCAGAGAGAGAAACGCTTGGAGCCCCACTCGCTGGATTCCAGGGACACCGTCTTGAAAAAGGTGTCATTACTTCCAGATTCCCACTGGTTCCTTAAGGATATATCTTTAGAATAAAATGTATGATTTCCTTCATCATGAAATAAATCACTCATTATTGAAGATTTGAAATAGACACAGTAAAGGAGCTGTCAGTTCACCCCAGGCCAGCAGCTGAAATGTGTTCGAGAACTGAGTTCCACCCTCCAGATCAGCACATAACTCCACCTAGCCATCCCTCTGACCTTCCTCGGTGCGTTCCTTTTCCTGTCTCCGGAAGGACCGTTTCCCAGTTTCCTCCCTCTCACCCCTCCACACCCTTCCCGGTCACGGTCAGCTGCTCCACTCGCTCTCCGCTGCCTCGTGTCTCGGACCCCAGCTACCAACACTCTCCCACTTGCTGATCATGTTTTGGCAACACTGGTTTTTCTTCTGTCTCCGGTTCCTTAAATGCATTTAGTTCCTAACTGCCTGTTTCCCTGAGAAGAGACCCTCCTGTTCCCATCCCCCAGCTGCCGCGCGGGCACCTCCCTCTGAATCTCCCTCTTACCCATGAAAGGAGTGTCCATGCTTCAGTCAAGAGCAACTGTCCTCCTGTCCTGCCCTCCAGCCCTCGTGCCTCCTTACGTCAGCACGCTCAGCCCTCCTGCAGAGCAATTTCTCCCTCTCCAGCCCGTCACCTGCATGAACACCTCAGCATGTTCGAATCCATCAGTGGGAGACATCGCCACCCGAACTCTCCCTTGTCTTCAGACCCCTTGCTCGGCTCCCCTCACCTTAAGCCTTCTTGGGTGTTGGCACCACTTCCTCTCATGCCAGCGTCTCCTCAGCTGGGCTCTGGCCCCAGCATTCCACTGAAGCTGTTCTTGTCAGGGTCACCAAAGACCCTCCAATGGTCTTCTGTCCCCATGTCATTTGACCTGTTAGCAGCAGTTGAGAGGTAACCACTCTCTTCTTGAAAATGTCTTCTGTCTCCTCTTGGTTTCAAGGTCACCTCACTCAATGATGTCTTCTTCCCAGTCTCTGCTTCACGCAGAGAACAGGAGAGACAGGCACTGGCCCAGTTGCACTAGTTGGTTATGGCCCAAGTCCAGTTCTGACTTGGGATGCCTGTGACATCACAGTTCTTTCTTTTTTTTTTTTTTATCCTCACTCGAGGACATTTTTGCATTTATCTTCAGATAGAGCGGGAGGGAGAGAGGTGGGAAGAGAGAGAGAGAGAGAGAGAAACATCGACATGAGAGAGACATATGGAGTGGTTGCCACCCACACGGCCCCGGGCCGGGGACAAACTGCAACCGAGGTACGTGCCCTTAGCGGGAACCAAACCCGGGTCTCTCTGGACCGCAGGCCGATGCTCTAACCGCTGAGCCAAACCGGCCAGGGCGACATCACAGCTCTTTGATTTTTGACTGTTACCCCTGTGATGGTGAATGTTATGTGACCAATTGGTTGGGCCAAAGTACCAGATATTTGGTCAAACATTATCCTGGATGTTTCTGTCAGTGTGTTTTCCAGATGAGATTGACATTTACATCGGCAGACTTTGAATAAAGCAGATTGCTCTCCATCGTGTGGTGGGCCTCATCCAATCAGTTGAAGGCATTCATAAAATAAAGACTGACCTCCTCAACCAAGAGGGAATTCTGCTAGCGGACTGCTTTTGGACTTGAACTGCAGCTTTTCCCTGAGTCTCCAGCTTGCTGGCCGACCCCATCTGAAGGGAAATAGGATTTGAACTTTAGGTTAATAGGACATCATAACCTATACTCTTTCCACTGGGCCATGGTGCTTCTTGGAGAAAAGGAAGCACTGGCCACATGAGCAAGAGAGATCTGAAGATCTGCAGAGGCCCAAACAAGGAGTGACTCCGTCTCGCCATAATGGCAGTGATCAGGCACCAGCCTCTGCCCTCTGCGGCCCGATACACAGGCCAAGCTCTTGACGAGAGAATTCCTGGGCCTGCCGAGGCCTGCCGGTGTCCAAAGAGAGATCATTTCTGGGGTGCAAATGAGTAAAAAATCTCGCCAAAACCCCGACGGTTTTAAAACTCCAAATTACGAGTTGATGAAATCTGACATCACAGTATCTCCTGATTTCCCAGCCAACCTGTGAACCCTCCTTCGGCAGATCCCAACAGTCAGATGAGAGCTGAGGCCAAGTCAGGCCAAAAGGGGCTTTAAGGGCTTGCTACCCAATCTCCCACCTGGGTCTGTGGAGGGATGGCCAGGAGGTACTTTGTGGAGAAGTCCGGAGTATGCACTTAACCCAATTAGTAACTCAAGCCCTTTGGCTATCATGTCTGAAACTGCTTTTACATTGCCGTGTTTTTAATGGAAAGATGAAACCACATTTCATGAACTATGTATCTCATTAATAAACACAAGATAATCATTGCTTTTTATTCCAAATTAACTTCTCCGTTTGGGTTCAACGACATTCCATAGATGCATTCTTTCCTCGTGACGCGAGGGAGGTCATGGCAGAAGCGCAGTGGGACCCGGGCTGTGTGAAAGGGAGGCAGATGCGCTGCCTCCCCCGCCCCGAAGGCTGTCGCTCCGAAGAAGCACCATTGAACATGACGCCGCTCTGCTGCCCGCTGTTTTCGGATGAAGTTTGGGGATTACAGGCAATCATACAGCAGTAAATTATCCATGACCATTCATGTTCAAGGACTCATCTTACAAACGAAACGAGAGCCTGAGAACAGAATGACATGAACCATGGTGCCGCGGTCCTTTTCCTCTGCTAGATGGGGGGACAGCAGCGCATCCTGAGTCCTGCGCAGAGACACGCGCCGCAGAGAGCAAACAGACCTGCGAGTCCAGTCGGAAAACCGTCTCTGCAGGTCATGGCAGCTCTTCCCTTCCCCTTTTCTGTGCCCACGTGTCCGTCCCTCCCCCTCGTGGTGGTTCTTCCTTCCCCCACTCCATGGCCAGAGGAGACAAAGGGGGAGAAGAGCGGATTCGGCGGCTGGCAAGCTGGCTCGGAGCAGCGCCGGCGGATGGACGGACGGACGGTGCTGGCTCCCGGCTTGCTCCCCCTGTTCCCGGGGTCAGGGCTGCAGATGGCTTCCCTCAGCACGAACCGCCCAGGAACGCCGCCTGAAGCCTTAGGGCTGTGCGCTGCACAGTGGCAGGGGGCGGGGGAGGAGGACAGACTTCACACAGAGCTCCGTGAGAACGGCCGCGTTGCAATGTGGGGCGTGCCCCCTCTCCAAACCAGTGCCTCAGAGGTAGCCTTGGCCTCTGGGACCTGGCCTTGCACCCCCTTATCTCCACTGACCCCAGTTGTACGAAGGGTCCTTTATAGCACCCAGCCCTGGAGTTCTTTGCACCTAAGCTGAACTCGGGGCTCAGGGCCCCCAGAACAGGCCCCTGACTCAGTTTCCCTGATTACTGACAGCTGGCTTCCCTGCTCCATAGCCCAGTCCCTCACTCTAGGGTGGAACCTGGCATCTCTGCCTTACCTACGTCTTGTGAAACTCCTGCCACAGGGGCTGCACCCTGCCCTCACCCTGGCCTGGAGCTTGAGGTCAGATTTCTGGGACAGTGGTCACTGCCCACCAGACTTCTGATCTGTCTCTGCCGGATGCCATCATCCAGGCTGGAATCAGGGTGAGCTGGAAAAACTGCCCCCTCAGATACTGTTTGGGGTTATACCTCCCCCCAACCACATCCCCACCCCCACAGTGGGTTCTCTGCCTTGGCTCAGCTTCGTTCTGGAAGCGAGTGGGGCGCGGGTCTCTCTGCAGCCAATCCGGTGAGCTGCCCCATCTCTGAGAAGTGTCCCTTGAGAAATATTTCAGGAAAGAATTTTATCTGATCACTGCCGGCAAAGATCAAAGAAAACTAATTCCGCTGTGTTTGTTACAACATCAGTGAAGGAAGTCAAGAATATAGTCTCAGAAGGAGCATAAAGCATGCAATAAAGGCCAATACATAATTAATGAACATCACGTCTCTAACACGGCGCTCTTCCAGCCGAGCACACCACGTGTAATTATTCCTCGCGTCATCATGGAGTCGGGAGTGGGCAGATGCTACTTGCCTCTTATAAAGAAGGAAACGGGACAAAAGCCAAACAATTTTTCCAAAGGAAACCACCACTAGGAAGTACAACGAAGCCCAATACTCTCGAAACCCAGTAGTGATGTGTTTAACATGTCAGCATAAATCTCCCTCCAAGTCTCCACTAAGGCAAACACTCGGTGTGTCTGTTCCACGGTCTCTGCTGTTGAGAATCCCAGCACGATCCCATGTTCCAACCAGTTTACACGTCACACAAGGAAACCACGTCATTTCGTACAAAGGGCCAGGCCAGACAGGGGGCCAGAGCGCCAACTCTGGGCATGCCCTCCTGTTCCCCTCCCAACTCTGCTATGGCTCACACAGCTCTCGAGTGAGGGTTAATCTGGGAGATAGCTGAGGATGTTTTGATGCACAGATGCTTGGCCTACGGTGAGCACTGCATAAGCAGTAACTCTCACTATTACATTATATTCACATTTCATTTCGACCCCCAAACGGAGCGAATTACCCACCTTGATCACCCTTGTTATTCATCACATTTGATTAGAAAAATCTCTGTTTAAGAAAGAATCAAATGGCCCTGGCTGGTGTGGCTCAGTTGGTTGGAGCGTCATCCCATACACCAAAAGGCTGCGGTAATACCCAGAAAGGGCACATACCCAGGTTGTGGGTTCGATCCCCGGTCAGGGTGCTTACAGGAAGCAACCAATTGATGTTTCCCTCTCACATCTCTCTCTCTCTCAAATCTATAAAAACATATCCTTGGGTGAGGATTTTTAAAAAATCAGACATATCCTCTAAGTTAGAGAAGTTGAATCTATTCGACAGACCGATTCTATAAGTTGTAAAGGCAACAGAGGAAAATAACTGTCATTTGACCCAGTGACCCCACTTCTAGGAATATACCCTAAGAAGCCGGAAACACCAATCAGAAAGAATATATGCACCCCCATGTTCATAGCAGCACTATTTACAATCGCTAAGATCTGGAAACAGCCCAAGCGCCCACCAGTAGATGAGTGGATAAAAAGCTGTAGTACATATACACAATGGAGTACTATGCAGCTGTAAGAAAGACAGATCTCTTATCCTTTGAGACAACATGGACAGACCTGGAGAGTATTATGCTAAGCGAAATAAGCCAGTCAGAGAAAGACATGATCTCACTTATTTCTGGAATATAATGAACAAAATAAGCTGATGAACAAAATAGACTCAGAGAGATAGAAAGGAGTATGGTTCAGACTGACAGACCTCAGAAAAGGGGGGCGGGGGGATAGATGAGATAAACCAAAGAACTTATATACATGTATGCATAACCAATGGACATAGACAACAATGCCAGGGTGGGGGTGGGGAGTGGGACCAGGATCGGGAGGAGGGTGTCAATGGGGGAAAAAGGAGAAACATCTATAATGAAAATAAATTAATCAATAAAAATAAATAAATAAAGGCAACAGAGGCATCATTAGAATATTGTGAGGGGCCACGGACTCCATTTCTCCAGGCAGGTCAGCTGAAAGTGAGAAGCACCCTGGAGAGAGACCACAGGGGAGACTAGAAAGGACTGAGCCGAAAAAAGCCTGCCCCCAGGTGATGCTGGGTGGGGCCGGACGTGAGGAACTACTTCTAATATATCTATCTGCACCCTTTTGGTGTTTATCAAATCACTGCTTCTCTCCAACACTCATAACAGAGTTTCCGCACATTAAATTACATTCCGCGTGCAGGCCTTCTTTCATCTTAAAACATTTTTTTTTCCTTTATTGATTTTAGAGAGAGAGGAAGGGAAAGGGAGAGAGGGCTTGAAGCATTGATGAGAGAGAACATGGATTGGCTGCCTCCTGCATGCCCGCAGCTGGGGATCAGGCCAGGAATCGAACCAGCGACCTCTTGGTCCATGGGTTGGCGCTCAGCCACTGAGCCACCCAGGTCGGGCTTCTCTCACCTGTAAAAGAGCCTAAAACTGATTCTAGCACAGAGCTGAGTGCATGGACTGTCCCCTTTGTCTAAATGATTCCAATTATTCTAGCAGCTCCTCCTGCACTTGGTGAGATCCATTTGTGCCTGTTTATGTAAATCTAATTTGTGTCCTTGGGAATTTGGGTTTTTGTTGTTGTTCTCTTCTCTCCGCCAGAGTGAAAATTCCTCCAGTGTAAGAGCCACATTTCCACGCAGCCTAATAACCACACGTGCCCACTCGAGTGCCTGACTGCACCCAACGCGAGCGAGGCGAGCAGGCAGAGACCCCGCAGCTGAGCCCGGCCTCTGGTGCCCGGGACTGAGCGCCGCGGGGCCCTGCTCTCCGGAACGTCCGCGGAGGGGGTCCGGTCCTCCTAAGGGCTTTCTGCCTCTTGTTTAACATTTGATCCCGCAACAGCCCTGGAAAGCCGTTCCTATTATTATCCCCATCTGCCAGATCAGGAAACTGAGCAGAGGAGGCAAAACGCCTCGCGGAGGCGACAGGGCTGCGACGGGACTGAGGCTGAGCCAGCTCTCGGCCCCAGGGCGCAGGGGACCCGGCGAGAACGCAGCCCTGCGGCGGGTCCCGCGCGGACCTCCTCGCCCCGGACACCGGCACTCCCTGTAATGTGAATTCTGGACAATATCCCTACACAAGGGCAGGCTACTTGGCTAAGGGTACGTATCTATTTTTCCTCCTGTCTGCAAGCCCTAGACATAGTAGGGGGAAACTTTTTTTAAGTACTAAAGTCTATAACATTGAGAAGAAAGAGAAATGCTAGTGGTTTTCTAGATAAAAGGGAGCGGATGGTATAGGATTTATGGAGAAAGGAGAGTGGAGGAAAATCATGGCCACAGGAGATACTTCTCAGAAATCCACCAATCAAAGTGAGGCCACGGACACTGGAGTAGCACAATTTATAAGCTTGATCTAATAGCTATATAGAATTTTCTAAACCGAAATAGAGAATAAACATTCGCTTCAAATATCCATAAAGCATTCACGAAGACTCAACATGAATTATACTGAAAATAAAATCTCAACAAATTCCAAAGAGCAGAAATCTCAGAGGCTACCTCTGCTGTCCATACTGCATTTAAATCTGGAACTAGTCGTAAAAAATAGAAAATTAAAAAAGCAACAACAAACACCTCTGTAAATGGGAGTAAAAATACGTCCTTTTAACTTGTTTTATATTATTCACAATCATTATTTAGAAATGAATAACAAGGGCCATGTCTATAAATAGTAGCAAAGATGGGGTGAGGGCAATTTTACCAGGATAGTGGATGGAGATGGGGAGAAATGAATGGACTGAGGAGCTAGTTAGAAGTGAACTAACAGAACTCGAAAACGGACTGGACTGGTCCCCCGCCAGCCCCTCACTGCCTGGGGTCCAGCCTGGCTTTTCCAGAGCACGAAAGACCTTGTCCAGTTTCTTCAACACTGGATCCCAGGGCCTCGAACAGACCCAGATGCAAGTCAAGGGCTTCATATACTTTTGGTGAAAATTTTCACTTAGGTCTGTCCACTCAGCACATAACCCCCAATGGGGCCACTGACATTGAGTTACGGTCCTCTCTCATCTCCAGCAAATGCCGTGCCTGGCCAAGCTTTGAGAGATATATATACTGCAATGGACAGAACTCTCCGATGTGGATTTTCTAGTTTTGATTCTTAAATCAAGATTACTGTTCCCATTTTGCAGATGCTGAAACTGAAGCCTGGCTTCCCCAAGGCCACCACTGGCAAGTGGCAGAACTAAGAGTTAGTCTCAGCTACTCGAAATGAATATTGAAGTCTTTGAAAAGAAGTGAATAGCCTAACGTCTCCTGATTCACTGAGCGTCTACTATGTGCTAAGCACTGTGCTGGTGCTTTAAAAAAATTACCTTATTTTGTCCTCACAAGGACTTTGCCAGGTATTTATAATCTACATCCATTTTCTACACCACTGAGGAAACCAGATAGGAATCTGCCCAAGGTCACAAGTAGAGGAGCCAGAATTTGAACCCAGGTCCACGGGTTCAAGGCTCATGCTCCTTTTCAAAGGCACACTGGCCCTTATCCATCCCCTTGCTATCAACTTAATCATCATCGGGGCACTGACGAGTACAAATTTCAATGCAATTTAATTCTGGTCTGGATCTTTTCTCCAGGAGGATGCTGCTTTTGTAATATGAAAGTGATGCTTTATAAAAGGAAGCTAAGGAACGGTTTGAGAAAGCAAAATGCTATTGATTACTTAATAGCTACGGCATAAATCACCCTGGACACAAATCGTCTATTACTCTTTAAGGAGCAGGAACCCAATATCTGGGAGAAGCTGAACAAATTATAGTATTAGAATCCAGTTGGAAAGACCCACAATAAAGGTGGTTTTTAAATATTTCACAGGCTCAACAGTTATTTGTCCTATAGTTCTGGTTTTCATAACTATCATCATCAGCTATTTTTAGGAGACTATCTGGAAGAGAAATTTAAATTCTGATAGGTAACTACCGTGACATTATAAGAGCACAAATCACCTGGATTAATTTTATGTGAACTGGAGTCTAAAAGATATCAATGTATTGATTTAAGAAATAGGTTTGGAGACAAAAGCAATTCTTGGATACCTTCATGTAACAAAATGAATAGCTCTAATTACTGAGTGCGACACCCACTTCGTGTCCGCTACAAGTTGTAGAGCCATAGATTTTAAAGCTACGTCGTGCTCCATATTTTAAGAATGTTATGAAGTTCAGATCAATGTCCAGCCACACAAGAATATTGCCCTGAAAGAATAAACTGTACGTTCACATTTTTCAGAGGGAAAGGAAAATATTGAGAATTTATGTTAGGACATATAGCCGGTACCTGAACTCATTTATTCATTCTTTCACTCTTTCATAATTTCAAGGAGTATTTTTGGCATAGCTAGTAGGTATCTTAAATTAATTGTTTTGGGGAAGGAGATAAGATGCAGGTAAGCTGGAGACAGTATACTTCATTGATTAGTATCCCTTTTTTAAAAAACGTCCTTGAGATGTAATTGACATGCGATAAATCACAAGTGTTTAAAGTGTACAATTTGATAAACTGTGACATATATACACCTGTGAAATTTCCCCAGGTTTTAGGTTGCTTTTTAGGGAGAAGATTTGCTGAGGTCTTGACTCAACCACTCAGAAGCCGAAAGCTACCACCTCGCTGTAGTCTTCGGTATTTGTCCTGTAGTTCTTCATTCTCTTTGCCCTCTTGTTACGTCTTCGTTTGGATTAATTCATTGCTCTTTACAATTCCATTTTATCTGCTTTGTTGGTTCATTAGCTATTACTCTTCATTGTGTTACTTCAGTGTTTGCTTTGGGGCTCGTATTATACATATTTAACCCTCACAGTCCACCTTCACGTGCTATTCTACTCCGTCACGTGTCACAGGAGCCTTGCACGAAGGGACCTTCATTTCTCTCCTCCTGGCTTTTCTGCTACTGTTGTCAAACATTCCTCTTTTGCATGTATTATAAGCCCCATAAGATTTTGTTACTTTTAACTTAAATAGATTATCTTTTAAAGAGATTAAAGTAAGAAGAAAACATATTTATCTTTCTGTTTATCTATGTAGTTACCCTTCCTAGTACTCTTCATTTCTTGTGTAGATCCAAATTTCCATCATGTATCCACTTTCTTCTATCTGAAGGACTTCCTTGAACATTTCTTGTTGTTTGGGTCTACTGGTGATGAATTGTTCCAGCTTTTGTATTTATTGTATGTATTGCCTTTATTTTGAAAGATATTTTTGCTGGGTAAAGAATTCTAGGTTGATAGTCCTACCTCCCCCACCACACCTCCTACCCAGTACTTTAAAGATGTTGCTTCATTGTCTCACAACTTGCATTGTTATCATCAAGAAATCTGCTGATACTGTATCTTTGTTCCTCTGTATGTGATACCTTTTTTTTTTTTTTCCTATTTCTTATTAAGATTTTCTCTTATCACTTGCTTTAAATTATTTGATTATGATGTGTGTTTGTGTAGTTTTATATTTCTTGAGCTTGGGTTTGTTGAGCTTCTTCCATGTATGGGCTTAGTTTTCATCAAATCTGAAAGATTCTGGTCATTATTGCTTCAAATATCTTTCCTTCCCTGTTCTTTCCTCTCCATTAGAGACTCCAATTACTGTACAAGTAAATTAAACCACTTGAGTTTGTCCCACAGCTCAGTGATGCTCTATTTATTTCTGTCAGTTTTTCCCCCTGTGCATTCCATTTTGAATAGTTTCTATTGCTATTTTCAAATTTATTCATCTTTTCTTTTGCTATCTAATTAATCCCATCCAGTGTATAATATAGTCTTTGATATTGTAGCTTGCAACCCTAGAAGTTGTACTTCTGTCCTTTTTAATGTCTTCCACGTTTCTGTTTAACATGTTCAATCTTTCTTCCAGCCTGTTCGTATGGAATGTAGAATATAGTCACAATAATTATATTAATGTGCTTTTTACCTAGTTCTATCATTGGTCTCATTTCTTGGTCAGTTTCAATTCACTGATTTCTTTCTCTTCATTATGGCTTGTATCTTTCAGCTTTGTTGTATGCCTGATAATTTTTTTTTATTCACTCCTAGCAATATTTTTGAGTTTTCATATGGGATCCAATTAAATTATTTGGAAACAGTTTGAGCTTTTTGGATCTTGCTTGTAAAGTTTGTTAGGTGGAACCAGAGATGTTTTTAGTCTAGGGTTGATACTTCCATTGCTGAGGCAAGATCCTTCATATACTCTAAGTAATACTCCATCATTATGAGGTTTTCCATGCTAGTATTGGGAATAGGAACTACCGTCCGCCCTCAGCGGACTTCAGGCACTCTCTCTAACCCCTTGGGCGACTCTTTCACGGACCTTGGGTAGTTTCCTCATATGAGCGCACTGACTAGTTCCCAACTGAATATTCAC
Source organism: Tadarida brasiliensis (assembly GCA_030848825.1). Lineage (NCBI taxonomy): Eukaryota > Metazoa > Chordata > Mammalia > Chiroptera > Molossidae > Tadarida > Tadarida brasiliensis. Next base: position 3,406,021 of record CM061271.1, read on the forward strand.
GTGGGACCTCTGTAGGTGTCCAGCTCTCCTCTCGTGCTGCTCCCTCCTCTGCAATCCTCCTCCTGACCATCTCTGAGCTGCCTGGGCATCCCAGGACTCTCTGCTCTGTCTCCTCAGCTCAGTCCACTGCACTCTGCAGATTTCCTTTGTTCCGTGGCCTGGAAACTTCCTCCAGGCAGAGAGCCGGGACAGTTACAGGATTCACCTCATTAGTTCCCCATCTCTTTCCTTCATTGATTAATGTCCAGTGTGTTGGGAGCCATTGTTCCTGACAGTTCGTCTTGCTTCCTAGTTGTTTCTGGTAGAACAGTACATCCGTAAAACCTGTTACTGCATCTTGGCCAGAAGCAGAAGTCTGGTGCATACTCTTTCAGAAGGGTTTTGTGACATTTTATTCAACATCCCCGGTGGGCACGGCACTGTGCCTGCTGCGTGCAAGGCCCCGCGTGGTGGTGGTTGTTGGGGCTGTTGTTTGAGGACGGGCAGCAGGGCAAGGCGGCAGAACACAGAAGTGCTAAGATGTGCCCAGCCCCTCGAGGAACTCAGTCTAGTTGGGAAGACTAGGTGTATCCATGGAGTAAAGATAACCAACTCTACAAAGAAGATGAGGACCTGGAAATATTTATTCAATGAATACTTATCGACAGCCTCTCCTTGTTTTGGTGAAGAAGCATGGTGAACCACACACACACGCCTCTTGAAGCTTACCTTTTGGTGGGAAAACAGACAGTAAGCAGGTAAATAAAAGCTGTAACAAGAGCAACAAAGACAGATTACACAGGATAAGGGAACAGAGAATGACTGAGGTGCTATTTTATTTTATTTACTATTATTTTTTAATCCTCACCTGAGGATATTTTCCCATTTATCTTCAGTAGAGTGGAAGGAAGGGAGGGAGAGAGAAACATGAGACTCATCGACTGGTTGTCTCCCGCATGACCCTGACCAGGGCCGGGGACCCAACCGCAACCGAGGTACGTGCCCTTGACCAGAATCGAACCTGTGACTCTTTGGTCCGGGGGCCGATGCTCTAACCTCTGAGCCAAACCAGGACCGAGGTGCTGTTTTGAAAGAGGAAAGCCTTTCTGAGGCAGGCCATTGGAGTAGAGACCTGCCTTCATCAGTGAAGGAAGCAGAAGGAACAAGGGATCCAAAGGAAGAGAGTCTCCTTCCAACCTGCGGGCCAAGTAATACTCGTGAAGTTTCCGTTAGAATCCCCGCAGCATTTCCTAAGGAAGGACCCACGTCTGTGGGGACAATGATGAGACAGGGAAAGGCGTTTCTGGAAGACAGGGCGTAAAGACGCCTGCCTGGAGCACAGTATGCCAGGAAGCGGGTCCTGAAATTAGGAGCGAGCCTCAGGGCCCACGTGCAGAAAGCCTGAATGGACAGGCTGCAGAGTTTGATCTTCGTTTTTCTGGACTTGTGCAGGAAGTGAGGCAACCAAGTTTCCGTATGACCACTCGTGTCTGCACGTACACAGGATAGATGAGAAGTATGGTGCAGCCCGGCCGGTGTGGCTCAGTGGGCGAGCGTCGGCCCACACACCAAGAGGTCACCGGTTTGATTCCCGGTCAGGGCACCTGCCCAGGTTGTGGGCCTGATCCCCAGTGGGGGGCATGCAGGAGGCGGCCAGTCGATGTTCTCTCTCATCGATGTTTCTATCTCTCTCTCCCTCTCCCTTCCTCTCTCTCTAAAATCAATAAAGAAAAAATAAAAAGAAAAGAAGAAGTATGGCGCAAACAGAAGAACGGTCTAGAAATCCAGTCGTCACCCAGCGATGGCAGTGTGGGTGGGCGTGCTGGGCCTGGAGGGGGCATGGAAGAGTAAGGACGGTTCAGAGGAAGAATCAGCACAGCTTGGATGCTTCGTGGGACGTTGGGCACCCAGGGGTGAGGGGTCCCCGATGTCACCAGTGTTCAAATTCATTGTCAAGGCTTAAACTCAGGGACTAGAGAGTAAGACGGCAATAGAGTCTGTCCGCAAGAAAGACCCAACGTAAAAATATCAGATGGTGGATTTTCAACTAGTTTTCTGCTGTGCCTTTTCTTAATTGGAGGACAGTGATGCCAACCGGCTCTCGTGCTAAAACAAACTTGATTTTCAAGTGAACAGCTCAAACCTAGCATGTCTGAAAATCTGAACCGTCCCACTTTCCCTGACAACGAAAGGCATTGCATTAAAAAAAAAAAATCACCATTTTCAGAAACTCTTCTTAGTTTTCTAATCAGGACAAAGATTTCTGAAAAGACAGAGACAGGCTTCTTTAGGCACCACAGAAAGTGAACCACGCTCGGGGGACGATGACAAATGAACTAAGAAGCTGTGGACAAATGAAATGCGACAAACAACGGTCATATTCCAAACGGTCAATCAAGAGCTGGAACCGCGCGGAGGTAACAGAGGTCCATTATGATGAAAATAATGATCTCGGGACAAGCGAGACTCAATGATTTGCAAATTTAAGTGCAAAATAAATATTCATCCATGTCCCACCGGTAACTTGCAAGGTCTCACCGTTTCGTACGGCTGAGAGAGCTACCTGGAACCGCGGGGGCATTTTTTTTTTTTAAGTGAGAGGGGAAACGATTCATCTTCACTTCAATTTCAGTACAATTGCCGAATGCGGTGGCACGCTAGGAACGCGAATGATACACCGAGGGCTATCTTTTTTACATTCCGGGGTATCTCACTGTTTGGGCAGAATGGCTCTCTGACTGGAATTGGGCACAAAGCAGCCTATTATATGGTGAGAGGTACCCTCCGGGCACCATTGAAATGATTATGAAAGGAACCATCAAGAATGCCAAGTGCAGTGCACAAACGCAGGTAGGTGGGGAAGACAGATAAGCAGCCTAGGAGGTTTAAGTTGCAGAATCGGAGCTGCAGAGAGATGCGCCGTACAATTCACATTACCACCAGTCACGGCGGCAGAATGGGTAATGAAAAGCTCATATAGTTAAGTATTGAGTCCATAAAAGACACAAAAAGCTTTGCAGCACAAGGGAACTAAATGATGGGTAAATAGACAAAGAGGATCACCGGAGAGCAGGAGGGGGAAGCCAGGCTCGCTCTCGCAAAATTCCTCTGGTTTTGGCAACTTCACCGGCACAACACACGTTAACACTGTCTCTATTGTTGGATTCTTTCAAAAGAGGGTTCTCAACCTCGGAACTGGTGACGTTCAGGGCCAGAAAGTTCTTTGTTGTGGGGGCCGTCCGGGGCATCGCGGGACGTTCAGCAGCATCCCTGGACTCTGCCCACTGGATGCCAATGACACCTACTCTGTCAGCTGTGCAACTGAACTGGTCTCCAGACATTCCCAGGGCACATGCCCAGGTTGTGGGCCCGATCCCCAGTGGGGGGCGTGCAGGGTGCAGCCGATCGATGTTCTCATCGATGTTTCTCTCTCTCCCTCTCCCTTCCTCTCTCTCTAAAATCAATAAAAAATAAAATAAAAATAAAAATGTTAACTTTGGTCAAAAAGTCTTATTGCACACCAAATTAATCTGGAGGATAAATCTCATAGTAGTTTTAGTAACCAATTTACATGAGTTCTTCAAAATCTCTTTGCTGATTACTCCTGCAGTCTATCTTAAAACAATTGGCAAAAACGTTTGGTCTACTATCCACTCACGTAGTGAGCGATCCTTTGTGACAACATCAAACCACAGACCGGCACTCTGATGCAGCGGCAAAATAGTAGTTCAACATTTTCTCCACTTGATGCGCCGTAAAAAGAAATTCCAGGTGTATTTTGTAGGAGAGAGATTCGCATTTATTTACTGTGAGATACTGACGCAGCTGGGACAGTCTCGTGCTCACTGGACTATCAGACACATGAAGGAGCCATTTCAGTTTTTCTCCTGGCAATGTACTCTTTCACATTGCGTGCTGGCTGCATGGTGATTGCCATCAGTTAAACTAGTTTCCACTGTGACTTTTTCTAACCCAGCAATAGGGCTAGATCATTAACTCCATGAGGGCAGGGACGCTATCTTAGGTGCCTTTGCATCTGTAACACCTAGCCAGCGCCTGGCCTAGAGCAAGCAGCCAACACATGTTTCTTGGATGAATGTGAATGAATGAATAAATGGATGAGGATAGAAATGCCAACTTTCAAGCAAAGAGATTAGGATGTCAGCTCCTCAGCAACTCTGTGTTGGCAGTTGGCACACAGTAGGTGGTCAAGGAACGTGTGAGGCATTCATCTAAAGGGAGGTCTTTGCCTGGATCCGAAGCCCACCCGACTGAGGCCGAGGCAGGTACGCTGCCTGAATCCAGGGACCACGCTCACCTGTTCATTTGTGTCCATGTTTAACAGAGGACTTGTTCCACCCTCAAGACTCAAATTCAGACTTCTCGTGTGGAAAGATTCCTTTTTTTCCCCCCTGTATTGATTTTAGAGAGAAAGGAAGGAAGAGGGAGAGAGAGATAGAAACGTTGATGAGAGAGAACATCGATGGGCCGCCTCCTGCACGCCCCCTACTGGGGATCGGGCCCACAACCCGGGCATGTGCCCTGACCGGGAATCGAACCGGCGACCCCTTGGTGCATGGGTTGATGCTCAACCACTGAGCCACACCGGCCGGACTCGTGTGGAAAGATTTCAATACACACTTTGCAAAAGGACAACGTCGCCCCCTCTGACAGCCGAGGCGGCCACTTTTGCCCTTCAGCATTATGATCCTGTTACTGAAGAATTTCTGAGGTGTCACAACACCCTCCCAGATGCGGGATGTGACAGGACTGGCCATGCCGCGGTCTCGGCAGAGGCCTGGGAACATTCTGTGCAAATTAAATCATCACAGGCTTCAAGGAGTTTATCCTCCTCTTAGATGGCATTATCTCTATACCGAAACTTTAACAGCTCATCTAAAATGAAAAATCAAACGTGTGCCAAAAAGCAGAGCGGCTGGAGGAGTGACGAGGAGGCTCCGGGGAAGGCGCCGCGATTCTCTGAGAACAGAGGTCCCGGCGCGGGGCACGCAGGGATGCACGTTAGGACAGGGGAATGGCGGTGCCCAGAAGCTACTGTGTATGGTAATGGCAGACAATAAAATCCCCGTTTAAAATCCAGCGAAAGACAAAGACAGTAGATTGCAGCAATGCTTCAATCACCAACCATTAGTAGATTAGCATAAGCACTGGGCAAAGACACAACTAAAAATTATTCAGTCATACCCAATGCTTGCAGGGAACCCAGGCCAAGAAAGCAACGAAAATCAAATAGAGGCAAGGTGTCTTTATATAATTCAGCAGTTCAAAGCACGTTGAGAAATGCATTGCAAAAATATTTCAAGGATTTTCATCTCCAGTTTAAGAGAGGAAAAAAAAAAAATGAATGAAACCTTCATTAATATGAAGAAAGAACACATTTCTTCTCTCTTCTCGCTCCACCCCCTCAACCAGTGTTACTAGGAGATGTCATATTCCGTGGGAGAATTCCGGGACGAGGTCACAAAATACAACACACATCTATGCAATTTGCATTAAGCTTGGTTATACAACGCAGACCTCTTGAATTAATTGCATTCAATGTTTTCCATTATTGAAAGAAGATTCATGACTCATAGAGGCCATAAATGAAATATGGCATACAGGTAGTAATTACCCGAATTGCATTCTTAAGTCTTTGAAGATAAAATAGCCAACAATGAGAATTTGATCGCTAATGTTGCAATTAGTTACGGATACAACGCAGTGACCTATCTAACTTACTATTTTTAAAAAATCTAAAATTTACACAGGTTAATAGCATAAAAGATTCTTCACTGCTCCTCGTGGCAGAAATGCAATTCTATAAATGCACTGGCATGGCCTTCTTCTAATAACTGTTCACCCCTTCACGTAGGGGTAGAGTCGCCCATGTTAATTCTTTACTAGGAAAGGCTCCGATTCAACTGACACACCCTGAGCATGGCTGTGTGCTGGGCACTCAGACAAATGATATCCCATCCTAGCGCCATCATTCTCACATGCTTAGACACCCCCGTTCCACAAATGTGGGTGCTGGTGGGATGTGGGTTTCGTAGCCGCCCCTCCTGCCCCTCTCATCACTGGGCAAGGCGTGGGCCACGTCATCACGAGATGCCTATCAAAGCACTCTTGCTGAGTCAGAAGTTAGGGTTGGTCCACAGGGTACATACTTAGCCTGCCACGCACTGTTTCTTCTGAGAACCAGCTCTCCCTCGATCCCTAACAATCTCGCTGGGTCTATGCAGTTTGACTGGAGCTGACCCCTGAGTCCTGGCCGAGGAAGAAACACGTCACCCGGGCTGGCCACACAGAGCACAGGGTGAGGCTGGGGCCACAAGAGAACCTGCTCCCCGGGTTCTCAGCCCAGACGACCACAGGGGCCTGAGCGACAGCTGTCCCACCGCTCTGCCCGAGAAGTGACCGACACCGGGCAAGGAGAGACGGAGAGAGACACAGCGTTACCAACGTCCTTTTCATTGTGCTCTGGAGCCTTTGGTTGTTGGCTGCACGCTCGAGTGTTGAGGACACTGCGCAGGTGCCCTGGAGGACATCCATCCGTTTGGGTTTGTCGATCCTTCTCTCGTGGTGAGACTGGGGTTCGGGTGTGGGGAGGACGACCACACAGGTTAAGCAGCACCCTCATCACAGTATATCAAGGGCGCCTGACTTATCCCTGATGATTGTGTAAGACCAACGAGAACACACGTGTGGTCACACCTACTAGGTGTGTGACTCCCTGCCCTGGGGGACAACACACCCCACGGGTCCCTGAGGCTGTCTCGGTGGGAGGGTGTCAGAAAGAACCTGTCACAGGCTTTGGGGTTTGGTGGGGTGATTAGGGAGCGGGTCTGAATTGTCAGGGGTTTCCTCCAGATTCCACGCTGTCTGATAGCAGGGCGACCTCACGTTGGCATCTCATCTACGGGGGGGGGGGGGCCTAGTCCACGCTCCCCACCCCTATAATCATAACTTTGTTGAAAACCTGACACCGAAACAGGAGCTCACTAGGATATAAGATGTGAATACCTTTCAGCATATGACACCATTGCGTTATCGGGTTAGACTGACTAGAATGACTGAACGAGGAGGGCCGTCTGCGGCGGAGCGCAGTCAGGAGGGCGGGGGACGACCAGGCTGCTTTCTCTAAACGCACATCCTTTGTCGAGTCGGCTTTCCTCCCAGGGACGGTCCCCGCACTGCTGACTGTCCTGCACCAAGGACCACCGCCTGGGCGTGGCTGGAAACGCCGTCCTCTTGCAGCCTGGACGTTCTACATCTACCAGATCAGAATTTGGATTTTGAGCTAGCGATTTCTTTTTGTTTTTCCATTTCCTTTTCCAAGGATGGATATGGTGACTCTCTAGCCAAGGTATGTTGGTCCTTACATTTATCTCCCTGCATAGAGACAGATCGCTAGTCTCGTCTGTGGGGAGGCAGGCTGGCGCCAGGAAAAGCTGGCATGGTCACTCACAGTGGCACGGAGAGGGAGTGCTTGGTATTTTGTGGGTGGCAGAGTGACCTCGTTTTTGTCCGTGCTTAGAAGCATAAAGTGAACTTGCTTTGTCTCATTTTATCGGTCTCAGAATCACTGAGCTTGGTGTCGTGCGTGACTGTGTCTGCTCAGAGAACATCATGGTTTAGCTGTGAGAGGCAGACCGACTGCTGATGCCAGGGGCATCCTCCTCCCCAGTGCTAGCCTCCATCACCCAGGGTTGCCAAGTTCCTCCAGTTACTTTCCTGCCTCCTTCCACGCTGCACTCTTTGAAAGAAGTCACCGGGTGGGGTGGGAGTTACCCTCGCCGCCTTGAGAGGTTGTCATCGAACTTCCGTATTTCTTCCTCACTTCAGCTGGCTCGAGCTGGGGCAGGGGCACTGAAGCCCGAAGGGTTCTGACGCGGGTTCTCAGTCCTTAGTGTCCTTCTTGCTATTAGGACTGACAGGCTAATTTCATGCCCTCTTATTCATGAGAACTTCACAACAGAGTCACCAAGGAGACTTCTTTGAAAACAGATCGAAGAAGACAATATGCCCAGACCGAGGAATCGGGTTCTAGGTTTTTCCTAGGGGGTCCCATGTATCAATCAAGAAGCAAATGTCTTTCTGGAGGCCCGGAGCCTCCACCATGCCCCGGATTGGAACTTAGGCTGACATTCGACCTGAACAGAAAACCAAGAGCCACTCAGTGTCTGTCTAGAAGCAGTGACAGGTCCTGTTAGTGGGAGGCACGTTTCTGACACGCGAATGAAGCCGCATTCTGGCCCTGAGCTGGGCGATCTGAACGGAACAGGTTGCTCTTTAAAATAAATAAATAAAATAAGAGCTTTTGTTCGGCACCAGAAAAGATAGAGTTCTTCCCCGTCACAGTCAGCTTCCATTCTCCTGTGCAGGAAAATCAATAAAGACAATAAATAAATGGCAATCCCACTGAGGGCTGCTTGCTGAGTGATTAAATGCTTCAAATCCCAGAGACTTGGCTGCTTCAGGGACACAGATCTGAATGAACATATGTAAATGGAATTAATGCTCAAATAATTTTCTAGTTGCTTAACACAAATTAATACTGCCACAATTTCTGTTTGAGGATTTATCCCTGTTTTCCTACACAGAAAACCTTTAATCTACTTTCTGACATAATTTGAAAATAGACGTGGGAAACTTTTTAACCATCTGATGCTCTGTTGGGGTGGAGGGGGTAGGGAGAGAGAGAGAGAGAGAGAGAGAGAGAGAGAGAGAGAGAGAGAGAGAGAGAGAAGGCTTGCAGGACCGCTTGTTCTAAGGTAAGGTGGGATCATTTCTGATGGTCCCCACTGTCCCCACCGGAAAGGGAAGCAAACGGTTCCCAAATCCATGATGATTCTCGGACATGAGTTTACATTTCACTTTGTTGCAAGGAGCCTGACTGTGCGAATAAGGGTTTTTGTAGGTTGTTTGTAAGAAGGGTTCTTTGCGTCATAGTGGGGTGCCTGGAGGAGGGACATGGCACACAAAGGATGGATCTGAGTGTCCTGACACATGAAGGCTGAGAGGACCGTTTACGCTTGAGCCAGGCAGCTGTTTTCTATCTGCTCCTGAGTCCCCCCTCAGTGAGCACAGGTGGGCCGAAGGCACCTTCTGTCAGTCTGTGTCCTGCTCCGCCCAGCAGGGGTCCACACCTTTTATCACTTTAGCCTGCACGCAGAGAGCCTCGGCTTGCAAAGTATGGCCTTTTAGCTGCGACCCAAGAGTCTCCTAAACTTTGCTGGGAGCAGAAAAGCCTCGTGCCAGCTCCTTCCCTGATGCTCCCCTCCCTGCCATCTACACGGGTAGGAAGCAGGCCCATGGGAGAAAGACCGAGAAGACGGGAAAACGCCTCATATCTGCACCCTTTTTCTGAGAAAGAAGGCGGGGGTTTGAATTCCAGTTCTGCCCCCCACTCACTGGGTGGTCTGGGGACCTGTACTTCATCCCCTGCGAAAGAAGGAAGGAGGGAAGGAGCGTGGGAGGGTGGATGGAAGGACAGAAGAGGGGAAGGAGGAGGAGGAAAGAAGGAAGAAAGGAGAGGAGGGAAGGAGGGAAGAGGGGTAAACTGGGTAGTCTCTAAAATTTCTTTCTAAACTTGAGATGCTAAGGTTCTGAGGTTCCCCAACGCTGGAATCCTCGTTGGCTGTCCCCTCACATCTCATATGTCCAGCCTGCGTCATCTCCCCCCCTACTGATGACATGGTTACCATGGCCCTGATCTCCAGGAAGGGCCAGAGTCAAGATTAATGTCCAGAATTCTCCCTGTCACCCAGCCTCCAAACTCCCCGGCACCTGCCAGTCGGAGGAGGGGAGCTGGGTTTGAATGCCAATAAGATACATGTATTTCTAGTTTAATAAAAATTAAACTCTGTGGTATCGGGGAATAGTGTTGACATCGATTTTGGTACTAGAGAGTGGAGAACCAAGCAAGAAGAAAACAACTATACAAAGTTGGTTTGGTTACAAAAAGGAATAATACAGCCATTTATATTCAACCCTAATTTATATCTCATCGCTACACAGAATCTTGTTATTCCTGAAATATGGTAAGTTAAACTTTAAAAAATTTTTTTAAATATGTATTTATTATTTATTTTGAATTAGGCATTTTATTCACTTCATTCAAAACACCAGTATACAATGAAAAGTCTTCCTCTTACACTGTCCTTCAGGCGTCCTGGTCTCCTCCCCAGGGGCAAACAATGGTACTGGTTTCTTAGTATTCGTGTTATAAAAGCAGATATACAGATTAGGTATACAGATCAGTCTTTCTCCCTTGCACACAAATGATGACCCATCATAAATGGGGTACATTTTATACAACTTTTAAAAAGATATGTTTTATTGATTTTTTTTTTTAGAGAGAGAGGAAGGGGGAGAGAGAAACATCCATCAGCTGCCTCCTGCATGCCCCCTACTGGGGATCGAGCACACAACCTGGGCATGTGCCCTGACCGGGAATCGAACCAGGACCTCTCAGTGCGTGGGACGATGCTCAATCCACTGAGTCATGCTGGCTGGGCAATTTTATAAAACTTTTAAAAAGATTAGCAGGTCACATGAGCTCAGCCCTCATAACTATTGGCTTGTTAACTTTTAAAAACTTGGGCATATTTTGATTGTCACCATCTATATTTTTTATGATAAAATAAATGCATGTACTGAGCTTACAACATGCCAAGCACTGTGGTCAAGTCTTTGTAAGTGTTAACTCATCTGAGGCTCATCTATCCTGTGGTTTATTAAAGATAAAGAAGAGACTCAGTTTATTAGTTCTCAAGGGGGTTGCACCTCCCCCTAGGGGGCATTTTGGAAATTTGCAGTAGCATCGTTTTGTTGTTGTAGTGATTGATGTCACCACTTTAGTAGGTATTTGGTTAAGAGGTCCTGCAAGGGATGGGACGGTCCCACCTGACAAAGCATTATCTTATCCTCAGTATGACTTCTAAACGTCCCATTGCACATTCAAGTTAGCAAACATTTAATCCCAGGACCTATCTCTGTCCAACGTATGAGCACAAAATACTTGGTGCGTGCTTTTCACATACACCGAAATGCCCAGGAATGCAACAACGATGGACACTGAGGGAAGACTGTGTTTGTTTCATCGGGCACTTGATCACAAATTCTTCACTATTTCAGAAAATCATACTGCTGACAGCAATTCCTCCTGTGGGATCGGTCATGAGTGCAACACCCCCGTGTCAGAGCAGACCATGCCCTTGCGGACGCATCGGTCTACATCACCGAGAGGCTCAGGCTCACTGTTTCTCTCTAACCATGATTTGACATCAAGAGACAGAGAGACCAGTGTCAGGATACCCTTCCAAACGCCTCTAACACTCTTTCAATCAACAGACAATGGCCAATATTAAAAACGAGAGTCACCCAAGAACTGTGGAATGTGTGCGGCTGTTATCTTAGGACTCCATGGTACATCTTGCATTGTCCCTGAGAGCACCTTACTCCTGGGCAGGTGGGAGCCTGGGGCTTGGTACAGGTGGGACTCCTAAAAGCCAGGGTATAGAAGCAGGTGGCTCTATTTAAGTCTATATCCCTGGCAATGAGAAGGCAAGCGAGGTGCAGACAACCCCCTTAGGCAGTGCAGAGACCCCGCCCCTGGCTTCTGTGATCCCCTTACATCCACCAACCACCTAAACTACAGTGGAACTAGAAGCCCCAAATACCCGGAGGCTTAGCATGTATAAAAGGTGGCTGGAACCCGGGCGCAGGGCTCAGCCTTCAGAGGTGACCCCGCTGGGCCAGCACCGGTGCGCATTAAACAGTCCTTTTCTAATCCTCTGAGTGCGCGCAGTCTGTCTCTTCCGGCTGACGGAATTTCTGCCACAACAGCGAGAGCTGGCCCAGGAAGAGGGGAAGGGCCAAACACCCAGAGCAGGTGGAGCGGGAAAAGAGGGACCAGTGACCTGAGAAGACACTTGGAGAAAGTGAAGGCAGACCTCTGTTATAACCCAAAGGGGAGCCAGGGAATGAGAGGGAGCTGCGGGGACCCTGGGGCGGTTTCCCTCTGGGAACCAGCCGGGATGCCACCCTACCCCAGGAATGCACCGGACTACTCTACGTAGCTAAAGCCAAGGTCAGAGATTTCACAAACTGGTTTTGCAGGTGTGATGGTGACGTATCTTCCTCTGTCTGAACAGTCACTGCTTGAATCTGACCAGGCAATGGAGATAACGGAAACAAACTTTTAACATAAAAAGACTTAGACAGCGTGTTAATGAACTCTTTAGGGTTTTAAATGGAGGATGGGCCATTGAGCCAGGACTTTGTGTACATTTTTGGTAAATTTGACCCAAAATATACTGGACTATTTTCCTTTAGTGTAGGATTGAAGATGAGGGTAGAGTCCCTTTTTCGTGTGCTGGGCGGGAAGAACAGGAGGACTAGACAGCCTGGGGAACAGAGAAGGACTGAGTGGTGCAGAGGCATTTTAAAGAGAAACTCTGCCGTGGCCTTACTATGCATTTAACGTTTTGCATAATACAAATAAAAATTCATAATTAAATTTAACTTTTGGTAAACTGTGCACACTGTTGGTGTTAATAATCAGTGTTTGCTTTCAAGACAGCTGGGAAGTTCTTTCAGTTAAACAGGTTATGCAATCCCCCGCCCAGCCTCTCCGTCTTCCTGTTTCTTCTTAGTTTCTCCAATTCTGTCGTTGGAATATCATGGTGTTTTTTATCCCATTGCCTACGTCTGATTTAGTGTGAAGTCCCAAGCACCCTCCTCTGAGTCTGTTCTACTTATCCCCTCGCGGATGTCCCCACTGCTGCCTTTCCAGTGGGGATCCTGACTGATCCTTTCCCTTCACTGTCTTCTGTCCTGAACGTAGCTGACATTCATCTTCCCCGAACAGTGGTCCTCGGCTGCTCTTCCACTCGAATATTCCCCCTTGTCTGCTCTGTCAGGACTGAGTCTTCTTGCTCCTTTTCAACGCCCTCTAAAATCTATTTCTACCTTGTTTCCCTCACACTCACTTCCATCCTTTGTCCTCATCGTAATCCACTACCGAGTTCTACTGATACCACCACTGAAATATCTTCCAAATCCATCCACGTGTCTCTGTTTCCTCTGCCACAGGTCCTCACCCGTGTCTGCATCCCAACGGGTACCGTCACTTTCTCGCCAATCCACGCTGATTTCTCCAGGATGAATTCTTAATAATGCCCATTAGGTCATGTCCCTCGCTTAAAACCATTCAGTGGTTCCCTACTGAACTTAAAAATAAACCAAAACCTAACACCTTAACATAAAAGTCCCTGCGTGACCTGCCCCTACTTGCCTCTCAAGCCTCGAGTTATATCCTTCTCTCCCCCACTTGCCATTTTCCAGCTATATCAGCAACCACTCCCTCTACCCAAATGTTCCATAAACGTTCCCAGGTTTCTTCCACCTTGTGCCTTCACTTATGCTCTTTGCTTTGAACCGTCTTCTAAGCTCTCCACCTTTCACCTGATGGATGCCTTCCTAGCCTTTAGGTCTCCTCTTAAATGATAGCGTTAGAAATATAAACATTATCAAGGACATTAACTAAAACGGAATTCCCATGAAACTCATGATCAGCAGTGAGATGATAAAACACAAGAACAATATGAAAAGGGAGCTGGAAAACTGAGGAAAGAAATCAAAGGCAAAATAAATCCCACTGCAGAACTAATCACTCATCACAGACAATAAGAAGAAAAGTTGGCATTGCAGGAAACAGACATTCTAACAGAATGCAGAAAGAAACAAGACTAAAAGATAGGAGGTATGAAGACAGATACGGAGATGAGATGGCAGAGATCAATTTACAAATAACCAATGTCCTGAGACAGAAAATATATCAAAAGGAGCAGGAAAATACATTCAAAGATAATGGGGCGGTGGGGGGGGGAACTTTACTGAAGTGAAAAACAGAATCTGCCTATATTAGTCAGGTTCTTCAGAGAAACAGAATGAAGAGAGAGAGATGGAGATATAAATATATATGAGATTTATTGTAGGAAATGACTCGTGTGTTTATGGAGGCTGGGAAGTCCCATGATGTGCTGTGTGTAATCTGGAGAACCCAGGAGAGCTGGTGATGTATACTTGACCCTTGAACAACGCAGGGGTTAGGGGCACCAACCCCCCAAGCAATAAAAAATCTTCGTATAACGTTGCCTCTCCCAAAACTTTACTACTAATAGCCTACTGTTGACCAGAAGCCTTACTGATAACATAAACAGTCGACTTAACACATATTCTGTGTGTTACGCGTATTATATGCTGTATTCATGCTAGCGAAAAGAAAATGTTCTAACATCAGAAGGAAGAAAAAACACATTTGCAGTATTTATTAAAAACAATCTGTGTGTAAGTTCAAACCCATGTAGTTCAAGAGTCAAGTGATTGAATCTGAGTCCAAGGACCTGAGCATCAGGGGGCAGGTGGTGTAAGTGCCAGTCTGAGTCTGAAGGCCCAAGAACCAGGAGCACTGATGTCCAGGGGCAGGAGACGATGGATGACCCAGCTCAAGCAAGGAGAGCAAATGTGCCCTTCTTCCAGCTTTTGGTTCAAGCCCTCAGCAGAATGCATGATGCCCACCCAACACTGGTGAGGGTGATCACTACTCAGTCTACTGACCCAAATGCTAATCTCTTCCAGAAACACCCTCATAGGGACACAGAAATAACGGTTACCCGCTGTCTGGGCATCCTTAGCCCAGACAAGTTGACACATAAATAACTACAGTGGTTATGTTATTCGAAACAGACTACAAATCTATACGAAAAACAATCTTAAAATTCTGAATAGAATGCAAATGTTTTATGCAAAATAAAAACATAATAATAATAATAGATTAGAATTTAAAAAGATATACCGATTAAATATACCAGAATGTGTCCATTAAAATTAGGGGGGAAAGGAGAGAAGCTAGCAAGGGAAATAAATTCCTCAAAATGTTTCACTTATTTATAATGTTTACTTTTCTAACTTGATTAATGGAGAAAGCATTTAAAATACTGTTTAAAGTTGTAAAGGTAGCAACTAGTTAAAAATTAAGACTATGTATCTTTCGTCTGCCTCCCAAAGCAATAAACAATGAAAAGAAGCCAAAATACATGGTGAAAGAAAGAACACACTGAAAAAAAATCAAGAAAACAAAAAAGACAGGAAACATTAAATAGAGTTACAAAATTGAAATGAAACATAGCTATTATAAAAAAAATCAATGCAAATAGGATAAAAAACTAAAGCCATCCCTATGCTTTTAGGAACAAATTTGAAAGTGAAAGAATGGCCAAAGCTACACCAGGCAGCAAATTGCAATATTAATTTGCAAACCAAGACAAAGTTGAATTCAAGGAGAAAAGCATTATAATGCTGAGGTACAAAATTCATAATGAAAATGTAGGTTTCATTCATCTTTACATATGAAACAATATAGCATCAAAATAGATAAAGTAAAAATGGCAGGAAATAAAAAGATAAACTATTTGAAACAAAAGAGGAAGGGGAGATTTTACCATTTTTCTAAGTCACCAATGACATTCATAGACTTTAGAAATAAGTAAATAAACAGACAAAAAATCCCACTGGATCTAAAATAATAAATAGTAATTTCTTTTCAGGTGTCCATATATTTTGTAAAAATTGGGTTACAAACAAAATCTCAGTATGTTCTAAGAAAACATAAATGGTACAGATTTTATGGCCATTATTCAATAAAATTAAATAGCAAAGGAAAAAGAAAAATAAAAAAATTTCCACAAGTTGTAAATGGACAAATATCTCTTATACTGAAGACCACAAATGTAAAGTAGCTGAAAATAATGACAATAAAAACAATGTATATTAAATCCTCAGATAAAAACATCCATTTTAATTTCTTTTACTATAAATTATTTTTTAAAAAGGAAACAAATGAATCAGGCATCCAAATCAAGTATTTAGAAAAGTAACAATAAAATAAACACAAACAGCAAAAATAAGGAATTAATAAAGATAAATGCAGATATAAATGAATTAGCAAACAAAACTGGTAGAATTGGTTCTTTAAGAGAAAAGAAAAACATCCCAGAGTAAAATAAAGTACTTGCTAGACTAATCAAGAAAATGTAAGAAAGGACAAAAACACAAATTAGAAGTAAGAATAGAAAAATAACACACAAATACAAAGGGAGTTTAAAGAATTTAAAACAATATTTTGCACAGCTCTAGCTAATACATTTGAAAACCTGGATGAAAAGTCACTCATATTTCTGTCCTCCAGGTTCCCAGCCTCCCTTGCCAAGGAGACACCTGCTGGGGTCTTTAGGGTAAGTGTCTGCATTCCAGCTAAAGGACAAACACCGATGCACTGGCCCCTCCTCCGTTTCAAACACAGATGTACTCCCAACTGCTGAGAGAAAAGCTTGGAGACTCATAGACTCACAGCCTGGTTGAGCCACAGAATGAACTAACACCCTTTACCTCCAGCTTTCTTGTTATTGGAGAAAAAGAAACTTTTCGTTTGAATCTCTATGACTACAGTTTTCTATTATTTGCAATAAAATGTATTTCTGATTGGAGCATATACTTTGCTACCATGACAAAGCCAATGCCTTGCATTCATTTTGAAAACAGTCACAAAACAAGAGTGCCTCTATTGCTCCTTTCATTTATAGTTATGCTAGAAGTGTTAACCAATGCAATTAGACAAGCAAATCAAATAGGAGATATAAACCATAAAGAGAAAGCAAATTATCATTATTTTACATACTGTGACTGATAGGATACCCAAATGAATGAATTAAAACTAATATTAAAAATATAATTTCATAAGATGGCTGGCAAAACAATTAATATACAAAAATAAATGGCTTTACCATGTAAATACAATCACCAATTAGTGACTATAATAGAAGATCCCATTTATAATAGCGACAAATTGATACAATAACTAGGAATACATTTGGAAAAACAAGACTTAACACTGTAAAAATGTACTTGTTCTTAAACGGTAATGCTTAATAGCTTATGTAAGCTTTTTCTTTATGAATTATAAATTCAACACAACCGTAACAAAAAGAAAACTAGAGTGGCAATGGTAAAGTTAACCAAAATGGAAGTCATGAAGAAAAATATTAAATAGAACAAAGAGGGATATTTAATCTTGTTCAAGAAGCAATCTACAGCCCTGGCTGGTTTGGCTCAGCAGTTAGAGTGTCAGCCTGCGGTCCAGAGACACCCGGGTTCAGTTCCCGCTAAGGGCATGTGCCTCGGTTGCAATTTGTCCCCGGCCCTGGTTGGTCATGCGGGTGGCAGCCGCTTGATGTGTCCCTTTCACGTCGATGTTTCTCTCTCTGTCTCTTCCTCTCTCTCTCTCCTACTCTATCTGAACAAAAAATGAAAAAATGTCCTCGGGTGAGGATAAAAAAAAAAAAAAAGAAGCAATCTACAAAAAGATAAAGGAGTTACAAATTTTTATGTTTTTAATTGTGTAATGCAAAAACCGTTAGAAAATCAAAGCAATACTAACAAAAACAAAATAGCAGTGAGATAATTTAACATAATTCTCTCAGAAATTGACAGCTAAATGATGACATGAGGGATTTCAACAATATAACAAACAATCCTAATTTAATGGCTATATGCAAAAGAAGTGTCATGGAAAACAGTCATTCTAATCAAAACCACGTAACATTTCAAAATATACCATATACCATGAAGAAATCTCAGTTCCCGAAGGTAGAAATCATAAATGTCACCTTCTCTGACTATAATTCAATTATACTCAAAATTAATAACTCTAAAACTTTGGGCATTACAAATTCTCTTCTTGATAACATTTAAATTAAAAAGAAAATAAAAATTAAATTACAGAATATTTACAAGCTGACATAAATCAAGGCACTACAAATCAAAGTCACTGAGATGTGGCCAAAATACTATTAAAAGGAAAATATATCGCCTGAAATGCATTTATTAGAAAACAACAATGACTGAACATAATAAATGACAGCATGCAACTCAAGATTTAGAAAAAGAATAATAACATAGAAGAAAAGGAAAGACTCATTTATTTATCTATCTCATCTGCAGAATAAAATTAGAAATGACTGAGATAGAAAGCAAAAAGGTAAACTTACTCAACATAATCCATAGTCTGTTCTTCAAAATAGCCAATAAAATAGATGAATCTCTGGCAATTCTGCGAAAGAAAGAAAAGATACACAAAATATTAGAAAAGAAATATGAGACATAATCAAAGTCGTGGAAAAATATTTAATAAGTGAATAATTGCGTGCTTTCTCTCTTCTAAGAAGATGTTTTAATAAATCTTCTAAACGACGTTAAAGGAATCGCTGCCAGGCAGAGGGGTGTCTGTGGCCGCAGTCAGTGCCCCACCTGGCAGAACTCCGCTTTGCTTAGCAGCTCTCTCTTCCTTCCTTCTTCACCTCAATAATCTTATTTTTACTGGCAAAAACACAAGTATTTGAATTTTTAACTACCGCCCCAGCAGGGAATACTTTCCAAGAGCCCACCTGAACCCTCCCATGGTCTATACCGTGATTTTTCCTAAACACACACACCTGTGATACCTTTTTCTTTATCCTTGCTGGAGAATGTGCTTAATATATATATATTTGAGAGAGAGAGAGAGAGGAAGGGGGGATGCCTCCCGTATGTGCCCCAACGGGAATCGAACCCGCAACCTTCGGGGAACAGGACGACACTCCGATGGGCTGAGCCGCCCGGCCAGGGCCCTCTAACAACTGTAAGTTAGTAAATGAGGCGCGTTAAGAGACGAACGAGAATGCCGATCAAATAAAACAAGTGCGGCGACATGCTACAGCAGAAGTTATGTGACTGGGGTCCCTCAGGACGTCGCAAGACTCGGGCTCACCGGTCACTTAAAGGGAGCGCTCTCGGCTCCTCTGTGGCGCATCCGCCTGGCCGGCGTCACCACTCTTGCACTTTGGGGCTATATTCAGTAAAATCGGGGTTTCTGGAACACGGCACTGTGGTAAAAGAGCCGGTGGCCCACAACCAGATGCCCCTGAGCAGACACTGGCCGGGCGCAGGCACGTGGGCAGGACGAGCAGGGCCTCGTGGGATCTGCCACCAACCCCAGCACCTGCCACCAGCCTCGGGATCTGCCACCAGCCCCGGCACTTGCAGATTAAAACCTGTGGATTGTTTCGCTCCAGAGTGTCCTCGGTTATCGCCGGCAACTGAAACCACGGAAAACGTATAGATAAGGGGAGATTACTGTACTTTTACTTAGGTCCCTTGAGGTCCCATAAAACGTCTCCAGAACTGCCCACATTGTCCTGAAACAGAAGGCCGCGTGTTGGGGGACAGCTCCTAGAAAAGCCAAAGGCCCACTGCTCTGCGGGCGTCTCAGGGTGGGAGAGGACCCACCTTGTTTCTGGAAGAGTCCACTCAATGCTTGGAAAGTGCTGGACATGAAAATAACACAGTCCACGTATCCCAGGGCAGATCTCAAATTAACAGAAAACTGGGAAAGAAACAAGACCCTGTAGCAACAAACATTCCCCAGTGAAAATTCTCCAGTGATTCCATTCTCCAGTGAAGGCACCAGGGGTGTTTGGAGAGGTTCCAGGAGAGGAGCCTGGCACCTTGCAGGGCCAGAAGGTAGGCCAGTGCTAAAAAATAAAAAACCCAAACACCACCAAACCCCCACAACGATGGAGCTATGTCAAAGGGACACAGGCGCCGCCTGAAAGAAGTCGCAAAGGCTGCAGATGGAGTAATTTGAGCAAAAAAAAAAAAAGTATCAGATTATATATAACCCAACGTATAAAATACATATCCACGCGTCCATGCTGATATAAGTAAATGACTGAATAGATTAATAAGTGGAGGAGGATAGACAAATCTCCTTGCAGAACAATTCCAAATAATTGATGTAGATTCTCTGCCCTCAAGGAGGAGCAGAACTCCTCAGGCCTTAGTGTCCGAGAAGCCCAGTGGCTTCCTTCCAAAATGTGCCGTGTGGAAGTGGGGGAGGGGAGGAGAGCTTCTCAGCAAAGACGCCTCGCAGGCACGCCCTCAGCCACTGATCGAGGGCAGCGCCCAATCATTCTCACGTGTGTAAGCGCGGTCTCTGCGTGTGAGCAAAATGGCACTTTATTTCTAGGGTCACCCTCCCAATAACCCATAACCCTCGTCTAATCACGAGCAAAATCAGACTCATTTCAATAGAGGGGTGTCCTACAAAGTCCTAGGCAGACGGCTCAAAACTGTCAAGGTCACTCAGAACAGGGGAAGTCTGAGGACCTGCCAAGCCGAGAGGACCTAAGGGGACACGCGGTATCTGTCATGTGATGTACTGGATGGGATCGGGAACAGGACAAGGACATGAGGTACAAACTAAAAGAATCTAACTAAACTGTGATCTTTCCCTGTAATGTAGCAATAGCATTTCATTAATTGTTGCTGAGGCACCATACTAATGTACGGTGTTCATCCCAGGGGAACCTGGGGCCGTGTACATGGGGACTCGCAATGTTTCTGAAAATCTAGAACTGTGATAACAAATGAAGTCCATTCAAAAGAAAACGCTGTTAATTGGGGGAGCTAGGGTATGGACAATGCAGCCTGACTCCAGAGCCCATACTGTTAACAAGTAAATCATTTTCTAGAAAAATAATAATGATCACAACTTTCTCAACAAAGAGAATAAAAACCTAAATAGAACAGTAAGTCTGGATAGTGTAACAGGTTATCAAAATTGTATGCCTTCACCTCCCCCCCCCCATCCCCAAAGGCGACAGCCCCAGATAATTTAACAAACACGTTTTTCCAAAGGAACCAATGGCTCCTGTGACATGTAAGCTATTTCAGAGAATTAAAAGAAAAAAAAGACAAAGGTTTCCCAACTCATTCTGTAGAGCACGTGTTATCTTTGACACCAAACAGGACAACAAATGGCACACACGCACAAAATAAATCAGCGCCGTTTGTGAACACGCGTGCAGAACGGGATGTAATGATGTAAATAGGCTGCGGCTGTTTACCACCAGCGTGGACCTGGTTGAGTATTGCACAGCTCTCCTGACGTGGCTGGCTGACCGTCAGCCCTGGCACGAGCCCACGTATGTCGTATGTCTGAGCATACCTGTGCTGTCCAGTCTGCAGACACACAGGTCAGGGTCTGGAAGGACCCAGACCAAACTGCTAACAGGGGTGAGAGGACTGTGGCCGGAGTCGTGCTTGGTAAAAAAAGGAACTTTTGTTTTTTGCTCAATCATTTTCTGTTATTTAAATCTTTGTGGTTAAAATAAGACATATATATTCCATCCAATCCAATCCAAAAGATTTTATGTGATGTCCAGCCAGTGTGTATCAGTGCATTAAGCATTATCCCATGCACCAAGAGGTCACGGGTTCGATTCCCAGTCAGGGCACATGCCCAGGTTGGGGGCCCAATCCCCCGTAGGGGGCATGCAGGAGACAACCAATTGATGTTCTCTCTCAATGATGTTTCTATCTCTCTCTCCCTCTCCCTTCCTCTCTCTCTAAAATCAATAAAAAAAAAAAATGTATGTGATAATACGTGCTGATGTGATAAAGTTTGCCTAAAACTCACCTGTGAAACTGCGGCTGCTCAGGGGAAAAGCAAGAGGTGTGCAAAACCCGCCCTGAGGGATATTAAAATGGACGATAACGCCCAGCATTTCAGCAAGTGTCACGCTGACTCAGGAGCAGATAGAATGTCAGTGGATCCCGACACAGTGTCCAGAGATAGACCGAGCCCACGTAGAGATCTTGCGAACGACAAAAGCAGCATTTCAAGTCAATGGGGACATGACGGATAGCTCAGATGTCTCGCCGTTTGGAAAACATAAAGTTAAGTCTCTGTCATGCTGTCTGCATGGAAATGGAGTAGATGCTTCCGAAGTTTACATGGGAAAAATCTAACAGCGTGAAGGGACCAGAAGAAGACAGGGAGGACTTGTAGGACACTGGGCTGGAGAGTCGTGCGGTGTGGGCTGCTCATCTCCATGGGCCATGGAGAAAATCAGATACCTCTTGGAGCCTCATTTCCTTCCTCTGAAATATGGGACTAATGATTCCCATCTCACGGGGTTGTATGGAACTCTGTGAACTGCACTTGCAAACTGTTACCCTACTGCTTGCGGGCTGTGTTAGCCAGTAGGAGGCAGTAGTGGGACCAGTGCACCGCCATAGGGCTGGGGTTGCCGGGTGGAATGCAGGCTGCCCAATTAAGGGGGAATTTCAGATGAACAATGAGCGCTTTTTAGTGTGAGTATGTCATGCTAGCTGAGCACACGTTAGTGTTTAGTCTTCACTATTTTCTCTTGTTGCCTCCTCATTTCAAATAAGTTAGGCCCAGCTCCTGATCCTTTGGAAGGTTCTGTGAGAATACAGATGATGTCACATATTTATCCAGGACCCTCCAGGATGCTTGGACACGGACACGCACACGACAGGCAGTAAATAAAGGGTGATGAGAGCCGGAAGGGTCCGGGCGTCCTCAGTTCCTCCTGTAATACCTTCAGTGCTTGAACACACACACAGATCTCTCTCCCCTGGCTGCCCCGGGACCCCTGAACCAGTGAGTGCCCAGGAGCTCAGATACTGGCCCACTTCTAGGAGTTAAGGAAAGAAGGTCTCAGAAACCTGGTATGATACAAGTCACTGCAGAACTCCGGTGCGACTCGAATCACACTTGGCTTAAACTCCTAAATTCCTCCTGTGCTCAGTGTTGCTACATGGTTATGATTCACTAAGAGATAAAGAGAATTTTTTAGACTCTGAGTTATTTTAAAAAAGAGAGTGTACACCTTTAAACGTGGAAGCAGACTCACGTTTGGCTGGGTCTGAGGCAGCGTTTTGGAAACACTGCTCCCTTCAGTCCTTCTTATTACGTGGCTCTTTCTTGCTAAACTTTTCAATGAGGTTTTGGAGCTGCCACCAATGTCCCTGGCTTAAAAGAACACATTAAATAGTTCTTTTGGCTAGAAAAAGGGAGAAAAACCAAAGAAAAGGAGAGTTGTGCTCCCATCGACAAGCTGATAACCTACATGCGCTGTGCATAGTCAGTGGGATTTTTTTTTTTTTTTTTGAGGGAAGATAAAGAACTTTCCATGGCATTCTTTGGTGAAATATATGCTTGAATCACACACACACACACACACACACACACACACACACACTGTGATGAGGAAACACTGCACACAGTCGTGACCACGGTTGTGCAGGAGTGGACACCATTTCCATTTAAACAAAGGAATAGGCAGTTAGAAAACACTTTTTTAAACCACAGAGTCTCTTTGAAAGAAGAGAGGAATTTGCACTCCACCTTATTCATTAACGTTAGAAACTGCGTCCCTTTAACGAGCAGCCTGGGGTGGAGAAAATGTCTTGAATAGCCGAGTTCCCGGGGGTGCTTGGCGTCGTCACTGAGACATACTGTTTGCAATTGTGTGGGGGGTTTTCCCCAGTGAATAGGAAGTGATCACAGATAACATTGCCTGAGAAAGAATTAAAATAGTGTAACATTGCATCGAGTTATAGCCAACGCCCATCGTCACATGGATGGACGAACCAGATCCTTTAAATAACGGTTCGGACGTGCTGTGACGTCCGTGACAGAGCAGCCCGCTTCAGAGGGGGTCGAGGGGAAAGGTGAAAGCCTGTGCCGGCTCCCCAGGCAGAACGAGGAGTGTAAGCTTGTCTCTCTGAACAGATCCGCAAGCCACATCCTTCATTTGCATCAACTACCAAACACCGGACGATAGGAAGTGAATTAATTAAAAAAGGCTGCCTCAGGAATTTATCTCGGCAATGGGAAATGCTATCCACTAGGAGACTAGAAACATTAGAGGCACAATCAGAAAAAAATAAAGCAGAAAGGACTTCGATGATTACAGTGTGACCGCCTTTCCCTGAGGACAGGAGGCGCAGGATGGGGACTGAGTCCATCGCTGGGAGGATGAGTTCCTGCCATGCAGTGCTAGACAGAGCCGTTCCCGGGGAGAGTGTTGTTTGTTTACGTGCTAAATAGCACCACCTTCCAGTCCCATCCACTGACGAACAACAGCACAGCCGGGAAGGGAAAGAAAAGGGGACCATCCCGGTCCAGAGAGAGTCGGAGCTGGACAGACAGGGCTCGTCACAAAGTCCGACATCTCGACCCCATCACTGTACAGTGGAATGCCCAGCTCCTCCGAGCATCTCCAGAGATGAGCTCTGCTTGTTCGGGAACGAGAATCAACGAGGAGGCCAGAAGGAGGGGTGGGGTGGGGGGGGCAATACCCGCCGTGATCTAGGAAATCTCCATAGCACAGCTGCTTGGAAAGATGGGAGACGTCCGGTTTGATCTTTGTCAGAGGACCCATAAGCAAGGCCCAGCGCACCCTTGTGCACTTGTCGAAATAAAACAGGTAAAAAAGATCTGATTTGACGAACAAAGACTGGCGATGGACGGAGCGAATTGCTTTAACACAGGGCATCTGAATAGAGAGATCAAGGAGGCCGGAGAGCAGGCGCACCCACAGTTCCAGTTGCTCCCCAGGGGGCGGCAAGAAGGCAATTGGGAGGTTTTGGCCAGGATGCTGCGGGTGATGCCAATCTCGTTGGCTCTGCTCCTCGAGGCCCGGCCCGCGAGCTCCCTCTGCCCCCTCGCTGTCCTGACGGAGCCAAGCGCTGCGAGATAGAACTTGTCATCGGACGCATGAACCCTGGCCCACATCAAGCGGGGAAATGAAGGCCCTGAGCGAGAAAACCAAACATTCGGGACAGTGTCTGCCTGGCCCTCTCCTCGGGCAAATCATTTCATCTCCAGGCGACTGTTTCCGAATTTTCTGTGTTTATCTTCTCCTAAATATTTGAACAATAAAACACACTACCAAAAACAACAACAACAAAAACAAACCTTTGTTTTCTTTTCCTCTTAAAAGCAAGTAAGACAGGGTAGAGGGAAACTTCACGCTAAGCTCGCAGTGAGGCGCCGTTTGGGAGGGTGCTGGAGCACGGACAGGCTAGCTGCCGTGTATTCTTCCCAGCGCCAGGCGTGTCGGTGAGGGGCTCCCGGGTGTGTGCGCCCGCCAAGGAGGTGCCCGAGGAAACAGGCCCTGGGTGGCCGTCTTGTCACTGGTCCCCACAGCCATCGCCCACCTGCTATTGCCCAGCAGCCGTTGCTTCCTGCCGTTACTTGGCACCCCTACTGGGAGGCCATTGCCCACAGCCAGCACCCAGCAGCCAAGTGTCGATCCCCAGAGAACCAACACGCACCCAGCTACCCACGCCCCTCCGGCAGGAAGCGCTGGCTGCAGGGCCAGTCAGGCCCTGCCAGGGTGTTTGCTCAAAGTATCCGGGACTTGAGGGGACAGTGTCCTCTCCCGGTGGCAGAATCTGAAGCTGGTGAAGTCTGATCTGGGCAGTGGTCCAGGGCCCCAGTCTGTAAGAGGTGTAAGGCATTCTGGAATTCTAAAGAGATTCGGAGATGGTTTTATTTACCTCGGTACACCTTGCTTTGGGGGTTGGAGGACTTTTTGAGATGCTGATTTGGGTGAGATTGGCTGCCAAAGGGGGTGGGTTAACTATAAACTTCCGCTTTGCCCAGTGGGTGTGCCTGGCAGCCTGTGGGGCTGGCCCACCTCTGCTCGTCCTCGGTCTACCCCTTCACCTCCGCAGGCTCTGTCTCACCATCGGGAATGCAGACACACCTTTATAGGATCGGGCTCCACGGTGGACGGAGGGGACCTGGGGTTCAGCAGGAGTGTGCTCCTCACATCATGCCTTGTCACCTTGGTGAGGGTGTCAGAGGGGTGTCCCCAAGAGCTGGGCGTGGCCGACCTGGAGCAGGAGACGACCGCCGGCACTGGGAAGGAAGGGGGTGGGGGAGCAAGCTGTAGCCCAGGGTTTGTCTGACACCCTGGGGGGTAGGATGGAAAATCTGTTTGGTGACTGTCACTCTGGCCATTATGTCCCCAGGCTGTGTGGCCTGGGAAACGTGGACAATGGAGGCTGTGGTGGCACTGCAGACCCTGGACCCTTGACAGACAGGTGCTGGCTGGAGACCGGGGCTTTGTCCTTCTGTGGAAGTGTTGGCGGAAGGTCTCAGCTTTTAGCTTCCTGTGCAAAAGGGGTCACTTGGGTCTCAGAACCCTGGACCAGTCCAGGCACCACACACCCCAAACTCCTGTGAACAGGGTCGCCAGGCGAGCTCAAGGGGAGAACGAAACCAACCAGACACCGCGTTTGTTCCTATTAATGCAATTTCAAAATGGTGCCAGACCTGAATACAAATCACAGGCTAGAACTCGGTCCTAGAAGGGCAGACAACGGGGAGAGCTTCTGGGTCAAAATACGGCACTTCCGTCCTGGAACCGACTTTCATCTCGGGAGCTCTCAGTTCCAAGCTTTAAATATGACGGTTCCGAGCTTACTACAATATTTGCAGCACCGACTGATTCGGTGGTGATTTATCAGTTCATTTCTGAAGGAAAAGACTTTACAGCATTTTATACACCTTGGTTCAAGTCCATTTGTGTGTGTGGGTTTTTTTTTTTTTTTTAACATTTTTAGAAGGC
The DNA here is from genome assembly GCA_030848825.1 of Tadarida brasiliensis. Taxonomy (NCBI): domain Eukaryota; kingdom Metazoa; phylum Chordata; class Mammalia; order Chiroptera; family Molossidae; genus Tadarida; species Tadarida brasiliensis. The sequence goes on from CM061271.1 coordinate 3,432,555, forward strand.
ATTTCTGATTAAAATAAAATTTTTACTAGGAGGACTCCATAAGCTCTAGCCCCTAATTAGTCTGTGGGCTGCAACTCTATTTTTTCATTAAATCTATTGGGGTGACATTGTTGAATGATTCTATAGGTTTCGAGTGTCCAAGTCTATGACAACATCATCTGTGCGCTGCATTGGGCCCACCACCCAAAGTCCAATCTCCTTCCGTCACCATATATTTGACCCCCTCTACCCTTTACCGCCCCACCCCCACCCCTCAGGTGGCCACCGCACCGATGTGTGTCTGACAGTGTTACTTCAGGTTTATACGTCCCGCTCTTAACTCTCCATCCTAAAATTGGTGATCTCCAAACCAGAGGGAGACAGAATGAGGAGGGCCGTTAGAATTTCCAGGGTCAGCCCCCTAGCAGTCAAGAAATACTATTTCTCAGACTTATTATTTTCATTATAAAAATTATAGACTTTAAAGCCTGACAAAATCTTTCTGGGTAGTGGGGGATATGCAAAGGTTAAAGAGAAAAAGTTAATTAAAGTCAGTTAATTAAAATAAGAAAATATTGAGAAACTGTTTTAATATTAAGCTGGCCTGAAGACTTTAACTCTGAAGAAGGAACGTAGGTATAGAAAATAACCATACAAAAGCATGTGCTGTGGTCTAGACTGATGGAAACTTCCTGATATCTGAATGAAAAATCAATCGACCCTGCATTAGAAAACTTCAACCATAGGTGATGAATGACAGACTGTAGGTTCCTTTTTTTCTTTTTATCCTCACCCAAAGACATTTTTGCATTTATCTTCAGATAGAGCAGGAGGGAGAGAAGGAGGAAGAGAGAGAGAGAAACATCAATGTGAGAGAGACACATCGACTGGTTGCCACCCACACGACTCCAGCTGGGGCCAGGGACAAACCGCAACCGAGGTATGTGCCCTTAGTGGGAACCGAACCCGGGACACTCCGGTCTACGGGCCAACGCTCTAACCTCTGAGCCCAACCGGCCAGGGCTAGACTGTAAATTTCTAAAATGAAGGGACTGAGATCATGAAATTCACCTATTCATCCCTATTTTTAGACCAAAATAAACTTGGATTTAAATTTCAAAGCAGACAAGGATTCAGACCCTCAATGCTGTGGTTTTATTCTGAATAATTGCCTTTTATTTTCTATGCCTATTGTGTCTTTGCTGAACCTCATGTCACAATTTAATCTCTCTTTAAACTTAATTTAATGCCCAATTTAATCTCAATATGACAGCTAATAATTAGGAGAACTCACGTTGTGTGGCTTAATGTTCGGTTGTGTGGGTCATGTATCTGTGTCATGGGTGATGCTGTTTCACACCGTGCAATTTCACGAGTGGCCCCACTTGATATGTTTATTTAGGAAGAACAAAAAACCAAGCCACCATCTTTTGAGAGCCAAAACACAGGTTTTCACGGTGATGTGAGCAGCAAAAGATTTTACCCGCTACGGACGCCCAGTTTTATGAAGCGCACTGGACACGCACACATGTACGCGGCTGTAGATTCCGTGCATTTTACATGCGCGAGTCTGAACGTTCTATGCACAGTTCTGAAATAACCATTTTATAAGTACAGTCATTACTCGGACTAATAATTTGTCTCAGTGGTTTTCAACCTTCTTCCCCTTTTCATGGTCAGTGGAGTCTTTCAGAGGAATTCTTACTTGGAAGCCCAGTTTGCAAACAGACAAAGGTAGCTACGCCCTGATTTTGTGGGGGCCAGAGATTCGGTTCCCTCTCAGTGGCCCTCAAGCCCTTTGTGGAGCCCCTAGAATTTCTGAAACACAGTTTGGAAACAATTGTTATAATATCATGCCCTCACCCGGCCGGTGTGGCTCAGTGGTTGAGCTTTGACCCATGCACCAAGAGGTCCTGGTTTGATTCTCGGTCAGGGCACATGCCCAGGTTGTGGGCCCGATCCCCAGTGGGGGGCATGCAGGAGGCGGCCAATCGATGTTCTCATCGATGTTTCTACCTCTCTCTCCCTGTCCCTTCCTCTCTCTCTAAAATCAATAAAGAAAATATCATGGCTCCATTCCCAGTGGACATGCAGATCCAGTTCTTCTCACATACCGCACAGCCGTTCTGTAGTGTATGTTTGCAAGTTGCTAAGACAGCGACTCCTCAAAGTTCTCGTGATGGATGTTGACGAGACTCGTGGTGGTGACCTCTTCCCCGTACCTACAGGTGTGGAATCATTAGCTGTAACTCTGAAACGGACATAGTAGTCAAATACATATCGGTAACAAAAAGAGGAACCCCGGCTTAAAATCTCCGAGGAAAAAGCACAGGGAACGACACGAGAGCGGGGAAGGGAGAGCTGAGGTTTAAACAGAACACTTCGAGGGGAGAAACTGATAATGAGTGTGGAACCAGCTTGTCTCCGCCTTCTAAAGGGCAGGGCAAGACATTTATAGGAGACAGATTATTATGTTTTCCTTTTTTGACAGGAGGATTTTGCCAGGGTGGCAGACAAACAGACAGAGGGCAAGCGACGCCGAGAGCTCATTAAATGCAGGAAAGAGTCTCGCTTATCGGAACAGGTAGGGTTCTCGAAGGCTCAGGTGTGGACCAGCAACCCCCTTCGGCTCTCTTAATACAGGTGCTGTGACTCCACGGCCAGCAGGACTTTTAACAAGAGAACTTTTGAACAGAGGAATTGACTGCAGCTGTAGCTGTGTCTCGTGACAGGGTCATCGTCGCTGCTGGGAAATCCCCTGTGTTCCAATCACCTGGGGAAGAACGTCCTGGGCGTACAAAGGCTTACAGGGCAGGACCTGTCGAGCCCCTGACACGACCGTGTGCAGCTCTGAGCACAAGAGAATCTGAAGTATTTTCAAACTTAGTAAAATAGAGAACGTTCCCCTGGCTCTTCACACCTCACGGAACCCCGGCGTTCTGGGGAACACGGTTTGGGAAACGCTGAGCCCAGCCCTGTTCCCAAGCGAGTGTGCACAGTCGGAAGATTGGGAGAGATCTCCTGGTCAGTAAGAAAACTCAGGGTGTCTGGGACCAAACCGTCTTTTGGAACCAGTCTTTGCTTCCGCCACATCACCCAGGACAAGCACTGCCTACAAAGTCCTACCTTCCTTTCTTCTTGTCCGTGCTGAGCACGGTGGACACACCGGAGCTGGGAGAGGAGGAAGGAGCTGGAAAGATCCCGTCTTCAAGGAACGGCCAGGCCAGCCCTGACCCACGGACTCGCCGGCGCCCCCTGCGCCGACTCTTCGGGACCTGAGTGCTGTTCACTCCTCTGCTCTCACCATCCTTTGCTTTGTACCATAGTTATTTCAAAGCTGACGTTTACCGAGCACGAACTCCATGCCAAGCCCTGTTCCTGAGCACAGGAAAGGACTCTCCCTGCCTTCACAGACGTGAGCAATCGGGGCAAACAGTACACGTTACAAGGGTAGTCATGGATTGTTCTTTTCTTTGTTGACGAATAACTGGCAAATAAAACTGGATATATTTGAAGTGCACAAAATGCAATTGTATGTATTTAAGGTGTGCGACGTGATGCTATGGATACATTTGAAAGGATGGCTGCAATCAAGTTACTAACACGTCCATCACATCACACTATCTGCGCTGGCTGCGGAGGTCGGCACCAGCTGCTGATGGTTATCACCAGCCTTAAAGCCCCGGCTTATGGGGAACTGTAAAAAGTGCCAATCAGCCTGGCCGGTGTGGCTCAGTGGTTGAGCATCGACCCCTGCACCAAGAGGTCGCCGGTTTGTTTCCCGGTCAGGGCACATGCCCAGGTTGTGGACCTGATCCCCAGTGGGGGGCATGCAGGAGGCAGGCAATCGATGTTCTCTCTCATCGATGTTTCTATCTCTCTCTCCCTCTCCTTTCCTTTCTAAAATCAATAAAGAAAAAAAATTAAAAAAAAAAGTGCCCATCAGTTTTAGACAGGAAGGTCCGCAGACACACCCTGCGGTGCTGTGCCCTTCGCCCCCTCCCGGCCTCCAGTCCCTGCAGGAAGCCAAGGCCCTCTCCTAACTCAGCTTCAGGTTCCTATTTCCTTGTCCATAGACAGGTGACCATGTCTCAGGTGCCCTGAACCTATTTTTAAATGAAGTGATTTGAAGGACAGGCAGGAAATTTAATATTAAGGTTACCCATATGTTCTTTTTTTCTTTACAATCTCTTGGGCTTACCCTTTATTTCTTCATTGTTTTCTTCTTCCGTATTTATTTTTTCCACTTAGGGCTAATAACAGAATAAAATGAAAGTGGAAATATTAAAAAGAAAATAATTATCAGTATTACCCCTTAGAATTTTGCTTTATGAAAATATTTTTAAGGCTATTACTCACGTTGATGTTTCAGCATTCATTAATATATGTATTTTGTGCAAAATCAGCAAACTCCACAGTCCCAGTTTGGCTGTTATACACACAAATTAATGAATGTACTTTAATGAATTTGATTAATATGCAGCCGTTTAAGATCCATTTTGTGTTATCAGCTCGGGAGTGTTCCTCATTGAATGCCGCTGAATCAGAACGCCGTGCCTGCCCGGGAAGCGCCTGTCACACACGCACACTTCACCGATACTGTAAAGCCAGCACTTCCATAATTATCCTAATTCACTCATTAAGAAATTAGCACGCTGTCGTAACCCTAGAAGATTCCCCACACACGGAGTTTTGCTTCTTTGGCCTGCATTCAAGAGATGCACGCAGCGGCGGTGTTCAACGGGAACCCTGCTTCTGCATTTTATTAGCCAGTGTTGTGAACTACAGACAGCCTGAGCGCTGCATGCATTTACAGTTATACTTGTGTACCTAGGAGTTTCGGGCATGCACGTTTTATCGGAGAGCTTTTACGCGGAACAGAGCGGTTCCAAAACCCCAAAACTAAAGGAAAATAAAATGGAAGTGCCTTCACAATGGACTGATTGATACAGTAAGGTATTTATTTTAAAGCAAGATTAAAAATACGGCCCTCCTAGAAACATTCTGTCCTGGTAGAAGCCACTCAGATGGAAAATTTCATCTATTTGAAACGGATTTTTTTTTTTTTTGCCTGAATGAGTCTCACATATTTTCCTAAAACCTGGTCACGTTGAATGACTTATTCTGCTTTAACGATGCTGTGCCAAGTGGCCAGGAAGGTTCAAGTGTTGAAATGGTAGAAGGCGGTTGGCCAGTTAGGTGCCCGGCTAGAGTGCGATTTGTTTATGTTTGCACAGACTTCTTTTCTTACTTCTGATCCCCACTCAGCAGTGCTTTCTCTAGATGAGAATTTCTGCACATCTCTGTCTTAGGAATGCTGAGCCCAATTCGAGCAACAGAATGAAGTTTAGATCAAAATCCCAAATGAGGGTAAGGTGGGAAAACCTCTTTACCCACGGTTGAGGAGTTCTAGAAGATGCTCAGGTACGGCCTGTAGAGGGCGCACATCTTTTCCGTGCCCTGCCCCTGGAACCACCCCACCCTGCCCACCCCCACATCCCCAGTGCAGTGGCATCTCTTTGCCATCACAATGGCCGAGTGATGGAGATGACTGGCCTCCATGGAGCTACCTGGTCAAATACACAAAGCCCGTCTTCAGTGAGATCACGGATGCTTTCTCTTCAGATTTTTCTTTCTCTTAATTAAAAAAATTATTTTCCGCTTCAACTAGTGTTGTTATTGATTCAGCATCCTCTGTGGCCACATATATCGTGTTTGAAAACTTGATTTTAAAGAAAACAAACAGCATGTAAAATTGCTTACAGAAACGATCGTTGGGCAGAAAAATTAATGGGAGTTCATTATTCTCTGGGTGGGTTTATGCGATGATCTTAAAATAAGGTAAAGAATGTGGTATAAGTCTCAGTGTAGGATCTCGAGTAGTATGTAAGAAAGCCACAAATATAAATCTCAAGTTTGCTATGTGGGGTTTTCTTTGGCTGTAGGAACCACATGACGAGTCTGGGAGTTTTCTCTAGGGGTCAACTCAGCTATTTTGATTCTATTCAACGAGTCAAAGAGCTATCAACATTTGTCTAAAAGCAGGACCTTGAAAAAACCCACACCATATTCTGGACTAGGTTCTTACTGTGGTCCACTCACACTCCTGAGGAATTCTTTGAGTGAAGGAATCTGTAGCTTCCTTCCTGTGACACCATCGGGCAAGCCACAGAAAGCGTAACTTGGCCAGTTACGTCCTCCCCAAGTGACCACATCACTCATTTTCTGAAGACAGAAAATGGAAAAAGCGTGTCTCAAGCTGCTTCCTTTGCAAAGCCCCATCTGGAATAAACAGGCCATTGAGAAACGGATTCTTTGTTGCCACCTTGACACGTGCCACCCGGGGACTAGAAAGAGGCCATTTGTCAACACTGATAACCAAACGCTACTGTGGCCTGTCTCTGTCACCTAAGGACTACTTTTATTTTTCCCAATTCCAAAATATCGGTTTCATTAAAATGAAAAATGGAATTATAATGCTCCCTAGAAAGTCATCTGTCTCACTCCAGCTGGCCAGTGACACACTTTTAACTTTGTCAAGTCACTTGTTTGTCTATGATTGAGACGGAAGTTTAGTTGCAGCACAACCTGGTTACCTGTCCGTAGTAGCTAATCCGTAATGAGAGAGGACACGGTGACTCGTGCCACTAAGACTTGCGAAGAAAGCCCAATGAATAGCATTCTGCCCCTGCTTTCGGGAAAATATGTGGCACACATATCGATGAGGGTGCTGTTGTAAACGATGGGCAGAAAGGGATGTAATTCAGGGAGTTCAGAACTTAGACATTCACTAGACGTTTAGAAGAGAAGGCATTCCACTGACCTCCAGGAATGACTCCCAGGACAGTTTTGCTTCCAGCAGTGGTGACGGCCACCCCCAGGATCACTGCAGACCCCTGCTGTTAGTAGCAGCTTTCCAGCATCAGGAGGCCACTGCTGCGGTTGTTGGCTCTGGGAGGTCGCCACCCAGGCTGCAATCTGCTGAGGACAAACTGCAGCTGGAACTCTTGGCTTCAGGCCGCGCTGTGCTTGCTGAATCCACAAGAGGAAAAGGGATGTCTTGGGCATCACGGCTTCTCCCTCTACGGAGCTCATCTCCACACTCAGGTCTCAAGAGCACCTCCAATTGGCCAAACCAAAATCACATTGGCTTTTTTATTTTAGCTGCAAGGGAGTCTAGGAAACGCAAGATTTTTTTTTTCTAGACTTTTCAATCCAGGAAATATGTTAGTAGGAGATTAGAACAGTTAGTCAGCCCTGGACAGTTTGGGTCAGCGGTTAGAGCGTTGTCCCATGGACTGAAGAGTCTCAGGTTCGATTCCCAGTCATGGGCACCTTCCTTAGTTGTAGTTTCAATCTCTAGCCCAGCCAGGCGTTTCTCTCTCTCTCTCTCTCTCTCTCTCTCTATCCCTTTCTCCCTCCCACTCTATCTAAAAATCAATGGAAAAAATATCCTCAGGTGAGGATTAAAAAAAAAGGAACAGTTTGTGTGCCAAATGTACACCAATACCCGTAGACTCATATTCTACTACTGGTTAGCTACGCATAAAGCCCTTCATAGTTTTTTTTTTTTAATTAGTATTATTTCTCCTTTTATCTTTTTTTTCTCTTTTTTAAGTCCTTTTGAGATTGCTCTGTCACTTCCATTTCGTCAGAGGTAAATAGGTCTCCTGACATGGGGAACAGAATAATGGCCACCTGCTAAGCTGTTTATGTCCTAATCTCTGGAACCTGTGACTCTGTCACACGACTTGGAGAAGGTGAGTTAAAGGTTGTTCATCCGTTGACTTTAGGAGAGAGGGGTGAGCACGGATTACCCAGATGTAGCCACAGGAGCCTCCGGTGGGAGAAGGAGGCCGAAGAGGAGCCGGCGTGCTGCCCGTGAGGACTCCACACCCGTCGCCAGCTGTGAAGACGGAGTAAGGAGCCACGAGCCAAGGAACAAAGGCACCTCTGGAAGCTGGAGAGGGCACGGTAGGTTCCCCTAGAACCTGCAGAAAGGAATCAGCCCGCTGGCACCTAGGCTTTAGCCCACTGAGCGCCAGTCCAGACTTCTGAGCTACAAAACCATAGCTGTTTGGAGCGTGCCTTTGTGGTCCTTGGTCACGGCAGCGCTAAGAGGCACACGCACGTGGCACTGAGGTTACGGGCCGCTTGGTGAGGGTTGCTTTTCTCACGCACTTGGACGTTGTGGCTTGCAGGCTCTTCCTGAGTGGTGGCTCCCTCCTCTCTTCTTCCCTCACCCCGTCTACCTGCTTGTGGACACCAGGAAAGTCCCTGGGACCCCAGATCGTGTCCAGTCCCACAGTGATATGGGTGCTGTCCCAGGACCAGCCACAGAACCACGGGGCAGCTCGGTCCGAAGGCTGCCAGGCTGCTGCCTCCCCTCTTCCTCCACCAGGGCAGCAGTCCGGGAACAGCCCCCAGAGCTCTGGCCGGCTCCCGTCCCAGCCTGACAGCCCTCCGCTGCAGCCCAGCTCTGGCCCCTGGCTGCACAGGACGCTGCTGTCCAGGCCGCCCACAGAGGTGAGGTCTTCACCACCGGCCTGCTTGCGCCCGCACAGCCCTGGAGACCTCTGCCTCGTCGCACACTTTCCATCTGTGGTTCTGTTTCTGGCCCATCAGCCTGTTTAGCTCATTTTTCAGCATAGCCATACTTTCAAGTTTATAATATATATTTGATATGTCATTTGACTTATAAAATCCATATGACATACTGGCTACTGCCCTGGCTGGTTTGGCTCAGCGGTTAGAGCATTGGCCTGTGGACCAAAGGGTCTTGAGTTCAATTCCTGGTCAAGGGCACATACCTGGGTTGCAGGTTTGATCCCCGGCCCCAGTCAGGGTCATGCAGGAGGCAACCAATCGATGTGTCTCTCTCACATCCATGTCTCTCTCTCTCTCTCTCTCCCTCCCTCTGTCCCTTTCACACTCCCTCAAAAAATCAATGGAAAAATATCCTCGGGTGATGATTAACAACAACAAAAAATACTTGGCTGCGTGTTTTGTCATTCTGTGTTTGGAACAGAGGGGAGCGAGTCCAAGCACCGCCTTGACGACAGGACTGCCGTGTGGGGGATGTATGATAACACTTCGCAGAACACTGTGTCCCGGGCTTCCGCCACGTTTCAGTCGGGAAGAAGACACAGTGAGTGGCAGATGCATCTGTGGCTATCAGTGATGTGCTTTCCGCGTTCCCAGGGATGTCGCTTTCCCGGACACAGGATACCCACCTGGCAGAGGCTTCGTGGCTGGAAATTATAAGAGAAAGTTTCATCATCTTGTACCTCAAGGTGGTTGTTCCAGAAATTCTCCTTAAAACGTGCTATTTTGGGAAGCTGGCTTAGCTCCTCTCCTTTTTCTGGAGTCCATCAATTCCATAAATGGGCTAGGCGTCACTCGGGAGGACGGGTCGGGTCGGAATGGGGGAGGAACGGACACCAGGTGTCACAGTACAGGGGGCGGCGTGAGTCCCCGGGTGAGGCGTGCGCTTGAAGAATGCGGAGAAGCGCTGTTCACAGCCAGCGCCGGAATGCTCATTACACTGATTTTCTGTTGGGAATGATCCCCCAAAATGTCTCAGGCTATCAAGTTGCTGAAATCCTATCAGGATTATGATACCCACCGAGTTACAAGTTCTAAGAAATGATACTTGAAATAAAGGCTTTGCAGGCAAATTAAAATAGTAATAATTTCAGTTAATGTAATGATTTCTTTTTTTCAAATCCCTTAATATCATTCAGCCAAAATTACATATTTGGGGGAAAAATGAGCTACTAAAGAAGATTCCCTAATTGTATGTAATATGCCTGAAGGCACATTGCGGATGTAATTCAGATGCCTGGACACAGAGGAAGATGTCGCTGGTGATGATATTGGCAATAGAACCGCAGTGTAGTCACAAACAGTCCTAATGTAAAACGACTTCCCAGCGCAGGGAAGCCGGGAGCGCGTGACGGCGGCCTCCTCCGTGGGCTCTGCCATCCCGGCCGCGCGGAGAGCTTCCCGCGTGGGCCAAGCTTCTCTGCAAGCCCCCAGACCTCGCGGATCAAGTGTCGGCATCCCCAGCCTCAGTGTTTTGCAGGTGATAGCGCTGCAGTTCCTGAAATCCAACGAGTCTCTGGCTTTCTTTGTTCCGTTTAGGCCCGTGTGGGGGGTGGTACCCTCTCCACCAGTTCAAGTTGCCCCCCTCCCCCCACAGGCTGAGCAAGCCCCGAAGCCATTTCTTGAGATGAAAGGAGAATTATTTAAACCAAGCACCAATCCTTTTTAACTCTTTACAAGTAGAAATAACTGTGTTAAGTCGTTTTTTTCTTCATTTACATTGTTGAGCTCCAAGTTGTCTCGCAATTAAAGCATTGACATTTACAACATAGCTCCGTGGCTGCAGGACCTGGCGTGGGTTTTTATATACGGTCTTGACAAATGACAAAAATTCAGAAGTGTATGGGGGGGGGTGAGAGGGCGGGATGGGGACGGGGGTGTCTGGGGGGAAAAAGGAGAAATATCTGTAACAAAAATAAATTAATAAAAATTGAAAAAAAATCAGAACTGTGATCTAGCTCAGATGAGTGAATTTGGATTGCTTTTTTTTTTTTTTTTTTTTTTTTTTTTACTGCTCAGGCAGGGTTCACAGGCCAGACTGGCAAAGGCTTCCATAAAAGCAGGGGGGTCCTTCCTCCCCACCCCAACTCCTATGGTTCTCTCCTTGCCCTTGCTGGCTCGGGGTCGGGTACTGTCACCTCTGACATGCTGATTTTAGTTTTTCTGAGATAAAGTCTCAGAAGCTCCCTGGGCTGCCCTGCTGTGGGCTCCTTTTTCTCACCAGGCTTGGAGCTCACGCTGGTGCCTCCTCCTTCTACACGGTCGACTCCCTTTCCACCTTTCCACCCTCCCACGTCCCTTCCACGGCTAAGTGCAGTGCCCCGGAGCGGCTGGGACAATGGACTCCTCTGTTACCCCTGGTTGGCCTCTGGGGCAGCCATAGCTTCCAAGCAGGCTTCTTGCCTGGTGAATTGAGGCTCACAGTCTTCTCTCCTGACTAGGCCCGAGGTCTGTTTACACCTGTCTCCCCAAACCCTCAGGGCCAGCGTCATGATGGCTTTCAGTTGGGTCCCGGCACTACCAAAGCACAGCTGTGGGCCTTAGCCTGCCATCTGGCCGGGGACATCACTGCTTGGGCTTGATACATCCAAGGGAGAACGCGGAGATGGGGGAGCCGAGAGGAAGAAACGGCTGTTTTCCTGGCCCTGGTGGAAAGTCCCTCCAATTACTTCCAGACTCTTGGAGAGGGACTCCGTGTTCAGGTCAGCTCAGGGCTCACGTCTCCGGAAGACAAAGGAAGAGGACACATCCCAGCTTTGGGACGGGCGTTGTCAGAAGAGCTGCAGCTCACTGCAAAGGACGGGCAAGGTGCCTTCAGAACAGAAGAGGCCTCCGGCTTTTGTTTATCTCCTAGGAGAGTCCACTGAGTAACGGGACCACCCTAGCCAGGAGGAAGCCAGAGCTAGCGGACCCGACTGACGTCACATACGGAATGAGGCCCAGGCTGTGGTTGGTCAGAAGACAATGTAATACTGAGACCCAGGCCAAGACCTGGGCTGAGCTGGGGAGGGTACAGCCGGTCCTCTGACCTCTCCTCGTTTCAGATACCGGGAGGGCCTTCCTGGCTTTCCCTTCCGTGTGAAACTCAGGTGCAGTGCTGCCCTGTCTCTCCTCACGAGAGAAAGGGTCTATGAGGACACCCTCTCCACCGGTGTCACTTGTGTTCAGTGTACACATGTGCAGCCTTCCCAATGGGAGGGGAAGGGGGAGATTAGTGTCATGGAAAGACCCTTGAACTAGGACTCTGAGGATGTAGGGTTTGATCTGTCCCTCATGGGCCAGAGCTCCTCAGTTCTCAATTTATTCCTCGGCAAAGAGGGTTGACAATACAGAGCTCTGCTTCCCAGTTCTGTCCGGAGGGGTAGATCATACCAGGCAGGGGTAAGCCCTCAGGGAGTCTACACACATGTTTAAGAAATACCTGGCGACCAGCTACAGACCAGGCCCTGGAGATTGAACATGAGGGAGACACGGACCCTGCCTCATGGAGACCAGTGCTTTCGTCCATAAAGAGCTAAAGCCACACCCCAAAGATGAACTTTATCATCATCATCATCATCATCATCATCATCATCATCATCTCTTCTTCTCTTAGTGATATTAATCCAGTGTCCGCTCTGCTGTGGGGTTGTTTATCCCAAGCAATGATCTGTATGATTTTTCTTCCTTCTACCTTTGCCTAATTCTCTCTCATATCTTCCTCTTTCTGCAAAACTGCAGTGGCGCTTGGAGGAAATGGGGGACAGTTGTTACTGGGAAATAGGTTGACTTGGAAAAAGAGAGACCTCTTCCTTCCCCCCAACATCTCTCTCTCCTTAATAATTTTTTAAATGTTTATTTATTGATTTGAGAGAGAGAGAGACAAAGAGAGAGAGAGACAGACAACAATTTGTTGTCCCACTTACTCATGCCTTCATTGGTTGATTCTTGTATGTGCCCTGACCGGGATTGAACCTTGGTGAATCAGGACGGCACTCTCACCAACTGAACTACTCAGCCAGGGCCGACCTCTCTCTCTCTTTAAAATTCACAGGTGAAGTCCTCCTTTCTGTTTTCAGGAAATGCTGGGACAGGGGTGGGAGATCAAGATTTGAGACCCTAGAAGAGTGCTTCGTTGTGAATGAAAGACAGCTTCCACAGTCTAGAAAATGCACTGGAACGTCCTCTCGGGTCTTCCTACCTCCAGCATTCCCAAATTCTCTGTGTAATTCGTGTTTTTTAAAATTATTTTTAAATTTATCTTTATTGTTGAGAGTAGTACAGATGTCCCTCGTTTTTTCCCCCATCGACACCCTTCTCCCTGCTCCCTACCACCCCCCCGCCACCGCCTTCACCACACTCTTGTCTGCTTCTCTGTAATTTATTATTGTTTGTTATTTGGATGCCCTCCACCGAATGGTGAGCAAAGAGGCCATTTTTCATTCTTTTTTTCCAGTAAGTCAATACAAAAAGAATTCCTATGCATTCTAACCTATTTGCTCTCCCACAATGGCCTTTAATTTGAAAGAAAATGAAGAATTATTATCGAAATGCACCCCCCCACACACACATTTACTTCAAAATGAGCGGAGCTGTTCTGTTTCTACGAGAGGTGCAGTATTTTCTCACGGTTCTGTTCTTGAAACGTGGGTCTGTGAGAGTTTAGGAGCTGAATACATAATTTCATACCGCCCAAGGCCAGCGTGAGCTAAAGCAGATGTGTGTGAAAGAGGCAGACTTTACTGGGGGGCGTAATGGGGCTAATGGATCCAGCTCGGTCCACTCCACTCCGCCTCACTTTCAGCGCTCACCGTATCCCCCTCTTCTGCAAAGATAACGCCCCCCAAAGGCACAGCAGGGGGGCCCATAACACACATGACGATAAAGCTTTCCCTAACGCAGGGGGTGGCTGTCTTCGAGGGCTGGTCCACACAGCCAGCTGTTGAGACGCTCCGTCCCTGAATCTCACAGCGGACGACCCTCAGAAGGTTAGGGTTTCTCCTCGCTGCCTGGATCCTCTGCGCTGTCCCAGCCAGCTGGTCAACACCTGCAGTGATGGGGAACTTCAGAGCCCAGCCTTTGCTCTGGGACACCATCATCCCACAGGGGCGGTGGCTGAGAGCACGAGCTCCAGAACCCCAGCTCTGCCCTGTCCTCGCCAGGTGACCCTGAGCCAGTTCATTCACTGTCTCTGTTTGTCTGCTGATGACATTAACCTCCTAGGGTTGTTTTGAGGGTCCAATGAGTTAATAGATTTAAAACCCTGAGCACACTGTCCTGCGTACGGTAAGGGCTAACATCTTGGACGCCGTCATGATCTTTTCATTTTAGTCAATGTCTTTTTCACTGGAATTTCTACCCTTTATCCTGGCTCTGCCCTCTGGAGCCAGCTCCCTTCACAGAACTAACCCGATCTCTCTTCCACATGCCTGTCACCCAGATATCTGAAATGTTCATCATTCTCACCTCTTTTTCCTTCATCCTTTGGAGTCTGTTGCAACCTCATTTCTCCAAATGTCCAACGTTCTCTCTCCTCTCTGGGTTCTGCACACGTGTTGTCTCAGCTGGGGCTTCTTCCTCCATCGTGCCCGTCCTCCCTTTGGCCTGATCAAATCCAGCTCATTCTTCCAGTCTCAACTCAGATGTCCCTCCCGCCCACAGCCTTCCCTGACCCCTGAAGACTGGGTGACACACTCCTCTTCGTGCTCGGGGGCCCTGAACTCTCCTGTCTTAACATTGTCATTGCCTGTTTGTTCCACCCCGGGCAACAAGTTCCACAGGGGCAGAAACGGGGTCAGTGTTGCCCACTGGTAAACCCAGGCTGGTGCTCAGCAAATGCTTCCTCCAGTGAAGACAGACTGACCTTGATCGGCCCTGCCCGTCGACAAAATCTTGTCTCTGTTGGCCGTATCAGGGTCTCCACTGGACACGTTGGAATGAATGGTCAATGGCCAGAAAATAGTATCTGGAGTTCATCAAAATGTGTACTTTTCTGAAATCCCAATCATCAAAAACGAAGAGTTACCAACAAACGTCTCCTTGCGAGGGCAACGCCGTGTCCGTGAACCACGATGAAGGTGTTTTCTATAGTGAGCGCAGGTGACCCTCTCAAGCAAAACTCAGACTTGGTTCCCCTCTCCCAGGAGCTGAGACGGGTGTTCTCACACCCGGCCCCTTTCCTCTCCCTTCAGAGACAGAGCAGGCCTCACATCTCTTAAGTCCTTGCGCAATTAAAAGCCTGCGTCCCAGACTTTTCTGGTTCTTTCTTCCGTGAAGGAAAACTCCTCTTTCCTGAATGTGCGCCAACATGAGCAGGGTGCTGACTCCTGAAAAGGGACGATGAGCCGCATTTTGCACAGCGGTATTCAAAGGCATCATTTTGTGACGATGACGCCCCACCTCACTCCCTCCACACACGTTGAATTTCTCAGATCATTGTTGTTTGAAGAAAGCTATGTCAGTAGCCTTATGTAAAAGAATTTCCCCAGCAACTTGAAAATGTAGTCATTGACAATGGACAGATAGCAGAGATTTCACAACGAGTCACAAAATACGTCAGCTGGAATAGTCAAGGAGCGGGCAGGTGAGCAGGTGGTTTTCTTAGCTAGAGTTCAACCCGCCAGCGCCAGCCGTGGTGCCAACGAGGAAGTCACTGTGGGTCACGGCGAGGGAGGCACTTGTACGCAGGAAGTCACGGCTGCAGTGAACTGAAACCGCTCTGCTCATTTCGTCCCTGGGCTGAAGCTCACTAAGAGACGCCGCGATCTCCGCCAGCAGGCCCCAAACACTATCTGAGAGGCAGCTCCACCGAGGCGCCCGTTCCCGAGGCTGCTGTTTGGGTGTGGGGACCAGCAGGCCTGAGTGGCCCGTGGTCAGGCGCAGAGATGTTGCTGTGTGCCCAGAGGCCATCAGGGGGCGCTCTTCCAGGCCCGACCCTGTGCAGGCCCAGCAGCCAGCACCTCAGCTGGGCAGTGTGACTGGCCAGGCCTCTGGACACTTTAATGACTCTGTCCCAGGGGTGAAGTGGCCGGAGGAGAAGATGTAGAAATCAATTCAAGGTTCTTTTGGACAACAGAGCGGTCTCCCACTTGTCTAGGTGGCTGACTGTCGGAGTGGAGAATCAGTTCAGTCAAGCTGCCCGAACTCACCAGCGTCTCTGTCAGGCTCGTCTGGTCCTCCAGGTCAGCACAACGTCTGGGAGCTGCGGGGTGCTCCGCCAATGTCTCGTTCCCCTTTTCCTTCAAAAGCCCCTTTTCAGGTTTCGGCTTGGTGTGTGTGTGTGTGTGTTCCAACGAGACTCATCTGTCAAAAACGGTTCATTTAAAACAGTGTTTGTCTTTTCACGGACGGGGAAATGTTTGCTTCTCCTTTCCCGTGTGTCCTCCTTTGTCTGGCAAAGGCCAGGCCGTCCCCTCTCCGCCAGTGACTTGGAACAGGGAGGAAATGGGGATCAGGACTTCGGGAAACGGCCACCACATCTGCCACCGGACAACTTTTCCTTCCTCCCGAGCAGCAGCGGAACTGTCTTGCCTCAACCGAAATGTCAGATGAACACAGTCCATAAATAAGAACACGGGTTTGACCTTTCCCGGATGTCTTTATTCTCTCACATGCTTCAAAGATACACACTTGGAGGAGTTAAGCCATGCGATGCCCGGCGCGGGGCGGGTCAGCTGTCCCCCGCTGCCAGGGGCCCCCCGCGCGAGCAGAAAGGCGGTTTCCGTCGCAGCGGAGCGCCATGATTTATTCGCCTAGCCGAGCAGAGGAAATCATGTTTAAACTGAAAACATAAAAAGGGTTGTTTCTGCCACAAACGTCCCACAAAAGTAGGAATCTTGCTCCGTAAGTAGAACCAGACCCTCGCTCCGCTCTCTGCCCAGCAGAAAAATTACCTGGCTTTTAGCTTTAATGGCCTTTTAGGCTTGTCGCCAAAAGAAGTTCCAAAAAAACTTTTCTGGTCCCAATTTGCCCTCTGAGCCTGGCTCTTTTGTAAGCAGAGAGGAGGGATGCTGGCAAGTATCCAAAGCCAGGCTCTGCGAATGGAAGCGGGGCGGGCAAAGAACCGCCCCCCACCCCCCCATCACGAGGAGGGAAGGAGCCCCGGGACCACAGGGAGGCGAACTACGCAGGAGGGTCCCGGATGCTGGGCACGGCCTCCCTCATCGAGAGGCTTGTTGGGCCCACGTGTTACTGACGTTGTTCGGGTCCAAGTGCCCCTGCCCAGGTGGGGCTGCAGGAGCCCAGGTGGGGCTGCAGGACCCTGGGTGGAGCACATCTCTGGATGCAGCGAAAGGCCCATTCTCACCTGTTTCAAATAAGCAAGCTCGTCTTTTTTTTTCCTCTTTATTTTTATATTTTGTTAATCCTCACCTGAGTGTATTTTCCCATTGATTTTTAGAGAGAGTGGAAGCGAGAGAGAGCGAGAAACATCAATGTGAGAGATGCATCGACGGGCTGCCTCCCGCCCTCGCCCAAGCCAGGGCCTGGGATCGAACCTGCAACCCAGGTACGTGCCCTTGACCGGGAATGGAACCTGCGACTCTTCGGTCCACAGACCGACGCTCTAACCACTGAGCCAAACCAGCCAGGGCATCCTCTTTAAAGGTGTGGGGTTTTGTCCGAACTTTTCACACCCCAGTCCTGAGCTGCTCCTGATGGTGAAGCAGAAAACGTTTCCTTTCCAGGTGTCCCCACGCGCGAGGGACCTCAGGTGAAGAACTCGGAGTTCTGGAGCAATGCCGTGGGGTTGACAGTGATGTCCGTCCTCGCCCACTAGCTCCAACACCTCCTCTAAGACAACAAAGACTCGTAAGGACAGGAGCAGCAAGCATGATCTGTCCACAGTGCTGAGGGCCAGCAGGGAGGCCCCGGGAGGATGTCTTTAGGGGGAGGGTTGCTCGGCCCGGTGACCAGGAGGAGCCGCTGCCCTGAGGTGGCCCGGAGCCTCCCTGGGCTGAGCCGCACAGGGTGAGGGGGGACTCCAGCTGAGCAGAGAGGTGGGACCCGTTTCTCTCCACGGCCTCCCATCGGGCCGGCTCCTCGGGGAACTGAACACCCCTCGGCTGCTCCCTGGGCTCTTGCTTCCCCTGCAGCCGGCCAGGAGAGGAACTGTTGACTCTGACACAGACAAGAAGAAAACAAAGGCTTAAAATGATCTGTATTTGAGAAACATGAAGAAAAAAAAAGGACGCCAAAGAGAATGCCAGTGGAATGGGCACATACTTCGGCTGGGTCCTAGCCCACGCCCGGATGCTCCCTGGGCCGGCCTGGGAGCTGCCCGAATGTTCCATGTCTGAGAACCACGGAAGACGAGACTCTGCCGGAGGCCTCTGGAGACGGAGCTGTGCGACCGTCATCGACATCGCAGCCGCCTGCGGAGAAACACCCGCGGACACCCTTACCTGTGACCAGCACACCTCGGGCTTCCCACCAGCAGGTCCGAACCTGCCACAGGGATGCCCCAGTTATTCCGGTTCCCAGAGCGGGGCGAGTGTCCCTCCTGACCATCCCATTACCGGCGAGGTGCAAGAGAAGCGACACTGGGCAGTGACACCCCTCTGAGGAAGTGCCGGGGAGCCAATAACACGGCGGTCCAAGCACAGTCATTGCCGACCCTGTCTAATGTAAGGCTACACCGTTAAACCGTTTTTATTACAGGCATAAAATAAAAACGCGTGCAAAGTATTACATGTTTATGAGCACAGACCGGGCTTTTCGTGATTTCCACTTTCGATGCGGTGATGTAGCGATCGAAATGGTAACTACTCTCCTTGACACGGTACGTTCACCCCGTCTCACCTTCAGGCGTTTGGTGGCAAAGACACGGTGACTTTTATTATATTAGAAATGTTAGCTCTGTAGCCAAGAAAACTCGTCACAGAGGCCTTCCCCTTTCTGTTCCCTAATCTCTAAATGGTGCCAGTAGACAGCGGGCAGGTGCAAACCCTCGGAGGGGTTGCAGTGGGTGCCGAGTGCCCTTCCGTCTCATGGCACGTGGGCAGCGACACCCTGGCATTCCTGTGTTCAGCGGGACGGGAGGAACGGCGGCTGGGGGACGGGCAGCGTTGGCGACGAAGCCGGCTGTGAAGGTTGTGTGAGCGGCTGACTCCTCACGTCCGTGTTCTGTCCGTAGCCAGGTGGATCAGGGAGCAGCTGCCCCACTCAGGACATATTAGGAGGCTTCATTAAACCTCCCCTTTCTGGGACTATGCGGCCGCCAGGAAGTCCTCTTAGGTTACAATAACTGCTAAGAGTACAGACTGGTAGAGGGCTGGGTGGAAATCCAAGGCAAAAGCTGGCCCGTGGGCTTGAGCAATAGTGTGTGGGGGGCTACAGTGGCCCGGAGCGGGGATTTGTACCGATAGGTGGGAGCAGGGTGTCCTTGCTTCGGGGAAGGTGCAGGAGGTCAGGGTAGGGGACAGAGGTGGGCTGATGAAGGCCGTCAGAGCCTGTGTGAGTGAGCAGAGAGCATCCACACCGGGCTCCAATGAAATAAACACCTGTGTTAAGGATAATGGGATCCAGGTGTCCCGTTGTCTGAGATGGGAGTTACAATTACGGCAAAGAAGAAAGCTGAGCCCCGTGAGTGTTGGTGTGAGCGTAGGGCTTTAAATGCATAGAAAGAAGGAGAGAGAAGTAAATATCAACGAATGTGTGCATGTGTACACACAGTCCCCAGTTCTGTCCACCCAAAGGACCTGGAAGCAGGGACACCTCCGTAGCACTGAGCACATCCAGCACCCAGATACTGGTTTCTAAATACCAGTCTTTGCTGAAAGAAACCAGGGCTCCTTGGAGGGATGGCTGATTCCGTGGCTGGCACAGAGACGAGCTTGGAATTTCTTTTGTGCCCCAAAGTAAGGAAGTGCTTAAAGAATGACAAGGACATGCCCAAAGCCCCCAGGAACCAAATTGAAGGGGGTGGCCAAATTTGGTAGAATTTGAGGATCAAAGTAAATACTTTCACTGTTGAATTATAACCCATTGAATAAAAGAGGAAACCACGAGTCCATGCTGATACAAATAAATAAACGAGTAAATTCAAAGTATGACGAGTGATAGGATGCGTACATCGTCTCAAAATGCCTCCCCACAAAATACTCGTTGACTACAGATAAAAAGAGAGACTGCGTTGGAGAAGCCCGGCACATTCCGTCTTACCAGGGGTTCAACGTGAACGCTCGGGGATGGACAAATGGAGGGAAGCCCCACAAAAGGACTGGCCTGTCATCTTGAAAATGTCACCGTCATGATAACCAAGGAGAGACCGAAGAGATTCAAAGAAATGACAACTAAGCTCAACATGTCATTTTGAGCTGGATCCTTCCTGGAGATAGTCAGGAAACCCTGAGTGCTGTCTGGGGGTCAGATGGCAGAATTACACTGACGCTAATTTCCTGACTCATGTTGGAGAAGATCCCTGCCCGCAGGAATACGCGACATATACTAAACACATCCTAAAGGTTTGGGGATATTGGGAGCAGCGTGGAGGCAGCTCTCTCTGAGATGGTTCCTGAAAAGAGTCCTTTGCAGCCCTGGCTGGGCGGCTCATTTGGTTGGAGCGTCATCCGGTACACTGAAAGGTTTCGGGTTTGATTCCCGGTCAGGGCACATACCTAGGTTTCGGGTTCAATTCCTGGTTGAGGCTCATGCGGGAGGCAATCGATCAATGTTTCTCTCTTTCCCTCCCCCCACCCCTTCCTCTCTCTCTAAAAATCAATGGAAACATATCCTCAGGTGAAGATTAAAAAATAAAATAAAATAAAAACTTGCAGTTCTCCTGTAAGTTTGCGATATTTTTTAAAGCAGCTCATTAATTACTTCTTCCTTCAATGCATGCTGACTTTCACGATGAAAGAAGCCATGGTTAGCCTTGTCTGGGTTTCCACAGTCTGGCTCTAACAAGTAGACACGTCGGTGAACCGACCACATTCGGAAACATTAGGGATAATTAACTGTACAAACAATTCCATTTCTTTTCTTAGGATTACAGATAGATACTCAATTTTCTTTGTTAATCTTTCATTCTCTCTATTTATTAGGATGACTACATTGCAGAAGTTTCCAAGCTAGTGATTAAGTTCAAATGAGTGAGTCATATCACACCGAACCTGATCTTCAGTGCATGTGTCAATGTGATGCTTCTGGGAAAATGATATGCTAATGGTGCAAATTATTTAATTACTCCGTTACGAATGGGCCTAGCATCTTGATCTGTAGAACTTCCTGTGTAAATTCTCCTGGTTCTTGGAACTTATGTACGTGAGCCTTCGAGCCCGGTATGCACAGAAGTAAAAGCTTTTTGGTAAACAAGTCTGACAGCCATTTACTTCTTTCTTCTTGATCTAAACTAGCATTTCTCTGAAAACCACATTATAGCTTATCTCCTCCAGGAAATCTCTGGGTCCCCCCACCTTTAAATTTTCCACACTTTCACAGCTGGTGTGTCTCAGCGGTTGAGCGTCGACCCATGCACCAAGAGGTCGCTGGTTCGACTCCCAGTCAGGGCACATGCCCAGGTTGTGGGCCCGATCCCCAGTGGGGGGCATGAAGGAGACGGCCAGTCGATGTTCTCTCTCATCAATGTTTCCATCTCTCACTCCTTTCCTCTCTCTCTAAAATCAATAAAGAAAAAAATATATATATAAATTTTCACCCTTACATATATATTTATATATTATCATATATAAAATGATTTATATATAATGAAGTAACATCTTGTTCAAGTGAGACCATTTTATTTCTTTGGTGTGTTTGCATTATTTCTCACTACGTTGTATGTACTCATTTTATGTTGTTGGCAAACTTCATAGTTTTTAACTGCAAGTAATTTCATTGCATTCAAAATCTCAAAATATACATGCATAGGGCCATCTCATACACATATTTCTGAACCTTGCTTTTTAAACTCAACCACACCTCATGGAAATCCCTTCAAAACAACTGAGTATAACTTAAATTGATTTTAAAACTAATCCGGTTAACTTTAATTAATTTATTTCAGAGTAGTACATAATATTTCATAAGTGAATGTGCCATAATTTATTCAATTATTCTCTTACTGACAAGGGCGAATTTAATTTTCTTTTTTGCTAAATAGTGCACAAATCAATACCCTTTCATGTATGTCCTCACGTCGTTCTGCTTTTCTCTGTGAACGGGGTGCCTAGGGGTGGGTAGATGGTTCCGTCAGCACCTGGAAAGGCCGTTACGGTTTATAAAGTTGGCATCTTCTTCCACACACGTCCCTAACGACACGAAGAATTACTGCTGTTATTGCACCTTTTTTTCTGTTCCAGTGGCTCACTCATCTAACAAGCATGTGCTGGGCACTTTCTGCATGCCGGGCACCGTGCAGCTGTGGACAAAGCAAGTCCAGTGCCCGCGCTCACGGAGCTTCCCTTCCAGAGAGAGAGGTCACAACACACGTCAACACAGGGCGCGGCGAGGGGCCCTGAGGAGAAGGGACAGTGACAGAGGTGGTGGACGGGCAGTGCTATTTAAAGTAGGGTGCTCAGGAAAGACGCCTCACAGGTGGCCTCTGACCCTTGGAGTTGAGTCACAGGAAGAGGGGGTCAGTGGTAAAGGCTCTGAGGCTGAGGCAGGTCTGGGTGGCTCGTGGGAGGAACTGCAGGGAGCCAGTGGGGCTGGGTATCTCCACCACCCTGCCCTCGGCTCCGGGGAGCCGCCCACGGACATGCTGCCGTCAAACTCACTGGGGGTGCACGCGCAGGTGTCCTGCCCACTGCTGGCCGAGAACACACTGGACCCCAAAGAAAGACCCCCTTCTACCTCAGTTTCCCTCCAATGCCTCTCCTGGCAAAACTGGCACCTAATTGCATTACAAATAGTTTACCTGACAAATATGCATACAAATATTTCCCCCAAATTCTGCATCACAACTGTCTTTCCGAGATTACTTTCTGTCCATTGACTTTGCAGAGAGACAAACTGTCTTCTCAGAGGTTGAAAATGCACCTAGTCGGAGAGCTTCCAGGGTGCTTAGGAACGCCTTTCCAGCCCCTGGATGGTCCAGGTACACCCTTAGGAATAACTGTCCAGCCCCTGGATGGTCCAGGTCTCCCTTAGGAATGCCTTTCCAGCCCCTGGATGGTCCGGGTCCCCTTTAGGTTTTCTTAAAAGTTTTAGAGTTTTATTTTTTTTTACACTTAAAATTTCAGTCCATCTAGATTATATTTTAAAATAAGATGCAATTATATTTTCTTCCAGACAGCCATTATACTGACACCATTTAGTAAACAATCCACGCTTTCCCTACTGGCAGGGAGCTGCCATCGATTACAGTTCAGTGTGTCCGCTGGGTCTACGCTGGGGTCTGCGTTCGGTCCAC
Source organism: Tadarida brasiliensis (assembly GCA_030848825.1). NCBI lineage: Eukaryota > Metazoa > Chordata > Mammalia > Chiroptera > Molossidae > Tadarida > Tadarida brasiliensis. Next base: position 3,455,467 of record CM061271.1, read on the forward strand.
CGACCTGTGTGTGGCTGAACCCACACCGCAGTCCCAGCACTCTCTGCGCCCTGTTATTGCCTGAGGCGGTGCTGTCCCTGTAACTTTCTCGGCCCTTCTGGGCATGCTCATTCTCCCACATACGTTTTAATATCGTTGCATCCAATTTGGAAACAACTCATTGAGATTCTAATTAGAATTAGATTACTTTTATATATTAATTTGGGAGAATTGACTTTTTATGATACCAAGCCTTCCACTCCAAGAAGAATATTTGTTCATATCTTGTTTTACTTCATTCAATAAGTGTCTTTGGTGGTCTCTGCTGAGGGACTGCGTCGTCGTTGCTGAATTCATTTCTACGTAGCCGTGGCTTTTGTTACCATGGTGAACGAAATAGACCTTCCAGGTTCTGCTTCTAGGTGCCTGTATCAGTGTCCCCCCAGGAAACGCGCGGCATCCTCCAGAGGGGTGTCAAGAAGAGTTTAAGAACAAAGTATTGCCCTGGCCGGTTTGGCTCAGTGGTTAGAACATCGGCCCTCGGACCAAAGGAACATGGGTTCGATTCCAGGTCAAGGGCACGTGCCTGGGTTGCAGGTTTGATCCCAGCCCTGGTTGTGTGGGAGGCAATCAATTGATGTGTGTCTCTCTCACGTTGACGTTTCTCTCTCTCTCCTTCTCCCCTCCCTCCCTTCCACTCTGTCTAAAAATCAATGGGAAAATATCCTCGGGCGTGAGTGAGGGAAGTCACCAGTGAGTGGAGAAGCACGCGGGGCGAACCCAGGCCGGGCAGCGAGGGTTGGAAGGGAGCCGTTCGCAGAGGTTGGAGGGAGCCGCAGCTGTAGGAGAGGACCTTGGTGGTGGAGGCACCAGAGTTGAGCCACAGCCCAGCAGACTAGAGATGTCCTGTGTCCTTGCTCCCCTCTCCTGCCGGTGCCTCCATCTGCTGAAGCCACCTGCAGCCAAGGGCAAGGAAGTCCGAGCAGTTGAGCTGAACGGGGTGGGGCAGGAGGGCGGTGGTCCGGGGAGGTTGCCTACCAAAACATGCTAGAGGACATCTTTGAAGACATACAGGCTTTGCAAATGTCACTTTAAGCACCACGGTGTTTCTTGAAAATTATTTGTGACAGAGTAGGCAACAACTTGAGCAGTGGGGGAATGGTAGGTAAATGGCGGTAGAGTGGGACATTATGCAGTGCTAAACTGCTGTGCGCAGAGATGTCACAAAGGCGTGAAAATGCGTTCATTTGAATGTTCAGTGAAAAATCGGGATAAAAATATACTATGTGGTCGCACATACCTTGGAACCACACAAAGAAATGAAAACAAGGGAAATGATTAGGAATAAATTCATCAAGATTCAAATAGTCATCTTGGATGGTGGTGGGTGTTTTCCCTTCTTCTTTCTGTTTCTATAGCATGTGTTGCTTCCGTATTTGGGGGGAATGGCAATTCCAAAATACCTCCAGTGTCTACCCAAAGGGATCGTGGAGGTGGGAGTTGGTTGGCAGAGGGAGGGATGCCAGGAGGAGGAGGTGGGCACCAGGGCCTCTGCCCTAATGTTCTTTCTTTCCTGCCTGTGGGAAGGCTTCCTAGGGCTGGCCATGTCCCTGGTGTGGACTTCAGTGTGAGCAGCCTCTCCGACACGCCGATACCAGGTTCTTACTTAGCGAAACAGGGCTGCGCAGCACAGACTCCACCCTCGTGCACCTGCCTCCTTTTTCGTCCCGCCCTTGTACTAACTAGATATGACCCTCTTTCCCATTTGACCACAAGCTTCTCCAAGGATGGGGACAGTGTCTGGCGGACCCCTGAGTTTCCTCTGGCAAGTAGCCCAGGGCTTTATGCATGACACATGTCAACAAACGCTTGTTCATGTGCTGAAACGCCGTAAGTGGTATCGTTCTCGTTAGACCTTCCCGCCCCAAATCAACCCTGTTCAGCATAGAGGACTCCACAGCCCCGGAGGAACAGTGAGTGTCACAGGGACAATATGCTCTGCGGGGTCCCTGAGCCACCGCACAGTCTTTCCCTCCAAATTCAGTTTCCCCATTCTTGGCCACCCCTCCCCCAAAGTGGGGATTGTCTATTCTGCATAATGGAATTTTAATCGATTACTCATGACGATTGCCCCATTTCAGAGTGACAATAAAATTCTGCATACTGGACGATCACACAGTAAGAGGCGTCGTTTTTCACTACAGAGATGAAGAATTGGAGTGTCTGGTGACGGCAGAGGTGTTTATTCATCTCGATGTATTTATTAATGGTGTCCTAGTTCCACCCAGTTCCATGAAGTTTCACATGCTCCCTGACCCCTTCTGACACAGAGAACATTTCACTCTGCAGTGTTTGACGGTTAAAGATGCAGAATGGCCCTGGCTGGTTTGGCTCAGCGGTTAGAACGTCGGCCCACCAACCGAAGAGTCCCAGGTTCGGTTCCCGCTAAGGGCACGTATCTTGCTTGCAGATTGTCCCCGGCCCCGGTTGGGGTCGTGTGGGTGGCAACCACTCAATGTGTCTCTCTCACATTGATGTTTCTCTCTCTCTGTTCCTCTCTCCCTCCCTCCCGCTCTATCTGAAGATAAATGCAAAAAAAAAAAAAAAAAAAAAAAAAAGATGCAGAATGTCCTGGAAAAGCCGAATCCACACACAGAAAGGCCGAAAGCTCGTTTTGCAAGGAGGAATCTCTTTCTTGCTTTCAAAATTCACAGGTACAATCCAGAACCTGTCTGGCCGCTCCCACCACGTTATTCTTGTTTTCCCTGTCAGCTAAGACAAAGCCTACTTCTCCCAGGATTTTAACATAGCTTTGACAACGACCTCGTAATACCGAGAATGGCGTGATCATAATAACAACTTTCTCGGATGACTGAGCCCCTCCTCTGGGCCAGGCTCTGGTGGATGCCCACTCTTTTCATCCTCAGCACCCCTGGGTGCTGGGCTCTGCATTTCGGGAGAGCAAAGCAAGGCTGGGGGAGGCTCAGTCCCTCCACAGCCAGTGAGTACGCAAAAGATCAGGGTTTCCGCACAGGTCTGACTTTCTCCACAGCCAGACCATTTGTGAGTAACTGCTACATGGGAAAGTTGAAATCAGCATATGAAATAGACAGTGTGGCAGCCATAGAAATAAAACTCTAATCGTTTAACCCCTAAGCAGCACTTAATATGCACCAGGTGCTGCACGGATAGGAATTCATTCCGTTCTCAGGATGACCCTTGGAGGCAGGGACCGTCACTGCCCCGCTGGCGAGTAAGCAATAGTACCGTGTTCCTGTAGCAGCTGGCCGGGCTTGGACCCGTAAGAGCTGGGAACCTAGAACCCTGGGACTCTCTTGGCCCCGGGTTATCACCTTTCAGACGGATCAATCCAGTGCTTGCTCGGCCATCTTCTGTTTGAGATTTTTGGATTATCTTTGGAAACTGGCAAGACACGTCTGTTCTGGATCAGTCAAGCTGTCCCAGACTCCTTTCAGCTGAGCCCGGATCTCCGGGCACCCTCGGGGGCACAGCCATGGGGAAGATGGGCCAGGGGCTCAGTGCTTGTTAAATCCGCACGTCACTTTGGTATAAATTGGGCTTTGGGCTGATTTCTTGGTGGAATCAAACATCTATGCCCTGAGGGGAGGTGTGTGTGTGTGAAAGGAAGTTCTTTCAGATTTTTCAGAATTTAGCAAATAATAAGATGGTGGGAAGGAGAAAGAAAGTGCTGAATTTCACATTTTCATGATCTGGGGCACCGGCTGCCTCAGAACCGCATCGGTGACGCTCGAGAGGTGCTGTCTCCCCAGGATTCTTATCATCGGAAGAGGGCCTCAAGCTCACCTTTCTGAGAGCTCCCATCCCCTCCGCATTTATTCTTTGGCTTAAATTACCTCCGTCAATAAAATCACCATTGTTGGTTCGCACCTTTCAGGAAATTTGTGTGCATTAAACACTTCGGCAATATTTATTCATTCCGCCATCTGTCTCGCAATCTCCACATTCTCAACAGTCTGGCCTGGGAAGCGCCCAGAATCACCTGAGCGTCGTAAAACGAGTCCACGGCTGTCAGAGGGACGCGCGGCGCGCGCAGCTGCTGTCCTGCGGCCTGATTTAATGAGGTTCCGAAAGTACGTGGACAAGGATGCTTTCCCTCGGTTGCCATGGCAACAAGATGGGCACTCAGAGCAGGTGTCAGCAGCGCTGAAATCAAGATGAATCAGCGGATGACTCGTCATCTGGGGGAGGCGTTGGCCAAGCCGTGGCGCCTCCAGTCTGTGCCCAAGCCCACCTCCTGTTCCCGGCGAGGACACACCGAGGACAGAGACCCAAACTCCCCGCAGACTTCATTCTGAGCGTGCTGTGGCGCCGTACAAGCTTTGCGCGTCTGGAGGGACTCACACTTTGAGAATTTCAACATGAGAAATGCCGAGAGAGTACTTCTGTTCTTTCAGATCCGAGCTAATGGGCGATCTGCTGTTTCATTGCAAAAGAAACAAATAATACGCCATCCATCCCTGGCCCTCCCTTCCCCCGGTGTGGGTGTATCTGATTTTATTCAAAGTCAGACTCGTCTCAGGAGGAAACTTTGTGTTTCAGTGAACAGAATAAGATAGCCAGTGTTTCCAACTAAACTCGCTATTTCTAGGGTCTTTTCACCCCAAGCCGGTGTTCATTCTAAATGACGCTGTCCCAGGGGAAGCTGCGTGATTTGTCAACGTTAGCCTTAGCTCCACGAGTTCCTTCTCAGACGCCGCCTCACTTGTGAAGAACAGAAAACCTGCACGTAAAATAATTTCCCATCGTTCGTTCCACCGTTAAGGGATGGAGTCCAGGCGAGAGGCGACTGACTAGTGGAGAAGGGCGCTCTCAGACGGGGACAGTACGGGAGAGCCGAGAAAAGACCCAACTAGTCTCCAGAAGCTACGCCTCGCACCAGATGCTTGAAGCAGCACAACCTTTGGGAAATAGAGATCTCTCTGACTTCTGAAAAGAGAAGGAATCATGAACTCCTTGGCTTTATCATCTTCAGATTTTTCTCCATCCCTCTGCAGGGTCAAATAGAATTCATTAGCTAATTAGCTCAGAAAAAAGAAGGCAGCAGAAATGCTATTTCATGTAGAAAAAGGGCAACGTGTTCAATTTTTCTGCTTTTTGGCTGAACTGACAGATACTCTTTGTTCTCTAGGAATGTGATGATTTAGGCCAAAATTCTGCTTCCCGAATAATTCAGATAATTGCCTCCACCCCTCTCGCTTTGCTGAAGTTGGAGAGATTTGACTTCAAAAGGCAGGTGATCAAATTAAAATCATGTTGTGACGGACCTTATTTTAAGCTCTTCTGCAAAGACAAAAGATAGCCATTTACTGCTTAATTAAACATCTCTCTGCATTTTGCAAACACGGATGATTGGCATACAGGCTTGATGTTATTAGTCTGACGTTAAGTGGTGAGCAGTGGAAAAGCTCTTTGGAAATGGAGGAGGGTGTGTTTCATAAACGAGACTTCGTTCCATAAGATTCATCCAATCAGACGTTTTTGTCAAGCAGATGTTAGTTGAGATGTTCAAGGAGACGACGCTTTCATCCCAGCCTCAGGAGCCGTGTGCCCAAGACGATGCTTGTTACGTGGCCCTGTGGCTGTGTGTCCACGACACGGTGCTTGGTGCCACTGTCTGTGCCGAACACAGAAGAGTCTCCGGGCTCGTTGCACTAACCATTTCCTGGGGCGTCATTGACCCAGGCACATCTAGTGTGCACAGACAACACAAGTTCCCACGTGAAAAGAAACAAAAGGAAAAGGCTTAATTGAAAGACATGAGAATGCTGTCAGGCTTGCCTCATGCAGGAGAATGAGAACTTCATTGTGACACCACAGTGTGATTGTTGACTCGTTTTGTGGCATTGTCTCAGGCCCTCGGGTAATGCTACTAACTCAGAACCGTGGTGTGAGTCCGTGAGTTGTTCGCCTGGCGGCCCGTAGTTCATCCTGAGCCATCTGCAGGCTTGTCCCGAGTGCCCCGAGGGCAGGTGTGCTGCCTGGGGTGGGCATGTGCACCTGCAGACACAGAGCTGTCACAGCCAGAGAGGGTGAAGCAGCGGGAGTCACCTGTGTGTCATGCCCGCTGACACTGTCCCCACCTGGACAGACCCACCTCTGTGCCATCTCCCTGCCTGGCCCTGGGCTGTGCCCCCAAGATGTCCCACCCCAGGCAGGGTGCAGCTGGGCCCTAACACTGCCCCTGAAGCTCCCAGCTCAGTCCCCTCCACCAATGTCCGCCCACCTCTTTTGAGGTGGTACCGCCTCTCAGCAGGGCAGTGACCTAGCCCGCAAGTTCAGAGGAAACAGAAACCCCCAGGCAGCAGCATGACCAACCCTACAAGCCAACCCGACATCACGCATCCTGGCCTCGTTTCCTGTTTTAATAATATCAGCCGCAGAGAATGGTATGTAGTGCTTCCCCGGAGGAATCTGGGTGTTCCGGTCTTGAATCCTCATAATAACCCTGTGGTGTGGCTGCTGGTTTCACCCCGTTTTACAGAGCGGTGAAGACCCTGGCCCGGGGCCACACAGTAGGGCGCAGCGGGGCCAGGATGGGAACACTGGTAACCTCTGGGCGAAGCTGCAGGCCAGCTCCTCTGCACCCATCCCATCCCACCTCCTGAGGGACTCAAGTCGTGGTACCTTGGAGAGTGTCCTTCTCCGAATGTCAGCCTGTGAGCCCTACAGCTGGTGTTTGGGTGACAGGCTTTCCCGCCCAGGCGCCTGCCTGCTTTCAGTCTTCTCTCACTGACGTTACTTTCAAGGCCACTGTTCCTCCTTTGTTTTCACTCTACTTTCTCATAAGAAAAAAGTAACGCAGCCCAGCTGGTGTGGCTCAGTGGATGGAGCGTTGGATTCCCGGTCAGGGCACATGCCCAGGTTGCAGGCTCTATCCCCAGTAGGGGGCGTGCAGGAGGCGGCCGATCTATGTTTCTCTCTCATCGATGTTTCTATCTCTCTCTGAAAAAAAAAAAAAAACACAAAGTAACGCAGTCTCATTATAGACAACTTGGAAAGCAGAGAAACGTTTGAAAACTAAGGGGAAAATGCCCCATAATCTTACTCCCCAGAGACAACTGTGATTATTATTTTCAGCATATTTCTTAACAGCATTTTCATCTGTATGTCTTTTTAATATTGATAAGCACTATTAAAAACACAGTCTAGAGTCCTTTCCACTGTCATTAAAGACTCTTAGGCAACTTTTAAAGACACCGTGGGGCCTGACATTGTTTGATTATGCGACAACTTACTTTCCATCATGTTTGACATTTGGGTTGTTCCAATTTTGTGTTAATATAAATAGAGCTGAAATGGTTATGAGGTGTTGCCCACATTTTGGGTTATTTGCCTAGAATTGATTCCTCAAAGGGGAATTATGGAATCAGCGGAAATGAGTATGTTAAGGATTCTAATTAGATACATATTACCACGTTGATTTCTAGAATGTTCTCCTCAGTGTACCCTGCTCCCGCAGGGTTGACATTGCTGTCAACAGCTCAGTTCCACACTGCTGCAGAACAAACATTCCCAAAACGAAGCGACTTCAGCCCGTTTTATTACCTCTCACAATTTGGGGGTCAGGAATTCAGGCAGGGCTCAGCCGGCTGGTTCTTCCGCCCCGCATGGCATTGACTGGGTTTCTGCTAAGCTGGCAGCCGCTCCGGTCCGCAGGTCCCAGAGGGCACCCCCACATGTCCCGCACCCTAGCAGGGCTGCTGGGAAGCTGGGCTCTGTCAATCCTGTCTCTTCTGCATGTGGTCTCAGGGTCTCCTCGCGTGTTCTCTCCCACGGGGTAGTCAGAGCTCTTAGAGGGTGGCTCAGGACACCAAAAGTGGGCCGGTGTCCCCAGAGACAGTGAGCGGAAGCTGCCAGTCCCTCAAGGCACAGCATCACTCCTGCCACACTGTGTCACAGAGCCCGTCGGGTTCAAGGGGAGGGACCAAGACATGGTTTCTCAGTGAGAGGAGTGTAAAGAATCTGTCGTCACCGCTAATTCACCATCTCAGGATGAAGTAGTACTGGGGAAAACATTGACTGACTTGTTAATTTGAGAGAGAAGATATGGTAAATTAGTGTTGCTTTCATTTGGATTTATTCATTGCAATCTTCTTTTTTTGTTGTTAATCCTCACCCGAGGATATTTTTTCCATTGATTTTCAGATAGAGTGGAAGGAAAGGAGGGAGAAAAAGAGAGAGACATCTTTGTGAGAAAGACACATCGATGGGTTGCCTCCCACACAACCCCAACTAGGGTGAGGATCTAACCTATAACCCAGATATGTGCCCTTGACCAGGAATTGAACCTGTGACCCTTCAGTGCTTGGGCCGATGCTCTAACCGCTGAGCAAACTGGCCAGGGCTATTCATTACAATCTTAAACATTTATATATTGTTATTGCCACTTGAATTTTCCCATCAGTAACTTGTTTGGTCCCACCGTTGGGTCCCTTCTAGGTCTGCCTCTGGCAACTTTGAGATGTCGGACAGTCTACTTGAACTCCCTGGTCTCCACTTCTCCATCTGTAGAATGGGGTAATAATTACTAATTATTATTACCCCTAATATTAATAATAATTATTATTATCTGAGACCCTGCACGTTGCCGTGAAGCTTAAATGAGAGAAAGAATGTGCACTGCTTGTGTATGCCCTGCCTGGCCCGTAACCAACACTCAGTGCACGCCAGTGACTGCTGTTTGCTCAGAGGGCTGCAGTCCTCAGGGGCCAGCCTGTGACGAGAATGCAGGGCCCCTGGGCTGCTGGGGGCACAGACTGACTTCAAGCTAAAGATAAGCCAGGCATCCTCCGTGCTCTGCTCGATGCCAGCGTACAGCCCTGATTCCCTGGCACCTCTACCCAAGGGCAGGGAGCTGCCGGTTTGCAAGTGGGCTCAGTGCCATCCTGCGACACGGGAACGAGAACAGGCAGCCAGGGGAGCGTGTATGTGTCCCGCCGTGTTCGTTAAACAAACCGTTCCCAGCTGGGGAGCATGAGGACCCCTGTCAGTCCTGGTCACGGACCCTGGTAATCGCAGACGTGCAGTCGTTAACCCAGCTCCGGGAAGAATTGCCTTTCACACTTTTTTGAAAGAAAGAAACAGCATCGTACACCCGGAAAATGCAGAGGAGTTGATTTACGCTCATCCATCAAACGAAAATAAATGTTGCTCTGTGGAAGCCGGACCAGCACTTTGAGACTGGAGGTAGTGCATTCGTTTGCTGAGCCCTGACTGAGGGGTTCTCACATTTGTCACTACCCCCGGTCTGAGGGTGACACCCTGCACCCTGCCACCAGCGGCACCCGTTCTTTTGGTGGCTTTTCCTCCCCATTAGTGATAATGGGCTGTGTCTGGCCACACACTCCTGTCCTGACTGGAGCCCAGTGACGCCTGGCCGCAGCTGGCAGTCTCTTTGGGTGCCATTTTGGACCACGGATCAAACCGTAGCCCCACCAGCCCTTGATGCCTCAGGACGTTTTAGGTGGGTGAGAGACCTGGACAGAAGACAGGTAGGTGCTGGGTGCCACTGGGAGGGAGAGGCCGGTGACGAGGACGCAGAGGCAAGGGCCCTCCGCCACCTGCCAGCCATGTAGCCGAGGCCCCCTGAGCCCCCGCTGCCACAACCGCTAGTCGGGGGTACGAAGCCTGCCCCCCTCCTTCACAGCAACGCAAAACCACACGGAACAAAGGCCTTCGTGGCGTGAGATGCGGGCATAACTGAAGCAAACATGTGTGTTCTTTCTCTATTGTTCTTTCAGAAGGACCGTCACATCCAGCCTACATTTTCTTCTTTAACAGCTTTGGAAGGGCTCAGTAAATATTATCTTTCCATTTTACAGAGTAGAAAACAGAGGTGCCCTGAGTTTGACTCACCAAGGGCACAGAGTAGAGCCCAAGTCTCCTGATTCTCAGCCATCCCACGGGACCACACCATCCCCACGGGGAGCAGGAACACGGGCTGGACAGCTCCAGGGCCTCGCTCGTGCGCTCCCGGAGGTCCTTTCCAGCCAGGTCCCAGTGAGTTGGGACTCAACTTGTATGATGTAGGTTTTTCACCTGAAGAAGCTCTTGGAGACCCCTCCTTCCTCTTTCTCAGTCCCTAGCACACGACCTTGAAGGCCCTTTGAGCGCCGCTCACCTGCAGACAGGTCTCTGAAGGAGCCCGGGTGCAGGGCGGGGCCAGGACAAAGGCCAGGAAGCTGGGCTCTGGGAGGAGCATGCACACCTTGTGGGGACATGCATGCCCAGGGCCCCAGGTGTGGGGACCCCTTGCTTCTATTTTTATTGACAAACGCCGACTGCCACGTTCGTCAGTGGCCTGTCCAACAACTACTGTGCATTCTCAGGTTGGACGGCAGAGGCTGATGCCATGGTGTGGGCTGGGCTCAAAGACGGGCTCCCTTGTCCGGTCCCACAGGGACTGTGCCCTCAAGGTCTTTGCTAAGAACTTTATCATCTGTGTCGGGGTTGGCCAGGGGTGGTCCAGTTCACCAGGACGACAGAGAAAGGTCTTCTGACAGCTGGGGAGCCGGGGGGCTCACGGATGACAAGACGGCGCTGAGCACAGAGTGGACACTTCCATTCCTCATCGAGAGTTTATTTCTAGAAAACGTTACTTTGTTTAAAAGAAATCATTAAATGCTATATTTGTGGACATTGTCCAAAATATTTTCGAAGGACATAACGCCATGGCCTCACTCCATGCAGTCTCCGTTCTTAGGAGCAAATGCATTTTTCTCCAGAAAAACGAAGGCTAATGTCACACAGAAGTGCTTGGGGGGTGACCCCCTGAACTGATTCCGGAAGGGTTACAGCCGGCTCGGCCCCGTGCAGACCGGGAGGGAAAGAGGGATGCTCTCGGGGCCTTTCTCACAGGTAGCAGCACCCCTCTGGCGTGGGGTGGAAGGTGGGGGCCGCAAATAAAGAGCATCTCAAAACTCCAAAGGCAGAAAAGACAGCTGGAGGGGGTGAGGGGAGGCAGAGAACACATGAAAAAAGACATTATTCCCACTCAGCTGATTACAGAGCTCGACCAAATCCTCCCACGCCGGAAAGAACAAAGCGCTCATTTCTAGCAACCCCAGAACAGAAGACGGGATATTGGCAGAATCCCTTCCTATTAGGAGCAATTAAGTTATTAGGAGATTTCAGAGGAGTTCCAAGGGAACCCAGCCTCCTCGTTCACTGCAAATGACCTCTGGGCCCTTCAGGAAATCACGAGATGCGCACAGCGCGGTTGTGTTACTTGTTATTATTACTGTTATTGTGTTGCTATTTCACTCATTCATTCAACAAATATTTATCGAGTGACTTGTATGTACAGGTCATGACAAACGGTTTTAAGCACCTGCCAAAACCCTGTGGAAGAGTCAGATGAGGGCTGAGAACACGTAGATTCGAGTCGCCACGTTGCCACGTTGCCACGTGTGTCTTCTCCCGTGCACGTGGGACGGGGCCCTGGGTCCCTCATCTGCCAGACGAGCCTCCAGGAACGCGTGGTGCAGCGGGAGGAAGGGCTCTGTACACCAGGCTCCTTGAGGAAGGCTGATGTCATTATTTTTGTCAAGTTGCTTGACAGCATGGGGCAACCTCACACCCTGCCCAGGACAGCCCCAGTTATGCCCTCTTCCCAGGCCCTCTCCCCTCTTCGGGTGTCCCAGTTGGTAAACACATCCCATGACGGATCCCCGAGGGTAGGATCGTCTGTGCAGGAGAAAAGTGTGAGGGGACAGCGGGGGTCCAACGCGGCTGTTCCGCTGTAGTAAATGTCCACATCTCACCAACTACGCGGGAAGGTCCTTTCGGCCTAAGGGTACCCGCTCCCTTGGAAGCTGCAGCCAGCTCGGGGTGAGTCCAGCGTGCTCACGGAATGAGTCCCCGCTGCGCGTCCGCCAGAGGTTTCTCCCGCAGAGAGGACAGTCGTCTGCGGAGGAGGCATCCCGAGCGGAGTCGCACAGGAAGCGCTCCCCGCAGAGGCGTCCCTCGGTTCGGTTCGAGAGCTGGAAGGCTGGATCGCAAGGCCTCGGGCTGCTGCCTGCACAGCAAGCTCCGGCCTGGCTGGGTCTGGAGCAGCCAGAGCCCAGCGGACCTGCGCCTCCCGAGGGGACGAGGCTGCTGAGCTGAGACGCGGCCGAGGGTTGGAGCTTGGCTCTCCGCCCTCGCCTCCATGCCCTTGGCTGTGTTTCCCTGCCCCCCGCCCCAATGCTGTTTCCTGGCTTGGGGAGCGGGTCTGACCACGGTACCTACTTCCTGGGCTCTTCTGAGGGTTCTGGGGGCTGACGCGCGTGGAGCGTCGGACACGGCCCCGGACACGCGGCAGAGTGTCCTCAATCCTGCTGCTCCCAGCAGAGCGCTCTGTGGCATTTGCATTGGCACCAAATCCGTGGCAGGAGTCGGGGGGCCAGCCTCTGCCTACCCCTCCCCTCCCTTGTCACCAAATCCTTGTCAGAGTTTTCCAGAACAAAGCCTGTCAAACGTGCTCAGTGAGCTTGGATTCTACCTGTATCAGTCAGCCACTGCCACGAGAATGCTGTGTAACAAACTACCCCAACCCCAGTGGCTTCAGACAACAACGATTCCTTCTCCCCAACACGTATGCCGGCTGGGGTGACTTATCCAGGCTGAGCTGACGTCACACCGCTGTGACCGGGGAGACGTCCGAGGCAGGTCTGCAACCAGGGGCCTGTCCAGGGTGTCCTCTAAGGTCTAGGCTCAAAACCAGTTACTGCCACTTCTGCCCACATATCGGGACCAGTGCAAGTCACATGGCCAAGTCCAAAGTCAACACTCCCACCACAGGGCCATGGCAGGAACGTGGCGGGGTCAGGGGGGAAGAAGTGCGGCCAAGTCACGTCTTACCTTTTGCAGAAAAGAGCGAACCAATTCTGACTGGTCTGAAATGGCCTCACCCACCTGTGTGGCCGGCCACCGGCTGGCTGACAGGGTGGCCAGGGCCACGTGTCTCCTGCAGACCAGCCTGGGTGTGTTCCATGTCGGTGTCCCAGGGCCCAGGGCAGCAGCGAGCCCCAGGGTGTAGGCACTTTTTCTGCATTCACTGTCTTGTTGGCTAATGTCCCGGTAGCTAAAGCAAGACACAAGGCCAGCCCAGAGCCGGCGTGGGAGGGGCTGGTCCCAGGGGGTCCACAGAGGAAGTTAGATAAATGACGGCCATTTTGGTAATCTACCGCAAGTACCTTGCTCGGGGCACACAATAAATGCATGGCAGACTTCCTCCTTCAGAACTTCGGGCTGTCAGGCATGTGGTAAGCACAGCCTACACGTCACATGTGTCGTTGATATGTTCCAGACACGCATATCATTTCCCACAGTGGCCACATAAACTGCCTGGTCCTCACTGGACTTTCTACTCAGACACATCCTAAGAGCCCTGCGTCTCGGGGGTTAAATAAAAATTAACAAATAAATGTATTTACGGGGGCCTTTGGAAAAAAGATGTGAATGTCTTAGAGGCAAGTTTACATTCAGGAAAAAGATCTTGTACACGTGATTCGAGATTAATTCTCAGAAAGCATTCCTTAATCAACGGAAGTGGGGGTTCTGGAGGTCTCTGCCCTCACACCCACAACTGGGCACAGCTTGTCAGGCTAATGCTGGGCCGGGTTTCTAAAGTGCCTGGGATTCGCTAAGTGCCCGGGTCCTCGCGGCTGACCTTTTACTATATAAATACGTTCAAATGCATTCACCCACTTTGCATCGTAGATCTGGAAAAGGGCAAAATCGTTTTCCGAATTGGAGAGGACAGGGAGGGGGAAATGTGTTTGGTGTTATTGCAATTAGTCACGCTTTGGAATATCCTGGGGAAAATCCACTCTCGAGTTATTATTGACATAGTAAAGAGGAGGAGGTTAAAAAGAAGTCTGCAGGCACCATTAATTAACCTCTCTGTTATTTTTATTTCCCGGTGCATTTTTCCGACGGATGGAAGATCACGGGGTCAAACCCTGTTAGAGCTGCAGGCAGCCCGGCGCTCGGGGAGCCCGAGCCTCCTGCTTCCAGAGGAATTGTTGGCAGGCTTCACAATCGCAGCGGGCGCTGGGGTGGGCACAGATCCTGGACCCCCGTCGTATGCCTGTCCTCCAAAGGCTGCTCTGCGTCGCCATCTCCAGGAAGCCCTCCTGCAGTGCGTGTCTCCTTCTGTAACTCGAAGCCTTTTCTTAGTGTTTCCTTGCAGTGGAGACGGGGCCGGTCTGCATTTGTCTCCCAGCTGGTCACAGCTGCAGCCCTCACTGGCGATTGCCTTGGGCCACAGGAAATAAACTCCCCCAAGGCTGCACCCCTCGGAGGAGCCTGCAGCCGGGGACTGGATGCAGCAGGGAGACCAAGCTGAGCTCATTTCCTTCGACGGGGCACATCCGGCATCCGAGCTCCTGTGGGGTCAGCTGGGGCCTGTGTGCGCCTGCTCTGTGGACCCACTGGTCTGCCTGCCCTGCGGCTCCATCTCCCACGACACCCCAGTGCGCCCTCTGCACACGGCTCTGCCTCCCAGAGTCCGTTTCCAGGGAACCCGACGGGGACACTCCTTTACAGCACCCTGTGTCGTCTTCTCTGTTTGCTAACTGGGTGCTGGCAGGCTGAATGCGCCCTGATGTTTACTTTCCTAAAACCTTGATGACTATCAATGCGGGCAACTGTCTTTTTAAGGTTGCCCATGGTTTCCTCCTTAGCTAGAGATGGAGGGCAACCTTGTGTCTGGGAGGAGACTGCATGTCTGTCTGTCTGGGGGGGGGGGAGGACATTTGGTGTCCCTGTGGTCACGCAGAGTGGAGCCCCAGGCCTGCTCTGGGATGGAGAGCTTGAGGCCCGACACGATGGAGCGTGTGCTGACGTTCAAGGCTGTCTCCAGTGGGCAAGGAGCTCCAGCTTGCCACGGAAGCGAGCCGGGACAGGTTATTTTCTCCTCTGTGCTGAGAGGAGCCATGGCCTTACATCGACTTTGGTTAGAGGAACATGATGAAAGCCATCCCCTCACACCTGGGAGGAGCCTCCTGGCCCTGTCAAGGCTGGCCGCCTGGGATGGACCCCTAAGAAGGGAGGGACAGCCAAAAGGGGACCCCTCTGAAGGGCTTGGCCAATGGGCTCTGGAAGATGTGAGCTCTGGATCTGTTTGAAAACCTTCCTCATCTCATTGCAGCCCCTGACATGACCGCCAAGCCTCCAAGGCCGTGGAGGTCAGGGGCAATGCCTGTGCCCACACTCGGGCCGTAGACGTGCTCCAGCCACCTGGACAATGAGGGACCCAGGGTGTGGCTGTGCCCAGCCAAGGTCATAAATTACAATCCAATGCAATGAATGCATCCTTCAGAGACTGAAACTCTTGGGGTGAGCAGGGGGCCTCTGGCTGGGTAGCAAAGGGCCGCTGCCTCTTGGAGAACTCGGGGGTACGGACTCTGGCTGGGGGGCTGTTCCCCGACTCAAGGTCGTAAGCTCCTTGAGAGCAGGGGACGTGCCTCATTTCTTTCTTGGGCCACTCACACTGCCTGGTCCGGTGCTGGCACCTGATGCCGGAGGAGGTGCAGAGCGGGCCAGCACTCGGCCAAGAGCAGCCCCCTCCCTCAGACTCCCGCAAACAGGACAACCCTGAAAGGCAGGAGTCTGGGCTCAGGTGGCCGCGCTGGGGAGAGTCCTTCCCATTCTGCACCTCAGCTGTGTCCTGGTCAAATAGGGCCCCATTCATACTGGTCATTGTTCCGAAGATCATATCAGACGAGACAATGGACAATGACACCATTGTTCCTATTTACAGTGCTCCTTATCACACCTGCCTGCACGCAGCCACAGACATCACAGCCCGTGAAGGGCGATTCCCTGCAAGCGTATCACCAGGCATCGTCGTTTTTGTGTAGCTAGGCGCCTCTAATTAAGAAATGTATTCCGTGTTCAAGGAAAAATTGTCTAAATATCATGTGACCCTCTTGAGGAGCCAAATTCCTCAATGCACTATATTATTTACAGCCAAAAGTAAGACACCTCCAAAGTGCCGAGGAGGGGGCTACGAGCCTGTCAGCGGTGAGTGTGACCAGCGTCATTATTTTATCAGGAGGGAACCTTCACCAAACCCCCACCTCCAGGGAGTTTTTGCCACAAGAAGTTGTCAAATCAGAAACAATGTTGCAGCCCGGCCAGTGTGGCTCAGTGGTTGAGCACCAACCCCTGCACCAAGAGGTCGCTGGTTTGATTCCTGGTCAAGGCACTTGCCCAGGTTGTGGGCCCGATCCCCAGTGGGGGGCATGCAGGAGGCAGCCAATCGACATTATCTCTCATCCATGTTTCCATCTCTCTCTAGCTCTCCCTTCCTCTCTCTAAAATCAATAAAGACAAAAAGAAAAGAAACGATGTTGTCATTCATCCTTTTATTCAGCCCCCGCCCTGTGTTATCCCGCATGGAAGCTCCTAACTAAAATGTAGGCGGGCGAGAGATTTGGAGAAGCCGCAGGCTCCGCCTGGAGAAGCCGGGCAGCCGGCTGAGCAGGCTCCGACGGGTCTGTCTCCCGCTCGCTGCGCCACAACTGAGCGCCCAGGACTCACGGTGCCCCATCGCGGCCCCATGTGAGCTAATAGATTTCTGAAGTTTTCTGCCGAGCATTTTATTTTAAATGACAGTTATTTCTATTAATGGGTGGGCCCTGTCAGCTTCCTGACCCCGGTCGGGGAGGATGTCTTTCTGTTCAAATGGCAGTCATCATTTCTGTGAAGTGAGGCATGTAAAAGGAGGCAGCCGGTGCCAGGACCGCGCGCGGGGCTGTCACTCACGCTGACATCTCCATGTCGGAGCATCTTCTCAAAGTTTTCTCCCTGTGACCTGCAGGTGAGAGATCAGGGGCTTCCTTCATCCAAGCCCTGCACCTGCCAATCATCCTCACCTACAAGTGCACGTTACAAACAAGCCGGAGTCCCTATTTATAGTCTTCCGCCTGGCCCCTTTTCCCCTGTCAACCTGGCTCTTTGGTTACGGGTGGAGGGCACCCCTTCTCCCTTGCGGGGTCCCACGGAGCTGCTCCTGCTCCTGCGCTGTTTGCCTCATCTCCTGGGATGTTCTAGAAAATAATCACGTCCTGGCCTTCTGCTTCTTCCCGCCTTGTAGGAGAAGAGGGAATGGCCTCTCCTTCTCATCCTGCGGTCCTTTCTTCTCTCCTTCTCTTCCTTCTCTCTACCCTCCTCCTACTTTCCGTCTTTCCTCCTCCTCTTTCCCCTCTTCAGCTTCCTTCCTTCTCTTCTCCTGCTCCTCCTCATTCCTTTTTCTTTTTCTTTGTCCCTCCTTTATACCCTCCCTGTCCCTGAAGTCTTCACACAGGGAAGTTAAGATGTGACCCAGCCTGCCCGCTGCCCCCCCAACCCCAACCCCCTCCAGGCCTCTTCCAGGCGGCCAGCCTGAGCCCCCGGCTCCCTGACCCTCTCCCTCCCCCTGCCAAGGGTTTGCCTCTCCCCTCAGACAGGCCGGCCTCACCTCTCCACCAGGGCCTTGAGGACCCTTCCAGCTCCCCGATAAAAGCGCTGCTCTGGGTAAAGATCTTGTTCGTCCCTCCCACAGACGTTCACCCAGCACGACCACGAGCCAGGCTCTGCAGAGGGACCGCGGAGTCACAGACCCGCTGGCAAGATGCGTGAAGCCTAACAGGGGAAACAGACACCAGGCAGATCTCTACCAAACCTCTTCATCACCACGGCGACGCGTGTCACAGAGGAAGAGCCTGCCGTTGATCGACACATGTCCTGTGTGCCTGTCCCCATGAGGGTCCCAGCACTGACGGCATGAAAGCTGCTCCTTAAACACATTCTGCTTTTCTGACCCTCCCCCAGGATGGAAGCAGCTGTCCCCGAGGGTGGGCGTGGCCTTCCTCTGGAACATCTTGGCTGGCTGCGTCTAAGTGACCGTCTGGCCGCAACTGTGTCCTCAGTTAGTTTTCACGCCACACACGGGCCGTTTTCTCAGCCTCCCTTCCACGCGGACCGCGGCCTCCCAGGACGGGCTCCTAAGCCTTTCACGTGGGCATAGCTAAGCTGGGAGTTGGAAACACTAGTGCACCCTGAGCTGTGACAGCCCAAAGGTGCCTGTCCTACGTGAGAACGAAGGAGAAGGTGTCTTCAAAAGTGCGGAAGTAGTGGAGAAAGGGGAGAAAATAGCTGTTAATGTCTCCAGCCTCAGTTTCCCCCATGTAGAATGCGAAGAGCAATAGCACAAGAGATGTTTCTAAAGCACTGCGTGCGCGGTTTGTCCCTAAGGATGTCCATCTCCTTCCCCTGATTTGTGTGACTTTTAAGTCCCAACTGAGAATCGACGCTAACATACAAGCAGAGCGTGGGGAACCGCACTAAGGCCTCGTGTCTGTGGGGGATGGGCTCTGCAGACCTCTCCGCACCGGCAGGGGCCAGCACAGATCACAACACCGGGACAACAATGGGATGGGGACAGCACGCACGCCTGTCCTTGCCTCTTTCTCCTTCACCCTCCACGCATCAGTTGTCACACAGGAGGAGGAACATGGGGGTAAACTGAGGACCGAGGACCGAGGGCTGAACTGGGGAGACTGGGCTCCACGGTGGGAAACGAGGCTCATGACAACTTGAGCTTTTCTTTCTTTCTTTCTTTTTTCTTTATTGATGTTAGAGAGGAAGGGAGAGAGAGAAACACCGACAAGCAAGAACGTCGATTGGCTGCCTCCTGCATGCCCCCCACTGGGGATTGGGCCCACAACCTGGGCATGTATCCTGACCGGGAATCGAACCAGCAACCTCTTGGTGCAGGGTCGACGCTCAGCCACTGAGCCACACCGGCCGGGCCAACTTGAGCTGTTTTATGCGGTGTTTCTCCTCGTAATTTCAGGAAGTTCACCTATGCACAAAACGGAACTGAGGCCGACAGAAATCAAATATTTACCTGGAGGACTGGCTTGAAGATAGTATGAGTTAAAAAAACGAAACAAAACTATAACCGCAGTTAACTTTTAAACTCGAACAGCAGCCAGAAGTCAGACAATTAAACGGGGAAGCCATGCACGAAGGTCACACGCGGAGGAGGACAAAGATCGACAGGGACCGGTCAGATTTCTATGGCATATAGTGACAAATGGCTTACATGGGGAAAAAAGCACCCAGAAACCTATTTCTCAGTACGCTGCTGAGATCAAAGGCTAGCCTCAGAGACGACATACCATAAGAAATGGCACACCCTTTGTTTTTATTATTATTTTGGGGGCAATTTGTATTTCAGACCCATAACTCAAGGGCTGGACATTTATGGGCCAGTGTCAGGAGGGGTCAGTCAGCTGGCTACACAAAGAGGAATATTGCACTTAGAAATTCTTGTCATACCTTCTCCTCCTAGCCTGTCCCCAATAAAGAAGGTGAGACAAGACCTCTGTAAATTATATGGTATCTTAATTAAACTCTCCCCTCTCCCAGAACATTGCTTTTCCTGAGTTTGATACTATGTGACTATATTTTGCCTCAGTCAGATATCCCATCTTTGTTACTTTGTGGCATTTTGTCCTCTCAGTATAGATATATCGTATCCCCCCAGACTTTTCTCTACTCCTTTCAACATGGTCCTTGTCATCTTGGAAGCCTGGTCTTCTTCGAGCTGCCTACGGTTACCTCTGCGTCCACAGCACTGACCTGTCCGTCTCTCTGATGGTCCAGATGTGCAGATATTTAGCAGCAGGTAAATAAATCATCCAGATGTGTGACCCCTTCAGCTTTCATCTGGAACTCTGGCAGAATGTAGAGACATCCGGGATGTAGAGGTATCCTTCCACTTGGTTATCATTCTGTTGTTACTTATTGTTCTTTATGTAATTCACCAACTCATCTAGGTAGCCATTGATAGGCATAATAATGTGGTTAATAGTTCACACAAACAATTATCCTTTAAGTATAAGTGAGTAAAGGGATTACGAACGAATCCAAGAATATTTTGGCAAATAGCCCTGCAAAGCTGCACTGGGACTAAGCCGTGGTAACAAAGCACCGTGTTCTGGCTGGGCAATGGATGGCGTGCTGAAGAGCTTAATAAAACACGAAGATGGTTGATATTGCTGATTCCAGGAAGGTGGGCGGAGGAGTTTAATCAGGTAACACAGAGGACGTAAATACAACTCCTCAGAAACGCACGTGTTATAGGCAGTATATTTGCATCTCTCTAGTGGAGAACCGCCCAAAGGCGAATGCTCAGAGTTCTGAAATGTGTCGGGAACCTGCGAGTGAAAGTGTGTTGCCCACTGCTGCTAAGCTCCTGGCAGAGGTGCCCCGAGCCTGACCACAGCACAGAGCTCCTGTCCCTTCGAAGTCAACGCCACGCTAGCGTTTCAGCCCAGGCTCACGGCCTCAGTCCCTCTGGGTGTCTCAAAATCCAGATCCTCGCCGAGTCTTTGTTAGCGTGGCTTTTGCTAAGTGAGCTGTGTTCTCTTTAGTCACTTTGTGTGATAGAAAATTCCGAGCATTTATTAAAATAGAGCAGCACAATGAACATCACTCAGCTCCAACGATCAGCAAGCAACCTTTTACCAATCTACAGCTGAATTCTTTTTTTTTAAACTGTGGTAAAAAGAAAACACATAAAAGTTACCAACTTAACCAACTTTTAAGTGTACAATTCAGTAGCGTTAAGTACATTCACATTGTTGTAAAACAGATCTCCCAGATTTTTTCTCCTGTAAATCTGAAACTCTGTGGTCATTAAACAATTTCTTGTTTCTCCCTGCCCCAGCCCATGGAAATCACCATTCTGCTTTCTGTCTCTATGACTTGTACTACTCTGGTATAAATGGGATTATACCATAATGCCCACAAGGTTTACCCCATGTTGTAGCATGTGACAGGACTTCCTTCCGTTTTAAGGCTGGATAATACTCCATTGCATACATACACCACATTTTATTTATCCATTCGTCTGTAGATGGACATCTGGGTTGCTCCCACCTTTTGACTATTGTAACTAGTGCTGCAGTGAACATGGGCGCTCAGATGATTCTTCAAGACCCTGTTTCTAATTTTGCACTTATAACCAGAAGTGAGATTGCCGAATCCCATGGTAGTTCTATTTTTATTTCCATACTGTTTTTGAGGCTGCACCATTTTATAATCTCGCCAACAGTGCACGAGGGTTCAAACATCTTTACGTCCTCGATAACTCTTGTTGTTTTCTCGATTTTGTTGACAGTAGCGTCCAGAGGGCGGTGAGGTGATATCTTGTGGTTTTGATTTGCATTTCCTGATGATCAGTGTTGAAAATCTTTGCATATGCTCGTTAGCCACTTGTATGTCATCATTGGAAAGATCACTAGTCAAGTCCTTTGCCCACTTTTTAACTGGGTTATTTGATGTTGTTGAGTTGTGATTTCTTCTGAAGAAGAGACATAAAGAAGGTTTCCGGTTTTGTTTTTAATCATAAAAAAATGACCAGATTATTGGAATGGAGATGCAGGTGATTATACGGAGCTGGTTTCTAATACAAGCCGGAGAGAATTGGGAGGTGGGTTGGCACTGTCCCCACGGCTAACGTGAGTCATCCACAGCCACACAGGCTTCCCGGCTCCCGCTGAGCCAGCCCCAAAGGCACGGGAGACAGTGTGGAAAGGGCGTGGCCTCCGCCTCCAAAGAGCTTGCAACGATTCGGGGGAAAGGTCGGTGTTTGTCCGATTTTCAAAGTAGCTATGCTGAGATGTGCTTCACATACCACATGTTTTACCCAGTTAGAGTATGTCATCCAATAGGTGTTTTATACTAATTTTGGCGGTTATGATAAAATGTAACTTACAATTTGCCATTTGAACCATTTTTAAGTGCGTGTCGGGGCACACGCTTTTGGTATGCGTTCCAGCAACCTTGCACCTGATCGGGGCTCCTCCCGTACCTCAGGCTGACGGTCAGGTTCTCTTCAGCTGCTTGTGAGAAAAGGCAAGTGCATTAGCCCTTACTTCCGCCTTGTTCTTCCCTTCGCTACAGGACAAATACTGGAGAGAAGCCCGTGGAGTATCTAAGCCTGCCCCTCTGCCATTTAGTTGCTAATCACCAATTACTTGGTATGAAGGTTTTTAAATTAAATACTTGTTTGTGTGGGTTTTGTTTGTTTGTTTGTTTTTTCCAAATGATTCATTCAAATGGTTCAAACATTGAAAATCCCAAAGGATTGCCAATTACCCATCCCTCCCAATAAGGCACAAGGTTTATTCGTTGTTGTTTTTTTTGGTCTCTATCTTTTTCCTTCCAGGGATTTGAATGCATTTACAAGTCAATTTCTTGTCATCCCCTCCCTTTATCATAAATGATAGTGTATCACACATCGTCCTGCACCTTGCAGCTTTCAAGTAACAATGTATTTGGAGAGCATTCATGATGATTTTTTTGATCATCACAAATAGTAAGAAATCAAGACTTCTGATGGGAGTAATCTTAGCAAAGCATTTAGTTACTACCCGATGAGCAGTGTGTGAGTCATTTACAATCAGTGTTGACCAGAGCGCACCAAAAGTTCATGGCCTAAATTACGCGGATCATTTAGACGGAAGGAGACCCATTTCTACCTGAATTATCCAGGCAATTGTGGTTGATTCGAGTGGATCTAAAAATACCTGGCCCTTTCCCATTTCCTGTTGGGGACATTCTCCCTCGTATTTTGATCCCAACTTATTTTCAAAATCAGCACAGCTGGGCCGCGCCTTGCATGGACTCCGTGATGCTCCGAATGCAATGCCATGGAAAGACAAGAGGGTAAGAAATGGCTGGGTGGGAGCCATTGTGTATTCCAGAACACTCTGACGAGTGTGTAAAGAGCACCTGAAAGGTGAAAACCGTTCACCAGAATGTGAGGTTGCGGCAGACCCTGAATCAGCTCGGCTCCTGCGAGCAAAACGGTAGCGTTGATCAAAATGACAGAAATCTCCTCGCCAGAGTGGCACGGATTGTGGGAAACTGGACTCAGCTTGAAGTCACCTGGTCACTGCAGGTGGGCTGTTCCTGAGCAGGGCTTGGATGATCAGCCAGAGAACTCAGGACACACCGTGGAGGGGGATGGGATTAATTGCATCAAAAGGAACAATGGTGTATACAGAGGGGTTATTGGGTATCAAAAGGGGCCAAGTTTAATAGATTTCAACCGGTGAAACTTTCCTCTTGACCTGTGTAGGGAAATAAAATAAGGTGAGGAAATTAGAAAGTTTCATTTTGGGCTAAAATAATCCATCTCGAGGCCTCTATGAGAACACTCACCATCATCCGTTAGATCATCCTTGTTAAACTGGCATCCAAACCAGACCACCAGGTATCTCATCCCACCCGCTTCGTTTATTCAATGAATCTCAGCCTTTGATCCTATTGAAATAGATACTTTGCAAACGAAGCGTCTCCCCATCAGTTCTACTGAAATGGACCACTTCCTCCAGGTGCGCTCCCTTAGCTCGGCTCGGACCGCTCCCGAGGTCCCGTTGCCGTCTCCGATGAATGCAGCCTGCTACCTGTTCTGCCGTCTGGAACGCCTCCCCCCACCCTCCCTCTGGCATGCTTGATTGAGAGTTTGCCGAGTTTCAATATCTTCCCCAGATGTCCCACGATTCAATGTTTTAAAAATAATCTATATTTTATTTCCTTAATTCCATGAACAGATTTCGTCAGTAGCACAAACTTGTGGGTTTTTAACCAGAAAAAAAAGAAATTTCATTACTGGAGATTTTCTGTTGCAACATTCTACCTTTTTTTTTGTTTAATTTTTTTTCTTTATTGATTTTAGAGAGCGAGGAAGGGAGAGGGAGAGATAGAAACATCGATGAGAGAGAACATCGATTGGCCGCCTCCTGCATGCCTCCCACTGGGGATCGGGCCCACAACCTGGGCATGTGCCCTGACCGGTAATCGAACTGGTGACCTCTTGGTGCATGGGTCGACGTTCAACCACTGAGCCACACCGGCCAGGCATGCAAAGTTATTCTTAAGCCTCAAGTGAGAGGAGCTGGTTGCCAGGTTCGGTGCCAGCCTGGGGACGAGTCCATGTGCCCCTCCTGCCCTGAAGCCACGCCACGGCTGGAGCGGGAACACTGGGGTTTGTGAGCGCTGGGGGAGGAACGTGGCAGGAGCTTGTTGGTTAATAAGCTGTTGCCTTCCGAGCTGGGGCGCTGGTCACGAGTTACCTAGTGATCGCAGGTGAGAAGGTGAGAGCAGCCGCACACGTGGGAAGGGGGAGGGGAAGCTGCGGGCGCAGGCCGTGGGCGCAGGCCGTGGGCGCAGGCCGTGGGCGCAGGCCGTGGGCGCAGGTGTGGGTGCCCGGCCAGGTGCTGTCTCAGCCCCAGCTGCCTTCGGGCTTCGGCCTCGCCTTGGGGTTTTCTTTCTTCTTTTCTTCAATGACAAGTTAGACAAAACCACCTGGTACCAGGGCCGGCCCCTCTCTGGGTTCTACCTGTCGGGCACGTCTGAGCGTCTGTACAACAGCCTGCATAATCTTCGTGATTAGAAAAGGCAACCGGGTTTCTTTCTTTCTTTATTTTTTTGATCCTCACCTGAGGATATTTTTGCATTCATCTTCAGATAGAGCAGGAGGGAGAGAGAGAGGAAGAGAGAGAGAGAAACATCGATGTGAGAGAGACACATCAATTGGTTGCCACCCGCACAACCCCAACCGGGGCCGGGGATGAACCACAACTGAGGTACGTGCCCTTGGCCGGAATCGAACCTGGGACTCTTCAGCCTGCGGGCAGCGCTCTTACTGCTGAGCCACACCATCCGAGGCGCAACTGGGTTTCTTTAAAACGGAAGAAAACCGTTGGCTTTTCATTCTCGCTTCCTGCGCAGCCCAGTCCCCCGTGGAGCGCGGCAGCTCCGGCTCAAGGGTGTCGCCCACGGGTGGCGAGCAGCAGCTCCGTTTCTCTTCTGCTTCCTAACGCAGAGCCGAGAGCCATGGGCGCTGTTGCAAAGGAAGATGGCAAAACCCGAAACAAGATGGAGACAAAGAGGGTCCTCGTTTCTGTCCTGCTAGGCCTTCTCTTCGGCTGATCTCTCGGTCCCCACGCCCAGGCTCTGGCTGGAACCGTCTCGGACACTGAGAGCCAGAGAACTGAGTGTGCGGTGGGGGTGGCGTATGGAGGGCGCGATCGCTGACACCCGCACTAAGACAGCACCCCCTCCTGATAGCACCCCCTCCTGACAGCACCCCACCTCCTGACAGCACCCCCCTCCTGACAGCACCCCCTCCTGACAGCACCCCCCTCCTGACAGCACCCCCCTCCTGATAGCACCCCACCTCCTGACAGCACCCCACCTCCTGACAGCACCCCCCTCCTGATAGCACCCCACGTCCTGACAGCACCCCACCTCCTGACAGCACCCCCCTCCTGATAGCACCCCACCTCCTGACAGCACCCCACCTCCTGACAGCACCCCCCTCCTGACAGCACCCCCTCCTGACAGCACCCCCCCCGACAGCACCCCCCTCCTGACAGCACCCCCCCTCCCGCTGCCATGCACAAGGACAAACTCAAAATGGATCAAAGACTTCAATGTAGGATTCGAAACCATAAAATTCCTAGAAGAAAACATAGGCAGTAAAATCCCAGACATTTCTTGTACCTGTATTTTTTCTGCTATTATCTCCCCAGGCAAGAGAAACAACAGAAAATAATAAACAGATGGGACTACATCAACATAAACGTCTTTGCACAGCAAAGGAAACCGTCAACAAAATGGAAAGACAACCACTCAATGGGAAAGCATATTCACCAATGATATGTCTGATAAGGGGTTAATATCCAAAATGTATAAAGAGTTTATAAAACTCAACAACAAAAACAATCCAATTAAAAAATGGGCAAGGAGCCCTGGCCGGTTTGGCTCAGCAGTTAGAGCGTCAGCCTGCGGACCAAGGAGTTGCGGGTTCAATACTGGGCAAGGGCACATACCTCGGTTACAGCTCTGGTCGGAGTCATGCGGGAGACAACCAAGTGATGTGACTCTCTCACATCAGAGTTCCTCTCTCTGTCTCTCTCTCTCTCTCTCTCCCCAACTCTATCTGAAGATGAATGGAAAAATATCCTTAGGTGAGGATTAAAAAATAATAATAATAATAAATAAATAAATAAATAAATAATGGGCAAAGGACCTGAGTAAACACTTCTTCACACGCCTCCAAAGAGGACATACAGATGGCCAATAGAAAAATGAAAAGATGCTCAACATCACTAATCATTAGAGAGATGCAAATTAAAACCCCAATATCACTTCACACCTGTCAGAATGGCCACCATCAATAAATCAACAAACAAGTGCTGACGAGGATGTGGAGAAAAGGGAATCCTAGCACACTGCTGGTGGGAATGCAAACTGGTGCAGCCACTCTGGAAAACAGTATGGAGATTCTTCAAAAAATTAAAAATGGAACTGCCTTATGACCCAGCAATTCCACTTCTGGGAACAGATCTGAAGAAACCTGAAACACTAATTCAAAAGACTATATGCACCCCTATGTTCATTGCAGCACTGTTTACAATAGCCAAGATTTGGAAGCAACCCAAGCGCCCATCAGTAGATGAGTGGATAAAAAAAGCTGTGGTACATTTAGTCAATGGAACACTATGCAGCTGTAAAAGAGAAGGAAATCTTACCTTTTGTGGCAGCGTGGACGGACCTGGAGATGATCATGCTAAGTGAAATAAGCCAGTCAGAGAAAGACAAGTACCATGTGATTTCACTTACATGTGAAGAAACTAACAAAATAGAAACAGACTCATAGATACAGAAAACAGACTTACAGCTGTCAGAGGCAGGGGGAAGTTTGGGTGAAAAAGGTGAAGGGATTAAGCAAGAACAAAACAAAACACTCACAGACACAGAGAGCAGTATGGTTATTACGAGAGGGCAAGGGAGTGGGGAGCAGGTAGAAGAAGGAAAAGGGGGATAAATGGTGATGGAAGGAGACTCGGCTTTGGATGATGAACACACAATACAATATACAGATGATGTATTACAAAACTGTACACTTGGCACCTGTATAATTTTATTAACCAATGTCACCCCAATGAATTCAATAAAATATTTTAAAATAATAAAGTAAAATTATATCATCGGAGAATAAAAAAAGCGAGACGTCTATATCAGGCATGACCCACATAAAATTTGCTAGTCGGACATCACGGATTCTCTATTTAATAAAGTGTTAATTGCCGATCAAAGCCATGGAAATGAGCGCGGTTCCCCCACAGCACCTCGAAGGTCAGGTGAGGAAGGGGAGCTGCTCTGAGAGCGGCTGATAATGCGTGCATGCAGACCTTCCGGCTTTGAAGCGGCGTAATTGAAATTCACATCAAAACTGAATCCTGGTTTAGCTCGACTTGACTCCTGTGAGTGATGAAAATGAAGCCTGGGTCGCACAAGGACAGGGAGAGGGGCTTGTTTGCTGGCAGAGAAACGACATTCCAGCTGGAATTAAATTGTCTTCTGTTAACAGAACTGCGTTTTCTGCCCTTCCCTGACTTGGATTTGCTTTTCTCCCCAGATAATGTGGACGGGACCCCGGTATGGTCAGTGACGAAGACATCGCAGTTCGCACACCCATCCACGTTTGGCCGTGGGCTGACTTGGCATCCGGGAGGCCCCACTCTCCTTGAAGAAGAGCCGAGGGAAGGTGGGGCGCCTCACCCTCCGTGGCCTCCATTCCTCATCCCATCTCGCCTGTCCATCTCCGAGTCCTGCCCGCTCTGCCGCTGCATTCTCCTCGGCTCCCACCTGCAGCTGGAACACGCCCATCGCTCACCTGCACCCCGGCAGGTGAGCCTCACAAGGGCAAGGGCGGCTTTTCGAAAACCCAAGCCACGCGCGCCGTCGCCCTGCTCACAGGTCGGCAGCGCTCCCGTTACTCCGAGATCGAAATCCCCAGTCTTTCCGGTGGCCCAGGGCCCTGCGGATGGAACCCCGTTCTGATCCACCCCTCCCTCTCCCTCACACACTGCACCGAGCCACTCATGCCTCCCTTCTGGTTGCTGGACGCCCCAAACTGGTTCCTGCCCCAGGATCCTGCCACCTGCTTGGGCCTCTACCCGAGCTGCTGCTCCCCAGCTCCCCAAGATTTTCTTCCTTGAGGCCTCCCTGAATGCTTCCTGCTTTACTTCATTCACTCCCGGAAGGAATCTTGTCTTCTCATTCACGCATGCCTCCCTTCTGTCTCCCCAGCCAGAAATAACCTCCTTGAAAGCAGGAGTGTTGTTGATCTCATCAACACTATTTATTAACCCAGTGCTTCGTAATAAGTATTAGTTGAATAAAAGAATGACACGTTTTCTATTAGACACGGAGAATGACATTCGGGAGGATTGGTTTCGTGTGGGTCAGTGGCCCCTTGGTTTCCTGCAGATGCACCAGCTTTGAGCTCTGAAGGACTCCCTTAACATGCATTAAGGTCGGGCAGGTGAAAGTCTTCTTTCTAGTAGGGGAAGAAAAACATGAATCTAACGAAAATGTCAATTGCCCTAAGGTGTGAAAAATATTTTAAAATTCTCCATTTGCTCTTTTGTGATCGTATTCTTTGTCAGAACCTTTTCTCCAAATAGTGTTTGTGCCTGATAAATGGAAGAAAAGCGTTTTCCCGGAACAGCACGAAACACACCCAGCTGCGTGGGGCTCGAGTTTTCAGCGCCTTCCTAACTGGCCGCGCCTGGTAAGTCGGAGGGAGGAGGAGAGAAATCACTGATAAATATGAAGATTGACAGGGAGAAAGAAAGGGGCAAATTTAAATTTAGAGTTCAGAAGCCTTCTTGGAGGTAAGGGACCAAGACCCCAAACCCTTTGCACCCAGGGTCAGGTGGAAAGCACCCAATCACACCTCTCCCCACCTCACACTCCCATTTCTGGGAACAGACCCCATCCCTCTGGCCAGGCTGGGGAAATGGCCCGTCCTGGACCAATCATAATCCTCCATCACCCAGACTACTGTGATTGGCCCAGACATGGACACATGATCCAGCCAGGCCTTCCCTGGGACTTTGCTGGTGGGAGCAGGAACAGAATTCTCCCTGACCCCTAGGACCATTAGCTGGAAGGGCTTGAGAGCCAAGCCCCGAGAAATATCCCCTTGCTCTCAGGAAGAAAAAAATCACCCAAGAGAGACAGACAGATGAGCTACAGAACCCCCAGGGCATCTGGGCCCAGAGCAGAAGGTGTTGGTGCCCACTCGGTGGCCCCTGGTCCACCTGGGCTCTGCAGCTGCGGCAGCCTGAAGCCAGCCCGACCTCAGTCCTGAGTTTCCCCCGCAAGCACAGCCCAGGGGTGCAGGCAGGCTGAGGTTCCCAGGAGCAGCCCTCAGTCAGCAGGGGCGGGAGACGGTGAGTAAATGACCCTGGCCCCCACGGCCTGCACCTCAACACCCGAGCCTGGTGTCTTCGCAGAGGGTCCCTGCCACCACGCGCCACTCAGGCATCCCAGTGGCTCTTCTCACTTCCTGGTCCACTTTCCCCTGTGTCCTCCTGGGCTCTCTGGAAACATCCTTGGGATAAATGACCTGTGTCCAAGTCATGGGTTTGATTCTGGTCAAGGGCACGTACCTCGGTTGCGGTTCGTCCCCGGCCCTGGTCGGGTTGTGCGGGAGGCAACCAGTCGATGTGTCCCTCTCATGTCGATGTTTCTCTCTCTCTCCCTCCCTTCTTCCCACTCTATCTGAAGATAAATGGAAAAACATCCTCAGGTGAGGATTAAAAAAAAAAGAATCCCGAAAAAGAACAGGTGGGCACGTCACTGCAGAAACCAGATTCTGAGCAAAATGGGCACATGCTTGCGAGCTGTGGGGTGGACTCCCGACCTGGTCCCGGCTCAGGCAGCCCCTCCTGTGGAAGCCAGCGAGTCTGAAGAGCTGTGGCCCTGAGAGTGCCCCTAGCGGGCTCAGCCTTGTGTGAGGAGGGACTGTGCGTCCCCCACCAGTGAGCCCCGCTCACGGCCGGCCGCAGGGCAAGTGGGAGTCTCCCCAGACCTCAGGCCCAGGATTAGAGGGGCACGCTCCTGGGGCAGCCAGCTGGAGGAGGCGAGTCTGAGTGCCCTCTGATGGCAAAGCAACTGAGTCAGGAAGCAAAGGGACAGTGTCCCCTTCGACCCGCCAGTTCCTGCCCAGGGAATTTGGAGGGCAGGGATGGAGTGGTGCCGTCTGGGTCACTGAGCCTGTAGCCCGCATCCTGACTGCTGCGTCTTCCCTGTGAAGGGCCACGGCTTTCGCCTCTGTGACGTGCAGCTATGAAGCACTCCCACCCCCATGGTCTAACTCTACTTTTTCAACCTCGAACCCGGAGCACAGCTTTGTGAATGTCTCCCAGAGAGGGAGGCCAAGGCTGGGAGGTGAGGTGGCTGCAGCCCCCACAGCCAGGGTGCATCCCTAAAAGGAGAAAGAAACTTCCCCAGACGCCAGAGCGTGGTCCTGTCTCAAGGGCACCTAAGTACCTTCACGTTTGGTTCTCCCACTCAGCTGAGTGCTGAATCACACATCGGAACTGGTGACCACATGCACTAGACTTTATGGCTAATTTGTGTGGACTTGACTATTTAAATTAGCTGCTTAAAAGTTTAGTTGAGAGAAGTGACTCAGCTGCACATACACCTATGGGCACAAATTCTCCATTTGTTCATTCAGACGATCAACAAATAAGCCCTAGGGATTTACCTGGATTAAGAGCTGGAAGTCTTCTTGAGATGTCATTTTGCAATGCTCATTGCACTGTGGGTTGCTAGGAGATACATTGTTCTTTTTAAATTCAATTTGCATAAAGACCAGTGAAGAATTTTAATAATGTCATATATAACCAAATGGGCTAAAGTGTTAAAGTGACTGTTTTTCACCGGATAACGAAGCCTCCAAATTTAAATGTTCTAAAAGAGATACACTTGTATTTTGTGGAGGTCTAGTCCACTTAGGTAGCTAATTATTTCTCAAGACAACACTGAGTCATGTTAGACATTCTCTTGCTAATCTGAGGATGTTAAGCTACTGGGAGGTGGCTCCCAGCCTATCACACAATCAGGAGGGAAGGCGGGAGGCTTTTAATCGCAGAATGGTGAGAAATTCATTTTTCTAATCACTAGCACGAATCTGACGCTCCGTCCAGCAGCCAGGTACTAAATGAAAGCAGTTTTCTTTCCCTGATACAGGCGCTAGAAATCCCGCTCATTCGAACTGACGGAGAGGAAGATCTGTTTTGGTTAAAAAATAGTATCTACGATAGCACTCACTTAACACTACTGAAGTTTCTGCCTTCAACTCCAATTAGAATCTTCAGTCCCACACAAAATAATTAATATAAAAGTGTTAGCTAGCCCAGCCGGTGTGGCTCAGCGGTCAGAGCATCGGCCTGTGGACCGGAGAGTCCCGGGTTCGGTTCCCGCTAAGGGCACGTACCTCAGTTGCGGTTTGTCCCCGGCCCCAGTTGGGGTCGTGTGGGTGGCAGCCACTCGATGTGTCTCTCTCACATGTTGATGTTTCTCTTTCTCTCTCCCTCCCTCTCTCCCTCCCGCTCTATCTGAAGATAAATGGAAAAATGTCCTCGGGTGAGGATAAAAAAAAAAGCATTAGCTAGTCCTTTTTATTGTCTCGGTGTGGGCACCCAGACCAGAAGACACTGCAAAAAGTTCTTTAAAATAGGATGGTAGAATGTTCCCGAATGTTTACAGGAGAGCCTGGCCCTTCCTTCCGTCCCTGCATACCAGTCTCTTGCCACCGTGACTTGACGGCTTCTCCCAGCCAGAGGACGGGTCTGCTTCTCCACCCTTGAACTGGCCGGGACTTGCCACTGGCTCTGACCAGCAGACTGGGGTGAAATGGCATCGTGTGAGCTGAGAGTGTCGGTCTTAAGACACCATCAGCTTGTCCACCCTCTTGCCTGCTGGAGATGAAAGAACGCTTGCAGAGGGGCCCAGCAGACGGCCAGCACCAAGGGCCAGCCATGCTGGACCCCCTTGGCCCAAACAGCCCAGGAAAGCTGCCAGACCCCTGGGACCACGTGAAGGACTCAAGGCAAGGCCCGCAGAGGTGCCCCGCCGAGCCCAGCCCACACTGCTGACCCACAGACTCATCGACAAAGGAAATGGTGGTTGTTCGACCCCACTGACTTTTGGGATGGTTTTAACGCAGCCATAGATAACTGGTACCAATGGATTTTTTAATAAATGTAGAGAATCCAGAAATGAAAGTGCAAAAAAGAAAAATATCCCCCACCATCTCACCTCCAGTGTTAACTACCATTAACATGTTGGTCTTTTTCTTCCAAACATTTTCTTTTACGTTTTTTTTTTTTTTTACAGGAATGGAAACATGTGAATATTGTTGTATAAATGTGCTTTCCGGTGCACCCGATGAGAATGGTTTTGTTTGTAAAATAGCCTTTGTTCAGTGTTCTTTTGGGTGATGGTCAGCTGGGGACAGTCCAGGAGGAGACACTGGAATCTGAGCTCCTTCGCCAGCGCCTGTGGGTGAGACGGGGCGCATCGTCTGTGTCTCGTGGGCTCACCTGTGGGCTGCACCCGAGTGTTTGATGGCATGCGTCTGGTTTTCATGACTGCTCTCCAGCTAGGTTAGCTGCAGGAGCAAAGATTCAGGTGGTAGGTGGTGGACTTTTGAGAAATTGTATGTAGCTGCTTGTCCTCAGGGGTCCCGGTCCCCAAATTCCCAACAACTTGCCATTCAGTTCTACCTGTGGTACCTGGAGGCAGCAGGGCCCAGAGGTGAGGGGCCCCAGGCTGATTTGTTAGGAAGATCACTGACAAACCCCTGTGATGGCCACGATCCTCCCTACACCTGTCTTATTGAGTCCATAGAAAAACTAGTATCTTGTATCAAAGCAAATCTCAGTCTTAGCGTCGGAAGCGTGGTTGGAACTCTCATGCCTGTCCGTGGAGCTGCACAGAAAGGCAAAACTCCCCTCACACGGAGGGTCAGTTAGCAGACGCGTTCTCCGTGGTCCTGTTTCCTCCGTTGCTCTGAACGTCTCTCTGCCCCAACCACGCTCCCCGCCTTCCTGCGTGAGACTCGTCGGAGCCCACGGGAAGAGGCCTTTGCATTTCGAGAGCCAGCAAGCGTTCGTCTCCGAGCAGGGCCCAGGCGGCCCGGCTTTTTCACAGAGTGACAGCTATAATCAAGTCCTAACAAATGACTGTCCCGCACAATAGCTCGGCAAATAAAACGCTCCATGTTGAATGCGCGCATTGTTCCTGCTTGTTTGCAAACATGCACACGGCGCGATCTTCATTATTTCAGAGCCTGGAAAAAACAAAATTGTCTTGCAGCCTGTTGGAGCACTGCTTGATATTTCTGGCTCCTGGAGGAATGCCCGACTCTGGGAAGAGTGCATCGTGTGCGTCCCACACCCTCCCGCGGTGGAAAACCCCGGTGACGACGGCCAGCCCGAGGCCCGGGGAGCTGCAGCGCCGTGGAGACCTTCCACGTGAAGACGGCAGGCGTGGGGCCCTGACCCCGCACGATGACTCT
Source organism: Tadarida brasiliensis (assembly GCA_030848825.1). Taxonomy (NCBI): domain Eukaryota; kingdom Metazoa; phylum Chordata; class Mammalia; order Chiroptera; family Molossidae; genus Tadarida; species Tadarida brasiliensis. The sequence continues at coordinate 3,488,921 of CM061271.1, forward strand.
CCCCTAACCACATGCTCAAATCCAACACGATTCTTTCTTTGCTTGGACAGCATGTCGTTGCTCGAACTTTCTGTTTAGAATTCAGAGGGAAGGCATCACCCCCACTTCTGAGCAGTTGCCCGAGTCTGGAGAAGGTGCGAGTCTGCAGGGCCGCGTCTCCCCCCGGTTGGGCCGCCGGCTCATTAAGGCGAAGGGCCCGCTTCACCCGCCAGAAGGAACGGTCAGGAGACGCACACTGGCTGACACATCGGAGAGTTCTCAGAAGGTGCAAAGCATCACGCCACTGTCAGGGATTACCGTCCTAGGAAATGCTTCGATGATGAAGCAAAATACAATTTTAAAAATGAAGAGAGGCATAAAAGGACGGGTCCTGCATGAGGTGCCCGGAGCAGGCAGCTTCACAGACAGAAGGCGAGTAGAGGTCACCGCCAAGGGGAGGCGAGGGGCGTGTGGGGACTTGGTGTTTGGTGGGACAGCGTCTGTGCTTGGGACGATAAGAAAGATCTGGAAACAGATCGTGGTGGTGGCGGTCACACAACACTGTGAATACACTAGATACCACTGATTTGTACACTTAGAAATGGTTAAAACGGTCGATTTTATGTTTTGTATATTTTCCCACCATACAGAAAACTAAAAATAAATGACCATCTGGAATTATTTACAACGAAAATTCAACTTACCTATCTTCCGGAAATAGCCATGTCCACCTGTTGGCGACGTTCCCTTCCTGTGGTCAGACTACATGAGAAGCCATGCCATCGCCAGCGGGCGCTTCTCTCGTCTTCTGACTGGTGGTGTCGATGCCCACCCCTGGCACTATGTCCTCACCAAGCACGGCCTGGCTATGGGACGAGACCGAGAGTCAGCACAACCTCTCCTTCCCTGGATCGACGTGCACAGACAGCCCCTGGGCAGCTCCCTCTCTCCTTACGCCATGTCCAGGGTTAACTGTGTATTCTGCACCGAACACCTTCTTCCCCTAGAGTGTCATTGAATCGGGTTAAACAAAGCCCCGGTCACAGGTGACCGTATGACTTATTCTTTTTTTTTTTTTAAATATTTTTTTCTCCTTTATTGATTTTAGAGCGAGAGGAAGGGAGAGGGAGAAAGAGATAGAAACGTTGATGAGAGAGAACATCGATGGGCCACCTCCTGCATGCCCCCCACTGGGGATCGGGCCCTCAACCTGGGCATGTGTCCTGACCGGAGATTGAACTGGCGACCTCTTGGTACATGGGTCAACGCTCAACCACTGAGCCACACTGGCCGGACATGATTTATTCTTTAAAGCAGGATGCTTTCGAGAGTGCAGGGAGGGCCGCAGCCATGAGCTGGGACTGTCCTGGGAAAACCAGGACTGGGACCCTGCTGTTGGTCTCCCGACATCGAGGCCGCTCCCACAGGTGCGGCTCTGTCCTCTCTCTGAGGAGGGGGAGGAAACTGCATCCAGGGAGAGCACCGAGTTATTCAGACGCAATTCTTTTTTTTTTTTTTTTAATCCTCACCTGAGGACATTTTTGCATTTATCTTCAGATAGAGTGGGAGGGAGAGAGAAACATCTATGTATGAGAGACACATCGAGTGGTCACCACCCACACAACCCCAACCGTGGCCTGGGACAAACCACAACTGAGGTACGTGCCCTTAGTGGGAACCGAACCCGGGACTCTCTGGTCCGCAGGCTGACGCTCTAACCGCTGAGCCAAACCGGCCAGGGCTCAGACGCAGTTCTTCAGTGAACACCTGTGAACAGAAGTTGGAACTCGGCGGATGCTTCAACGTGAGCGGGAAAGTTCTGTGGCTGGACGAGGGGGTGTGGGGAGGCCAGCCAAAAGCGAGCGAAGGCCACCTGCTCACCCGGTGCTGAGTGACGTTCCCAGAGGCACGAAGTTGGTGGGTTTGGGGAAGTCAGTAAGGATGTGGGCATTGACATGTCACAACATGACGGGCCTCAAAGACACAGGGCCGCATGTTGCCTGATTCCACTCGTGCGACACCCAGGACCGGGAAGCCGGTGAAGATGACCTGTGATTGCTGCTCGCCAGGGGGCGTGGGCAGAGCAGGTCCTGGGCGCCACCCGCGAGGCCGAGACAGCCGGTCCTTCCGGAGCGCTGCTCCGAGGGCCACAGAGCATCGCCGGGGACCCTGGATTCCCACGTTCTGGGCAGAAATCTTAGCTCACAGCTCAGCTGTGTAAACTCGGACAAGTGACACAATTTCTCCTCTTGCTTTCCTCACGTGTGAAGAGTAGTCCCCACTTCAGAAGCCACCCTGGGATCCGGTGAGATGGCCCACGCAGCGCAGCTAGACCAGCACCCGCCAGGTCCTCAGCCCGCCTGGCCTGCCCGGGACAGCGCCTGGTGGGCTCCTCGTCACCCAGAGCCGCGGACCCGCGCCACCTGGCTCGGCACTCCGCTTACAAATAACAGACCGCGAGCCCGGCCTGGACTCTGACCTCACCCGGTGCTGACTGTTATTGCCATTGTCATGTCATTATGGACGCCAGGATCTTCAAAGACATGGCATGTGGGGGCGGGCAGGAAACCTTGGGTCCTGTTGATACTGGACAAGAAGCTAGAAGCCAATGAGCAGGTGGCTCAAAGCCTGAGGGTGGTGGGCTCTGCAGGGACTCATCCTGTGGGACAGCAGACCGAACGCGCAGGGTGGAGGGAAGTAGGGTCCACCCAAGCCTGAGGCCCAGCAGCCTCCGCACTGGGCGCACAGTGGAGGAAACCAGGTCACTGGGCTGAGTTCATCCCTGGTCACCTGGGTGACACCAGGCAAGTGCTGTTGTCAGCTCCTGGCACCTCCCACCGCTCCCCGCACCCACCCCTCGCCTCAGTCTGGGTTCGCACAACTCAGCAGCCCATTCATTCTGACCATGGGAACTGGGTCCTTGGGGGGCCATCTCTCCCCAGCCAACAGAGCCCAGTGCTAAGCATCCATCACTAAAATGCACTTAGTTTCTGTGCCGAGAAAAGCGTACCCAGAAAGCGTCCCTGCCGTTCTCAAGGTGTCGTTGAACTCCGTCTCTCACTGCTCGGTGGATTTCACTGACTTCACTTGGAGGTTTTCAGAGACCAAGCAGCTGGATTATAGGAACTCGGATCCGCTCGGCGAGTGTAGCCGAACCCTGTGGCATCGCTGGTCAGGCTCAGAAGTGTTTCAACAAGAACTCACTTTCCCTGAAATAAGTTGTGCCTTTGCGGCAGGAAAAGCACGGCCAACATTGAGGAGTCTTGGCATTCCTGTCCTGTTGCTGGAACTCCTGATCCAGAATTCTGTCTTTGGTCTTATTGAGCAACCCGCTGCTGGTCCGCGTGAAGCTGGCCGTGTCGAGCATAGGTCTCCCTCGGTGGGGCATCCCCGGGGAGTCTGCTCTTTTCAAACCACAACTTGGCTGCCTTTGTCACTAACCGTCGACAGGTATACTCTTCTTGGATTTTCTTTTCTTTAAAAAAAAATAGAGCCTGGCCGGTGTGGCTCAGTGGTTGAGCGTCGACCCGTGCACCAAGAGGTCGCGGGTTCGATTCCCAGTCAGGGCACATGCCCAGGTTGTAGGCCCGGTCCCCAGTGGGGGGCATGCAGGAGGCGGCCAGTCGATGCTCTCTCTCATCGATGTTTCCATTTCTCTCTCCCTCTCTCTCTAAAAATCAATAAAGAACAAAAATCTTTTTTAAATGGAAAAAATTCTTTCGTTATAAAAGGTAACCACGTTAAAGAAATTTTGGAAAATGGAAAAAGAAAATAAACACTCATCGTCCCAGCCAACTGAGACAGCTAACGCTTCCTGGCAGTGTGGTCCTGGGAGAAGTCAGGACTAAAACCCCCTCGAGGTGTCACTGCGGAGAACAAGTCCACGGCTTCGGGAGTGGCCGAGGACCACCTGCCCGGGTGACAGCCACCGCGCCTTCCCCCGGAGGCAGCTCTCTCCTCTGTGTCCTCTCTGCATCCTCGTCTTCCTTCCAGGCGAAGTTCCTTAAGAGATGAGTCTTCGCCCTGGCCGGTTTGGCTCAGCGGTTAGAGCGTCGGCCCGCGAACCCGAGAGTCCCCGATTCAGTTCCCGCTGAGGGCACGTACCTCGGTGGCAGTTTGTCCCCGGCCCTGGTTGGGGTCATGTGGGTGGCAGCCACGCGATGTGTCTCTCTCGCATCGATGTTTCTCTCTCTCTCTTCCTCCCACTCTGTCTGAAGATGAACACAAAAATGTCCTCAGGCCCTGGTCGGTTTGGCTCAGCAGTTGGAGCGTCACACCGCGGTCCAGAGAGACCCGTGCCTGGCCCCAAAAGCACAGCTGAGCCTGACCCTGGGCTGTACCTGTGACCCGCCGCGTAGCCACCCCACACCCCCGCTCGAACCTCCAGCTGCACCTTCTCCCTCGGGCCTTCAGATGCAGAGGCCAGCTCCCGTCCCGCTGCCCCCGCGCCTCCCAGTCGGACACGGGCAAACCAAAGAGCAAGGACAGAGAAGCCGTCACAGAGGAGGCCCCGACGGAGAACGTGGCAGAGGCGTCTCTGCCAGCGGCCCCCCTGCTTGTGGGCAGGAGGCAGGAGTCGGGTGGACGGACAGAAACGCTGGACTGCTCTCGGGTTTCCTTCCAGACGGTCTGCCCTACTTGCCCCCCTAAAGCGCAAGTCCCACTCTCAGGCCCCCGAGGGCAGGACACCTTCTCCTCCACCCCAGGCCAGTCAGTGACGACAGACATGTGTCTTCTGCTCGATGAGACGAGCTGCCAACCAACTCCTTCCTCATGAACTCAGTGTGGGGGCCCAGCCGGTGTGGCTCAGTGGCTGAGCGTCGACCCATGCACCAGGAGGCCACCAGTTCGATTCCCGGCCAGGGCACATGCCCAGGTTGTGGGCCTGATCCCCAGTGGGGGGCATGCAGGAGGCAGCCAGTCGATGTTCTCTCTCATCGATGTTTCTATCTCTCTCCCCCTCTCCCTTCCTCTCTCTCTCTCAAATCAATAAAGAAAAAAAAAAAAAAAAGAATAGACGAGAATTCCATTATCTATAGCCCAGAATTCTCATTATAAAAAAAGTAAGATTTCATTCTGTAAATGAGAGAGGCTGTGTACCACGGCCCAGTTCCACTGGGGTCTTACCCAAAACCACACTAACAGCAAAAGCCTAGCTGCTGACCTTAGCCGGCCGAGCAATCACTAAAGACTACGTTAGATTTCTCGAGTCCAGAAGCAATCCCGTCTCCGCTTTCTCTCTTGGCCAGGTGTGAATGTTGATTCTATTTGCCTCTCTGGTTGAAACACACGATGGAAAAATTTAACATATTTGTGGAATCTAACTGTTAATGCCCACATCCTAATTTTTTGGTTTAATTTTCAGGTAATTGTAATAGCTAACTTTCACTGTGTGCTTACTATGGGCAGTGAACTTTTAACTAAGAATCATATTTAATCTGCACAGTAACCCAATGGGACAAGTATATCACTATGGAACTATAATGACTGTTATACGGGGACCCCCAGGGACTTGCTCAGGACACAGAGCGGGCAGCGTTGAGTCTCCACCTCAGGCTCTTCTCCACCTCTCCTCCGTCTCACCCCGGGGAAGGTTAGCTAAGGAAGCCTGATTGCTTGTGTTTGAGCTGCAGACAGGGAAGATAATTCAGGAATTTGTCATTGCTCATCCCTGCTGGGGGACATTAGGTGGACATTAGCAGTGACACGTGAATCATGACGCTCGTTTCCGGCTGAGTTATTACCTATGCAGAATGGTGCTCACCAGCTTGCCGGCTTGGTTTAGAAAATGCTGGGAAAAGATGGTCCTCACTGCTTCTAGTAGTTCCCCACTGTCTACAGCTCAACCAGGAATCCACAACTCCCCTCACCCCCCCAACACACACACACACACACACACTCACACACACTCACACACACACTCACTCACACACTCACACACACACACTCACACACACTCACACACACACTCACACACACACACACTCACACACACTCACACACACACTCACACACACATTCACACACACACTCACACACACACACTCACACACACACTCACACACACACTCACTCACACACACACTCACACTCACTCACACACACTCACTCACACACACACTCACACACACACTCACACACACACACACACAGACTCACACACTGTTATTAGCAGGCAGTCCCTGGCCTCAGTCCTACATCTGTAGGGCTCAGGGTTGGCTGGGGTGCATGGGTGAGGTGGGGGGTGCACTGCCCCCAGCACAGACCTGGGGTCCACAGCATGGGTGCGTGGGCCTGGGGGCTGTGCGTCAGGTCTCCGTTTCCATCTTCCCCTAAAAGGACAGTATCCGCGGTTCCCCCCACAGCCCATGTGTGGACAGTGACAGCCCCTTCCCTCCACCCAGGCTGGGCTGCTCTGCCCCAGCAAGACCCCAGCAGGACCCTCCGGAGCGCCAAGGGTCCTGAGCATGCCAGGGAGTGGATGTAAAAGGGGCGCTGCGGGGGCTCAGAGGGCAGGCCGAGGACACTTCACTGGTCAGTCCTGCCCTGCGTGGTAAGAACAGGGGTCCTGGTGGGAAGAGGCTGTGAGCGCCTGGCCGATGTCTGGTTCAGGCCAGGCCTGTCTCAGGACGGGCTGGGAACTGGGCAAACACGTACTGATGGTGCAGGAGCACGGTCGCGGCAGCCGGGGAGCGCCAGGTCCCAGCCCAGGCCCGGGCAGCCGGCTTCCCCTCCCATCCCTCCTCTCACTTCGTGTTCCTTCCCGGGCTGTGCAGTCTGAGGTCAGGGCCACGTCTTCCGGTTCACCTCAGTATCCAGCCGAGTGCAGTGCTGTGTAAGTACGGGCTTAATAAATTATTTGTTGAATGAAAAAACAAACGTAAATGAATAAAGGAAACTCTTGGGTCCAAGACTCTTTTATTTCTAGATTCTAGTTACAGAGACTCTCTCCACCTTTCTCCTTATTGATCAAAACCAACTTTGTGGGTTTAAAAAAAAAAAGTGCATTTAATTCATTTCCCCAAGCTTTTATTGAGCACCTACTGTATAACTTTGTATTTGGGGTTTTGCTGGCAGTGAGGGAGCTTCCTATCTGAGGATATTCTTGGCATCCCAACAGTCCCAGACTTTCTAAGTAGGAAAGGGACAGTCCTAACTGAGCACCCTGAAGGACCCGCCCCCACAACGAAACGTATTCAAGGATGAGGAGATGCCAACAGATTCCTAAGTTTTCAAACACGTCTTCGAAGATCCGAACCCTGGGCCGTGCGTCCAAACAGGTCATTCTACTTTGTGTATTCAAGTCTTATATCGCTGACCTATCCTTGCACAAAAAACAGTTTAACCTTTAAACCAAGTCATGTACCCCATTTTACTCCTCGAAAGATGAATTCGTGTTATTCCGTCAAATCAGTATCAACCTGACCTTTAAACACATCAGTGTTTCTTAGAAAAATATTATGGCTGGGACACCGACCGAGGTAAACAATATCAGCGGCTCCCACCCAGCGCCGGGCCCTGCTGCGTGGAGGCCGATCAGAGCCGGGGGCGGGAGCGCGGGGCCCAGCGCCCTCCCACAGACGCCACAGGATACGAAGAACAATGTGAGCGCCCTGGAGTTGGCAGATATATGTCTGTGTTACTGTTCCAGAGATAACAGCTAAGGTGAATCATTTCCCACCAGCTACCATTCCAAATTATCTCAAATTCTGGAGGGACCCTATTTATTTCATTGGTAGCTAGCAATTTACTTAGCTGAAGATCATTATATTTATGTGTCAGTGAAACCCTCACAATAATTACACATTTGAGCTGTCTCGGATGTGCTGTTCCCTTCTCATTAGTCACATACTTGGAAGGAAATTATCACATCTTTGTGGAAACCTTCGCAACGCACGTATAAAGCGCCCGACTGGATGTGAACTTTGATTCTCGTGGTTTTCTTATGCATCAGATTTATCAAACAGCGGGACGGCCTGCGTGCCTGGGCAAACGCTTACGGAAGGCTGGGAAATCGTTTTAATGTCTCTTTTCTCGAGATCGCTTCGCCGGTGCGGCCGCCCGGGCGGAGATTGTATTGTGCAGCAGGGAGAACGAGCCTCGCTGAGATCTAAAATGACTGGAGGAGCGTACCCCAAATTCCGTAATGGGAAGTATTTATTAGGCAGTGTGCTGCCTCCCAGCCGCGCAGCCACGGAAGGGTGAGGAGACGCGGGGCCCTTGGAAGTCCCGGCGCTCTCAAGCGAGGTCCCAGGCTGAATTCTCTGGACAGCAGCCGCGAAGCTGGTGGGCTTACCTGAAGGTCTGTTTTGTCCGTTTCAGAAATGATGAGAGGGAACAGACCCCTGGAGTTTCAACCTGGTTCTGCCTCCCACACGTTTACTTCAGAAGGATCCACGATCATTATAAACAAGGTGATTCTCGGGACACGGTTCCTGATAGCAAATAACCGTGATGGGGACTAGTCTCCCTCCTGAGCACTGATTCCAGGAGAAGGTGGTGATTTATGTGCCCTGTTGGAGCTGATATCCCCGAGATGGAAGAAAGGCAGTAAACAATAAACATTATGAACAAGCACATTGATGGTATGTTAGAGGTAATATGTGCATGGAATAAAAACTTTAAGCAAGGGAAGGGGAGGGGGCGGGGGAGAGGAGCGATTCACCGTGAATGGCGCCTCCCGGTTATGCCTTGATGGTCTGAGGCTTTGTTCTGCCAATGCGATGGTGTAAAATGATCTCTTGTGGTGTTATTTGCGTTTTCCTAGTTACTGGTGAGCTGAGCACTCTTTAGATGAGTGGCAGACTGCTAGCCGGTCACCAAACAGGGGTCCTCTTTGGCTGGGGACGGTTAGTCGGCCGTGCCCGCCTCCCAGCGTGCAGTGAGCCATGGCCTGGAACGCAGTGTCTTCGCTTCCAATCTGCACCATGAAGAAAGACCTCTTTTCTTCTAGCTGCCCTGCTCCTCGGGCAACCTCGCAAGTCCCGTGTGGGAAGACGAGGGGCCTCCAGCAGCCTTGGGACCCTGTAGGGCTGTGAGGAGCTGAACCTTGCCCCTCCCCTCACCTGCCTGGAACAGGTACCCGGTTTCAATGAACAAGACATGAACTTCTATTGCGGGGTCTCTGTGTTAGAGCAGCCAGCCCATCCTAACGGTGTCTCTCTTCTGAACATTGCCTGCTCAGACCCTTGGCCAACCTTTGGAAGGGTTTTGTTTGTTTGTTTTATTTTTTTTTCTTTATTGAATTTTAGAGAGAGAGGAAAGGAGAGGGAGAGAGAGATAGAAACATCGATGAGCGAGAACATCGATTGGCCACCTTCTGCGTGTCCCCCAATGGGGATTTGGCACACAACCTGGGCATGTGTCCTGACCAGGAATCGAACCGGCGACCTCTTGGTACCTGGGTCGACGCTCAACCATTGAGCCACACCAGCCGGGCTTTGGAAGGGTTTTTTATTCTTTTTGATTCATATGTAGTCGTCCGTCATATTCTTACTGTTGAAAGTGTAGTCAGTCTGTGGAGCAGCAGCGTAAAGCTCACCAGGGGCCTCGTTGGAAATGCATGTCTCAGGCTGCACCCAGACCTGCTCAGTCAGAATCTGCATTTTCCACGCCTGCTGGTGATCCCCTGCACATCCGGGTTTGAGAAGCCCTGCTTCGTGGGTTCGGCAAGTTCTTCTTGCATGGGCACTGAATTCGTTTCCCCTCCACCTGTCGTTATCTTGGCATTTGGGGGCTCTGTCTTCTCATGGACAGATGTTTTAAAGCTTTAACATTGTAGCATTTTATTCTACGGTTTGTCTGTCCTCTTTGTCTCTTCGGGAATTCTTCTTTTCCTAAGACCATACAGACATTATGCTTTACTTTCTTCTAAAGGTTTTACAGTTTTTCTTTTCTCAGACGCACCGCTCTCTGGAACTTCCGTGGGTCTGGGTGTGCCCTCATGCCCTGCTTTCACGTTTTTGTGTGGGTGACTCATCCCAGCGCCATTCACGGAATGACCCGTCCATTCCCCGGGGACAGGGAATGCCACCGGCCAGAGGGGGTCCACCCAGCGTCCATCCACGTGTACTTCACGCCTGCAGTCCCCCGTTTGAATTTTTCTGTGATGTGACCTGCTTCTTTCCCCCCTTAACCACAGAGTTCGAACATTTCGTCCTCACCCCGAGGCTCACTCACGGCGGGAATGGCACAGCTGCCGTCTGCCGCCGTACCCCATTCTGTTAGACAGTGACGCTGCTGCCAGTTCTCGCTCCCGTGACCAACGCCGGGTGGACGCCCTTCCCGCAATCCTGGCACACAGGCCTAGCGGGTTAAAGTATTCCTCAGTGTTTCCTTCCGGCTCTTTTCAATTTGGCTTTTCATGTTTTACCGTTTGATTCACTTGTTAATTCTACTCAACTCTCAAGTGGTAACTGTGTCCCTTCCGACTCCTGCAGCCTGGTGACCTCCCCCATCACAGCCGACAGCACCAGGGACCTGCTCTCTCAGCGCTAGTCACTCTGGCATGTTTCATGGGCCCGTGAGTCTTTGACACGTCGGTGTCCCACTGTGGCACACAGGCCCGTGAAGGCAGGAGCTCTGTCTCTTCCCACCTGTGTCCCCAGCACCCAGCACAGTGCCGGCACCTTCGTCCGCTCACCTGTTATCACTCTGGCTTTGTTTAGGGCACCTGAGAACTTCATTTATTCTGCCAGCCCTCACCTATATGCAATTTACTTAGCTAATAGGCACATATGCATGCACATATGGACACACACGTGTCCATAGTTCTACAGCTTGAGAGTTGTGTCCTAGCCAACCTTCTTCTGAGTCTGCAGCCAGAGCGGGGCTGCCATGGCTCGTGTGACACGGAGGCCTCGTCTTCCCCGGAGTCTTTTTCTAGGAAACTCCCCCTCCCCCCGGGCTTATTAGGCAAACGTAATACCTAAAAACAACTCAGCTTGTCTTATTTCTACCAGTCATAAATCATGTCTCTGATTTGTTTATTGCATTGGCTAAAACTTCCAGAACATGTAGTTCTTTTATAATCGGGGGCTGGGGGGTGGGGTGGGGACCTCTATAAAACCGAAATAGAAGAGAGTGGCTACGTTGTCTGTAGGTTGTAGTTTTTTTCTATTATAAATTTCAAAAGCTATCCAGATGGTCTCCTGATGTGTACACAAAGATCATTTTTATCATCCTTGTGTGAGAACTAAAAGCAGCTGCCGTCCATCCAGCGTCCCCACCCCCACCGCAGCAGACTGCCCTGGTCCCCTTTGTCACCGCTGTGGCGAGTTCAGTGCTACAGTGGGAAGTGAGGGTCCTGCTCCCACCAGCAGCCGAGCCCCCACCCATGGGTGTCGGGAAAGCCAGGACCCAGTCCCAGCTCTGGCCCTGGGCTGGCATCCTGTCTTGACAAGCCACTGTCGCTCTATGGGTCTCCTTTCCCCCCTCTCCAATCAAAGCAGCCGCCTCTCCGCCCTGCAGCCTGGGCCCCAGGGCTTGTGCTGGAACGGCCTTCAGGCAGCGGCGGTCCTGCTGCCTCCCAGACCCCGGTCTCTGGGCAGGGCTCTCCTTGCCAGAGCGGAGGCCAGCCCAATGACGACGTAAGCAAGCGCTGACTTGAACGGCTGCTAAAGCCAGGGTGTTAGGGAGATCGGCCTTGGAGAATATCTGTGTTGGCTGAGTTGAGCCTGCATAGATCACGGAGACAATAAACCCTAAAGCCCTGTCAACCCGTCACCGGAGCAGAGTGCCCACGGCGCGATGCTGGGGAAGGGCAAAGTCAGCGCGGAGCATCACCAAGTCCAAGTCCAGAGGAAGCAGACGCTAGCGCGCCAAGCCCCATCCCTCTGGGGAGCTTTTCCTCGCCCCTCCGTGCACCCCCACGCCAGCACCCACCTGCTCCTTGAGGACAGGGACCATGCCCCCGGGCACTCTAGATGCTCTGATAGTGACAGAATTTTTTACTTTTTCAAATCACACTTTCTTTTCAAATTACAAAAATATCAAAGCTCATTTTAGACTATTTTAGAAGATAAAGGAACAGGAGAATCAATGATAATCGCTGATTACATTTTGATGTAATATGGTTTCTCTGTGTTCAATTTTTTTTTTAACAAAATCAATCTCACTATATGCACAGCCTATCTGCATGTGTCGTTGCAGTTATTTCTTAAAATCATTAAATATTTTTCTAAAACGTGATTTGAGTAGCTACAGAATTTTCCATCTTGTACCTAAATATTCTTCGTTTGCCAGGTACCTAGCCTGTCTCTGAGCTATTATAAATAACCTGTAATAAGTACCTTTGTCTAAATATCCCAGTGATTCCTCAGGATATGTTCTCAGATGGGAGATTATTGGGTCAAAAGATATGAATTTTTACAGGGCTGTTCAGATGTACTCCTACATTTCCTTACAGAAATGTACCAATTCCGTCTGAAGTTACCCATCTCGACAATTCCTTGCTAGCATCAGGTATTTAAATTCTAATAATAAAAATCTTTGCTCATTTCATAGTGAAAAATGGAAACTCATTGTTGCTTTAATGGGCTTTTCTTTGGCTACTAGTGAAGCTGAACATATTCTCATGTGGTTACTGTACATGTGTCATGTATCTTTTGTGGATTTTTCTATTCATCCCACCTCCCTTCCTCCCTCCTTCTCTCCCTCTCTCCCTCAGACACTCGGTGAAACTGCTGAGCATCATTCTGCAGGCCCCACCTAGGCCAGGTGGACATGGGTCAGGAAGATGCAGCTCGGGACTCCACGTGCCGGGGTGACATGCACTCCACAGGACACACCCGGACGGCCAGTAGCAGTTGCTGCGAGGAGACAACCACGTGGATTTTTAAAAATTGTAGTAAACTACACGTAACGTAACATTGACCATCTCAACCATTAAAAAAAATTGTTTTTCCTTTATTGATTTTAGAGAGAGAGGAAGGGGGAGGGAGAGAGAGATAGAAACATGGATGAGAGAGAACATTGATTGGCCGCCTCCTGCATGCCCCCCACTGGGGATCGGGCCCACAACCTGGGCATGTGCCTGACCGGGAATCGAACCGGCGACCTCTTAGTGCCTGGGTCGATGCTCAGCCACTGAGCCATACTGGCCCGACCCATCTTAACCAGTTTTAAATGTACAGTTGAGTATGGTACATTCATAATCTCCAGAACTTTGCGTCTTGCAAAACCGAAATTCTGTACCCATTAAAAAACAAAACAAACTCACCTCCCTTTTCCTCAGCCCCTGGCAACCAGCGCTGTGCTTCCTGTCTCTATGGTTTCGACTTCTCTCGGGACCTCATACAAGGGGAATCATTCAGAACTCGTCCTTTTGTGACTGCTTCTTTCACTCAGCATAGTGTCCTCAAGGTTCATCCGCGTTGTACTATGTGACAGGATGTCCTTCCTTTTTAAGGCTGCATACTATTCCACTGTATGGATATACCACATTGTGTTTATCCATTAACCCATTGGTGGGTACTGGGGTTGCTTCCACCTTTTGACTGTTGTGAATAATGCTGCTATGAACTTGAGTGTACAGATATCTCTTCAAGACTCTGTTTTCAGTTCTTTAGGATATATAGCCAGAAGTGGGATAACTGGATCAGAAGGTAATTCTACGTTTAATTTTTGAGTAACCACGATGCTGTTTCCCATAGCAACTACACCATTTTACATTCTCATTAATAGTGCACAAGGCTTCCCATTTCCCCACATCCTTCCCAACACCTGTGCTTTTCTGTGTGTTTGTTTTATAGTAGTCGTCCTGATGGGAGTAGGGTGCTGTCTCACGGTGGTCTGGATCTGCATTTTCCTGGTGATTCGTGGCGCTGAGCATCTCCTCACGTGTTTGCTGGCCATGTGCGTGTCTTCCGGCAGGTCACCTTTGACAGGGCCTTGGCCACCCTTGCATGGAGCATAGGATATGGGGAGGGAGCTGTCTGTCTGCATGAGCTCATTCCTTTTCACAATAGCTCTCATCTGAAGCTGACTTGAAATCATTCCCATGAGCGGCAGGTTTCAAAGAGAGAGAGAAATGCTGTGTCAGTCTGTTCCTGAGCAACCAAAGCCTCCCCAGTCCCTGGCACATGGAGGCGTGAGGCTCTCCGGGACCAGGGAGGGAGGTCTGGAGGGACGGTGAGAGAAACGCATTTTAAGTTCACCCCAGCTCTTCGCGGCCTCTCCGTGAATGTTACATCAGCAAATATGTACCCAGGGATTTAACAGCACATTCAAGAATAGATTGGAGGGCAATTATTTTGAATGGCTGCCTAAGCAGTTTGAATTTCCAAATAATCATCGCCTGGCCTCTTTGCTTTGGTTCTGGAGACAGGAATGGGGACATAGTAATGAAGGTCACCTTATCCTTGTCTGGGTGGACACACGAAGGACAATCAGCTGATGAACACGCGTGTGGCCAGGCCGGAAGTTTTCTAAGGCCATGATTCCCCATTCCCTCCTGCTTGTCTCATCAACTCTTCAGTCTTCCAGAACTATCTGCAGTGACTTCTTTATTCTCAGCTGGACACGTTTGCGGGTCCTGGGTCCCTTCTCGCAGCTGTGAAGTGTTGCAGACTCAGGAAAGGCAGGCTGTTCTCGTGTTTGCCATCCTGCCTGTGGGATCTCCTCCTCCCAGGACCTCCCGGCGCCCAGTATCTCCCTGGGAACTCCCCAGATGGTGGCGAAAGAATGGGGGTGAGGCTGGGTGCCCGTGTGCACATTGGCAGGGCTGTCCTCACCCTGGAACGGGGGCAGTGCTGGGTGAGTGCTGGGAGGGCAGCAGCCAGACAAGCAAGAGGAAAACCCAACAGCAGGTCACACGTGTCCTGAGACTGGGTCTGGTCTGAACCGAACCAAAGGACCTGGTTCCCCACACTGTGCTGAGAAAAGGGACCAGCGGGATAGAGGGGAGAATGAATGGTGGTCACGGGTTGGCTCCTTCATAGCCGTCAGAGGGTGCCATGCGGGCCCTGAGGTCCCCCGGGCGCCCCGCTCACCTGGTTACTGTGAGCTAGTCTCGGATGGGAGTTTAAGAGGCGTGAGGTGGGGAATGAAGCCCCTGCAAGATGACCAAATGCACAGGAAACCCACAGTCCTGCAGTTGGAGAGCAGGGAAGCCGCAGCTGACCCCGTGTGGATTTCATGGCGCAGCATCCAGGGAACTGGGGGCCCCGTCCCTCCGACAAGCCGGCGTGGGGATCTGAGAGCAGCAAGCCACCGTTGTGCATAGAAAGGTAAGGAAGAGAGCACAAGAGGGAGTGCAAACAGGGGGCCGTGACCGCCAGGAGGCCAGGGTGACCTTGGCGTTAGCAGGAAAACAAGCACAAGCAAACGAGGTCTCCAGGCGCCAGACCCTTCAGATGGCAATCTCTCCAAACCTGGCACGCGAGCGCCTCTTCCGAGAAGTCCGCGCTGACCCTTGTCTCTGGCCGGTGCTCCTGGATCAGCCACTCAGTTAGCTCTTGTGTGGGCAAGGACTCTCCCCCAGACCACGAGCCCCTCCTGGGGCCCAGAGCCTGGTGCAGCACCCGGCAGAGTAGACACTCAGTGTTGGTGAAAAGTTTAGATGCCCCCCCACCCCCCAAGAAAGTTGTCAACTGTTCTTTTGAGTGAGATGGGAGGCTAGGAATGGGTAATGAGGCCAGTAACGAACAGAGAATGGAGAGGTGTCCAAATTAAAGCGGAATTCAAGTTTGATCCAAAGCCGACTTTGATGTTCTGGCTCAGTTCATAATCTTAGTTGTAAAATGTTTTGTTTCCTCGGGGGGTGTAGTGAGTTGACTCGTGTGTAGTAAAACTCCAACATCTTTTCTTTTAAAAGAAAAACCAGGAGGCAGACTAGTAGGTTGAACACAACACATTTGCTATACATTTTTAAGTAATTTGAACAGCATTATTGAAATAGAATGTATAGGATGTATTTACAGGACAGTCAATACGTCCTAAGTGCCCCCACCCAGAGCAAGAGACAGATGTTGCCAGCACCCCGGAGGCCTGGCCCGGGACTTGGGAGGGTCCCGGCACCTGGCCAGGTCAGAGGATTTGCTTCCTTGGCTCTGAGCATGCTCCCTCGGGACACGGATCCCATAGGAGCTCGTGTAGTGGACGCCCCTGGCGCATGCCTTCTGGGGTTGAAGACGGCTGCCTCGGCCAAGGTCACGCCCCTTGCTAGGGCTACCCACATTCAATACCTGATCAGGGCAGGAAACAAAGGCCAGGCCATCTTGGTCCAAGTCAGGACAACTCTGAAGGGGTGTCCTAGACCAGGACTTCCTGTGGGGACAGCCAAGGTCATCATCAGGCCACCCGCATCACAGCCCGATGTCTCCTTCTGCCCAGTCCCGCTTCCTTCCCCTCCTCCCACAGGTCTGGTCCCACGGCTGCTCCCTGGTGACTACTCTGCACCCAGACTTCCACCCGATTCTCTGCTTCTTGGGGCCCCAGCCTGCAGCCATGGGCTCCCCTCACCTCCTAGCTGGCTCTGTCCTGGGCAAGACGCTGGCCCTGACGAATCCAGAAAGAAAAATCATGAGCATTCACGGGCTTCCTACGGTGCTTTGTTGTTTACAAAGACCTCCACGCACACTATCTCATTTGGTTTCTGGTCATTCATTCATTATTTCATTCACGCATCCAGCCAGCCAATCAGTGAAGGGCCTGCTCCACCCAGGAGTGAAGACACTATGAAGAATACGACCTTTCCCTCCCTCCAAGGGCTCGGAGTCTAGTGCAGACCGCGGATGCCGAAACCGAATTCTCCATGGCCGGAGGCCACGACAGGACAAGCCATGAAGTGGGGAGAAGGATGGCGAGCGGGGAGGTGAGACTTCCTGGGGGCGAGGCTGCCCCACTGACCTGGGACCCAGCAGCGGCAGGCAGAGCAGGCCCAGTGAGAACGCCAGGTCCGGGTCCCATGTGGAGAATCGCAGTCAAGCTGCCGCGGCGAGCAGCTCTGAGCTGTCCTCGTGCTTGACGCAGGTGGCAGACCAGTGGGCTCTGGCGTCCCCCATGCGACTCCCAGGGCTTTCCTTCTCGCACAGGGCACTGCTGGCTGGGGGCCCGCAGTGGAGCTGGGAAGAAAGAAGAGAGGAGAGTGAAAGAGAAGAAGAGGGATTTGCCCAGCAGTGGGTGGTAGGGGGTAGGATTCCCAACAAGAGGGCAACAGGGTCCTGGCAGCTGCCCCAGGTCCCACGTCAAGCTCTGGATTAACTTAAGTCCTTCTTTGCTACTTTCCAGAATCAACAGCGTTTGTTGAATTTTCTATCTCCAGCAGGGGAAGAACCTGGAAAGAACAAGATAAAAAAGAAACAACACATAAGTGAGATTTTTTTCACTGATGTGAATTTGGGGCCTATTGACTTAACTGTGGGATCAGACACACTCCTTCAGAATAGCTCGGCCTGGAACCAGGAACATCCGATTGTGCTTTCAGAGGTTGGCAAGATGAAAATATATCTTTGCTGTTTATCAAATTAATCACCCTATAATCGAAAGACAAATGGGATTCCTAAGGCAGTATTCAGCCAGTAATTTAATTCCTAAGTTCTTCTGATCAATACACCATTGGCCTGTTAGAATATTTAAGCCAGGCTTAGAGTTATTCACACACACACAAAATCTATTAAGTTCTCTGAAAGCATGTTTTTCATTTAAAATGTCAGTTTCCACTTAAGCATTGCATTTTATATTATTATCACACAACACTGTACTTCATTTTAATGAAAATATTTTGGCATTTTTGGAAGTGGAAATATGTCACAATTGACTGTCTTTTATTCAGCACATGTCCGGGTGCCGGTGCTACACACCATCCCATCGTACCGGCCACATCATTCTCGTGTTCCAGTCTTACAAAACGGTCCAGGTCTGTGTGAGGCTGCTGGGATACTGTCATGGAGTACACGCTTGTGTACCCCCAATTCATATGTTGAAATCTTAACCGCTGCGACAGTATCTGGAGGTGGGGCCTTTGGGAGGTCTTGAGGGTGGAGCCCCCGCGATGGAGTCAGTGCCTCATGAGAAGAGGAAGAGGCCAGAGCTTTCTCTCACTCTGCCATGTGAGGACACACAGAAAGAGCCGTCTGCAAACCGGGACGAGGACTCTCACCAGGACCCCAGCCCGCAGGCACCCTGATCTCGGACTTTTAGCCTCCAGAACCGTGAGGAATAATTGTCTGTAGTTTAAGACATGCCAGTCAGTGGCTTGTTAGCCCTCAAGGGTCACACACACACACACACACACACACACACACACACACACACGTGGCAGCCACTGGGGAGGAGAGCAACCCTGTGCGGTGCTGAGGAGCCCGGCCCCACAGGAGTGGGCTCGGGGCACTGTGGGGCCAGACAAGGGCACCAGCCTCGCCCACCTGTGTGGGCTTTGGGGAGTGCCAGGTGGGACTCCTGGAATGTTAAAGCCCAAGAGACTCTTCGAAGACTCTCTGACTGAGAAGTTTAGAGGTCTGTCCCGACTAACCCAGTGACATTAAGACTAGACTCACAATTTACTGCTTGTCCGATTTAGCATGCGTACACCCAAGGTCTAAGGTTATGCAAGTTATTGGTGCCTTAAAAAAAAAAAAGACCACTAATAAAATATTGAGACCATGTAATGAATGATAAGAAACATTTGGCATGTTAAAGGGAAATAAAAGTGTAGCGAGTGCGGTGTTGCAGAACTGTCCCCTCCAGGGACATGTCGCTGTGTGCTCGGCTGGGAGGAAGCTGCATTTGCAAGAAGTCCGTTTGGAGTCACTGGACTCCATACAAACAGTTCGTGCTCCGTTGTAACGGTCCCCCTCAGCACCCGGGACACAGACACACGACCAGTGTCCCGCCGAAGATTGATGGCTATTGTGGCCTCCAAGGTGGACTCGTGGCAGCTGTACAAGACTTCCCGGAACCATACTGCAGCGAAGTTTCGGGGAACACGCAGATGGGTGGCTTGAGAAGTCACTGCCGTCTGTAGGAGATCGGGGCGTCAGGCCCTGCTCACCGGACCGGGAAACCAGACAGAGGCTTCATTCATCTGGAATTGTTTTCCAGTGATCATTGTTGGACCTTCAGATGCAGTATGGAAGCACAGAAAGGAACATCTGTTTTGGAGGAGACTTCTGGAAGACTAGGAGATTAGTTCTGGAGGAACCTTCTGGAAGACTAGGAGATTTGTTCTGGAGGAAACTCCTGGAAGACCAGGAGATTTGTTCTGGAGGGATTTTCTGGAAGGTCCATGCACTTGCCTGCAGCTAGTAGGGGTGATACAACACGTGCCTGGCATCTTTGTTTTCAAAATCACTTTAAAAGATGTTTCTAGACCAAGCAGGGGGAAAGTACTGGTAGCCCACTGTCTGCAGGCATCGTGGTGGACTGTCCGTGCCACGGGTGGGGCAGGTCACTGGCCGTAGCCTCAGTGCTGACTGTGGCGTCATCACCACCTGCGGACATAGGGAGGACGTCATAGGGAGGACGTCACAGGGAGGACGTCACAGGGAGGACGTCACAGGGAGGACGTCACAGGGAGGACGTCATAGGGAGGACGTCACAGGGAGGATATCACAGGGAGGATGTCACAGGGAGGACGTCATAGGGAGGACGTCATAGGGAGGACGTCATAGGGAGGATGTCATAGGGAGGACGACATAGGGAGGACGTCACAGGGAGGATGTCATAGGGAGGACGTCACAGGGAGGACGTCACAGGGAGGACGTCACAGGGAGGACGTCATAGGGAGGATGTCACAGGGAGGACGTCATAGGGAGGACGTCACAGGGAGGACGACACAGGGAGGACGTCACAGGGAGGACGTCACAGGGAGGACGACACAGGGAGGACGTCACAGGGAGGACGACACAGGGAGGACGTCACAGGGAGGACGTCACAGGGAGGACGACACAGGGAGGACGTCATAGGGAGGACGTCACAGGGAGGACGTCACAGGGAGGACGTCACAGGGAGGATGTCACAGGGAGGACGTCACAGGGAGGACGTCACAGGGAGGATGTCATAGGGAGGACGTCATAGGGAGGACGTCACAGGGAGGATGTCATAGGGAGGACGTCACAGGGAGGACGTCACAGGGAGGATGTCACAGGGAGGACGTCACAGGGAGGACGTCACAGGGAGGACGACACAGGGAGGACGTCACAGGGAGGACGACACAGGGAGGACGTCACAGGGAGGACGTCACAGGGAGGACGTCACAGGGAGGACGTCACAGGGAGGACGTCATAGGGAGGACGTCACAGGGAGGACGTCACAGGGAGGACGTCACAGGGAGGACGTCACAGGGAGGATGTCACAGGGAGGACGTCACAGGGAGGACGTCATAGGGAGGACGTCACAGGGAGGACGTCATAGGGAGGACGTCATAGGGAGGACGTCACAGGGAGGACGTCACAGGGAGGATGTCATAGGGAGGACGTCACAGGGAGGACGACACAGGGAGGACGTCATAGGGAGGACGTCATAGGGAGGACGTCACAGGGAGGACGTCATAGGGAGGACGTCACAGGGAGGACGTCACAGGGAGGATGTCACAGGGAGGACGTCATAGGGAGGACGTCATAGGGAGGACGTCATAGGGAGGACGTCACAGGGAGGACGTCATAGGGAGGACGTCATAGGGAGGACGTCACAGGGAGGACGTCACAGGGAGGACGTCATAGGGAGGACGTCACAGGGAGGACGTCACAGGGAGGATGTCACAGGGAGGACGTCATAGGGAGGACGTCATAGGGAGGACGTCACAGGGAGGACGTCACAGGGAGGACGTCACAGGGAGGATGTCACAGGGAGGACGTCATAGGGAGGATGTCATAGGGAGGACGTCACAGGGAGGACGTCACAGGGAGGACGTCACAGGGAGGATGTCACAGGGAGGACGTCACAGGGAGGACGTCACAGGGAGGACGTCATAGGGAGGATGACATAGGGAGGATGTCACAGAGAGGACGTCACAGGGAGGACGTCATAGGGAGGACGTCACAGGGAGGACGTCACAGGGAGGATGTCATAGGGAGGATGGCACATGCTTTCCACCATTATCTCCTTCAGTCCTCCCAGCAGCCTCCTGAGAGAAACTGGAGGAGGGACGGGGTCCATTTTACAGATGACAAAGCTGAGGTTCGGACAGGCTACACGTTGCCAAGGTCCCAGGGTCCCAGGACTTATACACCCCAATGCTCAACCTCTGAGCCCTGCAGCCTCCACTCGGTCGCTCTGGGTGGGCTCAGGGCAAACTGCACGTGGGTGAGCGATCAGGCCGTGGCTAGCCGGCCCTTTCGGGAGGTGCCCTGGGTGCGAGTCAGCTGTGTGCAGAGACCTGCGTGGACCTCGCACACAGAGCACTGACTGCAGAGCGGGGCAGAGGCACTCCGTGAGCCAGGCTCTCTGACGTTTCTAGGAAACATTTTTTTTTAAATCCTCATCTGAGGATATTTTTCCATTTATCTTCAGATAAAGAGAGAGAGTGAGAGAGGGAGAGAGAGAGAGTGAGAGAGAGAGAGAGAGAGAGAAACATCGATGTGAGAGAGACACATCGACTGGTTGCCTCCTGCATGACCCTGACCAGGGCTGGTGACTGAACTGCAACTGAGGCACGTGCCCTGGATCAGAATCGAACCCGCGCCTCTTTGGTTTGTGGGCCAGCGCTCTAACCACTAAGCCAAATGGGCCAGGGCACTAGGAAACATTTTGAGAAAACAATTTGTAATCAGAAAAACCCCAGGGTCTGAGAAGCCGGTTTCCTCGCCTTTCTGGGAGAAATCGAGGTGACTTTCAATTACCCAACAAATTAGTTCATTTTAATGTCAGAATGCAGTTGGGGGGGGGGGGGTCTGAGGTGAGAGAGAAATAAGCGTAATGGCTTCTCTTTTTTTTTTTTCCAAAATCACATATTACTCTGCTCATTCTGAAATAATGAAGCAGTATTTAATCCCATTAGGGAGCAAACGAAGTTGAGTGAATAGCACATCTGCCGTGTAGAGTCAGGAACTGTTCACCCCACTGATGTTTAAAAATAGCAGCTCAGTCTTTCTTAGTCATGAAATTGTAGGTGTTTTCATCACAAAAATGTATTTGATGAGAAATACAAATACGACATCGTCCAATGAACTCTTGGGGAGCTTCTGCTGGAGTCTCCCCTACGTGGCTGGGTCTCGAACTGTAGATTCCGTTCTTTGCAGCAGAGCCCATCTGTGAGCAGTGATCGATATTGGCCATCAATATCAATCATCAGTGAAATGCAAAAAAAAAGAGGCGATGTGAGGGGCCGTGTGCGAAGCCGTTTCAGTAGGTACACCTGCCCTCTTGTGGTCTTCGTCTGTATGGTCGCCCACTGGGCATACGTAAGAGGATTAAATACGGGGTGTCCCAGCCAAGAGCCTACCTGGCTGTCTTTCCACAGCCTGACTTGGAGCCTTGTCCCCGAATAGGGCAAATTCTTTCCACTGGTGCTTACTGGACATCTCCCCTGCTGGGTCTTAAAGCCATCAAGGGGTGCTCACATCTGGTGACAGCGATGTTGGGGTACAGTCCTGGTAATGGCATTTCACTCTTTATCCTGGCGCAGCGACTAGGGCTATATAACAATTTACCACAAAACGCGCTGGTGGAAAACACCCATCCTGGATTCGGACAGGGGCTGGTCTGTCTGGGGCTTCGTGTCGAAGACGCCTGGCGGCTGGAAGCATCGGAAGGTGTCCACTCACCTGGTGCTCCGGGCTGGCTGTGGGCGGGGCCTCAGCGTCTTCTGCTCATGGCTCTTCACAGGGCCTTTTTCAGAGCATGGCAAGGGGGTGGGGAGTAGGGAGAATGCCGGAAAGAAGTTCTATTTATTCTTATGACCTAGCCTCAGAAGTCAGATATGGTCACCCCCACCATTCTACTGGTCACACAGGACCAGCCCTGATTTCTTACGGGAGGGGACTGTACTAGGTCATGAATAAGGGAGGCATGGGTCATTGGGGACCACCTTGCAGACTGGCTGCACATGTTGCAATAATGAATACACATTGTGTATGCGTGTGTGTTTTTTAATCCTCACCCGAGGATATTTTTCTATTTATCTTCAGATAGAGTGGGAGGGAGGGAGGGAGGGAGAGGGAGAGAGAGAAAAACATCGACCTGAGAGGGACACATCGACTGGTTGCCTCCCGCACGACCCCGACCAGGGCTGGGGATGAACCGCAACTGAGGTACGTGCCCTTGCCCGGAATCAAACCTGGGACTCATTGGTCCGAGGGCCGATGCTCTACCGCTGAGCCAGACCGGCCAGGGCCGTTGTGTTTTATTTGTAAGTGAGCTGTGACTGCTGTCATTTTCTGTGCCTGGTCCTGACGTGCTTTCCATCCAACCGTGGGCGGCATTTAGGATTGAAGCCCCCATGCTTCCTGCTTCTGTTCTCTAGGAGAGCAAGGGAGACGTCCCCGTTCGAGTGACTCACCCAGGGCAGAGGCGACGCTTCCAGGCTCCGCGGTGGGAGGGACGGGGAGGGCAGAGGAGAGAGTGAGGCAGAGGACGGAGGTGCTCCGCTTCCAGGAAGGGCAGGAACACGGGCTTCTCCCTCCCCTCTGCTTCTGCGAAGTCTCCCTCCCCGACTCCCGTTCCCGGCCCCCACCTCCACCTGCGTTTTAAGAGAATTCCGTCAAGGACTTCTGGGAGAAACACAAATGACTAATAAACATTTAAAAAATAAAAGAAAGCAAGCTCCATTTCACTCGTAACCCTGGAAACAGACATTGAAGCAACAATCAGATACCCTGAAAAAAAATGTCTTGGGCAGGAAAGGTGTGGTCAGCATGCTCTCTCCGTGAGTGGGACCTCGTTGGATCTTAAAATTCACTGTTATAAACTGAGTACATCTCAAGTCTTCATTCAGATTATTTAAAATGTAAAAGTATGAGTATTTCTGGTTCTTATGAAAAAGCTGAGAATTCAGGAGCAGCAGACATTGGTATGGTGATCGAGCCACCGGCTGTCTCAGGGACGACCGTAACCAGAGCTCTTCACGGTGCCGCTGGTGACTGCAGGATGGCCGTCTCACTTCTGATCCCGAACATTCTGCATCGTCATCAGAAAGGAGGTGGTGGGGGGCCAGGGCCGGGGGATGAGGCTCCCGAGAAGATGGCCTTGGGCCTGGGCCTTGAACAGTCAGTGACAGGATTTTTTCCTGGATCTCCCCTTCTGGTGGAGGGTGAGGAAAGCATTCTAGGTAGAGGACAGCGTGAGCCAAAGCCCGCTGGTGTCACCGGCTCCAGATGCTTGGACAATGACAGGAGCTCAGTGGCTGGATGGTGACCAAGCAAGTGGGTTTGAAGCTGCGTCGTGCGGGTAAGGGCCACGGCGGGGAGGCTGAACTTGACCCACTGCGGGGGAGCCTCCGCTGTTTTTAAGCAAGGGCACCATGCAGTTGGGTGTATGTTAGGAGAGTCACTCTGAGCATGGTGACGCGTGGAGGAGCGAGGGATGTGAGGAAAGATGACAGCAGGAAGCGGACAGCGAGGGACGACTGGGACAGGGGCTGTGGGGTGGAAAGGACGTTACCAGAGACTTTTCTAAGGTGGAATTGCAGGGTGCAGGGACGAGAGGGGGGGCAGGAGGCATCCGGGGGAACTCCCGGCTTTGGGCTCTGGTGACGAGATAGATGCTGGTGTCGTAAACCAACGTGTGGAATACAAGGGGGAGAAAGAGCCGGTCTTGCCTGGCCAGTGTGGCTCAGTGGATTGAGCAAGTCCCATGGACTGAGAGGTCCCGGTTCGACTCCTGGTCAGGGCACATGCCCGGGTTTTGGGCTCGATCCCCAGTAGGGGGCGTGCAGGAGGCAGCCAATGGATGTTTCTCACATCGATGTTTCTATCTCTTTCTCTCTAAAAAAAATCAATAAAAAACATATATATATATTTTTTAAAGCTGCTCTTGAGCTCCCGTGTGGCCTTGCTGAGTTTTCGTGCTTGTGGGACATCCCGGGAGCCAGTCCAACCCTTGGCCCTGCGTCAGGGCATTGATCTCCGTCAATCATTTTTGCTTGTCTGTGTGTGTCCTCCCCGCTGGCACCCACGCCCCCCAAGGGAAATGACTGTCCTTTGTCTCGACTCTCCTGCGCCTGGTTTGGGGCCTGGCACCTCGAGAGGCTGCCAGTTCTGCCGGACAAAGGGTTGTCTACATGAGTGACTGGCCAGCAAAATGCAGGACAGAGGAGGGGAGGGAAGGGAGAGCGTCAAGAGCGGAACTCCGGGGACCACCATTTGAGAAACGGTTAAAAAAAAGGGAAGCCGGTGAGGTGACGGGGAAGGACAGTGGGAGCAAGAGAACCAGCCCAGCCAGTGTGCTTGTGCCCAGCTAGTCACGTCAGTACACACAGCAACCGCCCAGCAGCGAGTCCCTCCGAGGGGGCCCTGGAGAGACAGCTCGAGCTGGAATGGGCCAGGGCTGCATCTGTCCACTGTCCTACGGAGTTGCCCCCGGACAGTCCTTGTGAGTAATCCTGCTAGCGTCTCCTGGGTCACTTTCTTACTAGCGACGAGAACGATACACACAGCTCATCACTGCATCTTTCCATATCACCTTTGCTGGGGGAAATTTCCTCATTAATAATCACCTGAAAGCCCAGGCAGTGTGGCTCAGGGGTTGACTGTCGACCCTGCATCAAGAGGTCGCCGGTTCGATTCCTGGTCAGGGCACATGACCAGGTTGTGGGCCCGATCCCCAGTGGGGGGCATGCAGGAGGTGGCCAATCGATGTTCTCGCTCATCCATGTTTCCATCTCTCTCTTCCTCTCCCTTCCTCTCTCTCTAAAATCAATAAAGAAAAATAATAATAACAATCACCAGGAAGAATGTAATGAGTGGAAAAGCCTGAGGAGGGCTGCCTTTTTACTAACGATGGTAACTTTGGGCATCTGTCAGCCTCAACGTTCCTCCCAGTGAAAGCTAAGGGATTCGGTCCCACGATACTTCATTGAATTTCTTGGTCTTGAGCTGCTTTGCTTCACGTTGGAGGCTGCACGTGATGCTCTTTGTTCTAAGTAAAAGCATCTGTTAAACAATTAACGAATTGTTTCGGCCATCGGAGTTTCGTTTTGTGCTTGTAGTACAATCAGCACAGCGGGAGAAGGTTTAGGAAACAAGGCAAGCTCTCCCGAACCCTGCCCCGGTGGCAAAGGTCCGATGAGGTCTGATAACGACCCGACAGTCCAGTCCCTCGCTAAGGCCGCTGTTTAGTTGTCAACACAGTGTACTTTGTATCTTGCTTTTATTTTTTTTCACTTAACATTATCTGATTCTTTTTTATGAGCAGTGAAATGTGATACGAGGTGCTGCTCCCAGGGTTTTTTGAAAGGCCATTGTGGCAAGCATTGGTATTTTCTAAGCCCCATCGACTTCAGGGAATCAGGAAATTAAACTTTTTATTTATTGGTCTTCGACTTTCCCATAAATGGACAGAGTTCAAGGTTGTGTGGCTGTGTTGGGAAAGCAGCCGGCCGAACAAAGGCCTGCCCCGAGCAATTAGGCGGCAGGGGGCCCGGCCCGCTTTCTGGGCCCGAGTGCTCCCCCAGGCCGCTGGGGCTCCAGTCTGCTCCCGGACCTTACACACCTTTCGTTTCTTTGGTTTAAAAAACTGCCCTACGTGTTTTTATTTTTATTTTTAACTTTTGTCCAAATGTTTAAAACAGCAATCTGATTTTTGTATGGTCATTTCATGGATGAAGGGCGCTCACTACATATGTGACGTTTTAAAAACCACTTTGTGAACACGATTAAGCTTATGTTGCCCTCGAGTGCCCGGGAACTCACGACACAGACGGTGTGGTTCCTCCTGAGAGTGAGGGCGCCGGGCTCCCGCCGTGTGTCTGAGGCCCGGCAGGGGAGGTGGCCCGACACCCCGGCCTCCACGGGTCTGTGACATCCCTGGGAGGCCGCACGGTGAGGACACTGTCCTCTCTGAGCCCACCGGGGTCGGTCGCCTTGACTGGAGTTCTTGGCAGGAAAGAGGTTTAAAAATATACTAAAAAGAAAAGGGTGGTGGAGAGGGAGCCCGAGCACAGAGCCGGAGAGCCGGCCATCGCGGGGGCTCGGACCAGTGCCGCTGGCTCTGAGGACGGGCGAAGCGGCCACAAACCAAGGCAGGCCCCAGAAGCGGAAGGGGGAAGGAGCTGGACTCCCCCGTAGAGCCCCCAAAAGGAACCAGCCCTGCCCACACGCTGATGTCTGTCCATGGAGACCCATCTTGGACTGTGACCTCCAGAACTGTAAGATAATACATTTGTTGTTTTAAGAAAAAAAATCCTTCTGCTGACCCTGTTCCTCCATCAACCTTTCATCCATCTCCCCCTGCCCTGAGCTGAACCGCATCCTGAGCGGAGCCTCTGTGCCCAGGGGACTGCTGGAGGGTTCCCTCGGCCCCCCGGGCACCTGGAACCCAGCCCAGCTGCCACGACAGCCATCACACCGTGCCCAGCCGGGCGGCTCTGCAGCACCCTGCCTCTCTCCCGCTGTCTGAGCAGGGGCTGAATGCCGCCTGCCTTTGCTCCAGGACAAACGGCGACCTCCTGTCCCGGCGGTAAGGGGGGAAGCCAGCAGACCCCGTTCCATTTGCTGAAGAATCCGCAACCCCTCACGAGCACACTACTAATACTGCGTTTTACCTATCATCACACTTCCAGGAAGCAAACACGTGAAACCAAAATAACTGCTGATATCCATAAGTGATCAAAACGTATTTAGTGCTTTAGTAAATAGTTTGTTTTTCTAATTTCCTTTCCAGAGAATTAAAATTGATCCCTCATCCAGCAGATAACAAATTAGACTCCACTGCTGCCCTTACGCGTACCCAAATTTTAATGTACGCAAGAAACACAAATTCATAATTGTTCTGCAATATACTCTGTAGCCAATATTAAACACATTTCTCTGACATTTATCTCCCTGATCACAGCTTAATAAAATTATAATTATGACCTTTCAAAGGATTGTCGCTTGATCCACACTTAATCGGCATTCTTGGCTTGACGCCTTGGCGACGGCAAGGGGTGCCTACTGCTATTCGTGGTCTGACAGTCGAGATGTCATGCACTAAGAGCAAGGATGAGTCTGGCTGCTCCCCCTTGGACCCTGATGTCCAGACCAGCAGGTTAAAAAATAATTATTGAGCCCTGGCCGGTTTGGCTCAGCGGTTAGAGTGTCGGCCTACGGTCCAGAGAGACCTGGGTTCGGTTCCCACTAGGGGCACGTACCTCGGTTGCAATTTGTCCCCGGCCCTGGTTGGTTGTGTGGGAGGCAGCCACTCAATGTGTCCCTTTCACGTCGATGTTTCTCTCTCTCTCTCTCTTCCTCTCTCTCCGTCTCACTCTATCTGAACAAAAAATGGAAAAATGTCCTCAGGTGAGGATAAAAAAAAAAAAAAGAAAAAGAAAAAGTCATTGAGTGATGAGTAAGCACAGGGAATGTTTGGGCATGCCTAACATTTATTCACGTTGGTACCCATGAGACTGTGCCAACACAGTTAGGCCCAAAGGGAGCGGGGCAGTTTGGCAGAGGGAGTGTGGGGCAGGGGTGAGGGCAAGGCCGTACTAGGAATGAGCCGGAACTCAGCCCAGATCCAGGTGACAAACATACCTGCTATCACCAAAACTATCCCGACTGACGTGAGACACAAACTCTCAGATCCTTCCTTTAAACTTCTAGACTGTGCTGGATGTTGGGTGCTGAGTTCAGCACACACTATTTGGAGGAACAATGAGATTTCTTCCGTGGGTTGTGTCGGGCGTCCGATCCTCTTTCGGAACCGCGATGGCACGTGTTGGAGGAGGGGCGCACCCCACTCACGGCTGAACACAGTCATGGAATCTTCCACGAAGGTTACAAACCACAGGAGGAGATTTAAGACAGTTTCGATGTTTCTCCTTCCGGCCTAAGGAATAGCCATGCGTTCTTGGGCTGAGAAGGCCGGGGTCCCCTGTGGTCCCTCAGGATCCCGCGGGCAGCCGTACAGAGCGTGGGTAACCAGCAGCATTGCTTTCTGCCGGGGACTAGGGGACCTGCTACCAACGGTGGGGCCAGACCAGTTACTGTGGGCAAGGGAGCATCCCCGAGAAGTCACACACACGTGTGTGTCTGTTCACAATGCCAGGTTTATTTGGGGCGACCTCCCCGAGAAGCCAGTAGACTCACAGCAGAAAGGGAAGCTCACTCTATAGCAGTGAGCAGAGCGAGCATCCAGTGTGAAGTCGGGGTCACTGGCTGGTCTGCAGGTGGAGAGGTGGGCGTGGGTCCCGAGCCAGGCAGGGGCGACATGTGTCCAGTGGAGGGCAGTCCGGCAGGCCTCCGAGTGTGACCCATGGTACAGCCAGGCTCAGCGTTGGGTGGTTGGAGCTCTGAGTTCTTACAGCCCTCTAGGGGTGGAGGTCCACTCATATCCGTGTCCAGATGGAGCCCTTGTCCAAGCGTCCAGACTTGTGATTTGGGGAGTTCTAGGCCCCTCCTAAGGGGTTCCTGTTATACCCACTTACCTCAGTCTTGACATAGCACTTGACGTAACTGTCATGGCTGACAGCGACTCCATACTGGATTGTCGGATTGTCAAATTATCCAGAAAGTCCGCTCTGCTTGGGCTGCGTACAGTAGTGCCCCGGGAAGTAGGGACAATGGCCCTTGGGTCTGAACATGTCAGGCTAGCACCCACCTGGGCCGGCAGAGGTTGAGGGAGGGAGGAAAATGGGCTCGTGAGCCTGTATTTCCCGGTCGGGGGACTTGCAGGTCGGTTGGATTTCGATCGGGAGGGAGAGTAAAGCATCTGCGGTTATTTGGTTACTCTGTGCAGAAGGCACATCCTACACCTAACAGATCCGACAGTTCCATAGAGCGTAGTCAGGCACGTGAGTTACAATCTTTTTCATTCCATGTATTCGGGGAGCCAGGCTCTGACAGGGGGTTGATTTGTTGTCTAATATTTGGGGGATTATTTTGGTGTATCTGTGATGTGTTTGCTTTAAAGACTCTGTGTTCCACGAGATGTTTTCATTTGTTTGGATAGGTCCGTGTAAAGGCAGCATTTCCCAGGGTTCGCACAGCGACTACCCTGTGTGTTTAGAAGTACCAGCCACACTCCACCCGGAGAAAAGCCCAGAACCAAGCTGAAGGGGGCAGGGGGTCTTCTGTCACTGGCTCGAGATACCACACGGGGACCAAAGATCACATGTGGGTGGCAGCAAAGAGCCTGGAGGAGGAAGTGGATTCTTCTTGTTTTGTGGTTCTCGGGGTGTCACCACAACAGCGTGGATCCTTCCCCAAACTCAGCGGAACATATGGGAAACCTATACTTAGCTTATCATTTCAAGCCCTTCCTCCCCCACACCCATGTCTCCCCAGGAGTCCTCAGTATGGTACCAATTCTCTAGGTTAAAAACATTTTGTTGGATTGGCGAAGTGTCCTTCCCCCTGACCCGCAGCCAGGTGCGGAGTGTCCCGAGCTGTCCTGCAAAGGGGACGGGGTTCCTGGAAGGGCCATTGCATCAGTGGTGGAAGGAGAAACACAGTCACCGCATCTGAATCCGGGGCCACCAGGACAGAGATGGCTGTGGCCAAAGACAGCTGCAAAATGGCCAAAGCAAGAGGCCATCTTTAAAATCTGTTGTAAATGTCAAAACAGACCAGTTGAGAATGTGCTTCTCTGCCTAGAAATAGGCAGCTTTTAAGAGTGGGTTACAGCCCCGGCCAGTTGGCTCAGCGGCTGGTGTGCCGCCCCTAGGGCCAAGGGGTCACGGGTTCGATTCCTGGTCGGGGGCACGTGTCTGGGTTGCAGGTTTGATCCCCGGTCCCTGTTGGGGTCGTGCAGGAGGCAACCAATCAATGTGTCTCTCTCACATCTCTCTCTCTCCCTCCCTTCCACTCTATCTAAAAATCGATGGAGAAATATCCTCAGTGAGGATTAACCGCCCACAAAAAAAGCGTGGGCTATATATAAAAAGTCATCGTTCTGCTCTTTTGATGGTCATGTCTCAGAGCCTTTCGTAGTGCGGTAGTTCCGCTCATGCCTGTTATGGTCACAGTAAGTACGGGGAGCTTCCAGCCATCATTCTGGAATGGATACCAGGCGGCGTCTCTCAGAAACGCTCTGAGTAAGCCATCAGCTGTACTTTCAGTGTCTACGTCATTTCTCGGGTGGCACCAGTCCAAGCCTCATTCATTGAAACAGAAGAAATCTATAAACACCTGCACGCAATTGATTAGGAAGTTGGGGTTTCTATAATTGGCTGTTGATTCCTGTGTTCAAAGCAACACGCTAAAACAAAGAACCAACCACAGCAGCAAGCCGTCGACATCACGCCACGTTATTCATTTTGTGAACTGGGTTGTTGTATTGGGGGCGTCAACCCTGGAGCCCCCAAGACCTACCCCTCCGTTGACGTGCTGTACCCTTTTGTTCTCAGTTCACAGGATTGAAAACTGGGACGTCACAGATGGGTGAGGTTTACTTTTTATGCAGAAAACAATTAAGTGAAGAAAGACTGGTTTTAAGGGCAAGTCATCTCAATTGTGTTTTTATAAATGGTGACTTCTCCCCCTCCCCCATTGCCACAATGTAATCCCAAAGAGCAGAGGGTGGGATGTCTTCCCCCATCCACACGTCTCTCCTTCACATACTTGCAGACTTGGTTCTGTATACCTTTTTGGTGCTTTTTACAATTTCATCTCCAGTAAATTGAATTTGGGGTCCCTCTTGTTGGAGACTGTTGGGGTTTGGGTAGAGAAAAGGGAGGCAAGGCAGAGGCTCAGTGAGTGCGGGCTGTGAGGACACCCTGGGAGAGGGAAAGGAAGTGGAAGGGACACACCCAGAGAACAGCGTGCCTGCCTGCCAGGGGCAGAGACCTCGCTTTTCAGAGAACTTACCGTGCAGAACTCATGCCACGGGACCCTGTGTATGAGGGTATGGGCTTGAGAAAAATGATGTGAATTCTCACTTCTGCAAACAACAGTCATCTACATAGGAAATCCAAGAGAATACACTGAAAAATTATTAGAACTAAAAGGTCTGAGCCGGCAGGCGATCACATCCACAACACAAGGCCAGTGTAGAGCAAAATTGCTTTATTTGCATATGCCTGGGTGGAGGCGGGCCACGCCGAAAAGGGCTTAGCACCGAGTCTTTTTTGTCTGTTTTTAAAGGCACAAACTACAGGAGGAAAACTACATTAAAAAAAAAAAACACCCACATTCTCTTGGCACCGCGTAATTGGTGTCTGGGTTGGTACGAGTTGTCTCAGAGGTAAGGAGTCTGCTCCGGCAGAGGTCAGGGCCATCATCAATCTCTTTCTTCTCATGGTGCCTCTGAGTTTCCCAAGGCCTTCATTAACCCCTTATCTTTGGGTTTTCTTTGGGTGTCTCAAGGCCCTCATGTTTACAAAAAAGAAACTGCCAGGGTGTGTATGTGCAATAACTGAGGGTCAGAATGGAGTTTAATTTTGTTAAAACATTATTAACCCTTTCAAGAACGTGTTTGTTTGTTTATTAGAATTTTAGCCAAGATTTACATACAGAAATCAAAAGCTTTCTTACGCATCAGGCAAAACCAAACTAAAAGTGTAATGTTAAAAAATAACGCTCAAAATAGCCACAAAAGTTCAAAATATGCAGGAATAAACAGAAAAGAAACACGTCAGACCTATGTGAAGAAAGTTACAAAACTGGCCTGAAGAACATGAAATAAGATTTAAATAAATGGGGAACTACACCATGGCATAAAGATGTCAGTTCTCCCATAAATCAATATCTAAATCCAGGGAAATTCTTATGAAATGGCCAATGGATTTACTTGACAAGCTTATTCTAAAATTCATCTCTGAGAGAAATATCCAAATATGAACAAGAAACTGGGTGTGGATGACGGTGACTGTTCACGGAACAGAAACATCAAGGGCCACCAGGCAGGGAAAGATGCTCCGCTTCACGAATGACCAGAGAAACGCAAAATAAAAAAATGACAAGATACCATTTGTTTTTGTCCCTATATAGCTATCCTTAAGTATCTAAAAAATAGTTCGAGGTGGGAGAAACAGGATCCTGCCGGGAGGCATTCATGGGCCCAGTCTTTCCCTAGGGAAATCTGGGAGTGTTTATTAACACTTTCCCTGAGCACAAAGCCCGACCCAGCACTAACCAGGTAACTCTTCAGAGCTCGCTCCAGAGTCCCATGTACACATGCACACCAAGAGTCTGATCAAGCGTGTCCGTGTATCGCCAGCTCTGACAGCCACAAATTAGAAACAATTCAAACTCTCATTAACACGAAAATACTTCTAAAAATTATGGCGCTCAGTATTAGGGAGTAAGTGCAACAGTTTAAAAAGCAAATCCGGCCCTGGCCAGTTTGACTCAGCGGTTAGAGTGTCGGCCTGCCGTCCAAAAAGTCCCGGGTTCGATTCTGGCCAAGGGCATGTATCTCAGTTGCGGTTTGTCCCCGGCCTCGGTTGGGGTCGTGCGGGTGGCAAACAGTCGACGTGTCTCTCTCGCATTGATGTTTCTCTCTTCTCTCTCTCTTTCTCTCTCTCTCTCTCCCCCTCCCACTCTGTCTGAAGAGAAATGTAAAAATATCCTTGGGTGAGGATTAAAAAATAAATAAATAAAAAGCAAATCCAGCCCTGGCCAGTGTGGCTCAGTGGATGGAGCGTCGTCCCATGGACTGATAGGTCCCGGTTCGATTCCCGGTCAGGGCACATGCCCGGGTTGTGGGCCTGATCCCCAGTGGGGGGCATGCAGGAGGCAGCTGATTGATGCCTCTCTCTCACATGGATGTTTCTCTCTCCCATGTTTCTGTCTCTCTCCCTTCCTCTCTTTCTAAAAAATCAATAAAAACCTAAAATAAATAAATAAATAAAAAGCAAATTCGTCTGGCCCTGGCCGCTTTGGCTTAGGGGTTAGAGTGTCAGCCTGTGGAACAGAGTTGCGGGTTTGATTACAGTCAGGGGCATGTACCTCGGATGCAGTTCGATCCCCGGCCCTGGTTGGGGTTGTGCAGGAGGCAACCTATCGATGTGTGTCTCTCTCTCTCTCCCACTCTATCTGAAAATCGATGGAGAAATATTCTCGGGTGAGGATTAAAAAAAAAAAAAGCAAATTTGTCTGTTCACACGGCCACTGTAAGAACCCCAAGCTCCATTGTTAAACATAAAAAGGACGTTACGGAACGCTCCGTGCTGAGTAACACAGTGTACGCTTGCATGTTTATGCAGTTATCCCTGTCTATGGTAAATGCACAGAATAAAAAATGAAGGTTAACTTACTCAAGAGGGCAGGACAAGGATGGCAGATGTGGTCACACGAAGGGGCACACCTGCTGTTTCGGTGTTGTTTGAAATTTCAAAGTGAAAATGTAACCATATATTAATTACATAACTTTAAAAACTCCCCCAGAAGCTCATGTGGCCATTGCAAAATTCATTGAGTTTATTGACAACACATTCATGTAAAATGTGTATATCTTCATATATTTTTATTTTATAAGGACTTGAATGTTTTTCAACCTAATTAAAAATCATAAAAAATATGTTCAAGGTGGGGGTGCAGTGACATACTCTGTTGCCTTTCTGGTTTCTTCACGTAAGGACTTCGGTCTCTATGTTCTCACTACCAGAAAATTCACCTCAACCTTAAGACATGTACAATCGCTATTCTAAATGAACCTATGTTACATGGTAGCACTGGACCAGAGTGTCCAGTGAAATAGCTGTATCACAGAACTCATCAGTAATCTTCTGGAAGGATTAGGGCTCCAGTGAAGAGTCGGCCTTTTCGTCAATAGCGAACCTTACTTTTGGATTCTTTTTCAAAAACTCTGCATAGCACCGCTGCGGAACAAAATTTAAAGTGCTCCATATCTCGTTATAATGTCTTGGAAAGCGTCTGAAAATTGGGACCATCACAGCTTCCTGATAGACATATGATATTTGGTTATTTGAAAAGCCATCAAAATAAGATGGAACATAGTCACACGCCCAAAGATTGAAATTTCTTGAAACGTGTTGCCTTTTTTCTGGGGGGATCTTCTTACGTCCCAGGCCCTGGGGAAGAATCAAGAAGATTAGGAGAAAACTATTCAAGGTCACACAGTTCTGAGGTTTTCAGTAAAACCAGCTACGTGACATCCTGTGTTTAAATGCACCATATGGATGCCCAGCTGGTGTGGCTCGGTGGTTGAGCATCGACCCATGGACTAGGAGGTTGCCGGTTCGATTCCCAGCCAGGGCACATGCCCAGGTTGTGGACTCGATCCCCAGTGGGGGGCGTGCAAGAGGCAGCCAATTGATGTTTATCTCTCATCGATGTTTCTATCTCTCTCCCTCTCCTTTCCTCTCTCTCTAAAAAAATCAATAAAACATTAAAAAAACAAATAAATAAATGCACCATATGGCAACCATTACAGAGGTACCATTTACCAACGTGTAGAAGGCTATCCGTCAACACTCAAAACGTGCTGCTGTTTTGTTTTTGCTCTTGAAGGCTTTCACTCCCACCAGAGGACTGGACTTCTAGAGACACGGAGGGTAGAACCAGCGAGTCCACAGATGGAAACAGCCTATGGACCAGCCTGGACCCCTAGGGACCCAGGTAGGTTCTCTGCACCCAGGTGGCTCCTCAGAGTATCCTTCCTTGGGTGCACCCCCAGCATTCAGTGGATGGTGGTGCTCACTCCGAGAAGTCCGAAGGGGCGGGACTCTCTCATCCAGAGGGTTCTCAAGAAGACAGCAGCACCTCTGGACCTCACCCACAGGCTTCCTTGTTAACGCTCAGCACCTTGCACCTGATCCTGGGAATTCCCATGCATTCTACATGGTGCTTTTGGTTTGAGCATGACTAGGTGAAAACTAAAAAGAAAACGCTATGCTTAGACGAGAGACTAGAGAGAAGCAGACGTTAGATTGCATTTTTTACATTAGTAAAGTGAGGTTGCCTCTTCATAAGGGTTAGTGCCATTCACAGTGGCAGATGGCACACTCAAACACGGTAATTTAAGGAGAGTTCAATAGAGGGGCTATTTACATGTGTGGGGAGAGCCCCAGAAACAGCCAGCGGCCCTGGGTCCAAGGGGCTTGAGGAGGAAGGCAGACCACACAGATCATCCCCGGGGCCACACAAGAGAGAAAGGGGGAGAGGGCTCTGGAGGGACAAAGGGAAGATGCTGTTCACACTGCCCAGGCGGCTTCCCCTCAATATTACTTGCAGATACTCCAGAAAAATAAAAAATAAGAGGAAGGTGTGAAATGAATAGGGAGAAGAGCTGTAAGGAAAGTAACAATACAGCTTGTAAGTCTAAATGCTTTCTGTTTATGTGACTGTGAGATACGTTGACAATTTAAGAATCCATAGAAAGGAAGAAAGGAAGGAGGGAGGGGGAAGGTGAGAGAAAAATGGAGAGGAAGAGAGAGAGAGAGCAAACTGGAACTGATGGGAAGTCGGAGCCACTCAAACATTATCCCATGAGAATGGCACCTGCGTGACTTGGGAGAGCATAACCTGAGTCGCCAACACAGGCACCTTAGAAAGGGAGGTGACATGAATAATTCTCTGATGGACTTGCCTTATTCTTGGGACAAAGCCATAGATATTAACTTTTATATCCATAGAGTAATATAATATAGTGTTAACATATTTCTCAAACATTTATACTTAATGGTAACCACTAGTCAAATATCAATAGAAGTCAGAGTGACCAAATAAATTCAATCTAGCAAAGTTGGGGGATGGGGGGACAACATGCAGACATGAGAAATAGGAAACATAAAATGAGATGGTAAAAATAAACCAAAAGCAAATTATCACAATAATGTGAATGGGTTAAATTTTCATTTAAAGAAATAAAGACTCCTGGATTTCTAAAAATCATGCCCTATTCTATTTATAATTTTTTTTAAATGACTACAAAGTATAAAGACAAAGAAATGGACCACAATATAAGGAACAAATTTAGCAAAAAGAGAGGAGTAGTGGCGATGCTAAAATCAAAATGCATACTTCTTGGCTAGATGTATTCAATCATATAAAGAGAGATACTTCACATCAATAAATAACAAAAGCTACCAAGAAAATTAAAAAATAATGAATTTTTATGCAGAAAGATATGGTATTAAACCATATAAGGCAAAAAAATTTTAGAAACTCAAGAATAATCATGCAAGGA
Source organism: Tadarida brasiliensis (assembly GCA_030848825.1). Lineage (NCBI taxonomy): Eukaryota > Metazoa > Chordata > Mammalia > Chiroptera > Molossidae > Tadarida > Tadarida brasiliensis. Next base: position 3,526,064 of record CM061271.1, read on the forward strand.
GAAAATGACAGAGCAAGACAAATATTAAGAAAAAAAAATGAAGGATTTAAATAATTGCCAATCCTCAATTAATATAAAGAACTTGGTAACCAACAGATGGGGAAGATAATATTCTTTCTTAACAATGATGAAACACTTGTTAAAATGAATCATATACAAGATAACAAAGATAATCTTCATAATTTAAAATATAGAAACCACAGATTATATTCTATAAAATTTACTATAACCCATAGAACTAGATATTTGCAACAAAAGGATGCTCTTTAAAAATTCTAACCATATAGAAAATTCAAAACATTTAGTTAAAAAAGAAATAAAAAAGTTAAATAATAGACTATTTGGAAGCAAATAATAATGACTCCCTAGTTAGAAAAACCTTTGGGATGCCAAAGCAATAATCTGAGGCATATTCATAGTTTTAAAAATGTATTAACAAAAACAGTTGCAAGCCCTGGCCAGTGTGGCTTAGCTGGTTAGAGCATTGTCCCATACACCAAAAGATTGTGGGTTCAATTCCTGGTCAGGGCACATACCCAGGTTTCGTGTTTGATTCCTGGTTGGGGCATGTACATGAGGCAACTGATCAATGTCTCTCTCAAAATCAATTTAAAAAATTAAAAATTAAAAAAAAAAAAACAGTTGCAAATATATGAAGTAAACATTCAACTGAAAAAAATGAAGAAGAACAGCAAAGTAAAAGCATATATATATTTTTTTTGCCCAACCAGTGTGGCTCAGTGGTTGAGCATTGACCCATGAACCTGGAGGTTGCTGGTTTGATTCCTGGTCAGGGCATGTGCCCAGGTTGTAGGCCCGATCCCCAGTGGGGGGCATGCAGGAGGTGGCCAATTGATATTCTCTCTCATCGATGTTTCTATCTCTCTCTCCTCCTCTGTTCCTCTCTCTCTAAAATCAATAAAGAAAAAAAAAGTAAGAGTATTTAAAAAAATATTATACCAATAAATTTGAAACGAAATAGGTAATTTTAAGTAAACACACTGCAAAACCTACCCAAGAAGAGATAGAAAGTTTGAATAGATTAATAATCAAGGGAGAAATTGAAAATGTAGTTTAAAAAAAAAAAAGAACTTACCCTAAAAATATATCAAACCCAAATAGTTTTATGGGAAATTCTAGCTAACCTTCATTAAACTGAAAATCCACACATTATATAAACTATTCCAGAAGGTAGAGAAATTTGGAAAGCTGCCAATGCTTTCTATGGGACCAGCATACTTCTCGTAAAATATGTGTAGTTCAATCCTGTTTATACCATTAAAAAGATATATATTTATGTGTGTATGTTTGCATGTGAATTGCAAAGATTCTCAGACTTGACTCACAAAAATGTGATTAGGGAATCATCAAGGTGAGATTGTGAGGAGGGAAAACAAGGGTGCAAATTCCGTGTTTGATTTTATATAATTCTGCAGTACTTAAAATTTTAAAGGACATACATTACTTCGGTAGTTTAAAAAGTCATTTCAAACGTTCCATTTAGAGAAGCCGGCAGAGTGGATACTCTGGTGCTGCATTAACACCGCAGAGGTAAACCAGGTTTTGTGGGTTAAACCCCTTCAGTGTGGCTTAGATCCTGTGTCCTAGAGGACAGGCAGCTTTGGGAAACTTCTTTAACTTCACTGGTTCTCGGTTTCCTCATCTCTAAATTGGGGATGCTAAGAGTAATTAACCAAGAAGGTTGTCGTGTGGAATAAATGAGATAATATGTGTAATAATAGCATATGGCACATGCTTAATAAATGGTGGGTATTAGTTACATTATCATTATCACCACCACATCATTATCATCATCATGGACTTTCCGATTCTGTAATGATTCTCAGAGTTGACCTGATACAACCCTCTACCTGAGATATGTTAACCCTGCCCTGTCCAGTTCGATAGCCCCTAGCCACAAATGCTTTTGAGCACTTGAAATGTGGATATTCCAAACGCAGCTACCAAAAGTGTAAAATACAGACTGGATTTAAAGACTAAGTTTGGGGAATGTAAAATACCTCAGTAATAATTTTTGGGGGGGGCATTTAATAATAATTATTTTTTTATTGTTTATTTTTATTAATTTATTTTTGTTACAACGTTTCTCCTTTTTCCCATTGATTACATGTTGAAATGATGATTTGGAGCATTATCGGATGAAATAAAATATATAAAAATTAATTTCATTTGTTTCTTTTTTACTTAATGTGGTTACTAGAAAATTAAAAATTACATATATGGCTTGTAATGTAGTCCCACCACACGGCGCTGCATTAAACCACCACTAACCAGCGCGATCAGACTTTCAATAACGGGGACCTCAGCACCTCTAGAGAAAAGACGACTCCAGTTACCAGGAGTTCTGCTTCATGTTACGTAAGCTCCCCATCCCTCTGCCTCCGCCATGTGGGGTCAGGCTCCGCCATGCAGACACACGCGTAGGCCACCCCCCTTTCCCAGGACCTCTTCACAGGAAAGCTCACCAGCGAGACAGCTTATATACCGGACAGGCTTTCAGAAGCATGAAGCGCACTGACACCCAGTCAGAGGGCTGGTGCAGACGTGGAGAGCTGTGTGGGACTTGGAGAGCTTCGTGCATGTTTTTGGTAACCTATGATGAGGCTTTAATTTTGACCTTGTTCCAATTTGGGGGTCAGTCCTCTGACCTCAATACACCTCAGAAAAGCCAGAGCCTGATGTCGCTGCCCATTCGATTAGGAATTTGGAGGGAAATACTCACAGAGTCAAAGTAGTGTCCAGAATTCTGGAGGATGTGCCGGTTGTCGTGGACGGAGAAGGGGTAGTTGTTGTGGACGGCTTGCTGGGGAAGAGCGAGGGGAGGCGCGGTCAGAGCCAGCGCACGGGGCCGCTAAGGAAGAATTAAACCCACCACCGGGGCACAGGAGGGCGAGGCTGTCGGTGAGCATGGCTCAAGGCTTTTTTCTTTATTTTTATTTTTTTCTTTATTGATTTTAGAGAGAAAGGGAGGGAGAGGGAGAGGGAGAGATAGAAACATCGATGAGAGAGAACATCGATTGGCCGCCCCCTGCATGCCCCCCACTGGGGATCGGGCCCACAACGTGGGCATGTGTCCTGACCGGGAATCGAACCGGCGACCTCTTGGTACATGGGTCGGTGCTCAACCACTGAGCCACATCAGCCGGGCTCAGCTTGACGCTTTGAAACTCAACCTTTAGTGCTAATAATCATTCAGCATTTCTCTCAGTCACCTTCTTTGGAGGCAAGGAAAGAAAAGTTTACAGCTCATGGCACGGAGAGCTGGGCAGGAATTTTGAGGTCTTCTGGGCACTGGTGGCAGGTGAGCCAGCCAAGTGCAAAGTCAATGTCTGCTTCTCCTTCAGACCACTTCATGCCCCTGAAGCTGCCCAGGAGTTGGCCGGGGAGGCAGAACATGCGTGTCAGGGGACTGGGAGTTGGGACCAATGAAAGGTGTGTGTTGCTTCTCGTCCATGGACGAGCCTAGCTTATTTGTCGGGACCTTGTAGCGAGGACCTGGGGTGTCACAGTGACCAGGGACGGTAAGTGAGCAGTTTCTTCCAAGGAAGAACTGTCTGGCCCACAGTGGCAGCGGGACCCCACTTGGAGAGCCGTGGGAGCGTGTGGCCACAGCCAGCACGCTGGACTCACCTTCTCCCGGACTTGGTAGATGGGCGGCAGCTTCCCTTCCATCTGCCGAGAGAAATGAGGATTGTGGGGCTCTTTTAACATCGCGCTTGTGATGGATTCTGGAGTGTTCTGCGTCAGTCCCATGTGCGGGAACTAGAAAACAGTGCATGCCCTTGATTAAAACCAGACACAGCCGAATCTCTAGGCCAAGTATCAGGGCTTCCTCTGTAAAGCGATTAAAAGGCAATTTGGGTGCTTCTGGCATGCGATGGAAATGGCATCATTTTTAAGTATCCTTTCCAAGACAAAAAATATTGTGATGGCCCAAGGCCATCACTGCCTTGGTTTCTAGTTGCAGGGGCCGCCCCGCTGCGCCGGAGCCTGGTGCGGAGGGCGCGCCCCACGAGAGCGAGCCGTGGACTCGGAGAAGACAGGCCCGTGAAATCTGAGATCTTCCTTCTCCTCAGGGTGCTCCCGTCCTGGGGAACAAGATCCAGCCCATATCCACAGGGGTGAGCCAACCTCCTGCAGCTACGGGGTGGACCCTAAGACACAGGCAAGTTGAGGTGTGAAGGATCCAGGTGACCCTACTGAGGGCATAGGGTGGTAGAGAGTGGGAAGAGATTGGGGGGAGGGGGCTTTGCTCTCCATATGAGAGGGAGGGAAGGAAACAGAACTGAGCAGAGGGAGGTAGTCCCAACAAAGGCCTCAACCAACCCCACAGAGTCCTGGACACCGGACAGCCTCTCAGGGTTGTCCTGAGTTGGGGTGAGGGGACCGGGCTTTGGTGCACCCTCACCAATCAGTCACTGGCTACGGGCTGCCCCAGGAAGAGGGGGCACCTCGGGAGGCAACGCTCTTCAGGGTGGACTGACCACCGAGGGCCCCACTCAGCAGCTGGCAAAAGGAGTCCTTCATTCCTGATGGGGGGTACAGGAGACACTAGATGGCCAGAGCTCACCCCAATTTTATTTAAATAGCATCTCTTAAAAGCCATCCCAGTCCGGTCAGTGTGGCTCAGTGGTTGAGCATCCACCCATGCACTAAGAGGTCGCTGGTTCGATTCCCGGTTGGGACACGTGCCCAGGTTGTGGACCCAATCCCCAGTGGGGGTGTGCGGGAGGTGACCGATCGATGTTCTCTCTCATCGATGTTTCTATCTCTCTCTCCTTCTTACTTCCTCTCTCTCTCAAATCAATAAAGGGAAAAAATTAAAAGAAAAATAATAAAGTAAATATAAATCATGCAAAGGCCTCCTCACGCAGAGCTTTCCCTCGCCCTCCTGCAGCGGGACCCACAGAGCCTGCTGTCGGACACCGCGGACCCTCAGGCCTCGGCGGGCACTCTTCCTCCATCAGGAGTGACCCCTCCCACCACCCAGATGACAACTGGCTTGAGTTCATTTGTATTCTGCAAGTCTGTGGACTAAATCGCTGTAAGAAAGGGCTCCAGCATTTTAATTTCACTCTTTTAAAATATATACTTAATGGCGAGACCATGACGGCTGTGAAATAAACCCTTCTGTTAGATATTGTAACCGTGAAATATCGCTTTTTAACTAGTTGGCGGTGAAATTTTTGCTGCCTTCAGTCGCTCGATGGCTGAAATACTAAACAGGAAAGTGGACGTGTGGGGAGACACCTCCCTACCTGGCAACAGCCAGGCTGCCCCCAGCAAGGTGAACGGCAGACGATTGGCTGTCACTTCCCGTGTGGCGACGACCGTCCTCCCAGACGGCTGCGGCCGACTCCAAGCCAACAAGGCCTTCAATTTCCCCAGCTCATCTGCGAGTCCCTTTGGGAAGCTTCAGGACCGCACTATCCTTTTATGCTCTTAGGTGCCGGCAGCAGAAAGGACCCACAACAAAGGCTGGAGTCAGACAGACTTTGGGAGACACTGTCCATCTGGCTGAACCAGGGTCCCGGGCACATTCCTGGGATTGCAACAGGAGATGACACGTTCGTTCTCGCTTCCTCCCTTGTAACCGACGCCTGACTCTGTTCAGGGCGGCAATGTGGCTGGTTAAAATACCTCCCCAAACTCCTTTGCAACTAAATGGCCGTGTGACACCAGGACATGAAAGCAGAAGTCTGCAGGGTGGGGCTCCCGGGAGAGCGGGGATGGGGATCAAGGGCCATGAAACAGCCACACAAACCTTACGCTATCACACGCCCAGGCTCCGAGGATGTGCAGGCAGGTGGTGACAGGGTCACTTCGGAGGAGGGGAGTCACAAAAAAGGGGCAGACGTGGCTGACAGGTGCCTTCTGTCCCTGCCCTTTGACCTTCCCCTCATCTCCCAGCCTGAGTCAAACAGCCCCACACAAAGGATGTCAGAACAGAAGGCTGGGAAGAACCTGGGCCTCCAATGACTCCTTGGAGCATAGGTACCAGCCCTGAACCGCCACCTTCTGGATTTATTTTTACTTGAGAAATACAAACCCCTACTTGGTTAACACACTGTCTGTAGTCAGCTTTTCATACTATCCAGTCAAGCACAGTCCTAACTGATATTGCAGGGTTTGGGGAGAGGCGAAGCTACCTGGTCTGAGAAACGTTATGTTTTTCTCTGCATAACAGATTAGCGTTACGTAGTTCACACTATTTTCCATTTTTCCTTTGGCTGCCAGGGAACTCAGAGTCCAATTCGATGCCCAGATGCTACTATGCAGGCCATATGGCCTGTGGAGAGATGTTATATATTTTCCCCGTCTCAGCCTCATATTCTAACATATATTTAAATGGGTTCTGAATCTTTATTTATACTTGACTATTTTATTGCAAGATTTCCCATACTTCCGAGCTTTCTGGAATGAAGCGGGGTGCATGTGAAAGAATGTGTGTGTGGATATGCGGATGGGGCTAGCTTTACCCTTAGGTGCGGAGCAAATGCTCCTCGGAGGGGGCCGAGCAGGGAGAATCCCACCGGGCTCTGTACGTGACACCACGAGAGAGGGGTGTGGGGACGAGCGGGAAGCTGCCAAGGTCAAGGTTGCAAGGGCTCCAGATGGGGAACCGATGTACGTCTGGACTCTTCCCATTTCACAGCCCGGGGGGGGAGGGGTGAAGGGGATCGGCTCAGGGACCAACAGGAGCTTGTTAGAGGTGTCTGGTATAATATTAATTCCTCTGGCAAATGTTTTCTGAGAACCTCCTGTGCACCAGATCCTGTGCTCGGCATGCAGGATACAATCAGGGAATAAAATAGGCAAAGGTCCCAGGTCCCATGAAGCTTATATTCTAGAAGAGGGAGACAGACGAGACACTGGATGTTAGGAGAGAGGTGCCATGGGGTCCCCGTTTCATGGATGGCGGAACTCAGGCTGGGTGAAGGCATCTACCAAGTCATGCCACAGTAAGTAGCCGAAGCAGGATCTCGACCCAGTGTGTGCCCTGACCACACCCTCATGGCCTGAGAACAGTAAGCCAGGGCACCGTCTTTCTCACCCATCTTCCGTCCTTGTCTAAAGGCGGGTTGAAGCGTCTCCCTTTGGTCATTTCCTGCAGGAACTGGGGGGGCTGAGGTCGGCCCCCTCAGCTCTCCATGGCCTCGTAAGCTGTCCGCATCTGGGAGCCACTTCTCCTCCTGGTGCTTGGTCCTTAATTCTCAGCCTCTCCCAGGATGGGACATTGGGGAGTGCCCACTGTCGTCATAGAAGCAAGCCCCCCCATCACAATGGAGGAGGAGCTCCCTGAGAGTTCCTGCTGCTGCTCCCCAACGTGTGAGGCAGAGAGCCAGGAGCTCCCAGCTGGGGAACCCCATACACAGCTCAGACAGGTGGGGGCCAGCCTTGAGATAATGGCACACTTTTATGAGCCTCTAAATCCCTGAATCGATAATATTGGAGCTGAATGTTCCCATGGTAACCATCTGCCCCAACCTCTCAGCTTTCAGAGAAGTAAATTGAATCTGGGCTGGGGATGGCCTTGTCCACATCGGTGGCATTGCTCTGCCCAAGACCTAAGCCTCCCTCTGTGCCCCTTCCACGGCCCCCTCTGTGTCCCAGCTCAGACTCACTGTCCCAGGGGGACCCACTCCCTGTTCACTCGCCCAACTGTACACCACTGAGGCCGCCAGGAAGTACATTCATGGGTGATCATGAAATGCCAGGTGCCGGGCTACACTAAACACTGTCACGTGATTCTGTTTTATGTATTTTCCACGACAACCTTTGGCATGTGTAAGTGAGAAAACAAGGCTTGGTAGCCAATGGATGGGGCACTGGGTCATGGGACGGCTCCAAGTCCTGGAGCCTCCCCAGGACCCCCTGGCCGCCGCCAGGCTGCAAAGGCTGCTCCTGAGAGCTGACCTGGTCTCCGGTCTGGACACCCAAGTCCCACCTCACTTCTACTCAGTGACGAGTCTGCTTCTCTTTCTTTCTCCTTTTTTAATGGCTGTGCCCTGACAACCCTGTTGGCTATTGCATGTAAGGATAAAGTAAATGTCTACAGGGGGATCATCCCCCGTCCCTCATCGTTGACCTGGGTTTCTAACAAGGGTTGCCCTGTTGGTGACATGGGACCTTCTCTTCCGGCCAGCACAGATGGGCCAGAGAGGGGGGCTCCCCGCCGCGATGCCTGAGGTGGAACACGCTCCCTACCAGAAGGCCGAATGTTGACAAACCCTCGGAGGGAGGCTCCCTCCCGCCAGTCACCATGCCACCAGCCCCAGGAGGTAGCTGTCATCCTAACTGCCCTGGAGGTGGCATCTGTGCTGCAGGCAGCAGGGTGGAGGGAGGGAGAAGAGGGGAAAGGGCGTGTCCCCATGTATGACACTGGACCAATCCCAGCCCCGGGGGTTCTGCCAGGCTCTCATCATTGGCTCAGCTGCTTAGTGCAAGGAAGTCTCCTCTCGTGAGCCGTGACCTCAATGTGTGCTGAGTCCTGTTATAGTCACTTTATGTAACTGTCATAACAACCGCAAGAGATGTGCTGGCAATTTTCCTTTTGCGTGCCATACCCCCTCCCCCAACCCCGATTCATCCAGCACCCATCCCCCCGTTCTGCATGCTGCGGGTTGGCCGACAAGGACTGTATCATCTGTTCCCTTACCCTTCGGCTTTGGTTGGGTCACACAACGGGAAGTACCAGTGGAAACTGAAAGGACAGGAGGAGAGAGGTCAATGTGGTGTGCTGGTCAATGGTGACGACCAGCTCTCTACAGAAGAACACCTGTCTCATTTATAGTGGTGTTTGCCAGTTTCCATGGTGTAAATGCTTCCAGCATGGTAGGCGGTAAGCTCCTCACGTGGAATTAGGGAGAGATATACATGGAGGCTCCAATACCCCACTGGGTCAAAGTATTGCTCTCCCAGGCTCCCCCCCTTCCAGGCCACACTTTGGAAGGAAGGAGCTGTGTTCTTCACCCTCCCCCACCTGCTCTGGTCAGAGGGCACCTTCCCACAGCCAGCAGCTCCCACTGCTAACAGCCCCCTCTCCCTGCCCTTAGGACTATGAGTGGACAAAGCTGCCCCTCTCGCCAGTCCCTGTCAGCTCCGGTCACCCTGCCCACACCTCTGAGAGGAGACCCTTCATGAAACTCTCTTCTGTCTTGCCGTGGGCCATCGGGTTCCTGCTGGGACACAGACCAAACTCAAGGCAACTGTTAGGGCTTATCTCTACTTACAGATGAGGAAACTGAGTCTCGGAGGAATGACAGGACTCACCCACAGTCACACAGCTAATACATGGCAGAGCCTGAACTAGCAGCCAGAGGTACTGAGGCCAAGTTCAATACCAGCATCGAAACGGGTTCGTCCTGCTGCCTCTCCCAACCCTGCTCAGTTACTGGGCCGTGGCTTCAGGAGGATTGCTTTTCATTCCCGTTCTTCAATCTGCACAGAGCTGTGCCCGTGTAAATGCCACCTCTCAGCCTCGAGCCCTCTCTGCGTGAGCTCTGAGGTCCAGTGTCAAATGGTTGGCACTGCGGGCCGCTCCAAGGGCCCCAGGCCCTCGCGGTGGAAGGGAAGCCCGGCAACAAGGCTGCACAAATAAAGGGATGGCGCCATGCGGAGCACCCTTCCCCCACACCCTGAGACTGAAAGTGAAGCAGCGAGGAGGGAGGAAGCCAAGGGCTCCGTTTAAACCCCTAAAAACAGTGTCGTTTCCAGCCCTGTTCCCTGTGCATCCCCTTCTTCTCCGCCAGCGGAGCGGAGGGTCCGCAGAACTGAAGTCTCCTTTTCCAGGATGTTTTGCGTCTCTTCTGTAGCTAGATTTACGATCTGCTAAACAAGGCATATGGCCACTGGTGCAGGTGGGTTCCAAGCTCCCCCTTTCGCATGCTTGTGCAAAGTTCTAACAAATTATCCAAGACAATCAAAACCGAATAAAGTGAACCCAGCCAGGAAAAACAAAATTCGATTTCTCTTCGGCTCGAGTTTCCTAGTCCCAGATTGGGACGGGGCTGTCCGTTATGGATGTTCCTATTTCCAGAGGTTTGAATTACCGGGCGGAACTTTGCGAACCATCACTCCGAAAACAAATCTTGGCGCCCTCAGGGCCTCAGCTCCCTGGCCCCGTCCTGCCTCCTCGTGAACGCAGTGGCCCCCAGTGACCCGTGAGCGTCCGTGAAGGCCACACGGAGCACGAGGCAGTGTTTGTTCACTCACTCCGCAGATATTTGCCGGGCACGCACCATGTGCCCGCACTGTTTTCACACAGCGCTGGGCAAGCACCCAAACCGGTTCTTCATCAATAGCAAGTCATGCATCTACCGATCCATCCAAGGACCAATACCCCGAGTTACTGACTCACCAAAAATTCTTTTCTGTGAACTATCCACAACATTCAGAGCTCATTGTCTTGCCCGGTGTATCCTTTGACACGACCACTGTGGCGTACCTTGACTTTTAGGTCTTTCCCATGTGACGCATGATGGTTTTAGGACAGGAGGTGTGTCTGTCTCTTCCAAGCGTTTCCAGCGCGAGGTGCCGGTCCTTGTTATAACGGACAGTTGCTGTCTTTTCAGGACAGAAGGTGATGGAATGCCGGGGGTGATGCGGGCATGTTTCACACCTGGCTCTGCAGGTGCCCACCTGTGATGCCCCACAGAGCCAGACCCTGCACTCCACAGAGCCGACATCCCGCCTTCCCCTCCGTGTCCACGCAGCCCGAGCCATTTAACTCGAGCAGGGGGAGGGCCGACCCGTGTGCACGTACGTGCTGAGCACCTGAGAATTCCTTGGGCACCTGAACTATAGAACATCTCCATCCCAGCCTGCAAGGCAAGCTATCTGCACTCTTTCCGCAAATAGTGGCCCAGCTGCGGAGACTCGGGGCCACTTTCTGTTGACTCCTGACTCCGATGGCACCGAGGGAATGGTCGTGATGCACTCCCAGGCCCTCTGGAAGAGCACTCGGCGGCTGTGATGGGAGCCCAGTCTGGGTTTTATCCTTTGCTGCAAACTGTCTGGGAAATTGACTGCGTCTCTCTCCCTTCCATGAAAGAAAACAATTCCTGGATCGAGACTGGCGAGGTGAAGTGAAATACGAGAAATGCGACTTGACCGACGTGGAAGTCCATGCGCGTGAAAGGCAGAGACTCGCTGTAACATGTATGAAAACCCCAAACTCGAATGACAGGAGACACCATCATGGGGATGGTGGGATTTGCGATGGCCTCGCTGGAAGGTGAAGTGCCCTTCACTTTCCAAATCGTTTCTAGAGAAGCTTGTGGTCCGCTGACGGTTTGGAGAGCTGGCCGCTCGGAGAAGTGCTGCGACCCGGCAAACTGTTCTGGATACAGGGAGAACTCGGCCACTGCTGCTGCGTCCTCGTGACGCCGAGCTCCCGGGATGCCTCCACAGACATCATTACACAAATAACGGTCATAACTGTGAGAGGGACATGGTGCTCCGAGAGCATAGGGCAGAGGGACCTAAATAAACCTGAGAGGTGGCCAGGCAGTGGTGGTGGAAGGAAGTGGGGGATGCCTACAGAGAGCCAAGGAAGACGGGGAGCACGTTCCAGGCAGACGGAGAGCCTGTCGGAGGCCCTGATGCAGGGAGGAGCTTGGCTCACTCAAGAAATGGAAAGGAGGCCATCCTTCATGACAACGCATGACTCGGGGTGTCACGGGGGGTGTGGGGAGGAGCGGAAGGCCGTCTGAGAGCCGTGGACTGGCATCTTGCCCTCTGTGACCTTGACCACCAGGCCAATGTCAATAGGCAGAGACATGGGGAACTCGCAGCAGCAAAAAGCCAACTGAGAGTTTTGGCTTTCCCAAGAAAAGCACCTTACAAATATAACTCACCCTAAAAGGCAGCAGGCGCGGGAAGGTTATTCTTTCTCCAAATTCTGAAAATGCCAGGTGGGAATATTGAGCTCTGATTCCCGTCCCTCCACCTACTGGGACTTTGATCCCCTCCCCCACCCCCGCCTGCGTTTCCGCGTTTGTTGAGGTTCCCATGAAGACTTCGTGCTATTGTTTTCACCCCCCAATGGAAAGACGGCTGCTTTTGTCCTCTCCCAGTTTGAATGGATCGTCCTCTGGAAACGCAGAGTGAGAGACGCAGTAATTACCAGTGTGGCTGGGAACGGGGGCACCCAACGGCAGACACCGGCCGCCAGCACTGGGAGGCAGAACGGCAGAGTAAACACACGTTTTTCAGCTGAAGAGAAAATGAGCAGTGTCTTGCAACGTGACGGAAAGTTCATGGCTACCCCACGCGGGGAGAGAGGCAGAGGGAGGGTCCCTGAACGAAGAAGAAAGCTCTAAGCCTTATAAAGTCTCCTTTATCCTCTTGTTTGTACTATAAAACAGAACGGAGATTTCATCAGCTTGGCAGGAAACTGCGAGCCAATAAAAGAGCCTTGTTACAAAGATAATAAGAAGACAAGTCGTAAAAGACAGACTTGGGCTGGTTCTGGCCCCACACTTTCTCTAGCTCTGCAGGGATCCAAGGTTCATCAACCCAGTTAATCGTGTGGATGACCACCAATTTGTCCTTTCCTGCTCTCTCCACATTCCAGGGCAGCGCTGCCCGTGGGGACGTCTGGAAAAGGCAAACAGAAAACACACACAGCATCCAGTCTTGCCGTGCTGCTCGCGACATGTTTCCCCTGCTCATTAGCTTGGCAAACGATGCCCTGATGGAAGAACCAGATAGGACTTGGCATGGAAGCCGATCGAGATGCCTCCCTTCGCTGGAGGGAGGGCTGCCTTGTTCCCTGGGGCCTCCAGCCCCCACCCCCTCCCCTGGCTTCTAACTTACTTGTCACCAAACCATCAGCTGTCTTCCTTGCCTACGTCCCTCTAGTGTCTGAGCTGGCTGCGAGGTGAGGAACCCTCCCACCAGGGCCTCACTGCTCCAAGTGTGGTCCCTGGACCTGACCTCAGGCATCACTGGGGAGTTTATTAAAAATGCAGAGTCTCGGGCCCCCACCCAAACCCTCTGAATCAGAATCTGCACTTTGACAAGCCTCCCAGGCAACTCACGTGCACTGAGAACCAGGAGGCAGTGAGACCCACCTTGGCCAGGTCGGTGTGCATACTTCCTTGGGGCATCTATGGAAAGACAGTGGATTCAGGGTGCCTGTGGGCACACTTGACCTTGCACCTGGAGGTAACCACAGCAACCCAATCCTCGGAGAATGATCGCAGTGCTACTAGACCGGTAAAGATTCGAAGCCAAAGTAGGAGGCTGAGTTTACACGTATTCACCTGGAAGGTTTTTCCGCAGGAGCTCGGACCTTTCTAGACGGTAGCTCCCGACCTCGTAGGGAAGCTGGGAAGTGGACGTTTCCCCTGAGGACTCGGGACACGGGGGGTTCCTCAACACAGGTAGTAAACATGCCGCAGGGTGGGTGTCTCAACGCTGAGTTTAGATTGCTGCCCCACGGATTCGTCTGTGGCCCAGGCAAACGAGAGGACACCAAACCTGAGGTCCTGCCGGCCCACTGTCCATCCTTTCCCGGGAGGAGGAGGATGGCATCGGGGTTGTGCACCTAACTATCACTTAGCAACCCACTCCGCCGAGCCAGGGCCATCTGCATTATCCATTGTGGGGAACAGAGTGAGCTGGGCAGTGAGTGTGAGTAATTCAAGCCTGGAGAACTCGCTTCAGGTGAGGGTGCATTGATGGGAACGGGTTAGCTCAGAGTCGGTGGGGACGTGGTGGAGAGATGGGAACTGGGATCTCAGAGTCGGTGAGGGACGTGGTGGTGGAGAGATGGGAACTGGCATCTCAGAGTCGCTGAGGGACGTGGTGGAGAATGCACTCTCCCTCCTTCCATGATCCCAGTACCTTTCCAGGGGCAAGGCCAGGACTGAGTCCTTGGAGACCGTTTAGAGCCAGCGTCCCAGCACGGAGGTGTGTGCCTCCCCGAGGTGGGCTCGGCGATTTGGGGACAGACTCCGTCCTTGGTATTCACGCAGCTCACTGCCGGATGCTGCTGCCTCTGTTCTGTGCGGCAGTGGGAACGGTTTCCAGAGTCTCAGGACGGCTGACTGACCGCGCCCTCCCACTGCGCAGCACATCACAGCACCGTTAGGGGGTGTCAGCGGAGGCACCGGTGGGTGGAAAAACACGAAATCAAATTCCTCACCTGACAATGGCTTGAAATCTGGTGGGTTTCTGCTTCCACCGAGTGGGCTATAGGATCGGTGTGCAGTGTGAGTCCAGCCACCCTCCCGTGTGTACACATTCTAGCACGTCACCTGCTCCTCCTGCAGAACGAGGTTTGGGCAGGCGGGCGCTTCCCCGCGCTCTCCAGCCTCTTCCCAGAGAAACCATCTTCATAACATCCCGCGTGTCCTCAGGCTTCAGATTGCATCCTTTCATCAGCCATCTGCCAGGATGGATGCATTCGTAAGACATTTTCCTTCGCTAGCATAATTAAAAGAGATGCTCTCCTTCCGAACGTGGTGTTACATTTGCATTCAAAGTTATTTTGCTCTCTCTTTGCCCTTGCCCTCAAGGAATTGTGGGAATTCAAGTTAATAGGCTTTTAATGGTTCTGTGATAACTGATTATAAACTGTGAATCAGATCAGGGAGCATGGAGGTTCAGCTGCATCTCAGGCAAAGACGCCACTGCTTTTGATCCTTGGTTGAAATTTGGTTTTCAGTTCAGACACTACCATCCTTAAAAAAAAAAAAAAATTTAAAGGCACCTCATTTGCTTCAAAATTACTTTGTGAACAATTTAAAAGCCTTTAACTATATATTTTCCTTTTGATATAGTAGCACTATTTAAAAACACATCCTGTTAAAAATTAAATTTCAAAGCCTGCAATTGTATTTCCTGCTTCCTTTTAGAGGGGAAGATGCTGGGTTTATTTAAAACACATGCAACATGTTGGACAGGCGTGCACCCGTGCACACACACACACACACACACACACACGTGCACACACACACACACACACACACACATGCACCGCCTTCAACCTTTCACTGCCAAATATTTAGAAATAAATTTTTACTGGGTTTTCTGAACATATAATTACTGCTTTGAGGCTAGTTAATGAAAATACACTTTTCTTTGAAACATGTCGGCTCTACGAAATGAGCCCTTCCTCGTGAGTCCATAGATGAACCGATCGTGAGCCTCCTTGAAAACGGAGACATTCTGATCATTGTTGCCAGATGTCTCAAGCAAGCCTGCCAAACGGGCTAGAAACGGCCTTAAAATAGGCCCGGGATCACACCATCAGCCAATTAGGGTCCTCGGAGCCAATTAGCTCTCGTTTCCCATTGGCCAGAGCAGCTGTGACCTGCGCATGGGCAGCCTGGGGACATTCCAGTGAACACCTCCTCCTCCGGCTGATAGCTGCTGGCATCCGCAAAGGCCACGAGGAACGGCCAGCCTGCAGTTTTGAAAGATGGCCTGGCTGACACACCTCAGCTCGCTTTGCAGGAAAATCGCCTTGGCCATTCCTGGAGACCAGGGTGACCTCTGGCAAATAACCCCTGTGGTTGGAACAGTTCCGTTTGGCAAAGCCCTCACTGAAGCTGGCCTCGGGAGAGAAGGCCTTGTTCTCGGGTAGGGGAGCCCCTACCTACAGGCCCTGCTTGGGGAGGGTGTTCAGTGTGAAACCACGAGAATGAACCTGAGTCTCTGAGCAGCGGACGGCACAGCTCTACCCTTGAATAACCACCATCTCCGTTTGGAGGTGACACTCACCATCAATTTTAAAAGAGGCATTTGAACAAGAAGCAATGGGGAGCATTGGACCCCTGAAGAGCAGTTCACCCGTCAGGAAGCAAGGGCCCCTGCAGGAGGAAGTCTCATCTCAAAGCTTAGCTCTCGGCAACATATGCCCCACTGGGCGCAGAGCAGTTTAGACACTGTCCAGCGGAGCTGCCGGGACTGGCGTCCGGACCGAGAATTAAGAAACTGCTGTTGGCAGCAAAGAGTCATTCAATAGCAATAGCTCCCCAAAAAGCCTTCAAAATATCCATATTTTATGACCCAGCAGTTCTACTTCTGAGAACTGACCCCAGGAAAATATCCATATATTTGTACAAAGATTTATCTCTAAGTATGCTCATTACACAACTTATTAGAGAAAAAAAAATGGAAACAATATAAGTGCGGTCATGAAAAATATAGAACAATGCAGAAAAGCACATTATATTGTTCAGTGAAAGAGGTAAATACATGTATAGAATGATTCTTTTAAAAATGTGTATACATGTTCACAGTAAAATGGAAGGTCACACCAAAATTTTAGAATTGCTTGAGTTTCTTTTTTTCTTCATTGGGATTTTCCAAATTTCCACAATGAGCATGCGTTGCTGGTGTGGTCAGAAATACAATAAAAAGATTTGTTTAAAAAGAAGGCATAATAAGACAAGTAACGTATGATCAATGTCTTACCACAATCCAAGACCCAGGCAAGATGGAGGGCATGGAAATTAAGCTATCAAACAAACAGAACCAGTGACAGTCTGCAAAGAGCGGTCAAATCGTGAATTTGTATGCATTCCAGAAAAGGTGTTTCACAGGCAGTCCTCCACCTGGCATTGGGCACTGAAGAAAAAACGGTGCACAATGGTGGTCCCACTCCGGAGGGCCACGGCCCGACCGAGGAACGAGTCCACGTTCCGTGGAAGCTCTGCTTCCCCCACCAGCTCCGGAAATCCACTTCGATGAGCCTTGCATTGCGGAAGGTGAGATCCCATAAAGCTTAAAGCCTGCCGAGGCACAACACTTGGCCTTGACCCAGACTTTTTAGACTTGGGGTTGAACAATGAGGGATAACCAAGTTCCAGGTTCTAGCGGAATCCCCGCTGAGATCTGTAGGCGGAAAGGTTAGGACCTGCTAAAACGTCCCCGTGGGCTCCTCTGAACACAGCGGTGAAGCTCAAAGCTTCCAGCCTCGGGAATCAGGCTCAAAAAAGGCAGATTGTGTCGATTTAGGATATATATCCTCTGCATTACTGGAAAGCTCTTGGAGTGGCTTCTTTAACATCCAGTGTTAATTTTTACAATAAATAGGCCATCTGGCAGAGTCTGCCTCAAAGGGATAAGGACAGGCCCCAAGGGCACTGGCCAAATGATGAAGGCCAGGGTTCAGTCCTACCAAATCGTAATTTAAAGGGGTTGCTATGGGGGACTTGGGGACAGGAGGAACAGGGGGTACAGAGGGCACCTAAGGCTTGGCTCTCCAGCACCCCCCTTCTTCCAGCAATAACCCGATGTCTGTCTAACCCCCACTGTCATTCCACACGATTTCGGCGGCGTTGTTTCTGCCCTCGGCTCCAGCACTAGCCAATCAGAGCATCACATTCCCTGGCAATAATGTTTGGTTCTGGAGTGGGCACATGACAAAATCAGGCCAATCGGAGCAGAGAAAATTCAGTTCTAGAGCAGAGCAAGAATTGCAGTCTTTCCTGACAGATTTTCGTCCGAGAGCAAGAGGGCTGCCGTCCTGGCTGCCACCTTTCCGCTCCTGGCCCCCAGACCGATGCCAACTTGCGCAGAGGGGTGCAGGGGACTTGGGTCCTGGCCACACAGGCCGAACCTGCACCTGAAGCCAGCAACAGCTCTGGACTTGTCAGTGCATGAGCCAATCAAGTTTGCCTTCGTCTGTGAAAAGGCAGTGAGGTTGAGGGAGAGGCTGGGAAAGAGAGAAGGCCACTGGCAGGTGCAGGGAAGGAACAGAATCCACTCCCTCCAGGATCAGAGAGCCCTACCGGAGGCCTGGCTGATGCCCCCAAAGCCTGGAAGCCTGCTGCCCAGACTGGGGCCCATTCCACTGGCCTCTCCCTCATCCATGCTCCTGGCCACGCCCCTGACCCGCGTGTCCACCGCTGCCGAGCATGTCTGTTCTCCGCCACCCTTATCTTCTGAAAGACATGGTCTCTCGGTACGGACTCTGCCCAGGAATGATACTGGTAGGAGGCTGAGCCCTGATGGGACCGGGGGCAGGGAAAGAGGAATTCTAGCTCCCTAGTCTCCATGGTCCCTCCATGTACCTGACTCCAACCCCAGCCCACCCACCCACTCTGGGTTTGAACTCACCCAAACCATCATCTTTTGGCAAATCCCAAGTATTCTGTGACAGACCCACTGCTCATCCTGTAACTTCAGCCCCTCCAGCCGGCAGACACCGCTGGACACCCCCCCAAGGATCAAGTGACCCCTTTTCTCTCCAAGCGTGGCCTCCTGCTTGTTTAAGGACCTGCTCACTTGGTACCCAGAGGGCCCAGTCTCACCCTTGGGTTAAGACAGCCAGGGAAATCATCATGAAAACTGCAAAAGAGCAAAAAGCAGGAGGTCCACCAATTC
Source organism: Tadarida brasiliensis (assembly GCA_030848825.1). NCBI lineage: Eukaryota > Metazoa > Chordata > Mammalia > Chiroptera > Molossidae > Tadarida > Tadarida brasiliensis. The sequence goes on from CM061271.1 coordinate 3,544,427, forward strand.
AATTCCACTGAATAAAGTTGATAAGCTCCATTCATTCCCTTAACAAGCATATGAATACATTAATAGAAACATAGCTTTCTGTTAAAAAATGGGCATTTTCATGCTGCATCTTTGTTGACCATGTTTTCTGTATTCAGTGCAGTTGGATTCTTTGGTCTGAAAAAAATCGCCAGCCTCTGTTTCAACCCCATTCAGTGGAGTAAACTAGAATTTTTAAAAGTACACCCGGAATGATCTGTTTTTCTGTTCTCTGGGTCATACTTGAAAGCAAAAGCCACCTGGATGCCCCTGCAGCTGTGTTGGCATCTGTCCTGATGACTTTGCAAGTGCGGGGTGGGGTCAGGGGGCATGAGGGTGGGATGAGGACGAGGAGGAGTGCTATGCAGGAGGGGACCCTCTAAGCACCAAATGGGGAGTCTGGCAGGCTCAATGGCAACTAGGGATGCTGTGCAGCTCTGCTAAAGAAAAGCCTGGCTTCAGACTGAATTCAGGTCTTCCGGAAAAATCACCAGCAATGACAGGCTCTTCAGTCTGGGTTCTAGCCACAGGCCAGAGAGAGGAAAAGAATGACAGGCAAACATCTTTCTCTGCATAGACTGCAAAGAGCTCTCCACAAGGTCATCCTGAACACCAAGGGCAGGCCAGACCCCTCCCGGCTCTCCTCAGTAATGGACGGAGGCAATGGTGCAGATCATCCAGCCGAATGGTGGGTAATCCAAAAGCCATTTCCATTTGGCCTTGGGAGAAGTGTCCACGCTCCTTCTGAGTGTGGGTGTATGCGGGCCCCCCTGCCAGATCTGGGGTGCACGGTGGGGTCTGGGCACGACCCGAGGACAGGCTGCACTCAGGGAAGGAGTCTCCCAGCAGCACTGGCGTGGGCTGTGGCCGCAGCAGAGCACGGACAATGATGTGGGCCGTTCCGGGAGGGATGTGTGCAGGGCTTCTCCATTCATTTCCCCTTCCCTGGTCCGTTCTCTATCCTTCTCAGCCGTGCCCTGGCTGGCCCTGCCAGTGGTATCCCTGGGCTCCTTTGCTCTCTGACCTCTCGGCAGGTTTGAGCAATAAGAGACGGGAGCACAGGAAGGGGAGAAAACGAGGATGTTTCTGCCCTGCTTCCTTCCCGCTCGGGCACTGTGTCCTCAGTGATCTCTGCTCCCCTCCACCTCCTCCCTGGTTCAGCGGTGGTGACTGAGCCTCACCATCCCATGTGGGCCCTCAACCTGCCCAAACCTCTACAGGCAGTGCCTTCATTAAGGCATCTTCATTAAACCATCTTGGGCAAGCTCTGTTTTCCACCTGAGCCCTGATGGATAGAGGTACTAGGGGATGGGCCTGAAGTTGAGGCTGGGGACCTAGAAGGGTTTAACCAGAGAGGCAACTAGAGGCCAGCTCAGAGCATAGCCCCTCGCTAGATCTGACGGAAGCCTGTCACTCCTATTTTGTTTCCCAGGCTACTTGGCTCTGCCTAGCCTAGCCCCACTCCATACGGGTGGCATCAGGCACATCCCACCTGCATCTTCATCCAGAGTTGGAGGACAATCTGTCTCTTCCTTGTGGTCATCTGGGATGATGGCATCCTCCAAAGATGGTCAGCTTCCCTTGGAAATGAAGATTTTAATTTTAAAAGAAGCAGCTCACCCAACATCCTTGAATTTTCTTTCTCCCGGGCCCTCTTCTTCAATACTGTCTGCTTAAGACTGGGATTGGGAGTTTACTGTCTGCTTAAGGACCTTTGTTGATCACCAGTTCCATGAGTTTGACCCTGACCCTAGATTTTAGAATCATGGCCCACGTTATTCCTCTTAGTCTGTTTGGCTTTCTGTTGGTTGAAGCCTTAGCTGATCCAACTCTGCCCCTGTAATAATCTATGGGATTGTTCTCCTGTTGATAGAAGACTCAATTGTTTCTGATAGTTCTTAAATCTAGTTATTTTCAAGAATTTCCTGCCTTGTGATGGCACCACCATCCATCCAGTTCCACACACTAAAGACTTAGATGTCATCCTTGTACCTTTCTCTCATCCTCTCCCAAAATCCAAGCCATTCCCTCCTCCTGGCATATCCCTCATACCCATTCATCTCTCTCCAACTCCCTTTCCAGCACCGCGGTGTCAGTGACCGCTAGTTCTCAGCTGGATGACTGCCCCTTCCTGGGAATCCCTGCCTCCACACTGCCCTCTCCACCCAAAGCAACTCTGCGCGTCATAGTCTTCAACGGTGAGCATAAAGACACATCCCTAGTGTGGGCCATAAACTCCTGGCTGCTCTGGCCCCTGCCTCTGTCTCTGGCTGCATCTCGAACTATCTTCCCCCTCCCTTTTCACACTTTCTCCATGAACCACACTATGGGCTGCCACATGGTCCTTGTATAGTGCTCTGCCCCACAATCCACCCTGCCCCTTTACTCACCTGACTTCTATTCATCCTTCAGATCTTAAACATCACTTCCTCTGAAAACCCAGAATTCCTCTGTTAAGTGTAGAAACCTGAACCTTCCTTCAGAGCACCTGTCACAGGAAAAAAGATTCTGAGTAGCATAAAAATCTCTGAGCAGCAACACTGAAAGCTAAAACCAAAAACAAGGCACCTGACAGGACATTAAGTAAAAGTGATTGTCAATCCAGATTTCTATTCCCAGCCAAACTATCTACCAAGATAGTGAAGGTAGTAAAAATATATAAATTTGTGCAAGAACTCAACATTTTTAACCTGACATATACCTTTGCTCAGGAAGCAAGTGAAAGATGCCCCTTGAACGACAAAGATGGGATGCAGGAAAGAGCAGGAGAAAGAAGGGGAGTCTCAAGATGGTAGAAGAGGGAAGTCATGGGATGCAGGGGTACAAGGAGACATTCACTGTAGACTGGAGCAGGAGGAAAAAGAGAAACAATAGAAAAGGCTGAAACAAAACAAGAAAGAACTCCTGTGCCTGCTCCCATGGAACTTATTGGTAAACACGTAGCAGAACATTAAGGAAAATACAATGATACACACAAAACCTGCCAAACAAAATCGAAGCCATTATTAACATCCGCCCCCCCCCCAAATGATAAGTATTCTAGAAAAGAGACAAGGGACTAGAACATGTCTGGCTCATCAGTTAACAATATTTGTAAAGTTACAATAGAGAAAATGCTTTTTTAAAAAAAAATTTACAAAACTGTGTGGGGGTGAGGGTGGGGCATGTGTATATAGAAAGGTAGGGAGTTGGTTATCATTAAGTCCCCACCTGTCTCATTTACCATGTCTGGAAGGCAAAAAATAATGTAAAAAACTGATAACTCAAGAAAGATCTGCCCAAAACGATTGAGAGCAGAGGCCCAGACAGACACCTGTGCACCCGTGTTCATAGCAGCATTACTGACAAGAGCCAGAAGGTGAAAAAACCCAAGTGTCCCCAGACAGATGAATGAATAAACAACATGTGGCATACACATACAATGGAATGTTATTCAGTGTAAAAAAGGAAGGGAATTTTGTTTGACACACGCTACAACATGCATGAACCTTGAAGACGTTAAGCTAAGTGAGATAAGCCAGTCACAAAAGGACAATTGTTGTCATTCCAGTTATATGAGATACCTAGAATAGGCAAATTCATAGAGACAGAAAATAGACTCGAGGTTACCAGGGGCTGGGGAGCAGGAGTGGAGAGCTGTTGAATGTGCACAGAGTTTCTGTTTGGGGAGGTGAAAAGCTCCTGGAGATGCTGGGGATGGTGGGTACACAGAGATGCTGGGGATGGTGGGTACACAGAGATGCTGGGGATGGTGGGTACACAGAGATGCTGGGGATGGTGGGTACACAGAGATGCTGGGGATGGTGGGTACACAGAGATGCTGGGGATGGTGGGTACACAGAGATGCTGGGGATGGTGGGTACACAGAGATGCTGAGGATGGTGGGTACACAGAGATGCTGAGGATGGTGGGTACACAGAGATGCTGGGGATGGTGGGTACACAGAGATGCTGGGGATGGTGGGTACACAGAGATGCTGGGGATGGTGGGTACACAGAGATGCTGGGGATGGTGGGTACACAGAGATGCTGGGGATGGTGGGTACACAGAGATGCTGGGGATGGTGGGTACACAGAGATGCTGGGGATGGTGGGTACACAGAGATGCTGGGGATGGTGGGTACACAGAGATGCTGGGGATGGTGGGTACACAGAGATGCTGGGGATGGTGGGTACACAGAGATGCTGGGGATGGTGGGTACACAGAGATGCTGGGGATGGTGGGTACACAGAGATGCTGAGTATGGAGGGTACACAGCACTGTGTATGTGCCTGATGCCACTGAACTGTGCACCTGAAAACGGATAGCATGGCTGAAAAGAAATGTCTGTATGTGAGCAATATTTAAAGTTATGGTGGTATATATACAATGGAATAGTATTCAGCCACAAAAAAGAAAGGCATCCCGCCCTGGCTGGTTTGGCTCAGCGGTTAGAGCATCAGCCTGCGGACCAGAGAGACCCAGGTTCGGTTCCCGCTAAGGGCACGTACCTCGGTTGCAGTTTGTCCCCGGCCCCGGTTGGGGTCGTGTGGGTGGCAGCCAGTCAATATGTCTCTCTCACATTGATGTTTCTCTCTCTCTCTTCCTCCCTCTCTCCCTCCCACTCTATCTGAAGATGAATGCAAAAATGTCCTCAGGTGAGGATAAAAAATTCTTAAAAAGAAGGACATCCTGCTATTTGGGACATGGATGGACCTTGAAGGGACTATGCTCAATAAGTCAGACAAAGACGAAAACTGTGATGTCACTTACGTGTGAAATCTAAAAAAAGCCTAACGTGTGCAAAAAAAAGAGAAAGAACTCATGGACATGGACAACGGTGTGGTGGCTGTGGGGGGAACCATGGGGGGGGGAGAAAGTTATAGGGGGAATAAATGGGGCTGGATGGAGACTTGACTTGGGGTGGCGAACACACAGTTCAGTGTACAGAGGATGTGTTGTAGAATCGTGCACCTGAAACCTGCATGCTTTTGTTAAGCAGTGTCACCCCAATACATTCAATAAAAAGGAAAATAAAATAAAGTTATGGTGGTAACTAACAGGAGTCAGTGGTAACTGCCCCAGGAGGGGATACGGGGACATGGGAGGGACGTGGCGAGATGGCTGCTTTTCATTACAATCCTGTTTGCACTGTTCCACTTTTTAAATGTAATTAACAGTCACACAATGCTTACTGTGTGCCAGGCGTTCCTTAAGTACCTTGTAGATGGCCATTTATTCCTTGTATCACTATGAGGTAGGTGCCCACAATCGACATTTTGAAAAAACAACAACAAAATCCCTAGGGGGAGAATAGGAGCAGAGAGGTGGGAAGGGCTCCGGCTCGGCGGGCTGGCTCCAGAGCCCCTGCTCTCAACCACCCTATGTTTCTGCCTCTGTGCACGTGTACTACAGTGAATAAGGTAAACATTATTTTTTTAGAAAATGCTGCAGTGAATATCCATATATATATGTGTGTGTGTATACATATATATATGCTATATATTATATGCTGGTGTGAGATTATCGAGATCCCTAGGAGTGAAATACTTCCAAGTCTTAAAAAAGACAAAACATGGCATTCAGTTCATCGGGTGGGCATACAAACTGGTAAAATAGTGCTGGCACCATCACCATGCTCTTTTTATTATGGAATCGAAGCACAGAAGCAAATGATTTTTCTTTGTTTTCATCATTAACAGGTCTCCAGTTTGGGTAGCCCACCCCCTAATTTTCCCTCTCACCTCTCCTGTAATAATGCTCACCACAATGGTACCTGAGGAATAAAACATAAGAAAAATGAGCACTGAGCCCAGCTAGTGTGGCTCAGCAGTTGAGTGTTGACCCTGCACTAAGAGGTCCTGGTTCGATTCCCGGTCAGGGCACACGCCCGGGTTGTGGGCCCGATCCCCAGTGGGGGGCGTGCAGGAGGCGGCCAATTGATGTTCTCTCTCATTGATGTCTCTATTTCTCCTCTTCTCCCTTTCTCTCTCTCTAAAATCAATAAAGAAAAATTAAAAAAAAAAAAGAAAAATGAGCACGGAGAGAGTAAATAGAGCTTCCCTTAGAAATAGAGGGAAATAATTTTGCAGCTGAGAAAACATGTTGACATATTACTCTTATAGTGAAAATAGATACATCACAATTTTAAATTATATCTCCATTTGAAATGGAGTCAATTTGCACCACCTACTGGAATACACAGCTCTGTGTGGCCAGAGGTTCAAAGTCACGAAACCGCTTCCGAGATGTTCGGGTTACGCTCCCAGTTCTCGTTAACAGACCAGTCCCTTTGACATGTTGAAAATGCCAAATGCCCATTTACTTTAGGGACCGTTTCCTTATACAGACTCTTTGGAAGCCACATGTAATCATCAAGCTACATTAACAAATTGCACAACTGCTTATAAAAATAAAATGATTAAGCCGAATACATCGACCAAAGAGATAAAAATGTAAATTGGAAGCAAAACTGAAATCAATACACATTATCAGTTGCTAATTCACTATTAAAAAACGAAATTCAAGCAAACAACTGGAAAATGACAGGAAACATAAGCAAACAGGATCATAAACAGAATATAACTGAACATTAATTATGAAAGAACTCACCCAATGAAAATTTGATAGTGTTTATATCCAAAGTAATAACCATTGTCACGGCTTAATTACAGCTGAATATCAACACACAAAGTATTCATTTTTAAGTTCCTTGACATTTTTTAAGGAAACCCCAACAAAATTTTTCATTTTTCATGACAAACTATGCCAAGCAATAAATCTCTGAATATATAGTAGCTACATTTATAATTGTGTAATTGACAGACTCAGAAAAAAATTGCCTCTACAATATCTACTATTCTAGATGAAATTGCTTTAGAAGAGAAGCCTAAATATATTACATTTTAATTTCTTGAAACCTATTATAGCATTTCACTTATTTTATGGGTATTTTGTCTGAAAATTGATTTTATTTTTATATGTCAACTAAATTAGATGTCAACTAAATTAACTGAAGCATAAAATATGCCGGCAAGATGTATTTACAAACACACACTGTGCAAGTAACAAGAACCTAATTTAAACTCACGAGCACCAGAGAGCCTGTGGGACGGTGACCAGCTCATCCATAATCCTCTTTGTTGTCGCAGGTGATGTGTGCATGACAGGCCTGTTTGCAGTGACAAATGTCATATGCAAGGTTGCTGGGAGGTTTTTCATTCTCATTAGAGTTCACTACCCCTGTGATTTCAGTCTTAAGGTTCTCGGCTGCATTGGGAGGCTTGGGTGGTATTGTTCTACCAGGTCAGTAGGCGGTCTTTCCCCAGGCATCGCACCCCTGGTTTTTGGCTCACCACCTCATGGAGATGACTCTAACGGAAATCCGTAGCCCCCGACCTCCTCTGACAGCTCGAGTGGTCCATCCTCCTGCCTGCTGGCTTCCCTCTTAGACGTCCCAAAGGCATCTCATGACCTACCCACCCCTCCAACCTCACCCTCTCAGTGTTCCCGCCTCACCCATCCCCTGACCCTCTGAGTCCCTTCCCACCCTCCTCAGGCTCCACGGGCCCTTCCTGGCCTCCCACCACCTTCACCCTTCCCGGCCCTGTGTGTGTATCACCCCTGGGAACCTCCACCACACCCAGTATGTTTCCTTTCTCGGTGATCGAATTCCGCTTTTATTACTGAGCACTTGCCACGGCCCTTGTCCTCTCCCCAGAGCTGGGTCACAGGCCCCTGAGGTCTGGAGCCCTGTTCTGCTGATATCTGGAACCCAGCACTGTGGCTAGGACTCAGTAAGAGTCTGTTCCGGGAACTAAATGAAGACACTGCTTGGTCAATCCCTACATTCCTCTCAGAATTACTTAGGGTTCTGTTGAGAAATGTGTCTTTTCATAGCCAACCCAGCAGACTGACTGAGATAGTGATTGACAGGACAGAAGGAAATGGCCAGAAAAATGCAACAGGGAGGATTAGATTAAACATGATTAAGGATGAGCTAATTTCAAGAATAATCCGAGGAAGGGGGGAGGGGAAAGCACACTGGATGGGAGCTGACTGTTCTAGGTGGATGACGGTGATGGTTGATGGAGTCTGTTTCACTGTTCTATTTAGGAACGTATTAGAAATTTTTGTGATGACAAGATCTGAAGAAGGCAAAGGAGGAGGAGATGCAGCAGGAGGAGGGATTGCAAACTCAGAGGAGACCCAGAGAGAGGTACGAGGGAAGGGGCTAGGATGTGGGTCTCCCTCCATTTGGGGGCCATCCTTCTCTGTGGCAGCCCTCCTGCCCGCCAACCCCTTCTCCCCCTGCATCTGTATGCCCCATTCATTTATATGGCCCCAACCCATGCTCCAGAACATCCCAGATGGGAATGGGAGCTCCTCAGAGCTCTACTTCAACTAATCATCACACAGGCAGGTTGTCAGCCCCTCACCCGCACGTGTGATAAGGCACAGCGGAGATCTTCCCGGGCAGAGAGTCCTTGATGTTTCTGAAGTCACACCAAGCAGGGCCCTACAAGAAAAGATGTGCCACAGGTCATAGCAGCCGTCCTGGTGGAGTTCCTCCACTCTGGGGGTCTTCCTGGGGGCGGCAGAGGCCAGGGCAGACCACCCTCTGCCGGTCATTCCTTAGGACCCTCCCTCCAGCTTCGATTCTCCCGTGAGTCACCCGATCAGACGATAAACACTCACCGAAGCCAAGGTGCCCAAGGCACTGTAGTGACTTCATACTCGGGTCTTTCCAAAAAACTCCAGATATCCACACAGGTTATGTCCAACCAGTTTTAGGGAGAAACAAAGGAAGAGTTTAAGTTTCTCCCTCCACTCCTGCGCCCTCCCTCCTTCCAGGCCAATGAAAGAAGGATCTTTGTAACGGAGATGAGGCCCAATGTTGACAGACAAGAGGAAGACTCCGGAGAGAAATCCCACAAGCAGCAAGTGCGTGGAAGTGGCGCGTGTGTAGAATGCCGTTGGTCCCAGCATCCCAGGCTCTCCTGGAAGCGAGGGTTTGACGGGCACTTTCACTCAGCGGGAACCGAGCGGCCAGAGCTCCTCAAGCCATTTGTGATAAGAAGGAACAAAAGTCCAGACACTTTGAAGATGCAGTGCTCTTGCCTTCTGGGTGGGAAACAAAAGTGTACACAGGGATAATGACATCTGTGGATTCTGGCTCCCTTTCTTAGACAGAACAACAAAGTAAATAAACATGTAAAAAAAAAGGTCCTGTGTGGATAAGACCCACGGGTCATCCGGCAGTTGTCATTCTGCCCAACATTCGCACGCAATGGATTCTATCACCGGGAACCTCGTGACTGCAGGACGCTGGGAAATATAGCTCTTCGATGCCCACGAGGAAGACAGATGTGCAGAGACGTCTGGTAAAGAGGTCCAGCCCATGGACATGACACGACCCGTACGCTCTAAGTGATGCTTTCCTTTTGTTCTCGCCACGGGAACCCTCCTCTCTAAATGCTTGATAGCTCAGTGATTCACTAGGGTCTGCCAAGGCCGAGCCCTTAGGCGGAAAGGCAGAGAGAACCCACAAGCGGCACCTCCTGGCATCGGCCGAAAGGGTCATCTGAGAATCCCTCCGTCCGCACGCTTAGCCAAAGGTGCCGCACAGCCGAGTCACGCTTGGGCTCCCGCCACCGACGAGGTACCTGAAGAGCGGACGACTTTGAACCTGTTCCTAGGATTCCTGCAGGGTAACTGTCAGCTTCGGAGGGTACAACGCACCCTGTGAAAGGGATGCTCCACGGAGGTGACCTGTCCCTACCGTCCTTGCATCCTATTCGGAAAGTCAATGCTAACCGCTAGCAAAGGAATTTTAGTTCATCCAGGTATCTAGAAAGGAACCCCTTCCAATGCTGCCCAGATCATTTCCACATAGTTTCGAATACTTAAGTGTCGTTAGTCTACGGAACAGCAATTAAGTAACTATCACCTACTAATTAAATAAGACATCATGTGGCTGTACCTAAGAGTGTCTTGCTGTTGCACAGGTAAACTGCACATCGAGGTCTGCGTTGTCCTATACTTTAAAAGTCTTATACTTTAAAAGTCTTCCACTCTTGTCAAATTAAAGTGCAAAAAGAAAAACAGAGATCATTAACTTGATGGTTGTTCTTGACTTAGAGTAGCTAGCATTTGGTTTTTGATGCTGCGGTGTGTCCAAAGTAGTCATTCTAAAAGCAATGGTTTCTAAACCTTTTTTATCACACCATTATGAGGTTAAAAAAAAAAATTCTGAACATGCAGCCCCAGTATACGTATATTTATTTATCAATGATACACTAGCAATAATGCAGTAACGTAAAAATAGATATGTAGAACATTCGAAAAGTCAAAGCAATCAGTGTTTATAATATTTTAATTGTGACTGCAAACTAGATCTGTTCCAACATTTTTTAAGAGAGATTAAAATGGTCCAATAGGTTTCTTTTATTTTTGAGACTCCTGGTTGACAACTTTGTGATATAACAATCTGAAGTGTCCTTTTAAGTTCAGTTTATTTTCAAACTTGTTTTTAATGGCTGTCATTGCTTAAAATATCTCAAAAGATAAGTACATTCGGAAGAATTACACGGTCTCAGAGCTCACCAAGTCACACGGCTCATTTCCATTGTACCCACAAACCATGCAAAGGTTTTAACTGAAATTTGGCTAAATTTCCATCTTCTTTGCAGTCCATCCGCCTTTCTTACAAACCCATTAACTGGTGTTGAGGAATCATCCAGAGATTTAGCTTGTTGCTTTACATGCAACTTGTTTACTCTGTACATGAGGAAGAAAGACCAGTTGGCAGCTGTCACGGAACAAAATTAAAAACAGGATGTATACGAGAGAGGAGAGAGGAAAAACCCCGCAGGCAGCCTGGGAACAGCGAATCTCGCAGACACATTTTTTGGGTAAACAAATCAGGTAGCAGCTGACAGAGATCAGTCTGGGCATTCTGAGCAGGCCAACGAGCAGATCAAAGGGAACAATCACGACGTGGACAGATATTTCCAAAGCCCTGCAAGCGTGGCCGAGGCAGGGAGGCTCGCAGGCGCGGGGCGCTGTCCGCCGAGCTCTCCCCCCTTAGGTAAGCTGTCCTCTTACATTCCTCGGCATATTCAACATGCAAACTCTCCACTCGGGAGATTTTTAAACGTGGTTAGAAATTTCTGTTTCTAAGAGAAGTGTGCAGATAATGACTTTTTTTTTTTCTAAACAAGCGATAACACATCATTTTTAGCCACAAAATCACAATAACATTGGAGAAACTTCCAAACATCTATTTTCAAACATGCTCTCTTCCTAGGATAAGATTCTCCTGAAAACAAATGACTTTCTCGCTCATTGTTAAAACATCACCTTCATCTTGAAGGAACAGATTGAGTCTGTTTGTTTTCGTGAAACTCCCTAAGTAGCGTCCTAATGACAGCTTCCATATCACAGAAAAGATGAGACAATGTGGAACACTTTTGAAAGAGAAAATACAGTAACGCATGTTTAAAGCTTGACAACTCTTTAAAGTGCTTTGTTCCAAGATGATCTGTGATCTCTGTGTGGTACGTGAGATTTTCAAGGTCACCGCTTATCACGAAAGTCTGAAAACATTCCCCAAAAGGCTTTGTTTTGTCACCAAATGTAACCATGTGGATGGCATCCAATAGCCCATCTACACCACCATATGTTGGGGAAGACTCCACGATGGTCCAGAGATACCCGTGCCCCTCCTGGGGGAGCATCCGTCTTCCCTGTCACACGTAACTAAGCTTGAGCGTGTGTCTCGTTTCAGACAAAAGTGTGCGGCAGTGGTGTGTGTCATTCTGATCGGAAGCATTAGGCTCCAGTCTGCAGTTCGTCAGTCCTTTCCTCGATCCACCACTCCACCTGGCAGCACTCCCGATCGAGGCGGCTTCATCAGCCTGGGTGCAGAGCAAAGACGACAGGGACACACTTATACTTAATGTTTTGCACATTCTTATCCTGAACATTTTTTTTACAGTTTATCAAAAATTTCAATTTAACAGAGCGTCCTGTATCTTACCTGGCAACCCTAGTTGTAATGTCCTGGACCTTTGGGGATTGTTTGTTTCAGCCACATAACCCAGTCTTTTTTTTTTTTAAATCCTCACCTGAGGATACTTTTCCATTTGTCTTCAGATAGAGTGGGAGGGATTGAGGGAGGGAGGGAGACAGAGAGAGGGAGAAAGAGAAACATTGATGTGAGAGAGACACACCAATTGGTTGCCTCCCGCATGACCCCAACCAGGGCCAGGGACTGAACCGCAACTGAGGTACATGCCCTTGACTGGAATCAAACTCGCGACTCTTTGGTCCATGGGCCAACACTCTAACCGCTGAGCCAAACCAGCCAGGGCCACATAACCCAGTCTTACTTGACTAATACATCAGCTGACCATGGCCCAAGGTCAACGTATACATTAGGTCTTAGCAAGGCTTAACTTTGTCCTTACTTTTCAGATTAAAAAAAATAATAAAGTTACAGTTCTTCCTGCACCCCAGAAGACTGTCTTTGGAGATCACTGTCCGAAGGTGACCTCACTAAAAATGTGTATTCCTTAACACTAACCCGGAGATACTGATTTAGAATCTGGGAGTGGCTGGAGGTCTCCTCACTTAAGTTTCTCAGGTGATTCTGAAAGAAATGGGACTTCCGCTAGCCTGTGTCTGCAATCTGACTTTTTAGCAGGCTGCCTGGGAACACTGCTGCGAGCCCTGGGTTCTAGTCCTGCCTCTGTACTCGCTGGCTTTGCATGACCCTCAAGTCAGTTCCGTTCTCCTCTCTGGACTGCATGGTTCTCATCTAAAGAAGGATGGCATTGGCTCAGACAACCTCAAATCTCTCTTCCAGCTCTAAAAGTCCAGGACCAGGAGTCAGGAACTCAGGGCCTTTCGAGGTCTAGCAGGTAGAGTAAACAAGTGAGGCCGTGTGGGTGTAAGACACTAGGTCCTAGAGGGGACTATGGCAAACTGAAGGGCACAAGCGCCAGTTGAATTGTTCCCCGGCTGGCCCCCTCTCCACCTGCGGGGCTGTTTAGGAACTCCAAGGGCCCCAGGCACATCTGTCTTATAGATAACTATTTTCCTGTATAGGTTTCTGAAAGGATTTCTAACTGTGCTTTGGAAAATACTATATGCTATGAGAAAATAAATAAACTTATAATTGGGATTTCTCTGAAATCGTCATGCATGCTGGGAGAATTTTTGTCATCAAAGAAAGTCTAATCTACACATTTTAGAAAAGGACAAACTGTAATACTAACTTGAAGAAAGAAAGACATCAACACTGAAATAATTGGAAGACACTTCATTAAACATTTTTAGCTTTGATTTTGCAGATTGAAAAAATATCTCAGCGCCAACAACATTGTTTTTATGTCTTGAACATTTTGATGAGTATTTTAAAAGCCTGTTGGCTCTAGTCAGCCTACCTACCTTGCCTAAGGGCTAAAGCAGTCTGCGGTGCCTGGTGTGGTAAAACAGAGATGATCAGACAGGACGCTAATCCTTGAGGAGCTCGGTCCACAAGGGAGGCAGATACAAACAGGTAGTTTTTCCATTAAGTAACAAGTGCAGGATAAAGCTACACACAAGCTTTGGAAACAAAGAAAGGGACCCTAAGGGGGAGAGAGCAGGGGTGTCAGGAGAGACTACCAGGGATGATACCTGGGTCGCATCTAGACAACTTGTTCCATAAGCAGAAAACTATTAAGCAGTTTATTTATCCAACAAACATTTCGTAAGTAGTGAGGGGAGGCAGGTAACAGCGGACAGCGCAGATTGGTGACAAGAACCAGGATAACCCCCTACAGCGCAGAGATGATCAAGTGCACCCTGAGGGGGCCTGGGAGCTGGGGGACAGGAAAGGCAGGCACTGGTACAGTACAAACATGAACATAAATAAGCGTCTTAAAATGTGGAATTCAGGAAGTAATGATCCATGTTTCCCCAGATTATATTTCAATCACTTACATTAGAAGCAATGATAATAACTCTCTGAAAAACCCACAGCACATAAAGGTTTTTGAATAGGGAAAAGAAACATTAATAAGCACTCAGAACGAAAAGGATGTACACACTTTCCGTAGCTCAGATGTGCCCAGTTTCTCCTGCCCTCGGGGATCACCCTCCTTTACTACCTAAATCTCTCTTGTCCCAGCCCTGTGCATGTCCCCAGGAAACCCAGCCCTTCTTAGGTTTCCCTCAACCTGAGAGTCCCTGGCCCCCCAGCCTGACAACCTCCTCTGCTCCCAGGATCCTCCCTGCTGCTGAACTCCCTTTTCCGTGCCGAGTCCCTGCCTCTCCGCTTCAGTCTTCCCTGCCTTTTCGCAGGCAGCTTCTAGCACATGTTCCCACTCAGCAGCATCAACAGAGTTCAGGCACTTACTTCTCAAGAAGCCTGCGATCTATTTGAAAAAAGAGTACTGCTAACTCAGGAAACCCTTCTCACACAGAATGACACAATAAAACAACAGAATTTAAAGATTAGAAGCTAAATTTTATATATGTATATGTTTAAACGTGTAATAAAACTTACAGTTTACTATAAAATTCAGGCATACCTTGGAGAGATGGCGGGTTCGGTTCCAGACCACCATCACAACACGAGAACAGCAATAAAGTGAGCTGTCATCTTTGTGCTGGTGGAGGGTTTTGTCTTCAGTGTGTAAAAAATGCAACACCTGTGAAGCACAATAAAGTTAAGCACAATAAAATGAGGTGCATCTGTAATGCATAACCAGAAAGAAAAAATAGAAAAAAAGATAGCTTAAGAGAATAAAGTTTAAATCCCTCCATCTTACCACTCATGTTTTTATGGACATAAACACAGCAGTAGACATGCTTTTAAAATTAGGATCATGCCCTGGTCGGTTTGGCTCAGCAGTTAGAGGGTTGGCTCACGGACCAAAGAGTTGCAGGTTCGATTCCAGTCAAGGGCATGTACCTCGATTGCAATTCGATCCCCAGCCCTGGTTGGGATCGTGTGGGAGGCAATCAATTGATGTGTTTCTCTCACATCAATGTTTCTCTTTCTCTCCCTCCCTCCCACTCTATCTGAAAATCAATGGGAAAATATCCTTGGGTGAGGATTAAAATAATAATAATAAATAAAATAAAATTAGGATCATATTGCGTATTTGCTTTTTAAAATATCATTTAACATCATATCATGTACATGTTAAATGTTCTTGAAAAACAAGCTAATGGCAGTATGTACCAAAAATAGACTTAAACATCCTCCTAATGTTGGATATTATAGTTGTGTTCATTTTTTACTATAACAGTATATTACTTGCCTCTCCAAAAGAATTGACTACAAAATACAAAATATCAAAATCAATACACGTTGATGTGTCTACAAAATGTACTATTTTATCAAATTCCTTGTTAAATATAACTCATAAAAATGTTGTTACACTTGAAAACAATTTGCGAGTTGAGCCCGTTCAGTCACAAGGACTTCTGAATATGCACACAGTGAGTTACCAGAGCCTAATGTAGATAGTCACATAACTGCAAGACAAATTATTTTAAACATTTTTTATTGTTCAAAGTATTACAGATGTCCCCCTTTTTATAAATTATTATTTTTTTAAAAAACTTCCAATGTTTTATGCAAAACACAACAAATGTTTATGAAGGACGAGGCTGCGTTTCTCCATGCTGGAGAAGACACTGGGGGCGCAGTCCGCGGATGAGAGCCTGGCACCTGCCAAGCTCTAGACGGCCGGGCTGCTGCGCTACCTCCCCGCTCCTCACTGCACTGGCATCCCCTCCTGGGAGTCTGTTGGAAATGCAGACGCTCAGGCTCATCCCACACCTCCCGAATCAGAATCTGCCTGTCAACCAGACGCCCAGGTGTCTCCTAGGCACGACAGCGCCCAGAGCGCCTGCACCAGCTGGACCGCCCTGGGCTAGCTCCTTCCCCGGGGCCGGACGGACAGCGGGCTTTCCCGCGACCTCCGAGTCTCCACGCTGCGATCGCGGCACCTTGCAAACCCTGCTGAGATGCCACCGCCTCTGAAGCCCGTCCCTTCAGGGTGGAGGACCCCGTCTGAGCACGGGGCGCCGCTCCCACCTCGGGACTGCGGCCCACACGCGCATTGTGATGCGGGGCGGGCTGGAGCCACAACGCCCCTCACCTGGGCACGTCTTCGTGTGCCCGTTTGTAAACCGCGGAGGCACTGAAGGCTGGGGACCGGAGCCTGCTAACACTGCACTGCCTTACACCACGGGAGCCGCTGGTCACAGGGACAGCACGCTTCCCTCCCACGCAGCGAGGACCTCGGCGACACCGACTGCCACCGAGCCCAGGTGCCAAGAACTATTTGCCAACAGACGAGCACTTTGCAAGGGGTGGAGTCTGGAAGTCAGATACCGCGAGAAGTGGTCTTCTGATGAGGCTCTGACAGGCGCAGGCGTACTACAGCACCCGCCCGCCGCGAAGGTGGCTACCCGTGGGGGAGGCGGGGCCGGGCCTCCGGCACAAACCTCGCGAGAGTTGGACGCGCTACCGCAAGCTCTTCCTGTGAGAGACCGGAAGTGTGGTGTGAGGGGCGTCTCTGGCGCCTGTTTGGCTGTGCCGCAGTGTTGCTGGGCCCGGGTTCCTGTCAAGGCTTCTCGGGTCCTGCTGCGCCTCGCCTGCGCTGGACCGAGGTGATGGGGGACTCCAAGGAGGCCGGGGCCGAGGCTCCGCCGGCCGGGGCCACTGCTCGCGGAGGACTCAGCCTGCTGTCCCAGGGAGAGACCGAGGAACCTTCTGCACAGGTGAGTCCGCCGCGGGGCGGGGCGCAGGGCTGGGGTTGCGGGCCATTCCGCCGAGGAGGGGTGTCACGGTTCCCGGCGCCTCCCCGGCAGCCCCCAGAACGAGTGCAAGCCTGAGTGCGTGTCGTCGGGTGTTCAGGGGTTTACTTGCAAGTCGTCCGTATCCAGAGCAGCCCCGGCTTCCCCCTCGGTGGTAACCGACGGGTGCGTCCGACACCGTCTCTGCTGTCAAGGCGCGGGCATGTAAACATGTGGCTGCAAAGTGTGACACAGCCGTGCAAAGCTGGAGGGAGAAGAGAGGGTGACAGGGAG
Source organism: Tadarida brasiliensis (assembly GCA_030848825.1). Taxonomy (NCBI): domain Eukaryota; kingdom Metazoa; phylum Chordata; class Mammalia; order Chiroptera; family Molossidae; genus Tadarida; species Tadarida brasiliensis. The sequence continues at coordinate 3,561,518 of CM061271.1, forward strand.
GAGCTCCCCGAGGTGGAACCCAGGTCATCCTGGGAGGGCCAGGGGTTTGCGAGGGTCGAAGCGCGAACTCCGGCCCTGAGCTCGCGTGGGGTGTGCAGGCGATGGCTGCGAGGGAGCCCAGGGCCGGGCGCAGAGTGACAGCTTCGGAGTGTTAATGGGCCGGCTCGGCAATTACTAACCGTTTGCTTAAAAACGAAAAAGCCCCAGATATCTTACCACAGACTACTTTCTAAATGGTGTATATTAACCGAGGCTAAAATGCATCTTTAATACTGAACAGAGGTTTGTTTTATCGAATGTTGTATTTTGTGAACGTGATAGTATTGCCTCTCCTTGGTTTCTGTGAATAAAATAGAAAAGGTGGGTTGGTTGACCTGGTACCCAGCGGATGACCGTAACCATCCTATTCCTCCACTCATGTTTTTTCTTTGAAATTATGTTAAAAAATAGTTAATTAAATGTGTCAGGTTATGCTCACATTTATTAAGAGCTATTAGTAACATGTAGCATGCATTCTGATGAAGCCTGATGTGGTGCTTTTGTTTTCATAAGAAGGTGGGATTTTGTTCATTCCTAGTCGTGCTCATTAAAGTGTCATTCAATATGTGCATCAGGGATCAGCTTTACTTCTCGGAGGCAATGAAGTGAAGAGCCGAGCCGTGGTGAAGTACTCCTCTGCCCCTCCTCGAACAGCCTTTGCACGCCTTGAAGAGAAAACAGACTTGAAACTCCCACCTGCCAACTGGTTACGAGAGAGTGCCAAACTCGGGCCAGCAGGAACCACCATTCTTGGCAATAGTAAGAAAAGCAAGCCGTTTTCAAGGTAAATATCAGTCAGTGGTTTTGGGGGGAGGAGGGGTGTTAATCTTCACCTGAGGATATTTCTCCATTGATTTTTTTTAGATAAAGTGGAAAGGAGGGAGGGACAGAGAGATAGTGAGAAAGAGAAACATCGATGTGAGAGAGACACATTGATTGGTTGCCTCCCACACAACCCCGACTGGGACTGGGGATTGAACCTGCAACCCAGATACGTGCCCTTGACCAGCAATCGAACCCAAGACCCTTTGGTTCTATGGCTGACGCTCTAACAGCTGAGCCCAACTGGCCAGGGCAAGCAGTAGTATTTTTACTGGTGCCTCAAACCCTGCTCCACCACTGAACTCTGATCCTTGCTTTTCAGTTTAATTTGTAATGCTCATCAACTTGGTGCAATTTCTCTCTAGAACAGTGGTTCTCAACCTTCTAATGCCACGGCCCTTTAATACAGTTCCTCATGTTGTGGTGACCCCCAACCATAAAATTATTTTTGTTGTTACTTCATAACTGTAATTTTGCTACTGTTATGTCTTAGGCGACCCCTATGAAAGGGTCGTTCGACCCCCAAAGGGGTCACGACCCACAGGTTGAGAACCGCTGCTCTAGAAAAAGATCATATTTGACTTTCAGAGTCCTGTTTTTCCCCTGCTAATAGGATTTTATTATAATAGGAAGATATCAATTACATATGCTTCTTTCAGGTCTGCATCATGTTACTAACAAAGCTGAATTTTGACCCCTAAAATTCAGTCCCATGTTGTATTTTTAGCCGGGTTACATGTCTTGCATATGTGAACACAGAGAGTGAGGGTGATACCTGAGGAGGAAAACCCTTAACTCTGCCTAGTCTGTCCTGTGGAGTTTTTCATTAAATGGTGGTGGATTGTCTGGTCTGTAGAAGTCTGGTTTGGAAATTCAGCATGCTGGCAACTGGTACCCTTGACTTTGACACTTGCTAGAAATTCTGCTGGTGGTATTTAAAGTCGAGAGAGTAGCCTAGGGTCTTATTGAAAATAATGTATGAATGTCCATATTCTTATAGACCATTTAATGTGTGGGGTTCTCTTTTTTTCTCTCAGTGATTGAACCTAAAATATTTCCCCATAACATATGGCAAGAGCCATAAATACATTAATGCATTATGAGCCAATAGTTTGGAAATTATCCTAATGCCACTCAAGATAAAAGTTATATTTGCAAAATGTTTGTTTGTAGCAATATTTCTACTAGCAAAAGTTGGAAGTAGTCCATATATCTTCCTTTAGAAGAATGGCTTAATAAATTATGATATGTGAACACAATGAAATGTTATGAGGTGATTTAAATGGTAATCATATTGACTGTACACACATTGTGTCAAGTACTTTATATGTTGATGTCATTTAATTCTCACAACAACCCTTTGGGTTAGGTACTGTTAACTAATTTTCACATGGAAATACTGAAGCTTAGGAAGGTTAAGTAATTTGCCCAGACCACATAGTTCATGATCAGAGCATGCTTTGAAGTGAGGTGGTCCTAGCTGAGCATCCTGGCTCTCTGCCACTTACTAACTGAGAAATGCTGACATCAGGTATTTTCAGGCTTGTAGATTATAGATGTGCCTCGTGGTATCTGGCACAACATTTTTTTTTTTTCATATATATTATAAAAGAGTAGTATTGTATTGCTAGGAACACAGTCCCAGAGACTAAAATAAATGTTTCTATTTTTCTTACCACCTAAAAAGAATAACATCTTGAACTGTTTTCTCTTGGAGATTTTTTGGGTTTTGTGATTAGAAACTGAAATTAATTATTGTTTTTATTCTAGATGTTTCCTATTAATTGCTTCTAATGATTATTACTGTATTTGATCAAATCGAAGATGCCATTGAGTTTAAGTAGCACCATTATTTTATATACCACTAAGAAGGAAAAACCAACCAGCTGTACTGGTGATAGGCATACTGATTTCAGAGATGTCAGACTGGGGGAGATGGGTATGCTAGAAGTGATGAAGGACGAGCAATGTTCTATGATAAACTCTACCTGCATCATTATGAGCGTGACCTTTGTGGCCTTTGTTCCCTCGTTAGCTTTGGGATGGCGTATGACTTTATTGATTCCGTGGGAAACGATGTGGACGTTGTCTCTGACTCTGAGGTAAGTGTCCTTATTGGGGAATGTAATTGGAATGTTTGTGCTAGGCATTTATAGCATGCTCTGTTCAGTTCTTGAAAAACTATTGATGAAATAAGACAGGTATTATTGAATACCTTTGTTGTTATTAAAGTAACCTCTTTAACACATCTCTTTTCTTCAGAGAGGAAGGAACCCTAAAAACACTGGCAGTGGTAATAATACTAATATTGATGGTTGTATTTTAAAATTAGCAATTACAAGTAATTAGAATGTTTGGGATGATTTTGTATGTTGCCAGTTGAGAATTAGCAGTGATACTTCTGGCAAAATCTGTTGCTCCATAGTTGGTCAGTTTTATCTGATAAGCTAAAAGCCTAGGTCAGTGCAACAGTGTGACCACCAGTTCGGTTAACTAGTCTGATTTGTAAAGTGCAGGTGATGGAGGTTTTAAAGTTCTGTCTTTCATATGCTCGTAGTTAGCTCTTTGTGTACAGTTTGTGTAACCTTAGGGAAATAAGGTTTCTTATGCTTTAAAACTGAATGAAGTTAAAAATGGAAAGATCCTGAATCACACTAAAAGGGTCTTCCTAAACTCTCTTTCCTCTTAATTTTTTTTAAGAACATTAAAAAGCTCCTGAAGATCCCCTACAGCAAGTCCCACGTGAGCATGGCTGTGCACCGCGTCGGGAGGACACTCCTATTAGACGAGCTGGATATTCAGGAACTCTTTATGAGGTCATCGCAGGTAGTACTTCCTGTGAAAAACAACCTTGTATTTCTGTAAGATAAAAGCATTGTTTTAACAACTTAAGGGCACAGAAATATGACTTTGTTTCGAAGAAAGGCCAAAGTGGAAACATAGTTGAGTGCTTCAGCAACCAAGAAACAATGAGTTTTACTGATCATAAAAAAAGCTTTAATAAAAAATAGAAAAGGGAGAAGATTGGCAAGAAACTTATTGATGTGGGTGTTTTTTTAAAAAATAACCATGTCGCTATTTCCCAGGGCGTACTCTCCATTTCTATATATTTAACTATCATGGACTGTTTGGAAATAGTTAATGGCCCTACCAGTCCCATAAACTCTTCTTTATAGATTATTTCTGCAGTGCTTTGGTAAAGAAAGATAAGTTATGGTGATTTAAATTGACATTTAAAATAAATCTTTTTCCCTTTGAAAAGACCACAGTTCTGTTGAATCTATTATATGTGCTAGGTCTTGGATGTGACGGTGAATAAATCAGTCCTTGCTTCCTAGCAGCTTACAGTTTGAGGGTTGTAAACACATACACATCTCAATACAGTGTGCATAGTGGAGCTTATCCAGGAACTAGAAAACTCTATGGAAAAGGGTCACCTCTCCTCTCCTGGCTTAGGGAGAGGTGGAGATAGGGAGATTTTCTAAAAGAGGTGATAGGAATTGAATCTGGAAAGATAAGTGTTTGAATATGTATTTATGAAACAGTATTCAAAAAATAAAGAGTATTTCCTGTAAACGAGTAATAAGTAACAGATTGTTTTGACTACAGGTTTGTTGTATTGATCAATTTCTTGTTATTCAGACTGGTGATTGGACGTGGCTGAAAGAGTTTTATCAAAGACTTATTGATCAGAAGTGGCAGAGGAAGAAAAAGAGCAAAGAGCATTGGTATCAGAAGGCTATTCTTTCCAAGTTTTTATATTACAGGTACTTGGCTACTTGCTTATTTTATCTTAAGAGGGAAAAAGGTAAATTCTGATCTAAAATTTAATTTGAAGCCAGTAAAAATAATAATTTAAGGTTTGCCTCTGTGGTATTGTTGACATTTCAACGTCTTAAATTTCTTTTTTTTTTTTTTTTTAGGTAAGATTTATGCCTTAAGATTATAGAGTCTAGTTGTTGTTTTTTTTATTATTATTATTATTTTTAATCCTCACCCGAGGATACTTTTCCATTCATCATCAGATAGACTGGGAGGGGGAGAGAGGGGGAGAGAGAGAGAGAAACATCAACATGAGAAAGACACATTGCCTGGTTGCCTGCCGCAGGACCCTGGCCAGGGCTGGGGACGAACTGCAACCAAGTACGTGCCCTTGGCTGGGATCGAACCCACGACTCATTGGTCCACGGGCCAAGGCTCTGCTGCTGAGCCAAACCGGCCAGGGCTGGAGTCTAGTTTTTAAAAAGTAGTAGACCTACATGAGCTTAATTTTGGTAACAATGTGACTTTTTTTTTTTCTGACTTGGCCAGTATCAATGGCGATGGAGCCGCCCAACCTGTCCCATCCGCTGCAGAACAGCAGGAGTCATCCAGTTCAGATCAGACCAGTGACGCAGGTGGGGCTTCCTGGCCCGCCCCCTTCGAAATGCCTTCTTCAGTCTCTGAAGATCCTAGTGCTTCCAGTCAGGTTAGTGAGTACTTAGATGCTAATTCAGTAAACTCATGTAAGAAGACAAAACCAGTTATCTTAATAAAAATAGATGAACAGGAGTAAAAAATACTTTATCAATTCCTGTTTCACAATTAGAAAAAATCTTTTTTTTCCAAGATAGAATTTACAAAAGATACTGTGAATGGCTAGATCAGATTTTTTAAATTAAGTAATTCAAAATATTACATTTTTATCAGCATTTAGCATAGCTCACCAATATGTTTATTAACACTGATTATCTCCTTAAAGTCATGAGTATTATATAATAAATATAGTGATACAGTATATTTTAAACTTTATAGTAAATGCCTACCAAACTTGTTTGTAATTTATTTTTTAAGATATTTTTTATTGATTTTTTTTTTTAAGAGGGAGAGAGAGAAACATCCATGTGAGAGCAAAACATCTGTTGGCTGCCTCCTGCACACCCCCTCCTAGGGATCAGGCTCAAAATCCAGGCATGTGGCCTGGTCAAACTGGCAGCCCTTTGAGCCACACCGGCTAGGGCTTGTTTGTAATTTAAATACTGACCTTTTTAGTCAGTTTTAGGCCTAAAATCACCCTTAGGATTTTCTGGATGAAGTTCCTGAGACTAACCCACATTAATGTTACAAAGCTTTTAGAAAGGAAGACAGTAGAATACGTCTGTTTTGTCCCCTATATTCTTGGTTTCTTCTTATTGCTTATTTAGTTTTGTCATTGTTTCTGTCAAAGAAAATTAACTGCACCAATATAAATTGTACATGTCTGTTTTCAGGAAAATATATTGACAAACTCGAAGAAGAAAAAAATATGGTCTTTAACTTGGTAAATTATTTTTCCTCTTGCTCTGTGTTCTCACATATTGATAGTGATTCATCAGATTATTGCTATCTTTACAAATTACAGGATTGCAAGGAGGCAAATACAATTAACTTGATTTTAGTTTTAGTAGGTGTTAAGATGGAGAAACCTCATTAAACTATGTAATAAATTCAAATTTTTCCCAAGATGGGAAAAACTGAGGAAAAGGAAGGAAATAATTACCATACAAGTTGACAGTGGGAACCACCAGGAGAGGGTGATGTGGCATGAATAAAGAGGGACATGGGGGCTGGGCACTGGCCAGATCCCAGGTCAGGACTTGGGGACTGGTTACACTGGTCCTTTGCTTTGTACTTAGTCATTATGCTGTATTATTTGTTTATACACTTTGCTGTATGTGATTATATTTCACCAAAGGAGTTTTTAAAAATTCTTTTAGCATTCCTTGACTTCAAAACCCACACATTGCAAAAGACATATGACAGAAATGCCAGTCTCCTGCCACTTAGCTCCCCTCTCCCTTTCTGTCCTTACCTGGTTTAGGGATCACTATGAAAGGTCAGGAGGCTGTTGAGACTGGAGGAAGTGAACTGGCATCTAGGTAGCGCCTCTTACGCCGTGCACTTTGTGCCGCGTGTGTACACATGGACACTTTTCATCCTCAGAGCTATATATGTATTAAGTGTTGAAGGTATCCTTTTACAGAAAAATAAACTAAAGCTCATAAAGGGCAGATGTTTGTCCGTGGTCTCACCACTGGTGAAGTCCGAGCTAGGGTTCAAACCCTGACCCTTGTGACTTCAGAGGCCTGTTTAGAGCCGTGCTCTGCTCTGTCGACATGTTCCACACTGGTGTAGCAGGCTTCAAAGCAGTCAGACTGTCTTAGCAATGGCATGTGTCCCAGAAGAACTAGCCTGCCATAAAAATAATCTTTTACGGGATGTTTTGATAACATGTTATAATACAGCCTAAATTTCAGCATTTAGAGATTTATTTTTGTTTGCAAGCCACCACCTCATGAATTCTTGTTCCCCAAACCTACACTGCTAGTTTGAGGCCTGGGTTAAGCAGTAATAGAGTTGAAACAGGTGTTTCCGGTACGGCCTTGGAGCCAGACCTTTATTTGGAACATTCTAACTAGAGCCCAACCTCTCACTAAAGCAACTACCTGGCAAAAATGATTTTGGGAGTTGGTCCACAGGTCATTAATGTGTCTGTATGAATACATAATAAAAAGTTTGAAGCTCTGTTAGGATGCTTTAAGGAGAAGTCAGGACACAGCGAAAGCGCTGGAGATTCACGCGCACGCACAAACACACACACACTTGCAGTCGTGTGCTTCCTTCGCAGGCAGGTACTAAGCCTGTTAGCATACACCCAGGATGAGAAGTGTGCTAAGCAGTGTGTGTGCATGTGTGCATGCCCGTGGGGACTGTTGCGGCATTGACATTAAGGTTTAAAGGAATGTTTCTTAATGGCAGCTGCCCCAGTGACTGGAAAACTGAGTGGTGGACTGAGTTTACCTGTTGTCACAAGTTCCCCTTTTTTCAAAGTGTTTTCCAGAGTATATTCCACAGAAAGTAGTAATAGAAAGTGTTCTGAGATTAAATAAGTTAGAGAACATTGGATTGCACAGAGGTGAAGTAGATTTTTTTACTGCAGGACCTCTTGGAAGCTTTGTAATGATTATAAGCATTGTTACGCTCCAAAAGCAAGTCCGTGTAAGGAGCATTTGTCACAGCGTACTCTGGAAATTCTCACTGAGTGTCCCAAGGGCTAGTGCTCTGTGGAACACATTAAGAAATGCAAACAAGAGGCTGTTATGACGGGTATCTCAAACATGGCTGGGGGTTCTCAGAATTTTTTAAATTTTATAGAGATGAGGTAGGCTAAAGAGTAATAGTATTGAAATTCACCCAAAAGAGAGAAAAATGTAAAACTTTGAAAGCTAAATAATCTTTCATCTTTTTTGAGTAAGAGCTAGATGTGATTAGCCTGTTACAGTGGCTGTGATAGTTGGGAGCTGATGTATGCCTCCCATAATGAGAGCTGATGATATGCCTTAGCCCGATTCACAGCAGTAGATTGGAAGTGTCTGCTTTGAATGCATAGGTGATACTCTAGAAGTAGGCCATTGATGAGAAATTCTGGCACCAGAATCACTCCTGTCCTTGCACTTTTCACAGGGAAGTGAGCCTCTTGAACCCTCATACATAGTGGGGCATGTGGCTTCAGCCCCCAAAGAACAAAACCTGACTCCTTTATTCAATGACGGGGAGAACAGTCAGGTATGCTTTCCGGGTGTCCACGTGGAGACACCCATCCCAAGTCTACTTCGTCACTCAAAACCAGTCTCAATTGGAATTCATAGGGGGAAATCTACTTGATTCTGAAAATGCTTTCTAAACATCTCTGATCTTACAGCTCTGTCACTTTAATTTACTTTATTTCCTTTGTCTTTTCTTTTTTCAAGTTTTTCTGTGGATCACAGGGGGAAATTATGGCTCCCCTGTTTATTGTACCATAACCTTTCCTATTTTATTTTATATCAAAGGGTCTTAAAAATGATTTTGTTCGGAATATTTTGTGGACATTTGAAGATATACATATGTTGGTTGGCTCCAACATGCCTATATTTGGAGGAGGCAGATACCCAGCAGTCAGCTTACGTCTCAGGTAAACCACACTTGTGTTCCTTTAGAATCACTGTCCTGCCTGCTTGCACTTATCCCTTTGGGCATCATCACCTTATTCTAGTTTTGTTCACCTTCACCCTCCTTTGCCGCTTGAAATGGCACAATAAGGAAGGAGCAATTATCAGCGAATGCTGGAAGCCCTGTAGCTGGGTGTTCGTTCCAGTCCTTGAGGAGTGGAGTCAGACATCTGTTGCACTGGTCTAGTCTTATATCTGAATCTGCAACTTGTGAAAATATGTAGAATTTATTTAATTAATGAAGGAGGTGGTTTTCCAGCTTCCTGTTAACTAATTGTGACCATATTTCTTAATGCTCCAGGTGTGATTGTTCATGTTAGCCAGTGTGAATTCCGACTTGGGTGTGGTCATGCGTGGTGGTTAGTCCTTCCCCTCAGGTTGTTGGAGGAGCATGCAGGAGGCCCACAGTCATCTGCTACCATCTTTCTATTCCTATTGACGACTCCCACGGATATCAGAAATGCAAGCAGGCTTATGAAAAGGTGTAAATATAACCCACCCCATGAGCTGGGTACATATGTCTCATCAGCAGAGAAAGCTCATGTGGCAATTTCCATCCAGGGAGCACAGATTAAAATAGTTAAATGGGAGAAATAAGTCTCAGGTAATCCATTATGAAACATCTTAATTAAACCAAATAACATAGAAATGTATATTTTTAGGGATAATAACAAACCAATTAACGTGCTAACTGGAATTGACTACTGGTTGGACAACTTGATATGCAATGTACCAGAGCTTGTGATGTGTTTTCACGTCAATGGAATTGTACAGGTAAGATACAGTGTGAGTTTTCTAATCTCTCAAGAGCAAATTGGTGCAGAGAGTGCCTCACCAGAGTTTTTAAGGCCCTTAAAATCTAAGGTGTATTTTTTGGCAAGAAAGGTAGCAGAGAATAAACTGAAATTTGAGTGTTTTCACATTTGAGTTATTGATAGAATTCTGAATGTTACAGGAGTATAATTTTACAGGTAATTTGTGAGGAGGTCATAAATATACTGAACTTACATTTGTAGCCATAGAACTCTAATCTCATCACCAGGCACCCATAGTAGCTGCTTGACAGTGTTTGTACAGTGGAAGTGTTTATTCAGTACACAGATATCGACTCAGTGTATGCAGAGTTTTAGGGAAAGGCCTCAGTAATCATTGCATAAAGTAGATAGCTTATATAGCAAATTGTTGTTGCGCGTGTTCTGTTATGAGGCACTTTGTCCCCATTATAAATGTTGGGGGAAGAACAAAGAATAAATGTGGTCATTACTCAGAAAGATATAATCTAATGGGAAGTAACAGTGTGCAAAGAGAAAATAGGAGACTGCAGATTACGCATTGGAAGTGTGATACACACACAGAAATCTGGATGTTTGCAGAGGGGCGAGATCACTTCTCTTGATCTGAAAGACAGACTTCCTGAAAGAAGTGGCATCTTAACTGAATCTTGAATGACAGATAGCATCCCCAAAAATAAGAGATGGATTTTAAAAGACTAATGTTAGTAAATGAGGGATTGATAATAAACCCAGTTAAGGAACATAGGCTTCTGTAGCAGAATAACAGAAAGATTGGAAAAGTTGTGGCCAAATAATAGCCTTGAATGCTGAGCTAAGGCGCGTGGACTCGATTCAGGTGGTAATCTGGAATCAGTGAGAACTTTGTGTCTGGGTGTGAAATGCATGTGTTGGAATATTCATCTGGAGGTGGCATGAAGGACAGCGGAGGATTTGGAGACGAGAAGGCGGGTTAGGCATGCACTACTTTTAGAAGGAATGTAATGTCCTTGCACTATGTAATCTCAGTAAATACTAAGAAATGACAGTGATCATAATGGCTAGCATTTATTGAGTGCATCTTTGTTCTAAGCACTTTGCTAAGTGCTTTATAGGCATTATCTTATTTGATGCTCATATCAGCTCTTAGCTGACCATATACTATTACTCCCTTTTGAGGGGGAGGAAAACTTGAGAGTCAAGGAGCTCAAGTGAGTCCCCCAGAGCCACATTGCTAGTGAATGGTGGTTTCAGTATTTAAACCTCTTTCAGACCGAGGCCACGCTCTTGCCCATTGTACTGCAGCCCAGCCATTCTTACCCTGTGTGGAAGCGTGCATCAGAATTCCTTGTGAACTCCTTAAACATTCACTTGCTTGGGCCCGCAGTATTTCAGGATGGGTGGGAGCTTTTTCGATGATTCTGATTTGTACCCTTGGTTGAGAACCACTGTTAATACCATCATGCTAAATGGCAGCATTTAATGAGAGGCCGTGAGCAGAGAGGAAGGAGTGAAAGGGAATTCCAGGGGTCGGGCTCAGGAGCTTGGGCACTAGAATCACGGGGGTACCATTGCCTGAGGAGGGGGTGTTGAATCGGTTCAGGCAGGAAGGGTGATGTGTTTGTTCTGTCACGTGTGCAGTGTGAGGAAAGCAGTAAATGCCCAGGGAGTGTTTTGAAGTGCAGGCGTTGGAGAAGAGAGGGCTAGAGACACAAACTGCAGCGCCTTCTGCCTGGGTCCTGTTGGAGTTCATCACCAAGGGAATCCATTGAACTCAAACATTGGAGCTTTCCCCAGGCAGGTGAAAGGGAGAGGGCTTTCAGAGCAAGGGACGGAGAACCAGGATAATGCTGTGTGAAATCCGAAGGAGCTTTAGGTGAACCCAGGAGGAAAACCAATCTTAGGAGACTGTGTTTGGTCCAACTTCCCAATTGATTTGGAGTTTTAGTCTTGGAGTACTCCAGAAAATGTGGTAAGAGGAGTTCAGGGAAGTGTAAACGGAAGACAAGCAAAAAAAACATGGAGGTGCTTTAAAAATAGTGTAGTAATGTCAATGCAGCCTCTACTGTGAACTGCTGCCTCCCCCTTCCCCACCGTGCTCTATTTCTGTAAGGGAACAGAGCCCATAGCTCAGGGGAAGGGTAGTGTCTCCTGGAGAAACTTCCCAGGCTATTCTAGCATCTAGGGGTGAAGTCTCCCTGCATTAACCATCTTCCCATTTGAAAGCCATTGGGGTAGAATGGAAGAAAGTGTACTGAGAGGTTTGTTCCATGTGAGAACAGAAATGAGATCATGCCTAAATTTGTGGTTCAGAATCGGGTGATGAGTCTCCCTTGAGAATTACTCCTGTGGTAAATGAACAGCATTGCTGGCGGGGTGGGTCAGATTCCTTTGGAATGTTGGAGCAGTAAAAAGATGGAAACCATTGGTTACGTCTCGTTCATGCCGCATAGGTGTCTGACTGCAGGATTTATATATTTGCTTGCTTTTTAATAAGAGAAGTGTTGCTGCCTAGGTTTTCTCTTAAACTGCTTTCTGTATTTTATAGAAGTATGAAATGATAAAGACAGAAGAGATTCCCAACTTGGAAAACTCTAATTTTTCTACTAAAGTCATAAAAGACATTGCACAGAATATTTTGTCATTTCTGAAATCGAATTGTACCAAAGAAGGACATACCTATTGGCTATTTAAAGGTGAGCTAATTCTTGAATGACTAATAATTGATTTGAGTGACTACTGTAAAGTGAGGTTTGTTTATTTGTTTGTTTGTTTTTCCAGCGAGTGGCAGTGATATAGTGAAGCTCTATGATCTCACTACCCTTTGTGAAGAAACGGAAGACAAATACCAAAATCCGTTCACCATGCCCGTGGCTATTCTCTTATATAAGTGAGTGCTAGCAGAAATGCAAATGAAGAAGCAGCCTTTTGTAAAATTTTAAAGGGTACAGCCACACTACCCAAGCCAAGGCTTTTAAATACCTGTTAGGTTTTCATAGTTTAAAAAACAAAGTGTATATGTTTGTATGTGTGTATATGTACACACACACAGACACAGATTATACCAAAATAAACTTGAGGGGGAGGGTAAAATACAATATTTGGTTGTTTCTATGGCCCTTATTCTTTGGGAGGAAAGAGGAGCAGCCTATACTTGAATCTTGTAGGGAATGATGAATGGGGAGTCAAGCTGATACAAACTTTTTTTTCAGGGTTGCTTGCAACATGATGATGAAGAAGAATCAAAATAAGAAACACTACGGAACTATCAGAACGTTGCTTCTTAATTGTGTTAAATTGTTGGATAAAAGCAGACATCCTCAAGTAAGATGAACATTTGTATGCTCTGCAAACAGTCTAGCTTTCTAATAGAGAACTGTTGCTTGGACACCAGAGCCACCTCACTCAGTGTGTAGCTCCCCTCTGTGGGGCAGCCAGGAACCACCCCCATGTGGCTGCTGAGCGCTGGAAGCGCGCCCGCTCTGAACTGAGGTGTGCCTTAGGTTAAAGACACCCTGAATTCCCAGATTGTGTGGTGCGCATTGCGTGTTTATTGAATCAAATATAATATCGAAATTAAGTAAACCAGGTTTTTTAATATGGCCACTGGAATATTTAAAATTTTATGTGTGGCTCATGTCACCTTCCTTTTGAACAGCACTGTCCCGTGAGTAGAGCTCATGCGTGGTGCTTTCCCTTGTTTTATCGCTGTCGAGGTGGAAACCTGTTTTGTAGTATCTTAACATCTGTTTACACAAGTGGGTCTTGTTCATCACTGTTAGTATAAATACGGTTCCCAGTCCATACTTCAGTGTATAATTAAAGCGTCTCCGAAAATAATCTCTCACTCATGGGCCCCCCAATTTTACACCACCTGTACCCTCAGTTGTCTGTATTTTTTGGTGTAAGGTTAGTTGTAGCCTGTTTAAATCAGAGAAGGTCTATAGTCTGTACAATTTTCTTTACAGTCCAAGTTAATGTTTATTGTAGCCACACATCCAGTTTAGAGATAGAGATTATCCTAGAGACCACACCAAGAGAAAACGTTTTGTTTCTGTTTTTGTGTTTTTTTTGCAGAAAAGTGGCAAAACAGCTTCTGACTTAAGTATCTAATTGCTGATTACAGTGGTGATGTTCAGTGGCTGTTGAATAGGTTGTGTGACAATTAGGAAATGTTGTTACAGCTGTTATGTGGCTGTGATTAAGAATCACTTAGTAACAAATAATAGTAATGTCTACTTGCCCATTTCAAGAGATACCAGGATGGACTTTTCCCTCATATAGCCAGTGGGGTGTTTTCCCCTGGGACCATAGATCGTGTAGTAAATATTAGTTGCCTATTAAAGATAGAGTCTTATTAATTTATAGCGTGTGAAAAGAAATTCTTGTTTCTCAGTTGATAGGGAGGATACTTGCTGATACAGTTATGACACTGCACATGAAAGAGGGCTGGGGATGGGACAGTCTCAGGAAGTAAACATACCCCGGGAGAATTTTACCGAGTCCATTCGGAGTGTCGGCAGCTTTGAGTCAGGAGCACTGTGTGTGCTGCAGTCTGTGGAAGCAGCCCGTTTGCAGAGATTGGTCAGCACAGTAGTAAACCTCATTCTACTTTAGAGTGCTCACACTTGATGACCATCACACGTTTTTTCTTTTTATAAGATTATTGCTTCAGCCAATTACATGCTTTCAGAACTTTTTCAATTGGATGAACCTAAAAAGGAAGAAAGTTCAGAATCGCCTTTAAATGAGAATTCTGATGAAAGTTACAGCGAAGAGGAGGAGGAGATGGCAGACAGCGATGAAAATGGATCCTACTGCACCCACTCTGACCCTCCAGACGACAACAAAGCAGTAGCTATAATTAAGTCTGTTGGAGAATTGTCTGTTCCAGAAAAATACAAATCCATTCATCAAATCAGAGTAAGCATGCTTACATTTGTATTACAGGGGTTCCAGTGGGAAAACAAGCAGTTGTGAATTGAGTACAGTTAGCCCTCAGAAGATGGCATTGCTGCAGTAAAGCCTTCTCCCAATCGTGAGCTTTATTCTAACACTTGGTTTGTAGTTGCCCAGAGTAACTAACCACATGCAAACTTATGGTGGGCGAATATGTCAATCACACTTCAGCGTGTTAATGTTTATATGGGAGATTTTCTTTTCCAGTGACCAATCACAGTAGACGAGTAGCTTATTGATCCATATGTTGAGAGACCTAGTACCTTATTCCTGTGCTACAGGGCAGTACTTTCTCAGTGCCTGGGGCCATGTCGTCTAGATAGGACATGTCTCTGGCCTGCTCAAGGCCAGACAGACCCTAACAACTTCCTACCCTTCAGGTTCCTGTTGGTGTGGAATGTGCCATGTTTCAGTTTTCTAAATTGTAATTACTTTCCTGCCTCCATGTGGTCAGATCCAGACCAGCCTTAAAAGAGTTCTGGCTGACCATTGAACTGTAATACAGTCATATTTACAGATAATCTCTTAATTTATTCTCAGTTTAACTTTCAGATGGAACTTTATATCCCAGTAGGTTTTTATTTTTATTTTATTTTTTATCCTAACTGAAGGACATTTTTGCATTTACCTTCAGATAGAGCGGGAGGGAGAGAGGGAGGAAGAGAGAGAGAGAGAAACATCGACGTGAGAGAGACACATCGACTGGTTGCCACCCACAAAACCCCAACCGGGGCCGGGGACAAACTGCAACCAAGGTATGTGCCCTTAGCGGGAACCGAACCCAGGACTCTCCGGTCCGCGGGCCGATACTCTAACCGCTGAGCCAAACTGGCCAGGGCTCCCAGTAGGTTTTTAGAGGACCCTCTGTGTCACCCTAAAACATTGCCTGTCTTTCTGACCTCTCCTTTTACTTCCCCCTTGTCTACCCCGCCGCTCTGCCTTTTCCTGTCTCAGACTCATCAGCCCATGCCCGTCTGCTCCTGCTTGTGCTCACACTTCCTTCCCCAGCTCTCTTCATGGCTGCCCTTTCTAAGCCTCCCGTCTGGACTGAATGTCATGTCCTGCCGGAGACCTTCCCTGGCCACTCTAGCCAAAGCCTGCTTTGTTTTCATTTCCTTTCCAGAGGAGATACTCTGTACCAGAAGTTCTTGTGTTTGTCCCTGTCCTTCACTGGAACATAAGCTCTTGAAGGTGTGGACTTGT
Source organism: Tadarida brasiliensis (assembly GCA_030848825.1). Taxonomy (NCBI): domain Eukaryota; kingdom Metazoa; phylum Chordata; class Mammalia; order Chiroptera; family Molossidae; genus Tadarida; species Tadarida brasiliensis. Next base: position 3,577,320 of record CM061271.1, read on the forward strand.
ATCTCCCACGCAGTGTGTGCTCAGTGAATATTTGACTGAATGGCTGCAGGAAAAAGCGATCTGTCCATCTGATTTCAGTGCTCTTCCAGCTTGAACCCTGCAGTGGCATCTGTTAGAATTGCTGGTTATAAACAGAATTGCTGATTTCAGAAGTGACATGTATTTGGAAAACTGCATTGTAACACAGCACCCTGGGTTTATGAAGCAAGGGGATGATAATTAGATGTAGTGATGTTTACCGTTTTTTACAGAGGCAACACTTTTTTATCAGTCTCTGAAGTACTCAAAAACTGCAGTTGTGGTGTTCATGTAAACGTTCTTCACTTGGCTTTGCCTTCTCGGTGTCCCTTCTGAGACGTGGAGTCAGCATGGCCCAGCCCCAGCCCCGACTCACTGTGCCCTTGGACAGACTGCTCACTCTGCTTGCTTCTCTGTCAAGTCCGCAGTAATCCCAGTCTCACGGGATTCACCCACGTGAAATGACTGGCAGAGGCCCTCCTGCATAACACTGCTTAGTAGATGGAGGCTGTTAACTGAGGCCTATCAGTTATACAATGAGACCATTGGTGATATGTACTTGTCAAACTGTTGCTAAATCGATACTATTGTTAACCGTGCTGCCAAGTATCAGTGCTAATTAGAAGTTGAGCTGACCTATAAGATTAGGTGTCCATTTATCTAAAACATTACTACTCACATTCACTTTTTTGTCATAATAGAATAATTCTTAAAATTTTAAGTACTTAAAGCAACATGTATGCCAGAAGATCTTTTTGTTAAGCAGGATTTGTGTTGATGATGCTTATTATATCAATGTTATCTTCAATTAAAGCAGTACATTGGCCTTAATACCGCGCTAAGCAGAATACATAAGCACATTTTGGAACTACTGATTTGTCGATATGTAGTCATTCCCAGGAGCTGAGAGCTGTAGAATTTCTCACACTAGCAGCGTATTAATCATTGCAAATGTTTGTTTCTGCAGCCCAGTTGTGCGTTTCCAGTTTGCCACGACACAGAGGAACGCTGCAGACTTGTGCTTAGCTACGTTCTGGAGGTAAGTTTGGGTTTAGTCTTCACTATTTCAATAAATCTGTACCTGATGTGCAAATGATACTTGTTTGTTGGTGTCTGAGTGATACTCTGCTATGATTTTTTTCTCCTTGAAGCATAAAGTGAAAATTAGTTTTTCCCAGCATCTTCAGGTCAAATGTAGTTTTAAACATCTGTTTTCAAAATATAAATTCCCCTAAATGTATTCAATAGTCCGGATATTGCCTTATATTTAGTTTCTAGTTGACCTTCAGTTACTCATACAGTAAGTGTTTCTCCTTTTTTAAAAGGGTTTGAAATCCGTGGATAGCAGCATTAAGAAAGAAAGCGACCTCCCTGCAGCTGACCCCAACACCCCAATCCCATTAAAATATGAAGATGAATCCTCAAGGGGGGGTCCTGAGGGTCTGGAGAAGCAAATGGCCTTGTTTCTGGACAAAAGTAAGTTGAATTGATGTGCAAATAAAGCCTTTTCACTAGAAGAATATTCTAGTCCTTTCTCAGTAGCGTGTCAGTTAAGGCATTCATTGACAGGACTGCAGAAAAGGAGAGCGTGTGAGTGGGAAGTAGCGGGTAGCCTTCCGTTCAAACGCAGAACAGAGCAGGACCCTTTGATCCTTGACAGGTATCTGTGATGCCAGCAGAAGGGTTTTCCTGGGAAATCGCTGCTTCAGGGAGAGCCGGCAGGTGTTCGGAGCGGACTGGGACCAGACTTCCTGGCTCCAGTCCTGGCTTTGCTGGAGCCTGTTTCCTCTCCAAATGGAGACAATGATTGTGCCTACTGTGAAGGGTTGTTAATGCACTAAATTGAGTATGTAAAGTACTTTGGACAGTGTACTAATAAGCACCACCCAGGTGTTAGCTACTGTTACCTCATGGTAGTGCTTGAATGAGCTAGAAATGTCAGAAGTTCATCTGACTGGTTCCTCGGGAACATCATTTCATGAAGAACATGTGGAATTTGAAGTAAAAGTCTGAGTTTATTTTAATCTAAGTTACATTTCTTTTTCAACCTTATCCCCTGCCCCCTTTTTTAAATGTGTTCTAGTGTTTAAAAAAATGTTTTGAAAGCCTGTATGTTTGAAACAATAGCAAGTGCTTTGGGATCTTCTCTTCATGAACGTAGATGGGGTGGGGGTAGGGGTAGATTTCCCCCGCATGTACGTAGCACTTCCTGTGTGCCAGGCTCGAACCCAGATACAGTGAGAACCATCCAGGACGTAGACACTTGTGTGCCTGTTTCATGGTATTTTTTTTTTTTGGAAATGCCTTTTCTATCTCTTCCTTCCTCCCTCCCCATCTCAGCTGCTGAAAATCTTGCTCGTGATCAGGGTCTCCATGCTCACCTCTGTGCCAGCAGTACCTGATCCCCTTACCATAGGCCGCCCGCCTTACCCCACAGTCAGCTGTGCTGACACACGGACACAGTTGTGAGCCAGAGCTGTTTCTTAGTCAGCTGTGGTCTGCTCACAATGCCTCTCACACAGAGTATGTGCAAGTAGTCGGGGAAAAGAAATACCTGCACAAATAAGACCATAACAGACTATTCGTTGCTTTAAAGACTCGTGTGTTGTAGCTGATCAAAAATCTTGAGGCTAGAGATGGGGGAGGGTGGTTCCCACAGCACTTTGTTCTTGTCTCTGAAGTTACACGTATATTTTGTTGTGGTTTATGTCATCAGCCTGTCTCCAACTCTAAGCTGTGAAGTCTTCAAGGATAGAGGCCATGTGACTTCATGTCGTTGCTTGTGGTGCCTAGCATAGTGAAGAGGTGGCACTAGGTGGGCTTTAAGTGAAGAATATTCCTAGTAGAGGAAACAGTGCATAAGACAGGAGATAGGAAGAACGCATCTATGTAGGCAGCCAGCGGTCGCTTGACTTTGACTGATGGATAGTAGGGGTGGAGTACTGGGAAGTAAGACTGAAAAAGTGTAGCTCAGGAAGAGGGCTAAGATGCTTATCCATGACTTAACAAGTGGTGAGAAGCCATTTTAATGTTTTAGAACAGGGGTTCCGCTGTGGTTAAAGCTTGCTTTAGGAAGGTAAACTTTTTGGCAGATTGACACGTAGACTGGAGAAAGGAGGCGGGTGTCGGTCATGAGTTTCGTTATGGCAGTGACCCTGAAAGGGACAGCCGGCAGCTGCAGGGAAGCAGAGGCCTTGGGGACCTCAGGTGCGCGTCTGTTGAGACACTGCCGTGTCTGCGTTGTGGTTCAGCAGTAAAGCGTGGTGCTTGCCACTGCAGTAGTACCTGAGCCTGGAGTGTTTCTAGTAAGAAACAGAAACTACCTTTTTTAGTGACTTATGTTCAAATAAAATGTGCTGTCTTCTTTCCTCCTGTGTCATAGTGGGCTCCCTTCAGAAGGGTAATTATTCCAGTCAGTCTGGAATGATCCCTGGTTCTTGGCAACATAAAATGAAACTCCAGCTGATTCTCAAGTCATCAAAGGCCTATTATGTTTTGTCTGACGCTGCCATGAGTCTTCAGAAATATGGAAGAGCATTACGATACATTAAATTAGCTTTGCAGAGCCACGGTAAGTCACTGTAAACCATTGGTTCTCAACCTTCCTAATGCCGTAACCCTTTAATACAGTTCCTCATGTTGTATGTGGGCGTATCTGCATGTGGGCGGACCCGCCTGGAGACGGGTAGAGGAGCAGTGTCTCGGTTCCTAAGACTATTGGAAATAATGTGTTTTCCGATGGTCTTAGGCGACCCCTGTGAAAGGGTCATTCGACCCCCAAAGGGGTCGCGACCCACAGGTTGAGAACTGCTGTAAAGGGATGTATTTAACAGGCATGGGGGGGGAGGGGACAGAGAAGACATCCGAGTCACAGTGAAATTTTACTCCTATTTCTGTTCTAAAATTTAATTTTGAAACAACTTTTTTTCATCTCGTGTGTTACGTAGTATTTTGTTTTCTGCTCTGAGTGGTTTGGTGTGTCTTCATTAGAAATACATGGAGCCATGTTTGCTCTCTGACTGGAATAGACTCAGAGTGGATACAGTTGGTAAATTATCTTCATACTTACTGTTTACATTATGTACTTTTTTTCTCCCTCCCACTCTTTCCACATAGATACTTACTGCTGCCTCTGCACCAACATGCTTTCCGAAGTGCTGATATTTCTTTCTCAGTACCTGACACTCTGCGGTGATATACAGCTTATGCTGGCCCAGAATGCAAACAACAGAGCAGCGCACCTTGAGGAGTTCAACTACCAAACCAAAGAAGACCAGGAGATACTCCACAGCCTGCACCGGGAGTCCAGCTGTCAAGGTAGGCCAGCGCGACAGCATGACTCCCGCTGGGACTGTCCAGTCCAGCTGGTGCTTGGGATCCAGGGGCAGAAATGTTGGTGTTTGATATTGCTCTGTTTTGTTTTGCTTATTTCTTAATTTTAATGTCGAGCACGATCCTGTGTATTTGTAGATAAAATGCTTTGGAAGTATTCTAGAATTGATTATACAACTAGAACTAGCTATAAAACAAGCTCTCAGGCAATCGTGTTGACTTTCTGCACTTGTCTTTTCATGAGGTTTTTCCAGGTAGTCAGCTAACCCAGCCATGATTCCTTTAGAAAAGGAATAGCAATTGGTAAAGTGGATGAATTACCTTCTGAATAATTCCTGGGGCTCAGATACAGAGGTCATTTTTAAACTTAGCTTAGGGTTTGGCAGTCTTACTGAATATATCACTCTTTTTGGAGTTGTCAGGTTTTTAACCTCGGGAATAGGAGAACAGTCCACGGCAGCAGGCCCTCCCCGAGCTCAGTGCAATGTTGTGAGCACTGTAGTCGGCCGTGAAGAGGGAGAAGGTTGATAATCGGCAGCGTGCCGTGAATTGTTTTCTTACACTTGTGTGTTTGTGCCATTGGCTGTCCACCTCCCAGGAAGTGTCGGACAGTGAATATCTAGAGCAGTACATTGGGGGAAATGTAGTATTTCCTCATTTCCCCCCTCTTTCTTCTCCTTTCCCTCTTCAGTGTTTCTCACTTTGTTTTGATCGGGTGAGAAAATCCTCAGTGTGTTTTTACCACCCCTATTATATTCATTTGATTTAAAATACGTCTTTGTGAGAGTGATGTTCTGTCATGGATTTGAAGTTGGCAGCAGGAGTGCTAGTCTTTTCCCCTTGAATTTGGGGCTCTGCACCTAAGTTTACTCCCGTTCCCCCTAGATGGCACGCGTGAGGCTTTGAGAGCCTGTGAGCAACTTCTCTGGGGAGTCAGAGTGCGCTGGCCAGCTGGCATCCACAGCCGCCTCTGGTAGCCCAGAGCTCTACTGCGAGAGCCCTGTCCACTGGTTAAAGGGAGACGCATTTACCCTGAGTCAGCAGACGGCTTCGGGGCCCCTCCAGAGAGCAAGTGGGCCGGGAAAGTCTGGGTCATGGGAATTGTTTGGTATTTTTAGGCAGGAAAATACTTATTTTAATCAAACATTAATGTCCCAAGGAAATATGGTTTTCTAAATAAAGAGATCTTTATGTTGAAACTTAAATTTTTAGTTTTGCTTAAATCTAAGTATGTTTAGGTTGTATTACATTTACTTATTATTTTAAAAGTGGCAGATGACTTGGATACTGAGGACGCAGGAGTCACATGACTACTTGGTGATGCTTCCTTTTTCTCTTTTCAGGATTTGCGTGGGCGACTGATTTGTCTACGGACTTGGAAAGTCAGCTTTCAGTTAGTTGTAAATGTTATGAGGCTGCTAACGAAATCTTGCAATTTAGTGACTTAAAAAGCCAAAACCCAGAACACTACGTACAAGTATTAAAGAGAATGGGTAACATCAGAAATGAAATCGGTGTGTTTTACATGAATCAGGCTGCTGCGTTGCAGAGTGAGAGAGTGGGTGAGTCTCTCTTTATTGCCTTTTCCGTTAGAAAAGCACGTTGACTTTGGCTCAAGCCAGTAACTGTGGCACTTGATTTTATGTCTCTGGCGCTCTGTTAAAAAATCTATTCTTAAATTTTCAAGAAATGAAATTAGGAGAAAACATGATTTCCCCTTGGAATTCATCCTCCATCTGATCAGCCAGAAGTGAGCTGGACAGCCAGCCTGTGCCAGGCCTGACGCTGGTGCACAGAGGCTAAAACGGCTCCCCGCTGAGGCAGGGAGACAGACGAGAGCATGCGTGTCTGAGCAGCGCCGTAGTGCCCGTGCGGTGCGATAGAGCAGGGGGAGGAGCCACCTGTTGAAGTTGCGGAGTTGTTGTGGGCTTTGGTTTGAGCAGATGGGTACATGTGACGTAGGACGTCAGCAGGCAGGTATGGGAAAGGGCTGTCCAGACTGGTGGCAGCATTAGGAAGAGCCAGAGCTGTAGGGTCCAGTGGGTATTTAGAGTGGCGGTAAGATAGTGCAGTTCCTAGATGGGAAGAGGGCAGAGAGTCTGTCGAAGAAGTTGTCATGTGCCTGTTGACCTATGAACTGTGCTTGACGTTAGGGATACAAAGAGTTCGCTGTTAGTGGGAGACCCTGTGCTTTTTTTCTTTTTTTTTAATTGTTTTTTTTTTAAATATATACTGTCGTCCCTCGCCACTTTGTGCTTTGACTTTCGCGGCTTCACTCTATCGCGGTTTTTTCAAATACATTCATTAAAAGGTTGATGGAGACAGTGAAAATGATCCAGCGCGCACTCGGTTGTCTGAGTCAATTATACACCCCTGTATTACAATTACAATTAAAATTACTGTACGTGTGGACTGTAGGCCTATGTATTCGAGCATCCCAGGAATCCTTCAACGCCAGGTGCAACCACTAGAGTCTGGAACGGATTAACCACAATAAACGAGGGACGACTGTATATCGAAATATAAGAACCTGTGCTCTTTCAGTCAGTGAAGGAGTATGAAAAGTGGATGTCAGAACCCTAGGAAAATGAGATAAAACGCAGACTACCTCTTAAAACGAGTGGGACCACGTCTTCTGAATCTTTACAAAGGGGTGCTTTGCTCAGGCAGTTTTGCTTGCTTGCTGTGTTAGCAGCCAGTTCACATTGAAGAGGGCTGTGTGTGAGTGTGGTGTTGGTCTGCCACGACACACAGCCACAGACATTGTTTCTCCCTCTGGAAGCTGGAAGTCTAAGACCAAGGTGCCGGCCAGGGGGACCTCTCTGAGGCTTCTCTTCTCAGCTTCTCACCTTGGCCACCTGTTGGTTGTGTCTTTTCTCCGTGGGTGTCCCTGGTGTCTGTGTCTTATAAGAACTCCAGTCATGTTGGATTTGGGCCCCACATTGTGACCTCATTTAACCTCAGTGGCCTCTTGAAAGGCCCTGTCCCCACGTACAGTCACATTCAGGGGTAGGGCCTCAACATGAACTTGAGGGTAAGGGCGCACAGCTCGGCCCCTGACAGGTGTGCTGAGAGCAGTGCGCTGCGGTCGACCAGGGGGCTAGCTGTCCCCAGACATGCTGTCACACTGCCTCGTCCTCTCGTGACTGCATCAAGAGACGCGGTGGGGTCTACGGGGATGCCTGCTTACACGGTCTTCTTTCTTTTTTATGAAGTGAGCAAAAGCGTGTCTACTGCAGAGCAACAGTTGTGGAAAAAAAGCTTTTCTTGCTTTGAAAAAGGAATTCACAACTTTGAGTCCATTGATGATGCTACAAATGCTGCCCTTTTGTTGTGTAACACGGGAAGACTCATGCGGATTTGCGCGCAGGCCCACTGCGGCGCAGGGGATGAGTTTAAGCGCGAGTTTTCACCAGAAGAAGGCTTGTATTATAACAAGGTAACATCTGCCTACATCATCCCTAATGGTTGTTTACCTTTGCCATTGCTCCACTAAATACTATAAAACCAAAGTAACGAAAACCGTGGTAATGGCACAGGACAGACAGACCATTCAAAGACTTAGACACAGGCCCGAGAGCAGTGAGCATTCAGAACTGAAGATGACACTGACTTGGCAGGTAAAAGGTGAGACTTCAGGGCAGTGTGTGGGCGTGACCAGAGTAAGTGTCAAATGGATTAGAGATGGATGTGGACAGTGAGACTGTAAAGTCCCAGAAGAAAATGTGGGGGAAAAAATTACTTCATGGGATGGGCAAGGACTTTCCCAGCATAATGCAAGCAGAAATCAAAGTAAAAGATGGATAAACTTAAATATGCAGAAATAAAGATTTTTAAGTGTACAACATTGAAAGCAAAGTTGAAAAGCAAACCACAACCTAGGGGAAATGTTTACAGCACACAGGACAGCTCAGAGGTTAAGAAATCCTTGGTGTATAACAGGAATTGTTGAAAATAAACCGTCCCGACAGAAGAAAGGGCAAATAACCTTGAACAAAAAATTCGTGTATGTGAAAAAAGTAAATGGTTAATATGTAATAAAAATTATAAAATTTTAAGTTTTATAGAATTTAAAAATTGAGTTTCTTTTACTTATCAAATTACCAAATATCTTTTTGCAAGTGCTAACATCCAGTGTCGGAAAGGGTGTGCGAAAACAAGCACGCGTTTACTGGAGTACAGGTGTCCCCCACTTTTTTATGGAAGACCTACATTGGAACCTGTTTCCACGAACCAAAAGAAATCCGAAGAGGATTTTTGCTTTTAGAAAGAAAATGGAAAATAGCATTCAGCCTTTGTTTTGCAGTGAGCTGTTAGAGGGGCAGCAAGCACCCTGAACAGCGAGAGTAGCCTCACCAAGTTCCTCCCCGGGGACCACACTCAGCATCTCGGCTCCATCTTCATGGGTTCTGTGCATCCCTTAGAGAGCTGTGTCCTGAAGTATCAGAAAAGCCTAAGAGAGCTCATTAAGAGTGTTACACTTAATGTAAACCTGTACATAATTAAGCGTTTCGATTGTAGTGAATGAAATAAAAACGCGTGTGCACTCAATTTTGGGTCCAGGAACACTCAGAAAAGTTTCCATATTAATGGTAATTGCTTCTTCACTTCCCGCCATTGTGGCCGACAGGTTTCATGGGGACGCTCTACTTCAGAGCTGCATGAAGGACTCTAGTGAAGAATGTCCACGGCATGGTACCTTTTAGAACAAAAGGCCTGGTTTTGTGTTTAAGTGTACATATACACACAGGAAATGTAGAAGTCGCTGCTGGGTGATAGGGTTGGTGTGATTCGATTTACTGGAACATGACCACACCACCTATTTCAGGGTGAGGGGGTGGAAAGGGCGGGAGGAGCTGCTGGTCACGTTGCAAATTTTTTATCCTTAGACTCACCTGTTTTTGTTGTTGTTTACTTGTTATGTAACCGTAGTTTTCATTTAGAAAGAAAACAAAGAAGACAGTGCATCGTCACGCATTAGCGTGAGTCAGGAAGCCCTACCACTCATGGTGGACTGTGGGCGTCACGTGGTACGCCGCCGTGACTGTCCTCACTGACATCGCTGCACTATTTCCTCCCAACACTGTCCTTTCATCCTCCCCAAACTGAGTTAGCATCCGGTGACTGGGAAGAATGTTTCATTGTAACGTGGCACGTGCTGACATTTCTTCCTCCGCACAGGCCGTCGATTACTATCTGAAAGCTCTGAGGTCCCTGGGAACACGAGACAGACACCCTGCTGTCTGGGACTCCGTGAACTGGGAGCTGTCCACCACTTACTTCACCACGGCCACGCTGCAGCAGGACTACGCCCCGCTGTCCAGGAAGGCTCAGGAGCAGGTGACAGTGTGTGCTGGGTGGTGCAGGACGTCTTCCATCTTGTGTCTTCTCTAAACAGATTCTGAGCATCTTTTCCCTGACAGGCAGTATTTAAATGTTTTAAAACTTCTTATATAAAATTATAGGCTTGTCTCTCTTTTTTTTTTTTGGTTCCCCCTTAAAAAATTAAACAGATTGAAAAAGAAGTCAGTGAGGCTATGATGAAGTCCCTGAAATACTGTGACGTGGACTCGGTGTCCGCCCGCCAGCCCCTCTGCCAGTATCGTGCTGCCACCATCCATCACAGGCTGGCGTCCATGTACCACAGCTGTCTGAGGAATCAGGTACTGCCTTCCCGGCTGACGGCGGGCCACGGCCACGCTCAGCGTTCTGGGTGCTCTTCTTCCTTGCAGTATAAGTGCTGTCTATTCTAGTAGCTACTTAGACTTGGAGTGTAGGTGTTTACCCCGCCTCTTGCCTCATGCCGTATCTTTTTCTCTACTATAATCGATTGGGTCTTAGTCTGCAAAATTGTATATTTGCCTGGGTGTATTATTTTGATTTTCTAAAATACAGTTAGGCTTTATAAGAATAGTTTTGTGTAAATCTTGAAGTACCCGTCTCCCATCTTTAAAATTTTTTTATTGTGAAATAGAGCATGTATATGAAAGCACCTAGAAACGTGTACGGGAGGCATACGTACAGTTCAGAGAATACCAGAAAGAAAGCCCTGCGTACCTCGCCTTGAGGTTGAGGAGTGAAAGGGTACCATGGGGGTCCCCTGTGCGCCCTCCCAGTCGAGTCTCCCTCCAACCCCCCCAGAGCAGCCACTGCCCTGCGTTTTCGGATGTGTCCATGCCATCTCTGTGTTTTACCTGCTTGGGAGCTTTGTAGAACGAACCATACTGTGCAAACTCTCTGTGGCTTAGGGCCTTTCACTTAGCATCATGTTGTTGAGATTCTTCCGGTGGTGCATGTAGCTGTTCATTTTCTTAGTTCAGTAGTATTCATGAAATGATTATGAATCACTTCATCCATGCAATGATTACTGAACTTTTGGGTTGTTTCTTTCCGTTTGAGTCTGTTAGAAACAATCTACTAGAAGAGGCTTGTCCCTGAATCTGGTGCTCAGATGTACGTGTTTCTAAGAGTAGAGGGAGGCCGAGGTCCAAGGTGCTTCCTTCAGAGAGGGTGCCTTGCTCCTGCCAGGAGTCGTGTGCACAGTTTCCCAGGGATGCATTTTGCTTTGTCGATTTCCCGTTCTCAGCTCAGTGCTGAGACAACTCTTGCACTCCCTTGGGCGAGGGTTTATGTCTGAGTTGCCTTTATCCTGAGATTATTGTCCTTTGAGATCCAGCTTAATCAGAGAGGATTTAATTCACCATGCTGGTCCTCAGCTCTCTCACTTTGCCCACAGGAGGCGCCCAACCAAAATTCAAGTTTGCCCAGGTGGCTAAAAGCCTCAAGGCAAACGCAAGCCTAAGAGTTCCAGGACAGTTCAGCTGGGGAAGAACTGTCTTTTCAGCAAGCAGAGCTGAGACAGATGGGCATCCACGTGCAGAGCGGGGCTGACTGCTGCCTCACCTCACACACTGAGTTAACTGGAAGTGGATTAGAGACCTGGATGTGGAAGCTAGCACTGTCAGGCTTACACAGAAACACCACCACCCCAAACAGCATTCAGTGAGCCGGTAGATACTTGATCGATAGTTACTGTGAAACCCAAGCCCCCGACTCGCTTTTCCTTCTGTCTTTGGCTGTAGGTTGGCGATGAGCACCTTCGGAAGCAGCACCGGGTGCTGGCCGACCTGCATTACAGCAAGGCCGTGACGCTCTTCCAGCTCCTGAAGGACACGCCGTGCGAGCTGCTGCGCGTGCAGCTGGAGAGGGTGGCCTTCGCAGAGTTCCAGATGAGCAGTGAGTCGGTTCCCGCCGCGGGCGTGTGCGTTGTCCTGGAGTCAGGCAGACCTGGGGTCTCCCTTGGGCATAAGGAATATTGTTTTCTTTTTCTTTTTGTCCACAGTCAGTGACTTTGGCTAGAGACCAGAAGTCTCTATACTATTTGAAGTGCTTTTTAAAACTTAGAGAAATGGATTAGATTATGTTTGACGACTAGAGATGTTGAAATACAGCCCATGAGCCCTTATTTGAAAAAAAAATCGTGACAAGTCAGTTTAGACACAGCAGGGGTAAAGGAGGGTGGTCCCACTGGATCCCTTTCCCACGCAGCCGATACTGCAGCTGTGGGTTGGGGTTCTGGAGCGGCCCGTGCCTGCAGATACTGAGCAAGGTGAGGTAGCTGGGAGGGCGGGAGAGGGTGAGAAGGCGGGGCTCCGTCAGGACGTTTCCACGGCAGGGTAGGTGGGTCTGCAGCACAGAATGTTTTTCCCGGGGTCTCCTCATTTGGCTTCACCTGCTCCTGCAGAGAAATATCTCTGTGTGTAAAGAACAAGAAACAGTGTAACTTGTTCAAGTTACAGCAGCTCATTTGGTTTCACTTCGGTGGTTTTCTCCTATCAAGTTAGAATACATGTAACACCTGACATCCAGGTGACTGCAAGGCCCAGGGGAGGCACAGGAAGCCCTGAATAGCACCGCTGCTCTGGAGAGGGGCCTGGGTCAGCAGGGGGCTCTCACCTGTGTGCCGACTGGACTGTGTGCATCCATGTGAGATGTAGGACCTGCTCTGGAGAGGGGCCTGGGCCAGCAGGGGGCTCTCTCCCGTGTGCCGACTGGACTGTGTGCATCCATGTGAGACGTAGGGCCTGCTCTGGAGAGGGGCCTGGGCCAGCAGGGGGCTCTCTCCCGTGTGCCGACTGGACTGTGTGCATCCATGTGAGACGTAGGGCCTGCTCTGGAGAGGGGCCTGGGCCAGCAGGGGGCTCTCACCCGTGTGCCGACTGGACTGTGTGCATCCATGTGAGACGTAGGGCCTGCTCTGGAAAGGGACCTGGGCCAGCAGGGGGCTCTCACCTGTGTGCCGACTGGACTGTGTGCATCCATGTGAGACGTAGGGCCTGCTCGGAACACCGTTGTTTTTTTTTATATTTAAAAAAATTTTTTTTTTCCTTTATTGATTTTAGAGAGAGAGGAAGTGAGAGAGATAGAAACATCGATGAGAGAGGACATTGATTGGCCGCCTCCTGCATGCCCCTCACTGGGAATCGGGCCCACAACCTGGGCATGTGCCCTGACCAGGAATCGAATCAGTGACCTCTTGGTGCATGGGTCGACACTCAACCACTGAGCCACACCGGCCAGACTCGGAACACCTTTTAAAAACATTTTTTACTAAAAGTATTTTTGTTAACTTTTGGCCAGTGTAGAATGCCTGACTGGTGTTTGGGGTCCCTCTTTTGGGGGTAGGTTTGGGGTAGTCTTTTTGCATTTCCATCTTTGAATTTTCTGCATGTTTGAATTTCTTAGAATGAGCAGGCATCATTTTTATAAAAAACAATAGATACTGGGAACAAATTTGTTAAGATGATATATGGTTAATTCCCTTTAAAAAAATTATTTAATACTACAAGTACTTGAGAAAAGTAATGTAAATATTTGGGGCATTTTGTGAACCAGTTTAATAAATGCTATAGTTTACAACACCTTTTATTCTATCTCATTTTACCCAATATTTTTTTCTCTAGTACATGGGACTCAAATTTAGCTTCCTGATGTATGTATCATCTTCCCTCTGCCCCCAATAGCAGCATTTCCATACGTAATCAACAGCTAGCCTTCCAGATGCCAAGACCTACACTGAAATCACATTTATCTGTTGATACGGTGATTTATGCCGTAAAGGAAGAAGGCGACAGTTATTCCATTTACAGAGTTGAGCGTCCCCGAGACCAGTTCGCACCAACTGCAACTCGGGGGTCTGAACAAGCACCCTCAGGTTGGACATTTACTAGAAGGACTCACAGAACGCACTGAAGGCTCTTGTACTCATGGCTACTGTTTGTGATAGAGAACGAATAAAATCAGCCGAGGGAGGAGGCATTGGGGCTGGGTCAGGGAGAGCTGGGAGCCGGAGCAGCTTGAGAAGCTCCTGGTCGTCGCTCCCCGTGGAGTTGCATGGTGTGAAACGCCCTGGGGTGGCGTGTGGCCGTGTGCACAGAGCATTCCATAGGGAAGCTCACCCAGGCCTTGGGGTCCAGAGTTCCTATTGGGACACCAGCCTGCATGGTTGACTGCTGCACGCTGACCTTAACTGCAGATCCCCTGGGGTCATGAGGCCCAAAGCCCCCACAGTACAGCAATTATTAGGCTCTCCGCGTGGCCCAGCATCCCCCAGGTCAGCAAAGACCCTTTGCAGATAGGGCATTCCAGGGGCTCATAGATCACCCCCTGGGAGCCGAGGGCAGAGGCCAGGTCTGTTTGAACAAGGCTAATTCTCGGCTGCACACCACCGCACACAGCTGCAGATGAGCCCGAGAGTGGGGCGGGGCTTTGCAGAGTCCAAGAGCTGGAGAACCTCCTTCGGGCCCTGGGGTGAAGCGGGTCGGCTCAGCTGCTCTGACGGCTGTGACAGCAAGTCCATGCTTCACAGGAGACAGCTGACACTCCGTGCTCCAGAGGCCTGAGCAGCACCACGCAGCGGGAATAGTGGGGTGCCTTCGTACACAAACTCCTCCTGGCTGGTCCCCTGACACTCCAGAGAGCTGTGCCCCCCACACACACACACACACACACAGAGGCAGGGAGATGGTTATCATCTGTGGCTTTCGGTAGACTTCTTGCTTTTCCTTAGGGAGAATGACTGAAGGACGGTGGGTGGAGAAGAAGTGTTGAGCTTCTCTTGTGCTCCCTTTCCAGCCTTTGAGAGTCAGGGTTTTTACTGACAGGTTGACGTGGGATGGGTTTCTAGATTTATATTTACTGGAATGGTCATTTTCTGTTTAACACTCTAGGTCAGAACAGCAACGTCGGGAAGTTAAAAACACTGTCTGGGGCTCTTGATGTGATGGTGAGAACTAAGCATGCATTCCAGCTCATCAGAAAGGAGCTGGCAGAGGAGCTGGAGCAGGTGAGTGGAGGAGACGGTCACCGTTGTGCCTCACGTGCCAAGTGCTGAGTGCGTATAGCAGGCCTGTGGGGTGTGCCCATGCGTGTGTGTGCGCGCGCATGTGTGTATGTGTGTGCCCATGCGTGTGTGTGTGCGCGCATGTGTGTGTGTGTGTACGGGCTGAGGCAAAAGTAGGTTTATAGTTGATCGTGTGGAAAATACAATAAATAATGCAAGAACTGTTTCAAGTACTCACAACTGTAAACCTACTTTTGCCCCGCCCTGTATATACAAGCATGTATTAGCTCTATATAAAAACATTAACAGTGATTTATTATATTTTCTTGGTGGAGTTATTATCAACTCTTTTTTTATTTTGCAAGTGTATCTTTTACATTTTAAAATAACCACATAGCCCTGGCCAGTTTTGCTCAGTGGTTAGTGTCGGCCCACAGTCCGAGGGATCACGGGTTCGATTCCTAGTCAAGGGCAGGTTGCAGGTTTAATCCCCAATCCCAGTCGGGGTCATTTGGGAGGCAACCAATCGATGTCTCTCTCACATTGATGTTTCTCTCTCTCTCTTCCACCCTCCCTCCCATTCTATCTAGAAGTCAATGGAAGAATATCCTTGGGTGAGGACTAACAATAATAATAATAATAATAATAAATAACCGCCCTGGCCAGTTTGGCTCAGTGGTAGAGCATTGGACCGCAGGACCAAAGAGTCTCGGGTTGGATTCCAGTCAAGGGCACGTGTTGCAGGTCGTCCCCAGCCCTGGTCAGGGTCGTGCGGGAGGCAACCAGTCGATGTGTTCCTCTCACATCAATGTCTCTCTCTCTCCCTTTCTCTCCCTCTTTCTACCTGAAGATAAATAGAAAAATATCCTCTAATGAGGATTAAATAATAATAACCACACAGACCTTGGTCAGTGAGGCCCTGGAAGTACAGTCTCTGTTGTGTTTGCTTTTGTGTGTTGTGTGTGTTTGTTTTCTGAGAGAAAGGCTATGCCCTCTTGTAATTTCTACTGAACTGTCGGGAGCAGTTGAACAGTGGGGGCTAAGCAGGCTCCTTGGGAAGCCTTTCGAGTCTGCTGGCATCCCAGCGTTCCTGCTGCTGCTGCCCTTGCCGAAACTGCCCACGTCCCCCTGGGGCCCCGGCCGAGGATTCCCGCCCTGGTCTGTCAGACCATTTCCATCTTGTTCCTTTCGCATCTCACGCTGGAAAGTTAGGAGACCTTTGTCCAGGATTAATTGCTTCTTCGTAAGTGTCTGTTTGGTGTGAGACATTTTTATGTTTTGTTTCAGCTCATTAAAATGATCTCGGGAGGGAGGAGGAGGTGGCCTGGTCACAGCCTCTACCACTGCTGCCAGCAGGGCTGTCCCTGGGAAAAGATCCCGGGTTTGCTGGCTGTTGGTTTCTGGTTGAAAGCTTACTGGATTAATGAAACTCAGTTCTACCCGTTTAGTATGACCTGTAGTTGCTGGGAAACTTGGGTGAGAAACTTTGTGTTTGCAGCCTGCAAGTGACGAGACGCCTCCAGCTGCTGATTCTGCTCCTGGTCTGAACCGAGAAGAGGTGCTGAAACTCCTGGGTATCTTTGAGTCCCGGCTGTCCTTCCTGCTCCTCCAGTCCATCAAGCTGCTGTCCCCAGCCAAGAAGAAAACAAGGTAAACACGTGGCTGTGTGTGGAAGTTTCTTCCCCGCGCCTGACGCCGTGCGAGGAGCAGTGTGCTCTTCTCCTGTCTTCGCGGGTCGGCCAGGACTTCAGGGGGTGTGTGCAGTGGAGACTGCTGCACCCAGCAGCGGAGGGGCGTCCTTCACACAGAGTGGCGCTGACATTTCAGATGTGTAGAGGTGCCGTGGTTCTGTGAGTCGGGAGTCAGGGCTTCAGGTCCGAGGCAATCCCAGCTCCAGGAAGGGCAGCCCCACAGTTAACTTCAAACGTGTGCTCGTCACAGTGGCTGAGGGTCGCAGCTGGGCGTGGGCGTGGGCATGGAGGACGTGTAGGAGCCCCCGGCCAGCCTGTCTTCACTGCAGCTTCCTCGAAGCCCGCTCCTGGGACACTCATCCTCCTGTGTAGCGCTGTCTGCCCCCACCCCAGCCCCCGCAGAACGCAGAGGCCCGGAAGGCAGGGCGGGGTCTGTTCCGCTCTCTGCCAGGAGCGCCCCGGTGCACGGTCCCGGTGCACAGCCGGCACTTGAGTGCTGGTGAGAGAATGCCATCAGTTTCCATGACGAATGGAAATGGCTGTTGGAAACAGGCCCCAGCAGTGCAAGGCGGCGTGTGAGCCGGGGTGGCTGCGCCGTCGCTGTCGGGGCCTCTTTCTGAACTGTGGGTGGCATCACTGTTTATGTCACTTCCTCTTTGTTTTGTTTTGTTAACCCAGCAATAACATAGAAGAAGATGTAGCCCTCAAAACCAACAAGCAGATTTACTCCCAGCTTCTGAGAGCCACTGCTAACAAAAACACAAGTCTCTCGGAAAGGGTCGACGTCCTCATCCGCCTGCTGGACCAGCTTGCTCGCGGCAGCGCCGCCCCGTGACCAGCCAGAGCCGTGTCCGCACAGATGCCGTCCGTCCGTGCCTTCTGCACTCGGGCCACTTTGTCCACTCGGTGCTCCGTTTCATTAAATCCGTGGGAAGTACCCACTGCGACCGGCCCCGGGCGGAAGCACAGCCTCATTTCCCCGACAGATCGGCCGAGCTCTCCGGCTTCTTCATCGAAGGTGCGAGATCAGGACACTCAAGACCTGGCACCCTTTTCTGTGGGAAGCGTGTGGCGTGGCGCAGTTACACTTCACGTGTTTTGAGTGTGTTAAGCTACATGGGTTAAGACAGAATTATTTTGGATAAATGTTACTTTAGGTCAAGGGGACTTTCATCCAGGTGACTTTAGTGGCTCACGTGGGTTGAACCTACGCCGTTCCCTTCTGAGTGGCACACAATGAAGTCCTTTTCGGCTCAGTGCAGGCTTTTTGGAAGACTAGCTGTTGTGCGATTCTCCGTGTTTAGTGCATGTCGGAAGGGATCCTCTTCCCTCTGACTTGGTGTGGCAGTTGACCAAGAACAGGGACTACCCCCATTTTTATTTTAAACTTGAAACTGTGAATAAGGTCAGAAAACTATTTTGAATAAATAAGTTATTTATTTAAAATGTCTGTCTTTTTTCATTTCACATTCTTTACATCGTTTCGATTTGAACTCGTTTGCTTAATAAATTTTACAAAGTAAACATTAAAACATTGAAAATAAATTCTGCCATCCACTGAATTCTCACCAGAACATTACATTAGACTTGCCACTTCGACATGGCCCCCGTCCAGCTGCACACAAACACCCCACGTTCCCAGTGCCTGCTTGTCCCATGAGGGTGACAGTGATGACGCCGCTGTGGGCGGGCCCGGCAGCCTCAGTGCCACTTGCGGGCCGATCTTCCACGCCGACCAGCAGCCCCTCCAGCTGTTCCTCTGAAGGAACCCGGACCGCGCCAGGAGGTGGGGTAGGCTTGTTCTAAGCTGAACGTTTACAAACTGCTTCTTCGGATGGGGAGATTTTCAGGTGTTTTCCTTGACAGTGAGCTGACGTCTGCCGCAGCTCGGCCGACCTCTCTCTCGCCATTTGTCCACTTCCTTGTTGTTTATTTGCATTGTCCTTGGGACCAGTTTGCATTAATTTTCAGAAATTAATCATGGAAGCATTTAGACGACACTGAAGCAGTTGCACAAAGTCAGCGATGTCTCCTGTCTGTCAGCAAGCACGCACGGAGTCACAGTCCTCGGTCTGCTAGTCAAACCCGGACTTTCCTGTGGGTGACTTCTAGCCTGCATTCGAGGGCTCAGAAGGGTTTTCTGTCTGCGGAAAGAAGCTGGAGTCAGGCAGATGAGCGTCGCTTGTCTCGGCCGATGGCTTCTCCTTAGCCGAACCACCTCAGTCCAGAGGAGAATTGTTTTTAAACAAGAAGATATAAGTCCTGGCTATCTTCCCTGGTCAAAGCAATAGTATGAAGTTCCCGTGGGGGTGGGGGGTGCTTTTAACATGTTTTGATGATTTTAATTTAAATGAAAGCAGCTTAAATGTGCTTGTGTTTAGGCCGTTCCTTTAAAAGAATTGTGGTGTCTGTGGCCTGATCATTGGGACTGCTGAATCTTTTCCAGTTAATTTCAATGCCCAAATGACATCAGGGGTTTTGTTTGTGTTAAGAAGCTACGTGTGTGAGAGAGACATAGTGCCTCTCCTAGAGGTAACTGATACGGGGAAAACCTAAATATCCAGTGAGCTTCAGGAGTCTTACTTTGGGAGTCTGGCCCTCAGAGCATAAGTAAATGGCCATGTAAGTGTTTCCTACTTTGAGGGGGTGAGCCAGTGATCTGTCTGTCCAGGGCCATTTGGGATCCAGGCCTGTATTCAAACAGCGCCGGGAATGGACAGTGTAGGGGCACCAGGCTGGCTGAGGGGGAGGGTCAAGAGCCACCACTGTGGTTGACCTTTGGCAGGACATCCCTGGTGCCCTTAGGGAGTGGCATCTCCTGTGACTGGACCCCAGGGCAATGGCTGTGTTCCCATTGACCCTGGAAGTTGAGGGGCGGGCAGCGTGCTGGGAACTTGGCTGCACAACCCTAGCAACGGGGAAAAACAAAGGTGAATTCCTCAGCATTTTCTTTTTAACCTTTCCTTAAAAAATTTGTAAAATCATTTGGCAAAGTTTTGTTGTTGTTGTTTCGCCTAAGAAATTGAGTTTTAAATCAAGTATTTTAAACGTTCAGGAATACTTTTTCCGTGGGTTTTAACTTGAGGAGTTCCATGCGTCCCAGTCACTGAGAACCTGGTGGGCTTCCCTGAGAAACCCTCTGGCTCTGCAGTTGCCTGTTTTCTCACGCCATGTTCAGGGTGGAGGCATGGACGTCACACACATCAAACCACTTCTCGGGGATGGACCGCTTAGGGAGCACGCCATTCGGGGGGAGCCAGGGGCGCTGCCGCCGGTCCTCGTCGCTCGCCACCTTCCAGTACGCGTTGCCTTTGAAGAAGAAGACCGACTTGTGCGCGTAGGAGTAGTAGGCTGAGTCCAGGTTTCTGAACGGGTGGTTCCGAGGCTCTATCGCCGGGAAGACTTCAGTCATCTTCTTCGGACGGGAGCCCAGGACTTGATTTCTGTCGACATCAAACGCAAACACCTGCAAAGCAAAGAGAGCGAGGCTGGCTTTTCCGAGGTCACGGACGTACAGCCATGAAGCAATGCTTCTCTGTCTGCACCGGATTCCTTGGGCTCCCGGGTCTTAGTCTCCATGTGGTGGGATGGTCTGTCGTTGCCATAGAGGCCTGTGGGGATAGCTTTTTTAAAACCCTCACCTGAGGATGCATTTATTTATTTTGAGAGACACTGATCGGTCGCCTCCCGTGTGCACCCTGATGGGGAACTGAACCTGCCGCCGTACGGTGTACGGGACGATGCCCACCTGGCCAGGGCAATCAGGGCATAGCTTTCACTGAGCACTTGGCCACCTGACACATTTCAACTAGGGATGATACAAGCAACGCCAGGCTGCAAAGCCTCCACTTACGAAGGCCCCTTTGAAGAAGTAGATTAACTGCTTCCTTCGGTCGTAAAAGGCAGTGTCCAGGGGACTCGGGACACCAGGGAACCCTTCCGCAATCAGTCTGGGGTAGCTCTTCCCGTGTTCATCTTCTGTGTGGGCCTGATCCCTGTCACTGTCGTATCTCCAGTACTGATGTCCTGAGAGCCAGACAGAGAAAGGTTAGTGCGGTTTATTACTGTTACGTCACAGGAAACATAAGAGCAGACAGCTTCCATGCAGGTCCCAGCCGACCACGTCCTGCCCTGACGGCAGGAGGAAGCAGGGCTCAGCATCCGAGCGAAGCCTCCACTCGAATGAGCAAGCGTCCCCAGGTCCCCACTGACGTCTAGATCTGACCCCAGGGATCTGAGTGTTGCCAGTCAACGTCCATCACGGTTCAGGGCTGCAGGACTTCTTAGACCACGGCCAGGTGTGCTCCCAACCCTGAACTATCCAAACTAGAGAAGTGTACCCGAGACGATGTCTTTATGTAACTGAACGGAAAGAATGCTTTGTGTGATGTGAAGGAACATCCAGACAGAATTTATTCACGGATTTCCAATGGCAAAACTTGCACGCCAAGTTCTTCCAGTCTGGCTCTTGCCTCGTTAACTCTTCTGAGCCATTTAAAGCAGTGTGGGTGTATTGCTAGGATTCCGGCAGCAAGGGGAAGTAAAAGCCACCACGACATCCGTGTTTGGGATTGGACTCTGAGTTTGGTGTGCAAAGGCAGCCTGACCTCCCGCTCCCACCTCAGTTCCTGCCTCCCCCAGGACACGGATCCTCCCTGCCCAGGAGCTGCCCTGGATTCCTCGGATTCCTGGCCGCCTGGTGTTTCTTTGTGGCTCTCGGTGCTGGGCTGACCCTTTCCAACCCGGTCCCATCGACCTGCGCGCCCTGTCACCCGGGGCTTAGCCGTCTCACTGATACACTGTTCACTCCCAGCTCTAGGGCTGTGAGTCTGACCCCCCCCAGCCCACCACTCCAGGGGTCCTCTTCTGGGCACCCCAGGTCCTACCCATCCTTCCAGTCTGGGCCGAGCCCTGACCTTCCCCCTCTGCTCATTCCACCTCTCAGCCATACTTCTCCTGAATCGGTAGAGGGGGCCCTTTGTGACGTCAGAGCCCTTCACAGTCCCTTCACTCATCCAATCATTCGTTCATCTGATGCATTCACTCAGTGCCTGTTTAAAAGATCAGGGATACAGCACATCCCTGTGCTCAGAGCTTACGGTCGAATGGAACAGACAGAAATTAAGTCATTTCAAGAGCATTACAGAAGATTCCCCAGGAAGGGCTCAAAACGTTTGTCCTGAAAGCGTGTGTTTAATAGGAGAAACAGAGTCGCCCATCGGGCGTCTACCTTTAAAAAAATAACGTTCGTCTCTCCCCCAAGTCCAGATGTGGACGAAGGCGTCTATGTTTTGTGCTGGGACTCCGTGCCAGCCGGTGAGGATGAGGATGGGGTCCCCATAACGGGTCCGGTTGTTCCGATTCTCGTACAGCCAGTACCAGCTGCTGCGGAAGAAGTAGGTGCTGAATCTCGCCGTCACTTCCCCAGCGTGGCTCCTCTCCTTGCGGATCCAGTCAAAGGCCGTATCAAAGGCGCCTTCACAGGAACCTTAGGAGAAAAAGTCCAGCCACTTGCCGCTTGGCATGAAAACCAAGCTGTGTGCCCTGGACAGAGGCCCGTGCTGCGCTGGAGCCTTCTATTAAGACACCGTAAAGCCAGGCGCCCTGTGGGATTGGAAGTAGGCCTCCCCTGGCTGAGTGGAGGGAGCAGGGGGGACCCCGGGGGCCTGCAACAGCGCTGGCCCCACGACACATCCTGGCTTCATTATTAACGCTCCCGATCGATCACTCTCTAAAGTGACATGATTAAGTGTAGCCGATGCCCCTTTTGATGGCTGATCTGACTTCACTGGAGGGAAGATGTTTGGTTCTGGGCACACACAAGAGTGAGGTTTCCGTGGAGGGAAAGAAATGTGTCCTGCATTGGTAATCTCCACAGATGCCGCGTGCCGAGAACAGGACGACAGGACGGTTTGCGCAGCACAGAAGTGGGCGTGGCCTGTTTCCGATGGAACCGTGGAGGACAGTTCTCCTTCCCTGCAGCCTCGGTGCTAAATCATTAATCACTCTCATTAGGTCACTAAGCACCGGCACTGGGGCCTGAACAGTCAAGTAGCTATCAAAGCCTGTCCTGGCAAGGCCACGCCGTTCTTTGCCTTGAGATTACAGACAATTCTCCCAGCGGCTTTCAGCCCCTGTCGCTCTCACGGATGCCATGGCCCGAGTGGCCCACTTGTTTAGAAAAGCGCCATGTGCCCTCCCACCTCCCAGGGAAGACAGCTGTATCATGTGAAAGAGAGGACACGGGAGGAACAAACCCAAGGGGGTGTGCTTTGCTCTCCGTGTGCCCACAGTGTGGGCATGGCCGCCTTTCACTGAGAGCCCACAGCCTCAAGGCAGCTGCTCTCGGGCATTCAGGCTGAGGAGTGAGTGGGGTCCTCTTAGGCTCGGAAATGCCACGTGTCCTCTGTCCCTTCCGAGGCTGATCTCTCCCAGGGCAGTCTTACCATACAGCTTTTGAATGGCTTTTCTGTCTGACCAGTCCAACTCAAACGCAGGCCCCTGGGGAATATAATTTGGCTGCATTATGGATCCCGTCCTGTAGGTGTGAGGCAAGCCGAGGACATGGCCAATTTCATGGACGGCCACCTAGAAGGGAACACAACCACCGGTGCAGTGCCAGCCCTGGGTGTCTGGGACCCACCCACCCCAGAGGGCAGGCTGTGCCCGGAGCTGTGCTTGGGAAGGAGAAGGGAACTTTCTCAGGAGGAAGCGAACTTCCCCGGAGAGGCTCTGGCCTTCCGGGCTCCCGCCCATGCTGCACTGCCCTTTGCCTCCTCACTAAGGTCAGCCTGAGACCACTCACCTTGAGAAGGCTGATGCCCATGTCGCTGGTGGGAGGTGTGAAGTGCTCGTCATCGTCAAAGTGGATATCGCCCAGGTGCCAGGCATGTGCAAACTCCTGCCCAATCCCATCAAAAACCCGCGGGCAGCCCAGGTGCCGGCCTGGCCAGAGGAGAGGGGGAGGTCCAGGTGAATGAGGAATGCCCACTGCACAGACTCCTTACCTCACAGACACCTGTAGGGGGGTCGCAGGCTCAAGGGCTTGTGGTCCAACAGCAGGAGCAGCAACTCCTGGACTAACTCATGAGACATGGTGGTTGATAAACTGCTATAAAGTCTAAAGACAAACAGCTGCGTACTAGGTGCTATGGGGACCGGGAGGACTGCTCCCCTCTGCTGGCAAGCTGAGGGCTGTCCTGAGCGTGGACTGCTGCAGGCGATGGAGGAGACAAGGTCTGAGCTGGACCGCGACAGCTGCGTGGTCAGGAAGTAAAGCAAGTGCTGCCCAGTGCTCACACCCTTACATTTGTACCGTTTTACAACCAACAGCGCCCTGTGTACTTCTTCATTAGGACGTTACTCCCGTGAGACCAGGGGGGCCGCCGTTAGGACCCCTCGTTCCCAGATGGGGCTGCAGAGAAGTGACTTTGTCCAAACCCACCCAGCTAGGAGTGGTGGGGCCTGGGGACGAACAGCCCTGTCTGCCTTGTGCCCCGAGGAGCTCACTGAGCTCACGTGAGCCATGCTCGCTGGCTGACCTGCTCTGATGTCCCCATGAGACCCTCTGGGCTCTGCAGGGTGACCCGCCCATGCCCTTTCCAGTAATAAAGCAGCACCTACCGGGGCCTTATAATAAGCCCACGCCTGGACAGGTGCCATCTCAGAACTCAGGAGGCCAGGTGGGTGCCACTGCTTTGTGGGTGACTGGGGCAAGCAGGAGGCCAGGGTGGGGTTCCCCCAGTACTCCTGTGCCAGCCTAAGCTCCCATTATGCTAACTGGTCCCTACCTCGAGCTGTGTGGGGAGGCAGAGGGGCTTCCGGTCTGCAGAGAGGACAGGGTGGGTGCAGTCTTCACTCTTCTTACCTCGTCCAAAGCCCAGCTTTATGTCAATCGTGGCTGCAGGGGCCCTGAGGTCCTCCAGGAAGTTCAGGGGTGTCACCTCGCTCCACATCCTGAAGGCCAGTCGGAAGATGTACCTCTGCTCCTCCACGGACAGCTGGCTGCTGTAGCCCTCCCCCACCAGCCTCCAGGTCAGGGTCTTCTTGGCAAAGGCCCGGGTGCCCCCACCCTGAGGGGAGCCTTCTGGCTGCCAGCCTGGCCCTGGGAGCGGCGTCTGCAGGTAGCGCTTGGGGCGGGCCCTGGGGCGTGGGCCGGGCGGGGCCGGCGGGGTCCCGGGTGCGGTGCTCACGGCCTGGGCCTGCAGCTGGGGCCGCGTGTCGGGGACGCCGCAGCGAGGCCGGTTCATGGCCGCCAGCGTGGCCGCGTCCAGCTTCCCGCTCGCCGGCAGCGCATTGACCTTCTGGAACCTGCGCAGGGCCTCGGCCAGGGCGGCGCCGCGGGCACCCTCAGGCGGCGGGTCGCCGCGGGGACCCCGGGGCCTTGGGGCGGCGAACCCCGCTCCCGGACGCCCCTCTGCCCAGCCGTATTTGGACAGGAACCGCTGCGGGAGAGAAATGCACCGATGGGCGGGGCGGCCGGCGCACAGCGCATCGCGCACACGTGTTCTCTGCTCGTTCATACTCTAACAGCCGTGTACTTGCGTGGTTATCGATTGGTTACGTGTGTACCGACCTGTGCTGGGCAACACTTCCACTCGTGTTATCGGTGGTTTGCACGAGGTCTAGCACCTGGGAGGCGTGTGCACATGTGCGTGCGTGCACCTGTGAGTGCGTGCACAACTCTGTATGCGTGTGTGCGTGCACGTGCGTGCACCTGTGAGTGCGTGCACGTGCGCGTGTGTGCACCTGTGAGTGCGTGCGTGCACGTGCGCGTGTGGGTGCGTGTGCGTGGTCCTGGTCTCCGGCTTCTCCTACCTGCGCGGCCCGGAGGTCGGCGATGGGCGTGGCACGGCGCAGCGGGGACGGCGCCAGGTCCGAGCGGTCCCGGCTGTGGAAGAGGGTCTCCGGCTGGGCGGGCCGGGGGACAGCGAGCCAGCAGAGCAGCAGGGTCGGACGGAGGATGGAGGCCGCGAGCATGGCCCGGTCTGAGCCCGCAGCCCCGCCTCTGCTGCGCCCCAGTCTGCCGTCCTGGAGGGGAGGCCGGGGGACTCTTATAAGCAGCCTCACGGAGCACCGAGGGCCCAGCCCTTCTCACCCAGGCCCGAAGTGTGCCCACCGGGCGGCCCGGCAGCCCCTGCTTGTGCCGCCCTTTGAAGACCCAGGCCCACCCCTCCCGCGGGAGTGAGAACGCCGCCCCTCGCAGCCTGCTGAGTCCTGGGGTAATTACATCGGCAGCTTGCAGCCGCCTGTGATTGCGTTTCCATGGTGATGTGCTTGTGGGCAAGTTGGCTGCCCAAGGGTGCTGTTGGCGGGGTGGCGTGGGGTGGGGGGCAGTGTCCACCAGGCCTGGAGTGGAGGCGCCAAACCGCCCAACAACCTGTGTCTCAGAAACTGCACCTGCGTTGGAACCACCCGGCCGTTTAATTTGCTCCTAGTCTGGGTCTGTTCTTTTTAGAGAGAGTGGAAGTTACTTTAAAATTTTTCTAGCCTCTTATTTTATTTTTATTTGTCAATTACAGTTGACATTCAATGTTATTTTATATTAGTTTCGGGTGTACAGCGTAGTGGGTAGACATTTATATAAATTACAAAGTGATTCCTCACCCCCATACGCCTGGTACCCACCTGGCACCTTACGTATTCTCTGTGCTGTACTTTACATCCCCCTAGTTTGGGTCCTTTGGGGGGGGGTTAGTTTATCAATTTTTTTTCTTACTGCTTTTGTTTCTCTTTATAAAAGGAATACTTAATCAGTATAGGAAAGTGTAAATTTTGAAAGTACTGAGAATAAAGGAGGAATTCTATGATTCAGATGGTAAAAGTTTCGTGAACATTCTTGCAGATATATTGTGTACATGCATAGGGACGTATCTGTGTGTGTACAGTTTTACATAAATCACATATTCTCTACTGTATTATTTAAACTCAGTGGACTAGCATCTTCCTGTGTTCGTGAATGTAGGTGTTTATCATCCCACTGATGGCTACACGGTGCCTGTTCTGTGGGGCAGGGGTTTCTTTTAATCCTCACTTGAGGATTTTTTTTTAAATTGATTTTAGAGAGAGAAACATTGATATGAGAGAGAAACATCAATCAATTGCCTCCTGTACGAACCCCGACTGGGAATCAAACCCACAACCTTTTGGTATATGTGACGACACTCCAACCAACTGAGCTCTTTTTTTTTTTAAGTTTTATGCTTTATTTATTTATTTATAAATGGAATTTATTGGGGTGACGTTGGTTTGCAAAACCACACAGGTTTCAAGTGATCTCTGCAGCTTGTGATCAACAAAACATCATCTGCACCCTGCAGCATGTTTCCATCACCCCAAGCAAAGTCTACTTCCGTCCCCATTTTCCCACCTCTGCCCCCTGCCCCCCTCCCTGGCCATCACCACTATTGTCTGTGTCCATGGGTTATGCATATAGGTTCTTTGGCTAATCCCTTCACTTTCTTTCATCCAGTCCCCCCTCCCCCCCTCCTCTGACAGCTGTCAGTCTTTTCCATGTATCCATGTCTCTGTTTCTATTTTGTCCATGAGTTTATTTTGTTCATTAGATTCCACATGTAAGTGAGAGCATATGGTACTTGTCTTTCTCTGCCTGGCTTATTTCACTAGCACGATCATCTCCAGGTCTGTGGCCTCATTCTTTACTATATTTTAAATTAGCTTGTGATGGGAAGGCGTATCCTAAAAACTTTCTATACTACGGAAACTGAGAAGACGAGAGGCAGAACGGAATTGCTGGGAGTGGCAGGCAGTGTGTACTTCCGTGTTACAGGTCAGAGAGAGACTGGCCCTGCGCCTGTGGGCTGCCCGTCCCACGCCTGTGCCGAGGGGCCAGCTCCGCTCCACTCCTGTCCCTGGACTCCCAGAGAAGCTTCGTGTAGCTACATCAACCCTCTGTCTCCCAGGACTGGCTCGGCAGGCTCTCTGCACCTTGTGACCAGAGAATCCAGTCCAGATCCAGTACCCCACTCTGGTTTCTTCTCACTGCACCATGTGTTATAGATGTCGAGGTGTTTCCCAACTGCACATGTCTGTTGCATGTTATTTGTGTAAATATATAACCATATACATAACTTATGACACACATCTATTATTTGTCAGGTGTATGTTTTACATATATAACTATTAACAAAACTGTATATAGTTATATACGTCAACTATATATGTCAGTGTATTTATCAGTTCACTTAACCGTATTAACATGTCAGTGCACATACGTCTGACTGACCAATGGCTTGCACCGTCGTGCTGCTCAGCGTGGCTAAAACAAAGCTAATTCTTGGGTGTGAGGGCGGTGTTCACCTCCCCACTTACCTGGGTTTTCTTTCTTTTGTTGATTGAAACCTCAAACTGTTTTGGTTAGCAGACAAACCCTAAATGTTTTCTCTGGGGAAACAAAAATCTGAAAAAGTGCAAGACTTAGGACAAAGTCATTCCAAATCGCATCTAGATGTTCGCTCTTTCCTGGGAGGCTAGAACTCTGAACGCGGAACGGAACTGAGAACTCTGACAGGGAGCTGGTGTCCTAGGGCTGATGTCACACAGCCTGGTCCCGACCAGCGAAACGGGTTCGGATGGTGCCGGTGGAACCCGCGCGCTCCGCCTGAGGACCGCTCCTGAGTCAGGTCTGAGCACGAGGCCCGGTGCTGACCGCCAGACCCCTCCCAGGGGTCAGAGGTGTGAGGCGTTGACCGCTGAAGGGTCCTGTTGGCTACAATTGTTTCTCTCTTTTCCCCCGGTCTCGTGCAGTTGGCCCCATGCAGGTCCGGGCGACTGGACTCCGGGAAGTGTGCCTGCCTCTGGGGTCGTCTGCTGGTCTGGGCGTGCTCGTCCCCAATCCCGCTCAGCCCTGTGTGGACTGGCTTCCAGGCTCAGAGTGTTTGACTAGCCAGAGTGTTAACCAGGTAAACTGGGTTTGGAGGTCAGCCGGGTTTAGGAGGAAGACGGCAGAGGAAGTTGTGTGACTACAGGAGAGACAGGCTCCTGGAGAAACGCTTCCTGGTCTGTGCGGGACACTCACTGTCTCACAGCCCGCAGGAGGTTGACTGGCAGAGTCTAGAATCCCTTAAACACTGAGGTGGCATCACCCACGTGTCAGTGGGAGGATTGGAAACTTTTTTCCTATAACATATTATTTACGAAATAGGTTTGCATATCCTCAGCAGTGTACAACATAACATTTTAGAAGAAGACATTCCCTGACTCGTTCCCACAGGTGTTTAAGCCTCACGTACAGTGAGGGGTCGCTTTTGACTCTGAAAATGAACATATTTCAGGATTGGGGAGTAAAGCCATTTGCTCACGTGCCGGCCTGTCGCCGACAGCCTGGGGAAGGGAGAGGCTGTCCCACCCTCTGTCCTGAATCCCTTCGCTGACTGCATCCCAGTCCCTCTCCATCCACGAACAACCCTGTACCGTGCTGGGCCGGCTGAGGTCCTGGGCCCCCCGGGAGACTCCTCGTGGTTCCCCACGCAGGAGGCTCTGCGGTCTGGGGCTCCTCCTTCCTCCACTGAAGGAGGCGTGTTGAGGCTGCTGCCGGGCCGTGCGGGGCGGGGCCGTGCGGGGTGGGGGGCCGTGCGGGGCGGGGGCCGTGCTCACTGCTCGCCCGCCCTTCTCTGCCCAGATTCATGCTGAACTTTTCGGCCATGATAGGGAAGGTTGACGTGGAGATTATGATTGGCATTGGCGGTGGCTTGTTGCTCGCCTGTTTTCTTCTCCTGTGCTGTTTCATCTGTCTTTACTGCAAGTTGGCCAGTGTCTTGAAGTAAGTGCCGTGGGTAAGAGTGAAGGGCCCTCACGGGACACCGGGGCCGCCTGAGCAGGTCACTCCTGGCCCTGGGGCCCCACCTGGGTGAGGTCAGGAGCAGCAGGTTGGAAAGGCCAAGGCAGGTGAGGGTGGGCTCTGGGCTGCTTCCCCCGGGTCTGCGGGTGAGCTCACGGGTGAGCGTTCCCAGCTGGGTGGCTGCATGTCAGCGCTGCCTGCTGTCACCGGGCCTCCCGGAGCTGACCCTCGGCGGGCCCTCCGCGTCCCGGGCCCTGCGGACTGAATGGCGGGAGGGCTGTGCCCCGGCCTCTGCCTCACGCTCACCCAGAGGACGGGCGGAGTCGGTCTCCCCTCGCCTGAGCTGGGGAGCTCTCGGGGTCTTCTCTCTTCATCGCCCGTGGCCTTGGGGACGGTGAGGTGGCCTTTGGAGTGTGGGAAGCTGAGCTGTGTAAAGATCCGGGGGACACCTGACAAGGGTACAAATAGATCAGGGTAATGAACTGGGGGCTCTTTGAGAAGGGTTTTCGTTTTATTTGGAGTGGAGGAGCGGTCTTCCCTGAGCTAAAATGAATGTAAATCTGGGGAAGGGCGGTGAATCCCAGAGCCGGGCCGTGGCCTGCTCCCCCCGCCCCCGACCGGCCAGACTGCTCCCTGTGCCAAGCCCGCGGTTTGCATCCCTGGACTCGCTTTACCCGCACTTAACATTTGCTAACTGTCTGGACAGCACCGGGTGAGAGCGCGGGAGGGGCAGCGGTGTGAGCGCAGCTGGGCTCACGTGGCGCCTTTGCTCAGCTGACAACCTGCAGACACTTATAAGAAATGGGCTTTAAAAATGAAATCTGATCTGTGCTTTTTATAAAATCTCCGAAGGAAACTATGACCATCAGTGGCATCAGCACCGGAGGCAGGGACTCGGTGTGGACGAAGGCCGTCCTGAGACACTGCCATCTCTGCACCGTCCACTGCCAGCTCCCCATGACCGAGCCCCCGAGAGCGCCGCTGCGGAGACTGTCCCCAGAGAGGTGGGCTGCCCTGCATCTCCCTGCCACGGGCTGTCCTGTGAAGTACAGATGTCCATGCCCAGCTCAGCTGCCTCCTGACTGTTCTTTCCAGTGTCTGGGGCCCCTGAGGGCAGGAGCTGTTATCCCTGATACCCAGGCAAGCAGCACAGGGCCAAGTCACCGGGTGTTAGAGGCGGGGACCTGAAACCATTCCAGGAACACCTCACCAGGTAAACCTTGACCTCAGACCTGGCAGCAAAGCCTGAGCAGCATGGTTCTGCTCATTGATAGGAACGGGTTGCACGTTGCGTCTCGGTCACCAGCACGAGCTCTGGACCCTGCCCGGGGCAGCAGGAGCACTTCTCTGGTCGCAGCGGAAACACCCAGGAGGCGAGAGCTCAGACCTCTCTTGACTGACACTCGGAGGGCAGGAGTGACTCCTGGGAGGCTGGGACCTGGCTCTGAGAGTCTTATTTCCAACCCCTCCCCCGGTGCCATGCTCCTCCCCCCCTGAGCTCCCAGAGCCCGCTGGACTGTTCACTGCTCCTGCTCCCAGCAAAGGGTCCGGGCGCAGCCCATTAGGAAAGGGCTGGCCTTGCCCCACCCACTGGGTACTTCGGTGGGCATGCATTCCTGCCAACTCTGCAGGAGCGTGGGGGTGACGGGAGCTGGGGGCTGTGTGCACAGGCGGCGAGGGGCGACGGGGTCCGGAGCGGTGAGGGAGTTCTGTGGTGCTGTCTGGGTTAAAAGGGCTTGTATGTGGTATGGAAAAGTCTGAGTGATTCACACTCCCTGGGCTTAGTTTAGTTAGTTGACAGAGTGCTCATCCCGTGTCTATCAGGGTGTAGGGGTTTGTTGTTCCTGTCCCCATCCTCCGCCCAAATACCCCAAATCCTATAAAATATGCATCTCTGTGACAGGAAGTAGCCCAGCTCCCCGAGTCCCACATCACCAGCCAGGTTCTGTCTGCGCCGGGGCCACCAGCCTCTCCTCCTCCTGAGTCTAGTCGGCTTCCAGACCTCCAGGTCCTGGGGAGCCCCGCTAAGCGGAGGATGGGTCTGACACCCCTGCACCCACCCTTATGTTGACCGCCTGCAGCTCCGGGGCAGCAGGCCTGGACTGGGCTCCGCCTCTCTCTGGTTTGTGAGGGGCACTTAATTCCGCCACGCCCCATTTTCTCTGTAACATGGACCCACCTGATAGGGTGGTTCTGAGGATTCAATGAAATGGGGAGAGAAATGTTTGTCACCAAACACTGATTCAGAGAGAAGAGAAACACAAGTTCTCCTGTGAGGACTGCGTCCCCTGCCTGGGCACGGCCTGCGCAGACCAGGTCAGAGGGCTGCCGATGCGTCCCCTGCCCGGGCACGGCCTGCGCAGACCAGGTCAGAGGGCTGCCGATGCGTCCCCTGCCCGGGCACGGCCTGCGCAGACCAGGTCAGGAGGGCTGCCGATGCGTCCCCTGCCCGGGCACGGCCTGCGCAGACCAGGTCAGGAGGGCTGCTGGGCACGGGCAGCCCTGCAGCTTTCCTCGTTCATGTCAGTGTTGTTTGAAATTAAGATTCTAACACTGCTAAGGACATGAAAGTCCTTTTGTTGCAGTTACTTTTGAAATACTTCATAGTTACACAAATCATAAATCTATATATGAAAATACAGTTCAGAACTGCTGTGTTGATTTTTTGAAAGATTCAGTAGTAAGTATATGAAGAATTTCTAGTATCCAAAGATTTTCCTTATTGATGTTTAGTTTGCCAATTCAACCTGATTCTTTTATTATTTAGGATCCGATTTGATTATAACAGAAAATCTCAAAATGATAGTGGCTTAGGCAGAGCAGAAGTTCGTGTTTCTCTCACATGCAGACTTCCGGGCCAGGGTAGCGCGAGCAGCCCAGTGTCGCCTTGGACTAAGCTTCCTTTCCCAAGGTCATCCCAGAGCCCAACAGGGCTGCTGGAGCTCCAGCTCGAACATCTGCATTCCAGGAGCTAGGAAGGAGGGCGGGGCCTCTCCTGGCCTGGCTGGGCTGAACTCTGTTTCTGAAGGAAGTCTCCCTGTGCCACTGACTGCTGCCCACGACTCCCAGAGCAGGGACGTCAAGTCCTTTCTATAGGATGAGCAAAACCACTCCACACGCAGCACGTTTCACCCTTCACACCAGGATCGCTGGTTTCCAGACGTGGGCACACCTGTCCCCCACCCCCGCAACACAGCTTCGTCCTGGGAACAATGCGCAGCAGGGACCCCCAGTCTGCACGAGTGGCCAGTGTGGTCCATTTCAGTTCTTCCTGCTGCCAGAGGAAGCACTGCCTCGCAGGGGCTGGGAGCCGGCATGCACTGTGTGAGGGTCCGAGTAGCCTCCGTGGAAGGAAGTGGCACGCACGTGGGCTAATGCCAGCCCCAGGCCCCACCCAGGCGCTGGTGTCCAGGTGGCTCCACTCAGGCACGGGGCAGGCGTTGGAGGGCGGAGGCCTCACCCCCCTGCAGGCAGCAGCCCGTTGTCCTCCGCCCCCAGGGAGCAGCCGGCCCAGGAAGGCCACCTGGGAAGCCAGCTCAGCAGCTGTCAGGCTGAAGCGCCATCCTGATGCCCTTGGCCAGGGCTCGTGGCGTGGGGCTCTCCGCAGTGCAGCTCACAGGCAGGCCCTGGGCGGCCAGGGCGCGCGCGGTGGTGGGGCCGATGGCTGCGAACTGCGGAGGAGACGGGCTTGAGCGTGCAGCAGGCACCAGGGGGGCCGGAGGGCGGTGTGTGCAGGGCCTGTGGGACATCTGCCTGTCGGGCCGCCAGCATGTGAGAGCTTCCTGACTGGAACCCAGCCTTACGCAGCTAAATGCCTGCACCTCCAGCCCGAGCGGGTCACGCCCTACCTGTAGCTCAGCTCCGGGCAGAAAGGTCCCGCAATCGGGACCCACCCCTTGGCTGCACCCTTGGAAGCCTCAGCTGCGGACAGGTCTGTCCTGTGTCTCGGGGCCCTGGGTGGGGTCAGGTGATACCCAGAGGGAAGTGTGGCAGGCATGGTGGCTGGACCCCCGGGGAAAGCAGAGCAGTCAGGACCAGGGCCCCAGAACAAGAGGGTCGGGACACACTTCTCTAACCCTACACTCCACCCGGAACCCTGCGAAACAGTCCCCCTGCCCCAGGTGTGCCGGGAGACCCATGGGTGCTGACAGGTAAAGGCTTCATTCTGACAGGGAGGGCCCACAGTGCTGACGGCTGTCCACAGCGCCAGGTCACACCCCCTCAGTCCCCCAGCCCCCAGCCCGTTCAGGACCACTCCCATCGCAGGCCCCGAGGGTGGTGCCGATGCAGACCCCTAACAAATACAGTCCCTGAAGTGTGAACGTAAAGCCTGTGAGGTAAAAGACTGAAAAGGGGCGACACCTGTAGAACAGGTCATTTCGAGATGTTCCGATGAAAAAGGGATAGGATGCTAACACCTGAGCACCTGAGCGGAGCGAGGAGGCGGCTCAGAGAGGTGGACGTGCCCAAGGGCACCGGCCGGGAAGTGGGGCTGCTGGGCTGAGTCGGGCTGGGGCCGCCTTTGCAGCGAGCTCTGCAGGCTGCACGGGCCTCTGCCAGCTCAGGAGTGGCTGGGCTTTGCGTGGAAACTCGAGGATGATTGGTAAAAAAAAATCTTTAATCTGAAAAGGACCAAAGCGCTGACCACCTCACCTTGATTTGATGGATGCCGTTTCCCGACAGCTCCTGAATGTGCTGCAGACTGTGTGTGAGGCCAGACGGGCTGAAGAAGGTGATGCTGTCGGGAACGCCCTGCAGGGAGAGCAGTCCCTCGCACGGTGCCCGTCACCACGGGCCCGCGACCCCCGCAGCCTAGGCGGGTTCTCAGCGGGCAGGTCGCTGGGCGGTGCGGGCACAGCTCACCCACGGAGGGGAGTTCAGAGAGGGGCTGTGTAGAGAGCGGGGTGCGAGCGAGAGGCTGGGCTGCTCCTCGGCAGCTCCCAGGCCGGGTCTGCCTGGCCGCCCGTGCCCAGCCGGCTGGACAATGCCTCCAGCTCGTGTGGCCAAGTGGCACGACCAAGCAAGGCCGCCTTGGAGCCCGCTCCCGGCCAGCGCTCCATCCCTCGGGAAGCTGCAGACAGCCCGGGCGTCCTGCTCTGCTTTGTGCTCACAGCACATTCCAGACCCGCAGGCACTCAGAAGCCTGTCCTGAGGGAGGACGGGAGGTCTTACTGAATCAGATGTGGAAAACTCCCGTCACTCAAAGGAGCGCCCTCCACTCTCTCGCCTGAACCCTCCAAGGTCCACCCGGACCCCCGGCCTCCCTCCCCACAGCTGCCCAGTGCCGCCAGGAGCCGCGAGGCAGTGTCTCGGGCTGCCTGGGTCTCGGCGCTGTGCAGGCACCCTGTGAGCTCTCCTCTACTCCTTCTGGAACCTACTGGCTGGGTCTGCTTCCAGCTCCCAATCAGAGACGGAGCCGAGAGGCCCGTCCTCAGCCACACGGCTGGGAGGGGAAACCACGCAGGGAGGCCAGGCCTCACCACCTGCCCCCACCGTTCCACCCCACCCGAGCTCTCCCCGGAAACAGCACCCACCTGCTTGGAGTAGTAGCTGTGCAGGTTCATTTGGATTCTCGGGTGTGGAACCTTCTGATAGACAGTGATGCTTTCCATGGGAATCCCTGGACACGATCAAAACCAGGGAACAGACTGAGTGCTCTGGGAACACCATGCGGTGTGCACGCGGGCAGGTAGTGGAGACCTGTCTGCCCACCATCCTGAACCAGAGGCTCAGCCGGCCCTCTGCAGCCTGCTGAGCCCTGAGCGGACTGCGGGGGAGGCCGAGGCACAGGAAGGACACGGGCCCTGCATGGGAAGGCTGCCTTCGTACCCACCGATGCCGTTTGTTCCCATGTCCGTGTGGGCTGCCCACAGGACTGTCCCCAGCCACTCCACCACACACGCTATAAGCCGAACTTAATCTTAGACTGTAATCAAGAACAAAGGAGCGGTAGCCCAGGAGACAGATTCGGGTGGCGACCTAAATCCTGTCCCACCGAGACCAAGGGGAGGCCGCCGGCTCCAGCAAAGGCTTCCCTGCCTGGTTCTCCGTGAGGCCGTTTCACTAAGCGAGGGCTCCGGAATGCTGTTCTGATCGGCGGGCAGCTCTGGGTGGCTGGCAGAAAGAGGGACCCGGGCTTCCCTGCCGTGGTTGGCAGTGAGCGGGGCAGAGGGCGAGAAGCCGCATGCAGAGAACGTGAGGCACCCGTCAGCACACGGCCAAGGCTCTTACTATTTATACAATCTAGGCCCTTGACCATGGGAGTCCCTCTCAGCAGATAAATTCCTTCTTGAGCTTCACAGCAAATGCCTTTTTCTTCCTGGGGTCCACAATGCTCAATGTGGAACCCTACACAGAGGGCAAGGCGTGGGCGGAGCTTGGAGGGAGCTTTTGAAGCCTGGGGGCTGAAGCAAGCAGCTGAGAGCCTTAGATGCCTCGGTCCCTGCATCCTGACGCCAGGAAGCAGGTTCAAGGACAGCTCCTGGGAGAGGCCACGAGTCAGAAAAGGGCATGGGGGCCTGAGCCAGGAGCCCCCACCGCACCCCAGCTCAGCCTCCACATGGCCACCTGCTCCTGGATGAACCACCGCCCTCCATGGGCCCCAGGGACCCATCTGCAGATGGATGGATTAGGCTCTAAGGTGCCTCACATGCCCCCTCCCCGTTCCATTCATGGACTCTGAACATCCCTAGAGTGTTCAGGGAGGAAGCACGGAGTGACCAGCCCACGTCAATCACAGACACTCACTAGCTAGGGCAGCCGCTCGGGAGGAAGCCGCATCAGACACTGAAACCTCAGCATTGTAGAAATGAATGGGATAGGAAAGAAAGCTCTCAGAAGAAATCAAGAGGTTCCGCATAAAACAGCAACCCATCACCATTTCACACCCCAAACCTAAAGGAACGGGAGCATCCAGCCTCTGATTTATGACCTCCCTAAGGGAGCCTGGGACCACTCTCTCCCATTTTCTCATTTTCTTGTTTCAGAAAGGCCGAGGTTCTTGCTGATCTTACTTCCTGACGCCCCTGCCATTACTCCTGGTGGCGTTCAGGAGACAGATGCTAACAAGGGGAGCAGGCCCTGGCAGGGCAGCTCAGGTTTCTTCTGTGTGGACCCGCCCCAGGGTCACCTCCACACCACCACCCACCTCCTCCCGTGACGGCTGGGTGACCCGCATGTTCCTGGCTGGAGCAGACTGCACCTGACCCCCCGCCCCAGGCCTGCTGTCCCCGCGGTCTCTGCAGAGCTGACCATGTCCGTCACCTTGAAGGCTCTCGGCGGACCCCACAGAGGCGAGGGAGGGAGTGCGTGCTAGTCACCTTTGTCCTTGAGCATTTTCGGCAGGATTTCTCCTTTGAGAGCTCCACAGGGAAACAGAAGAGGCAATGCTGGTGACTCCCCTGTGAATAAACAACCAGACTGTACAGCTGTGCAGAGACTCCAGGGCGCTGCCTGCTCAGCTCCTCAGGCCTCAGCTCCCGCGGCTCTGGAGGAAGGCAGCGGCTCCCTCGCTGACCTTGTCACGAGGAGGTCGCAGAGGCAGTGTGGGTGCGGGGGCCTGGAAAACTAACCCCACACGAGCCCGGGTCCGCTGCCACCCACGCTCCTTTGACTCCCCTTGCCCTGAGGTGGCTCCTGGCAGCAGTCACGACTCAGAACGCAGGCTGTCCACTGAACTGGGGTTAGAGGGTCAGGTCAGGCCTGGAGTCGGCGCCTGGAGAACGTTTTCTGCAGAGCTGTGGACGGCACCAGGCACGGCTCCCGTCACGAAGAGGCAGATTTGCAGCCCAAGTAGGCCAATGCTAAACAGGTCAACGTAAAGCTGGTTGACTCCGCAGAGGTGAGAGATGCGGTCTCCCCAGGACAAAAGGGAGAGACAGGGGCCTGGCAGGAGTCGGACCCGACACATCTGGTGAATCATGGGCTCCGGGGCCCGCGCTCTGCTCCTGTACCAGGAAGGAGGCCTGGACTGCTGGCCTGTCAAGGCTGCAGACAGACACGGTATTGAAAACCCCGATGCTACGCAGCTGGGTGCTGAGCTCGATAAATAGTCACTGTAGGTAATTAAGACGAGACTGGTTTTTAAACGTCTGTCACTGGAAGAGACTGCGAGTCTGTAAAACCCTAAGGGCTTCAGGTCTGCAATGACTTCACCTGAGAGGGCGCTGCTGTGAGAACCCGGGTCAGGCAGGCGACGGGCGCCTGACTGGAGGTGAC
Source organism: Tadarida brasiliensis (assembly GCA_030848825.1). Lineage (NCBI taxonomy): Eukaryota > Metazoa > Chordata > Mammalia > Chiroptera > Molossidae > Tadarida > Tadarida brasiliensis. Next base: position 3,614,719 of record CM061271.1, read on the forward strand.
CAGGATAATGAGCTGACTGGGAGGGGAGGGACAGGAGCCCAGCAAGTCTGCTTTTCATGTGTCAGCTCCCAGTCCAGGAGGACATTTCAAACACACTGCAGTCCAACCTGTCTGCTTCTGTCTCGTCTCAGAACTGTCTACCTTTACCACTTAACTCGAACTTTCTTTTCCTTTAGAGGAGATATCCTCGGAGGGAAGGAGAATTGTCTATCAGAACAATAAACTATCAGATTAAATTAGTTAATAGCTTTAAGTGCTTACAGTAGTGCCTATCACATAGTAAATCTGTGTTTGTTAAGTAAAATAGAGAACTATGAATTGGCCTGTTTACTCCAAGCATCAGAAGTAGGTTCTCAGCTTTTAAAATCAAGCTTCAGAGTTCACTGGGGAGAAAACCCCGAAAGCCTCGTAAAACCAAGGTGGAAGGCCTCATTGGCAGTCAGGATGGATCCTATTTGGATATCCTAATTGCAAGCTGAAGATCTATTAGGGCCCACAGACATGCTGGTAATAAATCAGAGGAAGTAACAAAGGCTTTGCAAAGAATGCCAGCCAGTCTCCTCGAGATAAGGGCAGAATGTGTTGCTAGCTCCCCTCCAAGCCTGGCTCAGTTCATTGAAACCCAGTGTGACACCTCAGCAGTGACTCAGCGCCTCTCTGCCTGGTGTCTGTAAAGCAAGGAGCACTGCTCCGTGGCTCTGGGCCGGACAATGAGGGATGACTCAGTTCACCTCGGTCCAGAACTTCACGCATCACCTGTGAGTGCAGCCAAACCCCAGCCTTGGAAACAGGCTGGGCCACCTATTCCGCTAAGGAGCTTGTGGTCGTCCCACCCATAGGATCAATAATAGTTCTTTGTAAACCAAGGCTCTCAGTCCCAGGAGGGTGCCAAGAACAACCACTTACATCGATTTCTACGTTAAAAAAGGGCTTGATATGTTTCATGGCGATCATTATCCCCTGAAAGGACACTGGAAACAGAGCCTGGAGTTGGATCATTCCGGACCCTCCGCATCTCTGAGCTGCCAGGGAGGAGCCCAATCACAGGGGACCCCCCCCCCAAGAAGATACAAATGCTTTGTGTTATGTTGGAACTGTCTCTCGTCCTTTGGTGTAGGGGTGGCAGGAGGTGGGCTGAGTCTCAAGCAGGACAGACATGGTCCCACACTGCATGTCCACCATCGTCATCACAGGGACGTTTCCAAGGAAACACTCCTTTCCCTGGGTGGTGGCTGAGAGACCCACAAACGAAAATAGATGGGCTTCATGTGGGGCGGCCTTTTTCTACTTACGGGAACAAATATATTCCGCAAGCTTTTCTGCATTCCCACAGTTTTCTCCTTCTGTATCCAGGCCAATTTTATTCACTGGAAAACAAGAAAAAATACATGTCTTGACATGGCTCTTTAAGTCCCTCTGTTCCTGCGTTGTCTGTTCAACGTGCAAATACAGAGGCTGGCTCTGGACAAATCAGAGCCCTCCCGAGGCCGGCCTGGCGAGGGGGCTGCAGGCTCTGGTCTGACAGAGGGTGCTGGCTCCCAGCCCCACGCTTCCCAGACATGTGGCTGTGGGTGACACTTCGATTTCTCTGAGCCCCAGTGAGTTCATCTACAGGGAGGAAGACACAACCCTGTGGGGCTGTTTTAAGGTTACACAAGACGATGAGAGCGAACTGCTGGCCATCTCGGCGGAGCTCAAGAAAGCTGGGTTTCTTCTCAGTCAGAGGTAGGGAGCCTTTAAGACCGTGGATATTAGAGAGCCCTCACTTCAGGAGGGAGCCAAGGCCAGCCCCCAGCCTGGCAGGTGTGAGTTGACCTGGGGGGAATGAAAGGGACAGGAGGGAGAAGTTTGCTAACCATCGGCCAGGGCCGCAGGTGACTTCAGGTGAGGGCTGTGCCAGCCACGTCTGTGAGAGTCCTGTCATGAACTGAGCGAGCAGCCAGCACAGGCTCCCTGCGGAGCATGCTGAAGGAAGGGCCCACATGGGTCAGAGTGGAATGTGGAACCTCTCTGAGAAGCAGGTGCTCACACGAGCCCGGCTAGCACCACACTGCAGCTTTCCGGGCGACCTGTCCGCGTTCACCGACAGATCTCAACGAACGCGCCAAGAGAGAAAGGTCCCTCGCAGCTGTGCACCCTGTCCAGGAACAAAGCCCCTGTGCTCACTGCAGCCCTCGGACTGGATTACGAAGGCCTCCGTGCACCCGAGAACCCTGAAAACTTCCTGGGAACTGAGCTGGGGCCCAAATACACAGTGATGCTGGCCCCTGGATCGACACCTGAGTGCGTTCTTCCTTGCACCCAGGCTGGAGCCACGCTGAGACTGCCCGCAGCCGATTAAATCACCAGTCCTTCATGATTAGTCCATGCCAGCCCCCCCCTCCCCCCGGAGGTGGTGGTGAGGGGTGGGAGTCTGAAGGTTCCTGCGCTAGTCACAGGGCTGGTTCCCCTGGCAACCAGCCCCAACATTAGGACCTTTAAAAAGTCAGCGCATTGAAATAAACGCAGGTGGAGGTGAAAGGGGTTTCTTATGAATGACAACAGACACTTTTATCTGTATCACCTGGGAACGATCAAGGGCACTAGGAGCTCTGGTCCAGGACAGCGATGAAGACCAGATGTGTATTTCTGATGAACCACAACGTCACGGTCATGTTTTTGGTGTTTTATTTTTAGCTTGATGGCTTACCTAGAGAAGCGGTAGCATGTCCAACCACATACACCGACTTAGCATTCCATTTTTCTCTCAAAGACTTTTTCCAGACTGTAAAACATGAAATCACATGTGAGTCGCTCAGACCAGAGAGGCCATGTGGACCGCGGCCCACGGCTGCGTGTGCACCCTCAGCCTTGTGAGCGAGGCACACTGGTAACGAGCAGATCGAAGGACAGCACCTCAAACTAAAATTCCATCTCAGACTGCTCACATTCTGCGGGCGAATTTTCAAAAAGCCACCTTGGTTAACATCCGGATGCCTTGCTTCAAGCAGCGCGCCACGCCCACGGGCGGCACTGCAGCCGCTTTCAGTGTGCACTGGAAACACACGGAACTTGATGACTTCATTTGCATGGTGATATTAAAATTTTTTAAATCTAGACTTTAAAAGAAAAAGTCACTGGTCATTAGGAAGAGGTAACAAAGTCTGCCTGGCCAGTGTGGCTGACCGGCCAGCGTGGCTCAGTGGACTGAGCGTCGTCCCATGGACTGAGAGGTCCTGGCTCGATGCCCAGTGAGAGCACATGCCCAGGTTTCGGGCTCGATCCCCAGTAGGGGGCGTGCAGGAGGCAGCTGATTGATGCTTCTCTCTCACATCAATGTTTCTGTCTCCCTCTCCCTTTCTCTCTCTCTAAAAAATCAATAAAAACATTAAAGAAAGAAAAAAAGAGATAACAAGTCTAATAAAGCAATACCATTGGTTTAATTTGGAACATAAATCTAAAAGCAGTCAAGAAACTGACCTCAGATGAGAGGGCTCATTTATCCAACATGTCAGAGTAGAAATTATACATTTCAGGATCATACTCAAACACAACTTATGGAGAACTCTATTTTTTTCTGGCAAAAAAACACACCTATCTTTATTTATTTATTTATTAAAACACCCATCTTTAAATATAGGTTAAAGAAAAACAGAGAAAATGAATTGTATAAATATGTCATAAGGCCACTGGGCATTCGATACCTTTTTTTTTTTTGGTACGTGCCCCTAGCGGGAACCGAACCCGGGACTCTCTGGTCTGAAGGACCCACTCCAGCAGCTGAACCAAACCGGCCAGGGCTCGATACCTTTTTAGAAGACAAGGAAACACTGGCGTTTCCTTTCTAAAACCTGATTGAGTGGAACTGTCCCTGAAATTTGAGAGTTCTCCTACCCTTTCCACTCGTACAGGGCAGTTCCTTTTAAACAGTGATCCAAGATTGACTTTCACCTTCTTTCTTTCCTGCACAGAAACGTGAAATGTATTTTAAGATCATCTCTGTCGTGTGAGCGAACGTGTCCAAGCTCCACGGCAGTGACCACGGGAGCGAGCCGGGCGGAGTCAGAAAGCCTGGCTGGGGCCCCTTCACGGGCGCACGCTACTGGGCTAGTGCGCACCACCTCGTCCCCCTCCGTCCAGAGAGCTGGGATGACTGCGCTCCTGACTAGGTCAGGGGCTGTGAGAATCAAGGAAGGAAACGTTTGGGAAATGCTCTTCAACTGTGAAGCACTATGGAAAGTTATGGTGTCCATTCTGGGGTTTTCTTTTTCATCATCTTCATCTCAAACCACATACGAAAGGAAAGGCGGCGGTGAGAGGAAGGTCCCGAAGCAGCAGTGGGGAGCAGTCAGGGCCTTCTCCACCGGCAACGACGGCACCGGGTCTGCCTGCGGCCTCGACGGGCCAGCGCAAGTCCTGGTCCTGCGAGAGCGTAGGCTCTCCCCGCAGCAGGCGTGTCTGTGAATCACAGACAGGGGCGCTTTCTGGCTCTCACGAAGGCCTACCGCGACATAAAGGCAGAGACAGGTAACCACTCCCTCTGCCACTCACTTGACGCCTGCCAGGTGCCAGGCACTGCCCTGAGTGGTGTTCCTTGGCAGCCCGACGCTGAAGCTGCACTCGCACACCTGCGACTAATAGCCATGTGGCCTTCGAGACTTACACCCTCTGCTCGCAGGTCCTCGTCGCCAGGAAGCACTGTCGTGCCTGCCTGGGGGCACTGAGGACCGTGTCTGGCACAGGCAGACTCTCACAAGTCCCAGCTCGCTCCCAGTGGAAGTGATGAGCCAGTAAGCACCTATTATTGGGCCCACTTGACAAACAAGGAAACTGAGGCTCAGCGGTCAAGGAACATCTCCAAGGTCAGAATGGCCGTCTGAACCCAGGCCCAAGTAGCTGCAAAGCCCTTTGGGTAAGCACCACCCTGCTGCCTCTGCTCGTCACCATGACGAGCTGGTCAGGCCTGACTGGCTGGTTCCATGGCCCTGGACAAGTGCTTACTCTTGCCGGGCCTCAGTCTTCTCATCTGTAAAATGAGACCACAGTATGTGTGCCCCTGGATGAAATGAGATAATGACTGTGAAGTTAACGGAGCCTGGTATACAGTAGGCACTCCATAAATGTTAGCACGAAGCTGTTCGCTCTAACAGACTAAGGTGGTTGTTCAGTCTCGGTCTATCTGTTTTTGTTTTTTTTTTTTTATCCTCACCCAAGGACATTTTTCCATTTTTTGTTCAGACAGAATGGGAGGGAGAGAGAGGAAGAGAGAGAGAGAGAGAGAGAGAGAGAGAAACATCGACGTGAAAGAGACACATCGAGTGGCCGCCTCCCGCACGACCAACCAGGGCCGGGGACAAATCGCAACCGAGGCACATGCCCTCAGCGGGAACTGAACCCGGGCCTCTCTGGACCGCAGGCCAACGCTCCAACCACCGAGCCATCGGTTTATCTGTTTTGATGGAGGGAGGGAGGAGGAGGAGGGTCTCAGGGACGTCCTGTCATGCAGCGCCTGGCACAGCGCACTGTCTTCTCATGGGTTGCTGGAGCTTCTCATCGGCTCCGGGGAAAGAGACGGGGCTGTCTGAGGGGAGAGGTGACAGGGGCAGGTGAACATGCAGTCTCTCTGAGCAACATCCCTCTGGGAGTGCAGGAGGCAGCGGCGTCTCCTGTTCCCAGGGCAGAGTCTGTGACAGGGCGCCACTTAGCCCTCACTCTTGTCAGAAGGCTGACGGGTTAGCATGTCCTTCTGTGTGGGACAGCAAGAAACAGCTTACAAAAAGGTCATTTTCTGCTCCCTCCAAAGGTTACACAACGTGGAATAACTTGAAGCCTAAACACTTTCTGAGCTAAAAGTCACTGCAATTTCAAACCCGAAGTGCAGGGATTTCTGGTTTGGCCGATGGGAGAAATCAGAGTGAAGAAAAGTCAGTGGAATTTGCGGCGGACACCCTCACCTTCAGTTTTATTGTCATTCTCCAGGCACAGCTCCACAGCTTCCACCGCTCTGGGGCTGGTGAAAATGAGTCCTCCATACCCTTCCGGACGGGACAGCTGCACACCAAACACCAACAAAGGCACTGTCTGTGACGGCTAAGCTCCGCATTTCCCAGAATTCCAAACGCTCACAAGAGAGTGGGCAAACTACTTCATTCCACCCGTCCGTCCATCCACCCGTCCGTCCACCCGTCCACCCGTCCGTCCGTCCATCCATCCATCCATCCATCCACTCAACACTTGCTGAGAGCTGCCTGTGTGCCTATCCCAGGCCTTCAGGAGTGCAGGAGAATTCATCATTCATCTTGAATGCATTTCCCTCAAGCAGCTCAGAGTCGAGGGGAGAGACAGCAGGTGCTACGTAAGGTGGTGGGTGTAACCGGAGAAGAGAGGGGCAATGGGACTCAGCCTGGGCCGAGTGGGGTGCAGGCAGGAGGGTAGACTTGACCTGCATCTGTAATAAAACTGGACTACTGGCCAGGGGCGGTGTCCATGCTGAAGCTCTGATTCTCAGAGACAATGGTGATAAAATGCACTGACCATTTACTCTGAGCCAGGCTCTGGGCTGCTGTGTACACATCTCTCCACTGAATCTGTGAAAGTTCCTGGGAGGCTGAGTGGGAGGCAGTGGCTGAGACATAGTGTGCTCACTGCACGATGGGAGCTTGATGGAGAGATCTGAGTAAACCCCTCACCCCTCGCGGAGCAGACTGGCTGGTGCTGATGGAGGGGCTCCTGTGGAGACGTGAGGATTTTTCTGAGGTTCTACAAATGATCTCAAATGATGAGGTCCTTTGTTCCCTTTCAAAGCTGCTTACGGAAAAGCAAGCCAACATGGGCCCTCAGCACACAAGCCCAGTGCACGCAAACGTGACAGACGCCAACTACATGTCTGCTGAACAGACTCAACAATCAGATGTTCAGCTCAAACTGAACGGAGGGAACAGGAAGGCTTTGCACAGAGTGACGGGCAGGGCTGTGATGCACAGGCATGAGGGTGGGCCTGGTGCTAACAGGTGTGGAGCCCGGGGAGCAGGGCTGCCGGGCACTGTCTTTAACCTGAAACATCTGGAAGGCTTTACTGGGACTGTCCCCAACAGTGTGGGTCATGCCAGAGCTGAGGCTGTGGGGAGATGTCCTGGTCTTGAGTCTCAACACTGCCTCCCTTTCCCAGAGGCCTCGGGCAAGTTGCCCAACCTGGGGCCTCAATTTCCAAAACAGGAAAACAAACACACGGCCTCTTTGCAGAGGTCAGGGCAGGGGTGGGGACAGGGTCTGAACTGCTGTGAGCAGGGCCCTCCCCACGACCTGCTCTCCTGGGCCTCCTCCAAGTCAGGGCGGAGGAGCTGGCGGAGGCTCGGGCAGAGAACCGACAGCAGCAATGCTGGAGCCGAATCCTGGAGCTGGTGGGCTGTGCTGCCCTGTTTTGAAGCTGGGCAGTAAAATGAGGGGAAGGAAGAAAGTCCTCCCGGCTTGGGTTGGCACAGATTCTACAGAAACCAAATGTCTCACTTAGAAATTACGGTGCTCAGACACTGGCAGACCTTACCTTCTCCGAGAAACTGGGAAGAGACAGAAAGCTGAATGATAAAACAGGGATCAAAGTGGCTTCGAGTCCATATAATCCCAATTCCTGTAAATAAAAGAATATAGTTCTGGATTGGCCAGGGTGCTCTGGAAAATAAGGAAAGGGTGATGGTATCACATTACCCACTTATTCTGTGCTAATGCCTCCGTTCTAGCGGGACCTCCCTGACTTCATTGGTAAGGCAGTGCTGTGTTTTCTGGGCCCAGGAGGCTCAGGCACTTACCCTGATGTACGGATCCTGGCCACCTTCATCCTCCTTGGCATCTTTCAGTAAAAGAACCTTCATTATTGCCTGGCAGTCCTCACAGGGCGCTGCAACAGGGCAGAAAAACAGATCTTAATTAGATCTCAGAGACCCTCCCTAGGTCTCGTCGGATGAACAGGGGCCCAGGGAGGAACGTAATCAGTTGCTGGCCGACGTAGCCCAGCCCTTGCACACACTGACTCAGCGTGAATGGGCTTGTTCCTTCGGAGACCCTGTCACTGATAAGGCTGAGGGGCAGAATGCTGGCACTTGATAGCACTTGGAAAGGCAGAAGGAAGCCCTCAGGGAAAGCCAGCATCCTAGCCTGAAAAGTGACACGAATTCTGGGTTGTATCAATAACAAATAGAGAAAGAGGTATCTCATATCAGAAGGGAATAAATAATTACTTTCATTTCAAGATACATATACTAAGTTGTACGCTCGTGAGCTCCTTAGGAAATAATTATATTGACTCTTCTACTTCTCAAATGACATTTTATAAATGTTGTCAAGTACCATGGGGTAATATTTCAAAAATGTTCTAACGTGAAAACAATTTGTCAATATGTATCAAAAGCCTTACATGGTCACCTGCAATGAATGGTCACTCTTGTATCAACACATGATCCTAGATGGTCTGGGTGGGCCTGACTCAGGCAGTGGAAGGCTTTCCGAGCAGAACTGAGGCTCCCTCGAGGAGGAACTGCCTCTTGTGGGTGCAGCGGCAGCCCATGCCCGAGTCCTGCCCTCCTCCTTGGCTTGCACTATGGATTTCAGACTTGCCCCACGGTGGCACGGGTCAACTACTTGCAGAAATCCCCCTAATATACATCCCCTACTGGTTCTGTTTCTCTGGTTGAACCCTGACTAATACACCTTCCGATTCTGGGGTTCCAGGAATCTGGTATGTCACTGAGTGGCAACTGAAACCTGACATTTTCTGCTAAGGCATAAATCTTTCCAGGGCACACAAAGCTAGCAACTACTGTGGGATTAAAAAGTAGAACTTATTTGGGTTGGAAACAGGCATTCCTGAGGCCATGGATCTCCACTCAGCCCTGCCCTGTCCCCACCGTGGTTCTAGCCCTGAAATACAGATCCTCATGTCCTCAGAAGATACGTCAGCAATGCTCTTGAATACCAGGAGCCCATCTCTCCCTGAAGCTTTCTATCCAGCTCTCAGCAGTGAGACCTGGAATCCCCCTCAGGGAGGCTAGGTGTGCATTATTTATTGGGGCTGGGGGACAAGTTCAAGTACCACAGTGTGCTAGGAGGTGAGGTGGCAGAGGGGGCTGGGATGCTGATGGATAGCTGGTTACCTCTCCAGGGGGACCTTTCTGAGAAGGTGGTATCTGAGTTGAGATCTGAACGTCAATAGCAGTGAGGAGACTTGAAGGAGGTGACATGAGTTGAGATCTGAGTAACACTAGCCATAAATAGAAATGTTTGAGCCCTGGCTGGTTTGGTTCAGTGGTTAGAGCGTCAGTCCGTGGACCAAAGAGTTGTGGGTTCAGTTCTGGTCAAGGGCACGTACCTCGGTTGCAGTTCATCCTGGCCCTGGTCGGGGTCATGCAGGAGGCAACCAATGGTTGTGTCTCTCTCACACTGGTGTTTCTTTCTCTCTCTCTCTCTCTCTCTCTCTCTCTCTCTCTACCCCTCCCTCCCACTCTATCTCAAAATAAAAAATGGGGGAAAAAAAGTTTAAAAAAAATAAATGTTTGAGTCAGAAAGGGGCCCTGGTGTCCCCAGGAGGGAAGCCTGGCTGGAGTGGAAAGCACAAGGGGTCTTTGGAGTCCATGAGAAATGGGGGTCCACAGAGAGTCAGGCTAGGAGTGACAGCAGTGGGATTTACTCTGTAGAAAGTCTCCGGCGTCTGTGATCAGGAGAGTAGACGGTGGCAGTTTTAGCAGTGGAGAGGTTAGGAAGTGGCTGGACCAGGAATTCATACTGAAGACAGAGTTAATTACCAACGTAATTCTGGGTGAAACCACCTGTCCACAGCCTGGTTTGTAGGAGCTGGGACCAGGATGAAAATAAATGCCTTTCTTCTCCCAATCCCACCTGGACTTTGGGTTTGTTCAGTGTAATCCTGTCAGTGACTCAACTAATATTTACAGGCAGTAACCGTGTCCTAGGCACTGGGTATACAATACGATCCCTGCCCTCCTATTTACGCAAGGGTAAGACACATTTCACAAATAAGTAAAGCTAATGACGTGAGCTAACGGTGAAGACTGAGCCGGGGGTCAGCACTTGAGTCCCTGACTGAGCTCCCTGGGGCCAGGCTGTTTCCTCAGAGGACAAAACCACAGGCCGTGCAGTTCTTCACAGCTGCTCCTCTAATTCCCACTCCGACCATGAGCTCGGCACTGGGGACTCCCCTAAGGGCACAAAGTAAGGCTCCCCCACTTCTCTTATCAAAGCCATAATACATGCTCATTGTGGGCAGCTTGCAAACTACAAAAAAGTATAGTTCCTCAAAAAAACAAAAACAGAATTGCCATATGACCCAACAATTCTATTTCTAGGTATATGCTCAAAAAATTAAAAGCAGGGACTTGAATAGGTATTTGTACAGCCATGTTCAAAGCAGCATTACTCACCACAGCCAAGTGTCCACCAGTGGATAAATAAAATGCGGTTTATCTACACAATGGAATGTTATTCAGGTTTAAAAAGGAAGGAAATTCTGACACCTGCTACAACATGGGTGAACTTTTTTTTTTAAAATCCTCACCTGAGGATACCTTTTTTCCATTTTTATTTTCAGATAGAGTGGGGGAGAGAGAGAGAGGAACATCGATGTGAGAGAGACACATCGATTGGTTGTCTCCTGCACTACGCCGACCAGGGCCGGGGACTGAACCACAACCGAGGTACGTGTCCTTGACCGGAATTGAACCCAAGACTCTTTGGTCCATGGGCCAATGCGCTACCACTGAGCCAAACCGGCCAGGGCCAACATGGGTGAACTTTGACAACATTATGCTAAGTGCAACAAGCCAGTCACAAAGGCACAAATATTACATGATGCCACTTAATATCGTGTACCTAGAATAGGCAAATTCATAGAGACAGAAAGTAGAATGGTGGCATCCAGGGGCTGGGAGAAGGGAGGATGAGGAGTTAGTGTTTAAACAACGGTGTGGAGCCCTGGCCAGTTTGGCTCAGCGGTTAGGGCATCCGCCCTCAGACCGATGAGTCGTGGGTTGGATTCTGGTCAAGGGTACCTACCTCGGTTTTGGTTCATCCCCAGCACTGGTGGGGTCGTGCGGGAGGCAACCAGTCGATGTGGCTCTATCACACTGATGTTTCTCTTTCTCTCTCTCTCTCCTTCCTTCCCACTCTATCTGATAATAAGTAGAAAAATATCCTCAGGTGAGGAATAAAAAAAATAAAAATAAACAACAATGTGGACGTGCTTGACAGCACTGATCTGTGTACTTAACAATGACTAAAATGTGAAATTTTATGTCCTATATATTTTACCACAAACAAAACATATAAGGACACAGGGGGGAAATTACCCATGATGTCTCAGTGAAACTATTGATATGTTGGTACTGTGCCTTCTGCATCTTTTTTCTAAATTAGCCTTTTGAAAGATCTTTTTTTATAGCTTCCTCTCTTGTCCATTATTGGAAGATGTTCTCGCATACTTGTGGGGCTCAAGGGGGCCATGTCAAGCCACTACATCAGACGTGGAGCCCTGCCATGTAAGTACCCGGATATCCCTGTAGTGGCCTGGTAGGCGGAACTGTCACAACACAATCCTGTGGACTCTGGGGACACCTGAGGTCTCTCGATTCCAATTCCTGCTGCTGAAGGATTACTGACCAGAGGTTATTATCACCATTCCGCTTAAACCTCTCCAGCAGCAGCCACCTCGCTACTGGGGCAGCTCGTTCCATTTTAGGATCGTTGCATTTCGACCCACTCTCCTCATTTTACAAAGGAGAGAAAAAAAGGAAGCTGATGTCATCTCTGATTAGTGACTTTCTAATTAACCGTCTTTACAGCGGGCTGCAAACTGGCCGCCTGCGGGCTAGATCTGGCTGGCTGATGAATTTTATTTGGCACAGGTTTTAAAACTCAAGATATTTCTTGTAAAAACCCAGAATTCCTGGTTCTCTTGAAATGTAGAAATCTGACAGCACTGGGCGGGCATTTCCACTTGGTCACATTGGCTGCAGCTGTCCGGTACACCCCAGCTTGCCATAGTCCCCTCCACTCTGCTTAGGCTCTGGTCTGCAACTCAGATTTCCCCACTGGCCCTGAAGCGTCAAGACGTGGGCTTAGGTTGGGTCCGCGAGGGGCAGGCATTGTATCATGCAATCACTGACAAGGCCTTGCCACCCCAATGCTGGGGGGATGCCAGCCTGGCGGGGGGCACCCGCACGGATTCGGTGACCTTCCACTGAGGCCAGCCATTGCCCCGGGACCGCGGCCCACACCCAGGCCGGCAGTGGCCTCGGGTTCCGCTCCCGACTCATGCACAAGCTAGCGCCGCAGGTGGGCCCCTGCAAATCCGGAGGCCTCCGTGTCTTCGTCGGTACCGTGGGCGGCGACACCTACCTCGCCGGCCTGACGAGGCCCGAAAGGTCTAGGAGCTGGGGGGCCGTGCCCAGCCCGGCGCCCGGCATTCGGAGGTCGCCCAAGGGGCCGGTTATCTAGCGATCCCAACCTGCAGGCTGCGAGGCTACGGGAGCGAGGAGCAGGGTGGGCGGACCTCTCACTACGTGGCCTGGGCTGCCATGGTGACGGCCGGCGCGAGGGCCGGGGTACCACCACCAGAGCGCGGGGTACCACCTTAAGAGCCCCGCGCCGCTCCCCGCGGGAGCTCGCGCATGCGCACCGACACCCAAGCCGGGCGCTTTCGCAGAGGTGGGTTGAACCACTGCGCCAAGGGGGAGGGAGAGCCTTGGAGGGGGTGAGGGAACGTGGAGGGAGGAAGAAAAGGCCCAGATAGTACTCGGAACTGGAGTTGACTCAGAGGAGTCACGGTCGTGGAATCCAGCAGGTTCTCTGGGGTTGTCGCCGACTCAGCGCGGAGGTTTTAGGTGGTCTCTCACCCCCTCGGCTTGTGTGGGTGGGTCCTGAAGGGCGGGGCGAGCGGAAGTGGCGCAGGCGCAGTGAGGGCGGCAGCATGGCGTCCAGGTCCAAGCGGCGCGCCGTGGGCAGTGGTGCTCCGCGCCCCGTGGACGCCCCGGTCCCACGCCACGAGGAAGAAGATGACGATGAAGTGGAGGACCAGGACGAAGACGATGAAGACAGTGACGAGGAGGAGGAGGAGGATGACGACGAAGAGGTCGTCGACCAGGTGAGCCGCGCACGCGACCCGGATTCGGCGTGTGTCTGGGAACCAGAGCCGTGTGAAGGTGTGAGGTGCTCTTCCCGGTACCCGAGGGTCTGCAAGCAGAAACTGCGGACGGTAAAAGGCCGTGACTCAGGTTCCACTTCGGTCTGTCCCACTCCGCAGCCGCAGAAGTTATTTCCAAAAGTTAGAGCCCGGCCCGGTCCAAATCCCGCTCCCACCCCGCAGGAGAACCCGGCACAACACGTTTCTCTCAGTGACTTTCTGTAAGTAATTCTCAGGCGGAAGCCCCAAATCCGTATCCGGCCACCCAGGGCCTGCAGGTCTACCCTGTGTGCACCCCACCTGTGCGCACCCCACGCCCCGCGGCCGGCCCACCCACCGCGGCCCGCTCCGGTTCCGGAAGCCCCGCGCGGTGCCGCCAGGAGCCTTTCCAGGCGCTGTCCCCCCTGCAGATTGCCCTTCCTCGCTCGGGTTTCCTGCCTCCCGGCAGCTGCCCTGCCCCTCACCCCCCCAGCGCCTGTCCTCACGGGCACTGAAAGCTGCTGAATGAGTGATTAGGACTCCAGGGCCATAGCACCGGACTGTCCAGCAGGAGCCTCACACCTAACACCTCCGAAAGCTGAATTTGTAATTCCTGCTCATAATCGTTGCCGCTTCTGTAGATGGTCTCCAGACTCACCAGTTGCTCAAACCCAAAACTTGGAAGTTAGGTTAAGTTCCTTCCGTTTTCTCATCCCATATCCAGGTCATCAGTACTTCCCGTTAGTTACACCTTCAGGGTCTGGACCCTTATATCCAGACAGCCATCATCTCTTTCCTGGAGGATGAAAGTTACCTTGAACTGGCGTCTCCTTTTCCATTCTTACTCCCCAACCGTTGTACTCAGCCCACAGCCAGAGAGATCTTTATAGTCTTTTTTTTTTTTTCTTTTTAAATCCTCACCCGAGGATATTTTTCCATTTATTTTCAGACAGACAGAGAGAGAGAGAGAGAGTGAGAGAAATATCGATGTGAGAAATACACATCGACTGGTTGCCTCCTGCACCACCCTGACCAGGGCTGAACCACAACCAAGGTACATGCCCTTGACTGGAATTGAACCCATGACTCTGGTCTGCGGGCTGATGCTCTAACCGCTGAGCCAAACCGGCCAGAGCAAGAGAGATCTTTTTAAAATGTAGGTCCATTCTCACTCCCCTGCTCAGAAACATTTTGTTTGTAACAAAATCCAGAGTCCTCATGGTTCAGGGACAGAAAGACGTGTGATGTGGCTGAATCAGAACAAACAAACAGTCATGGGAAATAAAGTCAGAATGAACGTGGGGTGGGGTGTACAGAGAAGCAGAGATGCGGGACGAGGGCTGCAGCTGGCGTGGGCCTATGATACATCTTCCAGCAAACAGCTTTCCCTTACAAATCACTTCTTTACTGATTGATTGCCTCGCACATGATCCTGACTGTGGCTGGAGACTGAACCTGAAACCCAGGTATGTGCCCTTGACCGGAATCGAACTCAAGACCCTTCGGTGCAAGGGCCGGCACTCTAACCACTGAGCCATACAGGCCAGGGCCATCTGCTCACCTTTTCATCTGAGTGCCTGGCATAGTGCTTGGTACACGGTGGTACCAGTGAGTGCATATTGCCAAGTGAATGAAGCATAGCCTCAGATCTGCCGCCTGAGTCAAGGTCTAGGCAATGCAGGGACTGTTGAAGTGATTTTGTTCTTTGCTCACCCTTATTACAGTCAGGTGAGAATCTCCTCTGTGACTGCCATGACTTACAGAGGAGACTTTGTCAGCGTTGAAACTCAGCCACTCTGAGTTTTGTTCTTCTCAGGTTTTTGTGTCCAGTGAGGAGATGGTATGAAGGTGCTTTATAATCTGTGAGGATGCAGTGTTGGCACTGTTTGCCTATTTTTGAAGACTAGACAGTTACAGTTCTTTATGTAATCTTTTCTTTTTTCCTTTTCCTGGCATGTTCCGTGTAGACAGAGCCAACAAGAATGGAGGTAGAGGGAAAAGAAAAATCTGCAGTGGAAAATAATGCCTGAAGTATCGTAGAAAGTTCTGTGTGATGACCTATCTTGTGTGTTATTTGCAGGAAGTGAATATTGAATTTGAAGCTTATTCCATCTCAGACAACAATTATGACGGAATTAAGAAATTATTGCAGCAGGTATTGTTTTTTACACTTTGCACATGAATTTGCTCTTTTAAGAAAATCCAGGTTACTCGACACAAGCTCTGTTAAACTTCATCCTTTCTGTTTTATAATTCCCTTTCCTGTACTTTCCATTTTGCCTGGAATGAAGGACTTCTCTTCATTTCCAGAGCTAACTCCCCTGGTTATGCCTCTGCTCCCAGCCCCTTCCTCCGATGACCATGTTTGAGTGTTCTGTATCCTACTGTACTTTCCACTTCATCTGCTGATGACTTGCACTCCTGATGGAGCCATGTCACTGCACCACCTGGTGCTTCGACTTCTTCCTTTGCCCCCTGGAATCAGCTTCGTTCCTGCCCTTCCCAGCCTCTGGTGTCCTAGTCACCCAGTTCTTTGGCCTTAGGTTCGTCCTTCCCTCCCCTACACCTCCTGTATCACCACTGACTGACTCCTCTTAAATTTCAGTGCCTTTAGTTTCTTTGATTCTCCTGGGCTTTTGCTTTCCTCTAGGATTGCATTTCTGAGTCATCTTCCTGGTCATACCATTGAAATTTCATTTTTATTTGAATATGGAAATTAGAAGTTTTATTAGATATTATATGTTGATTTTAAGATGATTTTTTTTTTCCTCTTAGCTTTTCCTAAAGGCTCCTGTGAACACCGCAGAACTGACAGACCTCTTAATTCAGCAGAACCATATCGGGAGTGTGATTAAGGTAAGTAGGGCAGTTGCGCTCATCCTGATTGGTTCATGATCCTGGAAGGTTCCTCCTGGTTTATAGTTACCAATCGGAAGGCTCTTCCAGTCATGCAGGATTATTTAATGCAGGGATCCGGGTAGTGGCAATGGATAGGGAGAGGAATGGGCTGATTCAGAAGGTATTTGGGAGATGAAATATGATGGGCTTAGGGAGTGACTGGGTCTGAGGGGGAGGGAAAAGTCATCAGGGATGACTCCCAAGTGTCTGGCCCATGCAACCAAGATAGTGACATGGAGGAAGATAGGTTAGGAGAGGGAACGTTGGTTGGGATTTGTACATTTTGAGTTTGATTTGTTGGTGATAATGCAGCTGAGCTATTGAGCAGCAGCTGGAGATTTGGACGTTTTCAGCAGCTAAATGAAGTCTGAAGTCATAGATGTGGTTGAGATTGCCCAGGGAGGGCAGGGACAGAGGTAATGCTAACATTATTTGGGTGAGTAAGATCAGTGGCAGAACCTGCAGAGGAGGAGACTCAGAGGAGTGGCCAAGGGGTGTCCTGTGCAGCAGGGGAGCATTTGGAGGAGGAGGCAGCAAGATGGGAGTCCTGCCTCTGCCCTTGTCATCCGGTGGCTCTTCCTGCTCTGTTGCTGCCTAACACTGCCCCGCACTTTGTGGCCTACAATAGTGACAGTCGTCTGCCTATCTCGTGGATTTTCAGTTTGGAGAGAGCTCAGTGAGGACATGCTTTGTGTCACAGTAGCGGGCGAGGGTCAGCGAGGGGCTGGAGGACTTCAGGGTGGCTCACTCACATGACTGGCATGTTAGTGCTGGCTGTCCATTGGGAGCCCAGCTGGGACTATGGATGGGGTCCTCGGTTCCTCTCAGTGTGGGCTTCTCTATATACAGGTGGGTCCCAGGAGCAAGCAGCCTGGAAGAACGGGGTTGGGGGAGGGGATGCAGAGCATTTGATGGAACAGCGTGATGTCCACCACTCGCTTGATCAGCAGACACGAAGCTCCACACAGGTTCAAGGGGAGGGTGCATAGACCCCACCTCTCGATGGGAGGAGTGTCTGGGTCACTTGTCAGAAGACCTGGGATAGGAGATGTCATTAAAGCCATCTGGAAGGTACAGTCTGCTCAAGACCAGCTTTTGCTGTTTGCGCTCTGGAAGCAGATGGTGTGTGTGCCTCCTTGTAGGGTGGGAGGTGGGCGGAGCGAGTAGCTGAGTATAAAGGGCTCAGAGCTGTGGCACATGGCATGTGCTGCATGTGGAGCTGTCGCTGTGGCCGTGTTCCTGTCCCCAGCCATTGTCCACTGACCGAAAAGAACAGGCAGACAGCTGCACTTTGGTCTAATGTGCCCCTCTGACTACCTCGCCTTCAGCCGCCTCACTTTGTTTTCAAAGCCAGAGTTCTTGAAAAATTGTTTGTATTCAGTCTCCACCTCCTCTCCCCCTAAATACTCGAATCTGGGTTTTACTACCTCCGATCCGCCACGGAAATTCTGAAACTGACCGATAGTCACCAACACCTTGTTACTAGATCCAGGGACACTTTTCAGACCTCGGACAGCATCAGTAAGCTCGTGGCAGTAACCGGCAGTAACTGGAGAGAATCAGGAGTAACGCCTCGGGGCCTTTCTTCTAGGAGGGCGGTGGGGGTAAGGAGAGCACCTGCTCTCACACTGACCTCGGCTGGCGGTGTCCTGAGACCCCGAGACTGGCGAGTGCCCACGAGGACAGCCTTTCTGTCCTTGGAGGAGCTCATTCTGCACTGGGGGATTCAGCCTTCGTTTGGATAATTACACAGATAACTCCACAATTATGGCTGTCTAGGCTTCCACAGAGACACTTGAGGTGTCCTAGGGACAGGCTTCCTGTTCCTAGGAGAGCGACTACCCAGAGCTCTCGCTGGCACCTTTGGGGCTGGATTTGGACTCTTCCGAGAAGGCGTCCTGAGGGCTGTGAAGGGGAAAGGCAGGACAGTGGGGAGTGCGCGTGCGTGGTGGGTCGGGAGGCTGCAGGCTGGGTTGAGGTGTCGTGTGAGGCATTGTTCAGGTGCTTAGGTACTAAGGAGAGGCTTGGGAGAGGCAGGGGAGTGGGCCAGAGACAGTCCAGTAGGAGGGGAGGCAGGTGGTTGTGGGTGAGGATGAAACGTGATGTGACTGACCCCCACCCCATGGAGACACAGACCCCGTGTGGTGCTGCCTTGATGGTTGACCAGGAACGGTGAGCAGTTCAGGTGATGCTAATTGCTTGTGAGCCACGTGACCATTGGGGATTTGTTAGTGCTTGACACTGAGCTTCCCTTTTGTCCTGCTGCCTTTTGTCTGTGGGAGCTGCACTGGTTTTGCCACAGTAGGTAGGGGTCCTCCACGGTGCAGGGACTGGTCTGGTGTTGATCCTGGGGGACCAGACTGGTGGACATACGGGTACTTTTTCTGTACTTCTTTCCTCTCTCTCATGAGCAGACAGGCCCTTGGTCCTCTCCCTGGACGTTCTCACCCTCTTTTCTGCCTGTGAATAAGTGGCACTCAGGGGTTTTTCACCTTCACAGGCGTCGGGACTGGCCCGCGCTCTGGAGGCATGTGGGTTTAGGTGAGACCGTGCTGTGGACTCACAGGAGAGGGGCTAGGGCTGGCTCCAGCCAAGTCGTTTCAAAAACAGACTAACACGGTTTATTTCATGAGGTGTTCGCTGTTCTGGGTTTGTAATATGTTGAGAGTCTAGTAAAGAAAATGTCATGAGAACCTAGTATAAGTACATCCAGGGCAGGAAGAGATCGTGCAGAATGTAAAAAGAGGCCCAGAATCAGGGGAGGTCCAGGGATACGAACAAGGCCACACAGCTGAGTCTGGGATGCTTTTCTGGGTGGTGATGGTGAAGCAGTTTGTGTCTGAAAAGATTAATGAGGCCTAGATGTCAAGGCTTGGTATTACATTCCTTCCCAACCAAGTAAAACTTAAAACTGTTTTTCTTTTTAAATTAGCAAACAGATGTTTCAGAAGACAGTGACGATGATGTGGACGAAGATGAGATTTTTGGTTTCATAAGTCTTCTCCATTTAACTGAAAGAAAGGTTGGTTTCCTGGGTCTTATCTCCGTGGTTTTTCCTTTGGCCAGAACTGCTTTGTTAAATGCATGGTGAAGTGGCTCTGTATCTGGTAGTGACAGCGGTGATGAGGGCACGTGGGCTTGTGAAGTCTCATTGTAACCCTTTTTCCAAACGAAGGTGCTTTGTATTGTTTTGTTTTGACTAACGTGCACCCAGTCAGTTGTGTCCTCCCGTGTAGAGAATCCTCGCCTGGCAGCGGGGCTGGCACTGTGTTGACATGGGAGCTGCTGCGTGGTCCCTGCAGCTGCTCTGTGACTGGGGCCGCTTGCCTCCTGCTGGAGGGCGCTTGCTGACATTATTCCTGTTTTCACGCACCGCTTTTTATTCCTCACTGATGAGTCCTAATAAAATGTGAAGGCCAGCTGCTTACCCTCCTCAAGTAAGATGCAGGCTACACATGAAGTTTTAAATGAACTTCAGCTCCTTCCATCAGTGTTTCTGAGATGGACTAGAACTGCTCTTCCAGTGTGCCTGTTACTGTGACCCTCCTCCGTGTCCTGGGGTGGGAGTTAAAACCAGGCAGTCACTTGGGAAATACGTAGTCACCACTGAAGACGTAAGATTTTAAAGGCTATGGCAGGAAACTGCCCCACCTGTGAGTTAGAAAGTACTAGCTCCCACTCCAATTTTCTCCTGTAAGTCGTGGCTGTAATAAGGAGCCTTCTCTTTGCTTCCAGGGTACCCAGTGTGTTGAGCAAATTAAAGAGTTGGTGTTAAGCAGCTGTGAGAAGAACTGTGAAAAGAGCGTGGTCGAACAGTTGGACAAGCTCCTAAACGACACCACCAAGCCTGTGGGCTTCCTCCTAAGCGAAAGATTCATTAACGTTCCTCCGCAGATTGCTCTGCCCATGTACCGGCAGCTTCAGTAAGAGACTGAAATGCCTCATAGATTTGCCAGGTGGATTCAGAAACGTGGTTAAATAGAGTGTGTTGGTAGAAAGAGCCCTGCCCTTGGTTTAAGCAGCGGGCGGTGTGGTGTGCTGGAAGTGTGACATACACGTTCTTCATCATCAGCTTTTCAAAGGGTTTTAATTATTGGGACTATTCTGACAGTAGTCTTCATAATCTTAAAGATTTAAGTGGTATATAAATAGATGAGTTTCAGTAGACTCTTCACCCATTTGACTAGATTTTCACTTTCTCAGGTAGATTTCTGTAACATGAAAAATACTGAATAATTACAACAATAACAAAAACAGTAAAATTTCTAAATTGGGATGTTTTATGACTGATGAAACCATCATCTTGATACCACATTTCTGGCTTCTCAGCATTTGTTGTTTGTTTTTAAGTGCAGTTTCAAGTTTACAAAAACATTTTAAATGTAAGAGCTGAGAATTGGTATCACCTGTGTGTTGAACTAGAGGAGGACGAAAACGTGGACAGGTCCCCTCGCCCTCACAGCCCAGTGTTTCTCAGGCCTTAGCACTGGTACTGCGGTTTTCCTTGGTGGGATGGAACTGCAGTCTGGAAACCTTTAGGTTTCCCATTTTCCTTTATGGATCCATTGCTTTTTACTGTTACTCCCCCCCCCCCCCCCA
Organism: Tadarida brasiliensis; assembly: GCA_030848825.1. Taxonomy (NCBI): domain Eukaryota; kingdom Metazoa; phylum Chordata; class Mammalia; order Chiroptera; family Molossidae; genus Tadarida; species Tadarida brasiliensis. The sequence continues at coordinate 3,635,360 of CM061271.1, forward strand.
GCTGCTACTCATATTGTACTTCTGGTGCCATAGTGGTTTTGTTTTGTGTTGTCTTTTTGTTGTTATTAATCCTCACCCAAGGATATTTTTCCATCAATTTTTAGACAGAATGGAAGGGAGGGAGAGAGAAACATCAACGCGAGAGAGAGAGACACATTATTGGTTGCCTCCTGCATGAGCCCATCTGGGGCCGGGGATCGAACCTGCAACCCAGGTACCCATGCCCTTGACTGGGAATCAAACCCGAGACCCTTCAGTCCACAGGCCGACACACTAACTGCTGAGCCAAACCAGCCAGGGCTTGTATTGTCTTTTTCCCAGATCACCTGGAGCTCTTGTTTGTTTGGTTTCACAGGAGGGTGATGTGCCTTCCCCTGATCCTTTATTTACTTATTTATTTATATATTTCATAAAAATTTTTTTTCTTTATTGATTTTAGAGAGAGAGGAAAGGGAGAGAGAGAGAGAGAGATAGAAACATCGATGAGAGAGCACATGGATTGGCTGTCTCCCGCATGCCCCCCACTGGGGATCGGGCCCACAACCTGGGCATGTGCCCTGATTGGGAATTGAACCAGTGACCTCCTAGTGTGTGGGTCGACCCCCAACCACTGAGCCACACTGGCTGGGCCTTCTCCTGATCCTTTAGTAAAGAAAGCTGGAGTGGCCAGTTTGGGTCAGCGGTTAGAGCATCGGCCCACAGACCAGTGAGTCGCAGGTTCAAGTGCGGTCAAGGACATGCACCTTGGTTGTGGTTCGTCCCCGGCTTAGCTGGCTCATGCGGGAGGCAACCAGTCGATGTGGCTATTACATTGATGTTTCTCTCTCTCTCTCTCTTTCTCCCCCCCCCTCTCTCCCCCTTCTACTCTATGGGATGGTAAATGGAAAAATATCCTTGGGTGAGGAATAAAAAAACAGAAAAGAAAGCTGGAGTGGGCAGTTCCGAGTTTCGTTACGTTTTCTGTTTAGCCAGAGGCACAGGATTCTGTGTACTTTTCAGAAAGGGAAAAATGAAGGCATCATTGCTGTTGCATTAGCTGTGGCAGCATTCAGGGTGTCTGTGCGTGGCCGTGCCTTTTCTACAGTATGTGGGAAATCAGTCCTGGACTCCAGTGATTGGAGACTGGAGCAGTCATGTGCTCCGATGGCATTGGGAGTGACCACGTGCCTTTGTGTGTTTCAGTTCAATGTTTGCTGTTTTCAATAAAGGGGAAAAAAATCCAGATTCTTAGCATTTTTAACTTGTGGACAGAGCAGTGATACTGAGTGGATTGAGACTCATCTGTTAGTTGCTATATATCCACAACTCAGAGCCTAATCTGAGGGAGTCATCATGCTATTTATCATAAAAAGTACTGCCGTAATCAGTCGAGTGTGCGACAGACGGCAAAACGAACACTCATTGCTTTAGCAGTGTCCAGATCTAATGTCTGCCCACTGAGCCCGTCTCACAGCAGAACCACTGCCAGGCCTCCGGGTGGGCCCTGTGCTCTGGTGTGGGTGGGTGGGTTTCGCCTGGCCCAGCAGGCAAACCTGTGTGTGTGCCTTGTAGGAAAGAGCTGGCGGAGGCGCACAGGGCGGACAGGCCGTGTGGGAAGTGCTGCTTCTACCTTCTGATTAGCAAGACGTTTGTGGAAGCAGGAAAAAGCAGTTCCAAAAAGAAACAGAGCAGCCAAAGGAAAGATGAGCTCGTGTTTGCAAACGCAGAGGAGGAATTTTTCTATGAGGTAAGACTGTCTTGTTCCATCTTTTTTGTTTAGAGGGAACCTCAGTTCTCCACCAAGTTGTTCACGGGAAAATGTCCCAGTTGTCGAACAAAACTTCAGTTCTCGAACCGCCAGCCCTTTCATGGTGATAGGCTCAATCACACATCTCTCAGGCGACAGACGGAGGAGAGAATGTGCGACTATGACTCATTTTCCTGCTGAGCCTCGCCTTTGAACATCTCAGGAAATTGTGCTGGGAGTATTGTGTGTTTGTTGCTGCTGATTTCGTTTTCAAACAAATCACTTCTCGAACAGCCTTCCGGAACAAATTAAGTTCGAGAACCGAGGTTCCCCTGTATATAAGGATTTTGTTGACGATACTAAGGCAGGATTTATTGGTCTCCATTTTGTGTCAAAGTCTTTTGAGTGTGGTCACTGTTTTTCTCCATGTCCCCAGCTGCCAGAAGCTGACACGGTCCTGGCATGTAGGTTCATGACAGGCCAGTCACGGCTTCCACCCCCCACTGTTGGCGATGAGTTGTGGGAGGAGGGGAAATCGATGAACTTGAGACTTTGAGTTTCAGGAGATCACAGCCCGTTGGGTGGATCCCTGCTCTCCCTTTCTGCCTCACATGCTGCTCTGTGCCCTCGTCCTGGGTGTCATTCGTAGGTGGGTTTCTAACACTTTGTACCTGTAAGGGTAGCTTGTGCCTCGATGGACAGCCAGATATCAGGGAATATTCTTCCTCGTGCTGCCCTTCTCTCGGAAGTAAATCTCTGAGGAGGAACATATTTCCCTGGAATGGATGGATGACACCACTTATTTCTCTGAAGACTTCCTCTAAAGACTTAAAGCACTACAGATTTTTTTAGGAAGTAAACAGTGAAAATTAAATTACTAAAACGTGTGCCTCAGCCCCTCAGGCAGACATGTGGGCAGCGCGCATGGGCGTTGGAAGATGTTCTGGTGCACACTCACAGCAGCTGTGTGCCGAGGACGTGGCAGGGCAGCGGGGGCCAGATCTGCTCTCCTCATCCACTGTCCCGTGTTAGGCGTGTGTCTGTCCCAAGATTATGGACATGAGTGATTTCTGAGTTATAAACAATGCATGCGTGGGTAGCAGTAGTATCACCCAGCTGCCTGTTCGCCTCGTAGGCCGGGACACTTCCACCCGTGCTCCTGACCAAGGTGGACGCGAGTGAGCGTCCGTCACTCCGAGTGTTCCCCTTGAGCTGCTGTGTCTGCCTTCGGCATCCTTCCGGTGCCGCTCTGACATGAGCATAGCATTCTTTGTCGTCGAGTGAGTGCGTTCTGCTTTTGGGGTGTCTGAGTTTACATTTACGGTTGTCTGTGCTCTAGAGGGCAGTCCTGAGGTTCAGCTACTCGGTGCTGGAGGAGAGCGGCATGTGTCTGGGCGGCAGCTGGTCCTTTGACGACGTCCCAATGAAGCCCTTGCGCACGGTGATGCTGGTTCCCTGTGACAGGATGAGTGAAGTCATGGATGACCTGAAAGAACATCTGTCTGTCTAGCCCGTTTCCCGTGGACAGTGCTATGATTGTTTTGGTAAAATCACCAGAAAACCCAGTGGAGTTTTACTGAAAAACTCGATTTTATTTAGATTTCGGTCCTCTACGAAAAGTAGGGTTCTGTTGCCTGTGTCTGTGACACGTTTACAAAATATCTTTAAAAAATTTTGGTCAAATTATGAATGGTTGATTAAAAACCTTCCAAATAAGAAGAAAAATGTGGAGTAGTAATTTAAAGAACTCAATAAAAACTTCTATTTTTTATTTTTAAATAATATACAAAGTGTTAAATTTCAGAATTCTCCTGCGTGGGGCCTGAGATCCTTTCCCGTGGAGCACTGTCCCGGCTCCGGGCCGCCGGCAGGCAGACCCGAGTGTCTGTTGCACGGACGCTGTGGACGGCGCGGACGCGTCACTGCAGAGCGCACCTTTGTTCAGCAGTTTCAGGGCACTTCTCGCCCATCGTCTGTTCCCTTGTCACTGTGGAAACGGGTGACAGGTGGCCCGCCACTTGCTGTAGAATATCCTTGCTTTCGCTAGGAGGCAGGTTACTGAAGTAGTACTGTGGCACCAGCTGCATAAACCTGTTTATTTAAAACAAAAATACTGTTTTGTGGTGTGAGCTGCCAGACACGTCTGCGCACTTCCCAGCCCTGCAGAATCCAGTGACACTGGCATTCAACTTGACTCCTTGCATCTTAGTCTGCCTCTGTGGGACGGGCATCCGCTGTGGTTCTAGGGAACCAACCCAACTCATTTCTAAGATCAGCTGGCTTCTCTAGTGTTACGCCACACAGCTGACGTGATGGCTGTCACTCTGACCACCGGGGACACTGTCCTTCCCCTCAGACCCACCACATACACAAAGGGTCAGGTCACATGCTTGGGAGAACTCTGGGTGGGTAAGAAGAGGGTCTCTGCCTCGTTCTCTTCCTAACCAATACATTCCACACCCAGCTGCCGAAGCCAGACAGCTCTTGTTTTTTCTTGGTTCCTGCCTAGAAAGTCATTCTGCCCAAATAGTAGAGATACCTTCAGAATGGACTCTGCAGCCAGAGTGACCCTCAAAAGTATATGGAGAAGATGTCACCCTTCTCAAAACCCTCCAGCTGCTTTAAGTACTGTGCTTGGCCTGAACTACAAACTCTGTGGCCATAAGCCCTCTGCTCTGTACCTGCCTGTCTTCAGCCTCACCCCACTACCCCCCTTCCCCACTAGCTCAGTCTCAGTGGCTCATCTGTCGAGAGATGGTTGAGCTCATTCCTTCTCCGTCTGCAGCACCTGCCAACACCTCTGCAGCGTTTCGTTCCTGCAAAGATACTTTGTTGTATGTTTCTGTAACGTAGCCCCTTCTTGCTGTAAGCTCAAAAGCAGGAACGTTTCTTAGATAACTCCCAGGGAGACCTGTCTTTAGATTGCTACCAGTATGAACATAACCACTTCAACAGAAACCCTTTCTTCTCTGTGAGACGTACAGCTCGGGGGAGGTCTCGGAGGTGATCCTGATGCAGTTGTTCTCGGAGATGCTGAACTTGTGGAAGAGGACCCACTCTGGCGTCTTCTTGCTGATGGAGTACGTGGACAGGGGGTGCAGCTGTGCCACCTGCCTGTGTGTCAGCATCAGGTAGTTCCCTGACCCGTCGACGTCCCGAGCAATCTGAAGGCAGAGCGTTCAAGGGAAGCTTTTGTATTACTATGGAGATCAATACACAAATTGCTTTGTTTAAAAAATTCCAAAGGATTTCATTCAGACGGTCAGGACCGCATGTTACCACCCATGTTTCCTACTTCCAGACATCGAAGTGAGACACAAACTTGTCCTACTGGAAACCTTGGGGCAGTGATGCTGTTACCTAAGCGGAGCAGTGAGGCAGCTACAGTGGCTGACGCTAGGTCGTGAAATAAGCCACACAGTGGACCCTGTACTCACATGTCCAGTGAGTCCCGCCTCGGGTTTTAGCTCAGTTAACACCCAGGAAGCCCTGTCATGTCAGTGCCTGCCTCCTTCTGCACAGATGGGGAGCCCTGCGGAGTGTCGTTTTCTGCACGGGGACTGCTGCAGAGTTGGGAGGGATGCACGTGTCTCGGCTGGGGCGGGACGTGCACACCTGCATCTCTGCTGGGCGTGAGTGAGAGCAGCTGGTCAGCCTGCCTCCGAGAAAGAGCAGTGAGGCAGTGTGTGTGTGTGTTGGGCCTTCCATCCCCGGCTGAAGGTGAACTAACTTCGCGGGCAGGTGCGATGAGGGCGCTCTGATGCCCAGCCAGGCAGTGTTCGACAGCTCTCCCCTGGTGATGAAAGATCGGGCGCCCTTCTGGACACAGTTAACACCTGACCTAGCTCTTCGGTCCCTGAGGGGAAACATGTTACATACTAGGTCTTGAATAGCATAAGGGTTTTTGTTTTACTTAAAGTGAACACCAGCAAAGGGATCGCCCTGAAAGCTGGCTCCTGACAGCATGTCCTGAATGTGAGGTCGTGTACGGACCCCAGGGAAGGCGGCCCTGTCCATGCTCACCTGCATGAAGTAGCCAGACAGCAGAGCTTTCTTGATGTTCAGAGTGTTTTCCCTGGAGCCAAAAGCGGGTTCTGCATAAGGAAGCTCGATTCGCTTAATAATTTCCAAGAGTTCGGCTCGGATGACATCTGCCATCCTGAGGGCGGCCCAGTTGAGGAAGTAATCATGACACCATTTTTCAACACAGTCTAGGAGGGAAAGAAGAATAGAATTTAGAAATCATGTCGTATCTGAAAGGCTCTCCTGTCCTAAGGAGGAGGTCACATGAGTGAGTGTAGGGAGGCAGCATGGACAAGGACCTCTGGGGGCTGTGAGATTGGCTGGCTGTGGCACTGCCAGGGAGAACCTGCACGGGCTGGGGGTTCCACGGGGTTCCAGACCCCACGAACTGTGGAAACGGCATGTCCCTAGCACCGACCGGAACCCTGTTGCTCTCAGCCTGTGGCTCACAGGGCAGAGGAGATTGTCTTAGAGGTAGCATTTCACCTCGTGAGTGCGCAGCAAGGATGTGTGTGGTCACAGTTAATCAGACAAGGATGGGAGCGCTTGCAGTGGGAAGTGCTGTGATCAGGAAAACCTCTCACGTATTTTATTTACTATAAGAAAAGGATTACTTCCAGGTTGATTTGGGAATTACACTGTAGTTAAGCTACCCTAGCTGCAAATTTTATATTGAAATTCAGTCACCTGTTTCTGTCGGAAGTTTTTCTTTCTTGCCACCTATAATTAACTTAAGCTGGAGCAGAGTTTTTCCTGACCTGGCAATGCACGTAGCCTTGGCATGGTGAGCAGAGGACCCTTGTTGACCCTGTCCTGTCCACACAGGCCCACTTGGAGCAACAAGAACATGTACTCGGCACCCATCCTGCTGGCTCTCAAAGATACTGCCAAATTCTCTGGTACTTTCTGCCTCACTGACATTTTCTTGGCTTCGAAAAACGAACTCCCTGCTCTGTACGATTCTACTGCCATTCAAATTGCTCTTATATTTTCATTTCATATATTTTTCACACCATCTACTGGAGCAAAGAAAGTAAAAAAGGCTTTATGGAAAACAAAGGTGAACTCACCAGCTGCCTTGGAGGCCTCAGCCTCCACCACACTGCTTAGCCCTCTGCCCCTGCAGATCCCTCCTGTCTTTAACGCCCAGCACAGGACTTGCGCATTGGGAGTTTCCAGCCCCTTGTCACTGAGAACACTTAGGCACTCCCAGGACTTCTGCCTCATCAGCTTCTGCAGACACCATTCTACTCTTCTGGACTCCTGACCCCCTCCTCCCCTCCCTCTGCCAAGCTCAAGCTCCAGTCTGATTCTCTGCAGCATCCCTCAGCACACCAGCCTGTTCTTCACTGTTCTCTGGAGCAGGGGTGGTGGGGTTGGGTTTGGTTCTGCATGTTCCACATTCTCGTCTAGCAGTGGACATGCCGTGTAGGGAAAGCACGAAGCATAGCTGTGACCCAGTGGGCACCTGGAGATGGCAGTTCCTTTTCTTCTCAGACCTGAGAGGGTAGGGGTTGTGCAGGTCCATCCCTGTATCCTGCCTGGGCAGTGGCCGAGCGGAACGGCGGGTTCCAAGTCCAGGCCCGTCTGCAGCCCACAGCCCTGCCCTTACAGCCCGCCAGAGCTCTGGGAGCAGAAGTGAGTTTCTACTGCTCAGCAGAAACCTACAGGTGCATCTAGGGCCTAAAGCACCACTGAAATGACCACCGAGGCTAGAGAGAGAGGGTGTTGACGAGTGGCTTATCTGGGGAAGGAAAGGTGGACTTCGTAGGTGATCTCTGAGAATCTCAAGCATTCACTTACGCTCACTGGTAGAATTCAGAGTTGTGTCTTGGTAGGCCTTGTAAATGTTGATGAGGGTGAAGTGATCACCTTCAGGATGTAAAAATGTCTTCCAGCAAGTCAGGGCAGCCTCCTCAGCTCCACGCGGCAGATGTGAAAAGCAGTTAGGAGCTTGAAGATGAAAAGGTTACAGGGACAGCAGTAATGGAAACATCCATTAGCACAGCGCTCGGGGCTTGTAGAGCAGTAGTCTGCCTTCCTCTGAACACTTACATTATCCTTATTTTCTTAGACATCAAAGGGACTTCGGGGGAGTTGTCCTGGGTTTTTCTCCTTGTTTGTTTGCTTTGCTTAGGTCTGCTTGTAATACCAGCTCGTGTTACAGGGGAGTGGGGGGCTAGGTGCTCCGAGGCCAGACGCAGGGGCTGGACTAGAACTCAAGTTCTCGTGCCGCTCAGCCCCTGCTCTGTCTGCCAGTTAATGCACACGTTAGAACTTGCAAACCGAGATGAACAAAGGTGTAGGAAGTAAAATCACACCCACATCATCATTTGGGGAAGAACACATCTAGTGACACGTTTTCTTAAAATTTTTCTTGATCTGTGCTGACTACTTTAGCAAAAGCAAACCTGGTATGCTTTCACATAGATTAAGAAATTCACTGGGTATGATTTAGATTTTTTCATATTAAGATAATTGTTATAATTTTCTACCTTTTTCATCTATTCGTATTATCATTTCAAACAGATCTCATCTAACTCTAGCTGGTGCAGATTCACAGAACAAAAGAAGAGTCCTAAGGAATACCTGTTACCATGGCAGCGATTGTTAGCATTTCATCTACACAGTCAAATTCACAGGACGCTAAGATAGACTTTGAGAGCTGTGGGTCCAGAGGAAACTCTGACATGATGATTCCAAACTCGGATAGATTCCCATCATTGTCCAGTGCTGCCAGGTAGTCTAAGTCTTCCAAAGCCTGCATCAGACTTTCCGGGGCTAGGAAGGAAAAATAATCAGAAAGCCTCATACAACCAAGAGGGAGTAACAGGCACTGAATTTTCCCTCCCATAATGAAAAAAAAATATGAATCGACAGTTTGCAAGACAAAGAACAGGCGATGAAGGGCTGACTCCTGAGGGGGGACACTGACAGGTGAGCCATGGGATTGCCCAGCTTCCTGCCTTGAACGTTTCAGGGCTGTGGTGCAGGGAGTGGGACCACGATGGAGCCTGCAGACTCCCTGAGCTATGAAGATGGTGCTGCAGGTCTGAGGAGACTATGGTGGCCAGAGCTTGCAGGTTGGGGTGCCTGAGGAGTGCTGTACAGAGAGGACTTGGGAGATCTACAGGAGTCCCCTCCACTGTCAGGGCACATGTAAGAAACTACCGCAGGCCAGGCAGCCATCCAGAGGACCAGAGGGTCAGTGCCCGGTGCTCACACAGGATCCAGACCGGACAGGCTCGTGATTCCAAGGGCCCAGGTAGGAAAGACAGAGTAACCCCCAGATGCACACGGCTCCAGTGCCCCTGACAACTCCTAAAACCAGGACCTGAAAGGACAGCATCCCGGGACAAGGCTCAGGAATATTTACAGGAATCAGAATATCCACTGTCCAGCACGGTGAAAGCACAGTCTAGCATCCAATAAAAACTATGAGGCATGGAAAGCAGGTACATAATAAAATCAACCTGTCGAAACTGACCCCGCACTCCCGCAGACGACAGAAATAGTAGAAATAGAAGTTAAAAAGAGTTATTTGCTCATGCAAATCGGGACAGAAGGCTGATTTTCTTCACCTCTCTTTCTCTTTTAGTTTATACAATATTGATCATGGCATGGTGTTTATTATATATGCTTAATCTCCACTAACAAAATCCGTTCTCTTTTAAGTTTATATAACTTTGATGACGGTGTGGTGTTTATTATCTCCACTAAAAAGAGAAAATCCACGCCCTGGCCGGTTTGGCTTAGCGGTTAGAGCATCGGCCTGCAGTCCAGAGAGACTCAGGTTCGGTTCCCGCTAGGGGCACATACCTCGGTTGCAATTTGTCCCCAGCCCTGGTTGGTCATGTGGGAGGCAGCCACTCGATGTGTCCCTTTCACGTCAATGTTTCTCTCTCTCTCTCTCTTCCTCTCTCTCCCTCCCACTCTATCTGAACAAAAAATGGAAAAATGTCCTCGGGTGAGGAGGAAAATAAAAAGAGAAAATCCATTTATTCAAAGAAAGGTAGTCTCCTTGCCGAACCAGGTTATAATAACGTAAATAAGGGTTTTTCACCTGCTATGTGGTGTAGCACTCAAGGCCGCCCAGAGGAGAAAGCCACACAGTATGAAGCTGCTTGTATTGTCCACCCAGGAAACAAGGATTTCAGGAGCACTCCAGGGTGGCTTTCACTGATCTCAGTCCGAGCATGTGCTGGTGGGAGGTACACCTGATTCCTGAGAAGCAGTCACCTGACTGCATCTGGGAGTTCCGTCACAAACGGTGAAAGTTTACTTATTTGCTGTCCAAACTTTGACCACTAAGCTATTTGTCAGAATTTCAGGCAAACTGTGTAACCTGAACTCTAGTCACCAACTCAGATTCGATCAAGTTGCGCCATTCCTGTCCGGACACTGAAAGCCCCGGAGACGCCCTGCTGCAGGTGGGAGGGGCTCTGACGCTGCCACGTCCCCTTAGCCCTGGCACACGGCTGCCACGAAAGATTCTGGGAACCGAAAGTGTCAGGGCCAAGGGGGCTGTAGAACCAACCCCAGCCAATCTGCCAAGAACCCTGACATGGGCTGGGAGCCCTGAAGCACGGCTTCATCCCAGCTTCATCCCAGCTGGGAGCAGAGAAGTTCCATGCCCTCAGTGATCCTCTCGCATTCAGTGCTGAGGCGAGCAGGGCCTCCTTGAGACCCGCCCTGGTTCCGACCCTGGTCTGCCTGGGTGCTGCGGGGGCCCAGGAGACTCCTGCTCCTCTGTGGTGACCCGGAGCCAAGCTGAGACCTTGAGAAGCCACAGTCCCGGATGGCGATTGGCCGTGTGGAAATGGAAGTTCGAGCGTCCCCTCAGCCAAGAAATGAAGGCAACAGCTGATCTGCCAGAGGTCAAGCAGCAGCGACAGAAATCGGCTCCTCCGATTGGACGACAGGAGGGCTCAGGAGCACACACTTAATTACTGAAAGTGTTTGGAAAGCGATTTCTAGAAACCAGCAGAGCTGCTGCATTGTAAGTTACAGCATTGTTGGCAATTGTCCTGTAAGCATCCGCCTTGCCAGCCAGCCCGTCCCCAAAGGGCACCTGCTCCTCATTTTTATGCCCTGGTGTTGAGTTGGGTGCACAGAGCATTACTGACAGAAGTGACTTCACGGTCCTGCTCCGGTCCCAACACCAGAAAAAGAGGATGCCTTTGGGGTTTATGATATTAGAACGCAGTTAATGAACACGGGAAAGAACACTAATTAATAACTGACCAGGATTCACTACTATTACAGTCTGCATTCTCAGACATCTCCCTGCCGTGGCCCAGACAGTGGCCTTAGCTAAAAAGCAGAGGGTTTAGATGGGTCCTTTATCAGTGCTGAGAGTCACCCACGGTAGAAGCTGCTCACGAGTGCAGTGTAATGATTTACTGTGAAGCCTCTTCACAGCGATGCAGTGTCAGGCTGCTCTATTCCCAAGGCCACTTTAACATGAACTGAATGTTTCACTACGTGTTATGGCCAACGGCGGCCGGCTTCCTGTAGAAGAGCTCACTGCAAGGTCACGCACCTCCCCCGCTACCGTCACTCGGACTAACGAGAGCTATTGTTCAGTATTTCTCTACTGTCACATGGACGCCGATGCCAAGCTCCAGACTGGATCTGTTTTCTTTCCATGGCGTCAGCAGAACACAGGTCGCTCATCTGTAACAGGGACAAGCCCACCTGCCAGAGGAAGGACCCGGCCCCAGGCCGATGCCGTGTCATTCCCAGAACCAGCTCCCTCGAATGGCATGTTTGATATGTTTTTAAACGCAGGCCAAAGTTTTAGATGTGAGATGGTAGGAATCAGGTAGTTTCCTTCCCTCGTGGGGACACCTACTCAGGCGCTCGGCAGGAGAGAACGAGACGCAGAGACGAGGCACGGAGCGCCAGTGCTGTGCGCGGCAGTTTCAGGGTTCCCGGGGCACAGCCACTCTCGGCGGGGCTTCTACAACACCGTTCCTGCCCATGGCTCCGTCTGCGTGTGCTGGTGTGAGCTGTGTCGCCGGCACGTGCACGCGGAAGACTCTGACTGTGCCATGATGTGATCAGTTCCTAAGCCAGGACTCGTGTGTCCACAGTGCCGCCAGGCCTTAGGAAAGGGAGGGGCAGAGCTGTGTCGCCGGCACGTGCACGCGGAAGACTCTGACTATGCCATGATGCGATCAGTTCCTAAGCCAGGACTCGTGTGTCCACAGTGCCGCCAGGCCTTAGGAAAGGGAGGGGCAGAGCTGGCCACAGGAGGAACACGAGCCGCAGCACGCACGCAGCACTTGCTGTGTGGTGGGACAGGCGTTAATTACACACACACGGAGACCCACGTACAGAGAAAAGGGGTGAGAGAAGGAAGTGGGGTTGCTGGACCCGATGGGTTTCAGCACTGGAGCTTGGGCATCGCGTACACTGAAGTGAAGAGCCCAGAGGGCAGAAATGGAGAAGCGAGGTGGCGCTGGCTTGACAGCACAGACTGTAAATGACTTGGGGCTGGAGGAATAGGGTTCAAGTTTGGCTCTGGAAAGGACAGGAAGGAAAAGCTTGAAGTCTGAGTTTCACAAGGACATGCTCACAAAACCTGGCATTTGCCTAACTCCTACCCCGCTGGTATACACAGCACTGTGCATACATAACCTCATTCGAAGCTCTTAATAATCCTGAGAAACAGGGCAGACACTACCCTCAGGTTACAGAAGAGAGAAAGTCAGTGACTTAACAAGGCCACAGAGCTGGCCAATCTGTTTCCTCAGCTGTAAAGTGAGGACTTGAGCCCAGGCCAGCCTCCGGCAGCGTCTGTTCTGACGAGTGGGCTGCCACACAGATGTCGCAGGACGCATATTCCAGCACCAAGTTCAAGGCTCTGCTGTAGGTGATCGTAGCCTCTCAGAGGTAAGCTGGTGCTGCCTCCCAGCGCCGGGATCAGTTTCTGCTTCTCGCACCATGAGAACTGCCCTTTGTAGGATGTCCTGCAGCTCAGCCCTCGAGCCTCCTGTCTCAGAGCTCAGGTGGGAATTCTGCAGGTGACGCCAATGCCAAGCTCCTTACATTTGCCAGTCACTTTCTAAGGGGCCTAGTATATTAACTAGTTTATGTCAACGCTGTGAACGAACTACTTGGGTTATGCTCACATTCAGATGAAAACGGACCTGAGGCTCCGAGAGGGCTGCAGAGTTGCTGGTGAGCGAGGGGCCAGGACAGGAGCCCTGAGCTTTCCGGGGTGGTCCCTGAACACGGAGGGACCTCTGCCTCGGCTTGGCGAGGATGGCCCGATGCCACCTCTCATCCCGGCGTCATTTTGAACAGCATTCCCTTTCACCCTCCAGCGCCCTGGCCCAAAAAGTCACATGGTCACTGGGCCCACGAGGGATCAAAGCTGGAAGGCTCCCATTCTGTGCCTTTTCAAATCTCTCCCCGATTTTGCTTCACATTCCGTAAAATTCTTGTTTGGCTTTCAAGGTCCTCACACTGGCTCTTGTTGCGTTAGTATATTTGTGCCTGTTTTCCACACCCCTCCCTACCATCTGAATAGAGCATAAACTAGTGTGGCCTTTAGACAGATAATGGCATAACCTTCATTCGTTAGAAACCTAGACTGGGGCCTCCTGCCAGGGCAGTTAGACATCTGCTGACCCCTTGGGGCTGTGGGGGCGACCAGCCACACGACCCTGCTGCAGATTGAGGGTCTGCAGCCAGGCTGTTCTCGGGGGCCACGGGGAATGCAAGGTCATGGTCCACGTCCCTCTGCTCTCGCGGCAGACTGTGACACTGTAACTCCAAGGGAATCCAGTGACTCAGAAGCACACGCCAGGCTGTGGCATGGTGAGTAGGATTCCTAGCACCCAGACTCACTGACCCACAGCCCTCTGGTCAGCACCTGCCCCGTCACCACAGACCAGGCCACTACACGGTCTTGAACCCTTCTCTCTGCAGCCCGACCGGACTCTGTCCCCGCATTCTGTTCCGTTTTTTTGAGGCCTCTGTCCCATCCTGCATGTCATGTCTGGCCAACATGTGTTCGGGTTCACTTTTCATGGATCGTTTCAAAGCCAGTCGTCTGGCCACCACCAAAGTGAGTTCCAGGTCCAAGTACGAAGATGGCATCTGGTATAGTCTTGTCCGTTTCAGCTAGTCTGTCTCCAGATCTGTCTAGGTGCCCCTGCCTACCCGGGTAGAAGACCTCTGAGGCCCCTCCCCACCAAGTGGTCAGCTGGTCCTGAGCTTTCTGACCCCGATCAACAGGCACTGTCACTCATGACGGGTCAGTCCTCAGTTACTAGACGGCAGCCTAGTTATGCCGAGTCAGTTCCTCATGGTTCACGAGCCCTGAGGCAGCAGGCTGCTGGGTGCACGTAGCTCATCTCTAAGCTGAGCTGAGCGCAGCTGCTGTATCATCTGTTCTTTTCCTCCCAAAACAATGAGTCAGATCAGCCCCTAGTTAGATTCCACAAGCACAGCAGAAACTAGTGACATGTGCCCTGTTAGGAGACAGAAATAAATCCTACCCTAACCCTTCTGCCCCCGTGATCAGCTCAGCCTCACAGAGGGTGACCACTGAGAGACAGGAATTCGCACTGTGATGGTGTGCTGTTTGCTTTGCCCCATCTTGACACCACAAATCCTGCTTTTCTTCTCCCCTACTGACCAGACATCTGCTAAATCCTGAACAAGATGCCCAGGGAGTCAGCTTCGTTACCAAAGTGACTGCTAGTGGATGTTCCCAGGTGACAGTATGATTCAGGAGGACGTGTTCCCACCACAAACCCTCCTTTACTCTGTTGTTCCAGCCTCTGCCTCCACACTCCCGTCCCTCCTGACTTCTGCACTCCAGTGTCCAATGGCAGACAGTTTCCCGGTGTCACAACAGATACCCCTAGGGTTTCTTCATTACTTTAGAGAATGTTTGCCCCAGTGGGGAACGTGCTTCTGCGCAAACGGAGTCCCCCGCTTGCTCGCACCACGAGTGCAGAGCCAGGCCCCAGCCCACGCCCTGCCGGCACGCAGGCCCACGCTACCTGGTCTGTTCATGAAGTCGCAGTGGCCCAGGCCGGCAATGTCGATCCTCTTCATAAACAGCACCATGCTGGTTAGGTTGGCTTCCTGCATTTCTGCCGGCTTCAGCGGCTGCATGTCTTTGGAGGCAAATTCTTCAGAGTACAGACAGAAAAGTTTTCCTAGAAGAAATCGAGGGAAATGGTTTTAATGTCTCTGTGCTGCCTGTGGACAGAAATTCACGTCAGTCAGGTTTTATGCCCGTGGCGCTACCTGAGGAGGATGAGGCGAGAATCTGCTTGCGTGTCTCCGCTTGGCTCTGGCTGATGGGCTGCCTGACCAGTGAGCTCGCCCTTATGCGAGGGTTGTACACCTTTAAGGGGAAGGACAGCACCTTTAGCATCGGTTCACTCCACGAAACGCTCTGCTGCAGGGTCATTCTCTGCACGGTGTTTATTAGGGCTTCACTTGTCTCGGACAGTGGATTTAAAGGTTGTCTGCTTTCACTGTAGCTTCAGCAAATACGGGACCTCGGTCATCTGCTGAGATGCTAGTGTTGGCCATGCGACTCGCCAGGTTCTATTCAGACTGCTCATGTTCGCGTGCTGACCTCTTCCGTCATGTCAGCGCAGAAACGGGGTGGCACCTACTCATTTCCCTGAGGGGGAATGTAAGGGGGAGTAAAAACCCTGGGCTCCCTGATGGGGACTGATTCAGTGAGATGCACCCCACTGTTCCAGGGGAACCTTCCTAGTTAATGGCTGGGATTGCTCTGTCCCAGTGAGACAAGGATGCTCAGAAGACCTGTGGTGTTCTGGAAGGACGGAAGCTACCCAACATCTAATCGTGGTAAACAGATCGGTACTTGGGCATATTCTTTTCAGTTTGAAAATGCCATGACTTAAGTTCCAGGTCTTTGAGAGTGAGAGATCCTATTCCAGTTTTCCTAATTTTTTTCTTTAAAGGTAGCTATAAAAGATAACATATTCTTAAAAAATTTAGGATGGCCCAGCCGGTGTGGCTCAGTGGTTGAGCATTGACCCATGCACCAAGAGGTTGCCGGTTTGATTCCTGGTCAGGGCACATGCCCACGTTGTGGGCCCAATCCCCAGTGGGGGGGCGTGCAGGAGGCGGCCAATCGATGTTCTCTCTCATCGATGTTTCTATCTCTCTTTCCCTCTCCCTTCCTTTCTCTCTAAAACCAATAAAAGAAAAAAAAATTTTTATAAAAAAAAAAATTTAGGATGGAATTTTGTCACATCAGTTATAAAGCCAAAATCTGCTAAAATGAAAGTCAGTGTGCTTGAAACTAATTCCTAGTAAATTACCTGAGGGAAATGCTAATTACTTTGATAAAAGGTTTACTGAAAACACTGAGTAGTGCATAAGTGTTCAGGAGTCCGTTTGCTAAAGGAAAGCCACTGAAGAAGAACCTCCACCTTATGGTTCAATAGTGTGCCTTTCCTCAAACTTCTCTGCCGCCCCAGTCAGTCCACTGTGTCTCTAGACTACTGTGGTGCTAGTGAAGGCAGTCATCGAGACGTTTCTGGCCGCAGTAACTGCACACACGAACAAACACGGGATCCCCAGGCTACAGTCATCCTCTCTGGTCAAGACAATGGTAGGAAGATGGTTCTCGACAGTGATCAGCTGTTGGTAACAGTTACCTTTCTTCTTTCCACACCCACGTCGATCACAAATCGGACCGAAGTGCTCCAGATCAGGGACTCTCCGGAGCTGGTGGTCAGCACCACTCTCCTCTGGTAAACTTGGCATCGTTTCTCCGTCTCATCGTTTGGCTTGAACAGCACACATTTCTCTCTCGGGTATAAAGGAACCACCACCAGCTCGCCAAAATCTGGGTTAGAGTTAGATCCTTCTCCACAGACAATTTCATAGGCTTTTTCAATATCCTGGAGTACAAAGTTAACACCATCCATGAGAATATAGTACATTGCAAACAACTTCACTACTTAAAAAAAGTCTGTAGGCAAAATTAAATAAGTAAAACTGTAGGCAAAAGCTGCCTAACGTCTACAGGCGGGAACAGCGGTGTTGTCTGTGTGCATCGTTAACTATAAAAAGGCTGTAACGGGATGAGGACATTTCTCTGGAAAGCCAATTTCATTGCTTTTAGCCCAAGATGGTTTCCCTCTGTGAAACACACTCTTGGCCTTTATGCATTTATCCTGTTTCCTAGCTTGATGCAGTTTCTCATATCCAGTGACAGAGACAGGTACACAGACGTTACCTCCCATCAGTGACAGTGCATCACGGTGCTCCTGGTGGCAGAACCAGGAATTACAAACCAGTCTCCCAATCCCAGCACACACACAAACACATGTACAGTCAGGGTCTCTCTCCAGGTCATTCTGGAAATTATTTTACCCACTAGCACTTCACAATAGCAGAAATGCTTTGAAGTAGGAAATACTCACTGCTATTTACATCTTTGCATGATTCAGGCTTTTAGAAATACCCTTTTAAAATGTTTCACTGTCAAATCAGAAAAAAAGTAAAATATTTACCCTAAAGCTACACATAAGACATTGTATAAAAAGTTCAAAAGGCAAGGCATTTTATTTATTTATTTATTTTATTTTTATTTTTTTTTTATCCTCACCCGAGGACATTTTTCCATTTTTTGTTCAGATAGAGTGGGAGGGAGAGAGGGAGAGAGAGAGCGAGCGAGAGAAACATTGACGTGAAAGGGACACATCAAGTGGCTGCCTCCCGCACGACCCAACCAGGGCCGGGGACAAACTGCAACCGAGGTACGTGCCCTTAGCGGGAACCGAACCCAGGTCTTTCTGGACCGCAGGCCGACGCTCTAACCGCTGAGCCAAACCGGCCAGGGCTTGCTTTTTTTTTTTTTTTTTTTTTTAAGGGCAAGGCATTTTAGATAGATCACTTAATAGAATTCTTACACCTTTTAAATTTGTTTCCAAAATTTCTACCTTCTCAAGGGCCTACTAACTAGCCAAGTGGAAGCAGCCCCATTTCATTTCATTAGATTCATTAGATTTCACTAAAGATCTAAATAAGAAAGACGACTTCCCATGACTGTCAGAATTGCTAAGACTGACTCCCTGTCCTGGCAGGTTTGGTTCAGTGGTTAGAACGTTGGTCTGCAGACCGAAGGGTCATGGGTTTGATTCCCGGTCAAGAGCAAGTACCTCAGTTTCAGGTTCTCGGGGTCGTGCAGGAGGTAACCAATCGATGTTTCTCTCTCTCTCCCCCTCCCTTCCATTCTTTCTAAAAAAAAAAAAAAAATCAATGGAAAAATATCCCTGGGTGACGATTAACCAAAAAAAAAAAAAAAAGACTGACTCCCTTTCCAGTGTTCCAGCTCACTTGGCCTTCCTTCCATGCCGTTGTAGGGCAGGACTGAATAACCCAAGGTTTTGTCGGAAGACAGATCTGCCTAGAAACCAGCAAGGTGCCCGGTGCCTGAGACCTGGGTGAACTGTCTGAGAGCTCTTCCGGGTCAGTCTGCTCTTATCTGCACAGCTGGTTTACTTGGGGCAGATGTTCACCAAACAAAGACCATGGCTGTTGATCATAATGAACAAAAACTTGCCAATGGAATAATGAAAACAAGCATGTCTCCATTTTTACAGTTCTGATCATGTCATCATTCTACATGAGGGCTGCTTAGAAATTACAGAGCAGAGAGCAAGCATCTGGGCTGTTTCCCTGCACCTGGCTGCTGAGTCTTACAAGGACAAGCTCGCTTTCCTCCCCACCATCTCGAGCACGCTCCCACAGTGCTGCTTCCCCCTCAGAGATGACCTGGGTCGCAAAGGAGATTTGATTCCAGCAGCCCACACGCGCAATTTCCAATCCAAACAAACCTTCCAAGTGCACTGAAGTATATCTCTTAGAATACTGTTTAAAAAGTAATTTGGGCCACTCATTTTTTATTTGCTTCGAGTTGCTACAACTTTTTAGCTGTAGATGGGTTCTAATGTTGAATTTGTTCCAAATAGGGAGAAATAAAGACTAAAAGAAGGCGACCACAGGAGAAAGCAGAGCAACAGCAGCAGCAGACGCTGGATGTAGTGCTGGCTCAAGCTCAGTGGGGACAGCGCTGTGAGGTCAGGACCTTCAGCATCTGAACAGTGTGCTTCAGTATGCACCTTGAGCTCCAGACTGTTTGCTCATGTCCCTCTTCTTCAGTGTGCATTTACACCTGTGGGCCTGGCCCTGGCCGGTCTGGCTCAGCGGTTAGAGCGTCGGCCCACGGACCAGAGAGTCCCGGGTTCGGTTCCCACTAAGGGCACGTACCTCGGTTGCGGTTTGTCCCCGGCCCCGGTTGGGGTCATGTGGGTGGCAACCACTTGGTGTGTATCTCTCACACCTATGTTTCTCTCTCTCTCTTCCGTCCTCTCTCCCTCGCGCTCTATCTGAAGGTAAATGCAAAAAAAAAAAAAAAAACAAACAATAAAAAACATCTGTGGGACTGGCCTAGAATTACCTGCACAGCTGCGGAAAACACAGCGACACCCACCGCAGGAAGCTCTCTGGCCCCCAGAATGAAGACCCACAACGAGACAGAGCATTTCCCAGGAAAGCCTGAACAGCGTCATGTTTGTGAGAGCTTAGAGTTGCACAATAATCTGAATACATATTGCCATACATCTCAACTTATGCTTTCCGTTTAATTTATTTCACTGTTTTTCGGGCTAGAAGACAGTTAAGCGATAAGGAACAACACACTGTGGACACTCAGGGCTCCGAGGGACCCCGTGGGTCACTTACACGGGTGCTCAGCTCGCAGAGGAAACAGCACGCCAACACGGCCGAGAACGCCGCTGCCGTCGGAAACGTGTTTCTTAAACACGACAATTCGTGCCTGCCTGTCAGGCTGCCTGGGCTTGTTGTCATGTGGCATTTAATTGCTGGGACCCATTTTAAAGTTTTATATAAGGAAATCAAGAAAGCTTCCAATAGTATGGGGGGAATGACCAATAGCTGTTAACGTGGATTTCAGAGCAGGACAGTTTTTTCAAGCGACAGATTCCGAGACCATAGGACAGGAGTATCTTGATGGTAATCTTGACATAAGTGGTAAGAAAAAAAAAAGACAGTTCCGTCAGGATACTGAACTGTGTTCAGCTTGTTCGAGAGCCGGGTGAGAGCTGTGGAATTGGGGGGCTGCGTGGTGAGGCCCCCTTCGGGTCAGGGCGGTCACAGCACCTGCCCAGGCCACGCATCCGCGGCCTCAGGTGCAGAACGGCAAGCCCGCCCGCAGCCTCCATCCAGCTGTCACTGTCAAGACTTCGGACTCTGCGAGACTGGTGGTTTCTGAGCAGCAAATGCCTTTCTGGTCTGACTGAGGAAGACGTCTGACTCTAAGCCCTGGTTTATCACTTCTCCCACCAGCCCAGGGACAATGCTCTGCTCGAGGCGACGACTCGCGAGGCACTGTGCAGTTGTGAGAAGTCTAATGTTCCCAGGGCCAGGGGATCGGTCATCCTCTCTGCTCTGCATACGCGACAATAAGTACTTCTGGAAGCAGGTGACGACTTAGGCAGACTGCAGCTCGGAGCTGAGGTCCTCGGGCTGTGTTCAGCTGGCGTCTCGGCCGATATTGAACAGTTCCCTTTTGGGTTTCCGCTCAGTCCTGGAATCACTGCGTATTTGGGTCACGGTCTACAAACTCGTACTCTGCTCTCTGAGTGAGAGGATGGGCAGGAAGGAAAGACCAGGAAATTAGTCTCTAAGATGGAAGGTCTAATTCTGGAGGCTGTGGAGGCTTTAGATTCAGAGTAGGGAGAGGAGGGCCAGCATAGCTGCAATGAGAAAATACGCGTCCCCGGCCTGGCCAGTTTGGCTCAACGGTTAGAGTGTTGGCCCTCGGACCAAAGGGTCTTGGGTTTGATTCCTGGTCAAGGGCATGTACCTGGGTTGCAGGTTGATCACTGGCCCAGGTCGGGGTGGGGGGGTGGGTGATGCGGGAGGCAGCCAATTGATGTCTTTCTCTCACATCGACTTCTCTCTCCCCCTCCCTCCATCCCTTCCACTCTATCTAAAATTCAGTTGGAAAATATCCTTGGGAGAGGATAAAAATAATAATAATAATAATAGTAATAATAGTAATAATAATAAAATATGTTTCCCCAAGCGGCACCATGACTGTAAAGCAGTAACAGAGGCTCGGTTACCCATTTCCAGTTGTTCTTTTGAAAAGACATTTTGAAGAATCCAAGTTAAGATCTTTCTCCTTCATCTTACTAAGAACAGGAGCCCCAGTGCCTGGAGACAGCCTTCTGGGGGTTCTGTGAGTTGTATTTTTCTGCCTAATAGTCCACTGCCGCGGTAGAACATTTGTGGGATCTTCCTCTGTTTATTAACTCTGTGCCACATACTTAGGTTATATTCCGCATCTCCGACAAATGCTCCTGACCACCAGGGAGGCAGCTGAGAGCCACCTGAGTGGTGTGTCCTCTGCCTCAGCAGCACAACAGCCCCCGCTGTGCCCTCGGGGCGCGCACGACTGGCCTGCGCTGGTGGGAGGGGTGGCTCTGGAGATCACGGCTGTGGACTCCGGCGCCTCCTCCAGGCTTTGTTTCCAGAGCAGCGTGTAATTTTAGAAACACTTCCTTCTTGGCTCGGGTTTTATTTACCTGTCTGCGTTTCTTCCAAAGTTCAAAAACTGAGGTGTGGTGCAACCAAATATTTACAGTTTATTAGCAAACTGAAACGTGTATGTTAGTCATTAGAAGCGTCCCAGCAAGGTTAAAAGGTTTCCAGTAAGGAACCTTATTACTCTGTTAGGACAGAATATTACTTACTTGTTCGCAGGCCAGGAAGACGACAATGTCACCCTTCTCAGCAGAGTGGTGGATTTCAAAGACAAGGCGTAGAATCGACTCAAAGGGCTCCTGCTGAGCCCCGCGGAGGTACACCACCTCCACAGCGTGTTTGTTCTTCACTTCCACGCGCGGCACGGCTCCGTAGTAAGAGCTGAGGGTGTGGAGCAGGAGCGGCGAGCAGTTGATGACGAGCTTCAGTTCCGGTCTTGCTAGCAAAACACCTTTAAGAAGTCCAAGCAACACGTCCGTGGCTATGCTTCTTTCCTGGATGTCATCCAAGATGATGACCCCATGGCTGCCCAGGAAGGGGTTGGACATCATCTCTCTCTGCAGCATCTCATCGGTGCAGTACCTGCAGAGAAGGGACACTCAGGTTAGGAGACCCTTCGGAGGCCACACAGAAAACCCCAAGGACAACAAAAATGCCCTTCCTACATCCTGTTCTCTGTCAGGAGTTCTAAATCTTTACTGGGGCCAAGATTCATTTAAGTCGATAAAATCTACAGACTTTCAAAATGGCAGTACTTGTAAACAAATTTTAAACAATTTACACACGTTCACAGACCCCCAAAGTCCATCTCTGAACCCTAGGTTAAAGGCCTCTTCCCTAAATGTTAACGCAGGTATTAACAGGAGCTGCATTTAATATTTGCTCTGAGCTTTCTAAACAAAAAAGTAGCGTCAAAATACTCTTGTCGGGTAAGCGTTTGCCCAAGTTTCAAAAAATGCAGTTTACATTTTAAATCCCTAGCACTAAATTTCTGAAAGGTAAAAGTATAAAATACGGAAACATTTTATTAATATTTTCTAAAATTATATATATTGAATTTGACTGTAAAGGAATATTTGGAAATTCTTTTAAACTGGGTGTTCTAGAGGGTCTGCGTTTGAGACCTGTATTGCTTCTACAAGATGTCTTGATGTCTAGCATAGAAAGACTGTTCTAGGGATATAACGTTCAGGTATCCACTGCTTCGAAAAAGGCCACAGAAAAGCTTAAGGAAGAATGAGGTTGTTACATAGTATCAAAGACGGGCAGTAGGCATAAAGGTTAGATTTACTAAGTATCTATTATGTGCCTAGTACATTAGATACTAAGGGGTTAAAGAGAAAATGAAAAAGACAGTATCAAATGTAGAACAGTGCCTTCTATAATCAGCAGTCAACCTCAAATCCTCTTATTTATATAGCTATTCAATCTGAGCTTATTAAAAATTAGGGCTAGCATACATCTCCAGGATATGAATCTGGTTCTAATTTACCTTTATAATTACAAAAGTAGCTATGTCTACATGTCGGTCACACACATTAGCTGATTTAGTCCTCACAACAACCCTGTGGGCAGGTACTAAGCACCCATTTTAGTTTAGTTTATTATTTTTTGTTAATCCTCACTTGAGGATATTTTTTGTTTCTTTGCTTTATGTTTTTATTGATTTTTTTAGAGAGGAAGGGAGAGATGGAAACGTCGATGTGAGACAGATACAGTCGTCCCTCGTTTATCGCGGTTAATCCGTTCCAGACTCTAGCGGTTGCACCTGGCGTTGAAGGATTCCTGGGGTGCTCGAATACATAGGCCTACAGTCCATACGTACAGTAATTTTAATTTTAATTGTAATACAGGGGTGTATAATGGACTCAGACAACCGAGCATGCACTGTATCATCTTCACTGTCTCGATCAACTTTTTAATGAATGTATTTGAAAAACCCGCGATAGAGTGAAGCCGTGAAAGTCGAAGCGCGAAGTGGCGAGGGACAACTGTGTATCGATTGGCTGCCTCCTGCATGCCCTCTACTAGGGATCTAGCCCACAACCAGGGCATGTGCCCTGACTGGGAATTGAACTGGGACCTCTCAGCCCATGGGACGATGCTCAGTCCGCTGAGCCACACAGCTGGGCACTAGAGGATATTCTTCCATTGATTTTTAGAGAGAGTGGAAGGGAGGGAGGGACAGAGAGAGAGAGAGAGAGAGAGAGAGAGGAACATCCATGTGAGAGACACATCAATTGGTTGCCTCCCGCATGACCCTGGAAATGAACCTGCAACCCAGGTACATGCCTTTGACCGGAATCGAACCCAAGACCCTTCTGTCCACCAGCTGACGCTCTAACCGTTGAGCCAAACTGGTCAGGGCTTAAGCACCCATTTTAGCGACAAGGAAGTCGAGCACAGAGAGGTCAGTGACCAGCGCGAGGCTGTCGCCATGGCGAGCAGGCAGCCGAGATGCTCATTTTACAGCCAGGCTGCCTCCTCTCCAGAGCTCAGAATGCCAGGTGGAATCTGAGGGACTACTTTCTTTATCATAGGGGGCTTTTCAATAGTTCTGGCTTCTTTGCCGCCAATCACACCCTGTTAGTAACAAATCAGAATAGCTCCTGACTGTGCTGGCTGGGGCATGTCAGGAGAGAATGGACAGGGTCCCAGCAACACGAGTAATTGTAAGGAGAAGATAAAAAGACGAGGAGCCCTGGTTGGGTGGCTCAGATGGTTGGAGCCTCATCCCATACACCAAAAGCTTGTAGGTCTGATCCCGGGTTGGGGCAGTTGCAGGAGGCAATCAATCAATATTTCTCTCTCACATCAATATGTGTCTGTCTGTCTCACTCTTTCTCTCCCTTCCTCTCTCTAAAATCAGTAAACATCCTCAGGTGGGGACTAAAACACAGACAAGGAGAGGGCCCGGCGGCCTGGCAGACAGAACGACGCAGAACCTGCAGCAGCCGAGGCCCCTCACCCCACCCGCCTTCCAAGGCGCACCCGTGGCTTCCTAGAAGTTATATGTGTGTATGATATATGTTAATGAAGATAAAAACATTGTAATATTTTATTTTAAGAGTGACTATATCCAGGAGTCCTTTCCAAAAGGTTTCCAAAGTCCAGATGGCAGAAAAGACATAAAAATACATACGCTGACTTTAGAACCTAGTCAGAGCTGTCTATGAAAACCACGGCCACTCCGAGAGGCCGCTTCACAATGTCAGGGATGAAGGACGAATCGGCCAAGCTTAGGGACCCTTCACTCTGTCAGGGCTGTATGCCCCGTCCTGCCTAACTCTTCAGCTGGTTTGAGTTCCTGAGAAGTGGGGAGGTGTGTGAATTTCCTTTGTATTACTCATGAACCACCTGCATGATGAATAAACTGTAAATATACACTGATGTGATGACACGGGGACATCACGGCTATGACAGCAGAAGGGGGCCTATCTTCGAGACCTTCAAGTGCTGCGGGTCGGAGATTCCTTATGGTTCAACACTGGCCCGAAGACCAGTGTCTTCTATTTTAGAAGATACACGTTTGCAGGAAAGCAGCTTAGTACAAACCACACGAGTCAGGGGCTTCTTGATGGGGAAGGAACGGCAGGAGAGCCTGCAGCAGCCTCGGGGACAGGACTGCTCCTCCCTTCCTTCCACTGTTACTGCTGTGGGGTCTCCAAGGAACACGCATGCCAGGTGCTGGCGCTCTCAGTGCACAGGAAAGCCATTCCTCTGTGCTGCTACTCCAGTGTCCTGTCCTGTGCCCTGCTGTACTGTTGTACTAGGCTGTACTGTGTTGCTCTGCTCTGCTTGCTGTACTATGCTATACGACACTATACGACACTACACTGCTGTCGTGTGCTATACTGTACTATTCCACACGACACTATACTGCTCTGCTGTGCTGTGCTGTACTATGCTATACGACACTACACGACACTATACTGCCGTGCTGTGCTGTGCTGTGCTACACTGCCGTGCCGTGCCGTGCTACACTGCCGTGCTGTGCTGTGCTGTCCTGTACTACACTGCCGTGCCGTGCCGTGCTGTGCTACACTGCTGTGCTGTGCTGTGCTGTGCTACACTGCCGTGCTGTGCTGTGCTGTGCTGTGCCGTGCTGTGCCGTGCTGTGCTGTGCCGTGCTGTGCTACACTGCTGTGCTGTGCTGTGCTGGACCATATGCACTGTGTCATCCCCATCACACTAGAACAGAGCTCCTCTGCAGTGTGCCATGTGCGCTGCTGTGCCACACAGAGACCAGGATGTGCGGTCACACTGCTCCGAGACCCTTGCCTCCTCAGCCCTGGAGTGGTCAGGCAGTGCCTGGGCAGCTGAAGCCCTGGGCACGGTCATCTTTGGCTGCAAGCAGCTCTGGAACTCCCGCGCGGTCTCTAAGACACTCCCGCTTTCTATGTGGGCTGAGGTAAAGCTGCGTGAGAAACGGGCTCAGGGCGGTGAGTTTTTCCAGTTTTCCTTCTCTTCCTTTTCTTGTTTCTTCTGTGTTTAGCTCTTGGAACCCTTTGTGCAAAAAGAAACCTCTCAATGAAGCTAAAACGAGGAAGAGATAAAGAAGGATGCCCTTTCCCACAATTTGTGGTCGCTACTGAGAAGGCTCCTTGGAACCTGCAAGACTCTGAAAGTCCAGTTTGGAAAGCATGGATCTAAGCTTCCATGATGAGGGTTGATGTCCAGTTCTATAGCAACTCAGGGTTTTCTATTTACACTGCAGGAGGTCAGGGGAGCCTTCCTGGAGCAGGTGACCCTTGCACGGACTAGGAGGACTTAGCCAGGCCCGGAAGGGGCGCGGGCGTAGCAAGCAGAGGGATGGCAGGTATGAGGAGACCACATGTCCACTTGCCTGGCATACAGACACCCCTATGGACCCATCCTGAGGAAGAGCTTTAGAAGCACACGCTGAGGTCTTTGGGGCCAGCCCAGCAAGCTGTGACTTATCCTGGGATTACGGGAGTCAGGGAAGAAGTTTAGACAAGGAATCCCTGATGAGGCCAATCTGGGAACAGCTGGTTCATGTCAGGCTAGGGACAGAGACCAGTCTTATTACACGTGATAGATGCTTAAAACGTAGAATGCTGGAATACACTCCTCCGGGGTTGGAAAACACAAGCCAAGAGCCGTCAAGCACAGCGGCGGAATCCCCACACCCACCTCAGGATGGTCTCACTGGTGCAGCAGTTCTCAAACGGGATCATGTAGCCAACCTCGTGGCCAATGTTGACATCCATTTCGTCTGCTACCCGCAGGGCGAGCTGGACGGCGGCCTGCTTGTGGACCTGCGTGCACACCACGCCCCCGTGCTGGTAGTGGATGGAGAGGCAGTATTCAGCACACCACTGCGGCACCTTAACAGGGGACACGAGACAGGGTCAGCGCCCGCCAGGAAAACAGCCCAACCGAGGGTTCCTCTTGTACACGAGTGTTTCTTTCACCAGCGAGTCATCATCTTAGTGAAACTGAACAGTCTGTGTTTACGTGCAGAGTTATTACTAGCCAATAAAGTAAAGAACAAAAAGAAGCCAGCAGGGACTGTTCAAGTTTGACTCCAGATGAAAAAAAGGCAGATAAAAGGCAAAATTAAAAAAAAAAATTTTTAACCTCAGGTATGTTTCTCAAAAGACTAATCTATT
Organism: Tadarida brasiliensis; assembly: GCA_030848825.1. Classification (NCBI taxonomy): domain Eukaryota; kingdom Metazoa; phylum Chordata; class Mammalia; order Chiroptera; family Molossidae; genus Tadarida; species Tadarida brasiliensis. The sequence continues at coordinate 3,662,327 of CM061271.1, forward strand.
TACAAATTATTATTTTCTTTCTGGTTACAAGAAACCTCCATACAAAATGTGGCTCGTCATATCAACTATGGTGTTTAAGCAATGTAAACATTCAGAAGCATTTAGATGAAAAATAGTGACTCAGAAGGAAAGCGTTGACAGTTGAATCTAAGTGATCATAATGAAATAACCAGATAACCTACTTAACATTTCTCTGGTACTAAAAGCTAAACACATGGGCATTTTTCATCTACATACAGCGGGAAACAGGCCCAGTGAGACAACCAGCCAATCCGTCCAGATTTGGAAAGAGATGACTGCCCAGTCATTTATTTTAAAAGTTCTCTTAATGAAAATGTATCATGGACCAACTGATTTTATTAAGTTCATTTGTGCAAGAATTATTAGAGTAGAAAGTACTGAGTTTGTTTGTATGCTACGATCCCGAGGCACCGCCAGTAAACTATGCTTTGTTACATATATGTATATTTCCCTTTATTGATTTTATTTTATTTTTATTATTATTATTTTTGTATGTGCCCCTAGCGGGAACCGAACCCGGGACTCTGGTCCGCAGGCCGACGCTCCACCCGCTGAGCCAAACCAGCCAGGGCATCCCTTTATTGATTTGAGAGAGAGAGGAAGTGAGAGGGAGAGAGAGGAAGTGAGAAGGAGAGAGAGATAGAAACATCGATGAGAGAGAACATCGACTGGTCGCCTCTTGCATGTACCCCCACTGGGGATCGGGCCCACCACCTGGGCTTTGGGCATGTGCCCTGACCAGGAATTGCGCTGGCGACCTCCTGGCGCATGGGTCAATGCTCAACCACTAAGCCACACTGGCCAGTCTTGTCACATATATTTTTAAGATAAATAATTCCAAGAGTGTTTTTAAATAGATTTAAGGTATTTAAGTTTTAATATGTACTTATCTTGTATTTGCTATTTTCCAGGCCTATGACGGAATTCTTAGGTTTTAATCCCCATTGTAATTGGATAGATAAACCTAACTTCCCAGCTATCATAAGTAACTCTAAAATGAATGACTTCCGTAGACTGCGAATTCCCATCCACTAAATATGCAAATGTAGTTCCAACATTTTAAGGAAGGTGTCAGCCTTGTCAACAGGTTAAAAACTATCCAGTAACGTGTGTGCTATGAGAGGTGAGCGTCTAGGACACTGCGCTCAGGGCATCTGGACTGTAGTGTCGGCGCCCCTGGGCTGCAGTCAGGAGATCTGGGCTCGGCGTGCCGCCAGTTTGTACCAGTGGGTCGTGACTGCTCTGGGCTTCATTTCCCTTCCCTGTCAAATGGGCTGAGCGGATGAGAGTTACCCTTCAAGTCGGAGCTCGTATGCCAGTTCCTCCCGAGGCCACTGTGACCCTGGGCAGGAGCCCCCAGCCTGGCCTTCCCGGCAGCCATCACGATCCCACTTCCTGCACTTGCTGTTCTGGTCCTGGTGCTCGCCACCCACCGCTGGACCAGCTCTGGGAGAACGGGAGCCTGTCTGCCTTAGTCACCAGATAATCCTAGAGCCCAACAAACACCTGTTGAATGAACAATTAATTTCTTATATGTTCTGTAAATATTTTCAGGTTCTATGATTTTGTACACTCTGCCTGGAATGGCTTCACACTCGCCTAAGTGGGGTTCACGTACAATTTCCCATCTTCCTCGTTCCCTAGCAAGTAAGTACCTTTTTATTCTTGCCAAATACCTACTTTTGGACTTGATTCCCTCTTGTAAGTGTCCACTATCGAGCGTCCCTAGCCAAGATCTCAAACATCATTCTAGTGAAAAACTATTAAAGCTGCTTGTTTGAATCTTGGTCTCCCCACTAGACTGGAAGATGCTTGAGCTGCACCTGTGGGGTTCCTATCCGTCTCCAGTACTTAGCAGGACCTGCCACATAGAGATGATACATGTCTGGAGGGACAGGGACAGCACAGTAATTGAGAAGAAGGGAGACAGGCTTGGACTCGGGACTCAGCATGGAGAGAAAGGACAAAGCAAGTGACACTGTGAGGAAGAGTGAGCAGAGCCACCAGCAGACCCTCGTGCTCAAGAAGAAACAAACATGCCAAGGTTTCTGACCTCAGCTACAGAGGTAAGGATGTCATTAATAACAAGAAAGGGGAAAGTAAAACTGTTAAGGTCATCTTGACCGGAGGGCATCCAGGTGTAGCTACCCGAGACCAACGGAAAACCAGGCCTGGAGCCGAAGGAAGGGCCGGAGCTCGAGGTGGGCACGGAAGTCACAGGACTTCAGAGCCGAAAGGGATCTCCTCCATCACAGAGCAACTTGTTTCCCGTACGAGGCAAAGAAATGAGCTCAGACACGGGAACAGCCTCCTCCCTGTCAGGTAAGAGAACCAGGGAGGACTGAACGCGCACACTGTGCTTAACGCAGGGCTGTCTGCTGGACCAACAGCCAAGTAGGAGGGGAGCACAAGCCACAGTGAATTGCACAGACCCCGTGAAACACGGCTCAGCCACACCCGACACCGCCGTCTGCCACAGTTACACAAGGAGCCACAGCGCGTGGTGCCATCCGAATGGAGAGGAGCACAGCTCGACATCCTCTGCCGCGTCCGCCACACGTCCACGGCGCTGGCAACCCTGCACCCACGCAGCCTGAGGCCCAGGACAGGACGGCTCAGCAAACGCTGCAGTGCAGACATGGCATCCTGTGGGCTCTGCGTGCTCTGCGCTCTGGCCCCGCCTGGGTGGCTCTGGGGCAGCTTGCCCTCGGCCCCTATGCCTCACCCTCCTCGCCCTCTGCAGTTTCTCTCTCGAGGACTCCCCGCCCCAGCATGGGGGGAACAGTCTAAGGCGGCACCATGAGAGCCAGGAGGGTCAGGAGCCGCACCTTCCTAGGAATCAGACCGAAACACTGAATTCTGGGCCACTTGGACTCTGGCTTAAATAGCACTTAGCAAAAGACGTACAATTTGGTGAAAAAAATAGGACATTGCTTCTTTATCACATGAAAACATAAACCTACTTACAAAGCAGCCTATTTGGAGGTTTGGCAATAGACACCCAAATTTATATACCTGTGGTCTAGAAACTCTCCTACCGGCAACCACGGTTCGGAATAGTCTCGTGCTGAACTCAGCTAACAGTTGTTTCACGTTCTCTCAATCCGCAATCTCAATGCCGTTTTTGGACTGGAGGACGTGAAAAAGGGTGCAAGGCAGGCGGACACTGGGCGTGCCGTGAGCGCGCATCTGGCTCTTGTCTCCCCCGGGAAGCCGATCCCAGGCCTCGGGCCAGCCTGCTGCTCTCTCGGGTGAGAGGAGTCCTCTGGGTGACCGGTATCTAATCTCCATCCAGGCCTTATCTACCGTGTGACTGTGGTTCTACAAGCTGTACAGACTCAGCAGGCAGAACGATGACACTCCATTGCCGACTCCAGAGACAGGCACGGGGCAGGGCTCGGCCCGGTTCTCAGGGTGGGACCGGTCCAGACCAGAACCGCGAGGGCAGCGGCAGCAGCAGCGGCGGCATGCACGATCACAGCACTACCACCGCGGCAAGAGGACGTCCACATGACGGACACTTCCCACCTGCTGCTGGATTTCGGAGCACGTGGAGTGAGGCAGCGCTGGACCGTCACACACAGCCTAGTCCCACAGGCGCCGGGCCCCTCCTCTGCACCACCGAGACTGTGGTGAGTGCCAAGGTCCCACTCACACACTTGTTTCAGTACCAGAGTCATGGAATCCGAAATCTGAAAGGAGCCTCTCGGCCCCGACCCCCCGCAGGCACCAACCCCCCGACGGCACTCTGCACGCCGAGCGCGCTCCTGCGGCCACCCCACGCGAACCGATCCGATCGGGCACAACCTGCTCTCGGTTCAGTGCCATCCTGGGTACACAGTGCCCACCATCTTGGCCTTGAGTGAACTCAGGTGGACGGTACCAGCAGAAGGCGGACAGGCCGACTCAGCTGACAAGGCAGAACTTAGGCTGCGTCTCAGTTACCCATGCCCACTCAGCTCGCTGGCCCGTCCACTTCGGGGAGCTCTCAGGACAAAGCTAGCGAGGGGAAGTAAGCAAAACAGGTAATTCTAAAAACATGTCCTTCTCTTTCAGGATCTTTCATAAACCTGCCCCAAAAAGTTTCGAGGGAAAGGCTCTATGAACATGAAACGCTGCCCTCTTTCCCTCAGCCGGTCACAAGCCTCCTGCTTTCCATCTGCCCCGAGAGGGACGGAATTCTAGGTCCCGCGGACACACGGCCTCTGCGAGGCTTGGGTCCGAAGAGGCTTTTCTTTGAAAGGTTTAGACCCTGAGGAGCCAGAAAACAGTCTTGGAAGCGCTTTTCAAAATAACCACGTTGTTTCCAGAACTGAGGACACACCAACGCTCCCACTATTTCCAGTGGTTTAGAATGGGCCCATTTCCTCCTCACCTGAATACTGTTTAACTTCTCCACCCTGAAGATACACCCTGCCCTTCCACGTCACAGGAAACACGCTTGATTTATTAAAATCATAGAAAAGTTAAACAAGACACGAGAAACCACTGCAGGGTACTAACGTATTACATAATGTACCGGGGTGGGCAAAAGTAGGCTTACAGTTGTGAGTACACAAAACACGTTTATTCTTGCATTGTTATTTATTAACAACTGTATTATTTTCCATATAACAACTGTAAACCTACTTTGCCCACCCTGTATGTAATTCTTGCCCATAAAGATCATAAATTCCAAAAGAAAAGTCAAGCGGTATATGTTTTAAAAACTTGTTTTACAATAGTGTCGGTTAGCAATTCTGAAACTACATTATGAGTATTCTAAGATCGAACAAGTGAAGCTATCGTGAAAAACGAGAGCTGGCACTTATTTGTGGAATATAAAGAACAAAATAAGCTGATGAACAAAACAGACCCAGAAACATGGAAGTAGGGAACAGAATGACCAACCTCAGAGGGGTGGGGTGGGCAGAGATCAACCCAAGAACATGTGCATATGTGCACAACCAATGGACACAGACAACAGTGCGGGGAAGGTGGGGGGCGATGGGAGCGGGGAGGAGGGTGTCATCGGGGGAGAAAGGAGGGACATCTGTAACAACAACTACCACAACAAAGTGAGAGCTGGGTTTCTCGCAGGTAGAGGGGGGAGCTGCAAACAGGGGGCGGGCCCTGGCCGGGTGGCTCAGTGGTTGGGTGTTGCCCAGTGCACCAAAAGGCCGCTGGCTTGATTCCCGGTCCCGGCACATGCCTGGGTTGAGGGCTTGATCCCCGGTGGGGGACGTGCTGGAGGCAGCCGGTCGATGTTTTGTTCTCACACTGATGTTTTTCTCTTTCTCCCTCTCTCTCTAAAAATCAGTGAAACAAACAAACACGGGGAAGCTACGGAACCCTCCGGTGCTGCGCTGGAATCTGGCGCCGCTACGAACTCAGTGTTAACGGCGTGCACAGACATGGGAACAGAGCCTAGAGATGTAGGGAAACACTCAGAAAGGGGGTAAACACATAGAGAAAGCGGTACAGAGGTAGGTAGGTAGCTGGACAGCCGAGATGTTCATGCATACATTTATTTCCTTGCTCTGTCTACTGAGGGGGCCGAGGAACAATGGTGAACGAACGGCAATGGGTATACGTAGTTCCCAGATCTTGGTTCCTAAATACAGTTCTCCACTAAAAAAAATTGGGGCTCCTTGATAAAAATGGAGGTTTCCAAGACTCGAACCCGGAACATACTAGATGAGCCTGTAACATTTTACTGGGCCAGCAAGCAAGGAAGTGCCCCAAGAATGGTGGGGACATCTCAGAAAGACACAGAAGTGGTTTCCACTGGCCACATCAAGGACAATTTGAGTAACAAAACAACTAGGCTTAGTAATAATTATAACCCATAGAATAAAATGAGAATCTATGAGTCCACACTGACATACATAAATGAATGAATAATGAAGAAGAGAAACGGCTTTATAGAAGAATTCCAATGTGAAATGTAGAAGGAATGGCAGAGTTAGGAAATTCACCAGCTGGTTTCCACAAGTGTAATGATGTGAAAGGTAAGAATCACTCAAGGATGCTAAACCTCGGAGATGAATGGCGATAGGAAACATACTTTACAGTCTCAAAGTATCTCCCCAAGTCTTGTAAATAATGGGGGAAACAGTGACTTCACAATAAAGAACAAGAGAGTCACGACCTTACCAGTTATCAAATTCCACATCACCAGTCGCGGGACAAGCCTTGCCTCCTGGTGTGATCCCTGAGGAGGACCCCCAGTGTCTGCGGTCTTCCTGCCTCGGGTGCGCAGCTAGAGCCTAGTCCCGAGGGAACAGCGGGCAGACTCACTGCGGGATGCTGTACAGAATACCTTCCTGGCCTGTCCTCTTCAAAAATGTCAAGGTCATGAAGGGCACTGTTTCAGAAGATGATTAAAGGGAAAATACAATGAAATGCAAGGTAATTTTGGGTTGGATTCTGGACTAGAAAAATATTTTTATTATAAAGGCCAGTGGTGGGAAAATGTATGGACTTTGAATGTCTATGAATTAGACGATAATGAGATGTTAACACTACGTTCCTGATTTTGATCATTATATTGTGGCTATGTCCGGTTTTCAGTAAAAACTTGATAAAGTATTGGGAGGCAACTTACTCTTAAAAGGTCCAGAATAAAAACATGTGCATGTATGTACATGTGCTCGTGTGTGCATGCATGCATGTGTGCATGTGCTCGGTGGGCGTGTCTGGAGCGAGAATGATAAGCCAATGTGATAAAATGCTAACATCTGGGGATCTGGTGAACACTATGGAAAATCTCTGAACTACTTTTGCAACTTTTTGTAAGTTGCAAATTATTGCAAAATGGAAACTTCAGTAATTTTAAACTTGACATTTGTCCACAGAAACCAGGAAAAGTATACTCATTCAGTTTTCACCATTAGATGTTTATGACAAACCAAAATAATTTGTTTTAACAATAACTCATCATGCCAAATAAATAATTAAAAACCCTTGATTTTGGCAACTATAAATTAAAGGGGAAAAAAAAAAAAAAAGACCTACTGTCCATTCCTCCTCTCTTCAACAGTTACGTTTAAAACAAGTAAGCCTCAGAGGTAATAAGCAACCTGGGAGCGCAGTGGACGGCGGAAAGTGTTCCTGTAATTCCAGCTCAGAGTTATGCATGCTAGTGAGACAAATGGGCAAAGCCCTCTGGGCCCCGTGTCCTCTGCACAGGGAAGGGTTTCCATCGGGTTATCTGTGCTCCATTCTGATTCTGACATCCCGAAGAATCGAGAAATACATTTCATAATAAAAATACTGCTTGCTTTACAATTTAAGAATAAAATATATATTTCACTAAAGTCAAAACCTTAAGTTCCAGGGTAACAACACAAACCAGACAATAAATATTCATTAACTATCTACCTGAATTCTTTCCTTCTTACTAGAACCCAAAATATGTGGCTCCAGGCTTGGATTATATATCTGGCCACTCAGTTAGTTCTTTTTTTTTTTTGAGAAGTTTTCTGGGATTATTTCCTCAATTTTTTGGGCCCCAGATTCTCCCTCTCCTCTCATGCATGGATTGCAAGTACTCATATATTAGACCTTTTGAAGTTATCCCACAGGTCCCGGAAGTTCTATTCATTCTGTTTGATCCTTTTCTCTCCTTCAGACTGGATGTTTTTTATTGACCTGTCTTAAAGTTCACTGCCTTTTTCTTCTGTAATGCTGAGTTATATTTCTATAGCTGAGTAACATATTACCACAAACTTAGCAGCTTAAAACAACACAGTTACAGTGTGTGTGGGTCCGGAGTCCCAGCATGGCTCAGCTGGGTCATCTGTCAGGGTCTCAGGACAGAAATGTGTCAGCTATATTCACATTGGGAGGCTCGACGTGGGAAGAGTCCACTTCCAGGGTCACTCGGGTTGTTGCAGAATTGACTCCCCCACAGATCTGTGATCAGGGCCCCTGCAGGCCCTGAGGCTCCCCACAGCGCCCGCCCCATGGCCCTCTTCACAGACAGTCACGACAGCTCAGTGGGCCTCTTCCAGGCCCGTGGGGGCGCGCGTGTCTCTCCTCACAAAAGGGGCCAGTTGCTCTTTTAGGGCTTTTACCTGGTTAAATTAGGCCCTCCCAGAATTATCTCTTTTTTGATGAACTAAAAATCAACTATTTTGGGATCCTACCTTTTCCACAGATGCTTTAAAGTATAAGCCTGACAGCTCCGACCTCTGGGTCATCTTGGGGTTGGCACCTGTTAATTATCTTTCCCTTAGTCAGTTAGTTCTTATAGTCAAGAAAAAAAAAGAATTTCCTTGTGCTTTTCAGTTTCTGTAGGTTACCCAGCTTTACCAACAAGCATCTCCAAACAGCCTGCTATCAGACTGCTAGACACGTAAACTTGGCAGGTAAATCCTTGCAGCTATGGTAGGCAAATGATATGTATCACATCTTTTAAAATATACGCACAACGAGACAACTGAAATGAATTTTTGCTACTATCCTAGAGAAAATTCAGTGGTGCACTAAACACATAAGTAGTATTGACTGTAATTCAGCTGGCTTGAATATATAAAGTTAGGTGGCTTAATTTCTATTTTGTTTTGCTTTGACTTGGGTACTGTCATTCTGAGTCCAGAACACTGTGCCGGCACCGTGGTCATTTCCGCGGGAGGAGGGCACCACACGACGCACGCGCCCCTCGGGGGCCACTCACCTGCGAGCTCTTGCCGCACTTGGCATCTCCGGACACGATCACGATTTGACTCTGAAGCAGATTCTCCATAAAGGAGTATTTTTCTGTCCATATTGGGAGAGCTTCTCTTTCCTTCAGAAGTTTATAATAACGGGATGAATATGGCAATCCATCAAAAGGGTTAAGTTCCAAGTCCTCGCAGGCCAAAGTCCCGTCCTCCTCGCCATCACTGGAATCCAGGGATTCGGGAAAGTAGCGTTTTTCCGAGGAAGAGTCCGGACATGCCAGCTCTTCTTCCATCTTGTCTAGAGGGAGCTCAGGCAGCTGGCATTCCCCAATCCAGTTTCTCCGGTCGCCGCTGCAGAGAGGGCGGGAGGTCTGCACACTCGAACCCAGACACGCAGACGTCTGACCTCTGGGACGGCAGCGCCAGGCCACAGAGGCGGAATTCCTCCGACCGGATCTGTCCTCTGCTGCGTCACTCACGGTGCTGGCTCACTTCAGCACGCTCGACGCTTGTCAGTAAACCTCGCTGCAAACAAAAAGGGAAAATCAGGTATGCATACAGTGTTCACGAGGAAGCACAGACATCCAGAAGAGCAGTGTCGTTTCCCGTTGGCTGGGTCCTGCCTGTCACCTCCGCTGCCTGCTTGACAGACCAGGGGAAATCTAGGGTGGCTCTTCAAGTTTGGTTGGCTGCAATTTTTCCGGGGCAGTTTGGAAAGTGATTCCACACTGGACCCTGTGCTCTCTGCCTGACCTGTCACAGGCTCCCCAGTCTTGATTGACGGTGAATAGCTACAGGGGACAGAGTGACGTGAGGCTCGATCACATGGTCACTAATCCCATTACTAAAGCAATGCTGGACCTTATAAAAGGGAAAATTGGGGGTATCTGGTGAGTGTTCCCTTAACACTGACTACAAGAACATCTATTTTTTTTTTTTTTAAATTAAGAAATCCTCTAGTTTAAAGGAGACCATTTTCTAAAAACTGCATTTTACATTTCCTTGTGCCGGTTTACAGTCCAGTGAGGGAAGCCAGTCATCACTTTCTTCCCTCTGAGGCTACGGCTAGCTTTTACTAATACGATTTAATTAAGCCAGAAATCTCAAGAATATTTGTTGGGATTCCAGGGTCTTGAGCCCAACATGTCAGATTCAAGAGGCAGCAAAGGGCAACATTAATGTAAACCAAGGAGAGAAATCACCTAGGAGAGGACCAGATTGACACCAGTCACTCATCCCCTCTGTGCCCCGTAAGGGGCCTGCTGCTTCCAATAACTAGCGAGTTTGTTGTTAATCCTCACCTGAGGATATTTTTCCGTTGATTTTTAGATAGAGCACCAAGGATGGAGGGAGGGAGAGAGAAAAACATGTGAGATACATTGATTCGTTACCTCCCGCACGACCCCCACCAGGGCCGGGGGTCAAACCTGCAACCGAGGTAGGTGCCCTCGACCGGGAATCGAACCCGCGACCCTTCGGTCTGAGGGCCGACGCTCTAACTGCTGAGCCAAACCAGCCAGGGCATAACTAGCGATTTTTAACATCCAATCATATTGCCGGAAATAAGCCCCCTGCACATTAACCAGGTGAAACTAGAAAGACAGAAAAACAAGTGAAAAAGAACAAACCCTAAGATATGGTTCCTGACATGTTGTCACTTAAACGACTCTTTACAGCACCCCATTTATCGTCACTATGGCTTTAGGTTGTTAGAGTTAGTGGCTCAAAGGGCCAGCTCCTAATCATAAGCAATAAAAAGAGGCTCCATTGGTCCAGCCGGGCTCCAGGGAGACAGTCAGCCCCTCAGGAAGCACGTGTCGAGAGCCTCTCGGGCTTCAGTGACTCAGCCGGGCCCTACACACACAGAAGGACGCTCCGAGGGCAGGGCCGAGGGCAGGATGGCGCTCTGTGGCTTGGAATACCACAAAACAGAAAAGTGTAGCTCTTTTATAGTAAGAGAAAAAAAACTTTGAAAAAATATAGTTGTAATTACCTACATGGGGTTAGCAAAACATTTAATATGAAACTGTATCTCCCAGGCATGTTATACTTCAATTATACTCTCATGGGAACAAGGACTTACTCCTCGGGCTTGTAGCTTTTAGAAGGCTCCCTTTCTGTTGGCCTTTGTTTAAACTGGCTCGGAGCTCCCCAAAGCATATTCTATTTGGTTTCTACTGTCTACTTAAAACCTTTCTTGGACAGGTAAGGTAAACATTTAGAATTTATTCTAAACCTTATTTCTAGACTTCTAACAAGTTGACATTGTTTTGCTTTTAAGTAAGCAAACCAAATTAATTGGCTTTTAAAAACACTCAAATAAAAAATTCATTTTTGACTCAATTTTGGTTCCTACCAAATCCAGCTTGAAGAATCAATTACTTTTTTTTTTTTTTAAGAATCCTGGGTTCTGTGGTAATTTACAATTTCTAGACTTATGTAGAGAAGGCTGCCCAAGCTTAACCAATGCTTATGTGTCATAATAACTCACCACTCCCTACATATAAGTTTACAAACCAAGCGTTTCATTAGAATTTCAAGTGATTGGGCCACACTCAGTGCTTTTCAATATATTGATGATCTTTCTTTCTTTCTTTCTTTCTTTCTTTCTTTCTTTCTTTCTTTCTTTCTTTCTTTCTTTCTTAGATTGAGTGGGAGGGAGAGAGAGGAAGAGAAAGAGAGAGAAACATCGACGTGAAAGGGACACATCGAGTGGCTGCCACCCACACGACCAACCAGGGCCGGGGACAAACTGCAACCGAGGTACATGCCCTTAGCGGGAACCGAACCCGGGTCTCTCTGTACCGCAGGCTGATGCTCTAACCGCTGATCCAAACCGGCCAGGGCATCGATGATTTTTCTTTACTGAATAATATTCTAAGAACTAACATTTGGGTAAAAGTGGAGTTAATATAGTGTGCTAAAATATTAATTTAGCTTATTTAGACAGTCTAGTTAGATGTTTGAGCAAATGGGTGAGGTCCAATAACAGCTGAAGTCTGAGTTCTCTCTGCTCCAGACACAATGAGCAACTGCTGAGAGTTGTGCTCCATGCCTCAGTGCCTTTGCCCAAGCCGTTCCTCTGCCTAGGAGACCTCCTGTCCTCACACACAATCCATCTGGCCTTTCCTAGTTCCTCAGATAGCAGCCCCAGAGCCCAGGAAGTCCCTAACACACCGTGGATGCACAATGCAGGTTTGCTGTATGCCTGAATCAATAACAACCCTTCACATTTAAGACGTTCTTTACAACACACAACATGTTTTCATTCTTATCTGTAATCACAATTTCATTTACTTTGATTCTCACAACTTGACTATTAGAAACCACTGCAGGTTTTATTATCCTCAGTTATCCAAGAGGAAATAATAGCTCCTGACTTTCCCACAGTGGCATAGCTAGAAATTAATTAAATCATCCCTGACCAAAGGTGTGTCCTCTTTTTATCATTATCCTACTTAAATTATCAGGTACACACTGCAAACCCACAATGAGCGAAAAGGAATTCAGAAGAAGCCTAAATCATGGACTTAGTTCCCAAAATGTTTAAGCAGAGGCACAAGACACACAGAGGAAATGAGAGAAAACTCTACAAGAAAGTACAGTCTAGGGCTAAGGGCCACACTGTGCCCTTGGTAGGAGAGAGAAGTACCTCTAGAGGGCATTAGCCTAATCTTGGAAGACTTTCCAGAAAGGGTGGGCAGGATGGTCCTGCAGCTGGGTTATACTATGCAGGAGTAAAAGGGCTGGGTGATGGGCATTCCATGAATCCGGTAATTTGAGTGCAAACTATGACAGGTCTGGAGGACAAGAAGAAAACGCAGCAAAAATGAAAATCTAATGGCTTTCAACATTTGACTGAACTCCTTAGGTGTTTCAGATAGTAACCCAAAAAGAGAAAAGTACCCCTACTCTAGTAAAACTGGAAGTAAAAATCCAGTAAGAATAAAAACTTCTTCCAACTTGTGATAGTAAGTCTAGGAAACAACACATTCATTTGCTTTTTTAAAAAGTATCCTACTTGCTAAATGATGTTAACTTCCTACTAGTTATTTTTACTCTGAATTCCAAGGTGGCTGAGAGATTTAAATAAGAAGAAAGGCTACATCTGTCCCTCTATTGCTACTTTGTTACTCCCTGGTGATAGTGCTTTGCTTTGCTACATTCCCTTTCAGCATCAGCAAAGTAAACAATAAAGTCACTATTCTATCCAGTGGTGAGCTTAGAAACTTTTTTAAAAAAACAAGACTCTTGTTTTTCACTTGACCACCAAGAACATCCTGAACTTGCCAGTGAAAAAGAAATAGAAAACACAATGGTAGAAACCCCCCAAAGGGAAAACCAATACCTTTACCATTCATCTCAACTTCTATGGCTCAGCAACTTTCTGACCTCAGGATATTTCCTCCAATAATAAGGCATATTCCTTTATCTGAAGCAGTTTCTCTAAAGCTCCTCTCATTCATTAGGCAGACATTTAACAAGTACTACATTGTCCTAGGTGCTGCAGGGAGCAAGACAAACTGAACACTGTCCCTGCCAGTCGAGGGCCTTTCCACTCCTCCCATTCCCCCTCCCAACCAGTCATTTCTTCCCTAAGTACACTCTGCCTTAAAATCAAATGTTGCTTTTCACCATTGCCAAAGTCACCTACTACCTAAACTATTTCAATGCAATGTCAACTTCAAAGCTACTGAGAAATCCTTCTTCTACACTAAGTGCTTCACTAACACACAGCTCCTTCCCGACCTTCAGATCTGCCAGCAACTACCACATTTTCCAGTCCTTGTTACTTTAGCATAGAATCTGCAACATTGTTTCTTTCTTTGTCTTCTTTTTAAATAGGCATTTTGCCTAATCCTTTACTGTTTAGGGGAAATGTAATCCTACCTCTTTTTTTTTTTCCTGTTAATAAATGCCAGGTTTTTTTGTTTGTTTGTTTTTTGTTTTTTCGTTTGTTTGTTTGTTTTATCACTGTCTTGTCACTTTATTACGATGAGCATCACTTGAGTTTGTTTCCTGGATGAAAAGACCAATTCGTGATTTTGGGAACGATTTGGAAACATGTACTACAGAAGTACTGTTGATCTCAGACACATTCTGTGTAAAAATGCATCAACCCCCAACATTTCAAAAACAGTTTTAGTTAAGGTACCACGAAGTGTTTACTTTCCAATCTGAACTTAATTAGTTTCATATTTTAGACGATGAATTATGGGCTCTGTATATATCACACTGCTTGTCAATATCCACACATAAAGCTGCTTGCTTTGACAATCTGGAAGTCTCCATGCAGACTGAGAGGGGAAAGCCTAATTTGGTGGAATATAATAAATGTCTGTTTCCATCACTGAATATATGCTTCTCTGGTTCAGTTAACCTCTGAATGATTCTCTTCCTAAGAGGAAAGAAATTCTCCTTGGTGTCCTTGTCATCTACGGAGTGGAAATCTCTCTCGTGGCAAAGAATGAGTAATCACATGACCCAGAAAGGGCTCTTCTGCCCATTTCCCTTAAGTACAGTCTAGAGGGACTGATGGGGGCTGGAATCTCCAGGCGGGACCACTAAGTCAGTCATGCACGCCCCCCCACCCCACCCCTCAGCCCCGACCCCGCACTTTTCTCGTTCGTTTTCTCCTCTCCTGGACGCTCGGTGTTTCTTAACCTGTGACACTCCCCTGACTGCATTTTCACAGTGTACAGGATCCAGTCCCCTGGGGTCCTCACGGCTTCCTCCAGGCGCGACCCGCACCAGTGTTTCGATAACCAGTCGCAGCAAAGACCCCGGCGTGGGAAAAGGCCACATTTAACCGCCCCGCAGGGCTCGGGTACAAACCATGTGGGCTGACTCCGTAACTCCACCGAAAACCGGGAGGACTGGAACAAAACAGACACAAAAAAACCAACCCAACCGGAAAGCCCGAGCCGGCCCACGGCCTGAAACGGGATACGTGGGATGACAGTGCAGCGCGGGCCCGAGGGTTCTCCTGGGCTCCGGGACTCCCGCGACGTGTCCGGCCCTGCGGGCGGCGGGGAGGCTCCGATTGGCTCGGCGCCTCCCGGGAAGGTGGCACGAGGGTCCCTCCCCGGGGCTGGGCGCCGCCCGGCCGCCCGGAGGTCCCCTGCCCGCGGGCGGGTGTGCCGGGCTGGCTGCTGCCGCGGGCCGCGGGCTCCGGGGGCAGCGGCGGGGAGGCCGCCCGCCAGCGGCGTCTGGAGTCGGGGCCGGTGGCCCGGGGCCCGCGGGCGGGGAGGGGCCCCGAGGCGGCGGGGGGCGCGCTGAGCCCCGGCGGCCGCAACAGGTGCGCCGGGGCCCGGCCGTTACCTGCAGCGACGGCTCCGAGCCGGGGAGGGAGGCCCAGGCCCCGCCGCCCGGCCCCGCCGGACAGGCCGAGCTCGCGGGACGCACGGACCGACGGACGCTCGGGACAGCGACAGGGGGCCCGCAGGTCCCCCGCCGAAGGACGGGACACCGGGCGCGCCGCGGACACGCGGGCCGCCGGGAACGGCGCGACCACCCGATCGGGCCTCGGGGGCAGAGTCTCGAGCCGGCGACCGGCTGCCACCCCGGATCCCAGCTCCCGGCGACTTGCGGCCCTCGCGCGGCCCGCGCTCCTCGCGGCTTTTGGTCCCTCCCTCTCGCCGTCCTCCTGGCCCCGCCCCCGCCCGCCCTCCGGTTGCCAGGACAACCCGAGCGACGCCGCCGCGGAGCAGAGGCGTTAGGAGGGGCGGTGCCGGCGCTCGGCCGGGCCGGGAGCAGCTGCGCATGGAGCCCCAGAGTAAGGGGGCCGGCCGGGCGGGGAGGGGGCTCCCCGGGAACGAGGGGGCGCCCCGCAGGCTGCTAACGCTCTCGGCCTGAAAATACGGGTTTCCCGTCGCGCTCTGCCGTTCCGGAGAGAGAAGGGCTGCAGCCTCCCAGGGTGTCCGCGGGTGCGTGGCTGGGGTCCCGGCGGTGTGCACAGGGGGCTGCAGCGCCCCCGTGCCTTCCTCCTGGAATGACCCCGAGCAAATCCACCTGCTGTCTCTACTGCTGTCGTTATTTTGGTTAGTTTGGTTCCCTGATTGTAAATAGCCTGCTTCTAAAATGTCAGTAATTGAGGGGCTACCAGGCTGGGTCTTGCATTCCTTGGAGACCCGCCCTCTCCCCCTGTAGGCTTCGATTTAAAGGAGGGAAACAACTGAGCACTGTCCAAGCGTCTTTGATGAATTGCTAGAGGTTCTACGAGGTAGGACACGAACAAACAAAAAAAAACCAAAACAAACAAAAACCGATTTCTTTACACATTTTCCACATTCTTTGGCAAAAGGTGTGCATTCTGGAATGATCAGATCCAACAGGAGCTCTAACTTTTTTTCAAACTTCTCTAGCGATGTAGTAGTGCTGGGCCCTTCTTCCCCAAGTCAGTTTTATGGCTCCTGTCGTTCCTAAAATAAGACCGATGTTTTCTGCGGAGACTTAAAAGATCTTAAACCTTTGTGGAAGGGCGCAGTTGGACCCTCGAAGCCACCTTTCCCTGCACAGTTTCAGAAGCAGAAGCACTTAGGCCAAATCCACTCTAGGAGAAATGCTGGCTATTTCTTCAGGCCATTGGTTTCCAACAAGATTTTTAAAACTCGCTTTTAAACTCATTTGCTGAGGAGAAAGCTTACACGTGAGTTCTAGCTGACTGGATCCAGTGTCCTGCCATTTGCACGTGTAAGTCTCTGGATTCTACATTTTATGGAACTTATGGAAAGAAAATGAACATACAACAGCGCCAACATTTTTGTCTCACGTCAAACTGACGGCAGGCTGTGTATGTTCTCGATTTGGAGAAGAAATGAATGCAAGGGAAATCTATATTTCAAAAACAGCAACTTTATTTCTTCCATGTTATGTCATTGTTTACATGTGTAAACGATAAATGTCAAGTTCTTCGGTGCTCACAGTGTTTATTCACTCACTCATTCATAGTGTCCAGTACGTTCCAGACACTGTTCCAGGGGTTGGGGTCCGTGCATGTGACAGTGTTGGTTTGGGCCGTCCCAGGAAAACTGAGCTGACACTTCCCCAAGAACTAAGGAAGCCGCCTCGGACCTGAGCCGGCGGAGAAGCGATGGCCAGTCTGGCGGGAAGTGATACTAGGCAGAATGACCCAGCAAAGAAGGAGGGGAAGGAATTCCAGGCAGAGGGCCTGAGACCTGGGCGGGCAGTGTGGGTTTGAGGCTCAGAGGGGGTAGCTTAGTAAATCTGCAGCTAGGACAGCTGAGGGGTAGAAGAGAGGGGTGGGGGTGGGGGCTGGAAAATCCAACAGGAGGCAGAACACGCAGGCTTTGTAAAACTATGTCAGAAATTTATCACGCATATGAATTATATATTTATATCATTTCATTGGCTTTTGAGGTGGAAAATATTTGTTAAGTAATCAATGCTTGGCCAGCAACTAAATTTATTGCTTTCTACATATTCCTAAATGCTTTTATTAATTTAATTTTGTAGAATTCAAACAGTCACCATTTACCTTAGGAAGTTGTTTCACAGTCGAATAAACACCATCTTGGATAAATGTTTACTAAATCATTCACTGTTACTAACTATTTAAAAGGACAAGATTAATAAGTGATTCTTTAAAAGGTCCCTTTTAACTTCAAAATTTATTTCCAATCGGATTTTACCTGAGACTCAAGTTATTTCATTGTCTCAAAGATATTGGAGCTCACTATGGATAGATATTGCCAAGTATTACAATGATATATAACTACAATCATACCATCATCAATATTATATTCAGAATGTATTATATTGGTATACCAGTCTTATCTAACATTTGAAGCCTGGTGTGTACATGCCACCTTTTGTTACCGAGGGTTCAAGTAGCATTTTACAAGTGTAGCTGAATGTGGCATCAGTAAATTGATTAAAAGGAAGGATCCTTCTTAACTGCTTTTAAAGATGAAACATATCTCTAAGGACAACACTGAGGAACTAGCAGAAATTACCCCCAAGTCAGTCTTTTCCATTCTGTTTCCACACACTTAGTTTTCTGTTACTTTTAGGAATGACCTTTATTAACCGAGTCATTAAAATCCAATAAACTCACAGTCTTCCAGCCCCACAGCCGGATCCCGCTGTGGCAATAGGCAGGGGACGTCGGGGCCACCACTGTTTTGCAGGACAGTAGTCAATGGTCCAAGAAACGACTCCCGGGGGAAAGGCAAGTAAAAGGACCTTGGGCTCTTCCCAGTGCTTTGAGTTCTCGGCTTGCACGCTCCCATCTTTAATTATTTTCTTCCTAAACTCTCTGCGCTGTTGGAAAGATAGCCCATGCGTGAAATAACAGGGCAGATGTACACCAAACGTCTTTTTAAAAAGAAAACATGTAAGTTCAATAGCACTATATCTCGTCCCTAAGGGGCAGCTCTGGGGGTCTTTAGCCCTCCCTCTCTTGATCGTTCGTTAGCCACAGAATCACCCTAAGCAAACACAATCTGAGTTAAAAAAAAAAAAAAAGTGTATATTTATCAAATTCAGTGTCAAGATAAGCCCCCAACCGCACTTAACCAACCGTTCGCTGCCTGAGACTCACCCCGTGTGAGAACACCTGGCTGGGTGTGCGCAGGCAGCACACACCTGCCCTATAAAAGGGACGGAAAGTGGAGATCTAGGTTATCCCCGTGACGAGACACTGGGGCGTGCTCTCAAAGGAGCGAGATTGCTTTCTCCAAACCTGTTTCCACTGGCCTTCTTCAGGTGACGGAGATTTCGCCATCTTCCCAACTGCTGCAGCGAGAAGTCGGGGTCACCCCAACTCCTCCTTGGCTCAGCCTCTCCCACCAGTGCCACCCCCCAGCGGGCTGCTTCACTCCACCTTCAAGATGCTCTGGAACCCCGGCCGTGATCACGGTGCTGCCAGCCCCTCACACACCCGGAGGCTCTGAGGGTCTCTGCTTCCTCTCCCTGTCCCATCTGTGTGCCGCCTGGGAGCCAGAGTGACCTTGTCAGAATACTCGTCAGAGCGAGATTCTCCTCTGCCCGAACCGCTCCAAAGTTCTCACCATCTGGCTGCCTCTGCAAACTCATCCCATATATGATCTTGGCTGCGTTACACTCAGGCACATCCGTCTTTTAGTCCCTTAGACACATCAAGCTCCTTTCAGGATGGTGCAAGATTCCCCTCTCCTGGGGCACTTTCCCTCCAGCGCTGGCAGGTCTGACTCAGCGTCCTCTGGACTTAGCTTGGACGGCACCTCCTCACCCAGTCCTTCCCTGGCTCCCTCGAGGAGGCGGTGCCCTTTCCTATCTCTGCTCTTCCTGGCTGAGAATTAAATCTGTTTCCTCCACTGGGCTGTGGGTGGTGGAAGAGGGTCCTGTCTGCCCGTCTGCCAGCCGCCCCGCATGTCTGACACGGAGCGAGCCCTGAACAAGCCTTTGCTATTGACCACAGAGTGCCTTTCCGAACGTTCTTCTCTTCAGCGTTCTGTGGTGAGCTTTCCTCTGCGACAGCAGGGGCTGTGCCCCAGTGACACCGTGGAGGAGGCTTCAGGTCAAGTTCACCTAAATCAGGTGCTTGTGAATGTCAGGTGGACTATAGATATGGCACTCTTTTTTCTTTACTAGCCTAAATGAGGTGTTTTAAGAATCTCATTCCATTTAGGAAAATAAAGGAAATAGGCCAGTAATCTTACTTTGGGGACCAAAGTACTGCCAGATCATAGACCCAGCAAAATGTTTGCACTACCTTGGGGTACTTGTGTGTTAATTAACTGAGAGACCAGTAAGAATTTGAGTAAAAATTACACCCAGGAATGTTTCTAAAAGAAGTCAACAGTTGTTTTTCAAGTAGTCTTAGCCCAGAAAGAGTACAAATTAAGTTTCAAACTAAAAACAAACAACAAAAAACAATTCCAAAGCAACACCTTTAAAATAAACAGCTGTAGTTTAAACTCCCCATCAAAACGCTGAAATTCGTCGCGGTCCTGACTTCTGGATGCTCAGCCACAGGAAGGGGCACCAGGGCTCGCGGTGGCAGCCTGTCTCACCAGCTCAGGCTCGCCCGGCATCACCCCAGACCAAGCCTGTTCCTGGTAACTTGGATTTGACGGTCTCCGCGTAGGGAAGGCGGCCCTGTTTTGTAATGCCTGCTCTGGAGGACCGGCCCAGCCATGCCCAGGACCCCAGCTGGCCAACCAGATCCTAGGAGGGGCTTGTGCATTCCAGCGTCATCCAGGACGCCTCAAGGACTCTCGTCAGGTGCGGAGGGAGGTGCCACTCCACCAGTGAACAGCTGCTGCCAGCGCTCTGGGCGTTTCCATGGCGCCAGGGCTGGGTGCCGAGCCAGGGCACCCCTGGGAATGCTTATCCTCGGAGCCCTCCTGCCCGCATGCTGGGGACATTTCTCTCCCAGGAGACATTCCTTTCTCTTAGACCCCAGGTGCCAGTGCCCGCCCCCCTCCCAGATCGTCAGGGACCCTTCCCTGGCCCTGTCTCCTTGGGAGGGTCCCCCAGTTCTCGCTCTCTGCTTCCTTGTCCCTGCCTCGGACGAGCTCACTGCCCATCCACCTGTCTGTCCGACGAAACGTCTCTGGATATCACCGTCTCTTAGGAACTTTGCTGTCTATTTACCCTCTCCCAACCCAAAGAAGAGTTGGTTTCTCCCTCCCAGGTGCTGTCCTCCAGGGGTTCAGAACGGGCCTCCGAAAATGTGCCGCTTTGGCATGTGGATTATTTTGAGCTGAAGGCAAGCGAGAACCTGCAGGCTCATGGAGTTTTGCCTCGCCCTC
Organism: Tadarida brasiliensis; assembly: GCA_030848825.1. Classification (NCBI taxonomy): domain Eukaryota; kingdom Metazoa; phylum Chordata; class Mammalia; order Chiroptera; family Molossidae; genus Tadarida; species Tadarida brasiliensis. Next base: position 3,682,749 of record CM061271.1, read on the forward strand.
AGATCATTTAAATTAAGGGCCTCGCCCACAGTACGAGTTACCACCAGAAGTCACTTAAAAAAAAAAAAAACACTTAAAAAAATTTCTTTATTAATTTGAGAGAGAGAGGAAGGGAGAGGGAGAGAGAGATAGAAACATCGATGAGAGAGAGCATTGATTAGCCGCCTCCTGCATGCCCCCACTGGGGATCGGGCCCACAACCTGGGCATGTGTCCTGACCGGGAATCGAACCGGCGGCCTCTTGATGCATGGGTCGACGCTCAACCACTGAGCCACACCGCCGGGCACCAGAAGTCACTTTTTACGGTCTATCTACAGGGCAGGACAAACTTCTAATCACTCAGTAGCTGCTCTTCTTCCTGCACTGACCTTCCTCCCCTCTGAAGCCCCAAGGTGCTGACCTCACCCTTAGCTCAGTGTCATATGTACCTCGTGTTCCCTTTCTGTCTCTGAACCTCTCGTGTATGTGGGGGTTCCCATATGTACGTATGTAATTCATTTTGGTTATTTTCCCTTGTTAATCTGTTTCATGTCTGCTTAGTTACGGCGCCAGCTGAAAGAACCTAGGAGAGCAGAGGGCAATGTCTTCCCACAGCACTGTGTCTGCATTGTACTGACACTTTTATTGCTCTGACATGTCGTAATCAACACAGCTCTGTATGTTTAGCTCTCCCATTAGAAGTTAACTTGAGATGGTCAATGTAAGAAACATCTGAACCTGTAGAGAATTTTTATGAGTTTATTTGAGCCAAACTGATGACGTCTGCTAGGGGGTGAGATCGCAAATGCTCCTGAGAAGAACAGTTTTGCAGCTTCTTTTACGCATTAGAGATGAAGGCGGGAAGGTCAGGAAGGGTACACAGGTGGGAGACGGCAGGGCGGGGATGGATGGCGGGACTGGGTGCTTTCTTAGGGCCAGTTACACCTTCACCTTCAAGGGCCGTTACTTTTTCTTGCATGATGGTGACATTTTTGAAGCATCCAGGCCAGTTGTCTAATGGAATGTCTCAGGTTAGATTTGTCTGATTGTTCCTTGTGACATTTTTTTTTTTTTTTATCCTCACCTGAGGACATTTTTTTTCATTTTTTGTTCAGATAGAGTGGGAGGGAGAGAGAGAGAGAGAGAGAGAAACATCGATGTGAAAGGACACATCGAGTGGCTGCCCCCCCGCACGACCAACCAGGGCCGGGGACAAACTGCAACCGAGGTACATGCCCTTAGTGGGAACCGAACCCGGGTCTCTCTGGACCGCAGGCCGACGCTCTAACCGCTGAGCCAAACCGGCCAGGGCCCTTGTGACATTTTAAGTCAAATATTTTTACAAGGAACGTTGGGTCACCCCGATGAGGCTGTGTCCCTTCATGCCGGGGCCCAGGACGTCAGTCCCGCGTACTGTTGCGATCCGGTGTCATGGCTGCGCGGACAGAGACGAATTTTCTGGAATGAAATGCAGTGAGAGGCTGGGGAGTCTGGGAGGAGAAGGAAGCGAGTTTGTGAAGGCTGCTGGGACAGTTCCTGTTCTCAAGTCACAGCCTGTGACAGGGACAGGGTGGCCGGAATGAGAAACAAGTCCCTCTTCTCTAAGAAATCTCCTCCTCCAGAGAACCTCAGGGACACGAAAGAGCTCCCCCGTGGGGCGAGAACATCCTCCCGCGTCGGGTCCCGAGCGCAGACTGGAGCGTGGCAGGGACAGGGCATCGGGGGCTGTGTATCTGGCCGGGACCCCACTTTCCGTGCTCCTGTTTTCACCGTCTCCCGGAGAAGGCAGCTTAGGGTTCTAATCCGGCCGCTTCTTCCCGCCTCCACTCACCTGCCTTTATTCCTTCCACTCACCTGCCTTTATTCCTTCCACTCACCTGCCTTTATTCCTTCCACTCACCTGCCTTTATTCCTTCCACTCACCTGCCTTTATTCCTTCCACTCACCTGCCTTTATTCCTTCACTCAGCTGCCGCCCTGCCCTGCTCCCCCAACGGGCAGCCAGACGGCCCGGGGACCTCTCCGCCCCCTGCCTGGTGTTCTCACTTTGTGTCGTGCCTCCTTGGGCCAGGGTTGGTCTGTGTGACCAACAGCGTGTGGCAGATGTGATATGTCACTTCCAGGATTAGGTGATAAAATGCTGGGGCTTCTGCCTTGAGCTGTCTTCAGTGTCTCTCTCTCTCCCTGTCTTTCATAGTCTATCTTTTTGGACCCCCTACCAGTTTCCATGTCAGGAACACGCTCGGGCATCCTGTGGGAGGCCAAGGCCCAGTGACGACTGGCTCCCGCCAACAGCTCCGGGAGCGAGCAGCAGGCAGGGTCCCCGGCCCAGCCCGGCCTGAGGTCCCGGCAGCCCTGGCGGGCAAGCCGATGGCAGCCTAGTGGGAAACTCTGAGCCGGGCCCCCAGCGAAGCCACTCCTCGATTCCCGACCCTGAAAAGCTGCGAGATATTAGGGAGTTGTCGCTTTCAGCCACTAAATTGTGGGGTAATTTGTCACGCGGCCTCGGACAGACACCGTCTTGTACCTGTTGCTGTGGCACCCTCCTGGCCTTTCTGACTCCGGCCCACACTGATCTCTCCCACTGCAATTCCTTCTGCACTTTGTTTTCGTTCTACTCTTTCTAGAGGTTATTATCTTACTTTTGGGATAGGTAATAAAGTTACCGGTTTTGAAAAGTAAAACGTTATGAGTATATAGTGAAAAGTCTCATTCTGGGAACACCGCCACCCAGTTCCTGCCCTTGGAGCGTCGAGGATCAGTGTGGACTTTATTTATACAGGCACATTTTGTACAGCTGACCCCTGAACAATGCAGGGGTCGGGGCGTCGACCCTCGCGCCCAGCCAGTCAGAAATTCACCTATAACTACAGTCGGCCTTGTGCCCACGCGGATTTGCAACCGCGGAGGTGGCCTTTGAACGACCCGGGTTTGAACTCTGCAGGTTGATTGACAAAAAAAAATCCGTGTGTAAGGGGACCCTCACAGTTCAAACCCGTGTTCGAGTCCACTGCATTCTACATTCCTTTCTCTATTTTTACTTTGTTTTTTTTTTTCCATCTCACATTATACTCTGGAGAGCTTTCTGACGAGTCCATGCCGAGCTTTCTCATTTTTAAAAGCAACCGGAGAGTATTCTATTGTGTGAACCGAGCGTGGTTTATTTCACGGGTCTGCGACGGACTGACATGCCGTTTGCTTCCACTCTCGCTGCTGTGATCGGCTGACCAAAGGTGTCTCCGTGCTCATCCCCCGGACCTGTGAGCGTGTCCCCTTCCATGCAGGGGGGCTGTGCACACACAGGTCGTGAGAGGGGAGGTGACCCAGGGGGGCCCGATGACTGAGCACCGGGGTCCTCATACGACGGCAGCAGGAGAGTTGGAGTCCGGGAGGTGAGGTGATGATGGCGGTGGAGGTCAGAGCCGACAAGGTCAGGAACCAGGACTGTGAGGTCAAGGTAAGCAGGCTCCTCTAGGCAGCCAGCCCCAGTGGGTATCTGCACCCGAGCTGAAACCCCTCTGCTGTCCTATTCGGTACTGACAGATGCACCGCAGACTAACTGAAGCGCTGTTCCATGGAAGAATGAAACATAGACACGTCTACCACCTCTCCCTTCCCTGAGCTTGTGGGTCGTCACACCTGTATTCCTTATGTTTTCTTAGTGTTGGTGCTGCTGACATCTCTATGTACTTTGAGATCTTAAAACTTCAGGGAAAGAAAAAGCTATCACCTTCTTCAAAATATCGGAGACTTCGGTTAGTTGTTTTCAGTGATAACGTAGCCTGGTCGGTGAGAAATGTAACAGAATTGCAGTGGTTCTGACCTGAGAAATATCCTGGTTCATCACCTGAGCTGTTAGCGAAATCTTTTATCTGTTTAACGAGCAGTGTTCAGCTTCCACGCGAACCAAGCGAGAGTACACTTTCCAAGTTCTCAAAACTTCTAAGAAACCACAAACTGAACGAGCTACGTGTAATAAATCATGGAAACACAAAACAAACAAGCAAATCTGTTGACAGCGAGCCCAGTTATCAACATTCTTTGTTTCCTAAAAAGGGAGAAGGATCCAAATGAGACGCGTCTCCTGCCCCTCGCTCTTCTGAACTGGAGGTTGTCAACAGAAACGGGATCTTAGCAGAAGCGTCATGTCAAACGCACGATTTTATTATTATTATTATTATTATTTTCTTTACTGATACTAGAGAGAGAGAGGAAAGGAGATGGAGAGAGAGATAGAAACATCGATGAGAGAGAACACTGATGGGCCGCCTCCTGCATGCCCCCCACTGGGGACTTGGCCCACAACCTGGGCATGTGCTCTGACCGGGAATCGAACCAGCAACCTCCTAGTGCATGGGTCGATGCTCAACATCTGAGCCACACCGGCCGGGCGAAACGCACGATTTTACAGGTGGGCCTGCGACTCTCCACCCTTTTCTGACCATCGGTCTCCATTGTGATGGCCGCCACCTGCAGGACACTAAGCTTGCGGTGTCCTTTGCGGTCTGCAGAGAGGAGGGCATGTCTTGTGAAAGTCACAGTCCGGGCCTGGCACCCTGGGCCTCCGTCACCGACCAGTGGTCCTACGGTGACGCGATCGCGGGTAGCACCACGACAGTCAGGCTGGGCTGCCGCAGCTGCTCGTCCTGCACCGTTCTCCTCCGACCGAGGTCCTCGCCAGCACTACCTCCACGTGGCGCCTGTTTACTTGGAGTTAATTTCCGATAAAAGCACACGCGTTTACAAAGTCGTAGGGGTGCCAGCAGCACACTGGGTTTACCCCCAGGACTGCTATTTCTGCGCTCCCTAAATGCCCGTCACAACGGGACACCACTGTCCCTCAGGGAAACACCGTCCTGTGGCCAGCAGCCCGCCCCCGCCCCCGCCATAGAGCGTGTCACCGTCCTCGTTCTGGGAGGTGCCACATTCTGAATCTGCATTAACTTTCCTTCATTTGCCAAAGCTCCACCGTGCGTCTGTTTTTACGCTTTTTCGAAAGTCGCAGTAACCTCGCTCTGTGTGGTCATTTCCACACCACGCCCTCCGCCTCAGCCAGAGGAGCCCTGGGGCCGGCCCAGACCCGCCTGCTCACCGCGGGTGGCCGGCTCGGCTGCCACAGACACTCGGTGGCACTCAGTGGTGGTGGAGCGGTACGGAAGACCCGGGGATGCCGGCAGGAGTGGGAACTGGGAGGCGAGGAGCCCGGTGATGTGGATAAGGACGCCTGACCCAGGCAGTGAGTGCTGCTTCACCGTATCTGCAGTAATTCCCCCCAAGGAGAAAAGTCAATTCTCCCTAAAAGAGAAATTAAATGCTGAGGAATAAGACTTTCGTCAGGTACGGTTGAACTTGGAAAGGCCCCACAGGACCATGGTCCTGTCTAAGATCTCCTCCTCCCCGCCCCCGAGACCTAACTCGGGGGATTGCCCCAGTGGAAAGCAGGTGATCCGAGACCCGGTGGTTCGGTTCGTTGTCAGAGGTGGGGGAGGAGGGTGGTGGGGATCAGAGTGTGGTGTGTGAGCTCCTGGGTCGGGTCGGCAGGAGGTGAAATGACGGAACGGTGCCAGTGGGCTCCCATCTGGTCCGGGAGGGAGGCAGGAGCAGTTGTGAACGCCGGGGGGGCTGGAAAGGCTGCCCGTCCAGCTCTGCCAGGAGGGGATCCGGGAAGATTCTACCTGAAACGATGCAGAAGCAGCTTTGCCATGTGGGGGTAGGACCGTCCCTGGACGGAAAGGTCCCTTTGCACATCCGTAGCCCAGACTCACCCGCGTGCCGTCAGATCTTTCCAGCCTCACGTGCTGAGAAAAGGTGCCAGGCAGTGCCAGGCTGGACGGGAAAGCCGGAAGCGTGTGGTCTGAATAATGCAGTTTCCCCACTGAAGCACAGACTGCCCCCCTTCCCATAATTGGTCATTGATCGGCATTTTCAAATTCTGGATTGCTCTGTGTATTTACTTGACAGTTTGCAATACATGTTTGTGATGAGCAGTTTGTGTCTTTCCACATAGTTTAATTAAGCTCTTTTACTCCTGTGGGCACGAGAACCTAATGAGAGGTTAAATAGGATTCCCATCAGTGGAGATATCAGTATCCCCTTCACATAGGTTTACGGGTATTCTAAAAAGAGACCCTTTGTTGTGGGCCTGGGATAAACAATTTCGGTTGTTTAACGTGTACATTTGGCATAAAAAAGTAATCTGTAGTTAAAGCACTTGCCATCTGCATTATCCACAGCAGCCAAAAGGTGGCAGCACCCGGGTGTCCACGGCGAGGTGAGTAGATGGAACGCACAGCGGAATACCGTTCAGCCTTAAAAAGGCAGGTGTACGGACAGGTTACCACGTGGCTGAACCTGGGAGGCATCATGGCGAGTGAAATAAGCCAGTCCCCAGAGGACAAATATTGGATCCCACCGTGAAAAGACAGAACAATTCAGCAATGAATTTGATGTCCTATATTCAAGAGAAAACAATCCAGGGATTGGGGAAGCAGTTTTCCACGGGGATGTTTGGGCAAGAGCGAGTTTTTTTTAGAGCGAGAGAAGCCCCAGTGCGGAGACAGGGTATGATTGGCTGGGGGCACATATCTGACTTTATTTAGAAAGATCAAGGAACAAGGAAGTAAGTACAGAGCCCAGAGTTGACTTGTCGCTGGGGGACTGGCTGACTGGTCTCTGGACAAGCAGAGCATTGAACCCCCGGCGGGAGTGGCTCCATCGTGGACCTAGGAATCTTTTTCAGCACGGCTCTCGGAGAGGTCACAGAGTGGACCAGAGGCTGAAGGCCTGAGGGTGGGGCAGGGGGAGCTGTCTCCTGGACGGGTACAGGGCTTTAGTTTAAGACGGTCAAGTTCTGGAGGTAGGCAGTGCTAACGCATATACAGCAGTGCAAGTGTCCTCAACGCCACTAGGTTGGGCCATAAAATGGTTCGAATGGTAAATTTTGTTATACATATTTTACCACAATAAACATATTTTTAAACATTTGCCACTTGAGCGCGGATTGGATGCTCCGTGCCCTACGCACTTTTCCACGGATCCTGAGACGACCTCGCCCAGTAACAGCCTCGCTCACCGATGCGGCAGCTGAGTCTCAGAGAGGCCGGTGAGCCCCCCAGGGTCACACAGCAGCTGAGTGAGACTTCGGTCTCCGCAATGTAAAACCACGTGCTCTCCCTACCCTGCCACACTCATCTCTAGACAGAAACGTCTCAGAGGAGACTCTCAGAAATAACCGGTGGACTTGAAATCGTAATCATAGAAAACCAAAAGTCTGTTGTTTAGAGACCAGTTAAAGGTGGCTCGGACTGGTTCGGTCTACACAGCATTGAATACTAAATAGGAAGGGAAGGCATTCCTGGGTTTCCAGATGAAACAAGTCATGAGAATGACATAGATGCAAATCCTAGTTCATCGAAGAAAACTAGGAGTCAGCTACTGTTTCTGACAGGGAGTATTCAGTTGGGAGTTAACTTCTAATAGCATTAGCTAGCCTAGCGAGTTGTTTAATGTGAAATACAAACAAATATAGAAAACACTGGCCATACGATGCTCCTTCGAATCTTGTGACTGACCTGGGAGGCCTTCGGGAATGAGGGAAGGAGACATTTCCCATGTTTTGAATCACGTGGTCTATTGAAGACTAGCCAGCCCCTTGACTAAGGGTGGTTACTGCTTTGCCACTGTCGGACTCGAACTGTGACGTCTAGAAAGAATCGATCCTTGGTGGGATACGCAGGCTATGAAGCCGGTCAGAGGTGTGCACACCCAGCTGACCCTGGCTGACCTCAGCTGGTGGAAGTCGCATTTTCCTGGCTCGGATCCTGCTGGGACCCTTCAAGCGTCTGCCCCGGCTGTTGCGGGATCTGTCCCCTGGGTGTGATGAACTTGCTCTGAGGCTGGCCGTGAACCTCCACGTGAGATTTTCCACTAAACCTGATTATTTTCTGGCTTCTTCTTTCTGATCTTGTTAACCAACCCTAGGCGACTTCCCTTCCGCAACTGTAGGAATTCTCTTGCTTCTTCCCGGTTCCTTGCTTCAGCGCACGTCCGCGGAAGGCCCTTTCCTTTGTTTCTGCCTACACTGCTCCTGAAATCTGTTTCACAGAAATCACCCTGACTTTTTAAGGTGAGGGGAGTATAGGCTCTGATCAGTAGTACCTTCCCGCTCAAGTGACACCACGGCCACGTCTAAACGGGGGAGGAATGGGGACTTAGGAGGTGACTGCCGCCCTCGCCTTTGTTTTTTGTTTTTCTTATGATAATGTTTTCCTTGGTAAAAATAAATATAAATAAAAGTATTTCTAATAAAACATTGTGCTGTCTGCTGGGACAGTCCTAGTAGTAAGAGGACCGTCCGGAAGGGCTGACTTTGGCCGAAGGCCACGCGAACATTTCTGTTGCTCTGTGTGACTTCCGGGGAAGGTGGACCGAGGCCGTTAAAGCGACGATCACAGACAGAGACCGCGTCAGGTTCGGGCTCAGCGCCGTGGCCGGGTCGACGCAGAGCAGCCCGGGGAGCAGGCCGAGCGCAGCGCCCTCGGGACGGACGTCTGTGCGCGACAGGGTTGGGCGAGGCTTCTTAGTCAGGGCTTCTTTTTAAAAAGGGGGCTTAATATGGGTTTATATACATTTAAAAATCAGTTTATAAATACTTTTCAAAAGCCTGTGTTTTTTAAATTATTTATTTATTTTAAATCCTTACCTGAGGGTATTTTTCCATTTATATTCAGATAAAGAAGGAGAGAGGGAGGGAGAGAGAGAGAGCAAGTGAGCAAACGAGAGAGAAAAACATCCATGTGAGAGAGACACATGGATTGGTTGCCTCCCGCATGACCCCGACCAGGGCCGGGGACCGAACCGTAACCGAGGTACGTGCCCTTAGCGGGAACCGAACCCGGGACTCTCCGGTCCGCAGGCCGATGCTCTAACCGCTGAGCCAAACCGGCCAGGGCAGTATTTTTTTATTTTAAATCAAGGGATGAGTTTTGACTTTTATCAAGTACCTTTTATGCATCTGAGTTGATCGTTTGTTTCTTTCTCCTTTAATCTGCTAACGTATTGATGACCTTAATTTTTTTTTTCCACGTTACAATCAATCAGGCATTGCTGGACAAACAGAACGCATCGTCCTTTCTACATATTGCACTGATTATTTTTTTAGAGACAGAGTGGGAGGGGAGAGGAAGGAAGGGGGAGAGAGAGAGAGACAGAGAGAGAGAGAGAAACATTTATGTGAGAGAGACACATCAATTTGTTGCCTCCCCTGAGCGGGTTTGGGGATCGAACCTGCAACCCAGGTACTTGACTGGGAATTGAACCCGAGACCCTTCAGTCCGAAGGCCACGCTCTAACCACTGAGCCAAACCAGCCTGTGAACTTTCACATTCACGCGCAGACCGGCGTGTGACCACAGGCTTTCGTCTCGCCAGGTAGATACCAAGCAGCAGGACTGCGGGCCACACAGTTAGTCTGTGTTTCACTTTCCATGAGAAACTGCCGGGTTGTTTTCCAAAGGGGCTGTACCGGGTCAGCTCCTGGACACAGGGGTATTCAAGTCACCTGCTTCTTCTTGAGTCTGGTGGCATAGCAGAGGCCACACTTTTTCTGACGCATCTTTGGGTCAGATCAACAAGAGAAAACCAGATGATGAACCCTGCTGTCACCCTGGAAGAGAAACCTCAATGAAACGTAATTCCAGCCCGGCCAGTGTGGCTCAGTGGTTGAGCATCAACCCATGCACCAAGAGGTCGCTGGTTCGATTCCTGGTCCGGGCACACGCCCAGGTTGTGGGCCTGATCTGCAGTGGGGGACATGCAGGAGGCGGCCAATTGATGTTCCCTCTCATCGATGTTTCTAGCTCTCTCTCCCTCTCCCTTCCTCTCTCTCTAAAATAAAAAAATTAAAAAAAAGTAATTCTAAGTGGCACTTGGAACAGCTTATGTGGCACCTCCAAAGGGCCAGAGTTTGTGGAGAAATGACAGAGAAAGGAAGGGAGTTTCAGCTTCCAAGGGCAGCAAACTGGAGACAGGAAAAACCATAGGAGGAAGCCAGCGAGATAAGTTTGTTTACGGATTCCTCTGCGACCATCTCTGGGTTGACAGGAGTCTGTTTCCAGTAAAGGAAGAATTTATGTCCTTCCTTTAGGCAGAAAAGGGGGAGGCAGAGAGCCCTTCCTATATTTGCTGCTGCTGAACTACCTTCAGCTCAAAATGATTTCTATGTCAAAGAGGCGTATTTTGGTGTGACTGTGTGCTTTCCCGTAGGAATCGGTGGTGTATCTGATTTGTGTGGAACCCCTCATTAGCTTTCTAGTGTCTGTGAGGTCTGTACGGATGTTCCCGCCTTCGTTCCTGGTCCTGAGCTTGGGTTTCTGCCTTTTCTCTTGGTCAGTCTGTCTGGAGCTTTATTCATTTTACAGATTTCCCCCCCCCCCCCAAAGAACAAGCTTTGAGTTTCATTCGTTTTTCCGTTTTAAATATTTTTGGTGTAGCCTCTTGTAGTCAGCTTTCCTTTTGCTGGACTTGGGTTCGTTCTGCTCTTCTTCCCCCACTTAAAGCAGATGCTCCCGTCATTGACTTGATCACTTCTTCTCCGGCGTGATTATCCAGTGCTGTGAATTCCCCTCTAAGCGCAGGTTTTCACATGTTGATGTGATTTTCATTCCGTTGAGAGCGTTTTCTAATTTTCCTGGACACGTCAATGAACTCACGGATTCTCTGCTTAGCAGATGAAACACCCGCCGTGTCTGTCTGTCTTCCCTGACAGACGGGGAGGTGCAGGGCGGTGCTGGGTGCCTGCGGGGGTTTCGGATGGAGGCGTGGATGAGCTACACCTCGTATGCTGCTCAGAGGGTGGGTTTCCAGGGACAGGACCGGAGCAACAGGCAGGACACGCAGCTGGCGTGGGGGGTGGAGGACAGCGAGCGTGGGGACATGCCCCGTCCAAGGTGCTGGTGTCAGGCCACAGTGCATTTTATGGTGGCACACGGAGCAGATTTTACACTTTGCCCAAGTTGCACGGCCGTCTGCTCACAGGAAGGAGTCAGGAATCAGCAAGGCCGTGACCATGGATGGGGGAGAGGAGGAAGCAGCTCAGGAGAGACGCAACAGGAACTCAGGTCTGGGGCAGGGGAGGCGGAGGAATGATGATCTGTCCGTGGCAGCAAAGACCTAGCCTGCCGGGGGGTTGATTTGGAGGGAAAGTCCACTTTTAACCTAGTAAGTTTGAGGTCACTGGGGCCAGGGCGTGAGGCGCAGACGATCAACAGCAAAAAGCTAAGCAGAGGTGTCAGAGGTCTCACCAGGCTGGAGACGATGACCCAGAGCTGTTGGGGCGGCAAAGGAGAGACAGACAGACAGAGGGACTGGCTGACTGCACGCGGCCACGGAGAAAGGCAAAGGCCACGGCGAGGAAAGTCGTCTGGAACAGCGTCTTCCCGTATGCAGCGTTTCTCAAACATCTGTTGAAATATTTGTGAACCCCCAGCAGACAATGGATGTCAGAAGTGTAGGAGATGATGCGAGACTTCAGCCTCCGAAGTGGACCTTCCGTGGCAAGCTGAACCGGCGTGTGGTCTTAGGCCCGCGGGTGAAAGAAAAAGACCTTCAGGTGCTTGACGTGGTCAGGTGACCTGAACTGGAATCCCATGCTGTGCGTCTCAGCCCCCACCCTGAGCCTTGCGTGGCTATCATTTAATACATAGTTAGAAAACAATAAGCATGGCTCTCTTGTTCCCTTTCCCACAGTGAAAGAGAAGTCAGCGGTAGCTGTTCAAAGGCTGGTCAGCCCCAGCCAGTGTGGCTCAGTGGTTGAGCGTCGACCCATGCACCAAGGGGTCACCGGTTCGATTCCGGGTCAGGGCACATGCCCAGCTTGTGGGCCCGATCCCCAGTGTGGGGCATACAGGAGGCAGCCAATCGATGTTCTCTCTCATTGATGTTTCTATCTCTCCCTCTTTCTTTCTCTCTAAAAAATAAAATAAAATAAAATAAAATAAAATAAAATAAAATAAAATAAAATAAAATAAAATAAAAAAGCTGATCAGAGCAAAGGGAGGTGATGAGGTGATGGCTGGAGGCGTGACTTGGAGGGAGGAGCCAGGGAGCAAAGTCGGATTGTATTTGATTTCCGAAGACAACTACAGCCTCTGAGTGTCGTGTCACTTCAGCTTCTCCGATGCCCCGCAGGTCACGGGAGGAGGGCTCCCACGCCAGCCTGATGCGCCGGGAAACAGTTTGGTCCCCAAGCAGCTAGGACGCACTCGGCTGTGTCTCTTCCTCAGGAAACCAAGTCCTGAAATCTGTGTCCTTCTTTTTCAGAGATCGCGCCATCCTCAAAGCCTCAGCCCCCCGCTGTGGGCAAAGTGACTCATCACAGCATCGAACTGCACTGGGACCTGGGAAAAGAGGCAACGCGGCGCGGACCTCAGGAGCAGTGGGCCCAGTTCTCCATCGAAGAGGAAGACCCCAAAATGCACACCTACGGTATCATTTACACGTAGGTGCCCGTCGAACCGCCCAGCGTCCTCCTTTGCTCTCCCGATGAGCTGGGATGGTTTCTGTCGCCTCTGAAAAGACTCCCTTTGAAATGAAAGAAAAGAACGAGTCAGCATCTTCTGCATCCACGCTGTCTATGAATTATACTTTTTGCAAAATAGCGTTAGTAGTAACTCTGAAATTAAACCTCCCGTACCTCTGGGGGCTTCTTAGGCTTCTGAAATATTCTAACGGTCTATTTAAAACACCCGAAGCGTAGAGACAGAATCAAAGCAGAGTTGATGAAATTCCACGAGGTTCCTTCCCATCAGGCTGTTCTGTTCGCAGACGTGGGCTGGGGTCCCGCAGGTCTCCCCGGGACAGCCGGTCCACCTCAGACCTCATGTCACACAGCCTTCTCTGGTTAACACTTTCCGACCTACCTGCTGCCTCTCTGTCCCAACCAGGCCACCTGGTCCCACGTCAGCGCCTTCCTGCCTTGCCCTTCCTTCTGGTTTTATGCAGCTGGTTCCTATCAGATCAAATATCCCCTCCTCAAATTGCCTTTGCAAGCAGCGGTACCTCTACTGGGGACCTCGTTGCACATGCCTCGTATCACTGAGCTCTCCAGAGTGATCTCACCTTGTTCATTTGCCGTCGCCCCCCCCAGTACCTGAACTCAGCGACAGGCAGGTGAGATTCCGGCCTGCTCAACACTCTTCCCCCGGGGCCTGGACAGCGGGGTACACCACAGGCCCTCAAACTCTTGTCGTGTGGAGAAGTAAGTGAATGCATCAGGGGTAACTGAGAAGTCATTTTCCCTTAACTTTCAGTCCAGCTTATTCCTCTCCTTTGGCAGCTTTACTGCAAAATGACTCTGTGTTTCAGGAATACCAAACGTGGGCTACAAATATGCTTTGAAATTAAACTTGTAATTGTTTGATCACTGCAGGCTCCTATCTGGTCGTAAGAAATAACACAGGGAGGGCCCTCGCCCCTTTCCCCAGCGGCAGCAGCATGGGAACAGCATGCGGTGCCCCAGCCAGGACGCTGGCGTCGGGTGGTCAGGGGAGAGAACCCGACCCCCTTGGCCCTTCTCAAGGGGGCGCTGTGGCAGTGCCCACACGAGGTGGCGTGATGACGTGCGAAGGCGCCGACTCTTCCTGAACGATGGAGCCCTGAGATCTGGCGGACAGCTCTTTGCTTTTTCATTTATTTTTTGTTCATCCTCACTGGAGGATATTTTTCCATTGATTTTTTTTTTTTTAGAGAGAGACTGGAAGGGAGGGAGGGAGGGAGAGATAGAACGAGAAACATCTATATGAGAGAGACGCATCGACGGGCTGCCTCCTGCATGACTCTGACTGGGACCGGGGATCCAACCTGAAACCCAGGTACCTGCCCTTGGCCGGGATCGAACCCGCGGCCCTTCGGTCCCAAGGGCCGATGCGCTAACCGCTGAGCCAACCTGCCAGGGCTTTGCTTTCATGACATTTATTTTCTTGGTATTTTACGTTGTCGATGAGCAGCTCTTTGCACCTGAAGAGGAAACACGCGTTTACCTGAAACGTAGCCGCCACATGAACGCACTCCTGGCCCGAGTACTGGAAACTGTGATTTCAGTCGCGTCACGTCACGTGTGATTCCCGTTCGTTTCCATCCAGAAGTGAGAGTGATGACATTAAAAGTGTTTCTATGGGAAGGAAGAAGAGGTCGTTTCTGTCCCCGTTTCCCCCGTGCCGTGGCCGCACTCATCCACAGGTGAGGCTGCGTGGCGCCCAGGTACCTGCTGTTTGCCGGCGGCCAGGCAGCCGCCTCACCTGGAGAGACTGGCGTTGGGGGGCTGGGCCAGGCCTCGGACCCCAGTGCCTGCCTGCCCTGCGCTTGGGAAACGCCAGAGTTCGCCCCGAGGACCGGATCACACCCCCTGACACTAGATGGCAGAATGAGACTGCGTTCATCCTGATGGCTTGGCCAGGGCTCTCGAAACCAGCAGAGGCCTTTCTTTAAGAAAGCAGTGATCTAGCACATTTGGCCTTGGGACTGTCGATTTCCGAGCTTCTTTCTGACTGGGCAGTGTCTGCTCAGGTCACCCCCGCCAGCCTCGGATCCGGGTGCCCTCTCCTCTCACCGCCTTGTCCGGTTCTGTGAGCTCTCCCTGTGAGCCCCTCGGGCCTCCCCTTAGACGGCGGCATCCCCCCAGGCGCCGCTCCCGTGGGACTCGCTCAGCGTGTGGCCCAGGTCCTCCGCTGCCCAGCACACGGGCGGACGGACAGGCGTGTCCTCCTCCTTTCTGGTCTTTTATCCCTTTATTCTGTCTCCCTACGTGACTTTTCTTTTTAATCTTCCTGGTGTTAAACCGTCCTCCACGGGTCTCCAGGGCTCGAAGGGTGAAGGCCCAGCTCCTGGACCAGCATCTCTCGCCCTTCGCAGTTTGCCCACGCCCTTCGCATTTGCCCACGCCTTTCGCAGCTTGCCCACGCCCTTCGCGTTTGCCCACGCCCTTCGCGTTTGCCCACGCCCTTCGCATTTGCCCATGCCTTTCGCGTTTGCCCACGCCCTTCGCAGCTTGCCCACGCCCTTCGCGTTTGCCCACTCACTGCCTTTCTCGGCTCCTACTCTGAGCACAGCCCTGCGAAGGGAACTCCTTCCTGCCCTGTGAGCATCCTTCACTTTCCATGGGTACCCTGCTGTTTTCCCTGTTTGGACAGATGTCCCCCCGCCCCATCCTCTGTTCTGCCCGAGTCAGATCTACCTCGACCGTCTACCCTCTGGGTTCCCAGGACAGCTGGTGCCCATCTCACGCATTTCATTCGCTCACTCGGCGTGTGTTAACGAGACCTCCTAGGTGCCGGACACTGTTCGGGATGCTGGGGACACATCACTGGACACACAGACAAAGATCCCCTCGGGACGAGGAAAGCAAACAGGAGATGAGACAAAGAAGTGAGCAGAGAGACTCTGCTGCATTAAGCATCACTTCAGCATCTCGGTGGCTCTATCCCGCACACGGCACTCATGTGTGTTGGCCACGGCTCCGTTCCACGTGTCTTCCCTCCACGGCCCAGGCCGATGGAGTGGCCTCCACACGACCATTGTCAGTCACCGCGCAGCAGGGATGAGTGCTTCCTCACACGCGGTGACCTTCCAAGGGGGCAAAAGCAGAAGCTTCCAGGCATCTTAAGGCCTGGGCCCGGGACTGCACAGCGTCATGTGGCCACGTCCCAGCCACTGGAGGAAGGGGACCCTACCCATGGGCGTGACACGTACCTGCAGGACGGGAGGGGTTGTTGGAGGCCACCTCGACTGACGCTCTGCCTCACGCGACTTGTTTAGGTGAAGAGGACTGGGAATGCTCTGCAGGGAGCAGGTCACAGGCGGGTCAGAAGTGCCCCAGCATCCTCCTCCTCCTCCAGCATCCTCCTCCTCCTCCTCCAGCATCCTCCTCCTTCTCCAGCATCCTCCTCCTCCTCCATCATCCTCCTCCTCCTCCTCCAGCATCCTCCTCCTCCTCCAGCATCCTCCTCCTCCTCCTCCAGCATACTCCTCCCCCTCCTCCAGCATCCTCCTCCTCCTCCATCCCCCTCCTCCAGCATCCTCCTCCTCCTCCAGCATCCTCCTCCTCCTCCTCCTCCTTCTCCAGCATCCTCCTCCTCCCCCTCCTCCAGCATCCTCCTCCTCCCCCTCCTCCAGCATCCTCCTCCTCCTCCTCCTCCAGCATCCTCCTCCTCCTCCTCCATCCTCCTCCTCCTCCTTCTCCAGCATCCTCCTCCTCCTCCTCCATCATCCTCCTCCTCCTCCTCCAGCATCCTCCTCCTCCTCCTCCTCCAGCATCCTCCTCCTCCTCCTCCAGCATCCTCCTCCTCCTCCTCCAGCATCCTCCTCCTCCAGCATCCTCCTCCTTCTCCAGCATCCTCCTCCTCCTCCTCCAGCATCCTCCTCCTTCTCCAGCATCCTCCTCCTCCTCCTCCAGCATCCTCCTCCTCCTCCTCCTCCAGCATCCTCTTCCTCCTCCTCCTCCAGCATCCTCCTCCTCCTCCTCCAGCATCCTCCTCCTCCTCCTCCAGCATCCTCCTCCTCCTCCTCCAGCATCCTCCTCCTCCTCCTCCAGCATCCTCCTCCTCCTCCTCCAGCATCCTCCTCCTCCTCCATCCTCCTCCTCCTCCTCCTCCAGCATCCTCCTCCTCCTCCATCCTCCTCCTCCTCCTCCTCCTCCAGCATCCTCCTCCTCCTCCTCCTCCAGCATCTTCCTCCTCCTCCTCCAGCATCCTCCTCCTCCTCCTCCAGCATCCTCCTCCTCCTTCTCCAGCATCCTCCTCCTTTTCCAGCATCCTCCTCCTCCTCCTCCAGCATCCTCCTCCTCCTTCTCTCCAGCATCCTCCTCCTCTTTTCCAGCATCCTTCTCATTCTCCAGCATCCTCCCCATTCTCCGGCATCCCCTGCCTCCTTCTCCGTCATCCTCTGCCTCCTTCTCTGGCATCTTCCACCTTCTTCTGGGCTCAGTGAGATCTGCGACAAGAGGTTGTTCAGGGTTTGGTGCCTGAAGTAACTCATGAGGCATAAAAAGGATCATTGAGTATTCAGGACTTCATTTCAGCTTAACACTTTATATTTTGCATAAAGAACCAAGGGAGAGAAACACAGGGGAGAGGGGGCTTTGTAAATCTTTTCCAGTTTTCAAACATGGTTCTCCAGGTCTCAGGTTGAACTGAGGCTGCTCTCGGCGCCCATGCACTCGCCCAGCCTGATGGCCCACCCCAGACTGTCACCTTTGACCCTAGGCCCTCCACTCCCCCCCATTTCCTGTCCTTCTGAACCAGTGGTTCTTTCTCAGACTACCGGGGGCCTCCTGCCCCTGCCTTGTCGGCCTGGGAAATGTCTGTCTGTCTGTTATGGAAGTTTCTTGTCAATTTCTCACTGTCCATCTGGGAGCCCACATGAAGGGACACTCTTCTCCTCCCAGCTGGGGACTTACCTGTTTGAGAGGTGACTTTGGGAGCTGGAACCGCGAAGACCTCTGTGTCCTTTCAGAATGTCCCGACGGGTCTCCTCCCTGAGGAGCAGGTGCAGGGTCTGCTCGCTAACCTTGACCTGGGCCACGTGCCCGCTTCTTGGGGGGAAGACTGCTTTCCAGTGGGGCCTGGGAGTGAGCAGGTGAGGCTGCCTAGTGGACCCGGGAGGTGCCATGGTTTCAGGTCAGCTTTGGTCAGAGATAACGCCAACTCCAGCCCTGTCCCCTCAGCCTGACCCCGCCATCACTTCCTCACTGTCCCCAAGTCCCTCTTCTTGCCATCATCAGCGGGAAGTGGGGTCAGCTCCCTGCCACCGGGTCATCTCGGCCGAGCTGGTCCAGGCTGTGCCCACGGCGCCTCAGGTCACAGGCACGCACTGAGTTTGCTGAGTTGCACGGAGCGGATTTGATGCATAAATATTCATGCCGTACACAAACATCCTCGAAAGTTAGTTGTGAATCCCCGAGTATGAGTCTGGCATCTGGAGAGTCTACCGAGAATGAGGACAGTTAGAGACAGAAGGTGGAGAAGTCAGTGCTGAGCACGGAGCACGGAGCCCGGCGCCCGAGGGTTCCGAAGGGAGGACCGGGCCGGGCTGGATGCCGCCGGACAGAGGACAGAGACGGACGCACGCGCGCGCGCGCACACACACACACACTCACAAAGCCTGAGGTCTAAGGAAAGAAACACTTAGATATGAACAGTGAAAAGAGATGCATGGAATCCAGTCAGATGCCAATAAAGGTTTTCGGCAGCAAAGGGAGGCCGAGCTTTTGGGTGCTGTTGGGAAATACGTACAACTCTGAACTTTCGGAGGTCTGACAGCCTAGAAGTGTGCCACGGCGCAGCCCGGCCCTGGGCCCTGCCTCCCGAGCAGGGGACAGCTCTTAGCGCCCCCGCGGGATCCAGGGTCTGCGGAGCAGGTGCCAGACTGCCTACCTGCGTTTCCTGGTGCTCGTTTCTCAGGCTCCGCCGAGTAGACTTGGTCCTTCTTCCTTCCGGAGACACGCGAGTCTCGTGGCTTGTCTCCGATCAGTCTCCTGTTGTACAAACGCTCAGCACCCGTTTCCCACAGACGTTTCCTAGATGAGCGGAGCCGAGCGGCGTGACATTAGTTTCCTGTGAGCTGCCGGACTCCCCGGCCACGCTCTCAGTGGCCCAGGGGCTATGGCAATCGTGTCCGTGTCTTCAGGACCTTCCCCTGCAGGAGGAGTCTGCCTGCAGCTGCCATTAGGACTGCCAGCCTCGCCACCCACTCAGAGGCCCCCCGTGAAAACCCCACACGGGCCATGGGACTGCCTGTCTTTTTTTGTTTGTTTGTTTGTTTTTATTTCTGTTAATCCTCACCCGAGGATATTTCCCCCCCATTGATATTTAGATAGAATGGAAGGGAGGGAGAGAGAGAGAGAGAGAAACATCAATGTGAGAGAACTGACTGGTTGCCGCCCGAATGGGGATCTAGCCTGCAACCCAGGTACGTGCTCTTGGCCAGGAATCGAACTCTTGACCCTTTGTCCCAGGGCTGATGCTTTAACCACTGAGCCAAACTGGCCGACGGCCTGTCTTATCTTTCAAGCGTTTGTGAAGTGGGGACAAACATCACGGGCAAACACGGTCCTTTCTCCAGAGTACCACACTGCGTGCCAGCTGCGTGTTAGACTGGGCTAGCACTGTCTCGAGAGGTGCATGCTGGGGAGGCGTGGAGGTGCCACGCGTGACCTGCCCTTGCGCCTGAGGCCCTCCCAGTCCAGTGTGGGAGACTGACAGCAGCCAGGGCCAGATCTGCCGTGGAATAGACAGCTTTCAAAATGCACCCCCCCAGATGACTGTCAAAGGACACCGACTCAGTCACCTCGTGTCCGTGTATCTCCCCGTCTAGGGGATACGCCACCAAGCATGTTGTGGAAGGCCTGGAGCCACGGACACTGCATCGATTCCGACTGAAGGTCACCAGCCCGTCTGGGGAGTCTGTGTGCAGCCCGGTGGTGTCAGTGTCTACCACCCGTGAGTATGCAGACCCTGAACCCCCGAGGAACCGGGACGAGCCGGCCAGGGTGAGCCCCAGGAGCCCCTGCCGCCCTCAACACCATGTCCAAGCGGGGAGGGACTCCCGGGCTTTCTGCCGGAGCTGATGCAGAGTCGGGGCCCCGTTTGGAGCCCTTTGGGAAGGCAGAGTCATCTCCGCCCAGTGGCTGGCAGGGCTGCGTGAGGGCCAGGTGGGCCTTCTCCCTGCCAGGCTGGCTTCCGAGGGCAGCCACTCCCAACTGGTCCAGTGGTGGGGGATGTTTGTCACCACAGTCCATGGCTTGCCTGGGCGATGAGACAGGACCTACTGCAGGGACCTGGGCACGGTGGAGACTTGGCTTCTGGCGCTGACCCGGCCGCTGGGGCTTTGGAGACGTTCAGTGTCAGGTCACCGCACAGTGACACTCACCTCGGGGCCTCCTGGCTGGCCAGGGTCAGGTGCGCTCTGCCTCCCACTGGCTGCAGCTCCCTCAGCCCTTGTTATTTTTATCACATCCCAAGTGGACTCTCTTGAGGAGACAGCTATGCTAAATGAAGAATTAAAAATGTGCGAGAATGTTCCTGTGGGCTGATCATTTGCATTCGGTTTGAAAGTGTTTTAATGAATCACAAAAGCATGTACTTTGTTTGAATAAGGGATACTCGGCCCCCTTTTACCAGGTAAAGTACACGAGACTCTTGCGTAAATGAGGCACGCAATTTTAATCAGGTGGGCCCTCGAAAAGTAAGGAAAACAGCTGCTGCTTGTTAATTGGCTAATCTCTTCTCCAATGAGCTCATTTATTCACTGCTTTTATTCTATAAGTTTTTTTCTTTATTGATTTGAGAGAGAGAGGAAGGGAGAGGGAGAGAGAGATAGGAAGATTGAGAACAGAGAACACTGATTGGCCGCCTCCTGCATGCCCCCCACTGGGGATCGGGCCCACAACCTGGGCATGTGCCCTGACCAGGGATCAAACCGGCGACCTCTTGGTGCATGGGTCGACGCTCAACCACTGAGCCACACTGGCCAGGCTATTCACTGCTTTTAACGGAGACTTAGATTCCACCAAGCAAGGTGTTCTCACCACATTACAATCTGGTGGAGATACCGTCAGCTAAATGACCCTCTTCTGGGACCTGAGCAATGGCCTCCCAAAGACCACACTGCCCCTCTCCATTCCCAGGAGGAGGTGTCCCCTGTGTGGTCCTGCCTGACGCAGCCTAGCAACGCCGGTGAGCCCTGGTGGATGTCCTCCCCACGGGCAGCCTCCGTTCAATGTTTGTATTTGCAACACTTGGGGCAAACACTAGAAAAAGGCAAAGCCTGCCTTTTTCCTATTCAGTCGCTCATGCTGATGGCCATCCTCTGGGCCAGGCCCACAGAGCCCTGAGGGATCCGGGGGCGGGAGGAATGGAGCGTTTGGCTCACCCTGGAATTTCCTCTCGGTTCTTCATGCCTCTCGCCTCGAGTGGTGGGAGTGGGAAAGACCCGCTGTGCTCTGCAAAGAGCCCTCTCTCTCCCGTGTCCCCATTCACCACGTGTGAGCGCGGAGACTGCTCAGCCCGCCCGTGCCCGGGCTGCTCCTGCCTCTGCCGGCCAGCGGCTGCGAGGCAGCCGGGAGCCCACGCTGAGGACAGCCCTCTGTCATGCCCCGCTGACAGTCACGGCTGCTCTTCGCGGGAACTCAGGGAGCAGGAATGATGGACAGTCACCTCGCTCTCCCGCTCTTCCTGGAGATGTCCCTTTGTTCCCAGAATAAGTAATGAGAGCGCTGATCTCCTCTCGCAGGGGCTGGGACAGGCCATCCGTTTACGTAAATTACATCCTCATATCAGAACGCCCTGCTCTTGGCTCCGCACAGCCCTCAGCTGCTGAGCACAGAAGGAGCTCACTCCGTGTTCTGGTGCTCACAGCCACAGGGCTTCCTGGCAAGACGCAAGTGACCCCCCCCCCTGGGAGAGCCGCCCCGCTGGGGTCCACGGACGAGGGGCTCGCGGGTGGTCGGCGCACCAGCACTGGGATGCTGTGCGTGCTTTTACATGTTTCTTTAAGATTTTTTTTCTTTATTGATTTTAGAGAGAGAGGAAGGGAGAGGGAGAGAGAGATAGAAACATCGATGAGAGAGAACATCGATGGGCCGCCTCCTGCATGCCCCCCACTGGGGATCGGGCCCACAACCTGGGCATGTGCCCTGACCGGGAATCAAACCGGTGACCTCTTGGTGCAGGGTCGATGCTCAACCACTGAGCCACACCGGCCGGGCCCTTCTACATGTTTCTTTAAAATCTCAAGGAGTCGGCACTTTTCTGAAGTCTTTAGGTTTTAGGCATCCCTGTCACTGAACCTTTGCCGGGGGGGGCGGTGTCCACATTTACTCATTTAAGATGTTCTGTATTCAAAACTTACTACAAATGGATACACCCAGGGAACTGATTGCTACCTCAACACGCATGACACACCAGGAAGGCGTGTGGGCTGAGCAGACCCGCTTTGAGCTCCCACGGGGCCGACGCCTGCCCGGGGGGCCGGGGCGACCCCTGGGCCTTTCCAGCTTAGTGCTGTGTCTGAAGAAGGGTCTGAAAAGCACTGTGGGAAGTCCCAGCTACAGCTTCCTGGATAGGACTTCAGCGAGGATACCATATTTTAAAATTCAGTAGAAATGGGATGAACTTCCTATGTTCTTCTAGACGATTCTCCGCAAATCCCTTGTTTTGGTATTTGCAGTGGCAGTTGCAGTCTGAGAGTCTCGGGCCGGTCCCACCGCTCTGCCCCCTCCTTCCCGGGAGGCGAGAGGGAGGAGAACTTTCCGGGGCTTTGGTTTGTCCACGGAAGTACGGGTGGGGTGCACACAGGTCATTTTAAGTCCCTGTTACCCTGGCCCGGGTTTCTCCACCTCGGGGCCGTGGACCCCGTGGGACTGGACAGATCTCGGCTGTGGGCTGTCCTGTGCAGGGCCTTTAGTGACATTCTGGCCTACCTGTTGGATGCCAGCAGCACCAACCCTTAAGCTGTGACAACCAAAACTGTCATTGACTATACCAAATGTCTTTTGCAGGCAGAACCCTGCCCCTTTCCCTGGCCCCGAGCGGAGCCCGCCGGCTGGGTGTGACCTCCCTGGGAAGGCCAGGGGCAGTGTGGGCATTGCCCTCGGGCAGTGCATCACGATCTTTTTATTTAAAGCTTTTGGTCGAAAACTATGCGTGGAATGATGGAGAGGAAGTGCAGTGTGGCCAAAGAAATCTTTAGGATTTGCTGTAGCAGACAAAATTGTTATTCCAAACATTTTTAACTTGGCTTCAATGACTTTTTTTCCAAAAAGGAGAAAGGTTATCAGTTAGAGGTCACTCTGACAGTGATCCCTTCATTCCTCCGCCCCCCGTCCCCCAGTTCGTACTTTGCCCAGCTCAAGTCCTCCAAGGAAACCAGGAGAATGTGACTTCTGTGCCCAGGACTGGCGTCCGAGGGTCTTTCCTCCGTAAGGAGCGAGACTGGGGAGTTTTCCCTCTCACCTGGGGACAGGGCTGACCTCTGCGGGCCAGACCGTCCGAGGGCAGTTCAGGGCTGGGCTGAGCCCAGGAGGCAATCGGGGTGCAGGGCTGGGGACGGAGGACAAGTGGGTGTCGGGGTAGATGTTTCCCTTTAGGGGTTAGAATAACAACAGGCTGAAAGCGGGCCCCACAGCGTACGCGGCGAGGGAGAGAGACGCATTTGTCTCCTCTCTGCGACCCCCAATGTCAAGACTTGGCATAGAGGTTTCTGAATAAACATTTGTGGACTGAATGGACGAGACCTTTGAGATGGACTGAAACGAGGGAGTATACACTCGGTGCCTCTGGGTTCAGGCAGGCGGTCCACGTGGGGGGGGGCACCTCAGGCAGAAGAGGAGGGTGGGCTGTGTGAACAGGGGCCGCTGCTGTCCCCTTACTGTCACCTCAACACCAGACACGTGCCGGATGCCGACCTGTATTATTTCATTAAGCTCGATCACAATTATGTAAAAATTAGTCACGGGATGTGAGACCAGTGGAGCTTGAAGTGAGTGCCCCTAGCGTGGGCTCCTTCCCTCGTCCCTTTGTTCTCACACCGGCTGCGGACCTGCCCCTGCTCTCCCCCGAGGAGTCCCAGGCCCCTGCCCAAAGCGACACGTGCTCTGGCCCCCTTCCCTTTGCCCCCTCACCGCTCCTCCGGCTCCGTCCTCTTGCCCTGCCCCACCCATGGGCTCTCCCCGCCAGGCTTTCTCCCGTGTCCCACCTCTCTGGGTGGGGGCCCCTTCTGCCAGTTCCGGGGGACAGGCCAATGTGAGCGCCATCGTCCGGGGAGAACTGAGACTTGGCCAGCGTCACAGCCATCGGTCTTTGTATCGTGTGCTGTTCAAGTAGTTCAGGGACCCTGGCAAAGAGAACCCGGCCTGTTGGGACAACCGGGGTGCTTTTCCCTGCGCGTCAGAGACATGTATTAAGTCTCACCAAATCCGAGAGGATTATTCTCAAATGTTACTTAACAGTCGCAAAGCAATACCTTTTAAAAAAATATTTTTTCTTTTTTGATTTCAGAGAGAGAGGAAGAGAGAGGGAGAGAGATAGAAACATCGATGAGAGAGAACATCGATTGGCCGCCTCCTGCATGCCCCCCACTGGGGATCGGGCCCACAACCTGGGCATGTGCCCTGATCAGAAATTGAACCGGTGGCCTCTTGGTGCATGGGTCAGTGCTCAACCACTGAGCCACACCGGCCGCGCACAAAGCAATACTTTTATAACTTGAAAATGTCCCAAGCCTTTAGGACATTCTAAACGTTCTTCTCTTAGTGTGTGAAAACGAGACCCTTTTCAGTAAAAGAAGGCGTTGAGTGGGAAAGGGAAGGCATCCTTATCGGAGGAGCCAGGTGCCTTGTCGGAGGCGAACTCGAACTCCCACGCGGGCGAAGGAGGGAGGCGGCACGGGCCTGCGGGCTTCTGGGTGACGCCGTCCGCCTGCTCCCCGCAGGAGAGCCCCTGAGCAGCGAGCACTTCCACCGGGCGGTGAGCGTGAACGACGAGGACCTGCTGGAGCAGATGCTGCAAGGAGGGTGAGGACCCCGCCCCTCAGCACTCCTCCCAAAGGAGTCTCAGTGCCCACGCGTGTGCCCTGGGCACCGGCTCCGCCACTGACCCCAGGCGGCCGACGTGAGCTCGGTAGTTAGTAAAGATGTCGGTGAAGCCCCATGTGAGCGTCCCACCTTGTAACTGTTCAGTGGAGACGGAGAAAGGAAACGACAAGCCCGGGTGTCATATTTTCTTCCCAGAAATAATTTCCGACTCTCGTTCATAGGCCGCAGCCTTAGGCAAGTTTCACCCCAAAATGCCCACATGTGATCCCCGACGGCACTGAGGACTCACCCGGTCTGCCGTTTCCCACGCAGAAGGCTGCGAGCGCACGCGAGGGGACGGCCAGGCAGTGGGCGCTGCGGCCGGTTCCGAAAGCTGCCTCCTGAGTGGGAAGTGGGCAGTGTTACCCGGACTCTTTTTTGTCTGGTTGCTATTATAAATGTGACTGTGCTCCCAGTTTCCTTCTAAAAAAGTTTTTTAAATTGAGTTTATTACGGTGACATTGGTTAATACTATGATACAGGTTTCAGGTGCACGATTCTGTAACACTTCATCTGTATGTCGTACTGCGTGCTCACCACCGGAGCCCGGGCTCCTTCTGCCACCTCCATCCCCTCTGTCCCCTCTTCTCCCTGTCCCCACCCTTTCCCTCTGGTCATCACCTTGCTGGTGTCTGTGTCTGTGAGGCTGTTTCTTCTGTGCTTGGTCCCTTCACCTTTGTCCCCAGCCCCCCGGGTCCCCTTCACACTAACCGCTGTCAGTCTGTTCTCTGTATCTGTGAGTCTGTTTCCATCCGGTTTATGTGTTTTGTTCTTGAGATTCTACATGGAAGTGAGATCATGTGGTACTTGTCTTTCTCTGACTGGCTTATTTCGCTTCGCATCATACTCTCCAGGTCCCCCCATGCTGCCGCAAAAGGTAGGCGTTCCTTCTTCGTTCCGGCCGGGTGGCATGGATTCTCCTTGAACCAGCAGCGCTGAGCTCCTTAGAAGACCGGTCGCCGGGGCTCTGTGCTTGGGGGAGAGGAGGTTCCCACAGGAGTCAAAGCGGCTAAGCTGGCCTGAAAGAGCTCTGCATCCTTCTTCCGCAGCAGGCCTGCGTGCCGGGGGCTGAGATGGGACCGAGGGGACCGTGTGGGGTCCCCCATGAGAGGCTCCCGTGCCCTGGAGCTGAGAGTCTGCACGGAGCACAGGTCCTCCCCGCTCCTTCAAGGGGCCGTGCTCTTCCAAGGGTGTCTTAGCTCCAGTAATGGTTTCGAGTGGAAGGGACTGTCTCTTCGAAGTGAAATTACAGCAGTTCTCTCTCCTGTTCTCGTGAATTTGAATCTCTTAAAATATTCAGCAGGGCAATCTAAGACAACAAAAATTTTTAATGGCCCAGAAGAAATCGGGATTTTCGGTAAACGGAACCCTTTCGGCCACCTGCCCCCAAGGGGACGCAGCGGCAAATCTGCAGAGCGGTGGCCGCGCGTGCTAATCTCTCCCGTCTCCCCCAGCGACGTGAAGGTGGATGTCCCCAACAAGCTCGGCTTTACGGCCCTGATGGTGGCGGCCCAGAAAGGATACACCAGGTGAGCCTCCTCCTCTGACCGTTCAGAGGTCGGCGGGACCCTCCCCCAAAGGCTGCAGCCGGGCCGGGGCCGGGAAGAAAGAGGGTGATGGGGGAGCCCCACTTTTTCCTCTTTCCAAAACTGTACCCTACACAAAAACGGCCGTTTTTCTCACAAAGTTGTATGCCACGCCACGCAGGAGAGATGCACTAATGTCCAATCATATGGGGAGGAAGAGAGGTCTCCATTCAACCAGATTTACAATATATTTTACAGATCCTGAGAAAACTGCTTATTGGAATTTGAATTTCTTTTTTAAGAGGGTGGGGGAAGGCCCTGGCCGGTTTGGCTCAGCGGTTAGAGCATCGGCCCGCAGACCAGTGAGTCTTGGGTTCGATTCTGGTCAAGGGCGCATACCTCGGTTGCGATTCGTCCCCGGCCCTGGTCGGGGTCGTGCGGGAGGCAACCAGTCGATGTGTCTCTCTCACATCGATGTTTCTCTCTCTCTCTCTCCCCCTCCCACTCTATCTAGAGATAAATGGAAAAATATCCTCATGTGAAGATTTAAAAAAAAGGGCGGCGGGGGGGGGACATATTAATTCTGGAAAACAAACTTCCCCAATCGGTTGCTAAGATACACTTTTCAGTGATACACTTCACTATCTCTCTTCCACACGGAGACAGACTTACATACTAACAGCTTATTTTTCAATCACATTTATATTTTAACTAAGATGCCATTTTGCAAAACAGAAATTTTATTTTCACGAAGTGCTGCCCTTTGAACAGATAATTTAAAATGGCCATGAAAGGGACGGTGAGCTATCATTTGTGGGTTCAGTTTGTTTATGTGGTGTAGTTCGCTTTTAAGGAAAAAATCCAAGGACAGGGTAAAACCCCATGATTGGTATTATTATTTTTGGTGTGGAGAGGTAGTTTTCGGGGTGAAGAGCGCCCCGCTCTAGCGCGAGCTGGCCCCCGAGGACGGGGAGGGGAGCGCTGTGGAGAGGTGTCTCACGGGTGGTGTGGCGCATTCCTGCCGGGCCGTCGTGGGTCCTACCCGTCGAAGCCGCTTCTCCAGCTACGTGTACGTTTGTCTCCTTTAGGCTTGTGAAAATCCTCATTTCTAACGGCACGGATGTGAATCTGAGGAACGGCAGTGGCAAGGATAGGTAGGTGACTGGAAGATACCCCAAACGTCCCCAGGCTGTGTTACCAGGCTTTGCACAGAGCGTGTTTGGATTTAAGGCCCAGGGGTGATGCGGTGTCTTTGGCCAGTAGGAGAGGCAAAGCCCACACCCCACAGGAAGGGGGGCAGCAGAACCCGGGGTGCGTGGTTCTCCGGCTCTGCACTCATGTGGGGGTGTTTGCGGGGTGTGTGCTGTAGCCGGCTCTGCACTCATCGGGGGGCGTTTGCGGGGTGTGCTGTAGCCATGCCCCGTCCCCGCCAGGCCCGCGCGCACCGAGTGCTCTGTACTGAGTTAGCGCAGTTCCTCTGGCTCCACGCTGGGCGCTGCACCCCCGCGGCCCTGCACCCCCACGGGCCCTCACTGCGCTTTGCCTTCCTCTGTGAACCGAGTCGCTCTGTTCCCGAAGAAGCTGAGGCCATCACAGACGCCACCCGAGGACTTCCCTGAGGTGGAAGTGTTGAGTGCCTTCCAGAAGTTGACCGAAAAGCATGCTTGGAGAGGTGAAAGCATGTTTGAGAAGGACTTAAAGCAGCCACTAATCTAGTCACTAGGTTTAATTACTTAATTTAAACCAACCAATGTTGACTGGATGTCTGCCACGTGCCAGGCTCCGTGCTTGGCGCTTGGGGAGAAGGCTGGACCAAACGCAGAGCTCACTGCGGGGCTCAGTGACGTCCCTCTATGTGCAGACCTGGGCCGGTCACGTCCCACTAGTGCAGAGCCACGAGGTCACGTCCCACTATGCGTAGAGCCCGAGGTCACGTCCCACTACGCGCAGAGCCACGAGGTCACGTCCCACTACGTGCAGAGCCACGAGGTCACGTCCCACTACGTGCAGAGCCACGAGGTCACGTCCCACTATGCGCAGAGCCTGAGGTCACGTCCCACTATGCGCAGAGCCTGAGGTCACGTCCCACTACGCGCAGAGCCACGAGGTCACGTCCCACTACGCGCAGAGCCATGAGGTCACGTCCCACTAGTGCAGAGCCTGAGGTCACGTCCCACTATGCACAGAGCCAGGCTGGTCATGTCCCACTATGCACAGAGCCACGAGGTCACGTCCTACTACGCGCAGAGCCACGAGGTCACGTCCCACTACGCGCAGAGCCAGGCCTGTGCGCTGCAGACCAGCGTCTAGGCGAAGCTGCAGACGCCGATGGGAAGTGGAAGCCATGAACACACATGGACTTCCCAAGTCAGCAGCCTACTCACTGTATTCTCTGGACACAAGGCAGAAATATTTTGAATAATAACATTTTTAAAGTCACTTGTAAATGTAAACATTCGTGTTCCACATAGTTCTTAGGTAATTTTGGAACTAAGCCATCAACTCAAGAAGTTTGAACAAGAATAATACCAATTTAAAAAGGAAAATGAGAAGAGAATCAACTTGAGAGGTAGGAAAAGGAAAGAATTAAAATAAAAGTAGGAATCAATTAATTAGAAAATAAAGATCGAGAAGCGTAGGTGTGACCTCTTGAATAAAAACCTCTATGATAAAATGGACCATTTCTTGTAAATCTAAGAAGAAAGGAAACAATTAGAAAATCGAAAGGGTTCATAACGGTGGTTATGGAGGACATTTAAACAGGAAAAGAAAAGGGTGCATTTGCATTTAAATAGTAGATTTGATCATTTCATTGAAATGGGTCCTTTTTCTGAGAAAACTTAAACCATGACAATCAACCCCCCAAAAGCAGAAAGTCGGAAATAACCAATACACATACACAAAAATTAGAAAATGTACGAAAGGATTCCCTCCAATGCAGACTCCGTGGCGACTGTCCTACTCATGGGCTTGTTCAGGTTTTCTAGGTGCCGGTAATGACCTTGAACTTTTCCAAGCAGAGAGGCAGCTGCAAAGCCACGGAGGATACCTGAATGCTAACATCAGGTAGTCAGACAAAGAAGCTGTGTGTGTGTCTGTTTGGTGAAGACATTTGTGGATCTCTTCCTCCCAGCAAGCGAGAGGGTCTGCCGCAGGACAAGGAAGATTGGTGGATTTTTTTTTTAATAGTTTGTTCATTTAAAACAATTTTTTTCTTTATTGATTTTAGAGAGAGAGGAAGGGAGAGGGAGAGGGAGATAAGAAACATCGATGAGCGAGAACATCGATTGGCCGCCTCCTGCATGCCCCCCACTGGGGATCGGGCCCACAACCTGGGCCTGTGCCCTGACCGGGAATCGAACCGGCGACCTCCTGGTGCATGGGTCGACGCTCAACCCCTGAGCCACACCGGTCGTGCCTGGTGGATGTTTTAAAATCGAGCATTTGACTCAATTGTAGTGATTATTTTTTTTATTGAGATATAATTGATATACCATAAAATTCTCTCCTTTAAAACGTGACATTCAGCATTCAAAAAATACGTTAACAAAGTCGTGCAACCACCAGTATGGTGTCATCCCAGAAAACGACTTCCTCGGCCCGGAAGGAAGCCCTGTGCCGTTAGCCGTCGTGCCCATGCCCTGTGCCCATGCCCTCCGCCCCCGCCCGAGCTGCACAGCGCTTCTGGTCTGCGGAGAGCCGCCTGCTCCGGACACTTCACAGCCGGGCTGGGCGAAAGCAGGCCAGCGGCTGAGCGAGCGGAGAAGGACACGATGGTGACGGTGATGGAAAAGCTTGTGGCCGCTGTTTCTCGTGCTCACAGCTGGAACCTACTCCCCCACCCCTTCACATGGGTCATGGACTGTGTGCACTTTGTGGCTGGCTGCTTTCATTTAGCATAGTGTTTTAGGGTTCACCCACGTTGTAGCATAAATTAGTACTTTAATCCCCCCCCTTTTATAATCCTTACCCGAGGACACTTTTCCATTGATTTTCAGATATAGTGGGAGGGAGGGAGGGAGGGAGAGAGAGAGAAACATCGATGTGAGAGAGACACACTGATTGGTTGCCTCCCACACAACCCCAACCAGGGCTGGGGATCCAACCGCAACTGAGGTACCTGCCCGTGACTGGAACCGAACCCACAACCCTTTGGTCCACAGGCCGATGCTCTAGCCGCTGAGCCAAACCGGCCAGGGCTTTGATCCTTTTTTATGGCCAAATAATATTCCACTGTATGGGTAGACCACCTTTTGTCTACCCGTTGGCCAGTTGATGGACACACGTACAGTTTATACGAATACTTTTCACGGCTTTTCCACAGAAATTAGGCTTTCTTTCTTAGGCTGAAACCAGGTAGGGTAAAATGGGGCCCACGCTCGGCCACTGTACCCAGCCAGGTGCGTCTCCTCCCGTGTGTTGCAGTCTAATGCTGGCCTGTTACGCCGGCCACCTGGACGTCGTGAAGTACCTCCGAAGGCACGGGGCTTCCTGGAAGACCAGGGACCTCGGAGGCTGCACGGCCCTGCACTGGGCTGCGGACGGGGGCCACTGTGGCGTGGTCGAGTGGATGCTCAAGGACGGCTGTGAGGTACGGTCTCCGCAGGGACCAGGGACGGATCGGGGAGAGGCCGGAGTGCCCTGCCGCAGGTCCAGGAGCCTGCTAGCCGACCTGAAACGTGGGGAGTCCTCCGACTTACTGGCAAGGAGATCGGTGTAGACTTGATGCGACAGGGGCTCCAGGTGCCGCGGAGGTTCATCTCGTGTGAGAAGAGCCAGTGCCCAGGACAGGGTGGGACCTGGCACTGCCCGCGTCCCCGCCACTGTTGGCTCTCTGTCCCCGCCCTCATCTTCCTCTGTCACAGAGCTTCCCCAAACGTCCCCCAGAAACATCTTAGGTGCCGGAGACAGAGACGACGGGAACTCTCCCGGCTGGCCTGACTCTTGTTGCTTTTAGAATCAGATTGCTTTCGTTCTCGGTGTGTTTTAAAGATAAGTCATGACACAAAACGTCCAAAGAGCGGACTGACTGTGGAGGACAGCCGGTCTCGGCGCTTGGAGCCTTTGCCGGAGGCGGGCCCGTTGGGCTGCTTCTGGGCTCGTGTCGCTGGGAGCACACATTGGACTTTGCAGACGGACGCGGAGCTCGGGTGCTGGAGGTGGGGACGGGGATGAGCTCGGTGGTGACTGCTGGCAGCGTGACAGCCTTAGTTCCCGACTCTCAAAGACGTTCAGTAAACACATCACGGTGTGGAGCTAAGGAAGATGGAAAATGCCGTCCTCACTGTGATGGCCCGGTGGTTAGAGTGCTGGGAAAGGAACCTGGTGGCCTGGAAAAGCAGCTCAAGGTGACAAGAGTCGTCTCCTGGCAGCTGTGAGGAGTTTGTTCTGGTTTGTCTCTGAAGTGTGGCTGAGGGCCAGCGAGGCTGACGTGGGCCCTCACGATTCCCGCTGCCCTGCTTGGAGGGCTGAGGACAGGGTCCCTGGAGGGAAAACCTCAGCGACCGAGATCATTCCTTCTCATCGCATTTCTCATTTGCTCTGTGTTTGAAACGTGCAGGAAAGGTCAGCAGGATCAGCTGTGGGCCTCGGGGGTGCGGCAGAGACAGCCCCGCTGCCCCCGAGCTCGGCTCATGCTTCAGACCCCAGGAAAAGTCTGCAGGTGAAAACGAAGGTCGGCCTTTGCTAAAAGAAGGGCAGGTGTCGGCCAGGAACGATTAAATACGGGAACTTAGCGCGTGCGGGCTCTCTGGCTTCAGGTGTGAGCACTGGTCTTTGGGGTAAATTCCCTGCTTTTCTGTAGCCCTGGAGCTGCAGGAATGTGTCTGCTGCAGATTCTGTGTCGACCCACGGACGCCGTGGAGGACCGTGGAGGGACCTGGGGCTCACCGGGATGTCGCTGCCACCCTCTCCCCGAGCATAGCAATTTTATACCGAGAGTCACTGACCTGCCTAGGGAACCATTTCCGTGTTGTCTGAGCCGTGAGACCTCAGGAAAGGCATTCGAGACCTCGGACACTGGCTCTAATTGTGTGTAAACCAGGAACAAAAAGACCCACCCTTGACCCTCAGGACGGAAGGACGTGTATGAGCGGGCTCTGAAAACTGTGTGAAGCACCATGTGATACGAGGGGATGATTAGACAATCATTTAGCAAACCCCAAAGATGTTGCGGCAGAAAATCTCCTACATACAAATAACCTGAGATGTCCCCAGGACCTCCTGGCGGTTCCGGGGGGTTCCCTTCTGGTGCTTTACTAAAGCTGCAGGTGTCCCTGAGTAATTCTGTGACGGAACTGGGTGTGTGTGTGTGTGTGTGTGTGTGTGTGTTTCGGCCTGTGCACACGTGTGTACACTCAGGGCCACTGTCCATGGACGGATGAGGTCTTCCTTGGAGTTAGAGGGGCAGCACTGTCTCCTCACTCAGAAATGTGTCTTCTGAAACATGACATCGAGGGATCTCCACGCAGAGCAGAGAAGCGGCCCAGTCAGCACGAGGCAAACGGTGTTTGGGAGAAGCGTTAGGTTGGCTAACTTTTCAGGTTAGAATCTGTGTGGCAGGTTTGGTGGCCTTGTATGGACTCCACCTGTGTTTCTCCTGCTTTACGCGGGCATGCACTGATGCGTGTGAGGGTCCGCGTGCACACTCCCAGCCTGTTCCGGGGGAGTCAGAGCCGCTAACATAGATATTCAGAAGTAAGCGAAACACTGTACTTAAAGAAACAGGCGAGGAAAGGTGGGCAGTTCACAGGGAGTTAAGAATAAAGTGATTACTTTTGGTTCATTTTTCTGTCCCATCTATTTTCCCCGTGAAGAAATGTGGATGACGATCCCAGTGGGGACTCCTGGGGGACCTCCCCGCGTATCATTGTGAATCCAATTAGCACAGTCCACTCCACCCTTACTAAGTCTAGAAAGACTTCTGAGTTTGGGGAACTTGGGCAAATACACATTCCTTTATACGTCCCCGATGAACACGTTGGAGGAGACGCTGGACTGAGCGCTCTCGCTGTGGCCCCAGGTGGACGTCGTGGACGCCGGCTCCGGCTGGACCCCACTCATGAGAGTGTCCGCGGTCTCGGGGAACCAGAGGGTGGCCTCTCTGCTCATCGAAGGCGGGGCCGACGTGAATGTGAAAGACAAGGACGGAAAGACGCCTCTCATGGTAGGCCCCTCCCCCCGCGGCCTCCGGCAGGGTCCCCCCGACCAGGCCATCTGGGTGCCCCGCTGCGGCTGAGCCCCCGCGTGGGCGCTGTGTGTTCCCCGACCGGCCTGTTAACCAAGGCACGGCAGTGCCCCATCACACTTTTGTTGTGTTATCCACAACTATATCTTTAAAAAAAAATTTTTTTTTCTTTTTATTGATTTTTAGAGAGCGAGGAAGGGAGAGGGAGAGAGAGATAGAAACATCGATGAGAGAGAACATCAACTGGCCGCCTCCTGCATGCCCCCCACTGGGGATCGGGCCCACAACCTGGGCATGTGCCCTGACCGGGGATCGAACCGGCGACCTCTTGGTGCATGGGTCGATGCTCAACCGCTGAGCCACACCGGCCAGGCTCCACAACTATTTCTTTAAGAGTGACCCTCCCCGTCCCCAAGGCCACTGTAGGATCCAAACAGACCCACTGACACAAAGAACGTGCTGCTCGCTGCACTGCTCCGGCCGGCGTGTCCACGTCCCTGCAGTGCGGGGAAAGGTGGCTCCGTGTCCGTGTTCCGTGCCGTCGTCATGGCCGCAGCGCGACGGCACACGCCTGCCCGGCACAGCCCGCGAGTGCAGCCCCTGCCTTTGGGGATGCAGTGGCTCTCCCGGCCTGCCGGGTGGCAGGGACCCCTCGCCGTGGGGAGGGAAGAGCCCGCTGAGCCCTCTCCTCCGCTCCCTGCTCAGGTGGCCGTGCTAAATAACCACGAAGAGCTGGTCCAGCTGCTTCTGGACAGAGGGGCAGACGCGAGTGTGAAGAACGAGGTAGGACGCCTCGCTCCCTCTGCCAGGCTCCGCCCGGGGACGGGAACGGACCCACGGTCACTGTCGTCTTTGCTCTTCTCTCCCCAGTTCGGCAAGGGCGTCCTGGACATGGCCAGGGTGTTCGACAGGCAGGTGGGCTGCTTTCCCGTCCCTCCAGGCTCCCGCGGCACCTGGAAGCAAACGGCCCCACCCCTGATGACACTCCCTGTTCTCCCTTATCCAGAACGTGGTCTCCTTACTGGAAGAAAGGACCAAGAAGCAGATGCCGAAGAATTCCGCCGTCCCTTCTGTCCGCTGACCCGGGCACCGCGTCTCGCCGGACGCCAAGTGCGGAAAGCACGTGACTGTTGAACTAGAGAGCGAGATTCTGCATCTCGGAGGGCTATACGTCAGATTATTTATTTAGCTGAAGATTCACAGTGACTTTTGTAACATACTTCTGTCCCCACTTTGAAATACACCTTTACCTGAGCACTGAGACCGGTGTGGTCACTGGGCGTCCGCAGAGCAGGGGTGTCTGCTCACACTGTGCCTTCTGGATGCAGACACGAGACAAACATTTATGTGCCGGAGCTGCCCAAACATGTGTGGGTCTCCCCCGTCCGCCCCTGCCCCCCACGCTGTCCTCTGAGCCACGCCGGGACCTTGTGGAAATCCCTCCCCTTGTGTGGTTTCAATGATGGCGCCCCCTCCCCATGTCAGGCCTCCAGGAGGTGCCGTCACGCTGGGGTCCCTGCCCGGAGTGCCGCCCCTCCCGAATGCCCTGGAGGCCACGGGCTCAGTTTCCTCCCCCAGCTGCTGGCCTCACATCAGAGCACAAAGCACACGTTTCAAGACTCCAACACTGGGGTCCAGTGGATCGGCCTTCCGCGAGCAGACCTGTCTGAGGACGTGCTCGCATCCTTAGGTCTGGACGATGAAAGCCCGGCTGCCGGCAGGGCACCGCTCGGCCCGAGAGAAGGGTATTACGTTAGCCCCCGAAAAGAAACGTCTGTGGTGCTGCTCACACGGTTCAGAGACAAGCAGGAATGAGCCGCAGCCAGCCTGCTGGCTGGGAGCTCGTCACGCTGTGGGCGGACTGGGATGCGCAGACATGCTTACAGACCAGCCACCCGAGCTAGCAGACAGCCTGCGTGCTGTGTCTCCAGAGACAAGCCGATTCCTTGGCCCCAGAGAAGACCAGCTGCAGAGGTCGGCAGTTTTCTCTGCAGGGGAAGGCCGATGGAAGGTAATGAAAGCAGCAAGGCTTGGGGGGCAGGGCACAGAGAGAAAGCACCCCGTTTTACTGGTGTTGGCGATTCCCAGCTTTATTCCATGCAGTTTACAGAGCGCTCAGCTTAGGAACTAGAATTGTGGATCATAGATTGTCCTCTCCTTAGATATCCCTTAGTGTTTTCCCTTGTGTACAAATGCATATCCCTGTGATTTGCTAGATTAGATTTTTTTTTTTTTTATCCTCACCCGAGGACACTTTTGCATTTATCTTCAGATAGAGCGGGAGGGAGAGAGGGAAGAAGAGAGAGAGAGAAACATCGATGTGAGAGAGACACATTGAGTGGTTGCCACCCACACGACCCCAACCGGGGGCCGGGGACAAACTGCAACCGAGGCACGTGCCCTTAGCGGAAACCCAACCCGGGTCTCTCTGGACCACGGGCCGATGCTCTAACCGCTGAGCCAAACCGGCCAGGGCATTAGATTCGATTTTTAAAATCTCCCTAAAAACCAGAGCATAATCACAACTTTCCAAGGCCCCCTTCCTCCCATGATCAGTGTTGACTTTCACCTTAATTCAATTTCTCAGGCTTTTGTAGATCTTACTCACCCGTTGACAAAGCGTGGTGACATCGTCTCACCCTCCTGAACGAAGTCATCCTCCTGACCGAAGTCATCCTCCTGACCGAAGCCTTGGCCAGAGGATGGGGCTGACTTCGACCAGTGACATGTGAGTAGGAAGGGCTCCTGCCCCTCTGAGCAGAAGTTTTAAGAATCCCCACGTGTCCCTTCCCTCAGCCACGAGACCAGCCGAGACTCACACGGAGGCCGCTGCAGGGCCCCGAAGAGCCGAAGCTCACCCAGGATGGACGTGACCTGTGAGTAAGAAATGACCCTTTCGTGCTGCCAGTCGCTGAAACTTAACAGCGGTTGGTTACTGCAGGATAACTTAGCCGAAAACGACTGCTTATAAGGTCCAACTGATGTTTGTGAATTTAATTTTCCAGAGTCCTACGGCCTCCAGTCTTCTGTTACTCAGAGCTTTAGACACTCAGGAATGGGTACTGAATTTTACCAAATGTCTTTTTAGCATCTCTGGTAACCTGAACGTGGCGTATTTCCCTACAATCTGTCAATTCGGTGGCCTGGGTTGTTAGGTTTTTAAGTATTGAACCATCCTTGTATTGCTGAGGTCATTTCATGGGGTGAGCGTGGGTGCTGGATTCCATCTGCTCACAGGCGTTTTGTCTTTTTTTCCTTAATGAGATTAGATGGTAGTTTATCTTGTGTTTTAATTTTCCCAAAGAAGCCACCCATGGTTTTATTAGTTATACTTTTTCCAATTAATTTGTACTTTTTATTTCTACAAATTCATTCCCTCTATTTCACCTCAGGTTTATTATTATTTTTTGTTTCTTTTGTAACTTTTTAGGATGGACATCTAATTATCTTTTTTTGTTTACTAACGTGTGAATGTAGGGTTATGCAGTTCCCCCTCAGCACTGGGTTACTTGTATTCCCACAGGGGGTTTCCTAAACTTTCCTGATGGAAAGATTTCACTCAGGTCCTTTCAAAATACACATCCCGAGGGTGCATCCCGGACGCTCTGAGCGGACCAGGGGAAGGGCCTGGCGGTGGGTTTCACGCACCCCCGTTAGGTCTCACATTCCAGGGTGCATCCCGGACACTCCGAGTGGACCAGGGGAGGGCCTGGCGGTGGGTTTCACGCACCCCTGTTAGGTCTCACATTCCAGGAGTGTGAGAAAGCCACAGAGTCTGCTGCTTCAAATGGTTTCACTTGATATTGTCTAGATAATGTACAATTCGTCTTCGATTTGTTACGTTTCTAGGGCAGGTTGTTGTGTTTTTACTTTTAGTGCATTATAATCTTGAGAAGTTGTCTGTAGTATGAGGAATCTGAGTTTACGCTGTGGCTGACTGTACAAAATTATATATATATGTTTTTTCCCCCCAAGAGGCCCTTTGAAAGAAGGCACAGCATTCTGTATGTTTGAAGTATTCCATTTAATATATATCAATTCGATCTACATTATTAGCCATTTTGAGGTCTTCCATACAGTTTTTTTTTGCCTGGTTGCATTGTCATGGTGGAGTGTGGTAAGACTATAAAGACCTTGTTACCATTCTGTATATCTATTTTCCTTTGTATTTGCTTCAATTCTGTATGAAGTTAGATGCTATTTTTTTTTTAATTGTAAATAAATTTCCATTACGCTTTGATTTTCCTTCTGGATAAGTCTCGTGTAAATGTTTCTATTTCTGCTTGCTTGCTTGCTTGTTTTTTGAATTTATCTCTTCTGTAAATAGGATGAGTTATACAAAGTTTATTTTCATAGGTTATAAATTCACAATGTTCAAAAAAAGGGATCAGGTTCCCCTGCCCCCAAGCGTGTGGGAAAAGCATCTTCCGTCTCGTCCTGTTACCGACCAGTTCATGCGGAGTGCAGCCCCCCCGACCCCAGTGCACCCTTCTTAGCTTCCTATTCGTGTGCTGTTTCCAGATTGCCTTACGTATCTATAAATGAGTGAGGACACAGATACACTGTTCCACACGAGGGCTCCCCTCCCCATTTTGGTAACCTTCTCAGTAATGAATGAGACACATCTTTATATTTACCTGTATACCGTTTATTGGATATAATATTCTTAACAATGACTTTTTCTATGGAAATAGCATGTTGTGTTACCTGCAGAACCCCAGCGTGAGCTATGTGTACAAAGTAATGGATGGTAACGTCACAAGGTACGTGAGAACAAAGTCAGCGAACCAAAGCGTTATACATGGACGAAGCGCTATAAAATGCATGTACTGGTTGAGTGGCTCGGACCCTGCACTGTGCTGCGTAGCCGGTAGCCAAGTGTGAAAGAGTCATGCGGTGACATCGCCACACACACCCAAAACGGGCCTTCCCTCCAGCTCCCAGGTGACCGGCAGGAGGAGGTGTGAGAGCCGCAGCTCCCCCTCTCCTTGTCCTGCCGCGGGCACTCAGAGGATGGTGTTTCCTGATTTGATACATTGTTTCAATCACGGTCCTACTTAAGTTCCTGCTTATAGGCAACCAAGGCAGGCGTCCTTCCACTTCTTGGTAAAACGAAAATGATCACAAGATACTTATTCTCTTGTCTGGGTTTAAAATGTGCTCGATTGAGGATTAAAAATGTATTGAATGGAAGGGAGAATCACAGGGAGGAGGCGG
Source organism: Tadarida brasiliensis (assembly GCA_030848825.1). Taxonomy (NCBI): domain Eukaryota; kingdom Metazoa; phylum Chordata; class Mammalia; order Chiroptera; family Molossidae; genus Tadarida; species Tadarida brasiliensis. Next base: position 3,721,278 of record CM061271.1, read on the forward strand.
GACGTGTGTTTTGAAGACGATGTGTAAAATCAGGTGGTTAGGGAGCGTTCGACCGGGAAGCTGGAGTCACACTGAGGACTTGGATGGCGAGTCCCATCTCCTGCCTGTCACCATCCGTCACTGAACATTATATCGATTTACACACAGTGTTTCTTCTGGTTTTTCTCAAAAAAAACAGGCCCTTAGTCGGGGGACTGTAAGCTGCCACCACCATCCCCAAGTAAAGAGGGGGTGTTCTTCACGAAAGGCAGGTGTGGGGGAGAGGCCTCTGGGCGCACCCGGCCTGCTCGGAAGGGTCTCGGCCTCACAGAGCGTTCTCAGCGTGTCACTGGCAGAGTTTTCAAACAGGATGAGAAGAAACAGATTCCAGTGGGAGCTGGAGGGTGGGGGAGGCGTCTGCAGTCCCAGGCATACTGATTCTCCAGGGCCGCTGCCCCCCAATCAGGAGTCTGTAGGCAGAGGTCCCTGTGGGGTGATGTGCCTGGGGTGGGAGGGACTCTGCTGGGCTCAAGGCTGCGGGGTAGCTGACCGGGCAACTCCGTGCCGCAGCCCTGGAGAAGGCTGGGCTCTGCGTGTCCGGTGGGTGGCCTTGTGGGGACAGCTACTCTCTCAGCGGTCACCACTTTGGCCTAAAGTGGCTACGAACGCAGAGGTGGCCGGTTGGTCAGACACCAGCACTGGGTTTGGTCTGAGGAAGGAACTTGTGTCCGGGTGACAGGAGAGGCAACCTGTGTCCAGATGTGTTTAGGGGCTTGCTCATGCGTCATGGGGAGCAGCGGGCAGCCCAGGGCTGGCCTCTGTGTGACGGGAAGGAGAAAAGGCGGTACCTGCCACGTGCCCCACCAGCCAGCCAGAGTGTGAGAGCCACAGCCTGAGAGTCACACCTGGGTGTCAGCACTGGCACTGGGAGACTTCTGGGGAGGGTGGGTGTAATGTTTATCTGGGTCACTTGTGTTTGGCTGGGGCAGTTTTCATAGCATTGAGAACAGATCTCCCAAGCCAGCCCCGGGCTCCCTGCTCTCCGAACACCCGGGGGAGCCCTCCACAGCCAAAGTGTGCAATGCAATAGCCTGCAGAGGGGTGAGGCTGCAGGAGGAAGGTCCCGCCCAGCGGCCCAGGCCTCATTGGCTCAGAGTGCTCGGTAAACGTCAGGTGAGAGCGGCAGGGGCGCAGCATCCTAGCTGGCCCAGCCTGGGCTCTCTAGCACCATGGAGACCCAGAGCTCCTGAGGACAGCCTGACAGATCCGTGTGTGAGCTGTGCTTCTTGGGGACACAGTGATACATGGTGCTGATTTGCCAGAGAACAATGGCCCCTGCTTTCAGCCTGAGAATCCCTCATAAAGTTAAGAAGGCATAAAAATGTCCCCTCGGAGACTAGTCAGGAGTATTTATTCTCATGTAGTTTAATTTGTTGCTTTTGTGGTTTCTGTGATGTCATCCCACATGTGTAAGCTGGAAAAATTCACCCTGGGAAGTGTAAGTCCCGTATGCGTATTTTGACAATGGAAAATGTTATGCATTGTTTCTCTCGGTTGCTACACATGTGTCAGGAAAACAAACTGTTACAAAAATATTGCAGGAGATAAACTTTTCAATAGAATGCCTGGAAGAGTAGCTGGTTACTCGCCAGTCAAGTGGGGGTCACAGAACCTACAGCTATGAGACGAAGGAAGACAGGGGGCGACCCTCGGGGCCTACTTCATGTCTAGGCACGTTGGCTTTTCTCAGTGCCTCTCACACTTTACACAATAGAAAAATAGGCTTCCATTGAAATATAAGTGTTGATTTTTGTATCCATCATCTATGAGGATATAAAAAGAGGGAGGAATAGCACCCCCCCAAAACCTGGCTGCTGGTTCCTTTCCCGTGTTGTATTAAAGTGAGAGTTATTGCTAAATATGCTTTAGTGCATAAATACTGCATCTTGGAAGTATGGCTCCTTTAATAACATCTGTGCATAGCAAGGGGATAGTAGGTTTCAATGTGTTCTTATCCAGAGATAAGCGGCATGACTTCAGAAAAGCGATTAGCGTGTGGAGATAAGAACACGTCATCGGCTGTAGCCTGTAAGTGGTCACCGATGACTCTGAGATCACAGCGTTAACCTCTTTTCCTGTCAAACCATCCCTGGTTCTCTGAAGTAGCACAGGAATTATAGCTAAGGACACACACACACAAAGTTCACATCCTCGTCCTCCGTAAGGAGGAGGGGCCCGGACGCCCCAGCCAAGGATCTGGGCGTCTACAGAGACAACACCCACATAATGCACCATGAAAATTCTGTAAACTTCTCAATAGCATGGTTTGGCCTTGATACAGTTACCAAATTCATAGCAGTCACAGCAATTCTGTACGTGCTCATCGGCGGTAATGTTTTCTAACACGGTTTAAGAAGTTAAGAAGTTAATACTTGTATCACAAACATACATGCTAGAGAGCTGGAATGTAGGAGAGCCGGAGTCCCTTTGGTGTGTGTTCGTGACGTGGACTTGCTACCCGCGACCACGATGAACAGGTTGCCTAGATACGGTGGGGAACTCGGGGAGCGTTAACTGCAGTCTCGTTTCCTGGAACGCAAACCAAGATCCTTGGTACGTTTCATCTTTCTGCTTCAAGGCACTGATCATCATCGCGAGGACCCCAGGTGAAGTCTTGACCGTAAAACAGGATGAATTACGGAACCGCTGTCAACCGCCTTCTGGTGTAAAAGCTAGTCACAGGTGACCCTACTGGAAGACGGGCCTGATGGCTTGTTCCCTCGTCTGAGTGTCGTATAATTTCATGCCACTGGACACAGGCGTCTTCAAGCTCTCCTTGTGAAAACGGCCCCAGTCAGACATCTGAAGAGTCGAAGGTTGAACAGACTGCTGCCCAGGACTGCAGCTCATGAATATTTAGGACCAAGAAACGGATTTCCCTATCACATCCCATCATGCTCAACAGGTACCTTGCATGTGTCTAATAGATTCAGTCTTGATGCTCAGAACATCTTTTAAATTCCTGCAGCCAAGCTGGGAAAATAGGATGCCCCCCAAAGAACTTTCTGGTAACTGATGGTTCTTTGTCTGATAGACGCTAATAAGGAAACCAGACGCTGCCGATTCCAGTGGACACAGCATTGCGTTTGGCTGTGGCTCGTGCAAGTGTGTGGCTTCTGCCTAATGTTTGATAAGCTGAACCTTGCAAATGGGATGCTTTTATCTACAGAACTGAGTCACTAGATCTGGTTGCTGGTGCACCTCTGAAAATAGTGATGGTCCCCCGGAGAGCCTTGTCCATCTGTCTGAACGCAGAATCGTTGTATCCCAGTGGAGAAGATGAGGTGGGGATTCGCTTACCTCCAGACAGTGCGGGGAGATAGGGGTGCGGGGCCTGGGCAGAGCTTCCTTGTAGAAACACCGCCTTTCCCACCCACCTAAGGTGCCCATGGCAGCACCCCAGCGAGGGTAGCCAGGAAAAGGAGTTCTTGGTGTTTCTATAAAGCAAGCTTTCATGCCCGTTCTCCAAATCCGCTCATGGCCGGTGAGCTCAAGGTCAAGTCTCTGCCTGGCCTGGGGTTCCAGTCTGTGTCCTGGTGGGGCTGCACCTTAAAATTCCTTCCTGAGACGCAGGTTCTCTCCAAGCTTCCGGACCAGAAGCCCCGCCCCTGCTGTCCCGGAGCTTTAAGGTGCAGCCCCCGCTGGGCCGGCCGCTCAGTGGCGATGGCCCAGGGCCGCCCTGCAAGCCCAGCACAGCCTGGACCCAAAGCCCCGGCTCTGGCCTGAGATGACGGGTTCCAGAAACTCACGCAAGTTTCCACCTGGGCTCTCTGAGCTGTGACTGGTGCCATGACCGCAGCCTGGCTAGCTGGGGAACTTCTCCAATAAAGCCTCGGTCAGGAAGTCCACATCCCGTCCAGAACCCCACAAAGCAGGACAGTTCAAGTTCACTAAGCTATTCAAAGCACAAGAAGCCTTCCTTCCACGGAAAACTCAGTGGTGGCGAGACGCCCACTACAGCGCACCGCACGGTAGCAAGCGTTCCGCATAAATTAATAACTTACACGTAAGTACCTGAGCGAGCACACAGCACCGCAGCCCAGCACCGCCCCGCCGGCAGGAGCCGCGTCCTTAAAGTAACGCGGAGTCGGCATCAACATGCTAAGAGTTGGTACACAATGTAACTCCGCCTGGAGTCGAAAGATAGTGCAAACTTCTGTCTTCACTGTCGGCTCGCTTCTCACTTAGTGTAGGCGGTGTGGGCGGGTCTGGGCACGTGGTGTGGACGTCTGGGAGCCGGTCTGCACCGAGAGAGGAGGAAACAACCGAGTTAGAGGGCTGGAAAGCAGTCTGGGTTGGAGGTCTCTTCCCGACTCTGATTCGAATCCAGGATCTGATCTCAGCCCTTCGCACCGGGGGACCCCTCTGGGTTTCAGCGGGGCTTTCCAGCGGTCGGGGACTCCTGACTCCTAGAATAGCGCTCTCCCAAGCTGTACCTCCCACCCACTAGGGGGCTCTCTAGAGGGGCCTGATGCGAGTGAGCCCTGTGTGTCATTTCACTTTTTCTAGTAGCCATATAAGAAGAGTAAGAAAGAAATCGATGAAACTTTAGTAATAAATTTCATTTAGCCCATTCTATCCCAGGCAGTAGTATTTCAACAAAAGACGTTATTGAGATAGTTGACGTTTTTGGGTACTTAGTCTTCAAAGTCCAGAGCGGACCTGCGCTTTTACCAGCCAGTGTGTGCCTGCCGGGGAGCGAGCCGGGCATGGGGGACCCCCCAGGAGTGAACCTGCCGAGCACCCTTCTCCTTCCAGCCCAGGACCACCCCGGCCAGCACGGCGTCAGCAGTGGCAGAGGTGACAGCCCCCGCGGGGGGCCTTCCCTTGTCATGTCTATGCAAAGGGGCGCTTTTCCTTTCACAGAAGCAAAGCAGCTTCCGGACCAGCAAGCACATAAACCACGGGGAAATCCTCAGGACCCTGCAGCTTTTCTGTATTTGTGCACTCGGGAACTAGACCACTGTCCTGACCCCGTGACCGCTCTCTCTGAGATTTGTTAGGCAGCTGGCTTTCACAGCCCAGGCATTTCCCCAAAGCTGTAATGAAATCACTAACGGTGCCTCCCCCTTCACAGATATTGAATTATTGAACCCAGGGCTGGGCCAGCACGCTACCTTTGGCTCTTCTGAGCTCATAAAGCAAGCTTCCTGCTAGGGGGCACGCATGACAGAGGAGAGTTTAACCCATCTGTGTGCTGGGGTTGGCAGGGACTTATGTGTAGCGTCTGCACTTCCACGGGGTAAAACCCGAGCTCCCGATGTGACGTGCCCGGACACGGATGAGCTGGGTGGTGGCCACCACGCAGAAGTAAGAGGCAGGTCGCCACAAGAACATAGGTAACCGTGAAAAGTAGTGAAAAATGGAGGGGAGGCGTGCTGAGCTTGTATTATATCAATTTTTAAATATAATTTATATCATTGTAAGTATGTAATTTAATGTTTAAGAGCGGCTGGCTTTAACACCCAGCTTGCCAAATTCACGGAAATGTAACACTCTGGAAAACAGTGCGCTGGCCCCAGCGCCCCCGGGCTGACCGCCGTGTAAGCCAGCGATCAGGCCGGGCATCCGTCCTGCGTGTGACAGTGCGAGGTGACCGCAGCGGCAGGAAGTCTTTAAGGTGACTCCCTGTGCTTGCCGTCCCCAGAAGCTCCCACTTGGGCCAGGGGTCGTCCTGCCCGAAGCTCCGTGAACCTAACCATTTCCCCATTTACCTGCCCCTCCCACCCAGCACCCTCCTCAGGACCGCCCGGTTGGCAGTCTTCAAGGACTGGGGTTTTGGGGAGGAATGTGTTCAGCCTTCACGATACCACACCACTAAGTGACTTTTCTTCTTTGTCTCTTGGGGGGACATGGCCTGGCCCGTCGTAACAGCCACAGCTCTCTGGGGTACACTATCCTGTTCTCCTGGACACACTGGGGCCACCGCGAAGAGCGGCACAGTCGCACCTGTGACGATAAGCTCACGGCGGCCTCCTGGTGATTTTTCTAGCTGGCCCCAGGTGTGTGGAGTGCGGGAAGCAAGGCCTAGACCGCCGCCCCCTGTCCTGCCGTGGTCTGAAAAGCAGGCCCCACACCATCTGGGGGGAAGAGATGGGCGTGTCTGTGTCCACCCACCTGATGGGGGCCAGGTGGAGCCCAGACTCCTGCTGTCCCAGGGTCCTGGCGGAGGCGTGGGCCAGCCGGCTCGTCTTGTTCAGAGGAACTGCGGGCAGAGGCTTCCGAGGAGCGTTGGGCTTGTGAGTTCCCTGCAATAAACCACAGCAGGAGGCTTGATCACCGTCACCGTGAACTGTGACAAGACATGGACCGCGGGAGCCACCAGAGTCCCCCGAGAAGTGGGCAACGGAGTACGGCAAGTCGCTCTGCGGCACAGGTCTTACTTCCCGGGTGCGCTTTCTGAATACCATCCTCGCCGTACAAGTGATGGGGGGGGGGCAGGGCTGACCTTTGTTAATCTTCTTGCCCAAATTTTCCCTAACATTTAGACGAGTTGCCCACAGCATCATGGAGTTACACACACTCGGGCGCGGGTCTGCAGACACCCCGCTGCCCAGGAGCCTCGGGAGGACGTCGATGCCAGTGTGTCCGGGCCAGTGCTGCCCTGCCCAGGGATGGAAACTCCCCTGGGTCTTTGGGCTTCTTTTCAGCTGGTCAAGACCTAAAAGGAGAAGTTGGCGAACATCTTTCTACACATCACACCCATTTGTTCAAGTTTTTCCCGAATCACATAACAGGACTGTTCAACCGATGGATGAATTAGCTAACGAGGATGGCTGTCACCCCTCAGGGCAGATCAGTGTGCCAAAGGTCGGTCCAGATGCTCATGAGAAACTCTAAGGTTCTTCTACCAACATGCTTTCCAAAGATTAGATCAAAGCATCACAGACGCACCTGGAAAGTGTGCCAAGAAGGAAAATTGAAGATACAGTGCTTTGAGGATGGGGACAGCTCTCTAAGGAAGCTAGTGGGAAGGTGTGGCTTTGACCAGAGACCAGCCAGGGAGTCAGCAAGAGAGAGCACAAGCTTGAGGGTAGTTCTAATCTGGGTTTTCATCAGAGACCAACACTTTGAACTTGTGACAGTCCCTTGATCTCACTGAACCTCAATTTCCCCCTCTATAAAATGGGGGGGGGGCAAAGCCTATCTAAATAATTCATAGGAAGCTCTCAGAACACAGATAACAATTATTAATAACATCAGCATTTCTTCATGGCACCGACTTTAAAATGCTTAATGGAAATATGAGAAAAATGACAGAAACAGTGTAACAGAAAACCCACAAGTCACTTGTTTTCATGGGACCCCTCCTTGGACACATGTGGCAGGGCATTCACTAGGGCTGGGTTGGGGAGTCAGTCAGCGGTGAGGGTGCCCTCCTCCTGGGCCCACGTGAACCCGGGCGCCTGGTCCCTGGAGCCCAGAAGCACTCACAGAGGCACAGGTCTTCAGGAGATGGTGCTAGAGCCTCAGTGGAGACAGCACATGCCGATAAGAACGGTCTGTTCACTGCCACAGGACTATTCCACACACTCAGGGACTCTCAAGGGGATTGTAAAACACTTGAGTTGAATTTCTCACAGTACTTATCCCACTCAAATTACATTTCCTCAGCAGTCGGCGCTTGGTTGACAGGATGCAACAGTATAATCACCACTGAACATCTCTCTGTAAAGCAGGACGCTCCCACGGAAGCCTGTAAACCACAGCTGCAGGAAAACACGCTGAAACCACGGGGACAGGGAGGAGCCACGGAGCAGGGACAGATCTGAAAGTGGTGATTCTACATCAGTTCTCATTAAAGGAAACATGAACAGTCTGTGGAATATAAAAGAACACATTCCTGCCCAGCCGGTGTGGCTCAGTGGTTGAGTGTCAACCCATGCACCAAGAGGTCGCTGGTTCGATTCCTGGTCAGGGCACATGCCCAGGTTGTGGGCCAAATCCCCAGTGGGGGACATGCAGGAGGCGGCCAATCAATGTTCTTTCTCATTGATGTTTCTATCTCTCTCTCCCTCTCCCTTCCTTTCTCTCTAAAATCCATAAAGGGGGGGGGGGGGAAGGAACACATTCCTTAGCTAGGAACAGAGACCATGCAACGTCTAACAGTATGAGCACCAGGGTCAGGCTGTTTGCCTACCAGCTGGGCTCTGCACTCAGCTGGGTGAGCACTTGTAAGTTATTAAACTTCAGATTGGAGAGCAGGGATGATGCCAGTTCTCGGTGAGAACTTCAACAAAGAGATAGGAAACATAACAATAGAGAAAGAAAACATAAAATAGAACTAGTCACAAGTGAAGAATGCACCAGCTGAAGTGAAGACTACATTGCAGGGAATCAACAATGGAGTAGAAGAAACAGAGAATCAAAGCAACAATTAGGAAGGTAAGGAAGCAGAAAACGCCCAATCAGAAGAGCAACAAGGAAAGAGATCTAAAAATGAGGATACTTTAAGAGGCCTGTGGAACAACATCAAGTGTAACAACATTTGCATCATAGGAGTATCAGAAAGAGAAGAGAGAGAGCAAGGAATTGAAAACTGATGTAAAAAAAATAATGATGGAAAAATTCCCTAACGTGGTGAAGGACATAGACATAAATGTCCAGGAAATGCAAAGAGTCCCAAACAAGATGAACCCAAAGTGGCCCACATCAAGACATTAAAATGACAAAGGTTAAAGACAAAGAGAGAATCTTAAAACCAACAAGAGACAAGCAGTTAGTTACCTACAAGGGAGCTTCCATAGGACTGTCAGCTGATTTCTCAACAGAAACTTTGCAGGCCAGAAGGCAGTGGCAAGAAATATTCAAAGTGATGAAAAGCAAGATGACTCAGATGAAGAACAGATGAAGAGTTTTCCAGACAACAAAAAGTAACACTTCCATGGTCTAATGGTAGGAAAAAGGGGCGGGGGCGGGGTGGATTTGAGAAGAAGCCAGATAAATCTAGTACAGAAAGCACAGGACAAACAGGTTCACAAATACAGTAGGTGATGCTAAGGATGAGTTAAGTGGTCATCGAGAAAAACAAAGTTGGATTCCTAGTCCATTGTATCCACTAAAATAAATAGCGGACGGATTGAGTACGTAAGTGTGGAAAAATCATGAATGTATAAGAAATGGCAACATGTTTGCCACTTTGGGTGGGCAGGCCTTTCTAAACATGGGAAAAACAATGGCCAAGGAGATGGAAAAGGAAAAAGGAGATGGAAAAGTAAAAACACAACTGATCTTAAACCCATGAAAAGATGCCCCCCCTCATGTATAGGAAGAAAAATGCAGATACCATTTTGTATTTAAACGATCACATTGGCAAAGAGAAGAACATCTCTGAACGCAGAGATGAGGGGATGATGAAGGTGTGGGGGTCAGAAATGGGGACAACTCCTTTGAGGCAGTTGGGTCTCACCTGTCAAATCGCTACATGCATCCAACAGAGTGTCCCTGGGAAGTGGCCACACAGTCCTCCTAATGTGCGTGCCCAGGGTGCTCAGGCAAGACTGCGCCCGTTGGAAGTGGCAAGTAGGGGAAAGAACCCCTGTGGCTGCCAGGAAGGGACAGGGCAGCTCATCGCTGGGATGGCTCCACACTGAAACACCACCTGCAGGGTGGTGGTGGGGGGGTAATCTCCATGCAACTGCCACGAAACAGCCAAACCAAGATGCTTTGTCACTGCCGTTTGAATTGAAAGTAAGGACCCAAGAGAAACCAGAACAATAGCTGGCTGATGACTGCTGACCCGGGTGATATGCGGACAAGGTTTTAGTGCCCTTCCGGCTCTCCCTGGGAACGTTTGAACATTTCCACATTTCCCATAGTCTCTCACTCTGCAGAGAGAAGCAGGTGGGATTGGAACACTCCACGGTGTTCCAAGTGGCATTTTCCAAATGCCTCCTCACAGCCATCGCTCCTGGGGAGGGAGCCCGGCGACAGGTGGGAGGGGACTGTTTTCCGCAGAGCCTGTTGGAACTCGCAGTTAGAGGCATGCGTTGCCTGTGACACAGGTGGCAACACCAGGCACCTGCTTTGTCCTGTGCGACCTGCATGTTTACAGCCGCAGAAAGGAGTGGAAAACAAACACTCCTCGGAATATGGTCCTCCTGGGAATGACTTCCCTCTGAAGTTACTTTTCTCCTGGTTTGTCATGTGAATCATTCATGGATGATACGAAAGCAAAGAACGTTGAGTCCAAGTTTCCGGAAGTCTGGGCAGGCGGCAGGCGGCAGGCAGAGGCTGGCGGGAGGGCACGCCCATGGCAGCGACGTCTGCTTTGCAGGAGGAAGGGACTCCGGCCTCTAGGGACCCGGGACTGATTCCATGGGGGGCCCATGGGGAATAACGGGTACTGCGACAAGGCTTATCTTCTAGTATTCAAAATGCACATCGATGCAGCGTATTTCCCACACGACCGCTCCAGGGACTGGACTTAGGAGTGCCCGGCGACGGAACACAGCCTGAGCCTTCTGCAGCGGGCGGAGCGCTCCCGCCAGGCCAGGCAGCAGGTGCGCCAGGAGCCCATGGGCCCAGGTGGTCTGGGAGGCCGGTGAGAGAGAGGGAGGCACCGAGGCACGCCATCCAGCCCGTCTTCGTTAGTAGCTCTGGCTTGCCCATTGCAATGCTGGCTTTTAAAGATCAGTCTTCTCCTGTTTCATCTCACTTCCGAGGGAGACCATCCTGAGGAATGGATTTCCTTTTCTCATCACACACTGGCATTTCTGACGAGCAAGGGCCTACATCGTCAGGTTTCCAGACTGTGTGGGTGCCGGTTTGAATAGCAGACGCCCACAGAGGTCAGGAGGGTACAGGTCCTCATTCATTCAAAGGCTGAATTCCTTCCGCCGGAGACTGAAAATCCGGGCTCTGCCTCAGAGCAAAGCGGCCGCCAGCGGATGGTTCTAAAATCACGGTCTAAATGAGTCTGTTTTGCTCACGTGTGTACCCTGCTGACGCATTCACGAGTGTGTAGCTGCTGCTTCCCAGGAGCAGCCCATGCTAGTCGGCATCACTTTTACTTTGTGTGGGTCCCGGGAGGGAGGGGAGCAGACCCCCCACCCTGTGGCTCCTTCAGCCAAGTTTGATTGTCCCACAGCCTGTAGTCAGAAGAGACACCGGATCGGCCTGTCTTGCTTTACAAACCACGGAGCGTTGCATGTTCTACGGTCGTAGAGAAGGCGTTGGTTAGGAGCAGCGTGGTGTGTGTCAGAAACACGGCGCGGAAAACCCCCACTTCCACAGAAAACGCAGAGCCTTCTCCCTGTAAGATGCTACAGCTATTCCAAGTGCGACCCCAGGGCTTCTGAACAGGAGCTGGCCCCAAGAAAGACCCGTCTGAACAAGGGAGACCGGAGCACGGCCGTGTTAGCAGCAGACGAGGAGAGAAACGCGAGACTCTTGTTCCGGACTGAGCTCCCTCCCCGGCCCCTTCCCCTGGCCCCTCTGTGCAGGGGGATGGAGCGAGGACTGCGGAGGCCGGCGGTCTCAGGTGTGCTAACCCGACTGTCTTCACTGCCTTTTCCTCCTCCCTCCCTTCTGTCTAGCCAGCCACATGTGCGTCCATTTGAAGACCCGAGGTGAGGAGTGGCTGTGAGCCCTGGTCCTCCCACCTCTGGGGGCCGTCCTCGCTGGCTGGCCTCACTGGCACGCTCCCTCCTCCGCAGAATGGCAGTGTTCGCCCCCAGGCTCCTGGAGAGGGTCAGACACGCCCGCAGAGGACAGGAGAGGGTCAGACATGCCCGCAGAGGACAGGCTCCTGGAGAGGGTCAGACAGGCCTGCAGAGGACAGGCTCCCGGAGAGGGTCAGACAGGCCCGCAGAGGACAGGCTCCTGGAGAGGGTCAGACAGGCCCGCAGAGGACAGGCTCCCGGAGAGGGTCAGACATGCCCGCAGAGGACGGGCTCCTGGAGAGGGTCAGACAGGCCCGCAGAGGACAGGCTCCTGGAGAGGGTCAGACAGGCCCGCAGAGGACAGGCTCCTGGAGAGGGTCAGACAGGCCCGCAGAGGACGCAGCCGCGCCAGCCACAAGAATCCAGGAATGTTGGCTATTTTATAACAATTCAAAACACAAGTAGAAGCTCCTTCTACCAAAGAATAAAGCCCATGACACACACATGCACGCACACACACGCACACACACACACACGCGCACACACTGACACACCATTTGGTTATAAGAATAAAAATAGCAACGACTCCTGCTTTGCTGATTTCCTGACATTTCTGCAGCGCAGACAAGCTGGGCCAGAAAGAGGGCTGGGGACATTCTCACGGTCTCTCAGCCCTTGCAGGAAAGGCTTTTGATTCAGCAAAAATCAGCCTTGGAGCAGGCACTCAGGGTTTTTTCCTGCTTCCTATTGTTCTGCCAACGCCTCTAATCTGACTGGGAAAACAACCTCAGTCAGTTCAGTGTTCTGTTCACTGATAAGACCGAACGGAGGAAAGGCCACATTCTCCAGGGAACCAAGGGCTTGCGACAATCGCAATCCAGTCCACCCCCGCGGAGTCAGCTCACAGAGCACGTCCCGTTCCAGTGCCACGTGGGGGCTGGCCTGAGGGAGAATACAGGTAAGTGCTGAGCGAGTGACACTTTCGTGTGGGTTTGCTCTTGAGAAGGAGCCCCCGCTGGACTGAGGGTGCCACTTACACTCCTAGAATCGCGGCACCCTTCAGTTTGATGGCAGAAAATTGCGTTTCGATCGGCGACTTAGCACAGCCTCTCAAGACATAATTTTCTGTGAGCAGAGAAATCTCAGATGTGACACAGAACACATTTTTCATTTAAACTTTAAATGAATTACGGCAATTTTCTCAGAATAAATTGCACAGAGGACTTCAGTTGAATACGTTCTAGAAGTCTAACGTAAACCCCAAAAGGGTCTGTCTGTCTCTGTCCCTTCCCTTTTCTCCTCCAGGAATAAAGTTCTACACCCCGGTGCTCCGCAGTTAAGAACATCGCCTGGACGTCCTCATTATTTCTAGTCTTTCGAAGGTTGTGCTTATTTTTAAGTTCAAATTTAGCAACCCGAGAGCGTGTCTTGTGACTGTAGGGACACCCCGACTGTGCTGAACCTTTCTGCTTCCCGGGTGTCTTTGTGTCTGGGCTGCTACCTCCTACCTTGGCCTCCTCCTCCAGGCTGCCGCCTGGGTCCTCTCTCAGCAACGCAGACCTGACTCTGCGGGACACCGTCTTCTCTGCGGACATCTGTCCTTGTGCAATGAGCTTCTCCTCCACTCCCCAGCCCCCGCGGGACTGACGCCAGGCCATGGTGGTCAGCCTACATCACGGGAGGTTCCAGGATGTCTTCAAGGAACCGCCAGGCAGACGGAGAAAGTGTCAGACGTGACTCCTCCTTGCGTCCCTGGCTGGCCCAGTGTCTCTGGGGCCCCTTCCCTCCTGGAAGTCCAGTCAGCTGACTTCACAAATGATGCCTGAAGTCAAGCAAAGTGATCCTTTCCCTCTACTGAGATGCGTCTCGGGCATTTCCCTCCATCTGCGCCCCTCCCCAGGCCTCGGGAGCCTGAGGTTGCTTCTCCCACGAAGGCCCTTTCAGAATCCTGTTCGAGAAGCATGCTCAGTGTACACCTCTGTTTCTCCCCTTAATATATATTATTATTTACCATTATCATACAGTACAATTGTTTTTTTGGGGGGGTGCTTATAATCAGAGAAGAACAACACGAAGAACCTGAAGATACACCACCAGCAGAGCCTCGCACAGCCCTCTGGGACCCGCCTGCAGCCGCCCCGGAGCGCCCTGGCTTTCCTTTCCACTTCTTCTTTCTGCAGGGTCCGAGGGCCTCCCCCCAGCAGCAGCAGGTGCAGAAACCCCCCTCCCCCCGGTGCTTCTGGAGGGGCGTATAACATGCACACGTATGCTGACTTGTCCCTGTCCCGTACGGGTGCGGGCTCTGGGGACAGCAGACCTCACACACAGGCTGGGGCGGGGCAGACTTCCTGCCCAGCACAGGGAGGTACCAGAGACTGCATCTGGACATCGAGGACACAAATGTCACGACTCCGGAAGAAACACACAACTTCGACAGAGACAGCGAAGACCCTGACACAGTTCGCGGTCCTGCTGACCTTGCTGCAGTCCATTCCGACGGAGCCAGGGACCGGGAGGAGGCCGAGGCCCGGGAGGGCAGGCAGCGGCGGCAGGATTAGGAGAGATCCCCGGAGCAAAGAGGTGTGTGTCCTAAGAGACCAAGGCTGAGACCGTCCACACCCTCGTGCTCCCAGTTCCTGCGCACGGAGGCGAAAGTCGGACCGTGAAGAAGGCCGAGAGGGGAAAAAGAGCAATTCACTCGGAATACGGAGTTGGAGGAGAGCTTGATGGAGAGAGAGGGACACGTGGGTCCAAGAGCCGGTGAAGCCGGGAACGTCGCTGGAGGCAGAAATGACGCCACGGAAGCCGTCCTGCTTCGGGCACAGGGCGGGAAGGCAGGTGTTTGGAAAAGACATCCATACGGAGTGACTCCATGAAAGAGCCCTGGGCAGGAGTCGAGCAGAGCTGGGCGGGTGCTGTGGACGTCACTCATGCACAGGGCGCCAGGGGCTGGCGCTGACTCGGCAGCACGGGCCACGCCCACAGGGAGGACACTCTGGATGCTCCCCGCCTCTGCTCACAACTGTAGGCGAGCAACACCGTCCCGTGACCTCTTTTTGTTTATTCGTTATTGTTACTTTTAGAATTTTATTTTATTTTATTTTTTGTTAATCCACACCCAAGAATATTTTTCCACTGATTTGTTTTTTTTTTGATAGAGTGGGAGGGAGGGAGGGAAAGAAAGAGAGAGAAACATTGATGTGAGAGAGACACATTGATCGGTTGCCTCCCACACGACCCCGACCAGGGCGGGAGATGGAACCCAGGTACGTGCCCTTGACCGGGAATTGAACCTGCGACCCTTTGTTCCACAGGCCGATGCTCTAACTGCTGAGCCAAACCAGCCAGGGGTGACCTCTTTTTATTTATTTTTTCATCATTTTCCTTCCCTTTTCTCAAGCCCACACTTGGCTGTTCGTGCTCAGGTTGTGGTTCAGGGGAAGCTGGCAGCCATCAGCTCCCAGCTCGATGAACACTCCGACTCACTTCCCTACAACAGCCGAGGGACGGAAAGGAAGTCCAGTTTGTTTCCTTGGTCACGGCCGAGGAGTTAGGCTGAGAAGGTTGAATTCCAAGGGTCGTTTCACCACGAGGGAAACGGCACACAGGACAGGACGTCTGTGGACAAGCAGGGAGTAGATTCAACCACCCTTGATTTTAAAAAATCAAACAGAACATTCGATGGAAAGATGAAGTGTTTTCTATAAAGAACGAGCCTGCTTCTCAGACGTGAGCTTGACCGATATCTCAGTGCTCAGGACGGCGTTTTCCTTCTGGAAAGTTTGCGGTGGGTCAGTGTGCTGGTGCTGCTGTGTGGGGCAGAGCTCAGGGGCTCTGAACGACAAAGTGTCAGCACCACCAAACAAGAGCACCCCAAACACCCGCCACACCTGCCCGGAACTGACCCCAGGTCCCCATGGGCTGGGGGGGGGGGCAGCGTGAACTTCATCTATATCAGGAGTCTCAGAAAAGCCCCAGATAGACACTGGCCAGGAGTGAGGATGTGGATTTGTTGTTGTTAATCCTCACCTGAGGATACTTTCCATTGATCTTCTAGACAGAGTGGAAGGAAGGGAGGTAGAGAGACAGAGAGAGAGACAGACGGGGGGGGGGAGAGAGACAGAGAGAGACACAGAGAGAGAGAGAGAGAGAGAGAGAGAGAGAGAGAGAGAGAGAGAGAGAGAGAGAGAGACATCGACTGGCTGCCTCCTGCACGACCCCGACTGGGGCTGGGGATCAAACCTGCAACTGAGGTACGTGCCCTTGATCGGGAATCGAACCCATGAGCTTTTGGTTTTTGGGCCAATGCTCCAACCACTGATCCAAACCGGCCAGGGCAGAAATGTGGATTTTCCAGCTACTAATGTTTAAAGGGTACCTTTTCCTCAGTTTCATAGGACAGAATGAGGGAGTCCCTTCTGTAGGCATCAACCGCTGTGGGTAAGAAGACACCAGCAGGTCGGAATAGCTTCCCTCAGGTCACGTGGTCTGTAAGGGACAGTCCCCATTCAACATGGTGCACATTGCTTAAAGGGAGACATAAAAATCCTCCAGGTAAGGGAACTCACGGGGAAGGGGCTTACGGCTCTGAGGATATCAGAAACTTGCATGCAAAATATTGACTCTTGGTGTACTTTCTAAGCATTCATAACTCGCATCAGATTCTCAAATAAATCCTAGCCCAGAAAAGCCTGATGTGCCTACCCCCTTCCACCAATGTCAATCCAAGACAGGTTACAAAAACAAATGTAAAAGACAGAACTGTCTCCCTGGCTGGAGTGGCTCAGTTGGTTGAGTGTCATCCCACGCACCAAAAGGTGGCTGGTTCGATTCCCGGCAGGGGCACATGACCAGGTTGTAGGCTCGATCCTCAGTGAGGGTGTGTGCAGGAGGCAGCTGATCGATGTGCCTTTCTCACATCAATATTTCTCTCTCTTTCTCCCCGTCTCCCTTCCTCTCTCTCTAAAACCAATAAAAACATTAAAGAAAGAAAAGATTTGTCAACAGCCAACAAAAGAAACAGAAGGAATTATAAGTGGGTCCTAACCAATACTATGGGAGGGGACTTTGCAAGCACAAAAGGGATGGGAGAATTTACAAAAGAAAAGACAAACAGATATACTATTCAAAACTGGAATTCTTTTTATACCAAAACAATACCATGAAGAAAATTAAAAGACAAACAAATTAGGGAACATGTTTACAATAAATCACCGGGAAAGGGCAAATATTCTTAATCTCTTAAGAAAATAAACTCTCACAAACCAGGAAGAAAACCGCATCTCTCCAACAGAAAACAAATTGGCCAAGGGGAGGCACAGACCACTCACAGAGCGAACAGAGGGAACAGCAGCTGTGCTGGAGAGGGCTGGCACCAGCTCTCATCAGCCCATCCTCTGCTCCTCGTCCAGTGAGATCACGTTAATAGCTTGAAATTGGCTACGGTGCGAGTTTTTACAGCTGAGAAATCACCTATAAATCAGGGCGCTTTTTTTTTTTGACAGCCAATTTACCAGCAAATCATTGGCAATAGATATATAAAAAGCAGTTCAAGGGGACCAGTAATCAGAAAAATACAGAAAGAAATGAGGTCTGGGCGAGATGGAAGTCCATTTCACCCTATTGCTTCTGCTAATTACAACAAGAGAACCTGGAGAAAATCCATAGAGCAACTGACAGGGCCTCTGAAAGTCTATGGAAAGTCAGTGGACCTCAAAATTAAAGGGACTACCCAGTAGTGAGTTCTTGTTGTTCGTTTTTGCCTTTTCTATTATCTTGACCTGGGCTCTGGAGAGGCTGCAGTCAGGAAGCTCTAATGGCGCCAGACGGACAAATGGCCCAAGAACGCCTGATCTCTCCAGCCAAAAGACCTGGAAAAAAGTGACCCAAGATGAGAAACATCTTGACTATACCTGACCTCACTCCAACTGCAGGTGAATGCCAGAGAAAAGCCACGCCCCTGCTCCTCCTCACTGCACCCAGCCTGGAGATGGTAGAGCCCCGTGTTCCATTCCCTCCCTCTTGCAATGGAAGAACACACCTCTTCCCTGGAACACAGACCGTGGGCAGAACTTTCAGTAGATTTCTCATCACCGTGGAGGCCAGAGGGAAGTGGAACAACATTTTCGAATGTTGAAGGAAGAAAACAGTCAACTGGGAATTCTATATCCAGTGAAAAGATCCTTCAGAAATAAAGGTGAGCCCTGGCTGGTTTGGCTCAGCAGTTAGAGTGTCGGCCCTCAGACTGAAGAGTCTTGGGTTTGATTCCTGGTCAAGGGGTCAAGGGCATGTACCTCAGTTGCAGGTTCAATCCCAGACCCAGTTGGGGTTGTGCGGGAGGCAACCAATTGATGTGTCTCTCTCACGTCGATATTTCTCTCCTTCTACACCCCCTTCCTCCCCCTCTCCCTCCCATTCCCACTCTATCTAAAAATCAGTGGAAAAACATCCTCAGGTGAGGATTTAAAAAAAGAAAAAAAAAAAGAAAAGTGAAACAAAGACATTTTCAGATGAAGGAAAACGAAGTGAATTTGTCACCAGCAGACCTGCTTTCCCAGAATTGCTAAAGGAAGCTTTTCAGACAAAAAGGAGAGATAACAGGTAAACAAAGGAATCTGGAACAGCAGGAGTAAAGAACGAGTAGAAAGGGTGATTACGTGGGCAGATGTAGTAGAGCAAAAAAGACAACATCTGAAGTGGTTCTCAGGGTGTGAAATGTAACATTAAGACATCTATGTCACAAAGACAAAACCTAAAAGAGGGTAATGTTTTTACATTTCACTTGAAGTGATAAAATACTGGTACTAGTAGACTATGATAAATTATGTACATCTACTGTAATCATCAGAGAAGCACTTTTCAATCAGGGGTGAGTTTGTCTCCTAGAAGACATCTGGCAATGTTTGAGGACACGATTACACGTGCTACTCCACTGAGTTGGTAGAAACCAAGACGCTGCCAAACATTCTGTGACACAACAGGACAGTCCCATATGCCAGAAATTTATCCCGTCCAAAATGGCAATAATGCCTAGGTTGAGAAACCCTGCCCTAGAACAACCATACCAAAAACTATATAGAGACCTACACTGAAAAACCCATAGATGCATCAACATGGAATACTAAAAAATGTCCAACTAACCCCCAAGAATTCAGGAAAGAGGAGCACAATGAAACAAAAATCAGAGGGAACAAACAATATTAAAACGGTAGACATAAATTCTAACATATCAATGACTGCATTAAATGTAAATGGTCTAAACACACTGATTGAAAGACAGTGACTGGCAGAATGATGAAAAAATGTACAACCCAACCATATGCTATCTCTGAGGAACTCATTTCAAATCAAATGGCATAGGTAGGTTAAAAGTATAAAGATGGAAAAAGCCATACCATGAAAACACTAATCAAAAGAAAACTAACGTAGATGTATTAATGTAAAATAAAGCAGATTTTAGAACAAAATATAGTACCAGAGTTAAAGAGGAACATTACATAATGATAAAAGAAGACGCAATACCTGTTTGTATCACAAACAACAGAGCTTCAAAATACACGAAGAAAAACATGTGGACTAAAAGGGCAAATTTATAGTTGGAAACGTCAACATCCCCTTTCAGGAACTGACAAAACCACTCGACAGAAAATACAACGAGATATTTTGTTTTGTGTCCATCGTATGGGTAACACTTTGAAACGTTAATAGTACTAGCAAAGCTATGGTGAGACACATTGACACAGATGTGCTGTAACAGTGGGATATAAATAAATATAAAAGTCCTGAAAAAATACTTAATTTATATATTAAGAAGCTTAAAATGATTTTATCATTTTTCAACCCAATAGTTTCACTTTTAAGACTCTCTCCTGAGGGAATAAGGTGGTCCAAAATTTGTCCATCTAGATCAGCAGTTCTCAACCTGTGGGTCGAGACCCCTTTGGGGGTCGAACGACCCTTTCACAGGGGTCGCCTAAGACATAACAGTAGCAAAATTACAGTTATGAAGTAGCAACGAAAATAATTTTATGGCTGGGGGTCGCCACAACATGAGGAACTGTATCAGAGGGTCGCGGCATGAGGAAGGTTGAGAACCGCTGATCTAGACTGTCATGGCAGAACTATTTATAACAACAAAAATCAGAGACATTGGAATGCACCCACTGTCAAGTACTTAAAGACGTATTTTATATACACGTATAGTGCTATCATTAGGATAACATTTCTTAAAAGAATTTTTAATGCCTTGGTAAATGTGAATGATTTTAAGGTAAAAAAGTAGTATATAAGGCAATGTGCCCATAAAATAATCTCAATTATGTTAAAAATACACATTAACTACAGATGTATACAAAAATATTAGAAGAAAATGTAACAATAATGATAGTCGTGAAAAATTACCAGTGATGATCCCTTTGTGCTGTTCATTTGCTTGTTTTTACCCCTCCCCCCATTTCCTATTGTGTAACAAACAGAAACTGTTACTTCCCAAAGCAGCAGACAAAGGAGATAATATACACAAAGTATCTAATACAGTGCTGTGCCTGGTGTGGGGACACTCAATAGGTGGCAATATTTTTGTAAATCATTTTGAAAATGAAAAATAGCAACAATGTACATACATTATTGTCCCCAAAGTGACCACCCCTGTTGGATTGCCCAGGCCTGGTTATTAATAGAGACCCTGCACTTCTCAAAGATGTCCCGGTTATGATGATCATTGCACGGCCACCCTCACTACTCTGATATAAACATATCACTAACGATAACTAAAAGACACCCCCAGCACTGTACTGAATGCTTTATGTGATCATCGCAGTTAACTATCGAGGAGCTTCGAGACACTGGAAAGTAAAGCCACTTGTCCAAGTTCAGACATTACCAGGTATCGGAGTCTGGACTTGAACTGTACCCGTCCAATCAGCAGCGGAGGGCATACCTGGGCCTGCCTCAGTGCAGGGTTGGCTGGCAGGGGTCTGGCGGGGACGCTGGGTGCACGGGGAGCCTGGTGCAGGGTTGGGCGCACTCGCCGAGGTGAACTGGGCCGGGGGAGGTCAAGGGCTTTGAGGGGCCTGCTGATGTCAACGTTCTGACACTGCGGCAGTCTCCTGGGATTGTCCTGCAGGGTCAAAGCAAAAAGCCACGATCCACGGGTCTTAGAAGTCTACGTAATTCCTTCAGGAAAGAGCCACGCTGACGAGTCTGCCACAGCTGAAGGGGAGGTGGGGTGGAGCAAGGGGGAGAAATCAAGGAGGTCTGTGGGAGGGACTCTGTTATTATTTACTTAAACTTCAGCATTCTAACGGAAGCACCCCTCCCCCCAATCTGGAAGAGAAGGATCAGTTTCCACTTGGAAGTTAAAAAGCTGGTTTAATTCAATAACAAACAGATTCAAGACACCCGAGGAAGTGCCAAGCATGAAGACACAGACCAGCTCTGAAGGGAGCGGAAATGGAGTGTGAAAATAAGACAATGCTCGGGGCACAAGGCTCAGGGAGAAGCCAGGGCGACAACTGGGGAAGAGACTTCCGGAAGCCAGGGCTGAGGTTAGGGGGCCACAGCGGAGGGGTCTCTGCATGGTGTCCTGGTCTTAGCGACAGACCAGGACAGAAGCACTGAGTCTGCGCCTCATGCCTCCCCCCTCCTTTCCTCCCTCTTTTCTTCCCTTTTCTCTGAAACTCAGCCTCGCTGAGGTACACTGGGCATGGGATGAATTGCGTATATTTAAAGTGTGCAATTTGGTAAATTTGACAAATGTCCGCACCCACGAAACCATCCCAGTAAGCAAGATATCACCCCAAAGAGACTCCCTGTCACCCCTCCTCCCACCCTCCCCATCTCCCTTCCCTGTAACTGCGGACCTGCTTTCTGTCACTATTAATTGGTTTTGCATTTCCTAGAATTTCACACACACGGCCTTGTGGAGTATACACTCCTTCTCGTCTGGCTTTTTCCCCTCGGCGTCAGTACGTCGAGGGTCATCCAGTTATTGTCGTCAGCGGTTCACTCCTTACCGCGGAGTGTCCGTGCGTCATGTAAATACACCACAGCTTGCTTGCCCTTTTACCTACGGGCGGATATCTGGGGCACCTGTTTTTGGCTCTCAGCAATCAAGTACACTTAGGGACGAACAGTGGTAAAGCGTGTCACGGATGGCAGCCTCCTCTCTGGGACCCAACCCACTGCACTTTTTAGATCAGCGAAGATAAACACGTGATCACGATTCTCTTGACACCAACACCGTTCGCTGCAGCGATGTGGTCTCTTGTCGGATGAGTCCGATAGTCAAGAATTCTCGTGGCTACGTCCGAACTCTTGGTGGAGAAACTGTTTATCAGAGGGAACTCGAGTAGTAATTCACCAGGGTGGCAGGACAGGTACAGACCGGAGGGAGCCAGGAGGTGCTCAGGGCTGAGGACCCAGCTCCTGGGAACCGCGGAGTGGACGGTTTCCACAGGGCGTGTCGCTCTCAGAAATACAGTGGGAGGAACAGTGGGCCAGAGCGGCTCACCCCAACCCAGTGCGTGGCATCTGAGACCACAGGCGGGCCAGTGTCAGGAATCTGCTCGGGGGGCAGACCCTGGGGCCTCCTGGGTGTCTGGTTGGCTGCGTGACTGGAGGGATCACGGCTCACCACAACCTCACACCGTGTCACCCAGGGACACTGCCTGCCCCAGCAGGACCTTGCAGGGCTACCTCTGGGCACTGAGAGCCTCCTCCCAGCCCCTGGCCACCACCTCAGTAAGCCTTTCTTGAACCGAGTGTGCTGGCTCAGCGTTTCACAGGGGGACTCCGGGTCTCCTCCCACTGAAGCAAAGCCGTGTCCTCACGGGCAAACCAGCTTACCTTGGGCGTGCTGGGGTGTGCCGGCTTCCTCATCCAGCCTTTGCCAAGGGGGGCGAGGTGCGCCTGACCGGGCTGGGAGCCGCGGGAGGGCCGGGCCGGGCGCACGCACCTGCAACAGACCCACACCTGCTCGCCGGGGCGTTCTCTGCTTGACTTACCTTTCCCTATTTTGTTGACAATCACACTCAAAAAAACAATTTACTGATTTTTTTTTTTAACTCTGTGTGGGGTAAACACGCCAAGTTAAAATGATCTAACAGTCTTACAAGATTAAAAAATAAATACTGATTTTTTTTTTTCCTCCCCAAAGCCACTACTCTGTGAAATTAGTTCTTGTAATCCATAGAATCGCACCTTTGTGACACCTGGGACAAGTTTTGGATCAAGCTGGTATTTCAGCAACCGTCTGAATATGTTTGAATCGAAGACCTGATGAGCATATTTTAACATCCCACATCTTATAAAAATGACTAATGCCACGGTGGCGAAAATCCGCCGGCGAGGTTCGTCGCCACCCTGCCTGTTTACGAAGTAAGCAGCCGACAGTGTGAAGGCTAGCAGAGGAAGCAGCCGGTCTGGCGGGAACGTGAGGGAACCCCCAAACCAGTCTGACCGCCCAGAAAGCCTGGCCTCTCCTTCCCTGAAGGAAACGAGGCGGGGGCAGTGCTTGGCCATCCTTTCAACCGCCCGGCCTCGGAAAGATGACCCAGACCGGGTACCTGAGCTTCTCAATGGTGGTTTTCTTGTCTGCAAACAGGAGGCGGACCAGCGTCTTCCTTTTGAGATACACCGCGAAGCCAGCCGTGAGAAGACACAGGACGGTCACCAGAACTCCTATGGTTAGCCCTTGGTTATCTGAAACAAAGCGCACTGGACTCAGGGAGGGAGGCAGTGATCGTGAAATCAGGGATGTGTCACACGGGGACGCTTACGGCCAGCGGACCTGGAAGGAAGGGGCAGGAAGGGAGAGAGGGGAGCCCCGAGTCACCGGTGCTCGGAGGTCGTGGGCGAGGTTCAGGCTGTGTTGCCGTCATGTACTTCTGACCTCTCTGGAACTTGCAAACAGGAACACCGTCTGGGAGGTGGGACCACAGCCCTGGCCACACGGGCCCCCCAAGCAGGACGACGGCAGGGCAGTGGTGGCCCCAGGGAGCCACCGTCCGAGTCCTCTTGGAATTCCCGCGGTCCTGAGCAAACGCCCTCCCGGCTCCCATCACACATGTGCCGCCCCAGGCTCCCCCGCCTCATTCCTTGGCACTGCAGTCTGGGTTAGTTTTATTATTGCATTTCTTTAGACCAAGACTCCTTATTTCTGGACATTGTCAAATGAGAAGATGCTAAGAAAGAAAGAAAAAGAGAGCTCGCGGCTTAATGAAATGCCCACGGGGTTTGTTTTAGGCCAGGGACATAGAGACCAGCTTTGGGGGGCAACCCCTTTCTCTGGGAGCATGCGGTTTACTTTCTCTATAGAAATGTCCCCTTTCCTGACCCGTTTTGTTTAGTACAAGGACGCTAAGACCCCAAGACCCCTCCAGGCGTGGAAGGGAAGGGAAGAAGCCACCACAGCTGAGGTGAAGGGCGGTCTGGGCGGACTCTCGGTGCGGGGGGTTGGAGGAGCTTTAGCTGCGTTTCAACCAAACCTAACTCCCTGCGAGCACGGAGCTCAGCCACTGGTCTGTTCTCCCGCCGGCGACAGTCAGGGTGGGCGAAATGTGGTAGGCGACTGTCCTTTCCAGCCACTGCTGGTGGAGGTGACTTCCGTGACCCAGGCTGCCCGCCCCACCTCCGAGCAGGGCGTGGAGCTGCTGCAGACCAGAGAGACCACGTTCCCACTGCGGGATGAGCCCAGCGCCCTCTGCTCCTGGACTCCATCTCCGACTGACACGTCTATCAGGGGGCGTCTCAGCCTGAGTGAGACGATCACACCTGACGGTCCTGACTCATCTGTTACTGGAAGAGCATTGCTCCTGTTTCCCGGCCAAAACGTCCTGCTTTGCAGACGGCGAGCCGGCCACCACGGGGCTCTGGCCCAAGTTCTGCTGTGTCTTAACAAAGCTACTCAGAAAGGGAGCAGCGAGCTCTGGCCGGTGTGGCTCAGAGGTCAGAGTGTCGGCCCGAGGACCAAAGAGTCGCGGGTTCGATTCCGGTCAAGGGCATGTACCTTGGTTGCGGTTCAGTCCCTGGCCCTGGTCGGGGTTGTGTGGGAAGCGACCAATCAATATGTCTCTCTCACATGGACGTTTCTCTCTCTCTCATTCTTTCTCCACCCCCCACTCTGTCTGAAAATAAATGGACAAATATCCTTGTGTGAGGATCAAAAAAAAAAAGGAGCAGCGAGAGTCTTGAGTCATTTCCAGTTCCTTGAAATCCACCCCTGAGCCTTAAACCGACCCATTTACGCAGTCTAACCTTTACGGGGCCCCCAAACTGTACTTGGTGCACCCCGGGACCTCAGCACAGCGACTGCACCCCTGGCCCCTCACCCAGCACAGCCCCGGGTCCTGTGGCCCCTGCCCTGGCCATCCCGCCCCCGGCCCTCCTCTCTAAGTCCCACCGTCACCGTCCCATCACAGTGCCACCACGCCGCTGTGCGCTTGCTTAGGGTCACTCCAGGCCCCGGGGGAGCGGCTGGCAGGAGGCAGGTGCTTGAGATACTTGCTTCGTGAATGACAGGGTGACGATGCCGGGGAGAGGTGAGCCCTGGGGGCAGTGAGGCGCAGGGAAGGCTCTGCCTGGCACAGCTGTCGGCCGGCTTCTCGTGAGAAGCCTCTTTCGTGTGTGTGTCTGGGGGCGTCCTTTACACGCTCTGCCTTCTATGAGATGATGGCAGCGGTGGGTGGGGTTAGGCTCTTCGGTTTTCGTGTTTTGACTCTTCTTACTTGGAGCAATGACACTGGTGGCTGGGGAGACCCCGATCCCGAGTTGCACGTCCGCACCAAAGAGCGCCCCAGAGCGTGCCGCCCTCCCGCCAACGTCGCCAACTCCTCGGAGCGCCACGGGCTGGCTGCAGCGCGGACGGAGGGGCGGCAGGGTCCCGGCGCGCTGGAAACCCGGCTACGCTGGTACAACACACGCTTCGAGTCACATCAGAAACTGCAGGTGCAGCAGGACACCAGGCACCAAGGCGGGGTGTCCGTGAGGGACAGGGCCAGGGACACTGGGCCAGGCCTTGTCGCCGCCCCCGGAGTGGGTGCTCTCTAGAGGCCCGGACTCTGGCCCTTTCTCCACCTGCGGGGGCCTGGAGCGCTCTCTGGAGCACTGCTGAGACGTGTCCACATCGAAGCAGGGTAACCAGAACTCACTGTCCTTCCTGGGACACCATTTCCACAGATGTGCTTGCTCCGGGGTCCTTCCCTCCAGCGTGCTGCACTCACCGCCTGGCCCGCGGAGCACTGTTGTGTCTGTTGTCATGGAAACGGTGGCAAAGCCACAGATTCAACCTGGCCAGTCGTAGGAGGGCTAGGGGGACGGTGACGTCCTCTGCAGCAGTACTGGCCACCATGTGACCGTCATGGGGCTCAGGTGAGCACCCAGGTGGCCGCAAAAGGGGGCTGGGTAAATCCCCACCAGCTCCCCGGTCTCCGGCTGTGCTCAGCGTGGGCTCTTTGCACCTTTTGTCTCACCTCTTCCACTTTAAAAGGGACCTCATTCAGCCCCACCGGTGTGGCTCAGTGGTTGAGCATCGACCCCTGCACTAAGAGGTCACCGGTTTGATTCCCGGTTGGTTGGGGCACATGCCCAGGTTGTGGGCCGGATCCCCAGTGGGGGGCATGCAGGAGGTGGCCAATCGATGTTCTCTCTCATCGATGTTTCCATCTCTCTCTCCCTCTCCCTTCCTCTCTCTCTAAAAATCAATAAAGAAACAAAAATATTTAAAAAATAAAAAGGACCTCATTCAGACCTGCCCCTCAACTGCCTGCCAGGAGCTCAAAGGACAGAGCACACCTGCACCGGGGGCCATTCCTCAATGTCCCCCGAGGAGGAAGAGGGTTCAAGCACAGCCCCTGGTAGGAGCTGCTTTGGGGGTAGACAGACTTGTGTCTCCCTGTTGCTGTGTGACTCTGGGCAGGTTATTTAACTTCCCTGAGCCAGCCTCTGGTCCTTCCTATGTGAAGAGAGAACAGTGCAGACTTCAGAGGCGTGTAAGGGCTGCACGAGATGACACACACAACCCGAGGGTGGTGCCGCCCATAACAGCTGCTCAGGGCAGGGGACTGTCGCTGTGCTGCGGGGGCACTTCCTTCCTGAAGAGGAGGGTCTCTCTAGTAAGGATGTAAAAGGCATTCAACTTCACACCTCTGGGCCCCGGTACACGGAGGCTGGCTTTACAAAGTCCTTCCACCAGACGACGAAGTCCTGCCCATTGGACAGTCCGCTGTAGAAGTGACCTCAGCTGGGGAAAGTGTTACAGGCTACAAACTGCAAACTGGGCCCCCAGCCAGAGCAGAGCGAGGGGTCTCCGAAAAGACCAGGTGAGGACGGCGGAGAATTGGAGAAGAGAGGCCTCAGGCTGTGTCAGGCCCAGGTGGGGTTCCCCCTGGGTTTCCTGCTCCCGGGGTTCTATATCTGCACCCATACTGAGGGCTGGCGAGCCCATCTTCCTTGGAAAGACCCCCTGGCTTCCCACTGCCCCCCAGCAGCCCAGCACCCTCTCCCCCACTGTCCCCACCAACCTGCTTGCCGGATGGGGCCGCTGTCTGTGCTTCCTCCGAAGCCAAACTTGTCGCAGAAGGGGGGCGCCCAGTGGGCCTCACAGTGGCAGTTCTTCCTGTTGTTACACACCTTTCAGGGCAGCCGAGGAGAGGGGCAGGGAGAGGGAAGCAGCATTAGGGGACACCGTCCACCCGGGGCAGAATGTCGTGTATGAGCCCTCACTGGGCACCATGGCAATGCAAAGGCCCTGTGGTCAGAGCCCCGTCAGCTCCCATGGAGCCAGACCCAGTAAATGTCTGGTGAGAACAAGCGCCACACACAGCCCAGCAGGAGGCCAGAGCCTGCACCCACATGTGGCACGTAACTGCCCATTAGCAGCTGTTCAGGGAATCGTGGCCCCAGTCAGGGCTCGTCCACGGCCTTCCTCGGCTTCTCCGTCTCCAGGGCCCTCCGTTTTCAAATCCAGGGAGCCCTCCCCGTCTGGCCGTGACGAAAGGCCTGCTAAGCGGTGAAGAGAGACCCCGCTTCGGGTCGTGGAATCCAAGCCCTCGGGCATCGCAGGCCTGACAACCTCTAGGCACCTTCCGACAGGAGGAGGGCGACCTGGGCCCAGAGCAGGCCCACAGCCAGGCGCCCGTGTCTCTAGCCTGGAAGACCCACCTCCCTCTTGCTGAGCCTCCTGGTGGCCTTTCCCTGGCTCCCCGTCCCGTTCGGTGGGCACAGCTGACAGAGAACAGCCGTCCTCATGAAACAAGAGGACCCCTCTGTGAGGACAGGACAGGGTCCCCCGAGAAAGCAACAGGAGGCCCTGAGCGAGGAACCTAACTTGGAGGTCAGAGCACTCCCTGGAGGGGCCGGCTCCAGCTCACCTGGTTACCACGGTGATAGAGGGTGGCTCCTCCCCAGCCAGGGTCACTGTCCTACACGTTGTTGCGACACATAATCACTGAACGACAAGGTGAACCAATGGAACATGAGCCTGAACACGAGACGGCACTGTGTCTATGAAAACGAGGCCGTGTGCTTTGGGAATGCCGGACAAAGGCCAGTCACTGAGAAGACCCTGCGACGCACTTGGAGTGGGCGGGGCAAGTGCAAGAGCGTGGGAAAGCTGCAGGAGACGAGGCCCCTGCACCCAGGCTGCTCGGGTGGAAGTTTCCCTTCCGCCCTGCCACTGCAAGGGGCAGACCCGGAGTGCAGCGCTGCCCCGGGCATTCACGTGGGGCAGTCCGGGCAGAGCCCAGGGCACGGCGCCCGCCCCGAAGGCCTCAGCCCGCGTCAAATACTGCTGGGTGGGGCCAAATCACACTCTCATACTTTAAGGCAAAATAAAATGTGTGGAGTGTATGTCTCCTGGGTGACATCTCCACGTTTTCACTGACTTATTTTTACAGTCAGCCAGCCACCTGCCAGGACAGCCTGTGGTACGTGGACATTTCTGCGAAGCTTGAACTAAGCAGAGCTGATTACTGGGCGGCACGGCTGAATCGTAGTGTCCTGCCTGTGTCCTCAACGATGCTGCTGGCGTACCACCCCCGGCCCAGGCCCGTGCTGCCCTGCTGCCTCGCAGTCATGCGCCCTTTGTGGCCCACGGCAGGGAGACTGCAGCCCTAACACCCCACCTGGGGGTGCTGGCGGGGGGGCGCCTCGGCTCACTCGGGAAGGACTGTGGTCAAGTTACTTGCTGCTAAGTCCTGGCTGCTTCATCTGCTCAGAGAACGTGGGCCTTTCCTCTCCACTGTGTGGATGGGACCCCAGGGATGCTGGGATGTGAGAAGTCCGGGTCCCTGACCCAGCATTGCTATGAATTGGTCAAATAACCTTGCACAGGTCACTGACCCCACTTATTCTGGGCTGCTTCAGCAGTAAAGACAATACGGCTGCACCAGGTCATCTTTTCCAGCCATCTGAAAGGCACCCAGTGATATAAAAAGATCCCACTTCCTACTGACAGCTACGCCCCCGTGGAGGTGGCTCTGTCATCCTTTACGGTGACAGCACAATAGCAATTCCATGAAACCCCGTAACTCTATGTGAGAATCATTGGCAAGTGTCGGCAGGTTTTAAAAATAGAAGTGGGAGCATGATTTCTGCGGGGAAGGTTTCAGGCAAACACATGAACCACGAGCACGGCAAATCAAGATTAATATGGTTCCACTGGAAACAATTAAGCCCATCAGGAAAAAAGAAATTATGTTTTAAACAATTAGAGTCCTCTTCTCCCCTAAAGATTCTCGGAACTAAAATAACAGCCTTCTGTAGTCGAGACCCATTGTAATGGGATTTCAAGCACATGTGGGCAGTGCTCTGCCTTCTTTGTTTTAATTCCTTTTGGAGGTATTTCAGTTCGGACACATACTCCGAATCTTGGTTGTAAAAGGAACGGCTCTGTTTGAAATGTCATTGCAAAACTCTTCATGAAGGGTGGTTAGTTTTACAATTACTTTGAAGATGACAAAGTCCTTTTAAAAAAAAAAAATCACAGAATGTTAATTTGAAAGGAACTGCTCAATCTGATTTTTTGTTAAATAAAAATCACATCTGGGATGCTAAGTAAAGGTTGAGGACAACGAATGCCGTGGGAAGAAAATATTGAGGAGACGCTGCTGTATTTTTAAAAAGCTACGGATGGCGGAAACCTTGACAAAGGAAGGAGCTGGCGCTCGACTGGCCCCGGGCCGGCAGGCAGCGTTCGGGCTACTCACCCCTCTGTTGTGGCACTGCACCGCACACTCGTGAACTCCGAAGACACTGATGTTCTGACACCGACGATTGAGACAGATCTACAGGAAGAAAACAGCGAATGTCTCAGGACCTCTGCAAGCACGCACACGCACACGCACACGCACACGTGTGTTAAAAACGAGAAAGCGAAGGTAAGAGTGGGGAAGGCGATCTGTCCTTTGACACGGACGCAGCAGAATGAAGCGTTTCTCCCGAGACTCGGACACGGATCCCGATGCCTGTGTCCAAACAGGGCGTTTCAGGACTCAGATCAATGAGAACTCTGCTGAGTTTTCCTACTTCCGTGGCATTTTATGTGGTTTCGGTCAATCCGGAAATCCTGCTGATTTTCTCATAGTTTTTGTTTAGAGCTTGTAATATCATCTACATATTGCAGCATTTTTTTTTCTCTATTAAAAGATACAAGAAAGCCCGGCTGGTGTGGCTCAGTGGTTGAGCATCGACCCATGCACCAAGAGGTTGCCAGTTTGATTCCCGGGCAGGGCACATGCCCAGGTTGTGGGCCCGATCCCCAGTGGGGGGCATGCAGGAGGCAGCCATTCAATATTCTCTCTCATTGATGTTTCTATCTCTCTCTCTCCCTTCCTCTCTCTCTAAAATCAATAAAGAAAAAAAAAAAGATACAAGAGAAGGTGAAATGGACAAGTCCTCACCCTGGGGCCTGTGTCGACTCAGAGTCCACGAATACAGGGTCCCGAATCTTTTAAGGGAGACAGCGAAATATGGGCGCTTTTCCCCAAATGCTGAGTGATGGGCTCTTGCCGCTGAGGTAAACCACAGCAGAGGAAAGCATGTCCCCTGGTGCTTATCAAGCCTTCACAGAGCATCCTTTGCTCAATGACACCGGGCTGGCTGAGAGAGTTTACTTTCGTTTCAAAGGTGGGGAGCATACTCCAGACTCAAGGGGCCAGGCCCTTGGCCTTCCAGAAGATGCTACAATGCAGTGGAGTCAAAGGGAGGAAAGCCTAATTTTTCGATAGCAGAAGCATTTCTAACCACGTAGAGCCTTCCTAGGGGAAGGTCACCATCAGCTCCCAATAGCTTGTGTGAGACACGCTCAACGAGCTCCAAGGCTGGCGGTGGTCCTGGTCAAGGCGACCGCCACATTCCGGCTGATAAAAGCCATCGTCTGAGATTGCAGGGAACACCCTGGGACTCCGGTCAGCATCTCAGTGCTGCGCTCCTCCAAACCCACGGACGAGGCTAAAGACGGCTTCCAAAGAACCCGTGTTCTGCAGTAAAGGGGCTCAAACACATTTAATATTGCACGTGGAGGAAAAACTCATTGACACACTGAGTCCCTGGAATTTCGGTGTTTAGATGCACCTGGCCCAGCTGCTCCAATCACAGTTTTAAAAACGGGCGACATTCTAATGTCAAGGCCTGAACATGCATGAGCGGACGTGCGCGGTTAAGGTCAGCGTGTACCACAGGTTCACGCAGCACGCTAGTTCCCCCGAGGACAATTTGGGGTTCGGGGTGTAGGAGAAACAGGGGGATGAGGGGAGGGACTTTTCTGCCCTGGGAGTTCCGCTGAAGGAGACAAATGTATGTCTGCTCGGTGACCTCCATGGTCACGAGCTATTTCATAGTCACTGTGAAAGTGGGGTCCTGCAAAAGCACGTGGGGGTGATTCAGCTGCATTCCTAGACGTTGTACTAACTTGTTATCACTTAGTCTGAGAAGGTCTGGTGAGAAAAATCAATGCGGCCAAAGGTGGACATCTCAATTTCTTAAAAATATTTTTTTGACTTTATTTCTTAATCCTAAAAAATATCTCAGTCTACCTTCCTCCCTGGTTTCCAAAGAGCTCTCTTTTGGCCTTCAGAGAGTATCCTACCTCTTCTTCTCTCCTCTCCTCCAGGCCTCTGAAAATACATCTGACTTCCCATTCCTCGTCCAGGTGAGAACAAGATCCCGGGATCTCTGAGCCAGGACCCAGGCCACTTCCCAAAACAACACAACAGCGCTGCGTTTCCTTCCCAAGTAGCTTCCGGGCTGGGAACCCTCATGACCCCGGGCGTAGAAATGACTTATTAACACTACAGGGCCCAGAAAACAAGCTCGATGTCCCTAAATCTGCATCTCAACGGTCAGCCCAGTATCCAGGATTTACTGACTTTTTCTTCTAGGTGCAAAGAACTGGATTCCAGAGACCAAGTTCTGAGAGGGAGGGGATTTAGGAAAACAAACCAACCTCGCAACTCGGCTCTTGGATGAGACATTTGGGGGCCCCGTCCCAGACTCACATCCGTGATGCAAGTGAGCACCACACCTTTGGGTCTCACCTTCCCCTCTGCGCACTTGGTGCCAGCAAGCACCAGCCCCGGGTCCGGCAAGTCATCGCCCAAGTATACGTGCGTTCCGCGGCACAGAATGCGGCCTCCTTCCTGCAGTGGGATATTCGTTTCTATGGAGACGGCATTGGTCCCAATGACTGGCCGGCTGGCACCTCCTTGACACTGGATTTTCCCACATTTAGCATCTCTGGAAGGGCAAGAACAGACAGTCCCCCGAGGGGAAGTTTGCCACCGGCCCTCAGCCACGTGGGGCGTTCAGAGCGACGGCGGCGGCCAGGACTCCCTACCTCGCCTCGCATTTGGTGAAGGAGCTCTTGGAGTCTTTGCCGCAGTTGCCGTAAGGGTCGCCTGCAGAGTTGACTCTCTCAAAGCAGATCCCAGGGGCAGGTTTAGCACCTGGAACAGAAGCAAAGCGCACAGTCACCCCTGCCAGCGGTTTCGCATTTTCCCTTGAACAGCACTGGGCTTTGGGGTTCAGGCTCAGAGGACGTGCCCCCCGCGTCTCCACAGCCAAGCACGCACCTCATGACCCAGGGGACGAGGCCTGGCTGTGGGCCCAGACCCAGGGCACACAGAAAAGGAGGTGGCTGGCTGCAAGGGAGGGAAGGAACTGTTCCCGTGGACAACATCCCAGCGGGTCTGGTGAGACAACACAAACTCTAGAAGCTTCCGCAGAGCAATGATTACACATGGGGGGAGGTGGCGTAGAGATCTTACATGACCTTCCCAGCCCCATAAAGCTCCCTACGTTTGAGGACAGAGTCTCCTCTCGGAGGCCCTGGAGACACACACCCCGCAGCCACTTTGCACAGCCAGACAGTGAGTGCCCAGCAGAGAGGGCACGGGACCCAGAGAGCACGTGAGTGGGTTTGTGACGCCAAAGCTTTGGAGGGCTCTCAACCCTACGCGCAGTACTACCTGGTGAGACTACATGAGAGAGTCAGGAAAACGGTCCACGTTCTTCAGCTCAAACTACGCCCTGCCGTGCGGCCTTGGCCCTGCCTTCTGTCCCTCACGGCCGTCCTGTCCGGGCGCTCCCCGCACATCACGTCCGACTGCCGGGAGGCCACCGGCCCCGATCCCAGCTCTGCCCTCCGCTTTCTCTCCTCCCGGCTCTGGGAGGCTCCATTGGTCTTCCCGGGTCCCTGGACTTATTTCAGACAGCTTTCTGCTGAAGGGCAAGGAAACGCAAGGTGTCTTATCACTGAAAATGCCCATCTGTCTTCAACCTGCACCGATTCCTCTCCGCCAGCTCCGAGAGACACGATCAGCATCTCATTGAAACAAAGACGCAGACAGACAAAGCAACCGAACAAAACCCCGAAACGGCGAGGTCAGCGTGGGCTCGGTCACTGCGGCCTGTTTCTGAAAGCATTTTGGAGAGGCCTCCCTCCCCAAACTCCTTTCTAAGGCATCCCACACCGGACACAGTTCACGGAAAGGGGCAAGGTCGCCGGCTCTTCGGCCCACGTCCCTTTCGCTGTCACGTGTGCGCGCACAGTGTGGCCACAGCACGGATCTGCTCGGCCTCTGCTGTGGCTGGTCTGTTTCTCACATTCCGCCCTTTTATCCTTTTTCATCTACTCACCGGAGGGGGGAGGGGGAGGGGGAGGGGCGGGGAGGAGGCTCCGTGTTGAGCCTGCACTTTGTACTTAAATGAATCCTGTTTGACAGGACTTTGATCCAAATACCTGGATCCGACTGACCAAAGCGGTTTGGAAAAACTGGCGTCTAGAATACCAGGAACTCAAGGGCGGTTCGTGTATTCCTGAGGACCCTGTGTATTCATTGCTTGCCTGTCTGGCTCTGTCTCTCCTTCTCTCCTTCCTTCCTTCCTTCCTTTCTTCCTCCCTCCCTCCCTCCCTCCCTCCCTTGCTCCCTTCCTCCCTTCCATCCATCCTTCCTTTCCTCCCTCCCTCCCATCCTCCCGTCACACTGCAGACTTCAATCACACACACAATGGAGTACTATGCAGCTATAAGAAAGAAAGATCTCTTATCATTTGAGACGACATGGAGGGACCTGGAGAGTATTATCCTAAGCAAAACAAGCCAAGCAGGGAAAGACAAATATCACATGATCTCACTTATTTGTGGAATATAATGAACAAAACAAACTGATGAACAAAATAGACCCAGAGACATAGAAGTAAGGTACAGACCGACAATCCTCAGAAGAGGGGATCAGAGGGGGAGGGAAGAAATAAACCACAGAACTTATATGCATGTATGCGTAACCATGGACATAGACAACGATGCTGGGGACGGGTGGGGGTACAGTGGTGGCCAACAGGGGCAGACCTCCTGCTTGCTTTGAAAGTGCACGAAGAAACAGAAAACCAGCGAATAGTGCACTCCTCCAGAGCGGGTGGTGGGTGTCCTCTGAGGGGAACATCAGAGGCAGCGGGTCCAGGGGCCACGGCTTTCGACCGGCTGTCAGGGGAACCCTCTGAGGGACGGACAACCTAACCCGAAGCTCCAGACTGCAGACGTCTTTGTTTTGGGGCTGAGTGGCGGGAGGCGCAGAGGGTGGCGCAGAGCTCCGTGTACAATGCCCGCGCTCGCCCAGGGGCCTGGCACTTCCTACCCTGGCGTCGCCCAGTGGGACGAGAACTCTTACACGAATGTTTAAAGGCCAAGGAGTTTAGAACGAACAAAACTTACTTTAGAAATATGCAAGCGGCTGAGACGCGGTACCGAACACAACACGTCCTGGAGCCCCAGCTCCAATTTCAGGCCGCAGGACGGTGCCAGCAGGGTCCCAGGCCACCGCGTGGGGCCAGCAGGGTCCCAGCCTTCCCGGCGCCCCTCCCGGGCCAGGGCCTGTGCGTGGGAGGGTGTCTGCTGGCGGCCGGAGCAGCAGCTTGTGAAAACGCACCGGGCACAGGAGACGCAGTTTGTTCGAGTGTCTCCGTCACTGACACTTCTCCCATGTCCCTCTCCCTAGGAACAAAACCCTCTTCTTATGGGAAATCCATTTATATGGTCCAGGTGGGGCTAACTCTCCCTCCCCAACGCCAAAGGGATGAGTGTAAGATTCAAGTCTGGCCAATCAGAGGGCTCCACGCCCCAGGTCACGTGACGGGGTCCACGCTGGCACGTGACCGACAGTGTGTTCCTGGGAACCTCACTTCTGGAGCCACGGGGTGGGAGCCCTGGGCAGCTGGGCTCCTCACATGGCCGGCTGTGTGCTGCAGGGCCTTCCCATCACTCCTTCCCGAGGGGTCAGCCCCCTCCTCTCATTCTCCTGGACGCTGTCCCCTCCTCATACTGACACTTGCTTTTGTCTCTTGGGATGTCCCAAGGCTCCTGCCTGCCTGTCACAACCCCTGCGGACAGGGATGTTGCCCGAGGCCTGAACAGAGCAGGTGCGTTCAGAGAACGAGCGAAAAGCCACAGGGAAAGCCTTCTGGGGAGCGCACGCCACGTCTCAAGGTCCTCCCGCAGGGAGCCGACCATGCCTTTGGTAAAGAAAGCATTCGGTCCGATGGACACTGTCTCCTGGTGTACATTTCCGGTGACTCCGGATTTCCACTTCCGATTTACATCAGATGAAGAGTGACCACGCTGACTTAGGAGGAAAGCCACAAGGTCACGGGAAGGCAAACACTGGACCAAGAGCAGGGGTCACGCCCTGCCAGTCCAGGCAAAGTGAGACCCTTGCGAACAGGAGATCCTCATTCCGGGGACCCAGCACTGACCTGGGGAACGGAGGGGGTTCTCCTTGAGAGAGAACATCACAATAAGAAATGGATGTGAAGACACCGACCCAGAGACAGATCCGTGAGCGGCTTGGGTGTCCGGGACCCGCTGACGTGTTACGATAGCGGACGGGGTTCGGAAAGTCGTTCATGTGGCTTTTGCGTGTTAGCGGCCACCGGGCATTTCCCTGAGAGACAGGAGGTCGATCAGTTCAAAAGTGGAGGCCTCACTTACGGCCCCTGTAGGGAGCGGTGGACGAGCAGGGAGGTTGCTCCGTGGAAGGGCGCCCTCCTGGTCCTCCTGGGGGCTCAGGCTGAGTCCTGAGTGGGCTCCCAGGAGGAGGAGGTCCCGGCAGGCTGAGTCCTTCGGCATGTCATCCAGGGGCAGGTAGGAGCTGGGAGTCACAGCTGCCTGAGGTTAAACCATGAGGGCAGGACTGTCCTGACGATGCAGAGGCTGAAGGGGGGGGTGGCGCAGACCTGAACGTGTCCCACAGCACCCTGCACCCCAGCTCCGACCAGGATGCGGTTTTCATCCCCACGCCCTTCCAGCACCCAGTGGGGACTGGGGTGTACGGGCACCCATCGCACCAGGACAGTGAGTTCGAAATGAAAGCGTATTTCGACAGAATGGTCCAGCGACACCCACTGGATGACTCCGCTTATTAGGACAGCGTGGAGACAAGCCACACGCACGCTTATGACCCAGCGGGTGGGTCTCAAGAGGAGGCATCGTGCTTTGGATGATGCTTAACAGTATCTAAAGCTGGTACTTGAGATTCTCTTCTGATGGTCGAGCACCCTCTGGAGCACAATACCGTTATCTGTGACGGCGACGGCGGTCCGCTGTGAGCCCAGCCGCTCCTGACCTGCGCTCGGGGGGCGCTACCCCCACTCCGGGAGAAGCAGCAAGCTTTTTAAGACAAACGTTCCTGTAAAAGGGGATTGCATGAATGAAATGTTCACCCTGAGGAAGAAAGCGTAAATGACGTCTATCCGCCCATAAGGCGTTACAAAGCGCCGATCTGGTTCAACGCTGCCGAACTTCCAATGTTTTCATGAAGACCAGAGGCTTTGTGTCTGTCTCTTCACAAAAAGAAAAAAAAAAAAAAAAAAAAAGACGATTCCTTACCGCTTGTATATTGCATCAATTTACAGCCTCTGAATTCTTCACGATAGAACATGTAGCTGTTTTGCCAACTTCAAAAGATGAAATTTAACCTTTCGGAGGGAATTCCGACGTCCCGCTGTATTTTATAATTCTATCCGAAGTGGTGGATTTTAATCGCCAGTTTTATCTTCGGAGTGGCATGACTTCCACTTGTGATTGTGGTTCGGCAGTTCCCAATGTCATCCTGTCTTTTAAAGGAGACATGATGACATCTTGAATTAAGCCCACACTTGACTTGATTTAAACTTCCCTTAACGTGACTCCACTATGCCAATGCAGTTCTCCAGTTCAGTCCGATCAGCTGCTTCCTCCCCGTCACTATTCCGCTAACCCGTCACCAACGGCCACACACACAGGCCTCTCGTAAACCACCGAACGCCGTCTCGATCCCTCCGTCTCTCTTCTCCACACTGACCTCTGCGCTCGTCAGAAAACAAGTCCAAACGAACAAACCGTGCCATTTCCTCCTCACACGATGGGCCCGAAGGGGCACTTCCCTGACTCCTGAACAAGACTCTTGGAGACATTTTTCCTCCCATCTGTAACCATCCCACTCGAGGAGGGGGACTAACAGCGCCGCCCAGGTGTGTCGCAAGCAGCCAAAGTCCCCGGAGCCAGCCTCGCAGGGACACTCTGTTCAGCAGCCCGTCTGAACGGCCTGGCTGGCTCCCCACGTGGGTCGGGTGACGCAGACTCCGGGGAGGGACCAAGTAGACAAGGCGAACGTATTTCAGGCCTTCTCGGAGGCAGGCCGTCTGTGGTCGTGAACGCGCAGTCACCGGTAACGTGAACTCCGAAGGGAGGTTTTCAGTCCCCACGCCAGTGGAAACAATGGGGGCAAAAGGACATTTTCTGCCTGAAGAAAAATGTCCAGGTCGTGCGGCATTGACTGGAAATCTCTGCGGCTGTGAGGACAAGCTGGACAGACAGCTCAGACAAGTCACAGACTCAACCGCCGACAACATGTATGTGTTTGACATCAAGACACAGAGTCTCACCCTGGCCGATGTTGCTCAGTGGTTAGAGCGTCGGCCCGTGGACTGAAGAGTCTCAGGCTCGATTCCAGGCCCCAGCTGGGGCGCGTGCAAGAGGCAACCACTGAGGTTTCTCTCTCACATCGATGTTTCTCTCTTTCCCTTCCTCCCTCTCTCCCACTCTATCTAAAAAAATCAATGGAAAAATATCCTCGGGTGAGGATTAAAAAAAAAGATATAAAGTCTTAAGATACAAGATTGGTGGGAGCAAAAATAGCAAGAAAAAATGAAATTCAACTCCTGCCCAACAAGATCAATCTCAACAATAAAAATCTGAAAAACAAATGAACTCAAAACTCTAAGGGTATTCTCAGAGTGTACCACTTTGCCAGCCAGGAGGTGCAGGCATATGTTTTGAATTTTTTAATCATTCTATTTGTAGGAAGATTTGGAAGCAGGATCGTTTTATTGAAATAGCATCCTGGATTCGGACAAGCCCGGGTCAAAAGGGACCGGGGAGCGGAGGAAGGGCTCCGTCCGGTCCGTGTTTGGGCAGCCAGAGCTGGAGAGGAACCGACTTCCTGAGCGGAACTGGAGAATCCTGGATGAGTCAGTCACTTGGCCGGGTCACCTGGGGGCAAACGTCCTGGGCCCGCCGAGCGAGGACTCGGTGACTCCTGGAGTCGAGAGCATTTTGCGAATGGAGGGGAAATGAGACACTGCAAACGCATCCCTGACAACAAGTTTTCCTGTTTTGAATCCCGAAAGCAAATTCAAACGGACCACTGTCACACAGCGTGGAGAGGCTCCCAGCCGGCGTCCAGCTGGCCCGGGGCCCAGCCTGGCCGTGCGCGGTCCCTCGGTCCCGGCCGGCGTGCACAGGGACTGTGGGAACCGTGTCGCTCTGGCAGAACCTGGGCTCCTGAGTCAGCATCTGACCACAGCAGGACAGCGACGCATGCCGCAGAAACGAGAGGGTGGGGTCACAGACGAGGACCCTGCAGGTCACAGCCCAAACTCCCGGCGAGCAGAGCAGCCTGTACCTTTCTGGAGAGGCCCCCGGGTCCTGTGCGCCTGGGCCCTGCCATTCTGTGTGCAGGAAACAGCCTTCCTGTCTACCCTGGCAAACGACAACTCGAGGGCAGCCTTATCTGTGACGCCGCCTGGTGGGCTGCACCGTCCCCCCGGGCCAGGCCCCGTCTCCTCCATGCCCCACGCGCCACAGCCCTTCCACAGCCCAGGACCCGAGGCTCTCGCTCACTCATCTGTGGGCTCCCTGCAAACACGGTCCCATCTGACTTAGAGTCTCAATGGCGTGGCACTGTGCACCTGGCGTGCGCATTTATGTCTATTACATAAAACAGCCACTGTGTCAGAGGACAAGACGACACCCAAGGGGTAGGCGTAGTCTATCCCCACTTCACAGATGAGGCACAAGGCGGAGTAATCCGCTAAAGGTCACCTTGCCGGGAAGTGGCGCATTTAATGCCTGTGGCAGGCAGAGAACAGACCCGCCCCGTGAGGTCC
The DNA here is from genome assembly GCA_030848825.1 of Tadarida brasiliensis. Taxonomy (NCBI): domain Eukaryota; kingdom Metazoa; phylum Chordata; class Mammalia; order Chiroptera; family Molossidae; genus Tadarida; species Tadarida brasiliensis. Next base: position 3,760,835 of record CM061271.1, read on the forward strand.
GAGTCCCAACTCCTGGAACCTCACACGTCAAAAGGGACTCTGAAAACGTGATGAAGTTAAGGAGCTTGAGACGGGGAGAGCTGCCTGGGTGATCTGGGTGTGTCCACTATAATCACAGGGTCCCTCCAGAGGGAGGCAGGGGACAGAGTTGGAGAAGGAGGTGTGACGACAGACGCAGAGGTCGGAGAGCGGCAGGTTTGAAGAGGCTGGGCTGCTGGCCGTGGGGATGGAGGAAGAGGCCATGCACCAAGGAGACGCCGACCCTGGAGAAGGCAAGGTTCTCCCCTGGGCCTCCAGAAGGAGCCCAGCCCCGCTGTGACTCTGGGACGTCTGACCCCAGAACTAGAGGATGACGGGTGTGTTGCTGCAAGCCACTAAGTTGGTGGTCATTTGTTACAGCGGCCACAGGAGACCATCCAGTGCCCCGAACTGGGCCATGGAGCCGCCACGCTGGCTCGGAAGGAAAGGAGCATCTGTCAAGGCGGTGGCCAGCGCTACTCAGGAAGCCCCGTGTCCCAAGGGCCACAGCAGCTCTGGCACAAATGTCTCTGCTCCCCGGTGGAAGCCTGCATGGTGATTTGAGGTACTGAGAAGGGGGTGGCCAGGTAGACTAAAGTCACCAACCTGAGGTAGCTCTCCAAATCTGGTCCCCACGCCTGTGGTTGCAGGGCCTCTGAGCATCCCTGATGCCGGGGATGTTTAGTCTGGGTGCAATGACGCCCTATGGTGAACCCACCACTGCCGGGCAGAGGTCTCCTCGTCAGCAGGGTGAGGGTGGGGAGGGGAGACAAGCCAGGCGCCCAGGGTAGGGGGGGGGTCCCCAGGCAGTCAGGCCTCCAGCCTCACCTCCACACAAGGACATTGAAAGTTCAACGCAGGTGACTTCCTGCTACTCTTGCTTTTGGAAAGCCCAGGCTACGAGTCAGACTGTCGGTGTGTCCGCCTGTCTGGCTCTCTGTCTCTGGTCAGGCAGCTTGAGAAGGATGCACGCGATGAGATAATAAACACCAGGCCTGGTCACCATGAATCACAGGCTTGCAGCCAGCTGAGCCACACAGTGGCGGTGGCTCAGAGTGAGCTGTGGCACTCCCTCTGGCCTCACTCTGGACACGGGGCCAGACGTGACCATAGAGCAGGGCACCGAGAGCACACTTCACGCAGAAAGCGCCAGGGCTGGGTGCGCTCTGGCCGCGGAACGCTCCCTGGATGGAGCGTTGATACATGCCCTGTAACTCAAGGACGGGAGATGACCGGGTCTGGAGAACGGCCAGGAAGGGACGGCCACTAGGGATGCGTTATGCCATGGAGACTTGGCCGGCAGGAGCAGTCGGTGTCCCAAGGTGACCTCACTTGGCTAAAAGGTGTCTGAAGTCACGAAACCCTTCAGAGCCCATACAGCCATCTGGCCCGTGTATAGTGAGTGCCTGCTTTGTGCTTGTCATTGCAAAGAATTCACCTCGCGTGAGACCCCGAGACCTCACCCTTACCTGGGGGTCCTCCTGGCCCAGCAGGCCAGGGGCCAGGTCTGGGGGCTGCCCAGGGTCCACAGACGAAGCGCGAAGGCCCGGGCCCTGCAGGCCCCCCCTTTCACCTGCCCAGTGCGTCCACGCAGCCCGAGGCTCAGCGGAAGGACCGAGTTGAGAGGACGGGCTGTGTTAGCCGCGTGCTGCTGTGTCCACGCGGCCTTTCTGCTCCCCAGGGAGCTCCGGTGCAGGGGTCTGAGGAGGCCTCCACGCCGGGTCGCGGCTCTAGGACACATCTGTCCCCGTTCTCCCGGCTCAGGTCACTGCCTTCCACCTCAGGTTTGATGTTTAGTCATCATTTTATGCCCTAGTTGACTTCCCTCGCCACTCCTAAAAGCAAAACCTCACCACAAAGTCTGACGAAGGTCCATATCGAGTTTCTCTGCCCCCCGGAGCCGGGGCCTGGGCTCGCCTGGCTCTCTGCCTGGCTCACCGCAGTGGGCTCGCCACAGCCGGGGTCTCTGGCCAGAGCTGAGGTCACCCCTGCGGCCAGCAGGAGGAGGGAGAAGAATGACAAGACTGAGTGGGGCCTGCACTCTTGGAATATACTCTGCGTGGGCCCTGGAGAATCCTGGGCCTGCAGAATCCTGGAGAATCCTGCAGGGCCTGGGCCGCTCCCTGAGGGACACACAGGGGAGTGTCCTTCCCCGCCACATGGCGAGTCTGCTCACTTCCAGAACCTCCGGGAACTTCAGTCCGGGACCGGCTCTTTGGGCTGACGGCGCAGCACAGGGGTTACCTGTGGGCTTTGGGTCACAGTGGTCTGTGTTCATCCCAGCCCCACGACCCCGGGAATCTGACATCTGGTCTCAGAGTACGAGTCTCACCTTCCGCACAGCTGTGCTCACTGTCCCTACCTCGGGGGGAGCTGGGGGGTGAGAAGGGACAGCTTGTGCCACGCACCCCGCCCAGAGACGCCCACGCAAGAAGCGGTGAGTGAGTCTCGGACTGACCCAGCCGCCTTCAGCCCGGGCGCTCTTTCTGGACACACAAGCCCATCACTCTGCCTCAGACCATGGTGGCCCCCAAGGCCCCAAGCTCCTGTGTCCATGCTCTTTCCCCGAGCTCTGGGGTCCAGTCTCTGGCCCCCACTGTCCCTTCCACGTGCCTCCCACCTGGATGACGCTGCCTGTCCCCGTCCTTCCCGGTCACAGAGGACTCGAGCACTAGGTCTGCCCGGGGCCTTCCCGATGCTGCCCTCGGCCCTCCAGCTGCAGTGATGTTCTCTGGCACCCTCTGCCCTCGGTTTGGGCACCGAGAAGCACTTATGCAATCAGAGTGGTGGTGGGAAGTTCTGTCTATCTGTCTGTCCAACTACCTCTTAGGCTATCTGAGGGTAGGGGTCATGGCTGATTTGTCCCTGTCACCCATGGGCACACAGCAGGTGCTCACATGTCCCTTGTTGGGCGGTACTGAGCTCCTCAGGGCTGACCCCGGGTTGTGCCCAGCGCCCGGCAGTCCCCAGCCCAACCAGGGAGCCAATCCCCCCAGCACCACGGATGCACCACGTACCTGGTCCCCAGAGCGTGACGCACTGCTGCTCGTGGGTCTGACAGATGCCGTTGTAGCAGTACCCGTCCACGCCCTGACACGGGTGACCGTCATGGAGGTACACGTTGGCCGGGCAGTGGGGGCTGGCCCCCGAGCAGAACTCGGGGAGGTCGCAGGAGTTGCTGGGGCCCCTGCACGCGGTCCCTGCAGGCTTCAGCTGAAAGGAGAGGGTGTGTACAGCACATGCTCCCTGGGGCAGACCACACAGGGTCGCAAAGCCAGTCCCCTTACAGCAGAGGGAGTCCCTGAACAAACAGTCTTGCTCTGGGGGACCATGGCCTTTCCACTGCCAGGGGGGAAATCAAGAGCGGCCTCTTGTTAGCGTCATGCAACTTGAGGGTTGCCTGACGAGCAGACAAGCTGGCCGCTGGCACCTGCCACTTAGGGGCAGGGGAGGGAGGGGAGAGCGGCCTGCTGGACTCAGTGATTCTCAAGAAAAAGGTCTTGGTCACCAATGCCATTGCATGTTTCCGGATGAGGCTGGCACTGACAGCGCCTGCATTTGTGGGCAAGTTGACGGAACAGCTCCAAGGGCACAATCACAACAGCCACTTTATGTCGTCATCCAATCATGGAGCTGGAAACCTGTCTGTAGGACTTTGTGGGGCGAGGTGCAGAAGAAATAAAGCGGGGCGTGGGGTGGGGAGAGTACAGAACGCTAGGAAGCAGGCGACAACGCCTCCTCTCTGTGGTTGAAGTGAGGCCCCCAGTGGCTACTCTGAGTTTGCACAGCCAGTGACTCCCCCGCCCCACCCCTTCCAAGCACCTTCTGCCACCAGCGGTCACGTGCCACGGGTGCCAGCTGCTTTTTGTGGTCCCGCTAGTTAACCACTAGTAGGAAGGGGATAAAGGGTGTTTTAAGCAGAACGTAAAATGTTTTAATGCATTTCTGAATCACGGAGTTTCCTGCAAGCAGAAGAAAAAAGTTCTACCCTTGGAACCTCTGAATCAAAAGCTCGGGCTTCTGTGTCGGATCCCAGCTCTGAATAACGAGACAAGCCGTGGACTTGTCCAAACAAACGCAGTGATGTTGGTGGACACGGCAAAGGCATGAGACCACCACGCTGGGCTGGGCTGGGTGTTGGTGGCACCCGCTGCTAGGACATCGGGATGGGAACGTCTATACAAAACCCTGGGACAAGCTGCCAGGCTCCTCAGCCCAGGGGTCAGACCTTCTTGGGACCAAGCAGAAGGAGCTGGCGTGAGGCTGAGTGACGGAGTGGGGGCCCGTTCCCGAATCCTCCCCTGGTTACGGTAATTAGCCGCACGTGCCTCCAACAGCGTGAATGGAGCACGGGACCCCGCGCCTGACTTTTCCTGTCCGGTTACTTTTCGGCTCATAAATAATGTATCTCAGGCGACTTAGCGTAAAAAGGTGCATTTCACACAGAGACAGAAGATAAAAACAGGAGGCGACTATGCCAACTGCGATTAGGAGCGGCAGTTCCCGCGGCCGCGGGAGCCGGGACGGCGTCCTGCCCTGTTGAGCGGCCCTGGGCACTCACCTGGCAGTCTTCGCAGCACAGGCCGTGAGCACAGACCGCGCCCGGCTTCAGGGTGCAGCTCGTGGCATTGCAGCAGAGGTTCGTGCACTCCTGGGGAGGGAAGGGGCCTCGTTGGACGGGGTCGTGGGGTGCCACCGCCCGTGGAAAGCAAACGTGCCTTCGCGGCTGCACAAGGGGAGGGAGAACCAGACGGCCTGGCTCTCGAGCGGAAGGCCAGCCCGACCGAGGGTTATCTGCATCTGTAAGAAGCAAAGCTCCGGGAAGTGTTTATGAACTGCCTGGGTGTGCGGGTCCCTGGGAACAGTCAGCCGCACTCCAGCGCCTTTCAGGAAGGGGTAGGGGAGCCGGGACAGGAAGGCTGGCGGGCGATTCATTCCCTGGCTGCAGCTGGGGCTCTGCAGGGAAGAGGGGTCTCCGATTACTGCTGGTCTTACTGCAGTGAAGGGTATCACTAGACTCCTGGGAACGTACTTATTCAGAAACAGACATAGACACGTAGAGACATCGCTCCTCCCAGGCGGACCCACGCCATCGGATGCACGCTGGCAGGGAACAAAGTCAAGTCAATTGTGTTTGCACCCCGGTTCCTCGCACGCCAACCAGAGGCCACAGTTGGACTCTCGCTTAGCACAGGGGGGCTGTCTACCTGACCAGGACTCCTCGGGTCCGAAATGCACGTGAGCACGGCCGAGGGGCCGGAAGGAGGTCTGTGGGCCGTGCCCGTCGAGTGGCAAGGCATGGGCACAGAGGTCCAGCACTGGCTGTGTTGTCTGCCCTGAGAAGTGAGAGAGGGAATGGACACAACTGTGCTTCACAAGCACCCCGTTTTTCTAACAACAAGAAACAAGAGGTGGACGCCCTGTGCCGAGCCCTCAACAAAAGGTCTGCGCACGTGTACCCGGGGTCTTGATGAAGTCCCAGTCCCGCAAACACTCCGATAACTTGGAGCTCGGACATTTGAGAACAAACTGAACTATCAGAAGAAGGAAGAGCTCGTAGCCTTTAGTATGACTTTATCAGCGTCCTTGAATGTTATTTAATGTATGAGGTACGCTAAAGGATTTATATACTATTGGCTACAATGAGGCCAATCACATCCCACTTAAAAAACCGCCTTCTGTGAGTGAGCCTATGGTTAGCATCACTGATGCAATTCCAAAGCTTCGTCTGCACTCCAGGACATTTACGGCCAAGCCAGGGCTCGGAATCGGACCCTGTGGAGGACTATGAATTATCTTCTCGCTTGGAGATTGCCAGGTGCTTCTTTCACACACACATCCAAAGCCATTCGATTTTTACGTTTGTCACGGACTTCATGGACATCCGGAGTATACGGCACATACAATGAGATAAAACACAAAGCAGTCGCAGCTGTAACTTTCAGGACAGTATGGGTTTCTGACTCGTGGACTTACAACCCTAAAAAGTTTAGGAACGTGTTCTTTTATTTCGTTGAGAGTCCATCGGTCGCCTTCCTGACCAGTGTCATCAAATGGACCGCAATGCTGTCCTGCTCATCATTATCTAAATGGGCCTACTCACCGAACCACAGAGTTCCTTGCTCTCAGTTAAGTCAGCCCTCCTAGGACTGGGTCCCAAGATCCTTCAGAACTACCTCCCAACCCCCAACCCGTCACTAAAAACTATCAGCAGCAGCTCAGAGGGAAGGCAGCCAGGCAGGATGGCTTTGACTTCAAAGGGGATTGATAATGTGAGAGAGATAACTGCTTTAGAAGCTATGTGCAAGCTACTGGTGCCCCACGGACTTGATCTGAGGAACTAAGGCCGCTCTCCCGACCCTGATAGCTGGGGGAGTGAGTGAGTCGTCAGGACATCCTTAGGGTCCATGTAAATCCAATGCCCTGGACAGGAAGCTTTCAGCGGTCACTGGCCCTTAGAATGACATAGAATCTATTTCTCCTGCAGTACTGGATTCATCAGAAGAGACTAATTCTTCACCTGTGGATACATTGATTCTTTTAGGACTCAGTAGAGAAGTTCAACAGAGCCCATGACACCAAGTCTCCAAAGAAGGGAGAAGAGTGAAGACACAGGGACTCAGCGGACACCCCATCGTCGTCTTCATG